>CM072063.1:2500000-3750000 GCA_036785405.1 Coenonympha arcania | reverse complement strand
CATTACACAAACTAACAGAAGAGAAACGACAGTTTTGTTGGGATGAAGCCTGCGAGAATTCCTTTAAAAATCTGAAGAAATGCTTATGTGAAACACCAATTTTGGGTTACCCACGACCAGAGGGCCAGTTTATCGTCGATTCAGATGCAAGTAATACGGCGATTGGAGGAGTGCTTTCTCAAAAACAGGGCGATAGAGAAGTGGTGATTGGATATTTCAGCAAATCACTATCGAGACCGGAACGGAACTACTGTGTGACAAGAAGAGAGCTTTTGGCCGTGGTAAAAACGTTACAGCACTTCAGCAAATACCTTATAGGTCGACGGTTTTTACTACGCACCGATCATGCAGCACTGAAATGGCTACTGCAATTTAAGAATCCTGAAGGTCAGGTCGCTCGATGGATCGAACAACTCCAGGAATATGACTTCGAGACTCAACATCGCAGTGGGAAGTCTCACGGAAATGCAGATGCACTTTCACGAAGACCATGCCCGGAAGACTGTAGACATTGCATCAAACAGGAGTCCATGGAAGCGACGTTGAAACTTACCACGACGAGTCCCTTAGGACCCTGGGAGGATAATGCAATGAAGATGGCTCAAGAGGATGATGATGATCTGAGGCATATAATCGGGTGGAAGAAAAGGGGGGACGCTAGACCAACATGGAGTGAGGTTGCACCTACGAGTGTTGTCACTAAGGCTTATTGGGCTCAGTGGAACAGTCTTATTCTACAGAATGGAATACTTTACCGGAAATGGGAGAAGACTAACGGCAGGGAGTTCCATCTTCAGATAATTGTTCCGAGGTCCAAAGTACCCGATGTCCTTCGTGAAGTGCACGACGGTGTTTCGGGAGGCCATCTTGGCGTCAAGAAGACACTAACGAAGGTACGAGAGAGGTTCTACTGGCTTCATTGTCGGGAAGATGTGCAGGCTTGGTGCCGTAAATGTACCACTTGCGCTGCTGTGAAGGGACCACAGACAAGGAGTAGGGGTAACCTGCAACTGTACAACGTTGGTGCACCTTGGGAACGTATAGCTGTGGATGTAGCCGGGCCATTTCCTGTGACGGAATCGGGGAACAAATACTTCATGGTTGTTATGGACTACTTCACTAAGTGGCCAGAAGTGTTTGCCATACCTAACCAGGAAGCTACAACCGTTGCAACTAAGCTAGTCGAGGAGGTCATATGTCGTTTTGGTGTACCGCTGGAGATCCACTCCGATCAAGGGAGGAACTTTGAGTCACAAGTGTTTCAGGAAGTATGCAGAACTTTAGGTCTGCATAAAACGCGCACAACTGCATACCACCCGCAGTCGGATGGGATGGTGGAAAGATTTAATCAGACTCTTGAAAGACATTTGGCTAAACTGGTGGACACCCATCAGAGAGACTGGGACAAGTACATCCCACTGTTCCTCCTCGCCTACAGGACAGCAGAGCATGAGAGCATTAAGGCAACTCCGGCGTTTGTCAACTATGGCAGGGAACTCCGGTTGCCAATAGACTTATTGACGGGAGGATCACCGGACGAACCTTGCACCATTCAGGATTACGTTGCCAACCTGAAGGAAAAAATGCGGGAGATACATGCCTCAGTACGGGAAAACGGATTGCAATCGAGCGAGAAAATGAAAACCAGATACGACCGTAAATCGAACACGAGCGGATTCGAGGAAGGAGCCTTAGTATGGCTGCATAATCCGACTCGTCGGAAAGGGAAGTCTCCAAAATTGCAAACCAGATGGGAGGGTCCGTACAAAGTGGTCACCCGTATGAATGATGTCACGTATAGGATTCAACGTCAACCAAGAGGTGCATTTAAGGTGGTACACATCGATCGCCTGGCGAGACATCACGGGAGCAACAGTGATGCTCGGGACGAGCATCGCTAAGAGGAGGGCAGTGTTACAAGTGAACCCTATGACAAGCGCCATAAGGTTTATAATCGCACTGCCGAAATACCACTCGTAAGTTGTAAACAACTTAAGGGGTCAGTGACCTCTATAAACAATGGGTTTCTGGTAATTCCCACGTCTCGAACGATCGACCCTACCAATAAATAATGAGGGTGGAAGCTTCGAGACTCGTTCAGATGCATATAAAAAGCGGGCCGCGCACCGACGAGTCAGTCTGACTGAGGGACGAGAAAGGTGAACAAGCGAAGCAAGCGATCAAGAGCGAAGAGGAAGCGAACTACGAGGAAGACCAGGGATATTGGATACTGGAAGTACCGAATAAAGTCTCATCAAGGATCAGCAGGTGTTTTATTCCAAATTGTCGAACCCAGCACGTAACAATATTATGCAGTAATCAACTAACCACGATACCTATTACCTATACCTGCCTATGTAATAGGAACAGACACGACAAACAAACATGCTGCCGAGCTGATAAAGAATCCTTATACGTAAGTACTTACTGCACGTGTGCTTCATTTTTGGTACCTAGTCAATACAAACGATAGAATAGGGAGGTAGGTACGCCTATTATAAACTTTGAATAGGAAGGTAAGTAGGTACGTGTGGTTAGTTGATAGTTCCATTACCTGCTCAGCGCTCGCCTTACAAAGGAATCCGGAAGTTCCATACGTTGCCCTCTGTATCCACGAATTGAGACAATGACATCACCGTAAATTGAATTTATAATCTATAACTATATTTCTAGCACATGGAAGTAACGGTACCTTCAAATCCGTGTACCTACTTAATTACCACTTCCAATTTTGTTTTTTGGATTGGAACAATGGAACGTCAGAAGTATTATATTTCACAGAAAATAACATAGGTAGGTACGTTTAAGCCAGTACAAAAATTAGGTTTGGATTAACAGATTACACCTAACCTTAAGAATAAATAACGTGAAGTTTTTACTTTTTACACCTCGTATAGCTACTTAGATGTTTCATGACATCATGTAAACGCTGAGTCAATTCCGTAATAGGTTTTTAAAGTGATCTTCAACCAAGGAAAGCTGCGACGGTATAAATAAGCTTCTTGTCTTGGAGAGAATGGAGAGCGTCATTCAACTAAAGCAAGTAGGTACGAGTACTCTTATCTAGAAATATCTAAACGGCCTTCTAGACCATCGACTTCCACACTTTATATTATAGTACACAACATCCATTTTTAGCTTCGGTTTAAGAATTATAAAAAACATATTTCAAAGTCTGCTAATGGGATAAAAGAAGGTTAGAACAATAGTAGTGGCTCCAAAACCATAACATACTCTAATTTCCAATGCGTGGATGTAGAAAACGAAGTCCGTGCGTGAGTGACGGAAAAGTTATTTCGGGTTAGGGTCGATGTGCCGGATTTCGGCCTTTTAGTGCTCCTATCAACTTCAGGACATCAGAAAAAAATGTTGCAGACATATTATAGTTGCACTCACTATCTTATATGAAAGCCAGTATAATCAATTTTATTTTTAAAAAACTGTTTTACGCTGGAAGTAATTAATTATTTTTATTTTTAATTTAATCTGGAAAAAAGCTAAAAATTCAGTTTTCGGCCACAAATTTTAGTTTTCGGCATGGGGTATTTCAGTTTTCGGCCGCTGCATTGCGATGGATTTAAAATGAATTGGTAAGTCTAAAATTATATGAAATGATATGAAAACTTAATCATTATTTTCATAGTATATCCAAATATTATTAAAATGACAATCATAATACAATAAACTTAAATAAACAAAAAACCAGAAATACATCATTACCCACCAACAAGGCAGTGAAGAAATATTTCTTCCGCGTGAATTCCGTTTTTTGCAAATCTCACGGGATCCATGGATTCTTCCGGGAAAAAATTGGTCAAGTGCGAGTCGGGCTCGCGCACTGAGGGTTCCGCACTATCAAGACCAATTCTCAATAGTATTAAAGTAAACTAACCAGTAAACAACGCTGCCCACCAAATTCCGCGAGTTAAATACGTGCAACGCCATCTGTCGTCATCAAAGTTAAACAAAATATTAGACTTGTCCGTACTCTGGCGCAACGCCTGTTCGCTCGCGCGGATTATGGGCCGTGCGCACACCTCCACGGGATTGCCCCTACACTCGATCGACCACCGCAAGGGCGTCCCCTACCTCGCGAGCTCCTACGGTCTCCGTCCCCTTCCCGGCATTTTACGGGTAGCGATGGAGACGAGGAAGACGACGCGAGGATCATCACTGGACAGGACCAATGACGTAACCTGACCCCTAGGCCCAAAGCCAAGATGGCGGAGCCTTAGCTCCCTAACCAGGGGGCTTAAAGATCAACACCGAGGGCGTACAGCGCCCCCGCGACACATCGCCCGGGTAAGGAGGTTTGCCTCGAGGCCCGTACCCCCCGGAGGGAAATCACACCCGCCGGAGAAGACCACGCTGCTGCTGAATGTCAATTCAACACGTATTAAAAAAACTACTCACTACATCTCGTTCAAACCAATTGTCGGTGGAAGTTTGCATGGTAATGTACATCATATATTTTTTTTAGTTTTATCATACTTTTATTTTAGAAGTTACAGGGGGGGGACACACATTTTACCACTTTGGAAGTGTCTCTCGCGCAAGCTATTCATTTTAGAAAAAAATGATATTAGAAACCTTAGTATCATTTTTGAAGACCTACCCATAGATACATATGGGTTTCATGAAAAAAAAATTTTTGAGTTTCAGTTCTAAGTATGGGGCACCCCCAAAATTTATTACTTGTTTTAAAATTTTGTGTGAAAACCTTAATTCGGAAAAAAGTGGCTGGGACATACGGACGGACGGACAGACAGACATGACGAATTTATAAGGGTTCCGTTTTTTGCCATTCGGCTACGGAACCCTAAAAATAGAAAATTCTTTAAAAAAACGACTCTTGGAGTCATAATTTTAATGTACACCAATTCGAAATCGGGTGATTGTCTATGATATTATCGTAGTTTTTTACACATCGAATAGGTATTACGAAGAACTAAGATTTTACGAAACATTGCCCGACTTTCATTATTTCACTCTTTGTAGTGGCATTTGGAGTTGATTTTTTGAAAAGAATTTTCTATTTTATTTCTACTTTTTAGTTGAAAAGCACCTCTGTACCTTAAATTGAGTCGTCGTTTCAGCCGATGGACGTCCACTGCTGGACATAGGCTTCCTGAAATGACCGCCAAACACCCCGATCTTGCGCCGCCTGCGACCCCCGCGACCCTCTAAATGTCGTCTGTCCACCTGGTGGGGGGTCGACCGACACTGCGCTTCCCGGTGCGTGGCCGCCATTCCAGCACCTTGGGTCCCCAACGTCCATCGGTCCTGCGAGCTATGTGCCCCGCCCATTGCCACTTCCGCTTTGCGACACGTTGAGATATGTCGGTTACTTTGGTTCTTTTGCGGATCTCCTCATTTCTGATTCGATCGCGCAAAGATACTCCGAGCATAGCTCTCTCCATCGCTCGCTGAGTGACCCTGAGCCTTCTTATGAGGTCCATAGTTAGCGACCATGTCTCTGCTCCATATGTTATCACTGGCAACACGCACTGTTCGAAGACTTTGGTCTTCAGGCACTGAGGGATGTTGGACGAAAAGGCAACGCGGAGTTTCCCGAACGCTGCCCAATCGAGTTGGATTCGGCGGTTCACCTCTTTCTTAAAATTGGACGTACCTAATTGTATTGTATGTCCAAGGTATATGTACTCGTCAACAATTTCGAGTGCAGAGTTTTCAACAACTACTGGCTGGAGCATAATCGACATTATTCGACATAATCTTTGTCTTGCTCATGTTCATTTTGAGTCCAACTGTTGAGAAACTCTGCTGAGGTCGTTGAGCATTGTGTTGAGATCCTCCAGAGTCTCTGCCATGACGACTATATCGTCGGCAAATCGCAAGTGTGTGATGTACTCGCCGTTAAATTGAGTACAGTTGAGTTGAGACTTGAATTTTTTTACTTCCAAGAGACTAGCATAAACGTATAAATAAAATTTTGATGAATTTAGAACCACCTCCTTTATGAAATCGGTTTAAATATTGCTTTCTGGAAGCAAATGCACAAGTCAATGTAAAAAATACCCAAATCGCTGGAAGTGTGCTTATTGCAACTGAAGAGTTCAATCAATTTCCCCGAGAAACCATCAGCAGATTCTGACTTCATGACTATTGCCATTAAGTCAGCATCTGCAAGCAAATGCCATTAAAAATACCCAAATCCTTTCAAAAGTACTTGTAAAATTTGAAGAGTTCCCTCGATTTCACCAAGATTCCACAATCAGGTTGTGACCTAATGACCATATAACAACCTGGAAAGCATACTCTTTCAAATAATACCCAAATCGCATCAAGTGAGCTTATAAAATTCTCTCAATTCTTAAAGAATTCCCACAATTTCTTCAGGATCCCATCATCAGATCCTGACTTGATGAACATGAGACCATTTGGTAAGTATACCTCCAATCCTATCTCAATCCTATATCAATCATCTATCTCTAATCCAAACAGTCGAATCAGTTCCGTAATTGTGCCTGAAGAATTAATTCCTGCGCGTGAATTTTGGATTTTCACAAACCTCGCGGAAAACATGGATATTTCCAGGATAAAAAGTAGCCTATGTGTTAGTCTTCTACTTCAAATAATCGATCGGACATGTGAAAGAAAATAAGAAAGGTACAATTGCCAAGTAGTAAATGAGTTGATGATCTTCGGACGCTTGAACGCTTGAAAATCATAAATTATAGCTAAGAAGTAAGAATTATTTTAGCTTTAAAAAATATCAGCTTGTAAACGTTGATACGGCCCTTTCTTTTGGGAGTTGGTTGTGATTTTACAAACAGACATAGTTAAAGACATACGTTTAAATTACTTACTTATAACTATTTACATCGTATGTTAAATAAAATAGCTCTAAAAAATTTTAAAATTAAAACTTTGGTGTATGATGGCCGAAAACTAAAGTACCGTTTTATCTACCTTTTAATTTTCGGCCACCCCAAAATGGTCTTCCCCGTTTTTCCATATTTTTAATGATTACGACATAAACTGACGGCCGAAAACTAATGGCGTGAGTCTTCGCATTAAGTACTTTATTAAAAGAAAGAATCGTGAGAAAAAATATTTCACCATTTGTAGAAAAGACATGAAAGTGTGGAAGACTTGATATTTCAGATCTCGGCCCCTAGGCCGAAAACTAAAGTTTTGAAAAAATTTAAATGCTAGTTCCCGGCCCCCATCATTATTGTTGTTTTATACAAAATATCCCAAAAGTTATATTAGGAATATGTCAACAAGTTATTTTTGAAGTGCATTATATACTTATTAATACCATTTATTTAGAATAACTACACAAAGTTTACTTTGGAATGAACCGCGGCACTATTTTTTTTTTAATTTCTGCAGTTTGCGTTACCTCTAATCTCCGCCTCCAAAATGAACAAATTCTGTAAAATCACTCGAAGGTGTTTTCTGACCAAAAATGTTTTCATTTAGAAAGCAAACATTTTCAAATATCTGGATAAAGATTTTACTTGGAAATAGTATTTCTAAGTGATATTTTCTCAATTTTACGGTATCGTGTACGCGTAAAGGCCGAGAACTGAAGGTGGCCGGCGAACCGGCACATCGACCCTACCACTATCCAGAAATGGCCACGCGTTTATGTTTGGATTTCACAAGAGTGAACGTTTTTATTGGCCAAGGCATCTATAGTATCATAACGCCTCTGTAAATATATTGGGTACATATTAACTTTAAGGCTCTTGACTCTCTGATTCTATCAACGATGTTAGCGGTTTTATGGGTGGATGTAGCGTTAACTATAATGTTCGTGTTAGCATGATGCTTGCACGAACTAGGCTTTAGGTAAATTATTGTTACAATTAGGTGAAAAAGAAGCATTGGGTTCTTTTTTCTCAGCCAATTAATGATATTTAATTAATCTAGTCTTCCAGATTGACTATGTCTTACTTGATCCCTAGATACTTTTGTTGTGTTTTAAAGAATTACTACTATTGCCGTGTTTGATTCAGCGCTTCGTTGCACTAACATGCAATTAGTTATTATAGCCATAACTAATTACGATGACTGAGAACGAGGTGGTCAATTGGTCATGCGATGTTAACGCTATTAGTTAAGTTACATCTAACTTTTAAACTTCTATAAACGTAGCGGTAGGTTTATAAAACCAGAAAATATTTTGAATCTCGCTGAATTTTGATGAATATTAATGCTAAAACGGAATGAAAAAAGGTAGATACGTAACTACTTACATAACAAATAGAGCTGAAAATTTAAATATTTTCATAGTTATACTCTCAGTGAAAAAGCTTTACAAAGTTGACACCAATAAAGCACGTTGAATGAGGGTGCACGGAGTCGTGAGGACTTTCACAATTAGACTCTATGTGGGGGTGGTTACACTTTGCTCTGCGCGAGCCAGATACTAGCGACGGTGATTTTCAACCTTATCACGTGGACATAAGGCTTCCTGGGTCTATGTTGAAATAAAATTGAATCTGAATGTACGACCACCGTATCCCAGACGGAACGCCCGAGTCGATATTCTATGTACCTTCATAGCATTATATACCCACGTCTTTTAGAAGTTCAAGACATGCCTATCGATCTTATAGCTACTCGTGGAGTTGTGAGACAAGCCAGGATATAGGTACCTACCTAGTACCTACGTATCTTAATATTTCAAAGATGTTGTTCGAAATATTAAGAGACTACATTTCATTTCCTCAAGTGATTTGGATAGACCAAACAAGGAAAGTCTGTCTGAACTGGACGCTCAGGGTCAATATTTTAATTATACGAATGGTATCTATCTACCTTCTATGTATCAAGATTTTGTCAACGGAGCCCGGAGGGACATAAAGGACTTTTCTCCAGAGCCCACACCACCACAATTTAAAGAAAAGGATCTTGCAGTTACTAACTACCGCAAGCATTCCTGTATTTCGGTTTGAAGGGATTTGTGCAATTTTATACAATACACTAGTATTGTATGAAATTGCAATGCAAAGTCCTGGAACTTACCTGAGATGCATCAATCACTCGTCTTATTATTCTTTGCAATTAAAAATGCACTGATGATCGATCGGCAATAATTTAATTTATTCAAAATCAAACAAGTAGGTAAGTAAGTATTATTTTTTGCTATGAAAAATGGGCTGATGATCAATCGGCAATAATAATTTAATTAATTCGAAATCAAACAAGTAGGCAGAAACGTTGTGTCAGCAAGTTTTATGTCGCAATTCACACCGAGACACAACGCATTCTTGTAAGGAGTGTGTGTAGGAATTAATTAGATAAAATTACACCGGATGAAGCGTGTTGGGTTACTCACTAGTGCGGATAAGAATTTGATTAGCCTGGTAGTCAGTTACACGAACGGACTAACTAACTGCAACTAACCATCTGAGATGACCGAGATGAATAGACTCCTCACTCCCTCGGGATTTGTGAAAAGTCAAAAAACACGGCTAGAACCAGTAGTTCTGTAAGTAAGTAGTTTATAAGAAAAGTCTTAAAGATAGAGTCTTAAATTAAATACCAACAAGAATATCAAGATGTTGCATCTATTATTTCTTGGTAGATGTCGTATCCTTTTTATAAGCTATGCAAGGACTATTTTTCAGTTTAGATTTCGGTGGTTAGTTGCAGTTAGTTAAGTAGAGTCCCTTCGTGTATCTTAACTAACAAATGAATCATCAACTGTTATATGGTATCTAATAAGTAATTCCCTTACACTACCTAATTGCAAATCATTCTAAATACTTACAAAATATTATCTCCATGAATACAGACAAAGATTACGAAATAGAACAGTTTTCTACCTGAACCGTTGTGGAATAATAAAAACATCGGCGGGATTTGGACCACCTTTCGTTTTCGGACGTTTTGCACCTGCTGCTGAGCGCCGTGCGGCGAAACAGGCTTCTTTACTGAATGCAGTCGAGACGAGCATAATATGCATAATATATGAACATAAAAAAAATGAAACTAGTCTTTTTAAATTAACGTCTGTCGTCTTCAAATATAGACTAAAATTGCAGGCAAACCACAAAACAAGTTATACAACCGAATACCTACATAATAAAGTGCCTGATTCCAGAGCCATGGATTATCCACAAACCTGTGCGAGTAAGTACATCTAAAACCATAACAGCTTTCACTTATGAATGTATAGATTCATCTTGAAAACTAAGAATCCTCTTCACCCTTAGATTTACAGTCAGATTTACGTAATGTTTCCTGCTAGAGGGCATCTCAGTTAGGCTTATGAGATCTAGGTATACCTACGTTCACAATTTTCGTAAGTTTCTTTTTCTTTCGTAATTTTCTGGGCGGAGAGTGTTCATGGTCAAGTGATAGACACTGCATCCGCGATAGGATAGATGCGGGTTCAAATCCCGCAGTGTATTTTTTTAAGTTTATAAAAATTATATTATCACAAGTGTGCGTAGCCTATAATACAATAAGGTACTCGTAACTAAATCGTGTCATAATATTGAATAGAAGGCCTTATTTTGCGGAAATTAACTAATGCGGAAATTAAATTAATAATTAACAGGACAGATTAATTTGTTCGTGTCATAATTTGGTCATAATATGTACATAATTCATCCAATAGTGGCAAAACTAAAAGAACCGGTGCGGTTAATATTGCTGAACTTATGGAATTAACTAGGTCTATTGCTTCTATTTATAGAGCGTCTGTTCAGCTATCAAAACACGTATATATCTACATTAATATACTCTTTAGTCTATCATCCAAGTCTTTAGGCGTGGTCAATTAATTTAACAGAACCAACCGTCAACGCATGTAAAAATAACACCCTAAACGCTTCTGTTAAAGTTATTTTTGTATAAACCTCTGACATTTATGATTCACGATTACCTACTTAGGTAGTCATCTTTTTCTCGTGACTTCATGAGATTACAATACAAATTATAGGTATACCAAGAATGTGTAAGAGAATATACACAAGTATAGGTACAATATAAATAAATTACTTTTGCTTCGTTAAAATCTGACCGGATTCAATCAAGGTTTTGTCGGATAATCTTGTATAGCCGGTCCACTGAGACTCCCGTGACAAATTAATGTTTTCGTACATTTTTAACGGAGTAAGCATTTTTGTATTTAAGTTCGTAAGTGCCTTAATAATTTTTATTCAAATTAAAAATGTACTATTTCGACCTTGTCCATTCAATCGCAAAAGGTGCCACAATGTCGTGCATATTATATTCATTCATTAGCAAATGGATTAATTTATTGTTTTGATAAGAAATCTGCAAGGTGTAACTTATCACCAGTAGCTTTCCAATTACATACATAAACATTAACAGTTGACATTGACCAGCAGGTAAACCAGGTGTTAAAATTGTACCTATATGCATTTGTTTTAGATTTTGCATTGACTTTTATTTATATTTTTCATCAAGTGGTCCGTAGATTAGATATAAAGACGTCGTAAACCAGTGTAGTAGAGTACCGGACAACATCGTTTATCGATCGCAGTCGCGCGCTCCCCAGCCGGCGTTTTCGCAAAATTAATCTTACGTGTTTATAATAACACAAAGGCACAAAGAAATCGGGTTCTAGAGAATGGAGGAGCATTACCTGAGAAACGCGAGCGGTGGCTCAGCGTTGCTCCCACAACACAATTCACCACAGCACACGCGAAAGGACGAGCGGCGATACCGACCCGCCCAAGCTAAAGACGCTGAGTGACGAAGTAGCGGCCAATGACATCCCACGCCGAACAGGGACGGATATATCACTCCGTCTCGTCTGTCATACGATCGAATAGGGGACGAGTCTAGCCGAATAGTGTCGAAAGGCAGCCGAGATAAAAGGATCGGACGCGTGATTTGCGCACGCAGGCGGCAGGACTCAGCGGGCAGCGATTCCTGCGTACCGGTGTTGAATCGAGGGATACTACATTACTCTAGAACCCCTACTCCATATACGTAAATTCAAGATGGCGATAAGGAAGCACATTGATATTCATTCAAGGCATTGTCGTCTACTTCCTTTATATTGATCGATTAAAATATTTTAATATATGCAAATCCACAGTATGAAATATAATAATGAATAGCTTCTTGAGAGAAGTAACATAATTTAGCAAATGGAAGACTGATACTGCTTTCTACAATATATCTACATCTAAATGAATACTTAGAAATAAAATTCTGTTTTATTAGTCATAAAATTTTATTTAAATTTAAATTAGCAGAAATATCTCATGTACTATAAATAACACTCAATAAACTTGTGTATAAAATATAATATATAAGAGATTTAATACATAATATAAAAATAATACAGGATTTTCGGCAGTATGTTAGTTAATTGTATAAAATTAACCATATCATTCTATGTATTAGAAAATAGAAGCTATATGTTTCCACAGTACATTAGTGATTTATAAATAAAAACACACCAAGATTGAAAACAAAACAATACACGTCATAATAATGTATTATTCAATCCAATCTAGTAATGTGTTACCAACTAAGTAAAAGTCTCATTACAAAACTCTACATGCAGACAAATCACTTCCGAAGTTTATTAGTTATCTTCAAGTTTTATTTTTACAAGAAAATAAAAGCACCTAAATCCACTTTAAATACACGAGAACTTTGCGAGGGACGTATAATATGGCACACACGTTTAGAGAAATAAATATAGTTTACTCTACCCTTAACTGCTATACCAAAATTGATTAAATTGAAATACTAATATCATAAAAAATATCAAATATGCAAACATCCTGACTGTCAGTCAGCTGCCTCTAAATTTTTTTATATATCGAATTGTACCTATGTAATATATGTTATGTATAATCTAATTAAATGGGACTAATTTGGCGCTAACATATTCCTCTTTAGTAATTTCAAAAACGTGTTTAATTCCCATTAATTTGTAAGCTTTTAAATTCTATTAACACCAAGTTAACCCACATCCAATATTTTAATGCAGTGATCTATAAGTTCTACTAATCTCAATTTACTAGCATTTCATTACACACATCAACATTGTATTTTTAAAGCCTCCTAGGAATAAAAAGGGATAAATGACTTTTATTTTTTTAACAACATCAATATAATTTATCGACTAATAATATCTACACTACAATCTAAGTAATCATTAGATTTTAAATACATATTGTTGAATACATGAAATACATATAAGTAGGTACATATTAATAAAGATTATAGACCAACAGAATTATTTAACATCACACATACAACGACAATATTAAGAGCCTTCTCTTAGATAGATATAATATGTTAAATATAAATAGACTAAAAATGATATAATATTTTGATGGCTAAAAAAGTGAGGTATTTTGGAAAACCCTGTTATATATTCCAAACAAACCAATCCTGCTCTTGCGTAGCATATTATTTGAAAGCACCTAAATAATTACAATAAAATTGTAAAAAGGATCAATCGTACATAATATGAAAAATGTTTCAGAACGTGGCGGTAGTTTGACATTTCATAAGTTTCTGTAATTCAAGGCCTATGTGAAAGAATAAATATTTTGATTTTTGATTTTGATTTTTAACAAATATGTTCTATGAATGGGTGAATCATCCACTCGTGATTTAACTAAGAATTATTTAGAAAAAGCAGAAATTATTTTTAAAAAGTTTATAAATATTTAGAACAATTAATTAAAATCTTTAATATCGATTTGTGCGATTATCTTTATTTTACTCCGAGTACTGATCTAATCCCCTACAGATGCAAATTATGTTAAGATTCGTTAAATAACTGGATATGCGGTCATTTATGTAATAGCTTATTTCCTTCAGATGCCTATATTTTATTTATATTACCATAATATATGAATAAAATACAGGTATCGGAGGCATCAATGATGAATATATGAATATGATTTGGGCATATTTAGAAAAAAAAGTAATCATTCTTAAATGGGTCCTAAATCCTGAAAGCTTGTAAAATGGAACAACAAAGTCAAATTAACAACTTCATCTCCTAAAATAATTAATTTTACAATAATAATTTATAAATAATATTTATGACTCGATGAGTTTATAAAAATATTCCTCAAACATGGCGTTGATTGCACGATTTATAGCGACAATTTATAGCGGTATTTTACTCAAAACAAAATATTGATTAATTTAATTCATTTTTGAAACTATAATCCAATAAATAATAAATAAAAATTTGAAGAAACTAGTAAAAACCAGCAAATAAAACGAAAAAGTTATAAACAATGTAATATTCCTGATTATACAGAAATATATTGGACAGTGACGTCACTGTCAGTAAAGCCAGAGCAGCTCTATATAAGTTGCTTCCTGGCACCAACTCTAACAAACTAACAAAAATTCAAATGCATTTGACTTTGAATTTCCTTGTCGGATAAGAATTTAATTTTCAATATATGTCATAATTTGAACCTAGTTTACAATAAAGCAATAAAAAAATGAGTAAAATACCTTTACATGTGACAGTAAAATATAAACGGGTGAGTGTGCACGCGTGTCTAATGTCTATGTGTCGTGCGGTGCCGGCAGCTTCTCCCACGAGGGCTCGACGCCCCAGATCTGGCGCGCGTACTCGGCGATGGTGCGGTCCGAAGAGAACTTGCCGGAAGACGCGATGTTCAAAATCACCATTTCAGCCCACTTCGATTGATTCTGTGTAAAGGAATTTTTTGTGAAGAATTTTTCTGGTATTGATCAACCTATTCAAACATCCGAATATTCAAACTGAATGTACTTTGAGAATAACGAGGGACGCTCGCGACTAGGTCGGATTTCAGAAAGTTTGAGGGAACCAAAGATTTTTCATTGCTTTTTGTGTTGTATGAATTTGAGACAAGTGGAAAATTAAAAAATTTAAAACACCCACGACTTTTGCAGACTTGTAATTGAAAAAGGATTAAATAATTTTTTTGAAACTCCCCAACTAAAGGAAAGTAAGAACTAAGAACCTCTCAGTATAATTACAAATCCAAGAAAATCCGCCGGAGCTGCTGTGTTTTGCCTATGACGGGGTTGATGGTGCTGTTTACCAGTTGATGACTAATTCAATTTCTTGATACTTCTCATATACCGGCAGTTTATCAATACTTACTAATTACATTAATTGATATTGGAAATGAAAATAGCAATGGCAGCTCCGACGGATTTTCTTGGATTTGTAAATATACTGATAGGTTCTTAGTTCTTACTTTCCTTTAGTTGGGGAGTTTCAAAAAAATTATTTAATCCTTTTTCAATTACAAGTCTGCAAAAGTCGTGGGTGTTTTAAATTTTTTAATTGTCCACTTGTTTTACAGTTTTTCGATTAATATATTAATGTAATTTAAATTATATTATTACTAAAAAATGAAAATTAATCTTCAAACTAGCCATTAACTCCTCTAGCAGCGTTTGAAGGCATCATCCCTTCCAAGTCATAAAGAGACGTTTATTGTGGCGCCCCCTGCTGTTCAATCACAAGAACAATTATCTACAAACCATTGCCAATGACTCACTTATATTTTATACAAAACTGTATCCAAATCGGTTCAGTCGTTTTTGTAATAATTGAGAACATTCGTTTGCACTGTAAATGTTTTTTATGGCGCCCCCTGGTGATCGATGTTCGTAACAACTATCTAAGAACCATCGCCAATGAATACCAAACATTATACAGAAAACTGCATCTAAATCGGTCAAGCCGTTTTTGAAATAAATGGGAACATTCGTTTGCAATATAAATGTATTTTATGGCGCCCCCTGGTGATCGATGTTCGTAACAACTATCTAAGAACCATTGCCGCTGAACACCAAACATTATACAGAAAACTGCATCTAAATCGGTCAAGCCGTTTTTGAAATAAATGGGAACATCGATGTGCACAAACAAACAAACAAACAAACAAAAATATTTTTGCATTATTGGTTTTTGTGAACAATTTAACATATAAACAAACCTAAAATCTTTTTAATAGAGTAATGTACAAACGGTCTCTCACCCTAAACGCATATACCCGTCCTCCGTTCCGTCGTGGGTAAAAACAAAACCTACAGATTTTGAGTTTTCGAAAATGGCATAACCTGCTGTTATTACTTTTGATTGGGTTGATTTGTTGGCTTTCGAAAAGGGCAAAACACGTCGTTACTTTTGACTGCGTTGACTTAAGGCTTGAAATTTTTTTTATAGGAGGTCTATATGAGTACGTCCACAGTGAGCTGACGTAGACAGCTGAACTGAAGTACTCACCTGGTACACTTGCGAGACCTTCTCCTGCACCTCGATGTAGGCGTCGAAGTCGGCGAGGTGCAGGAAGCGTTCGGGGTGCAGCAGCACGTCGGCCACGTGCGCGAAGCGGCCCGGCTCGCCCGGCGAGAAGAACCCGCTGCGGATCTGCTCCACGCACTGGCGCAGCTCCGGGTTGCGCTGGTAGTACTCACCTGGTACACTTGCGAGACCTTCTCCTGCGCCTCGATGTAGGCGTCGAAGTCGGCGAGGTGCAGGAAGCGGTCGTGGTGCAGCAGCACGTCGGCCACGTGCGCGAAGCGGCCCGGCTCGCCCGGCGAGAAGAACCCGCTGCGGATCTGCTCCACGCACTGGCGCAGCTCCGGGTTGCGCTGGTAGTACTCACCTGGTACACTTGCGAGACCTTCTCCTGCGCCTCGATGTAGGCGTCGAAGTCGGCGAGGTGCAGGAAGCGGTCGTGGTGCAGCAGCACGTCGGCCACGTGCGCGAAGCGGCCCGGCTCGCCCGGCGAGAAGAACCCGCTGCGGATCTGCTCCACGCACTGGCGCAGCTCCGGGTTGCGCTGGTAGTACTCACCTGGTACACTTGCGAGACCTTCTCCTGCGCCTCGATGTAGGCGTCGAAGTCGGCGAGGTGCAGGAAGCGGTCGTGGTGCAGCAGCACGTCGGCCACGTGCGCGAAGCTGCCCGGCTCGCCCGGCGAGAAGAACCCGCTGCGGATCTGCTCCACGCACTGGCGCAGCTCCGGGTTGCGCTGGTAGTACTCACCTGGTACACTTGCGAGACCTTCTCCTGCGCCTCGATGTAGGCGTCGAAGTCGGCGAGGTGCAGGAAGCGGTCGTGGTGCAGCAGCACGTCGGCCACGTGCGCGAAGCGGCCCGGCTCGCCCGGCGAGAAGAACCCGCTGCGGATCTGCTCCACGCACTGGCGCAGCTCCGGGTTGCGCTGGTAGTACTCACCTGGTACACTTGCGAGACCTTCTCCTGCGCCTCGATGTAGGCGTCGAAGTCGGCGAGGTGCAGGAAGCGGTCGTGGTGCAGCAGCACGTCGGCCACGTGCGCGAAGCGGCCCGGCTCGCCCGGCGAGAAGAACCCGCTGCGGATCTGCTCCACGCACTGGCGCAGCTCCGGGTTGCGCTGGTAGTACTCACCTGGTACACTTGCGAGACCTTCTCCTGCGCCTCGATGTAGGCGTCGAAGTCGGCGAGGTGCAGGAAGCGGTCGTGGTGCAGCAGCACGTCGGCCACGTGCGCGAAGCTGCCCGGCTCGCCCGGCGAGAAGAACCCGCTGCGGATCTGCTCCACGCACTGGCGCAGCTCCGGGTTGCGCTGGTAGTACTCACCTGGTACACTTGCGAGACCTTCTCCTGCGCCTCGATGTAGGCGTCGAAGTCGGCGAGGTGCAGGAAGCGGTCGTGGTGCAGCAGCACGTCGGCCACGTGCGCGAAGCGGCCCGGCTCGCCCGGCGAGAAGAACCCGCTGCGGATCTGCTCCACGCACTGGCGCAGCTCCGGGTTGCGCTGGTAGTACTCACCTGGTACACTTGCGAGACCTTCTCCTGCGCCTCGATGTAGGCGTCGAAGTCGGCGAGGTGCAGGAAGCGGTCGTGGTGCAGCAGCACGTCAGCCACGTGCGCGAAGCGGCCCGGCTCGCCCGGCGAGAAGAACCCGCTGCGGATCTGCTCCACGCACTGGCGCAGCTCCGGGTTGCGCTCGTAGTACTCGTAGGCGTTGTACCTGTCACCGAAAAATCAACTTTCTGTATAATTTCCGCACTTATTTATGTTTTCCGTGTGAGCCCAGGTTCCTCATGAAACTTAAAAGAGGCCACCCACGTCACTTTAAGGAGTATAGCTGGGAGCCGAGTTGTACTTTGTGTTGGTCCGACTTACCGTTGCGTTTGAGCTATACGTGCTCTTCCTCTAATTAATACTATAATCACTATATTTTAAATGAGCGTTGAACCTTACCCGCGTTGCTTCAAAGCTTCAACATCATCGACCCTCATTCCGAAGATGAAGAGGTTCTCTTCGCCCGCTTCTTCCGCCATCTCCACGTTGGCTCCATCCATGGTGCCAATGGTGAGCGCGCCGTTCAACATAAACTTCATGTTGCCGGTACCGGACGCTTCGGTGCCGGCGGTGGAGATCTGCTCGCTGAGGTCAGCGGCCGGCATGATGCGCTCCGCGAGAGTGACGCGATAGTTTTCCAAGAATATAAGCTTCAGCTTGTCTCCCACGTCTGGATCGTTGTTCACCTAAAAGGAACAAAAAAGATTTAAAAACGAAATAGGTGTTGGAGGAGCATAGTGTCCGCAATTCGATGGTGGAGTCAATTTTTAAATGACTTTTTTATAAGCTCAGGTAAAAATGACAACGAAAGACTAAAAATTGAATTTAAATCAAACAAAGCAATACAGAATTATAGGCATTGAAACTTTTGGAGTAGGGGCTTCCGTCCCTTTCTCGCAAAACGAACGTTTGTATTAAGCTACTATGGCATGACCATACTTTGACGTCATAGTTTGATTTCAGTCCATGAAATACTTACAGTGTTACCGACGGCGCACGCAAGAGCGATGATTTGTTTAGCAATAAAGTAGCCAGGAGCAGCCTTACCCCCGATCATTACAGTTCTGGGGGTGAAAGGCGCGCTCGGGTCGCGCTTGATGCGATTGTACAGAGTGATCACGTGCAGGATGTTCAGCAGCTGCCGCTTGTATTCGTGGATGCGCTTCACTTGCACGTCGAACATCGAAGCGGGGTTTATCTTCACCCCCGTGTCCCTCTCTATCAGCCCGGCGAGCCGCAACTTGTTCTCCTGTTTCACTTTCATGATGGCGCGCTGGAAGGCGGGGTCTTTAGCCCAACGCTTCAGTTCCTGCAATTTATCCAAATGTACGGTCCATTCCTCGCCGATCTTATCACAGATCAAGTCTGCTAAGGCGGGGTTACACAGAAGTAACCAGCGGCGTGGCGTGATACCGTTCGTTTTGTTCTGGAACTTTTCGGGCCACATTTCATAGAAATCGCGGAAGATGGTGGCTTTCAGGATGTCGGAGTGGATGGCCGCGACACCGTTGACCGCGTGCGAGCCGACGACGCAAAGGTTCGCCATGTTGACGCGCTTCTCGCCCTCCTCTTCGATGAGCGACATGCGACGCAAGCGATCCAAGTCCCCGGGCCAGCGCTTTTGAACCTCCTGGAGATGGAGGAAGTTAATTTCGTAAATCAATTGCATGTGCCTTGGCAGGCAATTCTCAAGCATGGAGACCGGCCACCTCTCTAGAGCCTCGGGTAGAACGGTGTGGTTGGTGTAGGCGCAACATTTCACGACGAGATCCCACGCCTTCTCGTACGGCAACTTCTCAATGTCTATCAACACTCGCAGCAGCTCGGGGATCGCGAGCGCCGGGTGAGTGTCGTTCAATTGAATCGCCACTTTTTCAGGGAGAGTGTCGAATGTGGTCCTGACGGCTTCCCGGCTGCCAAACTTGGACGCTTTGTATCTGCGAATAATGTCCTGGAGCGTGGCGGCGCACATGAAGTACTCCTGCCTGAGTCTCAATTCCTTTCCTTCGAAGAAGTTGTCGTTGGGATACAGAACTCTAGTAATATTTTCAGCGACGTTGCGATCGAGAACTGCTTGGATGTAATCGCCGGAGTTAACTAAAAGGAACAAGAAAGCTCTGTTGTAAACACACTTATTATATTTCAACAGTTTTACTAATATTGATGGTTTGTATAGATACTTACAAAATCGTAGGTTGAAATCAATAGGACTCTTAGCAGACCAAAGTCTCAATGTGTTAACCACATTGTTATTGTAGCCAGGGATGGGGTTGTCGTAAGGCATAGCGAACACCACCTGTATTTTTAAAGGTCATTTTAAGTATTTGAATAACAATCAACATAAATAAAGAACTTTTCTATAAAATGCCAAGTCACCTGTGTGTCGATCCATTTTTTGCCCTCGGGTGTATCGACAACGCGTCCGTAAAAGTTAACTGGCAACATAAACTCGGGGCGCGCCTTCTCCCAAGGATTTCCATATCTTAACCAATCGTCGGGCTCTTCCTGCTGTTCTCCGTTTTCTATTTTCTGCGCGAATATACCGTATTCATATCTGAGACCTGCAGGCAATAATAGGGATAATTATAGTTTTAGTTTGGCGATTACCTTACCTTACCGATCCTAAAATAACCAATAGCAATTTCTAGAATTAATGAATGCAATGATTGTCTTCTTGCCAAGGCCAGCAATGAAGTTGTAGAGACCAAATCATTGACATTACATATATTTTTTCAGTATCGCGTGAACAAATTTTTATGTTAACTTATGTTCTAGAGTTGATTTTCTTAATGTAATGGTGACCTCTGCAGTTTGTGAAGGGTAAACCTACAGTGGTGGAGAGTTATACAATAATAATTAATTATATATTAATTATGAAAACAATCCCAGTTAATTGTTATTATATACCTACTAATGCAGTAAACCCTGCGACATTGACCTAGAAGTATATTATTATTTAGTGTTAAGCATGTCCAGTGTTATTACCTAAAGGTTTATAACATGTACTGCATGTTATTATTGAGACTAAATTATCTGAAGATCAGACATTTTAAAATGAAAATAACTTGATAATTTGAAACAAGAACATAAACTTTTTGATTACTTTTCGAAATAGTTTAAAGTTTAGGGTTTGTCAAGCCTAAACTAATTAATAAGGCATACTACAATATTACGTAAATATTAGCAACACAAGCCCTTGGAGTAATAGTTCTGTTGTTACTATCATAGTAAGTATTTATACTCATTGTTGTTAAATGGTGATAACATAAAAGAAAAGAATACTGAGTTTGTTGTGGGCTTTTTCTCAGCGACAGGGCGCGTTTGTGAACCCTCGTAAACTTACGTTTAAAGTCGTGAAATAGTTATCACCATTATAGAGACAGTGTGAAATGAAGTGACTTGTCATAAGAGGCTCTGTATGCTATTGCTAGGTCTATATGAAATAAAGAATTTCCTATTCTATTCTATTCTGTTTGCAAAATTTCCTCAATCCTCATCCTCAATGATTATTATTGAACACATCACATTGAAGAGATCAATGAACTCAGTTGAGTTATTTCAGGCAGTCGTTTATTTTGGAAAAATAGAATTTATTTTTGTCTTTTACTCAAAGGCATTTTCCATAATATACATGTCCTCAATTTGTGGGATATTTTTACAAGTATTTTATTACCCATAGTGAGCGACGCAAATTGTTTGCATATTGATAATTGGAGACAGGCCAACACTTGTTTCGTCCACACGTTCAATTACATTAATACTGTAGTACGTACAATAATTATTTCAATTAGTTTAAAATTAAACTTGCTCTTTTATTTTTCTAGTGTAAAGTGCAGTTAAAAATGAGTAATAGAATATACTCTACACTGTAATAATGTCTTAACATGTTTCACATCTTGTATGATATTTAAATGAGCTATTCTTAAATATAAATTCATTTTGCAGTCTCGGAAACTGCTCTAAACATTTGAGTTTATAAATTTACCTCTATAATTTTAATTCTTGTAAAACAAGATTATATAAAAAAAACCCAGCATAGCTAGGTCACCAGGTTCTTATCATTAAATTAGCACATACTCATTAGAGGTTATATATCACATATTTTGGCTTAATGTTACAGATTACAGAATTTCTATTATGCAAGTTGAACTTGCATTTAGTTGTTTTTTTTTTTGTATATGGTACTATTTAAACCCGTTTTTTGTTAGAATGTGTTTTCCCTAGTTAAAACTAGTTCCTCTAAACATTTTTTAAGGGTTACATATTTTACATATAAAACACATGCTTTATATAATAATGTATATAAAAAATCCAACTTATATCAAACATTTGTTGTGAGTGGTAAAATTACAACTGGAGATGCAAGTATTAATTAATTAATAAAAATAGAGTAAAAATACAAACCATAGCCATAAGCAGCAAGTCCAAGTGTCGCCATGGAGTCCAGGAAACAAGCTGCAAGTCTTCCGAGCCCACCATTGCCAAGTCCTGCATCCTCCTCCAACTCTTCAAGCTCTTCAATATCAAGTCCCAGCTGGTAGAGAGCCTCATCCACATTTCCCTGGATGCCCAAGTTGATCATGGTATTCTGTAGAGATCTTCCCATGTAATACTCCAGAGAAAGGTAGTAGACTCTCTGAAAACCACATGGAGAAATAGGAATAATGTTAACAGAAGATACCAGAATAAGTGCACACTTTAATTAAATTAAGCTCTACGTTATAGCTTATATTTTGTTTCTTTTTGTTTTTAGTAAATTTATAGGGCTCTAAACCATTCTCTAAGTTTTTATGGCTTAACTATTTGATGAAGTCAGTTAAATGACAAAATTAATAAAGTTTACTCGACAAGTAGAAATTTATTAACTTTGTAATTTATTTATCTCTATGTTTATCTCTTAGCAAAAAGATAAAAATGAAATAGGTATGCAAAACACCTGCTAAGAATACATTTACAGTCACATGACAAAGGTACTATCGTTTATAAATGAAAAACGATAGATCAATTTAACCTTTACTTGACTCTAGGACATTAGATTGATGTGTTGCCTTATGATTATGCAGCCTATAAGGAGCTCTAAGGTTATGGTTACTCCACTTACTTTAAATACACATTTAATCATTATGTTAGGTACGTAGCACCAATTAATTTGTAATAATTATAATATACCTACCAGTGGCGAAGGGTGAAAATCTGAAAAAGGGAACCCGAAAACGTACTTACCTAAAAGAATATCAGCTGTTCCCCGCCTATTAAAGACCCACCTTCATAATATACTGAAAGAAAGCACTCGTATTTTGGAATTGAGTAACATGTTTTTTGTTTTCAAAACTCAATTTAGAAAAGTTACTAGATCGTTTCGTAACAAGAAATCTGTTAGACAACAATCTATGTGAATTAATGCCATTTCTGGTGTTGATTTATCAATCTGAAACCAAATTATCGTGAACTTACACCTATAAGTTATTAATCACTAGCCCCAATTCAATATATCAAAATAAAACACCACACAAAACTTTAAAAATCAAACACACATGGACGCTTCACAAAAACAATTAATGTATTAACAACAACAAACAACCATAACCCTTCAAAATACAAAATAGTACTATGTATCTGTTAAAACAGTACAAATAATACACTTTTGAATTTGGAGGTATAATAAAGGGAACACGGACGCCACCGGCTTATTGCGCCAAATTCGTCTGACCTGTCAGAGTTGCAAATTCGTATTCGCTACTGGGCCAGATTAAATTGGTGGCTCCTTGTTGGTCACCCGTAGAGCGAGACAGAGCTATACACTAGAGACGGAAATGAAAGAGATAAATACTAAGCAAAAAGCTATCTGCGAAAGCCGATATTTTGCGGCTTGTACCAAGT
Organism: Coenonympha arcania; assembly: GCA_036785405.1. Lineage (NCBI taxonomy): Eukaryota > Metazoa > Arthropoda > Insecta > Lepidoptera > Nymphalidae > Coenonympha > Coenonympha arcania. Next base: position 3,726,328 of record CM072063.1, on the reverse strand, counting down.
ATTAATGCTTATAACTAACAAAAAAATAATTTAGCATGAGTGACGAGTGTCTCGAACCTTTGGCCTACATTTATGTCACTAGTGGTGCGCTACGCTATATGCCAATTTTTTAAAGGGAAGCCGATAGGAATCGTGTTATATTGACTCTTCGCCGCTGATACCTACTTATATTACAAATTTAATTTTTAAATGTCTTTTTAATTTATCATAATAATCCCCAGAAAATCAGGATACGTAAATTAAATAATAATTAAAGTTTCTTTGTAGGATGATTAACAAATTTAATAAAAAATCTCCCTTTTTATTAAATTTGGTGCGTATTAAATGACACACATAATTTTTTACTGATATGTTGAGATCCATATGAGTCTGACAAGAACATCACTTTAAAATACTAAATAGGTATTAAAAAAAAATATTGTTCCTAGTGCAGATCTACAAAATCATTAAGTTTAACTGGCTACCTCTATAACTCCCTCCTAAGTGGTTATTCAAGTTGCAGATAAACAAACTCTTAAGATCTGAAAAATATTGGCTGCAACTGTCCATGGGCTGTGGTGATCACTTATCAAGTTACCCTGTTCGTTAGCTCTCATGTTGATATAAACATACCTTAGGATCTTTCTCATAGTAATACTGTTGGGTGCGAATCCAACGGGAGACGAGGTGGTCGCGAACGGTGTGCGCCAGGGCGAAGTAGTAATCTCTCGGGGTGGCAACATTTCTGTCCTTCACCAACGTGTAATGCAGGTGTCGGTTGAACGTTTTCTTCACTTCAGCCACATTCTCCACAGCAACAATCCCTCTTACTGAGATTTGCTTGCGCTTTTCCGAATCTGTTTGGACGCTCATTGTCGTAAAATTCTCTCAACGCACGATACAATCCCGAGTAGCAACCGAACCCTGACTGAAAAGTGTTGCCGCGATATCGGTCACCTTGAGAAGGTCAAATATATAAACTCGAATCTCGATTCTCGACCCCGGCGGTGGTAGTATCGTCTCACGTCGGATGGCTGGTCACAATATTATTGTTTGTGCGAAACATATACTTGTGACTATCTTAAGATCTAAAAGAATATTTTTTTTTATAATATTCTGGACATTATCAGAACAAAATTTTTAATTTATATTTTAACTACCTACCCTTGTAAGTTGTAGGTATGATTTTCAAGTTTTTTTCGAAGTGTCAATCATATAGTGTTAAATGTCTGTGGTGTCAATCAGTGTCAATGTCAAACATTAACAATGAGAAGTGTCAACTGTCACAACTTGTCTTCATAGAGATAACCTAGGAGATAACAGAACCAAGGAGGCACCCCATTGATTCATCCTAGTCCTATATAGGTAGCCTTGCGTGACATACGGCGCCATGATGAGCACCGATCATGGAACTAATAAGTACCACGTACAAGTACTTATTAGTTCTATGGCACCGATATTTGTTGTCGAATGTTAATGCACTGAGTGATTACCCTACTCGGAAGAACCTTGATTCTTCGTCCGAGCTACCATAAGTGAAGCCATTTTATGCGCCACTTTACAGATTGAAAATAGTCACGCTAGTTTTGTTGACGCGGCCTGTCCTTATTGTTTCCTAGGTCTGTGAGCTGCGGAGTCAATGACTAAGTTTAATAGCTCAATGTGCGGAGTCAAGACGTGTGAACTGTCAAAAGAAGGCATGAACATGATGTGAGACACAGAGATAAGAAAACTATGGAGATGCTCTGTCATTCATTCTAGCCTAGACTTGCGTGTCATATGGGCTGTGGCGCCATGATAAGCGCCAAGATTTGTTGTCAAATGTTCATAATTCGAGTTAGAACCATAGATTGTTAAAACCTTAGGGGACGCCATCTTATGCGCACTTGATAGATTAAAAATAGTCACGCTAATTTTGTGGACGGGGCCAGTCCACATAATATTGTTTTGTAAGTCTATGTATTTCACTAATACCCGAAAATGCGTAAAAGATTGCAATTTAAACAGGGAAACTATTAAATTGTAGGCACACGGAAATAATAAAAATACGCGTTTTCTAATAATAATAATAAGTATTTTATTTATTATCATGTTGGACAATTGACAGATTTAATGAAATAACAAATTAATAATCTTTTAACTTATCAAATAAATTATAGTATACGCAACACCATTATATTATATAGATTTGTGATGGTAGCACACAAATAAAACTCAGAATCGTGTCGTTTTTTAAATATTCAACATTAGGAAGTTTATAAGTATACGATATTATTATGAGTTGCCGCACATTGAATCTTTTCCCAGAATATAATGATAAGGCATAATCTTATATAATACGAAATAAATAAGCTCACTATGCTGCTTACTGCACCAGCCAAGAGTACATTTGCAGGTTTTGCAACCCTTTGATTAAGTACATTATGAAGAAATCTAATTCATCACAATATTTACAAAATTTGGTTCAGATTTAAGACGTTATATTAAAATGTCTAAAAATACCAACTCTAAAAATCTGGAATCAATAAAAGCCTTCGAGAGTTCAGGGTTTCCAGTTACATCTTAGAAATATGCGATACTGACAAATTCGTTCCTTGAAATTATTTTACAGAATCTTCAGTGCTCTGTCCAATGTGCGGCCAGCCTAACAACATACTTATTTAGTATAAAAGCATACAACATTTGATTTATATTATTTTAATATCAACCTATCTTTACAACAGCAGTCAAGTCAGGTTTACCTACCTAAAATGCTACGCAAAATAAAAAAAACATAACAACATTCAAATACAAGCTCAACTTATTTTCTACAAAGCTATTATGGTAACTTTATTAGATTCAGGAATATTTAAGTATCTCACAAATAAACCACCTCTTCGCCCATTGCTATTCGTATAACTGGAGAAATGCTCTTAGAATAATAATGTCATTATTTTGTATCATGTACATACTTAATTATTATAATTTGTTCATTCCTATGTCTGATATAAGTAATTAAATACAAATAAATAAATTACCGAAGGACATTTATTTTGTACTACATATTATATCGATAAAATGCAAATTATTTCAATAAACGATTTCAGTAAATGCATTAAATAAATGTTAAGTCTGCAACTCTGCACACAGAAAGTGTCGGACTCTCACTGGCACTGACATTATTTTAACAACTGTGAAATAACAAAAAAATGTGGGAACTTAAACGACTACAAAATACAAATGCTAAATTTAAATATTTACTTATAATTAATATAATATCGATCAAAAAATCATTCCAAACGTAACGGTCAGCTAGTAAAATATAATGTAATCATCTCAGTCAAATATACAAATTTTAAAGCTTATTTATTGCGATCAATATTTCGAATAAATTTTATAATAATAACGCATCAAGCGGTGGCAAACACCAAAGGCTGTAAATTCGTAACTTTTTGTGATTTTCGTGCTTGAGAAAACGAAAACGAACTGCTCATAAATCCATTTAGCCATCCATGGCAGTGGAATATAAGTTTAATAGAAACATATTACTTTCCAGGATCCAAAAAATCGTGATTTATACATTCAAAAACTGTTTTCAGGAGCCAAAAAAATCCTGATTTACAGATTTAGAAACTATTTTCAGGAGCATAATAAATCCTGATTTATACATTCAAACACTAGTTTATGTTACATAAATAATATTTAATACTTATTTCGATTCCAGACACATACATATTTCGATTTCTCTGTAACGGTATAAATACTAAAATTTAAACCTAAAATTATAAGGCAGGTTATATAATTTCCACTGGGGGTGCGATATGAACACGATTGTCACGGCAGTGTCGAATCACGAATCACGGCACGAAACAAATACCAAACACAATAGATATCATTTGACTATAAGCCGCTGCTACAACCTGCTTGTTCAAACTGTTTTACACCTATGTCCTATGGTATATCGATGCCTATGTTATAACAAAAAAAAACATTATAGTCCGAAAGTAAGCAAATGTTTTACCGTGCAACACCGATAAGACGTTGATGCTTCCAAAAGAGTTTTCATCATGTTACTGTGACCCTTTCCCAAAACCCTAGTTAAAGAGTAAACTTCTCTGTTAAAGGGAAATCCCTCGTAGTAAAGCACGCTAGTAATTATTATTTAATATGTTGTAAAGCGACAATAATTGAGAGCAGGTTATTTAACAACACGTTTGAGAAACCCTTTGAACGCGTGCAGTGCTACAAACTTTTCTTGTCCAATGGTGGTGTCGCTGTCTGTGTCAAATTCTGTTTTACGCGTTTTTTTCTGTACGGCCGCGACGTTAGTTCTAGTTCTGGCCACTCGACAAGAAAATTTTGTAGCACTATAACCAAAACGGCCCCTGCAGAGCTAGAATGCGCGCGTAGTCTCTTTTCTCTTTCTGATCCATATAAAAAGAGAGCGACAAACGTAGATAGACTCAATATTATCTATCTCTATACGCTTATGCTGTGTAGGCTGGTTAGAAGTCGCCCTGTATCTCCTCGTGCGGCGAGGCGGTGGCGGGGCACACGTACACCTGCTCCGGGTACAGGTCGCCGCGCAGGCGCACCGCGCGCACGCCGTTCGCCGACGCGCGGTACTCCAGCTCGCCGATGAGCACGTCGTCGGAGTACAAGCACCACTCCGCCGGCCCGCGGACTAGGCGGAATGTCACCTGGCAAAATAGTACATTTAATGTCAGTATCAGAAATAAACACGCAACGTAGATATGAATCGTAAGCGTGCACAAATTAGATATGCGAATCTGCAAAATTGCTTATAGCAGCGACGAGCTTACATCTATGCAGCTGATTGGGTACTGCGGTTGAATCGCGTAGGCACGTTTGCAGCGATTATGCAGCCAAGGCGCCAATTGGTTCTAATGGTTGCGTTGCTATGATTACCGGCGATGGTTGGCCGATGTACAATTTTATTTTCGAGAATCGCATTCCAGTACCTTAGTTCTTGCCCATGCGCCGAGACTACGAGCTGCGACTCCACGTACGCGCGAACGGCCGCACACAGCAGTATGTTCAGTCGCAGCTCAAGTACTCCGATGTAATTATGGGGCAAAATGAGACGTAAATATTGATGTCTCAGTGATATTGCAATTCAATATTATGGAACACATAGCATCTGACATGTGCTTGGCACTTATCCTTGCTCGTCTCATCATACTTTTAAAAAAAAAGTCAATACCTTAGTTCCGGGCACCAGGCGGGCGGTGCGCTGTCGTCGCTCGGGTCCCCAGGCGCCGAGCCACGCGTTGAGCACCACAAGCTGTCGCGAGAGCTGCGACTCCACGTACGCGCGAACGTTCGCGTGCAGCAGTATGTTCGCTCGCGGCCACTCGCGAGCGCTGTCCATGAGGTCGATCGAAAAAGAATGCAACAGTGGCCGGAGTCTGTTGATAAAGAGAATACATTTTAAAATCTCAAACCCATTCAAATGTTTTCGCATCGTTGAGGGCTAAATATAAAATTCATTAAAGCTTATGAACAAGGACTTTTTTTAATTAGGAAAAATCCCTACAGGCTGCGCCACGCATGCTTTTCATCGATAAGTTTATCTTAGTTACTACTAATAATCGTCGACAATCATACAAGCAACTATTTTCACAAATTCACGTTTATGGATTGTGTCGGTAAACTAAACATTATAAAAACATTAAGAATTATATTTACCTTCCTACTATAACTACTTGTTGTCCCTCTGAAATTCCATTACTTATCGTAGCAATAATATTTGGGCGCCATGTAGGTTCGTCTTTTGCTTGCTCCGTTAAACTAGTTCGAACTGGCACCTAAAAAGGATTTGAATTTAAATAGATAAAATTATAATAACCAAGTAGGTACCTCATACTGCTTTTCATCGCGCAAAGTTGTTGTTAAGCACACGTGTTATTGTTAAGTCAACCTTGATTTAAAGAAACACTTTTCACTTTTGTTGGGAAATTATAATTTTGTATAGGTAATAATAATCGTGAACTATGGTCTTTAAAATTTTCCCCCTATAATTTTACTAGCGGGCGCCCGCGGCACGCTAGTAAAATTATAAAAGCGACATTCATCGCTTCATGAATTTTGGTTTTTCACAAATCCTGAGAGAACCATAGATTTTTCCGGAATTAAAAGCAGTCTGTGTTAACCCAGCGTATAATCTATCTTTATTCCCAGCCATATCGGTGCAGTAGTTGCGGCGTGAAGGATTAACAAACATACAAACTTACACACACGCACACTAACAAACTTTAGCTTTTATAATATTAGTGTGATTTCACTGGCCGTGAGAAATTGGGAATGCGGAATAAATACAATATTTTTTACAATAGAATAGGATTGTCGCCTACTTCTACAGTAGAAACAATGTACTCGTAAGTGTGTGATAGAAGCAAAAACAATGGACAGGGCAGTCCAATGCAGTTTTACTAAAATGCAATCATATTTAGGTATAACGTACATCAATAAGAGGAGGCGCCAGTGTGGGGTATATGTCAGTCTTCTGTATGTTGAGGGCGGCGTCCCTCACTCCGGTCACTTGTATCCAGCCGGCGTTCAGGGGACTGGGGTTGCGGTGCGCGTAGCTACAGTAGTGTTCACCGTCCACCGCCCAGAGGGTTTCCTTCTCGTCCACTAATATCTCGATCGAGAACTGTCGGTTGATCTTGAATGGAAATAACCTGATGGAAAAAAAGAAGATTATAACATGGATTAATTAAGCACAATGTCATGTGTTTTTTTTACAAATATTACATCAAAAACATGAAGGAATTAAAACCCCATAAATAACATAATACAAATAGGTTCCTTGTCCAGAAAGCAGACAATACTATTATGAAATTATTTACTTATATTCTGATAAAATCGAAAAATCTATTGTGGACAATGCCAGCATCGAATTTGTTCAAGAATACTACCTGGGACTGATTATAGAAACAACTTCGACAAGGAAGCTGACAGAAGAATTCAGCTGAGATGGGCAACATTTGGAAAACTGCGTCAAGTCTTCAACTCGCCGATACCCCCCAAAGCATAAAGACAAAAGTCTTCAACGCCTGCGTCTTACCGGTCATGACATAAGGAGCAGAAACTTTGAGACTCACAGTAGGCCTGTCCACAAGTTCAAAGTCGCTCGGCGTGCTATGGAGAGGGCTATGCTGGGTGTTTCTCTGAAGGATAGAATCCACAACGAGGACATCCTTAGGAGAACCAAGGTAACCGACGTAGCGCAACTGATTAGCAAGCTCAAGTGGCAGTGGGCGGGCCATATCTGTAGCAGAACCGACGGCCATAGGGGCTACTCCAGAACAGACGTGTTCTGGAGTGGAAACCGCGTACCGGTAAGCGCAGCGTAGGACGACCTCCTGCTCGCTGGACCGACGCGCGACGACTTGAAAAAGGTCACTGTTAGCGGGTTGATATAAACTTGGAGCTAGCTGTCGTTAATACTAGCAAGTGTAAAGGTCCTGGAGTGCAACACATACCTGTAAGCCGTCGTCTCCTCAGTGCCCCACTTGTCATGTCGTTTGGTGTTGCGCACGACGTAGCACTGCGGCAGGCGCACGTTGAAATGCACGGCGATGTCCCCGCGACCTGTCTCCAGGTCTCCACTGCCTATGTTCACCGCGAACCTGCAATGAGCTGTCTTTATTACTGGCAAGTGTGAGGTTACTCCAAACATTAGAAAAACAAAAATGGCTGAAAAAAAGGTAATTCGTTAAGTGCATAAAGTGTAAGTTATTGCCATGGCTATAAAATATAATACCTTTAGTTTGCATTTATTTAAACAAAAGAATTTATTTTTTAAATTAAAGAACAATAGGTACAGTTTTTATGGGCGTTTAACTGTGTGGTGAACTCGATTTTTCAATCTTTTAGATTATCACCATGAGCTAATAAATAATTGATTTGTAAAGCATACCATGGTAAATCGTCACTTGGGGTTCCCGTGCATACAATATGAGATCCTATAGACAATGGTTCGGTCAGATTTTGTGTGAATTTAATATCGCGCGCTTCGGCTAGCTGATTCTGTAACAACAAACATTAAAGAGAATAAAAGTCGTTCTTTTTTCAATCCACAAAAAGAGAATGGATGATTTTTTTTATGGTTGTCGTGGAACACTCGGTTGAAGCGAAGCGGATACTTTTTGAATGAGGACAAAATAAACGAGGATTTTAACTGGTGTATGAACTTTTCATTTAAAAGTTTACAATATTTTCGTGATGGAAATCCTTTTTCTTTCGCCTAGGCCCCTCCGCTCCGCCAGAAAAGAAACAACAGAAGAACTAAGAAGGGTACCTAGGAACACCAAGATCAAGCCCTCCTGCGATTCGGTAACTATATAACCACCAGGGTTTATTGGGCCGTGGATGGTGGAGGTTTGTCTGGCTCTCCGTATGTCAGCGGCAGCGGACCATATCTCATGAACCGTAATACCTAGGCATATTGTAATCATTAAACTACAGACAACTAATAAAACCATATAAACCTTGGGCGTTTTGTACACCTATAATTTATTTAGTTTATTTAGAACCATGCGAGTGAGTAAAGTTAGATATGTATAACAAAATCTGGTTCAAAGTACTATTCGGTATATTTTGTTATATGGCTATAATAACAAAAACTTGCTAGAAAACATAAAATCTACTAATCGTGTGAAAAATACCTATTGATAAGAAGTTGTGTACCTAGTTAGCTACTATTTATGCTGTGCACGCGTGAAGGCTACGCCAAAGCCCGGCATCTCTGAATCATAAGCATTAGGTCATCAAGCGGAGTCATTGGTTGGCTTAATTATTGAAGCCAGGGTTAGGTGCGACCATAATTTGGACAGTCAATTAAAAAAAAAACAGCCAAGTACGAGTCGGGCTCGCGCATTAAGGGCCCCGTAACATCAACTTTAGCATTTCAGTTGCAATTTAGTATTATAAATTAATACCTATGCAAATAAATCCTTTCGTATTTGTTAATATAGAGGCCATAGCTGCAAGGTTCTTCTTTGTGGACTACTTAAACTCAAGTACTTTTTAACAACGCAACTACGATTCTTTTTCACAGATGCTATAAGACCTTGCTTCTTACCATGATTTTAGGACAGAGGAAAGTGCCCGATAAGTTTTGAGTTCTCGAAAACGGCATAAACGGCCGTAATTTTTGAACGGAAAGAAGAGGCTTGGACTTTTCATACTTTCAGAGAGAAGATCTCGTATTTGGTATCAATTTCAAACTTTCAAACAGGAAGAAAAGTACTTGGTATTAATTTCAACTTGATAGCTTTAGCCATTTTGGAGAAAACGGGCCTCTAAGTAGCGGACAGACGAATAGTGATTCTTAAAGGGATCCTTTTTCTCATTTGAGACTAAAAATCTTTTTATTTGAGGACTATAGGTACGCTAGGATGTCAATACCAAAGGTCGCCCCCGCGCGGCGGTCGGCACCACAAAATTATGGTTGCGTGCATGTTGCGTGATGGTCGCGTGTTCCATGAGATCAATAAAACAAATATAATAGCCCGAGATCCTTAGTGCTTAGTTGCTATCAAATAAAATATTATAAGTCGATGTTTTAAGTAGTCGAATTTGCTACCATTTTGTGGATGAACCTTCATAGTTATTAATTTTTTATTAGTGGATAATTCATTATTACTAAAACATAAAGTTTTAGCATTTTATAAGATCAAAATAAATGAACCCATGGTAACATTTTTTTTTTTTTTTTTTTTTTTTTTTTTTTTTTTTTTTTTTTTTTTTTTAAGCTATATAGGCTAGCGCTTGACTGTGATCACACCTGATGGAAAGTGATGATACAGTCTAAGGTGGAACGCGCTTGCCTAGAAGATGCCTATTCACTCTTGATTTGAAGACACCCGGGTTGTAAGTGGCAGGAAAGACACTGCCTGGGAGTGTATTCCAGGCCTTTGCAGTGCGTATCAGGAACGAGGAACCAAACCGCTTCGTACGCGTCGTTGGCACGTCAACTATGTATGGGTGGCAGCCTTTACGATGCCTTGCCGTTCTATGGTAGAAAGGTGACGGGGGAACCAAGTTAAAAAGTTCCTGTGCACACTCTCCGAAATATATTCTATAGAACACCGACAGACAGGCAACCTTACGACGATGTTCAAGGCTTTGAAGTTTTTTGTAGACCAGTGTCGGGTTGCCAATGAGTCTTCTAGCACGGCGATCCACCGAGTCCAAAGCATCAAGCTGGTACTTGGCAGAGCCATCCCACAAGTGGCTACAGTACTCCATGCATGAGCGAACCTGTGCCTGGTATAAGGTTAGGAGCTGTTCGGAGGTGAAGTACTGTTTAACTTTATTTAAAATGCCGAGTTTTTTACCAGCTGTCTTTGCTTTGGATTCGATGCATCGGCCGAAGTTGAGTTTAGAAGACAGCGTGACGCCTAGAAGCTCAATACTGTCGGTAATCGGTATAGAAATATTTCGAAAAGTTGGAGTCAGGGGGAATGGACTCCTTTTGGCGGTGAACAAACACGCTTGTGTCTTGGTAGCATTAAATTTGACCAAGTTGGCGTCGCCCCAATTAGACACCCTATCTAAAGCCAAATTAATGCTATCTACCAAGGCCTCTCTACGCTCAAGAGTTTCAGCACCGCTAGCCCGTGGACTGGATATATATCTCTCTGACACAGTGCTGTCGTCTGCGTCAAGGCTCTCATGCCAGACCCGGTCGAAGGCCTTGGACACATCAAGCGAAACAGCTAACGCTTCACCACACTTGTCCATGGCCTCGCCCCAGATGTGAGTGGCATACACTAAAAGATCTCCCGTCGACCGATTCCGACGAAAGCCATACTGTTGGTCAGACAAGAGATCGTTTGCTTCGAGGTACGCCAGGAGCTTGTTATTCAATACACGCTCCAAACTCTTACAAAGTATGGAGGTGATTGCTATGGGTCTGTAATTGGCCGGGTCGGCACGGCTGCCCTTTTTAGGCACAGGTTGGACATTGGCAATTTTCCAAGCCTTAGGGACTAGAGCAGATTTTAGAGACAGGCGGTACAAGCGCGTTAAGACAGGAGACAACTCGGGAGCGCAATTCCTCAACACTATTGCAGGAATTCCGTCCGGACCGCTGGCCTTATTCACATCCAAGCTACGGAGAACTTTTAAAACCTCATTGTGGCGGATACGTACTTCTGGCATCACAGAGTCGCAAGTTCGTATAATTGGTGGTGAGGCATTCCCCGCATCGAGTCGCGAATTTTCGGCAAACAAAGTTGCCAGTAGGTTGGCCTTTTCTGTTGCCGAAAAGGCCAGGGATCCGTCAGGTCTTAGCAATGGAGGCAGCGATGGACGACAAAAGTTCGTTTCAACCGACTTGGATAGGGACCAAAATGCTTTGCTACCACGAGGATAGGAAGCTAATTTAGCCCCAAGGCGCCTAGTGCGGTTGAAACGAGCTCCTTTCAGAACCTTCTTGTAGGACTTGGCAGCGAGATTGAAGGCTCTCTTCTTGGCCTTAATATCCGGAGCTTTGGTGGTGCGGGCTTCAGCCCACTCTACAAACGCTAAATTTTTACGGGTTTCAGCCTCAGCGCATTCAGCGTTGTACCACCTAGGAACCCTGCCATCAAGTGATACGTCAGCATACGGAATAAAAAACTCCATAGCTTGACATATCACTTCAGAAATGGCTTGTTCACAGCTCGACGGGTTATTTGAAGAGAAGCATATATGCCGCCAAGGATAGGATGCAAAAAAATGCCGCATTTCATCCAGCATATACCCATATAACCCATGGATCACTTAATTGTAGGTACTTTGCTTGTACGTGCGTCTGTCGGAGACTTCGTTGCGATCTATAGGGACGAGAAGAGACGGGTAGAGGTATCAGGTTTAATTATTAATAATAATAAATACTAAGGTGTGTTATGGTGATGTATAAAAATTCGTCAATCCATTATAAGGTCACGCCAAATTTCTCGCGTATGTCAATTTAGTGGCTCGCTTTAACTCGTTTAAAAGATCTATTGGTACCTTTGCGTTGATCCTAGGCCTCATCATTGCTTTCTATCAGGCATGATTGTCGTCAAGCGCAAACCTATCTTCAAAAAAAAAATCTAAAATCATGAATTACTACAGACCAAGAAATAACTTTATTACGAACCAACGTCCAAAAGTTCTGAACTTAACTTCTGACTGCGAAAAAGGAAAAAAAATCGGAACTGTTTCGTTGTTGGATGAGTTTACATTCATTGATATATCAAATAAAAATAATATAGGTATAGAGCAGTAAATATAAAGAACAGTATCTTGTAAATTTAGGTGGATAATGTAAGTATGTATACCTACGTTAATGTAGAGCATTTACAATAATTATCAAAGAAACTTGTAGCTATGACCGCCTTATCAAATTTTTCAAAATAAGATAAACATTTTTAGTTTTCGTGGTAAGCAACGGAACTTTATAATGTTATATATGAATTATGAGTCCAACTCGCACTTAACTGTTTTTTCTAACCGACTGTTTACACCCGCACACTTACGATTCATTAGCACGCCAATGACCCACTTCTATTCCCCTACCCACAATTTTATTGTTGCCCGTCTGGGCTCCACCCATCTATAAGAGGTGATTTGATAAATATCGTCATATTCTTGCTGTTTTGTTAAGTTTTAACAAGATATTATAAAAGGTCATATAGATTATAACTCTATATAACTAGGTATGCCATTTTGTTCTTTTCAGCCGATGGATGTCCATTGCTGAACCTATGGGTTTCTGTTATCTCCAACCTGCTTGATTTTGCGCTGATGGGATCCAGCGTTTCCTCCCCAACTTTTTTAATGCCATTATAATCCATATTGGATAGACCCTATCAGTTATGGGGTCTACCCAATATTGCCCTCCCTGCGCGAGATCGTCACTCGCCACACTTTGCGTTCCGTCAAACGTCCGTCGGGTAGGTATACGGTCTGTTTGCGCCTTGTTGCCCCACACGTTGAGCTATCATTTGGCACATAAATAATAATAAACGAGAAAATCAAATGTGCCTTGCATTATTTATTAGGTAATTAGATCATGATTATTATTTTTGCTCGCGAGTATATTTGATCCAATGAACCGCATTTCCATGCAATGACATCAGCGATGATAATAAACCTCGGATTTAAAATTAAATGTGTACCTACGTTATTTAAAGGTAAACCAGTCTTTACGTTTCATAGTAAACTAACTACGTTATCTATAGGTATAAAACAGTCTTGTTTCATAGTAAACTATAAATTGTTGAGAGCGATAAGGTTTTTTAGGGTTCCGTAGCAAGATAGCAAAAATGGAACATCAAAATGTAGAGTATAGTCTTGTGGGTGTACCTACATTATTTTACTTTTACGAGTATATATCTTTGGCACAGGTAATCGTAATTATTAGATATTTACTCGTACGTTTGACTTTAGATAACTGATAAAAATGGGTTATTTTTCACATAGTCTCAACTCTCGACCCCATCGTCAGTTTAATCCTGATTTGAGTTCGGCAGAGTAATAAAATCGAAACAACTAAACAAACACATACGGATGTACTTAATTACTGATTAGTTAATTAAAATGATTATGACTCATAGTCATAATACTCGCAAATTATTATTACAGTTCTAGTGCATTTATTTACTTACATTTGATTATGTTGTTGACTACTTGTAAATATCACAACTAGGTGAACTAGGTACCTACCTTATTTTTACTTCCTACTGTTATAAATTATGATACAGAGACGAGGCTACATACAGGAGGAATGCAAGATTACAAACGGTGTTATACATTAAAACATACGTGTTTTCATATTACCGATGTAACTGCTATCGCCTCTTCGCTAGCTCGGCTCGAGGGTCGAGCGCGGCAAAAGAGGCGGCGGCAAAAAGCACTACATCCGCATTTACTTCCGCAAACCATTATCCCTGGAATTGATCGCTCGCTAAATCACGCACGACACAAAAGTGGCACATCAGCTGCTCGCGAGCGGCATTCTCACGAAAATATCCCGACCGATATTATATGAGTACTATAATCGTCTCAGCGAATGCTACGAGTGCGTCTGAAGCAACGGCGCGCTCGGTTTGTATTGGAAGTTGATTCATCAGTGATCAGACTACACAAGCGCAAGCCACAAGGCTGCCGCGCTGCGCTATAGCATTGTATATTGTTTGGAATTTATGTACAATGACCTGTCAAAACTCTTATGTTGCCATCGTGCGGGTACTTCAAAATAAAATCAATGAAAGGGTAAACTGCTGAGGGTTTTAAATAATTACGGTGGATGGGCGCGAAAATTCAAATTTTATTTAGTTTTTCGCATCATGGCATTGCGTTAGTTTTTCGTATTTTAGCATAACTTACATGCATCTAAATGTTTTTCAAAAAACTTTGACCAAAAATACTAATTTACTTCATATTGGTTCCTGATAGCTCCAAATGTGGGAAACTGCAGAAGAATCTTTGGGAACCTATATGAGAAGAATGGGAATTTTTAAGCAAAGTTTTTATTAAAAATATTTATAAAAACATGCATAAATTGTTAAGCTCACAAAACTCTTTGCCATAATCCTAAGATGTATAGTTAATTAGCTTACTATTTGCAAAAAACTAAATAACATTTGAATTTTGCAGGCTTTTTGGGCAGGCGAGCTTGGCAAGTTTCTTTGTGCTATTCTTTGGTGTTTTAAGACATGGGCCCAAAATTCGAATCTGCCCACCAAATTGTGCAAATAAACAACTTTTACGTTTTAATATAATCTGAGATGGGAGACGCGGGTTCGAATCTTGCTGGGAGTGAATAATTTTGATTCGTACTTAAATTTATAGGAATTATTTCCTAAGTGTGTAAAACACTAATCAAAAAGACAATTAGTTAATATAATCTGTATGACAGAGAATGTGCATTGCGCTATAAAGTAATTTTTTGTATGCAAAATTAAATTCTGGATATGGAAAACAAATTTCTTGTGCCAATGGTTCTTAAAATACTGTTATATTTCCCTAGAATATTTTGGTTTTGGTTCGTGAGAAAACTTGATACCATGTTTTGTCATTTTTCTTTTTTACCTATAGCAACATCCAGAAAAAATCCTAATGTAAACATACAACATTTCTAATTTTAGCCCAATCGGTTCAGCAGTTCCAGCTTGAATGAGTAACAAACATCTGAACTTCTCTGCTCTGCTGCTGCTAGCTTCTGGCTATACTGATGTTCCAAATTATTGAAAGTAAGTATAGATGCAAAAACTAATTTTGCAACAAATAACTACTAACTATTTGGATTCCAAATAGTAGATTGTTGCCTTTAAACGACAAGTTAGTATTTGACTGCAAGCTCACCTAATTGTAAGTGAAGATGCAACTGGAGATGTTATCTACTCTTGGAATGTGAAACAGCCCTGAATGCTTAATCACTTTGCGGTACGTGTTTACGGGTAAGTTTGCAACCAGCCGCTGCCACTTCACTTTTAATCCTAATAATATGCAATAGGCAATGCTTATTATCGTTCAAAACCCGCCCATTCAGAAGGTTATATCAATGTTTCATCGATTATCGATTCTTAAACTTTAAAATTTACATACATATTCTAGAACGAAGTACATATTGTATCGATAATGCAATTAAAGACGTTAGACGCGAGACGTAGTTAATATGTCCTTTTAGTTATCGGTGTAAAATTAAAAGGTATTGAACTGATAATCGCAGTGCAGATTAGTGAGTTACTGACCTCAAAATCTAGAGCATCCTCAGCGAAGTCGAACTCAATAAATTCCCTGGGAATGGCACCTTCTTCTACTTCATCCATACTTAAACAATTTACACATTTTAAAACTTTAGAGGGCATAATAATATTGAGATATAGGTACTGTGTATATTGGAATCCATCCGTTTTCAAATATAAATTAGCATGAGTCACAAAATCACAAACGAATTTTGTTTACAAAATTGAAAACAAATTTGGCATTTACGAACTGTCATTGAGCGTGGATATTGTCAATCTGTAAAAAAAATGTGATGTAAATCTTTATTGTACCGCTAAAAGGTATTTTAGTAATTATGGCTATTTTCGTGCAAGGAACAGGGACACCTACTACAACTACAATGATTATACATAACGTG
This sequence comes from Coenonympha arcania, assembly GCA_036785405.1. Taxonomy (NCBI): domain Eukaryota; kingdom Metazoa; phylum Arthropoda; class Insecta; order Lepidoptera; family Nymphalidae; genus Coenonympha; species Coenonympha arcania. The sequence goes on along the minus strand of CM072063.1, from coordinate 3,710,223 downwards.
ATCATTATATTATATACTCATTGTCAATTATTATTATTATTTTGTAATCATCCTAAAGAAGAAAGCTTCAGTTCAACGATTGGCTAACTTACCAACTGCGGTAAGTTAGACACTTCAAATCTGCACAGAGTTATATTATTTCAAGGAGCGCCAGCGACGGAGCGACGACCCTAAAAAAAATATCTATATCCACTATGTATTACCTATCTGTGACCTATCTATGGTCTATGACTTCAAGATTGTAGAGAGATTGTAGAGCCATAAATAGCACCAACCTATTTTTTTTACAATGCATTGCTATAACACTGACAGTTTTGTAGCATAAAGTATTCAAATATTTTGGCTACCAAGTTCCAACATTTTGCTGGTTCGGGTCCTCAGGGGCCTCTTGATACCAACCTACTCTATGTCTTGACAAAAGTAGTTTGGTATCAAGAGCCCGATGCCCCCAGACATAACTTATTTTTTTTAATGATAAAATGTGGTACGTATCTAGGTACCTATGTTGAATGCCAGCAGACCTGCCCGCTAAATTAGTTAATCGGCCAATTTATAGATATCCGTAAGAAGACAGTTTTGTCCTTGTCTGGGGGCTACACTACAGCTTTGCCATTTTCATGTTCAGTTTTTATTTTGCCCACACAACTTTTTGTTATTTATTCTATACAAGTTAGTGGTACTTAAGTGATGAAGCAGTCTAAGATGTTATCATACTAACTTGGAAGGGTAAGTGAATTTACCCTAACGGTTTCTACAAAGCATCGCACCGGAACGCTAAATCGCTTGGCGGTGCGCCCTTGCTTGTAGGGTGGTAACTAGCCACGGCCAAAGCCTCCCACCAGACCAGACCTGAGCCAATTTAGAAATTATAAAATCCCTTAAGTGGCCCGCGGCGGATATCGAACCCGCGACCTCCTACTCGAATCCGAGCGCGCCGCCACTGCGCCAGGGAGGTTATCACTTATCTGCACAGACATACCTACATAATAAGGATAGTTAATAGTAGCAGCAGCTGCGTCCTAACCACAGACATATTAGAACATTTACCTAGCGCGTGGGCATCATTCTATAACAGGGAAGGTCTTTAAAAAAATAACGCAATTCTTTGGTATACACTTTATTAAACTGGAATGTCTTAAAAGTAACAAAAATATTCATACGCACTTACGTCTGCAAAATTAAGAATAATATTACGATTTTACAAAAAAATGGCGGTAAACAGTAACGCTTTGGTTTTAAAACGTTTACTCATTTGTAAACAACGGTAAGTATGACAAATATATCTACAACTACAAAAGGTGGGAAAATCAACATATTTTTTAAGATTCACTTGACACACTAGAATTAAATAAAATTTCCGTAACGTTTCGTATTGAACCAACGCTTTATTTTCTCATTATGATCTACTTACTGTATCAACTATCAATAACATAAAATAATTTAGCCATAACTTAAAAAAATATTTTTACAACAGCATTGAGATATAATGTGCTACATACAGTGGTATGCTACTTCCCGTTCGCAGAACGGGTTATAGATAGCTATGCTATAATTAACTATCTATAACCCGTCATACGTTGATTGAATTCAAATAATAATAATTTAAAACAAAGACATATTATACACGCAATTTCCTTGTGATGTCCTTCTGTACGTGATTCATTACTCAAAGTAAATTCGCAATATTTTGGAAAAAAATTACACTGAAACGGAAAAAATAAGTGCATTTCAGGCTGAAAAACCTAACTTTATCAATTAAGTTAGTCTTTAAATACATTGAGTTTCATTTGATATTCTTAAAAATAATAACATTAAAAAATCTCAAATTAGCCAAATCATGCATAAACTAGTTTACGTAGTAGGTATCTACAAACGAAATAAAAATTGGTTGTCTGTAAAGTCGGTTTACGGACGATAGATTTACGTGATAACGTCATAATTGGCCTCTCTATCGTTTGTTTTATCGTGCCTCTCTATCGTTTGTTGCGCGCTCTCGCTTGCACGCACAGGCTCTGGTGGAACGTTACGCGGAACGTTACTATTTTTCATGTACGTTGCTGGTGTTCAACAATTTATTAAACGTTATCACGTCAAAAAGTATATTTCTGTAGAAAGTAAAGGGATGCACTAGGTATTTTTAGATGTGATAGTTCGCAAAACAAGATTATGTTCAATTAAGGCCAGCCAAAGATCATCACTTCTGTCGTCCAATCGCCATGACGTTGCCGAATGGATCAGTTAGAACTGACTGTTAGTGGCCGGGGAATGAGAGTAATACTTGAATCTAATTTGAATTATATTGGCTAGACCATCATTACGATTGGATGAACACATCGTGGTCTGCCTGGTGAAGCCATGTCTTCAACTGAACGTCGCTCCGATTGGACAGATTTTACTGATCGTGTGTGGGTGTACATACTGCAGATTGGATCAAACCTACAGCATCATACCGATTGGACGATATAATGGCAATGAGCCTTTGTCAGCCTAAGGGCTTCCAAAGGCTGCCATAACGTGTCTGCCATTTGAAAGCTGCTAAATCCTAATTCTGTTTATAGATATTTTAATACACGACGTCACGTCCCACTCTGTCAAAATCGCTTATGTTTCATTCGCTTTATATGGAGATTGACAGAGTGGGGCGCGCCGTCATGGATTGAAAATTGAAATATTTATAAATTCGTTGCCGCTGGCCGAAAATTGAATCTACGAAGTGTTTGACAAAATACACAAGTTATTAAATGACCTTAAACTAATAAAGCTTTCATCGTACGTGTAACGTTTTATCGTACGTATACTGTACGTCTAACATGGAGTATATAATTATAATTGGAGTGCTTATCATAAATTAATTATGTACAAAAAATATAGTTATAATTGACAAAAAGGTGACGCAATCCTACACTTAGGAGATCGCGGATACGTTGAAATTATTCATTTGTAAATAATAATTGGTCAAGTGCGAGACGGGCTCACGCACTGAGAGTTCCGTACTATCAAGACGAATTAAGTAAACTAAAAACCTCTGCGCGCTAAATTCAAAAACGAGAAAAAAACACGTTGTATGGGTACTCTCTTATATAAATTTATTTAGTGTTTGTTGTTATAGCGGTTATAGATCATCTGTGAAAATTCCCAACTATCTACTTATCACAATTCATAAGATATAGCCTGGTGACAGACGAACAGACAGACAGATGGACGGGCAGCGGAGGCTTAGTAATAGGGTCCTATTTTACGCTTAGGGTACAAAACCCTAAAAAACATTGCTGCAAATATAACTGATCTTTTCACTGCTTGCATTGAAATTACAGGCAACTTAACTAAACTCTTATTATACTGTATTAGTTTAGTTAAGTATTAGGGAATTAATAGTGTTAAATACAATACATCTTACAGTAATAATATTTGGCAGGGAATAAGTCTGTGATAAATATCGATTACATTATTTTTATTTCTATCTTACGATATTTATAATAACTATGTTATATCAGATCAGTTATTTAACATTTGTTCTAATATTTAACAGTGACAGTGCGTAAATGGCGAGAGTGAATGCAACGATAACTCGAATAGAAGTTTTTCATGCATCTCTTTGAAACAACTTGCAAGCATACAATACAAACTTCTGTCTTCAAAGCAATAATATGAACACAGAGTCGAAACATTTTAATAATTACTGGACAAAATATGCATAGTTACCTAATACTTAAAGCTAATAAATAAATATCTTACAAAACACGTGTTACAATACATTATAGTATCAGACTATTTTAAGCGCTTAACGTGATTGTACGGCTGCTCCAAATTAAGTAGGTGCTACACTGCGGATTTTCTGGATACCCAAGGAACCCCAAAATTATTTCACAAAACTGTGCAACATCGGAAGATCAATAATCTGTTATGGCACCTAGATATACGTTGTTTCGCTCCTATACCAGAGCATTATCCACAAAAATGTCACCTTCACAAAACGCAATCGCATATATAAAAGGGTGTTATTATTTTTAAAACTTGATATTGAAAAAAATACTTAATAACTATTTTATCTTACTATATTTGTAGCAGCCGTACGATTCTTCCGTTTTTCTTTATTTTTATTTACATATAAAAGCGAATACATCCGGCAATTTTTCCTCTGAACCCAAGTTCTTAATCATCACTTAAATTAATTTGATATCCTAAAAGAACATGCTTTCTTGCCAACCGAAAGCTTTGGGACCACCACTGCGAGTTCTATAATAACTACAATTTTGACGTTAGGCTACACATATAATACAGGGTTATATAAAAATACCAAATCGCTCTCGGTCTGTATTTGTTTACGTTTAAAATAAAAGATTCCGACGAATTGAGAACCTCCTCCTTTTGAAGTCGGTTAAAAACTAAAAACTTTTGTTCTGCGACTTTTTTTTTGCTCGATATTTTGAGAAATATCAAAAATTCAATATTTTACAGAGAAACTCTACTTGTTCCTACTCTGTAATGTAACATCGGCAAGTGGCAACGGCGCGGCGCGAAACCGCAACAGTGTAATGTGACTTTACATAAATAAGTATGAAAATAAATTAACAGTGAAATTAAAAAATCGTAGAACAAAAGTTGTTAGTGTTAATGTAAACAACTACAGCCCGAAAGCGATTTGGTATTTTTATGTAACCCTGTATATCCACACACCCAGTCAGGCAGTTTTGTTCAGTCAGCCAGTCATGTTAACAAAACTAGTTATAGAGAGCGTTCGATATAGAGCGGAAAGCATTAAGCATCAAAAGAGTACCTCAAAAGCATTAGCTTTATGCTTTATTGATGACCACTACTAGGGTTGTAACGAAACGTTACAAAGTATGTAAGTTTATTAATATTTTGTTTCTCAATGTTATATATATTATCTTAATGCATATATTATTATGTACGTAAATTATTATTTAATAGTATTTATCATTTTAATACATTATATTGTGCATTTATTTTTTATTAATGGCCACACTGGAGTTCATGTGTGTCGCGATTGACGATTGCGAGTGGCAACACAGCGCGCACCGCGGCGGCATTCACATTACCGCGGCGGTTCGCGTATTAGCGGATCGCCGCGCTAATTTTTTTTCGCGCCGGCCGTATTAGGTTAGGCTCGAATATTTTTAAAATAATGTAATGCACCGTTAAAAATACACACAATTACGATAATGGAATTCCCGCGTTAGGGGTAAGTTTTGTTTGGCACTTTAAAGGTCACGTCATAACCTCACTTTTTCCATATGTACCTATTTTGTTTTATAGTGTTAATCATGTTTTTATTTCAGCTTTCCTTAATAATTTAACGTTAACTTCAGCATATTTATTGGTTCTTTTCATTTTCCTATTCATAACGTAAATTTCAAATCTTTAGGCATATTGCATCACATTTTTTTCAAACGTCACTTAACGGTTTCAATTTGTTAATTTTTTTCAAAATCATTGTTACTTTTATATTTTTCGGCCTTCAGCCTCGCTTTTTAACTTCAGAATTGTAACTCCGTTCTGATTTTCTACCACGCCGGCAAACTTCCTGCGATTTAGTAGTTTCTTTGAGCTTCCGTGCCGGAGTGGAGAATCAGAACGGAATTTGATATGCCACCGACTTAGGCTTGGTTATATCAAATTCCAGCATCAACGTTCGGCTTCCAACTACATCGGGATTCAAATTACGCCGGGGCTCCTTCGACGCCGGCAGCCAACCCCTCTGGACGTCCAGACTTCGGGTTGCCGCGCAGCTTCCTGTGCCAGCGCCCGCCTCACCGCCGTCGCCGAGCGATCCCGTCACTCCCGCATTCGAGCCAAGGGAAGTGCTAACCAGTGCGACATAAGAGAGTAAACAGAAATATCTTTTCCCACGCCCAGTGTTCCCCAAAAAGCTTTTTAAACGGGACACTGGCGCCCTGTCACGTGGTTTATTTCTGCTTATTTCACTTTTGTCGCACAGTAGTTGGTTTTGTACGGTGATGGTTTTTTTTTTTTTTTTTGTTAAACGCTTACTTTATTTTTGGTTTGCCGTAGCTAAGGTGAACGCAGGTAGTTTAATATAAAGTTTCTGTTCACACAAACGTTTCTGTTTTTGTTGATTTATATTAGGAAACTTGTTTTGTATTTCGCTGGGTACAGTCAGTGACAAAAATCATTAATATTAAAATATATTTTCATTCCATTTTAAAATTATTTTTTTGTTTTAGTTCGTGTGCCTTTAGCACGTACTTAGTTTATAAAGCCGCGTTCACATTAGCTGCAAAAATTTTTTTACTTTCATATTTTTTTCATTCATATTTCATGCTCATTGAAGTCAAACCAAAGCGTTCTGTTCATTGATTATGTAACAGAACGGAGATTTTTTTTATTTTTTTCTTTATTGTGCCAATACACAACATACCTATACCCGGTTTACATAGTTTGTTGCGTTTTAGTGACACTTTGTTACCGCTTAGGGTTTTCCCATTTTTTTTTGTTTTAAATATTCGTAATCGTCACAAATATTTTACTAATTAAACAGTTATGGTTATGGTTACAATTAACAATTAATTATGTTATTTTGTCTATATATATATATTATTACTTATTATTCAAATATTACATGTGTGTATATTTTATATATACATATTGATTTTTATTTTATCTATTCTAATATTTATTTTTATGGTTTAGTAATGGTTTCGTCACATTACCCTCCCAATAAAATCATTATTGTAACAATTCTTGTAATAAGTTCTATGTTGCTTTAGACGTAGGATTTTCTTTTGAAACGACGCGTCTCATAACGCCTTAGTTATGGGACGTCAGTTTGAACGGTGATTGATAAAAGGATGTATGGAAGGGTGTATAGAAGGATGTATGAAAGTATGTAAGAAAATGCTTATGTTGCATTAGATATAGGGTTTTCTTCGTGAAAGAACGCGTCTCATAGCGCATTAGTTATGGGACGTCACTTTGACAGGTGATGGATGAAAGGATGTATGAAATTGAGTACAAGTAATTAGTTGTAATTTTCCGGATTTTATTTTAAATAAAATCCTTGGTGGAAAAGGGGGTACTGTAACGAAACGTTACAAAGTATGTAAGTTTATTAATATTTTGTTTCTCAATGTTATATATATTATCTTAATGCATATATTATTATGTACGTAAATTATTATTTAATAGTATTTATCATTTTAATACATTATATTGTGCATTTATTTTTTATTAATGGCCACACTGGAGTTCATGTGTGTCGCGATTGACGATTGCGAGTGGCAACACAGCGCGCACCGCGGCGGCATTCACATTACCGCGGCGGTTCGCGTATTAGCGGATCGCCGCGCTAATTTTTTTTCGCGCCGGCCGTATTAGGTTAGGCTCGAATATTTTTAAAATAATGTAATGCACCGTTAAAAATACACACAATTACGATAATGGAATTCCCGCGTTAGGGGTAAGTTTTGTTTGGCACTTTAAAGGTCACGTCATAACCTCACTTTTTCCATATGTACCTATTTTGTTTTATAGTGTTAATCATGTTTTTATTTCAGCTTTCCTTAATAATTTAACGTTAACTTCAGCATATTTATTGGTTCTTTTCATTTTCCTATTCATAACGTAAATTTCAAATCTTTAGGCATATTGCATCACATTTTTTTCAAACGTCACTTAACGGTTTCAATTTGTTAATTTTTTTCAAAATCATTGTTACTTTTATATTTTTCGGCCTTCAGCCTCGCTTTTTAACTTCAGAATTGTAACTCCGTTCTGATTTTCTACCACGCCGGCAAACTTACTGCGATTTAGTAGTTTCTTTGAGCTTCCGTGCCGGAGTGGAGAATCAGAACGGAATTTGATATGCCACCGACTTAGGCTTGGTTATATCAAATTCCAGGATCTACGTTCGGCCTACAATCCACGCTCGGCCTTCATCTTCGTACGGGTTTAAATTCAAGCCGGCAGTCAACTCCTGGACGTCCAGACTTCTGGCTGACACGCGGCTTCCCGTGCCAGCGCCCGCCTCACCGCCGTCGCCGAGCGATCTTTCACTCCCGCCTTCGAACTAAGGGAAGTGCTAACCAGTGCGACTTAAGTGAAATACAGAAAGGCTTCCCCCACGCCCTACAAATTGTGTGCTCCCCGAGCTAGTGCGGTGATCGTGTGAGTCAGGCACTTACGGCAAATAAATATTTTTAGTTTATTTGTGCCGTTTCATTTTACCACCACTTCACACCACCACACTTTCACCCGCTTTTCCATCTTAAAAGCTTTTTTAAACGGGACAGGGTTGCTACCATAACTGCTGACAACTAAATCGATAGATTAAAAAACCTGTCAAGTGCGAGACGGACTCGCGCACTGAGGGTTCCGTACTACAACCGGAGGAATAAAACCATAAAAACCACTTTTCTTATCGAACCGCAAAACTAACTTTGTTTTTAGAGGTTTTATTGTAAATATCAAAAAACTACTTATTAGATCTCGTTCAAACCAATTTTCGGTGGAAGTTTGCATGGTAATGTACATCATGTATTTTTTTAGTTTTATCATACTCTTATTTTAGAAGTTACAGGGGGGGGGGGACACACATTTTACCACTTTGGAAGTGTCTCTCGCGCAAGCTATTCATTTTAGAAAAAAATGATATTAGAAACCTTAGTATCATTTTTGAAGACCTATCCATATATACCCCACACATATGGGTTTGATGAAAAAAAATTTTTGAGTTTCAGTTCTAAGTATGGGGCACCCCCAAAATTTATTACTTTTTTTTTAATTTTGTGTGAAAACCTTAATGCGGTTCACAGAATACATCTACTTACCAAGTTTCAACAGTATAGCTCTTATAGTTTCGGAAAAAAGTGGCTGTGACATACGGACGGACAGACGGACAGACGGACAGACGGACAGACAGACATGACGAATCTATAAGGGTTCCGTTTTTTGCCATTCGGCTACGGAACCCTAAAAAATACAGTCAGCTAGATAATGAAAAAAACGTGTTGAAGACACTGGCTATGGATTTGTATTATACATACTACCACAGCATAGCCTAACGACAAAATATTGAGCACTTCTTATCCTTTTGCATTCCTCAGCTGTGTTACGTATCTCGCGACAGTTTTGCGACAGGCGTACATCTCGCGAATATATAAAGCAAAAACCTAGAAAACAATATGGACTGGCCCAACAACACTGAACAATATGGTCTACAAAATTTAGCGTGTCTATTTTTGACGTGACAACGTCTTATAATTCGATAGAGCCGGTTGCACGCACGAAAAAACATGACTCATCCGGCGTTACCTCGCTCATGCGGCGTTACCGGCGCTACCTCGCGAGCGCGGAACGAGCGACAAAGAAGACGTTGTCACGTTCAACTATCGTCAGTAAACCGACTTTACAGACAACCAATTTTTTATCAGTCAAGTGGCGTATAAGATGGCGTCACCTAGGCTAGTAACTCGGTACATGAATTTTTGACAACAAATCTTGGCGCTCATAATGGCGCCGCATGTCACGCAAGGCTAGGATAGAATGATTGTCTTCTTAGATTTGATATCTCATAGATAAAAAGTGACGTTTGACAGCAACAATCGCGAGATTTAAGGCTCGACACAGGCGCGTTACTATCGGTCGATAATATCGCAAGCGTTATTGCGATATCTGTTTTCAGTACATTTTGTATTAGGATGGTCATGTAGTTACACACTGCTGAGATAATAACGCCGCAATGGAAGTATATCGATCGATAATATCGCAAGCGTTATTGCGATATCTGTTTTCAGTACATTTTGTATTAGGATGATCAAGTAGTTACACACTGCTGCGATAATAACGCCGCAATGGAAGTAGGACGCTGCGTCCGTCGTCCGATCTCGTAAGAAATATCGCACGATAAAAACGCAGCTGTGTGCAAGGAATGGGTACTCATTATCGCAATAACACATGCGATATTATCGACCGATAATAACGCGCCTGTGTGGGAGAGCCTTTAGGCCTATCGCAAACCTGTCACGAGGTACTTAATAAGGGGGCCGAATACAGAAATTCATTGCGGACGACCATTTGTTCTATATACATTTCAAATTGAAACAGTAACATTATAGTATCATATTACGCTTATATATAAATTACTATTTTATGGAAACCGCAACAAAAGTTTTTGCAGCAAAGGCACTAAATTCATAAGATACAGCGCTTATTGTTTTTTACAACTACTTATAGTCTTACACCTTTAATTTCACTCGTAACAGATCTTTAGGAATAGAATATTGATAACTTTTTTCAGCTACTATAAAATGAAATGTAGAAAAAAGGCTGACACATTGAAACCAAAAATTATTGTTTTCTTTAGTTTCTAATGCATAAAAAAATTAACATAGTAATTATGATTATTGTCAAATACCCTAAATTTATGAATTAATAATATAATACATAAATTGGATGCAATAGTTAAATATAATTTTTATCTATCTACTGACATAAGTCTATCGAGATCGATTTTTGGATGCATCAGATTTATTCATTGTTTAAAAAAAAAATATGGTGAAGGCTTAAAGCGCCAATGTCTGAAAACACCGCTAAGGCTATTTTTATTTTAGCTATTGAAAGATGGTTCTTTCAATAGCTAAAAGCAGTGAACGGAAAAGTATAGAAGCCACCGCGGACCAATCCCGACGTTCGGTGCTTATGTGTGAGACAGTTTACATCACCATACAGTTTTACGTTGTCATATTTGCTCAAAACGAATACATAACTACTTCTATGCCTTTTCCATTCACTGACTGAAATACAATAAATATAATTTCAAAAAAAAAAAATTACGTCTTAACGTAGTATGCAATATCATACGTCGTGGAACATTATTTGTTTGTCGATTTCTTGTCCTAGTTTTAAAATATACTGAACAGCATCCTAAGAATTAAGGGGACTTTAAACTTTATTTATAACATAATAAAGACGCGAAGATTACAATATCTACCATCACTTATAATTGAAGACGGCCTGGTTAATTGACATTTAATTTACATTTCTCAGCACTATGGCCAAACCCCATTCTGAGAGGAAGCCCGTGCCCAACAGTGGGCTGTAAAGATGGGTTGACATAGATTCAGCAAGCACTTTCAGAGTAAGTCTAGTTGCGAGATAAGTAATACCGACAGCGGCGCTGCGTAATAGAAATTGGTTATCTGAAATAGAAAGATAAATGTATAATCACTGTTAATTTTACTACACACATAACATGGGAACATCTTGTACATGGATGTACGGTCAGGGTCAAAAGTGCATATAGAATTTCCACACAAAATCCCTTGTATGCGATCGGCCAGACAGTATACGTAGTGTAAATGTAAATTACACTTTAGTAATATTTTGAACTTAAGGTTGATAGTCCGTTTACAGCAATATCCGGTTGCTTGCAAACCATTTTAATTTTTATTTAACCTTTAAGCTATGGTTGCATTTTTGACCCCAATGGTACGAAGCGCTACCTGGCGGAGGGTTAACAAAAGTTAGTGTGTGGGAAGAGATAGAGTTACGATAGAAAGAGAGGCAAGGAGTAGGTTAACAAAACTTTAGGTAACACACGCTGTTGCGAACTTGCGACCTGATTGTGGATTAAAATAAAATGGCATTCAAAACACTTCACAAATGTCAATTTAGTACCGTGGACCTTCAAGGGCGCTTCAAATCGGCACAAAAAATGAACTGTCAATTGCATAGAATGTTTGATCCAGCGTACTAGCATAAAGGTACAACATATAGTAGTATAGGAGCCAACCTCGCAACGGTCACTGCTTGTCGACGGTGCGCTTGAACCACTGCGTGAAGTGCCGCAGCTGCCACACCGCGCGCGCCGACTCCTCGCGCAGCCGCCCGTTGAGACGTACTAGGTACAACATATAGTGTAGGAGCCAACCTCGCAACGGTCACTGCTTGTCGACGGTGCGCTTGAACCACTGCGTGAAGTGCCGCAGCTGCCACACCGCGCGCGCCGACTCCTCGCGCAGCCGCCCGTTGAGACGTACTAGGTACAACATATAGTGTAGGAGCCAACCTCGCAACGGTCACTGCTTGTCGACGGTGCGCTTGAACCACTGCGTGAAGTGCCGCAGCTGCCACACCGCGCGCGCCGACTCCTCGCGCAGCCGCCCGTTGAGACGTACTAGGTACAACATATAGTGTAGGAGCCAACCTCGCAACGGTCACTGCTTGTCGACGGTGCGCTTGAACCACTGCGTGAAGTGCCGCAGCTGCCACACCGCGCGCGCCGACTCCTCGCGCAGCCGCCCGTTGAGACGTACTAGGTACAACATATAGTGTAGGAGCCAACCTCGCAACGGTCACTGCTTGTCGACGGTGCGCTTGAACCACTGCGTGAAGTGCCGCAGCTGCCACACCGCGCGCGCCGACTCCTCGCGCAGCCGCCCGTTGAGACGTACTAGGTACAACATATAGTGTAGGAGCCAACCTCGCAACGGTCACTGCTTGTCGACGGTGCGCTTGAACCACTGCGTGAAGTGCCGCAGCTGCCACACCGCGCGCGCCGACTCCTCGCGCAGCCGCCCGTTGAGACGTACTAGGTACAACATATAGTGTAGGAGCCAACCTCGCAACGGTCACTGCTTGTCGACGGTGCGCTTGAACCACTGCGTGAAGTGCCGCAGCTGCCACACCGCGCGCGCCGACTCCTCGCGCAGCCGCCCGTTGAGACGTACTAGGTACAACATATAGTGCAGGAGCCAACCTCGCAACGGTCACTGCTTGTCGACGGTGCGCTTGAACCACTGCGTGAAGTGCCGCAGCTGCCACACCGCGCGCGCCGACTCCTCGCGCAGCCGCCCGTTGAGACGTACTAGGTACAACATATAGTGCAGGAGCCAACCTCGCAACGGTCACTGCTTGTCGACGGTGCGCTTGAACCACTGCGTGAAGTGCCGCAGCTGCCACACCGCGCGCGCCGACTCCTCGCGCAGCCGCCCGTTGAGACGTACTAGGTACAACATATAGTGTAGGAGCCAACCTCGCAACGGTCACTGCTTGTCGACGGTGCGCTTGAACCACTGCGTGAAGTGCCGCAGCTGCCACACCGCGCGCGCCGACTCCTCGCGCAGCCGCCCGTTGAGACGTACTAGGTACAACATATAGTGTAGGAGCCAACCTCGCAACGGTCACTGCTTGTCGACGGTGCGCTTGAACCACTGCGTGAAGTGCCGCAGCTGCCACACCGCGCGCGCCGACTCCTCGCGCAGCCGCCCGTTGAGACGTACTAGGTACAACATATAGTGTAGGAGCCAACCTCGCAACGGTCACTGCTTGTCGACGGTGCGCTTGAACCACTGCGTGAAGTGCCGCAGCTGCCACACCGCGCGCGCCGACTCCTCGCGCAGCCGCCCGTTGAGACGTACTAGGTACAACATATAGTGCAGGAGCCAACCTCGCAACGGTCACTGCTTGTCGACGGTGCGCTTGAACCACTGCGTGAAGTGCCGCAGCTGCCACACCGCGCGCGCCGACTCCTCGCGCAGCCGCCCGTTGAGACGTACTAGGTACAACATATAGTGTAGGAGCCAACCTCGCAACGGTCACTGCTTGTCGACGGTGCGCTTGAACCACTGCGTGAAGTGCCGCAGCTGCCACACCGCGCGCGCCGACTCCTCGCGCAGCCGCCCGTTGAGACGTACTAGGTACAACATATAGTGCAGGAGCCAACCTCGCAACGGTCACTGCTTGTCGACGGTGCGCTTGAACCACTGCGTGAAGTGCCGCAGCTGCCACACCGCGCGCGCCGACTCCTCGCGCAGCCGCCCGATGAGACGTACTAGGTACAACATATAGTGTAGGAGCCAACCTCGCAACGGTCACTGCTTGTCGACGGTGCGCTTGAACCACTGCGTGAAGTGCCGCAGCTGCCACACCGCGCGCGCCGACTCCTCGCGCAGCCGCCCGTTGAGACGTACTAGATACAACATATAGTGTAGGAGCCAACCTCGCAACGGTCACTGCTTGTCGACGGTGCGCTTGAACCACTGCGTGAAGTGCCGCAGCTGCCACACCGCGCGCGCCGACTCCTCGCGCAGCCGCCCGTTGAGACGTACTAGGTACAACATATAGTGTAGGAGCCAACCTCGCAACGGTCACTGCTTGTCGACGGTGCGCTTGAACCACTGCGTGAAGTGCCGCAGCTGCCACACCGCGCGCGCCGACTCCTCGCGCAGCCGCCCGTTGAGACGTACTAGGTACAACATATAGTGCAGGAGCCAACCTCGCAACGGTCACTGCTTGTCGACGGTGCGCTTGAACCACTGCGTGAAGTGCCGCAGCTGCCACACCGCGCGCGCCGACTCCTCGCGCAGCCGCCCGTTGAGACGTACTAGGTACAACATATAGTGTAGGAGCCAACCTCGCAACGGTCACTGCTTGTCGACGGTGCGCTTGAACCACTGCGTGAAGTGCCGCAGCTGCCACACCGCGCGCGCCGACTCCTCGCGCAGCCGCCCGTTGAGACGTACTAGGTACAACATATAGTGCAGGAGCCAACCTCGCAACGGTCACTGCTTGTCGACGGTGCGCTTGAACCACTGCGTGAAGTGCCGCAGCTGCCACACCGCGCGCGCCGACTCCTCGCGCAGCCGCCCGTTGAGACGTACTAGGTACAACATATAGTGTAGGAGCCAACCTCGCAACGGTCACTGCTTGTCGACGGTGCGCTTGAACCACTGCGTGAAGTGCCGCAGCTGCCACACCGCGCGCGCCGACTCCTCGCGCAGCCGCCCGTTGAGACGTACTAGGTACAACATATAGTGTAGGAGCCAACCTCGCAACGGTCACTGCTTGTCGACGGTGCGCTTGAACCACTGCGTGAAGTGCCGCAGCTGCCACACCGCGCGCGCCGACTCCTCGCGCAGCCGCCCGTTGAGACGTACTAGGTACAACATATAGTGTAGGAGCCGACCTCGCAACGGTCACTGTTTGTCGACGGTGCGCTTGAACCACTGCGTGAAGTGCCGCAGCTGCCACACCGCGCGCGCCGACTCCTCGCGCAGCCGCCCGTTGAGACGTACTAGGTACAACATATAGTGTAGGAGCCAACCTCGCAACGGTCACTGCTTGTCGACGGTGCGCTTGAACCACTGCGTGAAGTGCCGCAGCTGCCACACCGCGCGCGCCGACTCCTCGCGCAGCCGCCCGTTGAGACGTACTAGGTACAACATATAGTGCAGGAGCCAACCTCGCAACGGTCACTGCTTGTCGACGGTGCGCTTGAACCACTGCGTGAAGTGCCGCAGCTGCCACACCGCGCGCGCCGACTCCTCGCGCAGCCGCCCGTTGAGACGTACTAGGTACAACATATAGTGTAGGAGCCAACCTCGCAACGGTCACTGCTTGTCGACGGTGCGCTTGAACCACTGCGTGAAGTGCCGCAGCTGCCACACCGCGCGCGCCGACTCCTCGCGCAGCCGCCCGTTGAGACGTACTAGGTACAACATATAGTGCAGGAGCCAACCTCGCAACGGTCACTGCTTGTCGACGGTGCGCTTGAACCACTGCGTGAAGTGCCGCAGCTGCCACACCGCGCGCGCCGACTCCTCGCGCAGCCGCCCGTTGAGACGTACTAGGTACAACATATAGTGTAGGAGCCAACCTCGCAACGGTCACTGCTTGTCGACGGTGCGCTTGAACCACTGCGTGAAGTGCCGCAGCTGCCACACCGCGCGCGCCGACTCCTCGCGCAGCCGCCCGTTGAGACGTACTAGGTACAACATATAGTGTAGGAGCCAACCTCGCAACGGTCACTGCTTGTCGACGGTGCGCTTGAACCACTGCGTGAAGTGCCGCAGCTGCCACACCGCGCGCGCCGACTCCTCGCGCAGCCGCCCGTTGAGACGTACTAGGTACAACATATAGTGTAGGAGCCAACCTCGCAACGGTCACTGCTTGTCGACGGTGCGCTTGAACCACTGCGTGAAGTGCCGCAGCTGCCACACCGCGCGCGCCGACTCCTCGCGCAGCCGCCCGTTGAGACGTACTAGGTACAACATATAGTGTAGGAGCCAACCTCGCAACGGTCACTGTTTGTCGACGGTGCGCTTGAACCACTGCGTGAAGTGCCGCAGCTGCCACACCGCGCGCGCCGACTCCTCGCGCAGCCGCCCGTTGAGACGTACTAGGTACAACATATTATAGTGTAGGAGCCAACCTCGCAACGGTCACTGCTTGTCGACGGTGCGCTTGAACCACTGCGTGAAGTGCCGCAGCTGCCACACCGCGCGCGCAGACTCCTCGCGCAGTCGCCCGTTGAGACGTACTAGGTACAACATATAGTGTAGGAGCCAACCTCGCAACGGTCACTGTTTGTCGACGGTGCGCTTGAACCACTGCGTGAAGTGCCGCAGCTGCCACACCGCGCGCGCCGACTCCTCGCGCAGCCGCCCGTTGAGACGTACTAGGTACAACATATAGTGTAGGAGCCAACCTCGCAACGGTCACTGTTTGTCGACGGTGCGCTTGAACCACTGCGTGAAGTGCCGCAGCTGCCACACCGCGCGCGCCGACTCCTCGCGCAGCCGCCCGTTGAGACGTACTAGGTACAACATATAGTGTAGGAGCCAACCTCGCAACGGTCACTGCTTGTCGACGGTGCGCTTGAACCACTGCGTGAAGTGCCGCAGCTGCCACACCGCGCGCGCAGACTCCTCGCGCAGTCGCCCGTTGAGACGTACTAGGTACAACATATAGTGTAGGAGCCAACCTCGCAACGGTCACTGCTTGTCGACGGTGCGCTTGAACCACTGCGTGAAGTGCCGCAGCTGCCACACCGCGCGCGCCGACTCCTCGCGCAGCCGCCCGTTCAGACGCCGCAGCCGACGGACCTGCACACAAATCATAAAAATATGTATTACTTGGCAATATATTGGCTTATCTCATGGAAACTATGAGATATCAGAACTATGAAGACGATTCAATCATTCCAGCCCAGCCTTGCGTGATATGGGGCGCCATTATAAGCGACAAAATTTGTTGTCAAAAGTTCATGTATAGGTGACGCCACTTGACTGATTAAAAAAAGTCACGCTAAATTTTTAAGATGGGGCCATGCCATTAAGCGAGCATTTGGACGGTGTGTACATTTTGTAAATATTTTTAGTCTTAATTTATTTTTTAACATTTTAGTTTATTTAGTATAAATAATAACTTATGTTTTTATCAATAAAATTAATTTCTTAGATGGGGCCAGTCCATATTGTTTCCTAGGTTTTGCATGAATATGACATTTGCGTTCAAAAGGCTAACCGCTAAAGCAATGATAATAATCGCGTAAACAACAGATCCACTCACACATTTACATTTTTAAAATAATAACTTATGCTCGGAAATCCAATAATCCTGAATTCCAAGGTAGCATAAAAATTACTTTTGCATAGTTGAAGAGTGTTCAAAATTCACGACCCTCTACAACTTTTTTCTTTCCACGTATTAGCGTAAACACGTGGCGGAGCGTTCATGTTTAGATTAGACGATCTATACCTGTGTTTGCGGCCACACTTGTGCACTATAATATCTCGAGCGATGGTGTAAAATACTCCTCCAGAGAGGAAGTCAAGAAGGCGCCCCGGGAAGACGCCAAGAGCAAGTACCGAACGAGCATCCTCCCGCGATACGGCCCCATATTTGGCCATGATTGGGCCATGGGTGGTGGAGGGTTGTCCTTCAGAGATGGACCACCGTGCACCGGTCGGTCGGGGGTCGTTGTTATTATTACCTCTTCCTCGAGGTGGTGCCTGTGACGCTGCGCGGAGACGGCGTCCGCCTCCAGCGCCGCCACGCGCTCCGCCAGCCCGCAGCCGCAGTTGCTGGCGGCCCCGCCCGCGCCGCCACTAGCGCCCCCTCGCTCGCCGTTGCTGGCGACTGGACTTGACGTACTCTCTGTCGCGTCGTTTATCTGTGCGCACATTTCAATAGTTATCATACTTGAACAGACGTATACACAGAATGCGGCAGAAAAATTTCGCCAGTTTATTGATGTCAAAAATGTTTGTTTTGCCACCAACGGCAGCAGTAGTAAGCCGACCGCAGTATTGTCTATGGACCACGGTCCACGGCACTTGATCACTACACTCGGTCTTAATCCGCACGCTCGTTTCCACAGGAATTGTTTCAGTCACGTGGTTTCAGTCATGTTGTGATGTATTAGTGAAAATTTTGACAGATGGCGCTACTTTTTTCTTGTATGAAGGAAGTTTACATAAAATGTATTATTTCATTTCATTTATTTATTTAGTTACATGTCCATTAAAATAACGGAACTCTGTAAGGGCGCTGTAACCAGGGAGGCGGACTTATTGAGTCAAATAACAACTTAACAAATGCTTTCATTTTTGATCTAAGAATTCATTAACATGATAATACGCTTTTTTGTGATAAGTCTTTTAAATTGTTTATGAATATATTTGTATTCTCTTCTGCTTTCAGTTCTTTCGGGAGATGATTGTAAAGTTTAGTACACATTGGGTTGGGACCGAAATGATGGAAAATGTTCAGATGGGCTCATCCTCATATTCATATCGCTGCATACTTGTGAATTTGCATTTCATGCATGTCATTCTAGCCCAAAATGGTGTCAAATTAATACTGCAATAAGCAAAATTGTATCACTATAATGCTAACTTTAAACAAGAATATATACACGGTTTTATCAATCAACAAAAATTGAACAATTTGAGTAGCACATTATTCACTTATTTTAATTAAAAGCAAGTATAGCATGTACAACTCACAGGCACTTCAGTCCACGTGTCAAGGCCGACGTCGGTCGCGGAGTCGGGTGGCGGGTCGGCCGTGTCTATCGACTGATATTGGTGCTCCTCACAGATCTGCACAAATTAAATACATTGTGTTCACCCATTCATTGCAATACGTAGTGCAATTGCTCTATTGTAGCGTACACAAGATCGAATCGATAACTTGGAAGTTTTTACTTGATTAGCAACAGCATGTTAAATTCCATAGGTGCTTCTACGAATGTATGGCAAACTTTCCACACCCCATAGTCATATCGCTTTCAGTATTCATCCTAAATGTTTCATTCATATTGTCAGTATTATATTTACATCTTAGTGCTTGCAAGTTTTTTTACCCTTTGCAATGTGAAGGACCTCCATTGGATTAACCTGATCCTGATTAACCAGCAGTCTGGGTCATACGACTTAGCGTCGAATAAGCCAATCGATGGCTCCAAAGGAAGAAATTAAAAAAAATATATCACAATGACATATCCGATCGCTAAAGTGATCACGTGACTTTTGCGCAGACTACTGTCAGAATTTTGTTCCATTTGAGAGTTCGACAGCTGTCCTGTTCCGTGACGATAGCAAATATGTCATATGGCTACGGCTCTACCGGTAGAACTACTCCCCCACCTGCAACATGGCTCGCGTGGCTGTGTGCACCAACGCTGCCCAGTCCAGCGCCGACGCGTCGGGCAGCGGCAGCGGCGCGCCTCCCACCGTGCCTGTACCACCGTTGGTCTCCGCGGCCGCGCTTCCCCGGGACTCGCCCAACTCGGCGTCCATGAGCCGCATTAATTCCTCCTGCAGACATGTTATTTCGGACAGTGTTACAAATATAAAGTGCGCCCTATTCCTTCACAATCGCTTGTTTCATTTAATTCGGAAGACGTGATAACGTTTAATAAATTGACGAACACCAGCAACACACATGAAAAATAGTAACGTTCCGCGTAACGTTCCACCTGAGCCTGTGCGTGCAAGCGAGAGCGCGCAACAAGCGATAGAGAGGCACGATAAAACAAACGATAAAAACAGATGGAGATTATGACGTTATCACGTAAATCTGTCGTTCGTAAACCGAATTTACAGACAACCAATTTTTTTTAATAAATAAATAAATGTCAGGACATTACACACATTGCAATCTAGCCCCAAAGTAAGCGATAGCTTGTGTTATGGTACTAGATAACTGATAAACATATATACATACTAATATACTTAAATATTATATATTTAAAAACACCCAGATACTGGAAAACATTCATGCTCATCACACAAACGTTTACCAGTAGTGGGAATCGAACCCACGACCTCCGACGCAGACGGCAGGTTCGCTGCCGCTACGCCATTCGGTTGTCGGATTAAACGCAGTATGGCATCTTCGAAGCAAAAACATGCCCTAATAGTTAATATTCCTTTCTCCATATTTTGCAAATATAAACGCTTGTATTGTCGTATGGCGATGTCACAAAGCAATTCATGAGGTGAGAGTTGTTAAGTTGTATTTTAGTGTGGAATGCAGGTAACCTGGCAGCGCTCACGAAACAGTACTGCATATAAATGTTTTCACATGTTCTTATTTGTGAAGTTTCGGAAGATAAACCGTTCAGCGACAAAGTAACAGTCGTTAAGCGTTGACGACAGTAGATAAAAATGTATGGATAAAACAAGTGACTGTAGAAAAACCACGTGACCGTATAGAGGAAAACACGCTTTTATTGAAAATCGACAACGACAATTTGAACGCTCCCTGGTGTTCTCGCAGACGTTGTAGATAACTTTAGCGTACTTCGCGTGACAATTGACATCCGACAGTGAACAACGCAGCATAAAGTAGATTCTGCTTTCATTTGTTTTCATTCGGTCATGTGGTTGTTCTACAGTTACTTGTTTTGTCCATACATTTTTATCTACTGTCGTCAACACTTAACGACTGTTACTTTGTCTAGCTCCGCAGGTTAGAGACCCTTACTGACGACTGAAAGCTCGTGCAATGATACAAAAGACTCATAGTAGGTTCGAAAGCACTTCTAAACCCTTTGAGCACGTGAACTCACAGTGAGAGAGGAGTGCGCGGCGGAGCGCGGGCGCCGGGAGTGCCGCGGCGAGGAGCCCTCGTGGGAGCGTCGCCGCACCTCCAGGCTGCCGTTGCCGCCTGACGTCGTGCTGCGACCCGAACCGCCTGTGCAACAAGTTAACGTCCATATTTATGTATCAACTTGGTTCTAAAACGTGGGCACTTCAAAGTAAGAGCCACTTCAGTTTTGCGACACGTTGAGCTACGCCGATCATTTTGGTTCTTTTGCGAATCTCTTCATTTCTGATTCGATCGGGCAAAGATACACCGAGCATAGCTCTCTCCATGGCTCGCCGAGTGACCCTGCGAGGTGCGCCGTGTGACAGTTACCGGTGCCGTATCCCGAGGTGTCGGAGCGCGGCGGCGACAGGCGGCGGCGCGTCGGCTGCTGCGCCCACGCCTCCCCGCACGCGCTCTGGCACTCGCAGCGAGCGCCCGTCGCGAACAGCTCTCTCCATGGCTCGCCGAGTGACCCTGCGAGGTGCGCCGTGTGACAGTTACCGGTGCCGTATCCCGAGGTGTCGGAGCGCGGCGGCGACAGGCGGCGGCGCGTCGGCTGCTGCGCCCACGCCTCCCCGCACGCGCTCTGGCACTCGCAGCGAGCGCCCGTCGCGAACAGCTCTCTCCATGGCTCGCCGAGTGACCCTGCGAGGTGCGCCGTGTGACAGTTACCGGTGCCGTATCCCGAGGTGTCGGAGCGCGGCGGCGACAGGCGGCGGCGCGTCGGCTGCTGCGCCCACGCCTCCCCGCACGCGCTCTGGCACTCGCAGCGAGCGCCCGTCGCGAACAGCTCTCTCCATGGCTCGCTGAGTGACCCTGCGAGGTGCGCCGTGTGACAGTTACCGGTGCCGTATCCCGAGGTGTCGGAGCGCGGCGGCGACAGGCGGCGGCGCGTCGGCTGCTGCGCCCACGCCTCCCCGCACGCGCTCTGGCACTCGCAGCGAGCGCCCGTCGCGAACGTCAGCCGCACCTGCCCACACGATACACTAGTTTACTCTATGCCAGAAACGCACTCTTCAGATTCAAACAAGTAATCGATAACTTTATGGCATACTAGCAAACGCCCGCGGCTTCGCTCACGTTGATCTTCTGCTTTACTCCCTCAGGCGTTAAGTTTCCAAAATTCTTGTATTAACCGTCATTTAATTTAATTTTGACCAGTAAATTTTTCCTAATGCTTGCTGGTTATAGTCAGACGTCGATTTTCAAAGCAATCGGCCCAGTAACAAAAAAGTTCGAAATGGCGGCCAAAAGTTCATAATTTTTTTATCTTGACCACAAATTCCTTCTCTATGCTTGCTGCGATAGTCAGATTTCTATTTTCAAAGCAATCGGCCCAGTAACAAAAAAGTTCAAAATGGCGGCCACTTTTATAAATTTTGACCACAAATTCCTTCTCTATGCCAGCTGCCATAGTCAAATATCGATTTTCAAAGCAATCGGTCCAGTAACAAAAAAAGTTCAAAATGGCGTCCACTTTTTTAAATTTTGACCACAAATTCCTTCTCTATGCCAGCTGCCATAGTCAAATATCGATTTTCAAAGCGATCGGTCCAGTAACAAAAAAGTTCAAAATGGCGGCCACTTATTTAAATTTTGACCACATATTCCTTTTCTATGCTTGCTGTCATAGTCAAATATCGATTTTCAAAGCAATCAGTCCAGTAACAAAAAAGTTCAAAATGGCGGCCACTTTTTCAAAATTTTGACCACAAATTCCTTCTCTATGCCAGCTGCCATAGTCAAATATCGATTTCCAAAGCAATCGGCCCAGTAACAAAAAAGTTCAAAATGGCGGCCACTTTTTTAAATTTTGACCACAAATTCTTCTCTATGCTTGCTGCCATAGTCAAATATCGATTTTCAAAGCGATCGGTACAGTAACAAAAAAAGTTCAAAATGGCGGCCACTTTTTTAAATTTTGACCACAAATTCCTTTTCTATGCTTGCTGCCATAGTCAAATATCGATTTTCAAAGCAATCGGCCCAGAAACAATAAAGTTCAAAATAGTGGTCACTTTTTTAAATTTTGACCAAAAATTCCTTCTCTATGCTTGCTGCCATAGTCAGATATCTATTTCCAAAGCAATCGGTCCAGTAACAAAAAAGTTCAAAATGGCGGCCACTTTTTAAAATTTTGACCAAAAATTCCTTCTCTATGCTTGCTGCCATAGTCAAATATCGATCTTCAAAGCGATCGGTCCAGTAACAAAAAAGTTCAAAATGGCGGCCACTTTTTTAAATTTTGACCACAACTTCCTTCTCTATGCTTATCGCCATAGTCAAATATCGATTTTCAAAGCAATCGGTCCAGTAACAAAAAAAGTTCAAAATGGCGTCCACTTTTTTAAATTTTGACCACAAATTCCTTCTCTATGCCAGCTGCCATAGTCAAATACCGATTTTCAAAGCGATCGGTCCAGTAACAAAAAAGTTCAAAATGGCGGCCACATTTTTTTTTAATTTTGACCACAAATTCCTTTTTTATGCTTGCTGTCATAGTCAAATATCGATTTTCAAAGCAATCAGTCCAGTAACAAAAAAGTTCAAAATGGCGGCCACTTTTTTAAATTTTGACCACAAATTCCTTCTCTATGCCAGCTGCCATAGTCAAATATCGATTTCCAAAGCAATCGGCCCAGTAACAAAAAAGTTCTAAATGGCGGCCACTTTTTTAAATTTTGACCACAAATTCCTTCTCTATGCTTGCTGCCATAGTCAAATATCGATTTTCAAAGCGATCGGTCCAGTAACAAAAAAGTTCAAAATGGCGGTCACTTTTTTAAATTTTGACCAAAAATTCCTTCTCTATGCTTGCTGCCATAGTCAGATATCGATTTCCAAAGCAATCGGTCCAGTAACAAAAAAGTTCAAAATGGCGGCCACTTTTTTTAAATTTTGACCAAAAATTCCTTCTCTATGCTTGCTGCCATAGTCAAATATCGATTTTCAAAGCGATCGGTCCAGTAACAAAAAAGTTCAAAATGGCGGCCACTTTTTTTAAATTTTGACCACAAATTCCTTCTCTATGCTTATCGCCATAGTTAAAAGTCGATTTTCAAAGCAATCGGCCCAGTAACAAAAAAGTTCAAAATGGCGGCCAAAAAGTTCAAAATTTTTCCTCCTCAAAATTTGGATCTCGAAAATCCCTTTCTGAATACGAATTCATGATATAATTCCAACCTAGGTACCAAATTTCAGATCTCTACGACTTGTAGCTTTTCGGGAATTCCTGGAACAACGAAAAAAATTACACTTTTGTATGGAGAAATCCATAAAACCAACGGTTTTCACCCCTTAAAATTTGAATTTCTGGAATCCCCGTCTTAGTACGAATTCATGACCTAATATCAACCTAGGTACTAAATTTCAGATCTCTACGACTTGTAGCTTTTCGGGAATTCCTGGAACAACGAAAAAAATTACACTTTTGTATGGAGAAATCCATAAAACCAACGGTTTTCACCCCTTAAAATTTGAATTTCTGGAATCCCCGTCTTAGTACGAATTCATGACCTAATATCAACCTAGGTACTAAATTTCAGATCTCTACGACTTGTAGCTTTTCGGGAATTCCTGGAACAACGAAAAAATTTCACTTTTGTATGGGGAAATCCATAAAACCAACGGTTTTTACCCCTTAAAATTTGAATTTCTGGAATCCCCGTCTTAGTACGAATTCATGACCTAATATCTACCTAGGTACCAAATTTCAGATCTCTACGACTTGTAGCTTTTCGGGAATTCCTGGAACAACGAAAAAAATTTCACTTTTGTATGGGGAAATCCAAAAAACCAACGGTTTTTACCCCTTAAAATTTGAATTTCTGGAATCCCCGTCTTAGTACGAATTCATGACCTAATATCAACCTAGTTACTAAATTTCAGATCTCTACGACTTGTAGCTTTTCGGGAATTCCTGGAACAACGAAAAAAATTTCACTTTTGTATGGGGAAATCCATAAAACCAACGGTTTTTACCCCTTAAAATTTGAATATCTGGAATCCCCGTCTTAGTACGAATTCATGACCTAATATCAACCTAGGTACCAAATTTCAGATCCCTACGACTTGTAGCTTTTTGGGAATTCCTGGAACAACGAAAATAATTTCACTTTTGTATGGGGAAATCCATAAAACCAACGGTTTTTACCCCTAAAAATTTGAATTTCTGGAATCCCCGTCTTAGTACGAATTCATGACCTAATATCAACCTAGTTACTAAATTTCAGATCTCTACGACTTGTAGCTTTTCGGGAATTCCTGGAACAACGAAAAAAATTTCACTTTTGTATGGGGAAATCCATAAAACCAACGGTTTTTACCCCTTAAAATTTGAATATCTGGAATCCCCGTCATAGTAAGAATTCATGACCTAATATCAACCTAGGTACCAAATTTCAGATCCCTACGACTTGTAGCTTTTTGGGAATTCCTGGAACAACGAAAATAATTTCACTTTTGTATGGGGAAATCCATAAAACCAACGGTTTTTACCCCTTAAAATTTGAATTTCTGGAATCCCCGTCTTAGTACGAATTTATGACCTAATATCTACCTAGGTACCAAATTTCAGATCTCTACGACCTTTAGTTTTGGCGGAATCCGTGGAACAACCAAAATCACCAAAATGACTCATTCTTTTATATATATAGATATCGATTTAATCGTTAGTGAATTTTCCGGTACTGTACTGGGCACTCACAGTAACTGGGTCGGAGGTCTTGAGCAGGTCGACGAGGTGGTCGTGCGGCAAGGCGACGACGGCCGCGCGACACACCTCCAGCAGGCGCGCGCCGCGCTTGACGCCCGCCTTGGCCGCCGCGCCGCCGCCCTCCACCGCCGTCACCAGCCCGTCCGCTTGCACGTGGAACCCTGCACACATAAACATGTATTTATTTAATCAAATAAAAATAAATTAATAAAATATTATAGTATCATACACAATAGCATTTTTATAATATAAATTTATAAAAACTTCAAATGCCGAAAGATTTATTGAATATCAGCAGTATTGCCCCATAGTAAGATTTCACGTTACATGTCACTGAATACAAGCAAAATAGACAACAAACAAGCTTTTGTTGCTAGCTGTTACGACATCGGTTTCTTGCAAGCAGCAGCGGCGGTGGCAATTCAGGAGTCGCCAAATAAACAAAAAAAAAAAAAAACAAAAACAAGTGCAGACTTTCTTAGTTCTCGGTGCAAAATGGATTTCAAAACGTGGCAGTAGAGTCTGACGCAAGCAAATCAAGCACGATATGATGAAGTTTAAACATTTCGAATGTTTGTTTAGACGTTTAGCCTTGTAATGAATGTACACATGTGAAAAAAGCTGATGCGACTTATGCCAGCCATACATCATCCTTTCTATCATCCAATCGGCAGCGTCATGCCGATTGAAGGAGGAAGGATGACATATGTCCGGCATTAGCGTCGTTACATTACGGTGAACGCTAACCCAGTCAGTCCTAAATTTCCGGCCATTTTGGGTTTTTTTTTTTTTTTTTTTTTTTTTTTTTTTTAATAATATCGGTGTCCCCTTTCATAGAAAGAGATCTTTCCTATCACATAAATTTTATCAATAAATATTCAATAATATAAAATAATAATATACTAACATACATAAAACAATAATATACTATAATATATATACATACAATTAAATACTAAATAATTAAACTGTCGAACATGACGCAATGCCTGGAGTACACAGGACAGCCAAATGCTTTAGCTTTTGTGAGGACCAGAACAATTCGATCTCTATGCGAGTCAGTTCTATATTCTTATAATATAAAAACACACTACGTATCTATATCGATTGTTCTGTTCCTCTCAATAGCAATTTTGGCTATCCTGATCGCGTATTTTATTTTATCGGGTATATCGGGTTTTTAATGCAGCCTCTACACGTACCGAGTTGCGAGGCAGCGCCTCTCTCCAAGGTCAGCTCGTCGAGCGCGTGCGCGTGCGGCGGCGCGACGCTGGCGAGGCGCCGCAGCAGGCCGTCCGCCATCGGCGAGCTCACCCGCACGCTCTCGCCGCGGTGATAGTATATCCGCAGCCTTCACACGTACCGAGTTGCGAGGCAGCGCCCCTCTCCAACGTGAGCTCGTCGAGCGCGTGCGCGTGCGGCGGCGCGACGCTGGCGAGGCGCCGCAGCAGCCCGTCCGCCGTCGGCGAGCTCACCCGCACGCTCTCTCCGCGGTGATAGTATATCCGCAGCCTTCACACGTACCGAGTTGCGAGGCAGCGCCCCTCTCCAGGGTGAGCTCGTCGAGCGCGTGCGCGTGCGGCGGCGCGACGCTGGCGAGGCGCCGCAGCAGCCCGTCCGCCGTCGGCGAGCTCACCCGCACGCTCTCTCCGCGGTGATAGTATATCCTCGTCCAGCTGCCGTTTACCACCCACCCTGACAACAATGTTTACCATGATTTTTTATTATTATTTTATTAACATATTCTTTTTCTTGCTTCTAAAAGCTGTATAACAAACAATAGAATTAAGTACGTATTAATTTTAATTTCTTTTTTCTTTAGTGTTTTCTTTGCGTTGTTTTTAGCGTCACGCATGTTTGCTAATATTTTCAAAACTTGTATTTTATATTAGAATTGAAACTTTGTATTTTTAAGAACTTAATTGTTTGTAACATTTATAACTTGTTTTAGTTGCCTAATAAATAAAATAAATAAATAAATTGACATCCAAAATTAATAGCCAGACTCCAATGATGGCCCAGCACTGGACCATGATGGCCTTGCGATGGTTGAATGTCAACTAAAGTTCAGTTGTGATCTCTAAGTTATTCGAGATGGACGTGGAAGCATTTGTCAAACTCAACCGAGTATGAGCGTGCACTACCTTTGATGTGCAAACAAAAACCGATATTCTGGCCATCTTGCGCTTCACAAGTTGTCCACGATGTTGCCTTTAGCGGGCATAGATATATTTATAGAGGAAGTTATAAATGGACGAATTGAGATTTTGGTAAAGGTATAGATTTGCGGATACCGATCATAACTTTAATAATCCGCGTCGTCTGGCGTTAGTGAAACACAGCGGTGATCTTTGACGACCGAATGGCGTAGCGGTAGCGAACCTGCAGTCTGCGTCGGAGGTCGTGGGTTCGATTCCCACTACTGGTAAATGCTTGTGTGATGAGCGTGAATGTTTTCCAGTGTCTGGGTGTTTTTCAATATATTATATTTATGTATATTAATATGTATGTATATTTATCTGTTATCTAGTACCCATAACACAAGCTATTGCTTACTTTGGGGCTAGATTGCGATGTGTTTAATGTCCTATCCTGATATATATATTTTTTATATTTATCTATCGACTTAAACTGTGCGTGGTTTTGTTTATTGTTTCGTGTGACACTGGGTAGATGATGTGACATGAAGAGACAAAACTAATTTGCACTAAAATTAGCATATCGTCTACCAGGGTCCCCTAACCAGATCCCTGGCAAACTCATCTATTCATCAGAATCCCCTTTCAATAATAGTTAGTGTAGAGAGATGCTAAACAGTTTAAGTATGTAAAAAATTAGGATAAAATAGGATCCAGCAAAAAGCGGAAATAATGACATACTTACCTAACAAAGTGATCGTCGGCAGGACAAGAATAATTTGCCGCGAGCTCTCTTCTATGATGACGATCGTATCAGCCGAGACACCCATTATGCAGTCCAATATGGACCCACCCGCACCTTCATCCTGGACTTGTACCTGAAATAAACAATAAAATTAATGAGTTAGATATTTAGATCAAGTACTCACTGAGTCGAATGTTATATAAATCTTTATAAAAGGCAATTCATAGCCCATAGCATAATATAAATTACTTAAAATATAAATACAGCAGTAAAAATGTTAGTTCACAATGGTGCTTATCCTAAGTTAGTAACAATGGTACTTATAGCCTTAGCGCCGAACAAGTAAACATTGAATAGCAGCGGAAGAACAAGTAAACATTGAATAGCAGCGGAAGAATAAAGTTATATGTACTCTGTTTTGTCCTTTTCTGTAATCAGTAATTTGACATTCGAAGGAAAAGGACAGCAGATTATTCCACCTCTATTCCATGTTTAGAGTAAAAGACACGCAAAAATGCTTAAATGACCTTTTTTTAAAAAATAGTATAGCTTAGTTCTGGAAGTAGAATTAACTAACAAATATATATTTCTTCTCAGTCATTGCCTCTTGAAAGAGTTACGGTTATACATATTTACGATTCTAGATGATCTTATTTGAAACCGATCTACACCGATTCCGTCTTGCAGCATTGCGAGAGAACTAAAACTATCACCACAGTCTAACCCTCATTCACAAATGTGCAACATCGCTGGAATAGTTATTCCCTGTTTTGTCTCTTTCCGTCGAATGTCAAATTACTGTAGACAAACAAAGACAAAACAGATTATAACTATTTCACTGCTATTTGGGGGTTATGTAAAGATATGCTCACGTGATAGCATAACGCGCCGCTGACTAGCACGTCGTTGGTGCAATCCTCGACGCGCGGGAGTATCACGTTGCTGCTAGAATTGTTGCCGCTCTTCATCAGTAATGATGAAAAAATTGCTGAAAAAATAATAGTAACAATTTTAAGTTATTTTAAAAAGCAACCATAATATAAAGTCCACTGGCTTGTTATTATAAGGGAAGCTCTTTTATCAAGACATGTTTGTAACATAGAGCCGATGTAAATGCCTGCTTCCATTCAATGAGTCTTAGAATGTAAAAGCAATTAGTGAATGTATGAATAAATAGCGCTGCCTTCAGTTAGCTTGGGCTAACGAATTCAATACCAAATGTATATACGTGATTGCATGCGACATGCCTATTCTGTTGACTATTATGCACCGATAAGGGTATGGTCGTCAGAAAATTTTACGCAAACATTCTTCATAAAAGAAAATAGCGGATACCGTCTCCATGGATAGTTACGTGTGTGCAGACTATTGACAAGGTAGTGTAGGTATCAGTGGCGGCGACCACGGTCTATAGACAATACTGGTATCGGCTTACTACTGACGCTGTCGGTGTCAAAACATAGGTAGGTACATCTTTGACACCGGTAAACTGGCGACACACTTTCTCGCGGTCCGTCGTTTCCAGGTATAGGTCTATTGTCGTAAGAGAAACTTTCATTCTAGATTTCCGAAGATTATCATAGATTTTTGTCACGGAAAAGATTATGGATAATCTTTCGCCTAGCCACCAGCGCGATACCCTCCGAAAAGAAACTTTGTTTCAAAAAAAATGAGCCATTGATTGAACATTACGAACAAGAAAAAAAAACTTAGCTCCTTACAAAATTTCTGGCCAGTGTCCACAGTGGTTGCCGAGACATAGTTGTTAGCTAGATCTTTCAGGTACTCTTGCCTCGTGCGCGTCGCCATCGTACTAAACTTAGGGGACTGGATCGCAGCATTTTCACCGTTTATAACCTGAAATAAATATAATGTTGATCTTAGACATAGTCTAACAGTATTTCTTTGACAACACGTTTAACTGTCCATTGGTACAAACTTGAAATCCCATGCCATGCCCAATATGTGGTAACCATTAAAAGCTCTGTCTCTGTCAGAATATATGGGCGAATAGCGCAGGGCACTGCGTCGTATGAAATTTAATTGCAATTTTCGGGACTGTACAAAGGCAAAGGCAGGTGCACTTAACATCAGGTGAACATTTTGCTATCTCATCATTTTCTCTATAAAAAATAATTCTAAACTAATAGTTAAAGCTATAATGCAAAAGATGTCTAGTTCCAAAAAAGTTATTACAATAAAAAACCGACCATATGAGAGTCGGACTCGCACGCGAAGGTTTCTTTCTGAACCATTATCTATAAAACGGCAAAACAATCAGGTTTGTCCCTTAATTATTCTTTTCATAGTTTTTTAATATCTGTTGTTATAGCGGCAACAGAAATACATCAACTGGGAAAGTTTCAACTATCTAACTATCACAGTTCATGATGTACACAGCCTGGTGATATATAGACAGACAGACAGTGGAGTCTTCGTGATCGGCCCCGTTTTTTACCCTTTAGGTACGGAACCCGAAAAATGAAAATTATTTTAATTTACTAAAAGAAACTATTTTACCTTACTCAGTAGTAAATCAGTGAACGCTTCACCCTTGGGGTAGACCGCTCCGTCCTTGATCGGCGGGCCGAATAACGGCACTTCCTTAGCGCGACTCACAGCTAAACTATAATGCGTGTTCTCACTGCACGGGTCGATCACTCTCACTACCACGAACACGTGTTGGAACTGCGACCGAATGTTCCGCGGCGTGAACGGCGCAGCTCCTGGCTCTTGGAAGACTATCGTGACGATATCGTTTCCGATATGTCGTTTCCTCAGTAACTGCTGCCTGTTGTTAGGAGTATACGGCAGCATTGTAGACACGTGGAACATTATCTCGCAACCCTGGTACGTCGTGTACACGGAGTATAAACCGGTCGAATCCGTCCTGTTGTCGAGACCGGCTTTGTACTTATCGAAGTCTTTTAATCGGACGGTTTGTCCCAACATCTGGAGGAATTCCACGAACGCCGGCCCCGCCTCTTGGTTGTTGTACATTTCCTCTTCGGTGGACTGGCCGCTTTTACAGTACATCACGCCGACTTTGTAATGCCTTGTCACGCGCTGTTCGTCCAGTCTCAACAGCTGCTCTTCTGCACCACCGTTGGTTATTCCGAGCCTGGAAAGACATAGTATTATGCGTCACTACATTAATTCCAACACTCTTTCCCCCTAATCACTCTGTGAATTATTACCTACATATCCAATATTTCAAAATGCAATTGCAATGCGTCACTACATTAATTCCAATACTCTTTCCCCCTAATCACTCTGTGAATTATTACCTACATATCCAATATTTCAAAATGCAATTGCAATGCGTCACTACATTAATTCCAATACTCTTTCCCCCTAATCACTCTGTGAATTATTACCCACATATCCAATATTTAAAAAAATTAAAATATTCAAAATGCAATTGCATTCGCTAAGTCAAAGGAAAATGAACCTTACCTAGAAAGCTCTAGGTACAAATATGTTTATATGTATCAAACATGGACACGAGAATTTTACATATTAGACTAGCTGAACCGGCAAACGTTGTTTTGCCATTAGGGATGTAAAAAAAAAATAGCTTCCAACTAAATTTTAGACTGGTGCGGTGTATCTCACTAATTTAAAACAGTGCTATCCTTATAGGGAACTTCGAAAAGGATAGTACTATTTTAAATTAATTTAGTTTAGAGATATTGTATAACACAATTAGCACCAGTATCAATTACCTTAAACAACTGAGTTGTAACTCCGCCGCAACGTATTCCAGCACTTCCTTAGTGTTGTAGGTGGCGCTGTTGTTGCTGGGCTTGACGGCGGGCAGCGCGTCCTCGAGCACGGAGCCGCGGAGCGTGAGCAGCTCGGAGGTGCGCACGATGAGGCGGTACTGCCAGGCCAGCTGCGACGCCGGCGCGGACGCGTCGCCGCCGCCCCTGCGCAGCTCCACGCGCTCCTTCTTTATTGATATCGCAACAGGCCCTAAGTTTTCGTCCATGCCGAACCAGTTTTGGTGTGCTGGAAATAATATAAATTTATAGATAAAATCTCTATAACTATAGTAGTGTTATTATCTCGCTGCAGACTCGGTCATAAATCATTCGAGTGTTTCGCTTTTGTTGTTCTTTGTTGAGTTGTGCATTACTATTCACTGCAGAACAATGGAAGCGAAACACTCGAATGATTTATGACCGAGTCCGCAGCGAGATAATAATACTACTATAATAAACCTATACATATAATAATATATAGAAACATATTTCAATCCACGATGACGAGCCCTACTCTGTCAAACTCCATACAAATTGAATGAAACATAAGCGAGTGGGGCGCATTGTTGTGCATTGAAATATCTATTACACATTACTTCAATAAGTACCCATGAAAGTATATGTATTTATTGTAAAGAGACATTAATGGACTGGACACACTGCGAGTAGGGCATCGGTAAGATGTCAGCGGAGGCATTAGTTTATTATTATAGAAGACAGCACGCTATGTGGTGTCTTTCATTTAAAATAGTACTCGTGCGCGATAAGTTGAGTACCTTGCGCCTTTGCGGGCGGTACAAACACGCTACTGTGACGTCACGCGCTTAGGTCTCAATTATTCGCATCGTAAAGCGCCCGCTGTCTGAATAGGCTTTTAAGGTCTATTTTTAGTACATTGGGTTTAGACAACATATTAGTAATTTCAGTTTTCCCCTTCACTTAGGTTACATCAATAATTTTATATTCACTGTTTCAAAATTTACTTACGCTGCGTATAAAAGTAGTTCCTATAGTATAATGCCCCGTTATCTAGTCTTTCGATGGGTAGCGGCGAGCTGGACCTCACAAAAGGGCAACCGTGCCGCCAGTGGGTCTGACCCGGAGGAAACTCCAGCACCGAAAACCCGTATGAAGGCCGGGGTCGATGCCATCCCCCAAACTGGCCGGGGATGGCGCCACGAGCGGTGCGTGCACACAGCGACACACAACGTTCCTCTTCACCTAGAATTTTAAAATTACACTAGTGTAATGAAATGAATACATGAAACTTATGTTAGGAATACATTTTTGCTTTTAAGCATCTACTAAGGATTATCCAGGTCTAAGTCTTTTATTATTATTACTAGCAAACGCCCGCGGCTTCGCTCACGTT
Source organism: Coenonympha arcania (assembly GCA_036785405.1). Classification (NCBI taxonomy): domain Eukaryota; kingdom Metazoa; phylum Arthropoda; class Insecta; order Lepidoptera; family Nymphalidae; genus Coenonympha; species Coenonympha arcania. Next base: position 3,676,634 of record CM072063.1, on the reverse strand, counting down.
GAACTTCTGCTGTACTCCTTCAGGCATTTAATTTCCAAAATTCCTGTATCCTTCCTTTCAAATTCCTTCTCCATACTTGTCGCGATACTCACATATCGATTTTCAAAGCAATCGTCACAGTAACAAAAAAATTCAAAATGGCGGCCACTTTTTTAAATTTTTACTCCAAATTCCTTCTCTATACTTGTTGCGATACTCACATATCGATTTTCAAAGCAATCGGCCCAATAACAAAAAAATTCAAAATGGCGGCCACTTTTTTAAATTTTAACCACAAATTCCTTATCCATACTTGTCGCGATACTCACATATCGATTTTCAAAGCAATCGGCACAGTAACAAAAAAATCAAAATGGCGGCCACTTCTTAAAATTTTGACTACAAATTCCTTCTCTATACTTGTTGCGATACTCACATATCGATTTTCAAAGCAATCGGCCCAATAACAAAAAAAATCAAAATGGCGGCCACTTTTTTAAATTTTTACCACAAATTCCTTCTCCATACTTGTCGCGATACTCGCATATCGATTTTCAAAGCAATCGGCACAGTAACAAAAAAATTCAAAATGGCGGCCACTTTTTAAAATCTTGACTACAAATTCCTTCTCTATACTTGTTGCAATACTCACATATCGATTTTCAAAGCATCGGCCAATAACAAAAAATTCAAAATGGCGGCCACTTTTTTAGATTTTTACCACAAATTCCTTCTCCATACTTGTCGCGATACTCACATATCGATTTTCAAAGCAATCATCACAGTAACAAAAAAATTCAAAATGGCGGCCACTTTTTAAAATTTTGACTACAAATTCCTTCTCTATACTTGTTGCGATACTCACATATCGATTTTCAAAGCAATCGGCCCAATAACAAAAAAAATCAAAATGGCGGCCACTTTTTTTAAATTTTTACTACAAATTCCTTCTCTATACTTGTTGCGATACTCACATATCGATTTTCAAAGCAATCGGCCCAATAACAAAAAAATTCAAAATGGCGGCCACTTTTTTAAATTTTTACCACAAATTCCTTATCCATACTTGTCGCGATACTCACATATCGATTTTCAAAGCAATCGGCCCAATAACAAAAAAGTTCAAAATGGCGGCCACTTTTTAAACTTTGTCCAGAAATTCCTACTTATCCCCAGCTGATTACGAATTCATCACGTCCTAATATCAACCTAGGTACCAAATTTCAGATCTCTACGATATTATTGATTTCGCTGGAATCCCTGGTAAAACGCAAAAAATACACTTTTGTATGGGAAAATTCATTAAATGTAAGATTTTTATCCCTTAAACATAGAATTCCTGGAATCCCCGTCTTAGTACGAATTCATGACCTAATATCTACCTAGGTACCAAATTTCAGATCTCTACTACTTTTAGTTTTTCGGGAATTCCTGGAACAACGAAAAAAATGACAATTTTGTATGGAGAAATCCCCTTAATTTACTATTTCTACCCCTTAAACATGGAATTTCTGGAATCCCCGTCTTAGTACGAATTCATGACCTAATATCTATCTAGGTATCAAATTTCAGATCTCTACGACTTTTAGTTTTGCGGGAATTCCTGGAACAACGAAAAAAAAATCAATTTTGTATGGAGAAATCCCTTTAATGTACTATTTCTACCCCTTAAACATGGAATTTCTGGAATCCCCGTCTTAGTACGAATTCATGACCTAATATCTACCTAGATACCAAATTTCAGATCTCTACGACTTTTAGTTTTTCTGGAATGCCTGGAACAACGAAAAAATTACAATTTTGTATGGAGAAATCCCTTTAATGTACTATTTCTACCCCTTAAACATGGAATTTCTGGAATCCCCGTCTTAGTACGAATTCATGACCTAATATCTTCCTAGGTACCAAATTTGAGATCTCTACGACTTTTAGTTTTTCGGGAATTCCTGGAACAACGAAAAAATTTCACTTTTGTATGGGAATTACCCTTAAATGTATGATTTTTACCCCTTAAACATGGAATTTCTGGAATCCCCGTCTTAGTACGAATTCATGACCTAATATCTACCTAAGTACCAAATTTCAGATCTCTACGACCTATAGTTTTGGCGGAATCCGTGGAACAACCAAAATACCTCATTCTTTTATATATATAGATTATTTATTATTGCGTTTAAGCCATGTTATGTAAATTACCCTCCTTAACTTGAACTTAAAGGCTTCCACCCATACATAGTTGACATACCAAAGACGCTTACGAAGCGGTTTGATTCCTCGTTCCTGATATGCACTGCAAAGGCCTGGAATACTATATCCTCCGATAAGATCAAATCTAAGACATATTATAGTTATATTGAAGTTCCAATAGGTTTTCCAGATTCCAAGACATAAAAGTAAAGTTTGTACATTAGACCCACCAGAACAGCTTTTTTTAGCCTGCATCTAAAATACATAATTCTTTGGAAGTCAGTCAACCCAATACAAAAAAAACATGAGGTTGTAGCATTGTTTTTTCTCCAATAATTTTTTACTCACCAACCCTTTATAAAGTCCTATTGCATGAGTCACAAACAAGTTCAGAATACCTTCCATAAGATGACTAGCAAGTTGAGTTTATGTTACATAATTTTTTGAAACTTAAATGTAAACTTTATTGAATCTGTTTAAACAAAGACCTTTGTCATATTATTAGGTATTAGGGGGGGCATTTTAAAGATTATATTATGCTGCTTTTCATGGGATCATTCAATTGAAAGTCACACAAGTTAAAGATTAAGAAAAAGATATAATAAAATTAAAATGTGACTTATTTCTTCACTTCTTACAGCAAAGAAATATTAAAATGAGTAGAAATAAATGCCTTTTTTGCTATGTCAGCACATTGTAAACATGATGACTGGGTAAAAGCACGCATTAAGGAAAATATTAAATTATGAACACTCATTAATCTCATACTACTCACAAATTATATGAAAGAATGCAGATGACAGAATAATTGTGCATATTTTAATAACGCATGACTGATTTGATGCTATTATACAAGAAGATCAATGTTATTGCATTTAAGCATGCATACTTAACAAAAACTTTAAATTAATGATGAGAGCTGAGAAAGAGTATTTTCTATTCTAATACAAAATTGTTTATTTCACATAGGCCTATTTATCAGATATGTATGATAAGTCAGTAAGATATCAATTGATTTACCTCTCAATGTTAATTAAAGATAATGACACCAATCTTACTTGATTCTTTATAATTTAGTATTTAACATAATATGATTTGTAATATTACTTAATGACTATGTAAGTAGAAAATTTGTAGAGGCTTGTAGCCTAAAATGCTTGTAACCTATGTTTATAATAGTTGTTATTATGTTAAGTTTTATGAAATAAAGACTTTCAAGAATCAATCCTTTAAGTTCTTATCTACAATGGATAGATCCTATTGTTATAGTTATTTGTGTTAGTGGAAACAAAAATTAAATTAAATGCTTAAATAAACATTGTTGAAACTATGCAAATTCTGGTAACACAAACTAACTTTATGTTAGCTTTGAAATACCAAAATTAATTTTATCTATAATAGGTATGCATAATGCACTATGCAGTGTGATTATTATAAAGAAAATTACATTAAGATAAAGGATAGAAAAAACACAGAGTTAAACATTGAAAATTCTTAGATATGGAGGCATTCAAGTTATGGAGTCACCTAGTTCCCACACAATGCACCCTAGCTACATAACAATAATTGTGTGTTTCACATGTTTTTATGATTGAAAATGACTGTTCTTTCTGAGTTACTTCATTGCATTTAGATTTAAAAACATCCACCTTCAAATCATAACTATAACATGTATTTATTAATTGAGATTACTTTTTTGCATACACATATAGGTACAGGAAAACGTTTGAGAGGAAACAAATACACAAAAGAGTTACATAAAGGCAGCCCATAAATTATAATATGTATCCAGTTTGGATAGCTAGTTAGATTGTAAGTAGGATCATCATATTTAAATAAAAATGGGAAACTGTGAATAATACTCGGAAGTAAAATAATGGAGTGGATTAGAGCAGAATATTCTGATTGTAGTAAACAGGCTATCTCTTTTTCTCTCTATTTCTTTTATTACAGGTTAACTATAGAACCCCTCATTTAATGGACAGAAAATTAGCCTTACAGGCTAAAAACACAGGCTACTGTTATCAAAGAAAGCAGAGGTTTTAAAAAAATCTGTGTGTACAAATAATTTTACCAGCACGTATTTGTCCAAACCTAGATGCTGATAAATTTTAATCAAAATATCCAGTAAAAATACTTTACCTCCCAATTCATTTCTGAAGAATGGACAACTTTCAAGCAATTCATTGGAACGTCCATCTCCAGTGTCCGGGACAGCATCTTCACCTGGTGGCAGCCCACGGGTTGCCAGCAAAGAAGCTGCCGAAGCACCAGTGGTTGTGTTGCGACGTCTACTCAACAGGGCTCCGCGAATTTCTGCTGCATAACTCAAATTGGCCATGAGTGACTGACAATCATAATGAGCAAATTGCTTTCGTTTGCTAGCATCGGCCACGTTTGATAAAGCTCCATCGGTGTCCGGTCTGGTGATGACTGCGGTGGTACCACCCCAAAATTTATTCAACTTGAGACGGGGCTTGGGACTCACGCTGGCTCGTGGTGTCGGCCCATCTGCATGATCTCCGGTCAAAACTTCCGAGAAACGATCGGTCACACGGCTCAAGCCCGTCGGTCTATCGGGCGCGTTCAATCCGCTGTAATTGTGTACCATCGCGGGGAGCCGTTCGCTGGTGCCTCCGATCACGTCGATTGACCCGTGACTCCCATACTCACGCCGCAAACCGTTTCCCGTAGGGTGCTCGGTATATATCAAGTCAAGACTTGAATTGCTACGGTACATAGCATCTCTAATCTCCTTCCTTCTGAGATGATCCGGAGCATACATGGCATTATTTTGACACTACTTTTATCGTATTTTCACTTTACCGTGACTATACTCGGTGTTCTTTTCTATATTTATCAATAATAATATTATTATAATAGAGCGATAAACTTAAATTAAACTTGTTTTCTCGTAATTACAGTTACTTAGAAAGTAGCACAAAACACTTCGCAGCTATGAAAAGTTAACATAAGTCATTAAAGTGACAAAGTTACAAATTAATAAAACGTCATCAAAAACAGTTTTATAAAATAATAGAAACGATTATAAAGCACTGTCTTTCGATGCATCGGTATTCGGCAGCACAAAAAAAATATTGCACATCATAGAGTAAAATAATATTATTTGCACCTGAGATTTGCACATGCAAATTGTGCACTGATGAACAAGGAATATACTACTCTCTAACGAGAGCTGATGAATGAAAATTGAAATGAATGATACCATAGACAACTTTAATTAAGTACTTCTACAAATCTAAATCAAAATATAGAGTAAAGAAATCAGTATAGATAATAAATATTGTTTATGGCATAATAAACATACAAAGAAATATAGGGACTAGGCACTAGGAACCACAAACAATTGATCGATTTCGATTAGCTTGGCTTCAAATCGAAATATTTTGTTGATTCAATTATTCAAATGATTTATTTCATAGGCTCATTTTAGAAGCACTTATGAATAGTCATGAAATACTTATTTGATTTTGATTTGAGATGGAACCATGCCAGGCATGTTAAAATAATATTATCATAGCATAATAATGGAGATGATAATTTTTAACTTGCTGATTGCGACATTCAACGTAGAGAGGAATAAAGTAAAATACACAAATTGGGTACCAATTAATACAAAGTTAATTTTATTTCAATACTTGTACATAGTAATGTGTGTGCATACTTAAAATAATGTAAATGATAGCTTTTATCATTATAATGATAACTAAATAAATAATTAAAACCACTATGTACCCACAGATATAACTAGGTATCTATTTATGTACCTTCCTCAATTACATAGGTATCTAGCTTTTGAAACAAGAAAATGAACTTTACGAAAAGAGCTTATTATTATTTTGTAGGTTTACAACGATTAAAAATATACGTAGGTATGTACCTAGGTTAGTTAAAACTTATGGAAACGTTAGTGAATTGTTTATTTTTCGATCCCTTTGCTGCTTTTGTCTCCGAAATCCGATTTAGATGAGGTACGCGACGTCGATAGCGATCTCTGAAAATAAATATTAAGTATTAATTAAAGTGCATTGTAATTTGTAATTTATAATCCCGTACTTCGGGGTTTATCAGTTAAGGGTGACACACCCACCAAAAAACCTACCATGTGCGTGGTACACTTGCGCATCCAGGGTAGAGTAGGTACCTACTACAGAAAAAGAAAAATGTCCCAACGCGACGCAAGCCAACCTATTTGTCAACGGCTAAATCACGTATTTTACCGCGAATATTTGATACCTACTGGTCATTCTCTGTTTGTGTTTTAAACCAACAACGCTTAGCTATAGGTAATGCAGAGCCCATAGTCCAGACCACAGACATATTGTCTGTGGTCCAGACTAATACACCATGCTTTCTTTATAAGTATACCTAATGTATGGCCGGCGTCCAAGTAAACGTTTGTGTAGTAGTTTGGATAATCGGTCGTTCGGTTGATCGATGTTCCGATGATCGACGTTCTAACTACTCTACTTACAACTTGGAGAGCTTCTTGAACGCCCTTGTCTAAGCTTTGCTGCTCTTCAGGACTGACGAGCTGAGCCCGTAGACAATCTATGGCAAGTTGCACTACGTTCTCCAACTCTTCTAGAGGCGCTTTTACACCGCAATCTGTTTTTGTCAAATTAAGTTATTATTTTAATAGATCAAAATATATTTTCTTTAATACTTAAGTTATCACATAATAATTAAGTTATCACATTCGAATTACGAACTAACCCTTAAGATCCTCGACGACATCAAAAACTTCAATCGCATTAATAGACTCTGCAGTAAGCGGGTGCTCCTCATCAATCAAGGATTGCACTAAAGAAGTCATAGTCATCGTTATAGTTTCTTCACCTTCTGTAACGATGAAATAAAAAATGAAATTTGTATATCTCAGTCCTTGACAACATAAAGCAGGCTTTATGTTGTAGCAGCAATGAGAATTCAAAAACTAGCCCTGAACACTTAGGTAAAGTCAGAAACACAATATGCCATACAGGCTTGCAGTTATGGTCATGCCTCAAAAACGAAAAACATGTGTAGAATCATATTATGTAGCAACAAATTACCCACCCAATTCTGCCGATTGAGTGGTATGCAACAAAGTTGCCAGCGCAGGGCCGAGACGCTCCCGCAAGGGCTCCGCACCAGCTACATCCTTCAAAGCCGTTTCGAGCGACTGCATAATTTCGTGTTCTTTAGAACTTAAACCCTCCGTTTCTTCAATCTAGAAAATGAACAACCTATCATGTTTTACTTATCTTGCACACGCCTAAAAATACAGCAAAACTTGAAGTACTTTTAGGCGTCTAGATCGTGTGCAGTTTCTGTTGAGGCTAAACCTGTAAGAGGATCTTAAAATCCATTGATAGAAACAATGGTGCATTGATTATGATCACCTTTTCAACGGCTGAGAGACATTAATAAATAATTAAGAGGGTTTAAGTTTTTTAATTAGCTGTACCGTCATCTTACATGTTGTTTGATCAAGCGATCAGCCAGTGTGGCGAGAGCATCAAACGCACGGGTCTGTTTTTTGTAGAGGCTTGGATCTCCACCATATTTGAGTAGCCACTTTCGGACCAGTGCATCCACAACTTCAAAGCGAGTCTTTTCACTGGAACAGTTGTATAAATATTATTTACGTGATAAATCATTCAAAAGTTAATTACTTAGTTGTTTATAATTACGGATGCAGACCCAGAGATAACTTGTGGCAGTTCGTTAGTAAGTTCTTGCAATAGTGCACCAGCATCGTCTCGCGATACTCTCATCATGTCCAGGCAATCGTAGAGCAGCTTCATCAAGTTTACTTCGTAAACTAACTTCACGTGCGAACCCAACGGTGTTCTAATAATTAAAGTTGACATAATATTATAAGCGTTAGTAGATGGTGATTCTTCAGGTAAAGAAAATGTCTAAACTAATCTAAGACGCGTTAGAAATAGGTAGGTAGTGTTCTCCTTTTAGGAAGCTTTTTGAAAAGGAGAGTACTATTATCGACGAGTCAAATTAGTATAGAGAATTTGTAAGCCACGTTAATGAGCATTTCCTAATATGTATAAGCTGTTTGAAAAATTACAGCAATCCAAAAATATTGATGATAACTATAATACTATAATATTAAAATCTTTTTGAAGTACATTGTAATAATCCATAATTAACGTGTTGCAATGATCGTATGAAATGCGCAAAAGTGTAGAACACTTACATGGGAAAGTATTTCTGTCGAGGTGCCTTCGGTGAAGGTCGGACCATATGGAGGTAAACTTGGGAGCGATCTGATTCGGGCGGAGACCACGCTGGCGGCGACACCACGTGTGAAAGGGGTTTGAGCCGCAAGCCGTGAATCTCTTCTTCAAGTGCCTATTATTTAAAAAAAAACCGGCCAAGTGCGAGTCGGACTCGCGCACCGAGGGTTCCGTACTCAAGAAGTACTGAAGCAAAACAATCAGGCATACTAATGTAGATGTAACACGACCAAAACTGTAACGACCAAAGCTGTAAAACGGTAATAATTACCTTTGTTAATGAACTGCAAAACTAACTTTGTTTGTAGAGGTTTATTGTTAATATCAAAAAAACTATGCTAGTTAGAGCATTGGCTATAAGTTTCCTATAAAATATACGTAAATTCCTATTGACCATAATTATTTGAAATTTTTTCGATTGGTAAACTCCGGAGATAAGGGGGGGGGAACGGTATTTTTTTAGACATTTTCCCCGATAAATCAAAAACTATCATGACTAAAAATAATTAAAAATCGGTTTTAGAATGTACAAAGTAAACCCTTTCTTATGATACCCCACAGAGTACAGTTATCTCACTTTTAAATTTCAACCCTTCGATTTTCCCCCCTTTTTAAATAAGAACAAAAATAATTTCCATTTTTTTTTATTCAAGTGTCATTGGGCCACTAATATACATAACTATTCCAAATTTCATATCGATAGCTCCGGTAGTCACTGAAATAATCGAGTGTGACGGACAGACAGACGGACAGACAGACGGAGAAAGTCGCACCATAAGGGTTCCATTTTATCATTTTGGTACGGAACCCTAAAAACGTTTGTAACACTCTAACAACGAATATTTTAAGTGCTGAAATTGTAATTTATCCACAATAAATTATAAATGATTGTACCTTAATTTGTTGCTCTTGTTGTGAACGTATGATGCGCAAACGCACCACATCTCGCTGGTATTGTTCTGGCTCATATCCTCCAGCCATTAAGGATGGATCCTTTAGTGGCTGTACAAATGCATGTTTAATATTCGTTTAAAAATCGCAATAGCTGTTATTATGTTTCATATGCAATATGAAATCAATTAAAAACAGATTGAAAGAAATAAAGTAAAATCTTTCCTTAAATAAGAATTCACAAGTTAATTTACCTTTTGCGGATAAATATCGGCTTGTAGAGCTGCCGCAAGTCGAAGACGATCAGAATAACTAATAAGAACTGTGAGATACTTTTGTTCCAGCTTACTGTAACGTTCCTACAAAGTAAAAATCATGTTTATAACAACTCATATAAGCCTTTGAAAGGAAAAACACAATGTAGAAGCAGAAAATATAAAGACCCGGCCCAAAAGTGTCGAAAGGTCCAGTACCGAATATCCAGTAGGTATATCCAATTCCCGGAGTGCAGAACGCATAATTCTATCTATGCTCAGCCTTACTAAAATTGGATTATTCCCCGAATTTTTAACCTAGGGGTTTCAGTCAGTCCTAGGGGTTTGAGGGTGAAAAGTACTTGAACGTGAACACAACAGTTTGCTTTAGTTAGGCCCTTCATACATAAGGCTACGCTTAGAGACCTACGCTAGGCTAGTCGCCGAGACCAAAATCGTTGGGTATCGAAGATTAGCGTAGTCTTGTGTACGAAGGGCTTTACAGTACAAATGATTATTAAGCATGCCCAAACTCACCCTCCAAGTTGTAAGTTGTGATAGTAGGTGCGGCACAGAAGCGAGGGTCGCGGTAAACTTATGCCGCTTTGCAAGCTGCCTCAACAGCTCATCAAGTGTGCGGTCCACGCGTCGCGGCTTACCCAGTTTGCGAGTGAGCACGTCACGCATCTGAGCACTCAGTTCTTCAGCGCGGGCCTCCATTGCACGAATGTCTACGTTCATTCGGAATAGGTGAGTGCGGTTTACTCTAGAAGAAAGAACAATATCATCACGTCAAATCAACCCAAATCAATCACTCAAATAATATCAATACCAAAAATAACTAGAAAGGACTAACTTTTCGCAGTATTTTCAATATTAACACCAGAAAAGCAACCAATAAAAGCAAAACTTACTTCTGTCTTAGTTTTTGCTGTTTGATTTCATCCTGCAACTCTAATACTCTTCGTCGCAGTTTGGATAGCATTTGCTCGGGGAAAACAACCGTCTTTGAGAGACCGTCTGGCCCTGTACATCCTTGCAAAGCTGATGCTCGTATTTGATCATAACGCAGTACTACAACCTGATCAACTTCGTTCATGCAGCTTTGTTTCTCCATCTTAAAGTTTTATTAACCTTCTGACTATTTTATTGCTAGCATTACTTGTAATGTTAGGATTGTCACAACCTCTTTGTAACTCACCATAAACTCTCTTAATTCTTGCTTACGTTTCTCCAACTGTACCGAGAACTTCCTTTTTACCTTGTTATGGACTTCAATATCTTTCTTCAAAAGTTCAATTAGTCGATCTTGTTCTATCATATCTTGCTCATGCTTGTGGCTACAAATCAATTAATTAATAAAATATTTTTATTTAGATTATCATGCAAATAAATATTAAAAGTTTTATCAAACAATTTTTGGATAGTCAGTCAGTACCGAGTGTTTCGAAGATCGTAAGTCTTGTTGTAGATATCAACATCACAGCCTTCAGGGCAAATATTGGGGTCCAGACGTATGGGTCCAATATCGCGGCTGTCCAAGCTTCCCTCGTCCTCTTCACTGGATGATGAGCTTGATTCGGATTCCGATGATTCTGTATTCAAAGTGTTTATTTCTTACTTAAATATTCAATTTATGAATGAAGAAAAGAAGTGTTAAGTAATATGCACCCTCGTCGTCATGCACACGCGGTGGACGATACTTCTTCTTAAATATTCTGCGCAAGAAATCAGCGAATTTATTATCCTGTACGATTTTCTTAAATTGTCTTTGTAAGTCTTGGCATGCTGTCTCGAGTCTTTCCTTCTCAGCTTTGTGCTCGTCAATACGTTGCTTACAGTCCATAATCTGGTCGTTTACCGCTCGGACCTATAAGAACCAAGATTTAATAGTTCAACGCAGCACACCTCGTTCACCTGTTATTATTGAAACACGAAAATTGTTTAAATGACCTGTAATAACTTTGCATAAACTCTCTCCGCGAGACGATCCTCATGCGCTTCGAAACGATTTAATACAGTCATCTCTCGATGTAGTTGATATAAGTGCAATTCGAGTAATTGATTATTTTCCTGTAAATAATCAGAAATTATATCATTCAATTATGTAAGAAGTTTCTTTTTAAAATTGCTAAAGAATAGTTACCTGTACTCGTATGCGCTCTCGTTGAAGTTGCATAAGACGAGAATCGAATTTCTGAATCAATACATCAGCATCTACCAGTAACATATCTTGCTCATACAAGTGCCTGGTCAGAAAGATATGATAAATAATCAATCATAGATAATACATAACTAAATACTTGTAGAATACTTTAGAGGCTGATTTTTAGTTATACCTTTCAATACGCCTTTCGCGTATTTCTATTTCAATAGCTGAAGATTCTTGGTCTTGCTTTGGTTTCAGAATATCCCAAGAAGCTGTTAGTGGTCGGGATTCTGCGCGAACGATAATAAAAGAAATTACAAGTTGAACTACATCTTCATGAGGTGTACTTTAAAAGACGTACAAGTTATGTAGATAATACAAAAGTTTATGCGTTCAATCACCCGTAATCGGAACAAATGCTGGAACTCTTATTTGCGGCATCCGTTGTTGTGGATACAATGTGGACTTTCTACGTTCATCTGTTTTTCTCGAAGTTTGTCTTCTTTGGCCCGGTACGGCAACTGGATCTGGTTTGATCTGTAGGTGTTATATAGAAAATTATCAAATCATGACGGACATCTGCATTCAAAGAGTTCAATTTTGGGTCAGATATAATGCCGATTTTTGGAGTATTGTATTGTTATTGTATTGTGCTAGGTAATCTTTTTCTTAAGAACAAAGCCAAGATGGTTACCTCTAGGTTTTTTTCTGGAAATTCTAAATCATCATCAATGTGTGGTATAACCGGTGGAGGCTTCGCGAGCTTGTGTGGAATCTCAACTCTAATTTCTCCTAAGCGTTTTCCGATATCTTGCATTTTGGAAACCAGCCAGACTTTCTGTTCCCGAAGTTTCAACACTTTCTCGTTAAATGCTCGCTTGTTATCGTAGATCTGTAAAATGTTATGCTTTCAAACAAACCACAGTAAATAAGAGTAAGTATTAGCTGGATAATACCGAGTATATGAGAAAAGAGATGTATAAATGAATGTACCGTACCTCCTTTCGGGTAAGACAAAGACGAAGTTGCGTATTGTGGCCATGTGGTGCAACATAATCAGCTTCCGTTTTAAGAACACGATTACCAATAGTTTCCTCAGCTTCCTTGAGTGCTTCTGCCGAGCCTGGTGGCATAGCGTTTGAGTCTGGTTTACGTGATAGATGTTCTTGCCACTAAAATCAATTATTAATTAATTAAGTGTTTAAACTACCATTTCATCTCGGACACCGTCTTTAAATAATCTGTTCAAATCTTTACAATTAATTATATATCAGATGTAGATCATATTTTATTAGGAAAACATGACAACCTCAATAAAATGTATATGATGCCGATTTATCCTTTGATAATAGTTGCGTAAAGCTTTTTTCAAAGGGTGAGGAGGATTTGGTGGCAAGCCAAGCAAGAAGGATGCAACTCGAGGAGGACCCCAGGATGCCTTCTTTGCAGCTGTCTTCATCGCCGATGATTCAGTACGCCTGAATCAGTAAATTAAACAAATTGTTAGTGATCATGTCTCATAAAACGTTTAATTTTAATTGTGATGGTTTCTTACCCCTTTTCCGCTTCAATTTGAGCGAATAAATTTAAATTCCTAAGGTCAGCGTGGAACAATACAATCAATGTTATGATTATCGGGTACACTACGTAGTCATTAAATAAAAAAAAAAAATATAGTTTCTTTACTAAAAGATATATATAGAAGATTTATGATGGTACTACTCGTACCTTGCTCGTAAGGACGCTTCCGCCATTTTCTGGTGAACTTCTTCCAGTTGATCATAAAAGGCTTTTGAAAGATTCTTCTGTCGTAAAGGCCTTATCATTATTTCAGGATCCCTTAAAACATGTAAGAAATATACTTTGATAGGATATTTTATTTAAAATTACTAATTATCAATTTTTCGTATTACGCACACATTTAAACAATTTCTTCGTTAATGATTTAGGTAAGGAATTTTTTGTCTGCGTAGGAATACCAAGAGAAGTTACCAGATACACCAAATGTCACGAAATTGACTGAAATATTTACCTGATTGCTTTTAATGTAAATGGGAAGACATCTAGCTGTATGATATTCCGCGAGTACATTTTATGTAAACCTATATCCGAAGCTTCAAGTTGGTGAGCCAACTTGCGGCGCGCTAGTGCTTTCAATTCATCCAATTCTCTTTCTTGAACAACAAGTGGCCGAGGGTCAAGAGTCACGTCAATTTGTTGTGAGAATGGTAACATGCGGTTCCTGGGAAAGATTTTTAAATTAATATCACACTATTTATTTTCCTGTACTTCATACAGGCACATCGAAAAATAACTAAATAAACATATTTACAGCCATAGAAATATTAATTGGTTTCAGGATACATACGCTTTGATCAATTTGGTATATTCAATAGTTAGTTCCGCCAACTGATCACGGACGCGTTTCTTATGTGCGTTTGCTATAGCTATCATTTTGTCATGTTCCTCTTTCTGTTTCAGTTGTTCGTGAGACATTAGTTCTCCGTCAACTGTACTTGGTTCTTTAAATTTGCGTACTTTCTGAAAAAGCGCATCTGGTTTTTAAACCAATTCTTGTAAGCATGTTTTGTTAATTCAATTGATATTTATATAGTACGTTAATTACTTACTGGTAGTTGTTCTAGTACGGGCATTTCAGGTGTTGTTATCAAAGGGTCTACAAAATTTATCACATACGAAAATATATTACCATCAGATCCGCACGTGTACAAATGCCTGTAAAAATAACAATAATCGTAGTTCTAGACAACATAATTCTTGCAGTTATCATAAATGTATTGTATACCCACGTGGCATCATCACTAATTTCCAGACTTGTTATAGCACCTGTATAAGAATCATGCATTGGAAGGTAATAGTTGTCATCAAAATCTATACGTGGAATCGGCTGTTTCTGTAATTATCAAAAAAATTCATTTTGATAACAAATCCACTCACAGAGCACATATTTTACAAGTTATTTCTACGTTTCTTTTGATTTTAGTTTGTTCAATATTTAGACAATTATCTTTCAATGAGACGACGTTAGCAACTTATCGGGGCTATAATACTTCGAAGTTAGTAGGATTGCATCCTCGTCATTTATCAATACGTTATTTTAGGGTAATGTAAGTTCCTTAACAAATTTTGCTATTTAAAGAAACATAAGTGGCTTAGCACCGTTTACCTCTTCTTTTGCTAGACGTCTTCCCTTAAGTTTTTTAAGAAGTTTCTGTTGAGCCATCATCCAGGTCGTGAAATGGTGTTCGGGAGAATCTTCCTCTTCAGTAGGCATGCGGACTACGCGAATGTAACCAGTATTTGTGCCAACAACCAAATAGCGCCCTTCGCATCTTCACCAAAATATTTTTAACAAACATTATATTTAATTTGATGATATTCACAATGTACAAATTATTTGAACTAAGGTTCTTTCTATCTTGCATCTACAATCATGGCTAGCTACATGTTACAAATAAGAGATACATACACAAATTTCAATGCTGTAATATTTTCTTCCCAAGCTCCAGGGAACGGTCCATATTTGAGGATTTTATTATGCTTTGGTTTAACTAAAAGCAGTGACCCTGTACCCTGCTGCACTATCCAGATGCCTTCTTCACAATATTCCGCCCACGTTATAGTGGTTCCAGGTGCATTCTCAACTTCCTCTTAAGGTGAGAATAAAAATATTAAATGTTATTTCGAAATTTAAGTACCTAATATTATGTGGTAATGACGAAGGGTCCATATTGTACTCAACGCGATTTGCGATTTGCGATTTGCGACCATAGGAAATGAAATATGAAATGCTACGACGTTAAGCTACTTTTTTATTTATTTATCCATTTGTATCAAGTCAAGTAGAAGTGGGAAGTTATCAACTTGCCTGGCAAGTAGATAACTTCCCAAAAATGCAATCTTTATGCAATAGAAAAATAATTTTCGGCTCCAGTCATAAGCATGTCCAATGTTCATGTTACGTGTCTATAATATGTTAATATTGATAGTATTACCTAGTTGTATTTCTCCAACCCAAACATCTTCCTCTTCATCTTTATCTTTTTCGGCTTCTTCCTTAGCCTTTAAAGCTTCTTCGTCAATACTAGCCAGATCTTCTTCCGTTGGAAATGGTCTATTACGTAAACTGTAATGGAAAAATAAAAATCTCATTGTTTCTAATTCACAATGTGTTTTATGTTAAAAAAATATTATCATCTTACTAGTATTTTTTGACGAGAATTTCTTCAAAAGATTCAAACTCTTGTTTAAAAGTCGTGATCTCTGTGTATTTCCGAACCGGAAGATCTGGTAATACTGCCTCTATAATAACACCCAGTTGTCCACACAACAAAAGTACACGCTCCTTAAAATAATATAATTTTTCATAAAGATACCGTTAATCAGTGTTGTTAATTAATTAGGTTTTTAGTTTTAGTTCTTACTTCCTTGGGTTTCCATGTCATGTAAGCCACATTATTTGGAGTCTCTATAAAGCCCAGTCTTTCTAAGGTAAATGGTGTCCCTAATTGTAAACGATACATAAATATTGTGCAGTCTTGGCCACATGTTATTAATAATGTCCGATGTGCATTTATTGATATCTGAGTGATCGCCTTTGAATGGGGTTTCATCAACTGTAAAAATATTTTGTTTATTTACTACAAAAATTCACCGTCCATTAATTCCTTTATCGATGTTTAGAGTATCTTGGTTTGGCCGTACGTTTACTGGGATTGCTTGCAATTCGAGCAATGCTAACCACGACATAATGCAAATTGTAAAAAAAAAAAAAATGTGTTAATTCAATTTTACCGATATTAAATCCATAACATCAGCGTGTAAAGAATCTTCACTGTGAACAGTGAGCGCAGAATGCACATGAACTTCTATCAGCGATGATTGAGTTTGCATTCTTTCCGGGTGAAGCAACAGCATCCTCATTATACCATCCGCGAAGCCTAATAGTATTACACGAGATGTCGTATCAACCTGGCAACAAAAAATGCAAGCCTTCACCATCGTGGTGGACTTCCGGAGATTCGAACTTTCCGGGCTGTAAGGCATTCGTTGGAAGTATCTCAGTAGGTGGAGCAGTCGTATTCCCTTCGTAAATCCCAATTTACAGGGTAGTGTTTCCCGTAACGTTTTCACACACTGAGTGAAGTGAATCATGACATAATATGCACTTATATTTTAAATAAATTTAATAACTAAAACTATTTTAAATTAATTTAATAATTTTAAATTAATTTAATTTAAACTAGCTCTTATAATCAATTATAGTTAGCGCAACGGGCGACGCGACGCGTTTTTTTTATAGAATTCATTCGAGAAAGGCGCAAACTGAAAATCAGCGTTGGGCATTGTTGCCAATGCCTGACATTGCTGAGTTTGTGACCTATTGTTTATTGCTAGTTTTAAAGTAGTTGTAATGCAAATGTATTGTTCCTTGTTATTATTTCTACCTATGTATAATTTTTTATGTCTAGCAATAATGTTAACAATAAAGTCATTTGAATTTGAATTTGAATATGGAAAATTAAATAACATACCTTAGTGAAATACAAATTTCATGTTCGTTTTACAACCGTAGCGTTTAGTGAATAGCTTAGCAGTTTCAATTTAAATTGTGTACAATGTATACTCCGAACAGAAATTGTCTTACAAATCATGGGCCGAAAGTCGGTGAAAATAATGAATTATTTTGTGGGGAACTTACATCTATCGGAGAATACAGCATGCAAGTGACGGCTGCCTGAAATTGGTACTTCGCAAGTAGAATATGCGTTTCAGAGTTGTAAGCATGCAGGGCCCCATCCTCTCCTGCAGTGATTATAATGGGATGTGTTCGTAATACTGCCAATGCCACGACGCTGCCGGCGTGAGACGTCATCACTTTTCGATGATTACATTCTAATTTATCAATATCTAGTTCGACAGTCCAAATTCCGCCATTTCCATCCTAATTTGGGCATAAAAACATTATTAAACATACTATGATTATAAATAGTTGTCAAAAGAATAAATTTTACATCATTTGTTACGACATTTTCGTCACGTTCAATCTTCAGTCTATCAGCATTACAGGTATTGTCTTTCATGCATGACTCATGGGCACAATGTCAATTATTGCACTTACTTGGGCATACCAATACATGCCTTGTTGATGTTTCAGGCACATAATTTGGCATCCTGGTACCTGATTAAATTACAATTTGTATAATTAATGTTTTGGAATTGGCTTTGATTATTTGAAAAATACGAGTATCAGCGATAAAATAAGCTTAAAGTGAGATTGTCAATAACGTAATAAAATAGGTAAGTACATGAGTTTCTGCAACTGGGTTGAGTTCCACGTAAGGATCGTCCTCGGGTGGATCTGCTTGTTCCACAGTATCCCAATACCAAGCACGGATATAACCATCCCGACCAATGGTGGTGACCTCATCGCCAGCTGGACTTAACATAAATTGGATCTGGAAATATTGGCATAATTTATATCAAAACTAGTTTTAATAAAAATCGGAAAAAAGTAAGTTTATTTAGTTATAATTTTTTACGATTGGAGCGTTATGGCAAGTTTTTCTTCCACGTTGCGTTACTTCTAATTTAACAAGTCCGGCTTCCCATACGAGAATATTTCCCCATTCACAACCAGAAAGCACCTGTAACAATTTCCTATGGATCAAATTTCAATTTATTTCGTATTTAGTTACAAAATATTTATATCACAAAATATTTTCTACTTTCACACGTATAAACTCAAAACGTACTTTCTCGTCTGGCATTGGGTAAACTCCCAATACATCGCAGATTTCTGTTTTACCAAACCTTCCAAGTTCTCCTATTAGTTTTAGGCCAGTAAAAGTGTTCGCCATTTTCCACATTTTTATATGAGCTGCGCCTGAAAACGTAAGTTTTTATGATTAGATTTAATGACAAATATAATTGGAGATACTATGAACATCATCTAAACTATTGTGATTATCATGATCTAATACGATACAAGCACTTAAAGTATTATAGCTTATTTTATAACCCACACTCACACACAGCGACGTCTCTTCATAAAAAATAAGTAGGTTCCGAACTATTCGGTCCTCTTTAGAATAAGCTAAGGTTTTAAAAATGAAATCCGACCTTACCAGCAGTCGTAAGTTGCCCAGGGCAATAAGGTGAAAACATGGCGGTATTCACATCAAATGTAAACGCACTTGTGCGTAAGAGGATTTTGTGATGTTTCCAATTCCAAATAGTCAAATTGTAGTCTGGATCTTTTCCTACAGAAGCTAACAGTTCGCCATCGGGACTGGAATTAAATTAATAGCGTGGTTAAAATAATAATGTTCCATTCTGGCATAGTTTATTTTATCATGACAATATACACAATTTTACCTAAAATCTAGTACAGAATATCCGTTAGTTGTGCCACCTCTCAAAACTGCATCTATCTCCATTTGAGGCCACGTGTAAAGCAGTATTATGGGATCTCGTTCCCCTTCCCTTCCTTCAGCGATAACAATTCGATAGTTAGGATCTTTTCTATAAGACTGTAATGGACAATCTTCATAAAATAAACATATTATAACTTAACTATTTATTATTATAATATTTTAAACGTTAACGTATTTTATTTTTTAGTGAGTTTCATAAATTTTCTTTTTCCTGAGTAATCTTTTCTAATAGATTCCCTTGCGGATGCGACATTAACACTTGCATTAGCAACATCCAGGTCGCATTGAAAGGGAAGAACTTTTGTCTTTCGGATTGGAACTCATGTCCTTCTGATTTTCTGTCAAATGAGGCAAGTGCATATGTTACGTAAGTATGACTTTTTACTATTTTACCGTAGTAGCTCCGACCGATCCTCCCGTTGTGGTTCTACGAAACCATAGTTGTTTAGTGTTGACATCCATAAACGTGATTATGCTTCCAGCAGCCCAGCAAACAACAGCATCGTCGCAAGCACAAAGATTGAAGTATTTCTTGCAATCATAGCCATATGAATGTCTTAAGGTTTAATAGGAATCATCATTGGAATAGAGAAAGCTTTATTACCTACTACCTCTACAACTTATACTATTTCATTTTTTCAAGGACTCATAATGGATCTTATCTTGGCCTCCAAATTAAGACCAAGCACTGCTGAGTCTTTAAAACGCTCTAATAGCGTGTCTTTTGAAAACTAATGTCTT
Organism: Coenonympha arcania; assembly: GCA_036785405.1. NCBI lineage: Eukaryota > Metazoa > Arthropoda > Insecta > Lepidoptera > Nymphalidae > Coenonympha > Coenonympha arcania. Next base: position 3,656,719 of record CM072063.1, on the reverse strand, counting down.
TACAACCATTGATTTATTGGTACCTAATGGGGTGGCTTGCCTTGTAATCTGCTAGGATGTTTAAGCAAACTTTGTATTTGTTAAATCAAACCAAAAAAAACTTTCTTCATTTGTGAAAAGGATACTCAAACTCGAATAGATTAAGCGGTATAGTCGAGTCTAGGCTATTCACGGCACCCGACACGAAGTCGTCTGGATCGTATTCAGTAAGCTGTGACTCTTCCTCCACTGATTCCTCATCTGCCTCCTCGAGAACTTCTTCGGCAACGTGTTCTGGGTCACAAATAATTGTATTATTACGATTTCCCTTAAATTCTTGTATTATTGGCCTCCCGCTTGTTAAATATTAGGATCTTTATATTTTTTATAGGAATAAGTAAGTGTGATGTAAGTCGCATCTTGTTACTAGTAACCACCTTATCGGCAAGCAAAGACTGGTCTCTGTTGCTTCCATTAAGCCGTCAGACATTCTCCTAAACACACACATTTTTAGCATAGGTACATAGGTACCTACTTACCCTCTTCTCCGTGTTCTTCACCCGGTACTTCTTGGTCAGCCATTTAATTTTTTGGAGCGTACCTAATCAGTAACGACTATTACGAAAGGAACACTAAAAGATTGTGAAAAGAAGTGAGAATGTTAAAACAACCTTTTTATCAATAAAACAAAACTATTGTTGCTTAGTTACGACTTACGAGTGATGTTTGGTAAGGTTTTATTATAATTCGTAATCAATTAGCCCGAGCAAAGTTTTACTTCCCGCAATATTTCTTATTTTACGGGCATAGATTTATAATAGGTCGTCACTCGCGCTCCGACTAGATACAGCCCAACCCAAAGATTTGGCCCAACCTCACAACGACAGCTCCGTGAGTGCGGCAACTTTTTCTTGTAGTATGAGTGTGTCAATTTGAAGTTTGTATGGTGTGCGGATGCTAGTGTGCGTGAAAAATTGAGCGACGACTCGGGTTTGCCAATTTGGGCAAAGTATTTTTGCCACACTTTTGAAGTCGAGGGCTCCCTCTTAGACCTCGTTGTTTATGGGGGACTAAAAGTAGGTACCCTGTCTTGCTTGTATGAGCCATTTGTACTAAAATTATATCCACGCTTTCGAGGAATTTGAGTAAGTTAGGTATATACAGCGGCTACACACATCACTTTCTTGGAATAAAAGGTGAGTATTTAAGTGACGGTAGATCACTCGTTGTATCCTGGTTCTCAAGAACCTGGGTCACTGAAATAGCCCAAACCAAATGGCAGTGGGCCGGTTACTCGTAGTGGGTCGTAGCCTTCGTAGGTCGTCGTAGAGGAGATTGCCGTGGGAGCTGCAGTGTCTCAGAGTGGAGAGTCGAGACTCAAATATGATTTAATACAGAGACCACGTACGTAGCGAGGATAGTGTAAGCCCAGCTTGTTGAACCGACGACATTAACCCGTCAGGTGTTTGGAGTGGGGATAACAAGAATGACTCTTGGGTGTCGCAAAAAATGACCTTCGCAAAAAAATTTTGCATGCATTTAGTAAATTCTATATTTCTCAATAATGCTTAAGCTGGTGGCCGGAAATGGCTGAGGAAGAATGTCCGAGGATAGGATAATTGCATTCGCTTGGAAAGATCTATATTCTGCACTCTGAACATTAGCTACAGGCTGACGCCTCATATTATACTGAGGTGCCTCTGCCATAATAAAATCTTTGCAAAGACCCGTTTATGACCTTCTGACTTATTGATTAACTGATTGCCTAATCGATTTAATTTATATGTAATCGAATCGGTAACTTTTCATGTTGCATCCCTAAGACCATAGACAACTTGACAGTGGTGGGTTCAGCTTGACAGCTGACATCTGACGATGACAGCCGCTGTCAATTGTCATAAATAGATATTTTTGCTTCGAGATTTCAGGACTTCTTTCTTCAAAATATTTCAATATGCGATAAGGAACGGACATTATAATTTAATTTGCGAGGAACTATGCACGATTCTCAACTGTATGAATTGAGTAATTGACTCGGTGTTGTACTACTTTTTAACGTTCGCCGGGAACCTATATTTAGCAGCTACGAGCTCGTTTAGTGTTCGTATCTTCCTGATAAGTTATCAACATTTCTTATCAATACATTACACAATTAACTTTTAAATAATTTACTTTTTTATAGGTCTCATATTTCGTTTTTGAAGATGGAAATGGAAACGGCCGGCGATCATGCTTCGGATTTGGAAAAACCCTCGAAATACGGTCTCAAACTTCTGCTGAGTCATGAGTTTCCACTTAAAAGCAAGCAACAGATCATACCTAGGCCTAAACAAATTTTCGAAATGATGCCTCTTTCTGCAAGGTTAGTTTTTAATATCCTTATACTTAAAATTACTTACATTCTTACCTTTAAATATTACTTATTACATTTATAATTTTAATAATTAATATTATTGTTACTACTTACCTATGCCTAAACTAATTGGACTGACTATTAAACCAATTGGACTGATATTGAAAGTGCAGATAGTTTATTCTCTCAATTAAAACATAGGCTACTTTTAATACCAGAAAAATTTATGGTTTTCCATAGAATATCTGAAGAAATGTAATTTACGTGATTGAGACTGTTGTTGATGATTATGTTCTTTTCTTTCTGAAGAGAATTAGTTGTACGTTTGTAATGAAATACCAATACTTGGCTTATATTTCAATTTCCTAAATAAAATTTATCAGCTCTTGGAAATGAAGAACTTTTAATTTAATAATTTACAGTATCTTAAATTAGATTGATCTTTTAGGTATCTGAAATATTACTTATCAAGGAAAATGCAAAAACGAAAGCCCATAATGGATTATGTTAATATGATTTCTGCTCAAAGAATGTACGGTAAGTTGCTCCATTGCCTAAAACCAAACAAACTCCTAAGTAGTATTCATTTAAAAACAATATTAAAAAAGTGTAGTTATAAAGGTTACAATGTTCTAACAATTTGATTTTATTTTATATTTTTGACTGGGCAGTTGTTGTTTGGCCCTTTAGGGGTTATGAAAAATAAGTAACAACCTATTCTCAGACCTACCAAATGTAGACAAAAAAAATATAAAAATCAGTCAAGCTGTTTCGGAAAAGTTTGATTACATTGTGACATGAGAATTTCATAAATTTTGACGACCTCCCTGGCGCAGTGGCGGCGCGCTCAGATTCGAGTGGAAGGTCGCGGATTCGATTCCCGCCACGGGCCACTTTGTAATTTTATAATTTCTAAATTGGCTCAGGTCTGGTGTGGTTGGAGGCTTCGGCCGTAGCTAGTTACCACCCTACCAGCAAAGACCCACCGTCAAGCAATTTAGCGTTCCGGTGCAACGCTTGTAGCAACTGTTGTGGTAAATTTACTTACCCTTCCAAGTTAGTACGATAACATCTTAGGCTGCATCATCACTTAACATCAGGTGAGATCGCATTCAAGTACTAACTTAGATAATTATAAGATAGAGTAAAAAAAATTAGATTATTGCTTACAATAATTTTTATTGCTTTGTGTGAAATTGCATTTGTTCTTGAATGGTAACTGTTTCTTTGTAGACTGTTTTCTTGTTGTTAAATATAAATCAACAGCTGGCATCAGTACAAACAAGAATTGTATAAGAAAAGTCTTATCTAGTGTCATATTACCAAACCTAAAGTTAAAATAAACTTTTTACTGATATTAATGCCAAAGTTCAAACTTTGATACGTTGTTTATTCTAAAAATTAGGTTTATGCGATTTTGTCTTCTACTATTTTTATGCTTACAGTTTGTGTTAGTTTGTACAGGGAGTATTTTTAGGGTTCCGCACCAAAATGGTAAAATGGAACCCTTATGGTGCGACTTTCTCCGTCTGTCTGTCCGTCTGTCTGTCTGTCTGTCTGTCCGTCACACTCGATTATTTCAGTAACTACCGGAGCTATTGATATGAAATTTGGAATAGTTGTGTATATTAGTGGCCCAATGACACTGGAATAAAAAAAAAAATTGAAATTATTTTTGTTCTTATTTAAAAACGGGGGAAAATCGGAGGGTTGAAATTTAAAAGTGAGATAACTGTACTGTGTGGGGTATCATATGAAAGGGTTTACTTTGTACATTCTAAAACCGATTTTTAATTATTTTTAGTCATGATAGTTTTTGATTTATTGGGGAAAATGTCTAAAAAAATACCGTTCCCCCCCCTTATCTCCGAAGTTTACCAATCGAAAAATCTCAAATAATTATGGTCGATAGGAATTTACGTATATTTTACAGGAAAACTATAGCCAATGCTCTAACTAGCATAGTTTTTTTGATATTAACAATAAACCTCTACAAACAAAGTTAGTTTTGCGGTTCATTAACAAAGCCTGATTGTTTTGCTTCAGTACTTCTTGAGTACGGAACCCTCGGTGCGCGAGTCCGACTCGCACTTGGCCGGTTTTTTTTATTACAGTGAGTATGCTAAACTGCAGGCTCTATACCAAAAGATTTCCATGTTAATAAAAATATAATTGGTAGTTAGTTTTTTAATTATCTATAATATAAATGTTTTAATCAAACTTATCTCCCTCACACTAATAATTTCCTGCATACGCAACAAATATATTGACGTTTTACAAGAGCCTGTACGTTAGGCCTATGTAAAATAAAGATATTTTGACTGACTTTAAAATTAGGGTACCTATGCTTCGAGTAGAAAACAACTCCAATAAAATAAATATTATTAGTTTTTAAAAGTTGTATGTTAATATTTTAAGGTTGTCCAATTGGTGGAATAGGGGGCGGCACTATAGGCAGGGGTTTCAAAGGCGAGTTTTGCCGTTTCCAACTGTACCCCGGCATTTATGAATATGTCACAGTGCCTGAATGCCAGTTCATTGTAAACATTAGAGATGCAAACAAAGAAACCATATTTCAGTCAGTGTTATCAACATATAGGTAAGTTTATTCATTGTTGTCACATTGTTATAATATGTAATTTATAATATGTGAATTAGCCTTTGAGGTCATCAAATAATTTGCCATGGTTTAGAGAAGTATTCAGTCTCCTTTTTGAAAATACATCATGTACTAAAAAGGGCAGGACAAAGTCTAATTAAAGGGGAAATTAGTGATTGGTCTTAAAATTTAGAATAACTACATTAAAAAAGTCTGAATTTCCTGAAAGTTTCCTGTACTGGAATATTTGTAACAACAGCACTTTATGTTCTTTTGGAAATTTCGTTCTGTCTGTATTTGTTACGACGATATTTTTTATTACTTTATCATCCCTGAAACATTCTTTGCTATATCTGTTGTAGCAAACCTAAAAAGGCGCCTCAGTCCTGGGAATGGAACATAAATGGTGCGGATTGTGAGTACACAGCACTGTATCCCAGAGCTTGGACCACTTATGACCTCACCAAGTATGGCATAAAGCTAGTTTGTCGCCAGATCTCTCCAGTCATACCTCATAATTATAAGGTTTGTGATAGCAAATATTTTAAGGCACAACCCTACTCACAAAAATAAAATTTTATTCGGTTGTTTGCTGATAAACCACTAAAGCACTGTAACAATGACGTTTCTGTTAAATTATCTGGGCCCAATTTGTGTTCATTGATCAGTATCGTCTGTAATTTGTATATTTTGATCTCAAAACTCAAAATGAAAAAGGCGATGGACCGACGGACAACGTTAGTTTTTTTTTTAATTTAAGGGTCGAATGCTAAAAATACACTATAAAATCATTTATTTATAAAGACACTTGAGCTCTTGAATTACTCTGATATTCTGTGAATCCATCTCTGTTTTGTAACTGAAGAATATAAGTAAACTGCTAGAGTTAGCAGAAATTGTTATATTCCGTGATGTCCGATACCTAAATCAATTTGATTGAAGACTCCTTAATCTTCAACTAATTTATTTAGAGCAGATAATGTTGATAATTGGAGTATACGAATGAACTCGCCCTTGGCTATTGTAACTGCCCTACAATTACTCATGGAGCCTTTAAATGCTCTAAGTAATGGTGCACACTCCATACATTGTTTCGAAAGTCTATTTATAGTCGTATGGATTGTGTTAATTAAACAAACAGTAAAATTAGCGTTAGGTAGACTTACTTATTTTTATAGATTTTACAAACTAGATCTGCTTGATGCAGCAGCGCTAAAATAAAATATTTTTTTTATATATTTGCCAAAAGGCACATTATCTTATTCAATTCATCATAATAATTTTTTTTTATTTATTCATGCCGTAGCTATTGAATCGATTTCCTACAATTATTATACTAGGCATATAGGCTACTTTCTTCCCCGAAAAATCTGAGGCAGTACCGAATTCGTAATAAAATACACATGACTGTTTTCCAGGATAGCAGCTTGCCGTGCGCCGTATTCGTATTTTCAGCTAAAAATGTCAGCAACGAACACCGCGATGTTAGCATTACTTTCACATGGACAGAGGTGCTGGGAGAGCCCTATAAAAAGAAAAATATCGGTAAGTCCCAAAAGAAATACACTAAAAAACAGATTAGAGTCTACTCCTTTTTAGGGTTCCGTACCAAAATGGTAAAATGGAACCCTTATGGTCAATCTTATGGTGCGACTTTCTCCCTCTGTCTGTCCGTCTGTCCGTCTGTCTGTCTGTCCGTCACACTCGATTATTTCAGTAACTACCGGAGCTATCGATATGAAATTTGGAATAGTTGTGTATATTAGTGGCCCAATGACACTGGAATAAAAAAAAAATGGAAATTATTTTTGTTCTTATTTAAAAAGGGGGGAAAATCGGAGGGTTGAAATTTAAAAGTGAGATAACTGTACTGTGTGGGGTATCATATGAAAGGGTTTACTTTGTACATTCCAAATCCGATTTTTAATTATTTTTAGTCATGATAGTTTTTGATTTATCGGGGAAAATGTCTAAAAAAATACCGTTCCCCCTCCCCCTTATCTCCGGAGTTTACCAATCGAAAAATCTCAAATAATTATGGTCAATAGGAATTTACGTATATTTTACAGGAAAACTATAGCCAATGCTCTAACTAGCGTAGTTTTTTTGATATATTAACAATAAACCTCTACAAACAAAGTTAGTTTTGCGGTTCATAAACAAAGGTAATTATTACTGTTTTACATCTTTGGTCGTTACAGTTTTGGTCGTGTTACATCTTCATTAGTATGCCTGATTGTTTTGCTTCAGTACTTCTTGAGTACGGAACCCTCGGTGCGCGAGTCCGACTCGCACTTGGCCGGTTTTTTTTTTAAGTCGGAGAAAAGAAATTCCAAGTAAGTCGTGTACCTAGATACTAGTACCTGTGATAATCCACTAGCAAGAATAAATAAATTCTTCTGTATACTTACATTTAGTCACCTAACATTCTACAATTAACAATGTAAAATAGTAGCAATCTCGGCAATTAAGGTAAATGTACCATATTACGGTATGTTAAGGCATTTTCAACTTTGAGGATGATTTTAAGAAAAAGTACAAATGTGCTAGAACTGAAAACTGTTTTATTTTGTAGACGAGTATTATCAGATTAATGTGGAATATTATTTTGCGCCGTAAACCTTTAAATTATATAAATAATCGTTATTTTGCGGAACCTCGTATTTGTCTCTAATTCCGTACTAAAATTTGCCTCATGACATAATTCCGGTAGTCTTTGTCCATAATTCCGTGATATTTTTATTTTATTTTTATAACGCATTACAAGTGGCTTGACTGCAATCTCACCTGATGGTAAGTGTGGTTATTTTTTATTTTAATTTAACTATTTATTTTTAAAGTGCATACATATATAATTAAATATTCTGTGAATATTTTAAGCGTCTACCTGTTGCCTTTATAAATATCGAGCAAAACAAACAAAAAAAATCACGTTTGTTGTATGGGAGCCCCCGTTAAATATTTTATCTTATTTTCATTTAGCTATTTCATTTATTTTCATTTAGATAAGAGAAAATATTTATTTTATAATTTTTTTTTGCATTTGTTGTTCTGGCGGCAACAGAAATACATCATCTGTGAAAAATTCAAGTGTCTAACAATCATGGTACAGCCTGGTGAGAAACAGACAGACGGACGGATGGTCAGACGGATGGACGGACAGACGACAGACGGACGGATGGACGGACAGACAGACGGACGGACAGCGAGGTCGTATAGGGTCCCGTTTTTACCCTTGGGGTACGGAACCCTAAGAAGATATTGCATGGCCGCCTCCCTAACTTAGTTTTATTAGTTCTTAGTCAAAGATAAGTAAAAAAACGTTTTATTTTCTCACGAATGCTATATTTCGGGTATACCAGAATAAGGGACATGAGTAGAAAATACGTGAACCTTATTACGGTACTCAAAAAAAAATGGTTTCTATTTCATATTTTTAATAAAAAAATTAAGTAAACTGCAAGCTAATATAGTTTTTATATAAAAGAAATATATATAATGTTTAATATATGATTCACTAAAATAATATTCATGGAATTATGTTGACGTACTAAGTCTATTAATTCGAAAGTATGGCATAAAGTGTAATCATTTCAGACTCGATTATAGAAGTAAACATACATAAACTCATATACCGCAATTAGGTCACAGTAATGTGCAGCTATTACTAAACTTATTCACATTAAATATATATATGATTCTAACCCTAGAGAGAAAAAAAGAAGGAAACATTTCGAAGGGATTTTTCTTTATTCCGTGATACGCACGCAATTAGGTTCACCGACTCAGAATTGTGAACATAATTACGGTAGTGAGAAAAGTGTCAAATTCTTTAAAAATATACTTTATAATACCTTGAATTTAGTATAAAACATACTATTGATAACTGCCAATCGATAATTTCATAAATTTTGATAACTCTAACTTACCAGTATCACGTCACGTCTTATGAAAATTCCACTGTTGCCTTACGCTCACCAACAACAGCATGTTTTGGCACTGTAGTACAATAGCGACTGACGCGTTCAGAAGCTCGGGATGGGTTTTAGAACTATTGTTTATCTTAGAAAATTAGGTTTTTTTGGTCGTACACAAACTATAGTTTATGTAGCATTCTATAAAATTACGATTTTACTGATAGTTTTCTTATTTTTCGACTAAAACCAAAATGTCACGGCATAATGTACTATACCGGCATAGTGTACACTTACCTTACTGATTAAATAATGCAACAAATCTGTTTATTTTCTGGCTACTCATTTTATCGTTCAAAAACTGGCAAAGCCCCAAGTTAAACACAATGTATTTAAGATAATTACATTTGCTATTTACTCAAGCGCATGCATGGAACAACGTAATATTTCACGTCAGTGTAAGTATGCTAATTTTCGAACAACCAATAATTATTTACGATCTATCAAACATAAATTGAATAGTGTAGGCTTGTTGAGCGATTGAGTGTATTCTCTATTCCTTGTATGCTAGAAGCCTTTTTCGCTAAGATTAGGTTTTATGTAAATAGGGAAAAATAACTCATGTTTTCTTTATCATGATTATGTACGAGTATTTAACTGTTAAATAACTAAACAGCTGTATGAATTAATATTTTTTATCGGAATAGATAAAATAATAATCATGACATAGTGTAGTTATCGAGATTATCTACACTAATATTATAAAGAGGAAAGATTTGTATTTTTGTATTTTTGTATGTAACGAATAAACTCAAAAAGTACTGGACCGATTTTAAAAATTCTTTTTTTATTAGAAAGCTACATTATCCCTGAGTAACATAGGCTATATTTAGTACTAGATTACTATAGAAATCTTTAGAAATTCCTATTAAAACTAACCGAAGGTGTAAAAAAATTAGCCATAAAATGTCTTTCATCGCATACGCTGCGAAGAGTATTAATGATAGGACAAAAAAATGTTCTACAATATTATATATTATATCAATATCTACAAAAAACTTCGCGAGACCATGTGTCTAACTATTATAGTTACGTCACTATAACTACTTTTTTACATTTAACAAATTGATAGAAATGCCGATCAAAATCAGACCGTGTTATCCATACCATTTATAAATTTTTATCCAAATAAATAATTTAATATTCAAGACTGACTCAATACCTGATGATTACTTTTTGAATTATTGAAATCGGACATTCCATTCAAAAGATATCATGAAATTAAAATAAAAATACGGGTCCCGCGGCCGGTCAGCTCGCACATGTTCCGCGGATCCCGATGATACCAACTGATTTGCCCATATCTTTTAAAAGGTTACAGTTCCCTTTAAAAATATCCTTTGCCCTAACAATAAATAAATCCCAGGGACAAACTTTTTCCATAGTTGGTATCGACGCTTTTCCCACGGACAATTGTATGTGGCACTTTCTAGAGTAGGATCTCCTGAAAATCAATACGTTTTGTTGCCACCTACAAATACCACAGCCAACGTTGTGTACAGGGAGGCTTTAAATAAGCATACAATTTATTTCTAATTTAGTGATTGATGGTCGTTTTAATTAGCATGCTTATAACTTAAATATCTGTACCTATCTACCCGTGCGAAGCCGGGACGGGCCGCTAGTGTAATATAATATTCCAATGTTGGTTTAGCTAAAATAGCTGGTTGCTAGTTAACAATTTCATGATCCTAGAAGCCTAAAAGTTAGAACCTACACGAAGATAAACATGGAGATAAATGAGTATTTGGTACTTTCTTAGTTGGAATTACAGATTAACTTAATCAACATGTAAAACAAATCCTCAGTTACATTTACTAAGTAAGTTTCATCCTGGCGATCCCATAGGTATTTTTCAAACTCTTGCTTATTACTTATCTCCATTGCAAAATGAACTACTAAAGTCAGGCAAAGTCAGCAAAGAGTGAATCAGAACTCTTCGTTTTATAAATGCATTAAAATTTTAAGATATTTATATCCACGACGCCGCGCCCCAGTGCCAAAATCGCTTATGTTTCTTTCGATTCGTACGGAGTTTGACAGAGTGGGGCGCGCCGTCGTGGATAGAAATATCCATGCTTGCAACTGATCTTCTTCATAAGAGACGACTTTAGCAATAAGACCGTGTATTTTATATACCTCCGTGTCAGTTCTTTGGTCTGATTTTTCTTTTTGGTCGCAATAAAGTGTGTCCATTTTAATAAAACCTTATTTAATACAGGAAAGCTGGATCTAGAAAGGTACGCTGAGGAACATACCTGTGGGGTGACTCTAGAGCAGAGGATAGCCGACCAGCCGTGCACGTTCACGATAGCCAAGAAGAAAACGGAAAATGAGACCATCCACGAGGCGTATTGTCTGTGGAATTCGGCCAAAACTTCAGGCTACGTTTGGGAATGTTTGAAAAAACATGGCACCCTCAAACCTGACCCCAACCAGTCGGCCAAAGTTACAGACAGTAAGAACGAAAAGGAAAAAACTAAAAAGATTTACAAAAGTGAGTCAAATGATTTATTTATTTCATATAGTTTTATTTATTTCACTATTTTACGACTAAAAACTAAGTTTACAAGGGTTCAAAAGCGCCCTGAGTTGAGAAGAAGCCCACAAGAAACTCAGTCGGGTAAATAATCAAATAACGTGAAAATTATATTTATTCATGATATTAGGTTCCTCAATTTTGTGTTATATCCTGTTTTGTAAAATATCTCAACGAAAATAGTAGGTTTTAAAACCCGTCGTCCCTTCTCTCTACAAAATGGTTGGATTACTATTTTAAATTATTTATTTTAAATTAAAAAATACTTAAATAGATTTTATAAAAAGCATAAGTACGATTGAGTCCATTAATTTTTACTCACTTTATTTTCAGATGATTCAGTAGCATTATCGAGCACAATATCCTTAGATCCAGGGGGATGTGGGACTTCTGAATTTTGTTTAGTTTGGGACATGCCTATAATAAAATATAAGGACTCGAAGATACATAAAAGGTACTTATTTCGTCAGTTATAGTGATTTAATTATAAGGAGATAAGATTAAGATTTTAAGGAAATATACAAACTCTGTTATTGGCAAATTCTAGAACTTGGCGAAGTATTGAAGAATACTTTAACTATAATTAGGTTTTTGACAACCTATTACTGAGAATGTGTTAGACAGAGGAAAGGCCCTTGAAATTGAAAATGAAAATGAAAAAATATTTATTTAACCAAAACAGCAGATATACAATAATTTGTTATGTCCGATGGCACCCACACTAGGTATTCCTGTATCGCGGGTGCCAATAAACAGGTTTACAAGCAAATACGTACGTACAATTGCCGCTCAGTCAACAAATAAGCTAGATATAGTACTCCATATCTTGTACACATTATTCAAATAATCACCATTTTGTATGGAATTGCAGATATTACACGAAGTATTTTGGCAGTGACGGAATCGCGGGCGCCAGCATCGCCGCGTACGCGCTCAGGAACTACGAGAACTGGGAGAAGCAACTCGCAGAGTGGCAGGAGCCTATATTAAATAACAGGTATCTCATACATTGATGCCAATTCTGTTTTACGAAATAGTCGAAGTCGAAATAGATATAAAGAGAAAAATAGCACTATCTTGTTAACATATCGCTTCGGCTTCAAGCCAGAAGGGCGTATAAGCAATATCCTTAATTTTCAGAAGACATGAAAACTTAAGAGATTGTTCAATGGATCTCTTTAACTGAAAATTTGCACGTGCCTCATAATACGCAAATTATCCATTATTCAATAAGAGATCCATTGAATAAAAACTTGTAAAGCTTGTTTTGTCTCCTGTAAATTAAGGGTATTGCTTATACGCTTTCTGGCTTGAAGCCCGCAATATGTTTTTTATATGTTTCAGATCGCACTACTTGTAGATCTATCAGTTTAGTTTTAAGTTTGTATAAGGAAAAATGGTCCAATAATTCCCTTTTGTTAAACATAATTTTTTTCTTCCAGTAACATACCGGATTGGTTAAAAAGTGCCTTAATGAACGAGCTTTATTTCATCGCAGACGGCGGAACTATTTGGTTTGACGTGTCTGATGAATACCCTGAGACTGACCCTAGGTGACTACAAAATATAACCATTCGCTTTCAATAATATTTTTTTACAAACATTGAAACTGCTATTTCTTTTTTTGATCGAAAGAGTTTAAAAAAAAAATATGAGCAGGCGGTTACTCTAATGTTAAGTGATCATGTCCATGTAGGATGCAATGCGTCCGAGCAATTTGCATTGCAATATCGAACGTCACACTGCACTGCGTTCAACATCCTCAGGCTTCAGTTCTTAAGTTTCATTTTACCCAAGTAATCACGTCCGTATACAGTCACCTTTAAACCGAAACTCAAGAATGCATTGCAATACAGAATTGCAAAGTTTCACGGTAGATTAACTGACACTGCAGTGATACCTACCCGGGCCAACTCCACTAGAAGAGTCTTACCACCATGCTTCTTCAAGAGGAAGTTATTTTGGTTATCGCTCAAACGAAGCACTACCTACGATTGGACTATTATCAATTGCATTATACCTACATTGTTAACTTTCTGGGACTCAGTGGCCTTCAATGACATTATTATTTTTTATCCATTGAAGGTTTTCCAAAAAAAATTATTTTCGTTCCACTTAATAAAGCCCTAATGTATAGCGAACCATAGAGAACAGTGATTGTCACTGAGATACAGAATAAGGTCCCTGCTCTGTTCAATAAATCTGTTCTGTTTCTGTCAAAGGATTTTGACCCCCTTAAGAAGTATTTTCGATCTGTTGGTATCAACCGTTCCCTAATCCCTATAGTAATAATTTCTCAATATTGCAGACACGAGTTTGGCGTGTTTGGATACTTGGAAGGGCACGAGTACAGGATGTACAATACGTATGACGTACATTTTTACGCCTCCTTCGCTTTGGCACAGCTGTGGCCTAATTTACAGGTCAGTACATTTTTCTTTTAAGCACATGACACGAAATCAAGAGCGTACGACGAAAGCAGTACGAGCACGAACATGTTCAAACATGTCCGAAGACGAAGCGGTGTTGCAGCGAATCGTAGGAGGCGTAACTGTCATACTATTATGCGTAGCGTCATAACGATACGCTTACGAGCAGTGCGCGAAGGGCCTAAGGGAAATTACATAAAATACTGACCACTCTAGATGACTGTAGATTTTATATCTCTTCGACTCCAATAACTAATCTGAATTAAGACTGTAATTAACTTTTGAGATTATTCCCAGATGTTCTAAAATTTGCTCTGATACAGTTGAGCAATGTTTTCAACATTTTAATGACTAGTCGCTTACTGAGTTAATACTTGATTGCAAAATGTCGATGCAGCCGAAAATGTTATCCCACTAAGTTTGAAGGGGTAAGTTACCCTTGGGTTTCTACACAACATCACATCTGAACGCAGAATTGCTTGGCAGTGCGTCTTTGCCAGTGGGGAGCGGGTAACTAGCCACGGCCGAAGCATCCCACTAGACAAACCTTGCCCATGCAGTAGTGGCATTGTTTATAGTATTTTAATATTGTTGTAGGTGGTATTGCAATACATGTACCGCGACTCCATAGCGGTCGAAAGCCCTAAACTGAGACAGTCGTTATACGACGGCAAGTCTTGTAAGTTTAAGGTTAAGGACACCGTCCCTCACGATTTGGGTGACCCAGGTAAGCTTGCTTTTAATTTTTCAGAGGAAAAATTAACATATGAATAAAATAATAAAATAATGTGTTAACAACTTATGACAATACTACCAGAGGAAGAAATTCTATAGAATCAACCAGTTAGACTGACGACATGAGGGTCACGGGAAGTGGCAGAAATACGAATGGACATAATTTTCTCGATGGAAAGATTTCCCAAAAGTTATTAGAAAATCTCATTTTTTTTTTATTTTTACCGGAAACTACGGACATTAAATACAGGAAGATCCGGGAAGACAGCAAGAAAAGTACCTCCTACCATCAATAAAATGTAAAAGCAGTCCTGCGTCCAGCGCGCCGACGTAGGTGCTCCAAAATTTTCGGGCCACAGTGTCGCGAGCGCCGACGTAGGCGCTCGGGTCGTCGTGTTGTGATTGGCAGAGATGCTCGATGGTCTTTTTTATTTTTAGAGACGTTTTGTGGTAGCTTTGGAGTGTATGATCACTGAATGAAATGACGTTTAGAATGAAATGAATTGAATGTTTTGAATGTAGTTTTTTTCGTACAGATGGGCTCCCATTCACACAAATAAACGCGTACAACATCCACGACGTGTCGGAGTGGCGCGACCTGAACGTCAAGTTCATCCTGCAGGTGATGCGCGACTACCGCCTGCTGCGCGCACACAGCGCTCCCTTCGGCAACGAGAGGTACCGCTCCATGGCCTTCATAGGTAAGGGCGGCCCTTCATACGTGGCACGACGCTCGTCAACCCGTCACGCGTCAATCTCAATCAATATTTACAACTAGCTGATCCGGCAGCCAAAGCCAAGAATAATCAAAATCTTTAGTTAGTAATTACTATAGTTTCTCTCACAATTTGATAAGGATCGTAAGGTATACAGCAGACAAGGGCATGAAAAAATTTTAGGAGCTTAATTCTGGCCAATCACATGCGGCTTCTGTTATTATTTATTTTTTTAAAAATACTAATAACTAATAAGTAATAGGTTTTCTGGCCCGGTGGCCAAAAGTGGAACTAACATTGCGGATGATTCGTTCACCTTAGTGTCTACTCTGTTGTTTTTTACAATGAGTTGGGTTATTCTTTTCATTTTGTAGTTATATCTGCATAAATATTGCCTAACACAATATGAAGTGATGCGCGAAACATCACCACCACAATCCAGATAAATTTGTGTCGCTACTTAGATAATATTGTAATTTATATGTGGTTTGGTACATTGTGTACTCACAGTCTGTCTTACGCTTGCTAGACGACGTGCGAGACGGGACTGAGGACGATCTGTACTCGCGCTCCACAGGCCAGGTCGACACCGACCGCACGCCCGACGACTCCAGCGACTTGTCGCCCGACCCGTCGCCCGTCCCCGCGGACCGGCCCAGCGGCGTGGCGGACATACTGGACTTATTGTACAGGTAAATGCTGAGTAGGATACAGTTTGTGGTTCTGGAGATATACGGAGTCAAACAAATCCTCCTTACCTTCGCCTCAAATACTGCTTCGGGTCACATCTGGATAGATGTCTACTCTCAGAATGGAGAAGGGTCTATTATAGCCACCACAGTAGCCTTTACACATCTTTGTGAGCATTATGAAAAGTTCTTAGGCAAGACGCTTGTAGAGTAGAGAGGTGAAAGGTTAAGAAGATGTCTGTATCCCTTAGGCAAGAGTTCGGAAGTTGTAGAAGAAGTGGTGCTAGTTTGCGACAGGTTATTGTATTCTCTGTCCAAGAATAAGGAAGTGGTGGAAGAGTTAAGTGAAACTTTAAGAAAATGTTTGTGCCTTATCCGGTAATTCAGAAGTGATGGAGGAAGGTGTGAAAGATTGGTAAAATGGCTGTATCTCTTGCAGTAGGTCGGACATCGTAGAGCAAAGCGGTGAACCGTGAATGGTTAGGAAAATGATTGGAAAGTGGTAAAGGAGGGTGGTAAAAGGTTAGGGAAATGATTGCGATGTGGTAAAGGGGTGTGGTGAAAGGTTACGGAAATGATTGGGAAATGGTAAAGGAGCGTGGTGAAAGGTTAGGAAAATGATTCGAAAGTGCTATATGAGGGTGGTGAAAGGTTAGGAAAATGATATAATACCTTGTGCAGGAGTTCAGAAGTGGTGGAGGAGGGAGGTGAGAGGGTGGAAGCCCGGGAGCCCGCGGTGGCGGCGTGGGACTCACGGCAGTACCTCGCGGACCTGTACCCCGCGTGCGCCGCGCTGCTGCGACGCGGCCTCGAGTGGGACAAGGACGGCGATGGGTTGATCGAGAACGGGGGATTCCCCGACCAGACCTATGACGCTTGGGTTATGACGGGGCCAAGGTACAGTGGCACATTTCTACTTTTAGTGTAATATAACCCTTAACTGTGTTCACTACTGAGTCGTGATGAAAACTTTTGGTACATCATAAAGTAAAGCACAATTTTCAGTCAATTTACATTCAGTTCCGCCTTGAATTTTTGAAGTTAAGAGTTTCAACCTTACTTAATTTTCAGTAGCTTGTAGCTACTGGAACTTTTCGCAAATATATCCTGCATACACAGATTTCGAAGTTTTAAGATTTCGTCTATTTTTTATCCAGTTTTATGTCAATCGATTCTGAAGCTAATAAATATCAATACAGTCTATCTGTAGTATGAGTACTAGAAATATCAGAATTATATATAGTTGCTCTATAGTGCCTTCTTCGCTTGCTAGATTCCGTGTAATTTCGAGAAATCCTTCTGCAGCCCTTGTTTACATTACGGACGGAACTTCAGTACAAAATTTTAGGTTTTTAGGTCCAAGATATTAGACAAGGCGATAAAGAGTCCGTGAATTAATGAATGAATAAAGATTTACGTACATTTCAGCGCATACTGCGGCGGTTTATGGGTCGCAGCGATCAGCGCCGTGCGCCAAATGGCACGAATACTCGGCTTTGATGAAGACGAGAAGGAATTCGCCAAATTGCTGGAACAAGCTAGAAGTTCCTACGAGAACAAGTTATGGAATGGCACGTATTATCGGTTCGACACCAAGCTCTCTAACAGGGACGTCGTGATGGCAGACCAGTTGGCTGGGCATTGGTACGTTAAATTTAAAATGATTTTACATTACTGTTTAATGACATACCTACTGATGTCATCCATTATCCTGCTATAAATGCGACTTACGTCACCAGCATGAGTCATGGGTCAATTTATATATATGTAATATGTTGAGCTAAGCTAGAAAAGGAGGAAGTTTACTGGTAGGTTCGACTTGTGCTTTGAAATATGCGCATTTTGGCGCGGTTCTTATAGAAGCCATAAGAAGCGTTCCTTGCGCTTTAATAAACATGACATCCTGTTTTGATTACTGAGTCTTTTAGATTTCAGTTCTGTAGAAAGTTCTGCAGGAACCATGAACTTCTGGGATAAATAATATCCTATTTTATCTCCATTCCAACTAAATAGTTCCTTGCAGTAAAAGTCCGGGTAAACTTTTAGGTTCCTTCGTGCCTCCGGTTGGACGGAACCAGTGTTTCCTGAGGAAAATGTAAAAAAAGCGCTGCACACGATATACGAGAACAACGTGATGCGTTTCCTGAGCGGGCGCATGGGCGCGGTGAACGGGTTCGTGCGAGGAGCGCGCGGGCACGTCGACACGACCGCGCTGCAGAGCGAGGAGGTGTGGACCGGCGTCACTTACGGCCTGGCCGCTCTTATGATCTACGAAGGTAAGGTTGTGTCAAAGCGCTGCACACGATATACGAGAACAACGTGATGCGTTTCCTGAGCGGGCGCATGGGCGCGGTGAACGGGTTCGTGCGAGGAGCGCGCGGGCACGTCGACACGACCGCGCTGCAGAGCGAGGAGGTGTGGACCGGCGTCACTTACGGCCTGGCCGCTCTTATGATCTACGAAGGTAAGGTTGTGTCAAAGCGCTGCACACGATATACGAGAACAACGTGATGCGTTTCCTGAGCGGGCGCATGGGCGCGGTGAACGGGTTCGTGCGAGGAGCGCGCGGGCACGTCGACACGACCGCGCTGCAGAGCGAGGAGGTGTGGACCGGCGTCACTTACGGCCTGGCCGCTCTTATGATCTACGAAGGTAAGGTTGTGTCAAAGCGCTGCACACGATATACGAGAACAACGTGATGCGTTTCCTGAGCGGGCGCATGGGCGCGGTGAACGGGTTCGTGCGAGGAGCGCGCGGGCACGTCGACACGACCGCGCTGCAGAGCGAGGAGGTGTGGACCGGCGTCACTTACGGCCTGGCCGCTCTTATGATCTACGAAGGTAAGGTTGTGTCAAAGCGCTGCACACGATATACGAGAACAACGTGATGCGTTTCCTGAGCGGGCGCATGGGCGCGGTGAACGGGTTCGTGCGAGGAGCGCGCGGGCACGTCGACACGACCGCGCTGCAGAGCGAGGAGGTGTGGACCGGCGTCACTTACGGCCTGGCCGCTCTTATGATCTACGAAGGTAAGGTTGTGTCAAAGCGCTGCACACGATATACGAGAACAACGTGATGCGTTTCCTGAGCGGGCGCATGGGCGCGGTGAACGGGTTCGTGCGAGGAGCGCGCGGGCACGTCGACACGACCGCGCTGCAGAGCGAGGAGGTGTGGACCGGCGTCACTTACGGCCTGGCCGCTCTTATGATCTACGAAGGTAAGGTTGTGTCAAAGCGCTGCACACGATATACGAGAACAACGTGATGCGTTTCCTGAGCGGGCGCATGGGCGCGGTGAACGGGTTCGTGCGAGGAGCGCGCGGGCACGTCGACACGACCGCGCTGCAGAGCGAGGAGGTGTGGACCGGCGTCACTTACGGCCTGGCCGCTCTTATGATCTACGAAGGTAAGGTTGTGTCAAAGCGCTGCACACGATATACGAGAACAACGTGATGCGTTTCCTGAGCGGGCGCATGGGCGCGGTGAACGGGTTCGTGCGAGGAGCGCGCGGGCACGTCGACACGACCGCGCTGCAGAGCGAGGAGGTGTGGACCGGCGTCACTTACGGCCTGGCCGCTCTTATGATCTACGAAGGTAAGTTTAGTAGTACTTTACCATTACTTAGTTGCCGCAATTAAAAGAATTTTAAAACGTAAGCTTTTCAAAATTTCATATGCACAATCTCATTTCCCAATTTACACTTTAAAAGCTTGTCATTTTTGATAAAGCTAAATATATAAAAAAATGCGATAAAACTTGACCCGCTTAATCTTGTCCCTAAACTTAACATCTGAATTAATCCTTAAAGTTGATTTATGTATTTTTGTCAGCAGAATATAGATTGACCCTTAAAACTAACTTTAGTGAAAATATGTTTATTCAGCTTACCTGTCTCTGTTGTTTTTCTCGTCTCCACCAAGACATTAAACCGTTGAACCGTTTCCAGGCATGCACGAGCAAGCCTTCGTGACAGCGGGCGGTATGTACGGCACGCTGATGAAAATGGGCCTGGCGTTCGAGACGCCCGAAGCTTTGTACGAGAACGGTAACCATCGTTCTGTGGCCTACATGCGTCCGCTGGCGATATGGTCGATGTACCAGGCCATACTTGCGCGGCCGAGCCCCCCCGCGCCGGTTAACAACGGCCAACCTCACCACGCGAAAGAAAACAATGTATCGTGCTAGCGAACATTTACCCGAAAGACTGTGACAGCGAAACTGATATTGTTTCTCAAATCTTTTCTATAGAGCCTCTTGACTACGCTTCAAAGGGCTTTATACAGTACAGGGACGAGACTATAATATGAGACATTAAATGTGAAAAGTTAAATCTTGGTGAGCATTCTCGCAGTGAGTCCGGATTCTAATGGAAACTTTAGAAATGTATCCGTTGTGCCAAGTGATTTTATTTTATTTCACTGTTATAGATATTTCAATTCACGAAGACGCGTCCCACTCTGTCAAAATCGCTTGTTTTTCATTCGTTTCGTATGGAATTTGACAGTGTGGCGCGTCATTATGGATTGAAATGTCTATATAGACTTGAAATGCCGCTGAAAAAGGAACAATGTAACATGTAAATGTACATCTTTAGAATTATAGAGACCTCTTTAAAAACTGTTTTCGTTTTGGAAACTATAAATATGTAGGATTGAAGATAGGAATGTTTATAAATTGTATAAAAAAACTAGCTGACCGGGCAAACTTCGTTTTGCCGTTTAGGGACATCAAATATAGATAACAACCCGCTTCTGGACCCAGAGATCACACCCTGAAAATTTCATAACGATCGGTCCAGCCGTCTCGGAGGAGTTTGGTTACAAAGAAAATCGAGAGAATTTTATATATTAGACATTATTTTTGAAAGTAAATAAATAATACTAATAGTAATTCTAATCTCGGTCTCAATAACTCTTAAGGTGAATAAGTTCTACTATAATGGAGGAATACCCCTTCCGGGTTTCGTAAAGAAACTTTCCAAAAAATTTTATGTTGATTATAAATTGTGAAATGCTTCACTTCACACAAAAAACTTCATATTAAGATCTTGCATCAAAAATGAGACTGCAAATCATGTATAGCGGATTTCATTTTTTTGAATGAGTCATTTATAAACGTTCTGATATAATATAACCTACTTATGTCTGTATAGTTTATTTCAGAAAAAAACATTCTTCCTTATTCTTTACCAAGGAAGAAATTTTAGGGCCTATTTTGCTTGCCGATTGCAGTCTTTTAAGCAATTCGAGAAGTAGCTGTTCTCAGAGAAGCAGCTACTTCTTCAGTTCATCGTCGCATAGTTCTAATCTAATCAAAAATTGGCTTTTAATTTTGGGACGCTTTAAGCGAATGGTGCAAAAAACTATAAGAAAATTGAATTATGTATTATTATAATTGTATAAAAATTATTAAACTATTTGTACTTCTCTAATAAGAAATTAATAAATAGGATTTTGGTACTATGCCTGCAACAATATTGTAGATAACGTAGGTGAAATAGAGGCTAAAACTTCATAATCTTTCAAGAAAAATGCCATTTTGGTTGTAAATAAAACACATTTTCTCTGATTATTTCTGATTGTAAGTACTGTTTGAGTAAGTACCTCAGTTGGTGTATGTTTGTAGAGAAGGCTTTTAGAGTATACTTTATTTCATATTGACCCAGTTAAAGGTACCTACTTATGATGAATCATTTCATTTTACAATAATATAGTTTTAATGGTGGAATGAAATGACTCGTTATAAATACCTGTAACTGGGTATAGATATTTCAATCCACGACGGCGCGCCCCACTCCGTCAAATTCCTTATTAATCGAATGAAACCAAGCGATTTTGACAGAGTGGGGCGAGACGTCATGGATTGAAATATCTATAAGTAATTTTAACAGTTCAATCTCTATAGATGCGTCCCACTTCGTCGCAATCGCTTATGTTTCATGGTATTCGTACAGAGTAGGAAGTAGTGGGGCGCGTCTTCGTCGATTGAACTACCTATATAAGGCTTATAAAAGTTATTTTAAAAGACAATATTGTGAGGTTTTCAAGAGGGTTTTTAATATTATATAGTTTTAAGTCATTGATTAAAAAAATTGTGTAATAAGTTACCGGATTGCAAATTTTAACTAAAATTAATTTTTTTATATTACTTGATTTCTATTTTAAAAGAAAAAACTCATTGTTTTAGTCTGAATCGTCAGTATTCCAATATCTACAATCTACATGTTGGATTTCAAAAACTTCTTATAATATTTTACTGTAGATAAAATTATGGCAATATTATTTTACCTAGGTATATTATACTATAATTTACTTACTTAGATCGCTTTGAAGAGTAATTAATACCAGTTATAAGGAAATAAAATTATAAATAATATTATGAATTATGATCTAATGATGAATTTTATATTTTATTTTTACCGCATTATTGATATTATATACATAATATATTATGTAGTTTTCTTTGGACAAGGCCGTGAAAGTGGTGTAAAAATAATTCAGGCATATTATGTACCCTATATTCTTTTATCGCTCACTATAATTTTTGCTCTTATCAATTTGTTTAACGCTTGGCAGTATATATATTCTTATGCAAAAAAAGCCATCCCCGTTATCAGGGTGGCCAAGATGCGCGTTACGGGAAAACTTTCTTGATCTCTCTTTTCTTTCTTATCCATGTAGAAAGGCAGAGAAAAGAGATTGACAAAGGGACAATGGCCATGGATGTATTATGGAATCCGGTACCAGGCTGAATCAATACCAAGTTTTTTTTTTATAGACTACGGTCTCCACATCAACTACAATTATTATTATTTTAATATAAAGCCGGATTTCAAAGTACTGGATAAATAAACAGTTCTACTTACTTCTCAATAAACATGTCAAGAAATGTGCAATAAAGAAAGTGACTTTTTTCTACATAAAATTACATTCCGGATTGGAAAAACAAATTCCTAGTGCCAATGCCCGTTGCCAAACAAACCCTCTTTCATTCTTTGCAGAGACTTGCCCATGTAAAGGGGGTGTCGAGAAAATTACTTCTTTCAGTAATTTGTAATGTAATTTTTGTGTTCCAATCAGCCTCAACCCTTGACACGGCCAATCGTAGCACAATTAACTTTAAGATGCTGCAAGCACTTAGAGCTTTATCATGATTTTTTTTATTTATATGGTCGTTTATTTATATGCAAATGTAAAAGTTAATGCTATTTGAAAACATAAAATGATATAATATGTGGACATGTAAATGTATCCCAGACTTACCTACATTTTTAGTTATGTCTTAAAAAGAATCGGCACCAATGATTCGCTTCTAAAATATAATAATATAAATCAGTGTTAACATACTAATAAAATTGATAAGGTGCGTTATATTATGCCAAAGAATATATTTTCATATATATTGCCTATATAAGCTCATGTGCTACTGCAGTCTAAAGATTGTGATGAGTTCGCTAGGTTTTATAGTACTAGATCCTGCTGCAGAATTAATGCGCTCATCGCGTAAAATTTAAAGTCCGCCGACTACAGGTTAAGAACCATTGATTGGCCTAATGTTTTTTTCGGTAAATATTGTTAGGAATTGGCCCCATCACACACAGAATAAGGGAAAATCCATAGTTCCCATGGGATATTTAAAAAACCCTAATTTTCAACAGTAATCTATAGCTGCAGCTATAGGTAGATTACTTTGACAATCTGTCCTGAAAGTAGGTGTAAAGGTCATTGAAAAGGAAATTCAATTTTTTCTCAGGATTAGTAAAAAATCAAATTTAACGCAGGCGGAGCCGCGGGCAAAAGCTAGTATAAAATATTACTACCGTACTTTTACTTTATCTTAAATATTGTTACGTGCTGGGCTTCGAGGATTTCGAGTAGTCAGAGTTACCAGAAATCGATTACTTAGGAATTGCAATGTTTACGAGAGATAATGGTGCTGTTGTACAAAATCTCTAAACTAAACTAATTTAAAATAGAGCTATCCTTTTCAAACTATTCCATATGGAAAAGGATAGCACTATCGTAAGGATAACAGAATCGACCACAATTGTCGGTGTCGGGCGATTATGCGCCTTATTTCGCTTGTTTATTCTTAAGAATATTAACCAAAGAAAAAAAAATCTGGTATTTTTAATAATTTTTATTGTATTATTAGTTAATTGGCCAAATTTTGAGAGGCAACCTGGTAGATGTAAGTATATTCTGCTAATCATAAATATGCGTAAATAAATGGTTTTTAGCTTATACGCGATGAGGCAACTAATTCTGCAGCTGGATTTTAGATTATTACAACGATTTGAATCTAATGGCTAGTCCTCTGGTATTTGTGTGAGTAACGAGCGGCAAATTTTTCAAATGATTGCATGCCTCGATCTCACCCTTAGCATAATGGGTATAGGTAATAGAAAAAAAAACATTTTATTTTACCTTTTATTTTATGTATACTGTATTGTAAATGCATTTCGGGAAGTTAATATAACATATTATAAAAATCATGGTTTCATTTTTTGTTTTTTGCCTACAAAATAGTACAATAGAGTAAAGTATAAAAATACGCAAATAATATTGCTAACCGACAGCTCTTATAAAAACAAAGGATTTTTTTTAAATAAATAGAAATACTTATAAAATTTTAATCATGTAAAAATATGTACAATATTTACAAGAATGTTAATTAAAACTTCAAGAATTATTTTCAGTCTTTAGTGAGAATTTGTCGAATGATTAATTTTATTTAAGAATAGTAAGAATAATTGCTAATTGATATATGTAAAAAACATCCAAAAGACAACAATGAAAACTTTGCTATAAACATTTTATAAGTAAAGTTACACTAACAATAAAAATAATATAGCAGTGATTCAGTTTATTTTCTCTTTGACACATGAAATCACATGAAACAGATATAGCGAGGGACCAGAGAGAGATAAAGGTAAAGTTGTCTTTTTCTGGTCCCTCGCTATTGCTATATCTGTTTCATGTGGCAAAGAGAAAATAAACGAATGGAAATAGTATAACTTTTAATTGCACATGCAATCCATAACTGCTTATCCGAAGTATCGTCTCTAAATATGGCTGACTCACGTCATAGTATCAATCATTTAATTCTTCTAACGATCGTAACAATATCGAATTATAATATTATACAATTTAATTAAGCAGACACAAGGCAGTCATATGGTTCAGTTCTAGGAATCTGTGACTTTTGAAGATTCATTGAAATTCACTTAAACTTTTCATCCTCAGTTAACTTGGAGTTTTAGAAACATGAGATTGTCTAATAATTGTGGATGAAAAGATGGCAAATATTTTATTCCTACTTCATTATATCTACAATATACATTGTATTTATATTCTGTCAATTCGTTTATTTTCTTTTTGACACATGAGACAGATATAACAAAAGTGAGTCTGTCGCATGTGTTAAAAAGAATATACAGGGAGAGAGACAAAGTATACCTAATTGTTGAAGTTTTGAGAGATTGATTTATTTAAATATTTGGTGCATGCAATAGTATTTATTGTGAATCACTCCAGGCAGTGGCAGTAATTTTTCGTCTATGTATGGGTAGCTGATATATTCATGTACATGTGCGCGCCGTCGCGATCGTCGCAGCGGCCGGCGACAGATCTGTCGCGCGGGACGAAGTTCAGTCGCAGGTGTGTAGAGTTCGTATCCGAATCTCCGTCCAATCTTTCTCTAGAGGCTGAAGCTTCTCGTTCAACTATCGTTGCCATGTGTTGGGCTCTATAAAAAAATCAATTTATTACTTATATTTGTCTAGTATAAAAATCTCGTGCCAATTTTTGTTACCAAACTCCTGCTAAACGACTCGACGGATTATTACGAAATTTTCTTTGTATGTTATAACCCTAACAGAGAAATAATTTATGTGACAAAACAACGTTTGCCGGGTCAGTTAGTTTGTCTAGAATTAAATTCTCGCCAATTTTTGTTACCAAACTCCTACGACACGGCTCGACCGATTTGATCTGTGTGTGTTTGGTAGGTCTCAGAGTAGGACGCAAGCTATTTAACATTGTTTTGCCATTAGCGATATTTTTATATACTTAATGGCAAAACAATGTATGACGGGTCAGCTTGTATTAATCTGAAGCATCTCCATTAGCTTATTTATATATACCACTGTCGGGCATAGGCCTTTTTCAAACCCTCCTCGTTGTACCAATATGGGTGCTCTCTGCATGTTCTCAAACCCCTTTATTTTTTTGGCAAATGTGCGTTCTAATAATCTAATGGTAAGAGTTGTTGCGTTATAAATCGCCAGCCTAAAGTCAGGACTTATGAAACTTTAATATCACATCCAAACCGCAACAGACATTTCTATTATTTTCAGACCAAAAACAGGTAATAGAACAAGCAATTCATTAGAATTAGAGTGGTCCTCATCTCAGTACGTAGTCATAATATTTACCTGTTTTCGTGTTTCGGATGTCCAAACGTGGTAAATTGAGGACATCCGTTGAGGGGTCGCGGCGGCGGCGGGATCAAGTAGTCGTCGAGGCGATTGTCGCTGTCGCACGAATTCATTGTCAAAGTGCTCGCGGATATCTAAAAATAAACGAGGATCACAAATAGTAGCTCTTTCCGTCCTTTGTACTAAAAGGAAGAAGGGTTTATTATTCGAAACCTAAACAAACGTGGAGCTAAAACAGAACAGAATACTTTAGAATTGTTATTAACATGTAATCAAAATGTGTCCTTAGAACGTCTTTAGTAGATAGCTGATTGATAAAATCTCATACTTCATGCAAACTACGCGGGTAAAGGTATATAAAATTCTCGTGACAATTTTTTAAGCAATCTCCTCCGAAACTGCTTGATTGATTGTTATGAAATTTTCTGTGTATGTTCGGTAGGTCTGAGAGTAGGTCGTAAGCTATTTTTTTTTAAATATCCATAACGGCAAAACAACGTTTGCTAGGCCATCTAGTGTTAATATTACAAGTTTTAAGTAGATATCTATCTATCGTGGGTCGTGGGTATCCAGAATTTTGTAATTTGTACTCACAATCGATCTAGCTTTATCTTCCAGTTCAGACTGTACACTGTTGGTTTCCCCGACACTTCCACCGCTAACTGTGCTGAGCCGGCCGGACGAAGACGAGCCTGACGAGAAAAGATATAATTAATAATTTCAATTAACAATACGCTTCTTGTAATGAGGTAGTAATTTCCGTTTATCAAGTGTACTTACTGTCACTCAAACTACTGTTTGGCCTCGTGTTTCCGTTTCTTTTCTCAATCGTCCCTGTGTTATCGTTATCTATAAACAAAAATGTATTGTTATAAACATTAATATAACTGTGATATTTTTCATGATGTAGACTGTATCAATTGCTTACGTTTGCTTTTGCTCTTCGAAAACATTTTCTTTACTCTTTCGAAAGGTGTCGGCCTTTTCAGTTTGTCTTTTATTTTCTGCTGAATTTTGTCGTACTCCTCACGCATCTTGTTTAACTGCTCCTGCTTTTCTTTGAGCGATTGTTGCGTCTCGTTTCTGTTTCTCCATTCCATCACTAATTTTTCGACTTCAGAAATGGTGAATACGTTATTTTTGAAGTCATTAATTATTTCGGCTAACTCCTCCTGACCCGTTGCGTCTTTACTGGACTTAACGCTACCGCTATGGCGGATGTCTTTGGTGTTTAAATTTAATTGACTAATATCACTAGTTGGAGTGTCAATGGTGAAAGTCTTTGACTCTTCGGTGGGAGAATAAAGGAAAATGTCCGACTGCTGCGGCAGTAGTCTCGAACTGTTCGCGTATAAATTATTGGGTCGAAATTTCGGGCTTTCTACTTTTATATTTGAGGGCTGTACGAGATAGTCGTGTTCGATGGCTTGTTGGATTCTATCTTCCGTGTCATCGAGGTGCACGTGTATTGCGAAGTCGTTTTGATAGAACTGTTCCTTTACTTTCGGCAGTTTCAAATTGGGTCTCGGTTTTTTCTCTTCTTTCTTGGCTAGAGTTTCTTCCAAGTTCTGCGTACAGGCTTCACTGAACGGATCAGCGAAGACTTCGTTTTCGGAGTCCTTGATATCTTCAATATTTGGCGAGTCGACAGTGTCGGTGGTTTCAACTATAAAAAGTTCATCTTGGTGTGTGCCGTCATCCTGACCGTCTTCTTTGTCATTGTCAGACATGTTCTTCAAATAGTAATACATGTTGGAGAACTCATTTATTTTCTGAAACAACATTTTGTAAATGAATCAACGTCCATTAGTAATACATTAGAAGTGTAATTTTTTTTTCATCACTCATACACGGAAAGTAGGTCGGAAGTTGCCTGAGAAGCGGGTTGAAAGTAATACTTTGCAGCCCTAGGGAGAATCGTTTTCAACTGACAGCTGTCAAATAATTAAAAAAAAAATAGTTGTCACATTTTTATTGGAGTTCAAATGAAACACGACATACCCGAGTGCATCCATAGACAAGAAGAAAGATTGACTTTATTCATAAAGTAAAGACAACTGATTCATAGACATTCATAGACAATCATAGACAATACTTGACTATTAAAAAGCTAAATGCATAGCCCGCCGGCTAGGCCAAAGAAAAAAAAAAGGCGGGAAAGTGGCAATCCGATCTTCTTTTGTTTTTTATGTTGTAGAGTTTTGTTTAGGCTTCTGTTTAACAGTGATTTTTATTGACACAATTATTCAATTTTCTTTAGCTAATTTCTATTTTTATTTTGACTTTCCTTATATTCGTAATGAAAAGCACAGTGTTTACCTCGGGATAAAGACTTATTTAGTCCCTCGAACTATAGGCCCCCTCGCTACGCTCGGACGCCAAACCCCGTCTCGGGACTAAATAAGTTACTTTCATCCCTAGGGTAACAATGTACTATTGCGTCACCGTTTCTTGATACTTGAATATCTTAACGATGCACTTTTTGAAGTAAGTACCTATCTACCTACTACTTTTGTAAGCCTGTTTAGTTTAGTTTTAAACCCACTTGGCTGGAAGTGCAGTGATTTCAGGAGTCATATACATACGAGGTGGTCGGCCAGCATGTCGGCGAGGCGGTGGTGCTTGTGGTCGCGCGCGAGGTCGGCGGGCGTGCGCTGGCGCACGTTGCGCAGCGCCACGGCCGCGCCGCCGCCGGGGCACTCCAGCAGCTGCCAGCACACGCGCTCCAGCCCGAAGCGCGCCGCCCAGTGCAGCAGCGTGGGGTACTCCTCGCCGCCTACAGTGCAGGGAACAAGATGCAAACGTTTGTGAGTTATTTTCACGTTTATATAAACCGTTCGCAGAACCTTCGCCCATAAGTTTCCTGTCCCACATCATGCGAACGCGTCCCGCGCTCGTCTGGTCAGTACGATGAGCCATACGAGCGCAGGGCGCGATCGTCTGAAGTGGGAGGGGTACTCATCGGCAAAGTTACAGTTAGTAAATGCTTGTAGATTGTAGAAGTCTGGAAGAGTTGGTAGTCATGGTAAAGCTTAGAGTTAGGCCATTTGTCCACTGCAGCCAGCACCGAGAAGTTCGGGCTAAGGTGGGGCTAAGATACAATTTAAAGAGACGCACGATGCACGGAGCACGGTGGGCTCCGGAACATACACATATATAGTAAATGTTACGCTACTTCGACGCCGTCTGTTTGTTCTTGGTGACGTGTTGATGACGGCTGCGGTGACCTAACTGCATAAAAAGTTAAAAACTGATACTGATATCTGAAATAGATCTAGTTGTAAAATCTATCTTCTGCAAAAAAAACAACAAATGCCACAAGCTTCATATTTTCCCTGTTGTAGATACTCACTTGACATATTATCAGCTTTCGGGTTGTATTGCTCCGTAGATGAGAGCAAGTTGAAGTGTGGAGGAATATTCTTCTGGAAAGCGTTCAACATCCAACTGTCCAGTTGTTCCTTACTAGTTGTCTTGAATCCTAGCGTCTAAAACAAAGATAAAATTTTACTAGAAAACCATGAAATGTTGTGTTCCCGATTAGCTACGACCCATATATCTATGGCTGTTACCATGACTTATCTATTCCATTTCTAAGATTGCCTTTGGTATATTTATGGAACTATTCAAAAAATGGTCACACATCTTACCAAGTATTGTCATCCAAACGTATATACAAAATCGGTTGATAATATCTGCTTCATTAAACTCCAAGATTCCACCGGATTTGCAAATTGAAAAAAAGCATGTGAAATAGTACCTGGCACATGAATTCTAAAGGATGATCCGACGCTCTCAGCAGCTGGTCCAATTCTCTCAATCGACTCTCGCACTTGATTTGCCTTCTTCCCAACGATTGTCCGTTCTTGCTGACTCGCACCCAAACTAGCATCGAAACCTCTAGGCATGATTCTGAGAAAGGAACACATTAATCGTAAACATTTGACGAACTCTCTTTCTTATCTCGGATTCGAGTTTGAGGTCGTGATTATCCAACATGGGTCACTTTAGAATTTTATAATTTCTTATAGTAGTGTTATTATCTCGCTGCAGACTCGGTCATAAATCATTCGAGTGTTTCGTTTTTGTTGTTCTTTGTTGAGTTGTGCATTACTGCAGAAAAACAAAAGCAAAACATTCGAATGATTTATGACCGAGTCTGCAGCGAGATAATAACACTACTATAGTTAACGGTGTGGTCTGGTGGGAAGTTTCTTCAGCCGTGGCTAATTATTACTTATTAGTTATCACCCTACCAGCAAAGGCCGCATCGTCGACGCGATGCTGTGTAGAAACCGTTAGGTGAGGGTGAGTGACGTAACCCTTTCCAAGGTAGTACGATAACATCTTCGGCTGCATCATCACTTACCATCAAGTGAGGTCGAAGTCAAGTACCATAACTCTACTGAGTGTAAATTTTTTTTTTGCTTCATGCCATTTGATACGTTTTTTACTAGATAATGATGATTATGAATGTTATTATTTCTAAATATTTACCTGGTATATCGAACTGTAAGGTATATGGATTCCGTTTCTTGAACGTAGGTATGTGAATGACCTCCCCTTTTTTGTCGACCATTATCTTTATACTGTCCTCCTCCCTAATTGGATCGTTGAGTAGCGCTATCACTCGACTCTGACCCTGCCGTGATAGGAGATGAATAAGTAGTAGGTACGCACGAATATGGCAACAACACGGAAATATTATGTAAGTAAAACAAAGGGAAGGATGCGGTCATTTGAGTATTTTACGTAAACCTTTTTCATACAAAATACACCTATAACCTGGACAGGGCGGACGGCGCGAAAAAATGTCTCCAGTTTATCGGTACCAAAAATGCTTGTTATGCCACCACGCCACGGTGTAGTTCGCTCAGCAGCCACCTATAGGATTTTGACAGATGGCGCTACTGTTTGCTTGTACGAAAAAGGTAGGTTCCGATGCCCATATCCTGAAGCTTCTTTTCGGTGTCATACAAGCAAAAATTAGCGTCACTGTCTAAATTCATAAGAATGATTAGAGCCAAGTAGGCCCTAAACAAACATTTTTGGGCCAGTGCACTTTTTCTAATAAGTAGGTACTAGTATAGATTATTACTACAAGTAGGTACTTCAAGTACAGTGAGGATCAAAAGTCGATATAGAACTTGCGAACAAGATCCCTTGCTTGCATGTTACCTAAAAATATTTTAAACCTAACGGTCATTGACTTAAGATTGATATTGCTAACAGTTTACGATACTTGCACACCGTTTTAGCCTTTAAGGGGATTGATTGAATTTATTTTTGTCTTTCTCACTCTCACGGAGACTTCGTAGGTGCGACATGCAGCGTCGCGGAAGAATATAGCAGAAAAACGACGTTGTACCTAATTACTCAAAAACTAAGCTGGATAACAAAAATCCGTTCTAAGCGTTTTAGGATATTATTATTACCGATACATTAAAACAAAAATTACAATTACATCCATTGTAGTTTCCGATAAAATATAGAAAAACTGAGATTTTGGAGCAACTTTTGGGAGAACTTTCTCAGTCAGAAAATTTTATCCAGTCGTGTTTCTGCTTCTTAGCGATTTTAGATTAAAGACCCAAAATACATGACGTGTAAATTTGAAAGTAATTTTCTTTATAGTTTTTGCATAAAACTTCAATCAATATCACCTAAATACGGCTTGTAGGCCGTTAAGCTATATGTATGCACTTTTGACCTCAACCGTACCTCCATCAAAACATGAAATAGATAACTGTGCATAATATAGGTATAAATGACAGTGTAATTAATAATTTAATAAATAACAATTTATTGAGAAACAATACCCTACTTACAATTTTAACTTTTTTCGGCACGATTGAAAAACTGGTTCTGTCCGTAGCCGTATCTTTGCAGTCTTTGGTCCGTAGAATACCAACTGCAGCAGTCAGAAAGGTGTCCACGAAAGACGTGTCCTTCTCTCTGACACACATCATCTGCCATTGGTCTATTAAGGGGTACTCTATAAAGAAATCAAATACTTTCATCAAAAAATATGTTACATACACTTTCTTGTTTCCTATAGTTAATACGGTGCAATTAGCTCAAAAATACCTCCTAATTTTTGAAATACTTAAAAAAAACTTCTCCTTCCTTCCCCCCAAACCCAACGCTGTTAGAGGTGTAACTTTTTACCAAATAATATTATGTGGACTGCATAAAACTTACACTAACTCTCTCTCAAAACTCAAACTCTTACTTTTTGCTTTGGAGGTTCGGGTCTGGGTCTAATGGCGCCATACTAAATACCTACTAGTCTAGATAAACATTATTTCGATACGTTACGTCAGAAATCTTGATTTTTCGCACATTACAGCGACCGAAATAATATCTAGTGAGATTTTAGTAATAAAAATAGATGACCTACCTTCGCAATTATTAGCAACAACATGATTCTTTTCCACGCCAAGAAGCATGACTAACACCTTATCGACTTTGAATAAATTCTCAGAATTCAGGTTTTTCTTCAATTCGGATAATTTGACTGTTAGGCTAGGGCATAGTATCACTATTTGCAGTTGCGCTTTGCAAAGTTTATCCAACTTCTCTTCTGAATCCGCGGACATTAGCTCCTCCGCAGTTATCGGTGTGACCCTGGAATAATGTTTAGTCAGCATATTTCCAAACAAAACATATGCGGTCTTTACAGTATGCATATGAAGCAAGTGCAACCTTATATCTATTAAAAACAGTGACTGACAAAGTAACTGTTTCATCAAGTTAATTCTAAAATTTAAATGAAACATCCGGTTCAGTTAGTTGCATGGTTTAGATGAGATGAGAATTTCGAAACGGAAATTGCAACCAGGAAATTATAGTTAAATATGGCGGTTAATGTAATATAATATTATCATACGAGTATGCAACTCTATTTATCAGACACTCAAGCGCCCAGAAAAAACCATAAGTACCTACCTAGTAACGACGGCGCCGATCAAATAATGAATATTCCGATAAGTAATTAGTTACTGATTTATATTCCCAGTTCAAGCAGCAATAATTCAAATATGGCTAAGAGCAACACGAATATTAATCTAGACATCCGATTAATTATTTATTCAACAACTAAAGCTATGAATGATGTTACGTGCATTGCATTTCACATCATAAAGCCCTGCCACTTTCGTGTTTAGATCCTCAGGACTCTGTTGCGTAAGAAAAAAGTATTCATCGTAATCGCTAACAAATTCTGCCACCCGATTGGCTGACGTAAATCAGGGAACCAATCAGCGGGCAGAATTTGTGAACGATAACGATGAATATGTTTCCTGATACAATCTAGGAGCAGACATCCAAACTATACATAGTGCATACTGTGTACATAAATAATAACTTACCGATAGTGATGTCTTGCTCTCTGTGACATGATTTTATCGAAGCTCGCTACCAGGTAATCTGACCACAGACCACTTTCAGGTGACGCAGAACTCCACACAATCGCTATATCTTCCATTTCTGAAACAAAACATTTAACTTCATCTCCTGAATTCCAGTTCACTTAATAGAGAAAGACAATATACATATTATTTTCTTGAAAGCCCCAACCGCTCAGGGAAACCCAATAAAAACAACTTAATCTTCGAAATTCCGTCGTTGTCACCCTTAATTTTACATGAGTGTCTAGCATCTTATCAATCTCATTTGATATACTTAAGTAAAACTAATATTATGTTTACAGTACTTCCTTTTTAGATAACACTTCGACTATAATAGAGGAGTCGGGAGAGAGTAGCTACCGAGATATCGTTCTTAGAATCAATCATTTCTTCCTGCTATCTTGCGTTCTAGGCGCAGTCTAAATAGGTAAATACTTTCGTTCAGTGACCTTTGGCATACTGCAGTGAGCAGTCCGCACATTATGTATATCGTAGTCCAAGGACTTTTGCAAGATTGCTTAACAAAATAAAACTGAAATTGAGGAAATGTGGATAAAATTAATGCAATAGGAGCGGTTGACATAAAAAAGTGTTTGAAAAGGTCATGTTTCTTGCTGACCATTTTAATTTTGCTAAATCCGTGAATGTGGCTGCCATTAATTAAGTTGGCCATTACCTAAGTTGGCTGTCATTAATTTTCCGTCACAAAATCCTTTTATTAGTTTTTTTTTTATTAAAATGGCAGATGATGATCAATCTACAAGCAAGTAATATAAATGCCCGATGACAGGAAGTTGTCAAGGGATAATCAAGGCATGAACGATGTCGTTCACTCAGTATCGGCTTAGGTCGTTGGCTGGATCGAGTTCACGGCTCATAATAAAGCACCATACATAACTTTTACGAACCCAGTATGTGGAAAGACTGTTTGAAGATTAACTGGAAGAAATGTCTGTTTAATTGACTTTAAAACTGATGGAGTAAGTCTGAACTGCAAGAATTCTGTCCTCCTCGATGTTTAATATTTCATAAGCAGCTGAAGCTGCTGATCCGGTATGCGTCGCAAATATACCTCTCTATTACTACTTATTAGAGGGTAACATAATTGTCTAGTTTGCCGTGGAGACCCTGGAGCCATGGAGTCATAGTGCCAAAAAATTCCATCGAGAGCTTTCCCCGCGGTTTATAGACTCAACTGGCTGTCACCAGAAGGGCTGGCATTTTTTTTGCGCAACGTATCAGCCTATCTGTTGTAACGCGGAAATGCAGCCAGTATTCTTGGCACCATTCTACGCGGGCAAGACGTGTATAGTAATTAGAATAAGCTAGTGCCTAGTGATAATTTTTAATGTTAACAGGCACCATTCGACTGCCAGAAAAATAGTCTGTAGTTTATGGGAATCCTAAAAGCAAAGTTTAGGATTTAGATGATGAATTGCAACGACATCTGCTTGCTACAGATGCATTATCCGTA
Organism: Coenonympha arcania; assembly: GCA_036785405.1. Taxonomy (NCBI): domain Eukaryota; kingdom Metazoa; phylum Arthropoda; class Insecta; order Lepidoptera; family Nymphalidae; genus Coenonympha; species Coenonympha arcania. The sequence continues at coordinate 3,621,387 of CM072063.1, read as the reverse complement.
ACCTGACCGGCGGCGGCGGCGCGGCGACCGCCTGCCTTTAGCTTGAGCCCTTGTCTTGCCATTAGAACGTTCATCCTTTATGCCACTTGAAGTCAATTAATACGATTTAAGACAGACATTAATGCGTGTAAAATTAGATCTGAAAGATTGATTATGGATTGATTATTTTGCCTTACTACTAAGGTACTCTAGAGTGTCTTTTTAGATTTGACAAAACATTTCATTTTAATTACAACTTTTTACAAATTCATCGAATCTCATTTCAATGATGACTCGTGTAAAGTGATATTTATCACTTAAGATAAATTTAATTACAACTAAAGAAGTTACCAAGCTCCTAGTTCCTTTTTCTGAAAACAAACTTGGTACTACCTACTACTTGGTACATTGAATTCGAGAAAATTCGATCGTAAAAGTTTTTCTATTCAGGGTTTGGGTCAAGATTGTTACAGCAAAATATAGCGTTCTACTTCCATGCCTAATAAACTCTTGCCACGGTGACCTAAGTCAATGTCAAGATAACTTGAGGTAACGAGCTTCTCAAATTATTTTTGTAAATCCAACTCAAAATACTGCAAAACATCTTGTAATTTACATACATTTATGTTTGAAGTAGCGAACATTTTTCGTTGTTTTAAATAAAATAGCTAATTGTTCATTATGAGTCTGAGTTCAATAGAGCGTAGGTACTTTGCTTATTTTGCTTTGAGCAAAACTTTACTTTACTTTCTTGCAACATCTGTGCACGTTCTCTCATTTATACTTCGATACTTATGGCATCAACGACGACGTTTTACGAAAATCTCAGGATCTTACTCGTGGCACAGCATACCATCTCATGGTCCAGAGCTTAGTCCAAGTACACCCTATTAGCTCTATATACCATCTCATGGTCCAGAGCTAAATCCAAGTGCACCCTATTAGCTCTATATACCATCTCATGGCCCCGAGCTTAGTCCAAGTGCACCCTATTAGCTCTATATCCCATCTCATGGTCCAGAGCTAAGTCCAATTGCACCCTATTAGGCTATTAGCTCTTATACCATCTCATGGTCCAGAGCTTAGTCCAAGTACACCCTATTAGCTCTATATACCATCTCATGGTCCAGAGCTAAGTCCAATTGCACCCTATTAGGCTATTAGCTCTTATACCATCTCATGGTCCAGAGCTTAGTCCAAGTACACCCTATTAGCTCTATATACCATCTCATGGTCCAGAGCTAAATCCAAGTGCACCCTATTAGCTCTATATACCATCTCATGGCCCCGAGCTTAGTCCAAGTGCACCCTATAAGCTCTATATACCATCTCATGGTCCCGAGCTTAGTCCAAGTGCACCCTATTAGCTCTATGTATATACCATCATGGTCCAGAGCTAAGTCCAAGTGCACCCTATTGGCTCTATAGATCAGCCTCAGACTAAAACTGTTGAGTATACTCAGAAATCAGCCCAACATAAGTTAAAAAAAGTCGTCAATGCTCCCCAAAAACACATTTCTCCCGAGTGCACAGCGAAATGAAAACACATTGGCCGTTAAAGTTTTTATTGCATCCAGCGCACAGGCATACGGCGCTCACAAAATATGCTATGCATCGCGCGCGCCGGAAACTCATACGGATTTATACTTACCCACCTCTGCCGCCGAATGAAGACCCAACTAAATGTAATATCCGCTTCCTAAATAGACAAACGTCTATCAGCATGGCTCGGAATAACTATGGCCGATTAGATGCAGCGGTAACGCGCGGATTTAAAAGGTTATGTGGGTGTAACAGGACCGCGGTTGCGTTTATTGAAATGTTTCAGCCTTTATTCTTTATTGCATTGAGGTTAATTACCCAGGTTTTTATTTTTAACTTTAATTTCGAGAATTGAGAACCGACAGATGACTAACTAAAAAGTGCACGAACTCTATGTCACAAAGATAAAATTTGAAATTGGAATGCACCTATCGAAGTTTCTAGGACAGCATGCCTTTTTCTAAAATATCTAACAAATGATTTCAATGAAATAAAACAACTCAGTAAATCTAATCTCTAAAGAGAACTGAAGCAATTTATGGAACTAAAGAACCTGATTTCTCCTCAAAGTTTATTATCATTAGATGATAGGTAGTTGATTAACGTTTATGTATTCTACAAAGTTATAACGCCCATTAATTTCGTCTTTTGTTTCTCAAATCATCAAAATGATTAATTCGTATTGATCAAAGCAAAACAATGGAATAAAAGATAGGAAACACATGAGTGGTAGGCGTGCTCAGGCGTCTTCAGTATGAACCGTGGTTCAACGGCCGATGTCTTTGATGTTCCGGCTGAAACTTTGCAGTTTCCTACTATGCCAGGTGCCTTTTTGATCTACCGCTTTCCCTTCGTAAATAATACTGGTTCGCACCACTGTTTATTATTGTAAAATACTTCCGATGGCTAAAACCGCGATAATTTACATTTATGACTGAAAACATCTGTTGCAAACTTCACTGTATTAAGATTATAATACAAATAATATATTTATTATTTCACTTACCTACGAGTTATGTATTGATTTACGACATTATTACACAAAGCCAAAACTAATAGATTCGGGCACTTACGTACCTATACCTAAACATATTTTCACTTTACGAAATTTCAGCTTTTTGTATTAACAGAGTAAGAACCAGTGTCCAAATTTTCAGGCTAAAAACTATCGATATTATAACCAATATTCAAATTGTCAATTTTGTAATGTTTGCCGTTTAAATTGCCTGTATTGATATAACTACGAAACAGTGTAAACTGCAAACATTATTTAGTAATCTCCCTGCTTATCTGCATCATCTTACTTATAATAATATCAAAGAATCTGTTATGGTTTCGCTTAGCATGAACTGTGAGCTGGCGGGTTCAGACAATGATTCATAATATCAAAATTAACTTTTCCTTCTCTATCTGTGCCGTACAGTTCAGATTCTTTGCTCTTAAATCATTCAAATGTTATAATTTCTGACATCACATGCTAATTAGCACAGTTAAGAATGGTCATTCTTTGATATTACTCATACTTAATGACCATATATTTTATGTATGAGTAGCATAACGTCTTCTTTCGACCTCAATAACAGTCATTGATAAAGGCGTAACGACTAACGTCTTTGGCTTGGAAAAATCGAAGTCTCCCTAGAATATAGATTCTCTGTTCTGTAGGCTGTAATACGTTTAATACAGTATTCACAACCGTTGATTCAACATTTAAATGTCCCTTTTATAGTTAAATACATTCAAATAGGCTTATTACGGAAGAATCTACTCTTTTGGGTAAACGAGTGGCTTTACATGAATACATAAACAGTTCAAGTAAGTATACTTTGTCACTACGTGCTCCAATACAGTCATTAAATGAACATTTACTGCCTCATTATGTGGTTAATAGGACTCCTGTGACAATGTCTTTACTATATTAATTAGCTATATTTACATTTTTTGCCTATACTGAAACTGATATTATTTGTCTGAAATAGCACAAACCCTTGGTCATACGAGTATCTCGCTGCACGCGAGATGCATTGGTCGAGTCATTACGAGCTTTACCCTTGCTTTGTTCCCATTTTATTGTACTGCAGGCTGCAAGGCTATCAACATAGTAGTCAGTAACCAACTAACCAATCCTTTGTTAAATCAAATAAATAGTTGTATCTAAAAAAATCTGTATCTCAAAATTACCAAAAGTCGTAAAAGTAGACAATGTCACGACTATCTGGTATCTACAGTTAGCTTTACAAAATATAATAGTAGTTTATGTAACGGTTACATAATGGGGGGTATTAAAATACGAGTGTGAGTTTAAAAAACGAGCCGCAGGCGAGTTTTTTAATAGTATCACACGAGTGTTTTAATACCTAATTATGTAGAGTTTCATACACTACTTTATCTACGCTCATATTATTATCATAAATCCAAATCATAAATTCTTGCTAACTTTTGTCGTAAATCATTGCAACTACTAAGATGTCAGGTGGAGTGAAATTTTCTTTAGTAGGTTTCACTACTAGACATTTTTCAGCGCAAAGTTTTGACTAAGTAACAAAAAAAATTAGTCGTCTGTAAAGTCGGTTTACGGACGATAGATTTACGAGATAACGTCATAATCGTAATCGTTATCGTAATCGTAATCGTAATCGTAGTCGTAATCGTAATCGTAATCGTAATCATAATCATAATCACAGGCCCAGGTGGAACGTTACGCGGCACGTTAGACATTGTGTTGTTGTCTATGGTCAATCATGGCCCATCTATACTCTCGGCAATGACTACCAACTATATGTTGTCTGTGGATTCACTTAAAAAAATATTACATAAAAAATATTACCTATCCCAGATAATAATTGTAACCGTTAACCGTTGTATTGCCGACAGCGGTACTGTAATCAATTCCTTCAAAACCCCAGATACAAATACAGGAGTCCAGAGCCGTGTATCGTTATGGATATTATACAACTTTCTTTAAATATTTCCATAGTAGAGCGATGTTATTATGAATAACTTTTTAATAATTATAGAAGTCTGTGAATAAAGTAGGTAATTATTTGACACATTTCGATTTTATAATTCGAACTTTAAGCAATGAGCGTAGATAAAAGTAATAAATGTTGCATTATCCAAACAGGACGCACGGGCTATGAATATCCTAAATAGGATCAGCCATCAGCTACCGGAAGCTGAAATAAACAAAAAAGCTCATGGGGTGGAAAACCTTTTACAGATTTTCGGCCCACATTCCGAAAATAGGTGGAGCAGAAAAGTATGTAAGATCAACACACGTTATAAAGTTATTCATAATATTTTTTAGAAATATAAACATCCTAAACGCACCACTTATGTGACCTGGTTACCACTTACCAGGCCTGGTGAATAAGACGAGAAATCTCATAACAAATGAACAATACACACTGAAAATGTAGATCTAGTAGAAAATATGAAATATCTTTTTAACTATAAGTTCAGAATTCAGATTAGCTTATAAGTTTGAAATACAAAGGATAGACCAAAATGTTCTATGTTCATTTCATTGAGATAGCTGTTACTGAAAATTGAAATTAGCTATTGACTTCGTACTAAAACAGATAGTTTTGAAAAATCTACCACAGAATATAAACGAAACTTTTTTCAAGATAACTTGTAAATTGCGGATGTCATAAAGCATGTTTATAATGTTTATCTACCTATACATTAATGAATATTTTGTTAGACGGGACTCGGGAGGAATCCTTCAAGTTTGAGAACAAAATAGGCGTCTGCATTTATATTCCTACCGCGAGTACATTACGGGAGTTGCTTCGATGCATGTAAAACACACCATGTTTATTCTGCCAGTAATGCCACCCTGCATCGGTAATGTCCACAAAGGATAAAAATCTACCAGTTAGACGATTCTGACGTCTAATGCAACGCAACAGCGCCTAAGAAACAGTATAACATTTTTTTCACAAAGGCAATACTGTTTTGGTAATGAAGTTTACGGTGTCCCTTTGACATTTGCTTTGGACGGACCTGCACATCTTCTGGCTACGGAGAATATCGATTTGAATCTACTAGCACATGTTTTGGGGGAAGGCTTGTCAGACTAAGAATGTCATGAATGGGCAGTTAATTTCAAAGGCGAAGATTTTTCATTTACTTTATAAAAATGGTAAATTCCAGATTCGGTTATCCCTACAAACCATTAATATTTTTATTTTATCTATTTACATTGACTGTTTTACCAATAAAGTTGCAGTTTCGTTTGAACACTTAAATCTTAATTAACATGAAACAAATTAATGTGGCTTAAATTTTGGACTGTGCAGTTTGATTAATTTGCGTTTGCCGTAACTAATTTTTGTCTCAAAACAAAAAGTGTGTAAGAAAGAACTTACTTGTTATCCCATTTGCCAGTGTCTCATCGGTGTTCTCCATAGTGATTATCATAATAGGCCCCACAAAAGTTCAAATTCAATCATGAAATTGCACTGTCGGTAACAAGCACTAGAATACGAATTAAGCAAACCTAGCAGTCTTGAAAGCTCGAGCCCTGAGAAGAGAGCGTCGCGAAGTGCGGTTCGCGAGTGCGACATCAGCGCCGGCGGCGGGCGCGCGAGTGCTGCTGGCGTCAGGCGGCGCGCACGCACGCAGTTCGCATACTAAAAGCACTAAAACGCAAGCTCGTCGCCACAATGATAATAATCGCGACACCATCTCTGACGCCTAATCTTGACTAACACATTTGAGACCATTTTAGGGCTTGTGTAAATATTATCTAGACGTTATCGGTCGCCAAATAATGATGGTGTTAAGTGCAAACACATCCCGATTGTGTTCCTTGCGTCGATACGGCCAATCGCGGAATCGCGGTTCCTGAGACAGATAAGTCCTTTTATCTGGACCTCAATCTTGAAGATCGTTTTTTTTTCGCTCGAAGATGCTTGGCTTTAACAAATATTTACTGGCATAACTGAAGTCACTGTGAAAAAACATTTCATGCCCAGGAATCGATGAACCTAGCTTACATGCAACATCTGATGCTGTAATTAATGGTTTAGTAAATTAATATTTTGGGAAATGTGAGCATAAATCAAAAAATAATAATTGTAATGTTTTCTTGTAGCATGTATTTGAGACAATGCATTCTCTTATCACTGCATCACAAAGGGTCGAAGAGTTCGGGTGCAATGCTCTGAACTGATACGCGCTTCACGTCTAACGCATTGTTTACGACCATTAATTATCAAACTGTCCGTTTCCACGTACAATATAATTACCTATAAATAGATAATAATGACAAAACTTTCCTTATCACTAGCCTACATCGTAGAACTTTGTTTTTTGTTTGTATTTGCGTTGACAACAGAGGAAAAACCTATCCTCATCGTATCTTGTATTTTGCCAATTAATCCAAAAGCTTCAAAACCACTGGTGTGAACAGATAAGTACTTTAAAACTATAATTTTACTATATAAATATCTTTCATCAGTATCACTTAATAGTCTATAAAACTTAGTCGCTTTCCGCTGTCTGTCCCTATGTACGTATATGCTTAGATCTTTAAAACTACGCAACGGATTTTGATGCGGTTTCTTTTAATCGATAAAATGATACAAAGGGAAAGTTTTTGAAGGAATTTTTTGGCTGATTTACCTATTTAGTTTAACATTATACTGTTCAGGTTAACTCACCTTTGAATGCAAAATTCTTCGGCCGCCGTCTCTTGACAGTTTCGTCTTCGCTTTGGCTGAACCGAGGTGGTGCCATCTTCGGAACTTCGCTCGGCACGCTGGTGACTTCGCCCGTCCCCGCGGATCCCGTGGCCAAATACCCCCCCACTGAATGTCGTCGCCGTCCTTGTAGCGGTATTGTGTAGAATATTTCCTCGTGCTCCTTTGAGCCGTCTGACGTCGATATTTTTGCACTAATTTTGCCTTTCCTATCAACAAACGTTTCAAATGTTAGTTCAAGACAAAGGCGACTAATCTAATATTTATTTAGTCAACCTTCATAATATGGTTACTCTTAACCCGTAATTTACATATTTCTGAGAATATATGGTGAATGACGTGCCTTTAATTTATGATTTTCAAATTACTCATATCTCTACTCATCATCATCGTTCATTAATCTACCCATGTGTATATGAGACATCGATAACACGATGGCATTATTTAATTCAAACGTCGATTGCAACGCTGAAGAAAATTGTAAGAGTTATTGTATTCCTAATGGATACCCAGCTACGAGTAGCTACTACTGCAAAGAAAATTATGTACTTAAAGCAATTTTATTAAATAACTTACTTAATCCTTGGTGCGGTAAATGTTGCCCTCATGTCACCGGGCGCACAGTCGCCTGGTCTCGGCTGACCCTTCAGAAACGCCTCGGCTTCCTCAGGTTCTCTCGCAGACAACGATCTCAGGAGGGCCCGAAACTCTTTCCTTCTCGGACTTTCTGGTTCCCTCCTGCGAGGGGAGCTCAGGGGTCGGCCTCCATCGGCCCAGGCCCTGGTAGGAGCCGAGCGGGAGTACTGTTCAGGCCCCGAAGCACTCGGTCCGGCGTTGTCCGTGACATCTTTGTCCGGGAACGCGAAATACGACGGATTATCTGCAACAAAATGGATTTTGATCAATAAAAGGTCTAAATGAAAGCCATGGGTGTCGAATTACTTTAGTACAACCTAAATAATGATAAAAAATTGTATTAGTATCACATGTTCTAAGAGACTTATATCCCGACTAACCAAAGATCATTATTTATCAGCTATCCATAGCAGCGGTTCTCAACGCCCAATTCGTGCGACTGAGGCGGGATATATTCGTATTATTAAATAATGACAATGGACTAACGGCTCTAACGTTCGAATGACCAGTGCGATCTGCGGGCCGTAGGGTAGCGTAGACCAGTCGGCAGCCGGCAGCCTACTTTTGTGCGCCGGAAAATACGAATTGAAAACAATCTTCATCTGGACGTAAAGACCCTAATCCACACGAGGATTGATCTATTATGTAGTACCTAGTATAAGTAGTCTTGTCTGCTTAGTATTGTTTCAGAGATTTGACTAGAAATAGACGATTTCATAAAGTTGAAAGAATTTGAGTGCTGAGGAAGTTTCGAGTAGGTATAGTAATGTATGATAACTGATAATTTATGTTATCTTTCTAAGTTGTATTTGTAGACATCCTTAGTATTTCCAGAGGTCTTTGTTATATAGTCATAATTGATAATTTCCATTAATTTTCCACACCATAATGAGTAATCTTTAATTCTTTTACGTTGTTGTGTTATGTATTTGTATGTACTATGCTATTTTCCACCTTATTAATGATGTTTGTAGTCGGAAGTGAAAAGTTTCCGTCACTTCTTACGAGTGCAAGTATTAAACTCGTAAATTAGGCTAATGACGTTCATTTGTAAAAGACAAATTTCAGTCGACCGACGGATTTATTTATCTTTGCAGAACCTACGGAGAGTAGAGCTCTATGGATCTTAAAACTTCACAAAATGAAGAACTTATTTATTAAAATGAATAAGGGGTCTTATTTGAAACTTTTACAATATTTAAGTAAATAGTGGATCCGATTCAGATCCTTTTGTTAGTTATCAGTTATTATAAAAGATCATCAGTAATCTACTGGCGAATTGACATGAGTACTCAAGTAAGTTTAATTTTACCGATACTTGTGTCAATTGATCAATGGAAAGGGGACTTTAATTAAACTACGGTTCTCATATGGAACGATGATCCGTAGATAAACCAAGGAGAAGTTACTTTGCGTTTGACCCACTTCGGGTAATGTAAAGAATGTACGCAGCTTGCCGCGACAGTAAGCAGAGATAATGGCATAAACAGTTAAATATTTACACAATTGTAACGTAATATATACAAAGTCTCTTATTGGTTTAATAGATTCCGTGTCGGTCAGTTGGTAACTATCTTGTTGACAACTCTTTGATATCAAATGTTATTTAGAGTTCCGCGCCTTAAAAAGAATAATAAAGAACTCAATATCAATACGTACTCTCAGTAGACTGAAGAAGGTTTTCCCTTTTTCGCGGGAACGTAATATGGAATGTAGATATACTATTACACAGTTTAGTTGATAGGTTGAATTTTAATTATAAGGAATTATTACCAACTTTAAATTCCTAACTAGCATGAATAATGTCTAAGTTGTCCTTTAAGCCATAGTAACAGTCGTGATGATGTAAAGAAAAATGTCTCGTTAAAATTATTGTAGTTTACAAACATCAAAATAATGTCCCATCCTTTCATATAGAACACTATGAAATATCTAAGCACTAGAGTAGATAAGAGTCTTGAATTTATTAAAGAGTAGATACTTAAGTGCCTAACTTGAAAGTTACTTACAACACAAATATATTGAAAAAATACCAAAATCCAAAATTTGTACTAAGACTAACATAGAGGAATATTATTTTCTTTGGAAGTGAATAGGCATTTTCTAGGCAAGCGCGCTCCAACCTAGACCTCATCATTACTTTCAAGGCATGATTGTCGTCATACGCAAGCCTATCTTCAATAAAAAAAAAAAACTTATTTTTCCGTAAATGAGTTATAGACTATAGATATAGGATAGAGTCTTTAGGGTTTCCAAACCAAAATATACAAACTGACACCGTGGTGTGTATTCAATACCTTTACTTTGTACAGCAGTACCTATGTATTTAATATGGATATAATCGTAATAATAAAGTCATTATTACTGAGGTACTGAAACAATATTCACAATTTCTTTTAAATGGCCAATTTCTTAGTACCTGCTTGTAAGTTATTTATAAACTTTGTAAGTAAGTATATCTACATAAGTACCCGCATGTGCTGAGTATAAAGCATAATAGTCTTCCACTTCCAAGGGCGGGGTGAATCGTCCCTCGGGGTCGGGGCATGTGCCACAAAAACTACAAGTGACTTACAATAGAGGAGCCACTCGCTGACTAACGTATCTAATTTAATGGTATTTTAGTGATTATCGTCCTTATATCGTGAGAATATATCAGACATAATATTGCGTGGGATTTGATAATAAGAGGGCGGGCAGATTATGAAAAAAGACGCCGTAGGCAAGATTAATAGATACGTAAGAAAACAGTATATCTAATGTATGCTTGAATAAAATTTAGAATAGATTTTTTGGTTGGATGATAAGATCACTGGATCATTTTGTATAGGAGGACAAATAAAGTTCGATAGGTAATCTTCTACATTATAACGTAATACATTCTTCAAAATCGATAGATAATCTACATTTGAACGTAGCAGTTTCAGGAAAAACAAAACAAGGAGTTCCAAGTTCCCGAAACAATAATATGTTTATATAAGTCTAATAAATTATTATCTTTATAATTTAGTACCTATACTTAGTTTGTGAATGATACTAAAGGCAAATGTGAACAATCATCGACTCAACTGGGTGATGAATCAAGCGAAATTCTGGGAAAACGAGTAAAATGTGCCCCACAACCGCCCAATGCGCTGAACTTAAGAATAATATGTTTCTAGATGCTTTTGATACTGGCTATTAGACTGGTAGATAATTCAGTTACAGGACTTGGTACTTAGTTCTGAATTAATACCCAGAATTCAGACTGAAAAAAGTTAATTAGATGGATAGGTAGAAACTAAAATATAATGTTGGTACTAGGTAGGTACATAGGTCGATACACCAGTGAGGACATTAGCTGCCCATCATGTAATAATGCATGATAATAGAGTTATTCGTATCTACATTATAGAGTTATTCGTATCTACATTACATAATCTACTAAGTATGCGCGTATCTACTATACCTACATAATTATGAGTAGATACGTATTGGTGCATTTTATTTTATAGGTACGTAAGTAATAATAGGAGCAGGACTACTCTAATGAAACATTATCTATAAACAATAACAAAAATGACAAAATAGTAAATAAGTAAAGAATTCTGTATTTTATACAAAAACAACCCATAAGTTAAATTTTCCATAGTTTCAAGCTTAGTCGTCCGCGTTATTTTTATACCATAGCCCATAAACTCCATACCGGCAAATGAAACTTGAGAGAAAATTGCTACGAATGTTTTTCTTAGAGCTTTTGCAGATACTAAAAAAATGTCGTTAAAGCACTTACTGGTCGCTCGTAGGCAATAGTCGAACTGGGGTCCCATGGTTTCGGATCGAACACTCAAGCACGACACATCCCGTCCCGTCGAACGCGCGGCGGGCTCTGCGGCGTCCTATCTCGGATCCCGAGCGATGGGCATTGGGCGGGCTGCGTGTACGCAGGTGGATCGCGGAGCCACGCGTGCTTTCAGGAAGGGAAACTTTCTTAGCACGCGCGGGCAGGGAGCTTCCCCGCGGCTAAGAAATCACGTACGAGAATAGACGTATACACAGGACCCAGCGGACAGCGGGGAAAAGGACGCCAGTTTACTGGTGTCAAAACTGTTTGGACACAGACAGCGTCAGTTGTAAGCCGACCGCAATATTGACCGCGGCCCACGCCAAAAATGCGGGATTGCGAATTTCCACAGGGACGATTTGCACTATGTGACCGCTATGTGACGAAACTTTTTTTCTTGTATGAAGAAGGTTGACGTAAAAAGTTCCGATGGGCTCATCCTCAGGTTCATATCGGTGCGTGTGAGTAGCTACAGAGCCGTACGAAGGGGAGCCAGCGACCAGATTTAATTTGAGTGCGTGCGCGTCCATTTTGGTAGCGCTGAACGCAAGCCAGCGGTTAATGTTAGTAAATAAACGCCGTACATTGTTGACGTTGACGTCCATTCATACCCGGTGCGGTTCCGCTTACCCCTTTCACCTATTGGGTTAACAAAATATACCGCCATCATTTATATTTTAAGGTAACACCGACCGCGAAATAGATCTCACTTCCGACACTAGTAGACACAAAGCATCTTAGAATGGAATAGATAAGTCATATAGCTACAGTTTACCTGTTTACAGCCTTCTGCATTTGTAGAGATGATGAAGGGTATGGTATCCATCCCGATTTTGTTAAAGGCTATTTTGTACCTTAAGTACTGTAACCCAAAAGGCGTTCACTCAACGGACGAGACGCGTATAGTAAAATTGTTCTGACATATAGTATAGGGAGACAATTTAAATCCCATTATGATAAATCTTCTAGCGATAAATAAAATCATTTCTATCAAAATATTGGTGTGTATTTTCTAAATATATTCAAGGCTACGTTAAATATTTTGAAGCCTGCAACTCTTGTGAAGGAACGTCCTAAATACTCGAATCACAGACTCGGATATGCAGTTTCGAATTCAGCAACAGGCGGTGCATAATGATGTGTGGGTGTATTAAGTTTCCAATCTGGAATTTTGACTGCGCCCGCGCCGCTGGTGCTCGTAAAATGAGAAGCGTGACAAGGGGCGACTTTGTAAGCCCACGCAGCTGTTCAGACTTCAGTGTCGCATGCGATATGTAAATAAATTATAAAACTTTGCATTGCAGTATTTCAGAACATTGATTTTATTTTTGTCATGCTACAATCATTTCAATTTTATTTGATTAGAAAAAATGTTTGCTTGAAGGCTGTTTGTTTTAATAATATGAAAAATGAATGAATGGAGGATTAAAACACAGCCTCAGTGTGTCAGAAATAGGAATTGCACCGTCAGAAAAGGCAAAAATGCCTAAAAAGTCAGTGAGTTGAAGACTACTGGAGTAGACTAGGAAATAGTTCCTGGTTAGGTTAGTTTAGGAAACATTTGTGTAGCTTGACACCTACTCCTAGGTACTAATTTTTATTGGAGACCTATTATATGAATTTGCGATGTAGGTAGCCCCTAGATCGTAGACATTTTACAGGACTTGGCCTTTTACCAAATATAATCATTATTTTCGTTCAACCTCCAAACTCCTCATTTAGACGAAAACTAGAGCAAAGAGTTTATGCATTATCTTACGATATATTATATGGACTAAGTGTATTATTATTTCAGGATCATTTCAACAAGTTCAATATTTATAAATTATAATACATATTGGCTAGTAGACTATTTTGTATAATAGCGCACGGTTTTATAATACCCCGCCCGTCCGCGTCAGTCAGTGGAAGTAAAAAAAAACCCCCAGATGTCGATGTGACTGTGTTTACTTACATCTGCTTGTAAGACAAAGCTCACGTTTGTACCAAACGATTAACAATGGAGTAGGTACGAGGAAGTGAGATATTCAAGGAAATCACTGTTCCGACTCCGTTATCTGGAACAAAGTGAACCACAAACCCTACCACATAGAACATTTTATAATATAACAAAATATAAGGTCTTAGATTACACCTTCATAGAGCTAAAAAGTAGCCTTTGTCCAGATCTTCGACATTACTTACCCATAGTGTGTGTGTGTGTGTGTAGAAGATGCCTATTCACTCTTGATTTGAAGGCACCCGGGTTGTAAGTGGCAGGAAAGACACTGCCTGGGAGGGTATTCCAGGCCTTTGCAGTGCGTATCAGGAACGAGGAATCAAACCGCTTTGTACGCGTCATTGGTAGGTACGTCGACTATGTATGGGTGGAAGCCTTTACGCGATGCCTTGCCGTTCTATGGTAGAAAGGTGACGGGGGAACCAAATTAAAAAGTTCCTGAGCACACTCTCCGAAATATATTCTATAGAATACCGATAGACAGGCAACCTTAAGACGATGTTTGAAGACAAGGCTTTGGAGTTTTTTGTGGACCAATGTCGGGTTGCCGATGAGTCTTCTAGCACGGCGATCCACCGAAACCAAAGCATCAAGCTGGTACTTGGCAGAACCATCCCACAAGTGGCTACAGTACTCCATGCATGAGCGAACCTGTGCCTGGTATAAGGTTAGGAGCTGTTCCGAGGTGAAGTACTGTTTAACTTTATTTAGAATGCCGAGTTTTTTACCAGCTGTCTTTTACGTACATAATATATTATATATCATGTATTTCTCCTTGTAGGTAAATATACCTAAATTTCCTGTGTCAGAAAAGATACCTACAATATCTAATTTTAACTTTAACCTATATCCAGCATTGAATTTGAATCTCATTAAAAAACAAGAGTAGCTTTAAAGTACACTTGATTTACAAAAGCGCGTGACAAATTTTAAGACATGAAAATAAAATTAAGTCGAGGCTTAATTTCGGTCCGTGGTTGGGCTGTAGCTGTGCGCTGGTGTGTTGGTGGGTTGAGTTCAAAATCCGCGGGATATTTGCGGAATGCATGCGTGTTTGCATACGCATTACGCGACCATCATGCATGCGTAGGGTTGCCAGGTTTACTAAACTTTATAACCGGACACCCGCCCGATTTTGGATAAACTCGTTCCAATCTGCATAGAAACTACATGCTGAAAACTCTATGGAAGAGCAGCGGGTATCTTTAATCTGTGGCGTACTCGGATGGTGGGAGTCGACTGTCGAGATTAGCGCTTTACTTAGTGATTAGCTTTGGGTAGAAAGGTGTAATTAGGTAGGGGTTTTTTTTATTATTTCCATACACAGTTGGTCGGCCACACTCTGCGCTGCTGCAAGTGTAAAAAGCCTGACAAAAGCCGGACACCGTTTGTGTTGGCCGGACACGCAATCAAAAAGCCTATGTCCGGCTTTATCCGGACGCTGCATGCAGTGCATGCGAATAGTGTACCGTACACCCGCTGCAGTCCGCAGAGTGCATGCGTCGCGGCTGAACAGCGAATAGTGGTCGTTACTGGAGAGGCTGCTTTTAGAATGAACGTTCATTGCCTTTTATTTCAGAGCAATGAATGTAATCACTATTTAACCCTTTTTAATTTCGACCCGTATGTAGGTACAATATGAAAAATAGTTTACGTCCTAGTCCTATCGAAAAAACACACTTATAGATCGGTCAAGCCGTTTCGGAGGAGTTTGATAACAAACACTATAACACGAGAATTTCATGTAAGTGCCTAAATAGGTGCTTGTATTAGAATTAAAAAAAAGCTTCTGTGGCTCTACAATATTTTTGAGCGTAGAGCGTAGAACCTTTACGGTCTACGCCTGCAGAAAACAGTTAGGTACCTACGCTGTATCTAGGTACTTACATACTTTTCTTTCTATTTTATTTCTAGGTGAAGAGTGGGTTCCAAAAGGCTAACTTTAATAGATAAGTAGGTACTTCGATACATAGCACACGAGTCACAAAGGTAATTAAATCCCTACATTATACCTCCCTGAGAGGCTGAGGCACATAAGAAGCTACAGGCTCAGACTACATAAAGTCTGTGGCTACAGGTTACAACTTACACAAGACGAATAGCAATTGATTCATTTGATTGAATCTTCGTCTTGGAGCTAGACTATGTAAATTTTTTACAGTGATGGTAGGTAACAGTAGCATACATAGAATACAAAATAAGGGTCAATAGACAAAGATGGGCATTGTCGGATGGCGATGGCGAAGCTACGGCTTAGATACAATTGGATACTTCCGCTTGTCGAATTAATTCCCTGTGCACATACGATGTACGGTGGGCGAACGATGGGGATACTCCTTAACGTTATATTTCAAGACGAAATAACTTTTATACGGGTTACGTTTAGGGTTACATTCCCGTACATTTATAGGATGGTAAGGTTGTTTTAACACGTCCCGCAGAATACGACTCGCTTGACCCTTGCATGTACGTACTGTACTAACCATGTGCCCAAGTATCTATATAACCTACCAACGAACATAACCCAGATTATATGAGAAGGTAGGTATATATATTATATTTTGTTTACTTTTTTTATAAATGTTACAATAAAACTTATCACTAGCTTATTCTAATAATATACAAGTCTTGCCCGTGTGGAATAAGTAGTGGCAAGAATACTGACTGCATTTCCGCGTTGAACAGCTAGGCTGATACGTTGCGCAAAAAAATGAGCCAGCCCTTATGTCACCAGTTGAGGTTATTAAACGCGGGGAAAGCTCTTGAATGAATTTTTGGCACTATGACTCCATGGCCCCAGGGTCTCCACGGCAAACGGAACAAATATGTAACTCTCTAATAGAGAGGCATTGCGACGTTTACCTGATTCAGCAGTTTCAGCTGCGGCTCCCGGCTTTGATTCTGTCTCCCTGATATGAATCGAAGCCAATGTGTCAACGCATGTTGCGTCCCACATCAGCGCCCGACCCCGTTCCCAGGGAACCAGCATCAATCCATCAGGTCTCTTGCCATCATCACGACTAATTCCTGCTGGCTCCAATAGGGCAGGAATATCAATGGTGGTAAGAGCCCTTTTTATAACATCGTTGAGGGAACCATGCCGAAAAAGCCTACCGGCGCTCCTGTGGCAAGAGATTCCGTGAATTCCAAACTTGTCTACCTCTTTTGGAGTCTTTTCCACACGGATACCTGTGCTCGTGGCACAGTAACGTGGCTAACCCAACCTGAGTCCTACAGCTACACGGAAACTTTCATTTTCGAAAAGAATGCCGACATTCCTGGATGGCAGGGCGTGGAGCCAATATCCAGATTATTTTTCAGACAAAGCTGTTTACTTATGTAACTCATCGTAAAATTATTATGTGGTTAACTTGAAGAAAAAAAAAACCGGCCAATAGTGATTCAGACTCGCGCACCGAGGGTATAGATATTTCAATCCACGAAGATGCGCCCCACTCTGTCAAACTCCATGCGAATCGAATGAAACGTAAGCAATTTTGACAGAGTGGGGCGCGTCTTCGTGGATTGAAATATCTATACTTCTAAAGTTCCAACATGAGTGCTGACGATGTCTGCCGAGGGAATTTCAGTGGTTGTGTGTGTAGTGATAAAAATAATTGGTCAAGTGCGAGTCGGGTTCGCGCACTGAGGGTTCCGTACTATCAAGACAAAACGTTCCAACCAAAACTGCCCACCAAATTCAAAAACAAACAAAAAATCACGTTTGTTGTATGGGAGCCCTTAAATATTTATTGTTATATCACAGACTTATAAATAAATGTTATATTGTTGCTATGATTTAAATGAATACACTACCTACACCTAACTATTGTCTAAGTTTTTAAACTTCATATCACGCGATGACAAGCAAGAGATGTTCTTTTAACATTTCAAACACGTTTTACGCATACTTAGCTCATATCTTTAAAGTTATAAGCATAATAAATATTAAGCATTGGTGTCTTATGCGACTTTTTGCTCAGTTAGCAAAGTTGGTACATAA
Source organism: Coenonympha arcania (assembly GCA_036785405.1). Taxonomy (NCBI): domain Eukaryota; kingdom Metazoa; phylum Arthropoda; class Insecta; order Lepidoptera; family Nymphalidae; genus Coenonympha; species Coenonympha arcania. The sequence goes on along the minus strand of CM072063.1, from coordinate 3,603,697 downwards.
TATGTCACCGGTCGAATCTGTATAATTTTGGTATTGTATACAATACCTAGACAATGCATACAATGCCGGGCGCGCGCAGGCCATGTGTGAAATATTATGATTATCATTGTCCATTACATTCTTGGCCTAGAGATTGTATAGAATACCCGCTGGTCCACCGGCCATGTGTAATGTAAAGTAAATTACATTTTGGTTTTAAATTAGACTAATTTAGGTTGAAAAAGTCCCGTATATAGGACCCGCATAGACACAAAATTGAATTGGATTCACAATAGTCATGCAGTCTGCATGGGGCAGTTCGGCACTATGACTATATTATGTTTGTCCTACCCCTAGTGTTTTTTAAACCAGAGGCGCGGAGGGAGAGCAGCTCGTGCCTGCTGTAGCAAAACACAAGCACCCGCGGGCGAGCCGGAGCGGCCGAAGCTGCGGAGGTGAACAGGGGGGGCCTGTGCTTTGCTATTGCTATGCAAGCGCAAAGGGGCTGCACTTCTCGCAGCGCCGGAGACGTCACAGACCCGAATTAGTCTATTTTGGAGCAGTCATAGGTAGGTACATCTGATCCTGATACTTTATTCCCCTTTGTCGTATTTTACACACCTGGTCGGCAGCGCATTCGCTATTGTATAGGTACAATGCCTAGGCCAAGTATTTTAAAACAAACAATATTTTATATTTGGCCTGAACCTTTTAGGCATTCTATACATGATCTAGGTATTGTATACAATACCAGATTATACAGATGGCCGGTAACATATATATAGTTACCTACTTTCGGAATAAGTAAAAGATTTTAACTGAAAATCCTCATGTAATTAAATTCACTTCGCCGCTTCCCGCAGATTTCGTTGACAAAAGTGGAAGAAGTAGGTCACCCAGCAGTGAGCACCGAGCAGGGCTGACCCATATAGCTGTCCTCAATACAGGTAGGCACATTGCATAATCAATAAACACTCGAAGGGAACTGGATTGAGTGGATTCAATACAAATCTAGGTAACAACGCTTGTACCTGTACTTACCTGTAGGTATAGTACGATCTACCTGAGGCTGTAGTGCTGTAGATATTTAAACCGAACTCTTCATTGTTGTACCTGGATCATATTATAGAAAATAGTACATTTCAATATAAGTGCGGAAAGTTTGTCATTTCTTTACGAGTCCCGGTTTGTTGACCCAAGCCGAAGGCGAGGGTCAACTATAAGGACGAGTAAAAATGACAATTCCGCACGTGCATTGAACGACGTTTTTTAATACATTTGCGAAAAAAAAATATTGGTTTCACGTGTTTTCCTGTTCCGTGTTTGTATGCCGTGTTCGTGTTCATGCGCTCCTGGTACGCCCGCTCCGGTGCCGCGTAGGAGGAAAACACATAAGCACTTGTGCGGAAAAGAATAACTTTGCGGACGCTAAACACACATGGAAATGTCAACTTTTTGAGCAAATGTATTAAAAAGATCCATTCTTTGCGGTTTGTATACCCACGTATTATTTTTGCCTTCGTTTTACAGCACAACGTCTGTCTACATGTTAGAAGGGACTTCATTGCAATCTCACATGTTGTTAGTTGTTACTGTTACGATACATGAAGATGTTGTCGTCCTAACTTGGAAGTAGCTAGTAACTCCTAACGGTTGCTATACAACATGCACCGGCTTAATCGTTTGGCGGTGCATTACTTACTGGAAGGGTAGTAACAAGCCAAGATCGAAGTTTCGGCAGCTTACCACCCTACCGAGAAAGATATTGCACCGCCAAACGATTCGGAATGAGCAACAATGAGCAACTTAGTTGGGCAGTGAAGCCACTTGGATTGACAGCAAACAGCAATCAACTTTATCCAAGTATAGTAGGCAACTACAGTACGAAGCTACAAAGAATAATAAAGTGTTAATTGACGCATTGTTTTATCGAAACGGGGCCGTGGACGCATTCGGAACGCGGGCGCAGGCTAACAGTACTGCTGCCTGCCTCCCTGTCAATGTCATGCGCAATTAGTAGGCTAATTAGATACGAAATATTAATTGTTGTCGGTACTAATGAAGGTGCATGATACATCTAATGAAGACTTGTATTCGTAATAACATGCTCTTCCATATGAAAAGGTATAGCGCGTTCAAGTCCTGTTTCCTTAGTTCCTACCCTGTGTAGGTATATGTTTGACGAGAAGAGTGTTGAAAACCGTGGACAGAACGACGGCAATACCTTGTATACAGGTCTTCTGTCTATAGACGTACAGACCTATTGCGCTTTTCTTAGTCATTTTGCCAGCGCGAGCCCGTGCAAAAAGGTGCTTTTCCCCCCTCTGCCTAAATCTTAGATATGCATCTATAGTAAAGTATGATTTTGATCACAGAATAATAAACTAGTTTAGGTACCTACTTTAATATTATCTGAAATAGGGTACGTCGGTATAGTTAGGTACCTACCTACTCATAACATCAGATTTAGGTAGGTATATATACGATACGTAAATATATTGCTGTTGAATGTCTCACGTCCACACATTAAATCCATCTCGACAAAAAAATTAAAGGTTGAACAAACTTTTGGCGGGCACACGGGGCGAATAGAAAATGTGGGAACGAAGCCCGGGGCATTGTTGTGAAGCATTCATATGCCACTCCGCTCACCCATTGCCGGGACATCCGCCGCTACTTCCGCTGCCAAAGATGGAGGATCTTCGCGGCTAGTTCGTTGACTGCCGGCGACGGCCCCGATACTGGATCATAACACCATCGACGACGCCACGGTTAAACCACTTTAGGAATAACAAATGACCTATCGAGCACGTGGAAACTTTATTCGCGAGGTGTAAACATTATTAATTTCCCAGCTCGGCGCACACGTTCAGCCGTCGTGGCCGATGGACTCGGTAAACTTGCGATAGATCGTCTTCGGTGGCTATTTTTGATGCAAAAGTGTGTTGGGAGTTTGAAGCGCCAATGTCTAGAGCATACACGGAATATGCAATGTCGTTCGTTGCCTTGATGTGTATGTGAGCGTTGGTTTCCCTGCTTTGTACTTTTTATGTTATTTTGAAGTATGCTGGACCGAGTTCTTTGTTTGATAGGCATTTTTACAAACGCATGTAGGTACCTAAAAATGGATGATTAGTCATATAGCTACAGCTGCTGTAAGTAATATTTCGAAGGGTTCAATCCCGGGAACGACCAATTCAGGATTTTATAATTTCTAAACTTGTTAACTGCCTAGTAGAACCTACCTCTGATTAAGGATCGCACAATAGTTAGTAGGTAGGTGGTATAGTTCGTTCACTCTCATTTTGTCGCGCGGTCGGTTGCGGCGTCAATATTCTCAAAGGACATCAAATGACACCGACCGACCATGCGCATGTACCTACTTTTAACGACAATTTCAGCGAATAGCCTGTAAGTTAGTAATCAACTAATCAACCTACCGAGACCTCACTAGGCACGATGAGAGATGCCAAAATGTGATTTACTGTTATGGTGAATTTCACCAAGCATACAAAAACATACGTTTCAACTTTTGTTTAACCACCAACGAACAGTCTGCTCGAGTAACTTTTAAATAAAAAGTAAAACGACGACGACCGAAGGCCTGCCATAAGGTTAATAGCAATTACACCTCAATAACTCACACTAAGTAAAAACAGGAGTGCCCATAAGGGCCGAGAAAGTAGAAACTGAGCACTATTGCTCTCTTGTTGTTACTAGTAGTTACTATTGATAGAAAGTATTTTTAGATAGTGAAAAATGTGCAAACGTAGGTAAACAATAAGTACTTAGATAGCTTACATAGAAATAGGTGTCTTAGTTTTAGTGGTCTTTGGTTTTTTTTTGTAAAATAATAGTTTTTCAAGTTCACTTGGAAAAACCAGTCACGCTGTTATATATGTAGGTATTAGGCCCACTTGCGTCAGCCCGGGTTAGTGTGTTAACTCAGAGTTAACACGCTAACCCAGAGTAAGTTGTCAGAATTGTCCAATGAGAGACGTTGACTCTAGGGTTAAAACTTTAAATACGCAAGTGGACCTTAGGTATAGTTAGGAACGAGCCATGGTAACACAAAATCCGCTTTGCACGGATCCAGGTCACACTTGACCGATTTTATAGGTTTTTTGGATGGTACTTGTAGCCCTTAGAATTGTAGGCTAATGAAATTGTTCTCAAAATATAAAAAAGGTCCTGCTGAATTATTGATCAGAGTCCGAGCTGCGCAGTAAAAGCTCCCATTCACTAAAGAACAGAGATACGGTTACCTTTGTACTACATTGGAAAACCTTTGAGGATACAACGCTTAACTCGCGTTACATTACTGGGTCTGCTTTAAAACTGAGATTCAAACTCAGGAAACGAGCAATGTATCCGCAGTAATTGTCCCGTAATGAAATTGTTTTCCTTGTGACAGTGTGTGTGAACGTGAACAGAATGAAAACGCAAGTGTGATAAGTGATAACACGCTGTGTGGGTGAAGGGAAAGAGAACGTGCTACAAATCTTCCAAGAAATAATTATTGTATTTTAGACTTTACTCGGATGTCATAAAGTGCGTATTGGAATAACCGAGCTTATGACCGGGCTCTACTATTGGTCGTACAATCTACGCAGTTTGCAGAAATATTATCAACACCTACATTGACAAATTTTCTCAGTGTACACCGCGGTTCTGTTGGGGAGGGTCGTGAAAATGACCGGAGTGGACGAAATATTAAATTATCAAAAAAACCCCGAAGAAGATTTCTACGGATTGCTGGGTTGTGATGAGAGTTCAAGCGTAAGTTTGCTAGTAATTTGACATTAATTTTGCAGATTTATTTTAACTATAGATTTCTCTAAATGACCTTTGTGGGGCCGCCAGTGCTGACCTACATCCTGAAACATTTTGCACAAAAAAAATTAATCTCGAATTGGCATACGTTAAACAACTTACAGCAATGATAACATGTTTCGCAATAGATATTAAGATTTTTTATTTAGTACCTAAGTGTGTTAACTGTTTTTAAGTTATCACAAAAAGTCACAAACAAATATGGTTTGTATGAAGTTTTATCATTTTGTGTTGTATTAAAATAACTGATAAAATGCGGGTCGTTCTTACGACGAGGTTCGACTAAAATATGAGCCAGACTCGTATTATGATGTTTAGTCGGTATTTATTGTTTTGATCAAGAACTTAGCTTTCTCTGCAATCAATGCGAAATCCAATTTATCTTGTTTGTTTTTCATCGATTTAATTTTTTTTTGTTTAATATTGAAAATGTTACAATAATACTTATTGTTAGCTACCTACTTAATCCTTTTTAGGTACCTACTATACAAGTCTTGCTCATGTGGATTGGCATCAAGAAAACGCATTTCTGCGTTAAACAGCTAGGTTGATTCGTTGCGCAAAAAAGCTTCTTTCACCAGATGGCGACAAAATGTCTCGGAGGATTTTATCTTTGCGCATAAGTCCCTAGTCCCTATACACGATTGTTTTTTTCATTAATTTTTTTTTCGGCAGGTTGACCAGATAATTGCAGAATATAAAGTGCTTGCTCTGCAATACCATCCGGACAAGAATGATGGAGATAAAGATGCAGAAGCCAAGTTTCAGAAACTAAAGGTAAAAAAGATTATTTATACATAAATTAATTAGCATCTATAAAAGTATGACTCGCGCTATAAGCATGAGTCTTTAAGGAAAATCTCAGGGAATTCCCACTGTCCGAAATCCCTCTCACTTACATAATTAACTCGAGGGAAATTTCCATCAATTCTATGTAACTGTTTATTGAAATACTTATTCAATTTTATACTTCTGCAGGAGGCTAAAGAGACTCTCTGCGACCCATCCAAGAGGGCTCTGTACGACAAGTGGAGGCAGAGCGGCATCTCCATGGGCTACAAGCAGTGGTTGGGCATGAAGGACCACGTGCAGCAGTCCATGCACTGGTCCAAGCCCAACACTAAGGACCGCATGCTGGAAGATGAGTCTGGCCGCTCCTCCGGGCCTTCAAGTCTCGGCCCCACCAACGCCGCCCGTCGAGCCTCCGAAGGGGGTGCCGCGCTTTGGGGCCGCTGGGGCGGAGGCAACCAGGAGCCGCCGACTGAAGTCATCTCCAAATTCCGCAACTATGAGATCTAATCTCCAACTGCCCTTAATTTGAATATAAAAGACAAGAGATTATGTGTGCCCTAATCTCTTGTATTTTGTTGTTTACGGTTGTTCTTCCAATAATCCTCTTGCCGTTAAGTATTTTTAATTTCACGTGATTATTTGTAAGGTTTACAATTAGATAAGTTAATAACCCTAGGGGCACTATATTCATCATGTCAGCTCACGGAACGAGATGCTCGAATGTCACTCGATGTTTAAATGTTCGGTGTTTGATGTTCTTATATCGTCAGTATGTCGTCGGTGTTAGAGGCCCCGGTTTAGAAGTACTCTAGTATGTAACACTGTAGCCTACCCCTAGCTTTAAGCTACGCACATTCCTAAAACATATGAGTCTGATTATTACATTTCTGCTGCTTTACAAAGTGTAAGGTTTACAAGAATCTCTATTATATTTTGAAGAGTTATATTTTTGATCCTCTTTAAGATTATATTTATCTTACTGTAAGTATTACATTACCCACTGTTTGGAAGGTGAAGAGCTAGTAATGTTGTGACTTAAGTACAGGGTAAGTATTGTAGAGGCGGGCGGATTGTGTTTACATTAATTTTATTTATGTAACCTTGACAAATCTACAACTGATATTAATTATTACGTATAACATATTATTTTTAAACTTCTCAAATAAATATTTAGATAAATGTTCGCCCCAGGTTGCTAGATATAAGTAGAGTAATTAATATTATAATATGTTAAATGTTTTCATCAGTATTTACTCTTTATTGGATGTTTTGAAATGTTTAAATGTTACATTATTAGTGTAGTATTTAGATTTGAAAATCTGATTGTTTATTATAAGTCTATTTATCTATTATGAATCTCTCGATATATACCTATATTATTTTTGACGTAATATCTGAATGGAACAATAAATTTTACTAAAAGTAGCTATGAAGACTTTTATTCTACATATTTATAAAATTCCTATCAGACCAGGGCTGCATGCTTATGAAAATAGTAAGAAAGTGAAAAAAAACTATTGGAAAAGGAAAAGAATGACACAAAAATGAAAAACCGGAATCAAAAAGCTGGCGTGGATGTTTACGATGCCTATTAGCCTCCTTGATTTAATGGAACGAGACAAGTACATTATATACCTAGTAGTAATATACTTTCAGGGATCTCCTTTATTGCCAGGCTTCTGCAGCAGCCGCTGCTTACCACCATACCGGCAAGGATTTACCTACAGCCAAAATATTTTGCGTTGCCATGCAATACTGCGTAGAAATTAGCAACTTATAAAATGCTGCGTTAAAACCAATAAAGCCATCCTGTTGGCTAATTTCTAATGATAAATTTAATAACTGTTATTAAGTACCTACATGATAGGAATGAACTTAGGTTAAACACGGCTTGCCTTTCAGGTAAATCCCCTAAGAACTGTACTTCGCCTTTAGCCTCGTATCAATAGTTAAGAGTACAAATTCGGGGAGAAGCGTGGATTTTCCCAGATGAAAAGTAGTAGTAGCTACTTATAGGTAAGCTTATTATTCTACATTACAACATTCGTAATTATTAATCAAATCCGTTCAGTAGATAGTGACGTAATTCAGTAACAATCATACAGAACTCCTATGTTTGTTCTGACGAGACATTTTTCACTGAAGACGTTTTATAAACAGCGTTCTTTCTCCAAGTATGAAAACAGAGAAATTATAAAATGAACTTCTGCCGAGGCGCCTTGTTTAAAAATTCCGCAAATTCTTAATTCAAAACAAACAGCGCGTGCTGGCGCGGGAAGCAGGTAGGTATCTTAACCAAAGGAAGTGCACTTTAATAATAATATTACTCGTACCCGTTGGTCTAGTGCTTGATATCTTGGAGAGCGGACAAGGTTCGATTCCTGGTTAGTAGTTACCAATTTTCATCGGCTTACCTAGATTCTTTTACCTACTAAAATGACGGCTGAACAACACTGCGACGGGTTCTTTTGGAATGTTGTATGAAAGCTGAAAGGGTGCACATACTTCATTTGATTATATCGCAGAAATGTTCAGTGTTCAGCATTTACTTACAACGAGATTTTAAACGGTTTGGCTTTGAACCAGACAAATTCTAAGCGAACCATGGATTTTCCAGAGATAGCCTATGTGCTACTTATACTACATACTATTTTTCATCTGGGAAAATCCACGGTTCTCCGTTACCTGTCTCCATTCCACGGACAAATCGGTTGAGTAGTTGCGACTTGAAGGCGTATTTAAATTTGACATAATACAAATTGTCGACCCCTTTTTCATCCCCATAGGGGGTGAGTTTTGAAAAATGCTTTCTCAGTGTACCCCTAGGCCTTACAGGGAACCTGCGTGCCAAATTTTGAATTCCCAGAGTCTAGACGGTTTGAGCTGAGCGTTGATATACGTCAGTCACCTGCAGTCAGTCAGTCAGACAGTAAGTTTTATACAGTCCGACACTCAGCGACAAGGCTCTCTTGGCACTTGAACGACATTGACATGAGGGCGTTGTTAAAGGACAGAGGCAGCCTGAAAATAAAATCTCCTCAATTTTACTTTTATTTTAGTTAATATTAAGCAAAAATAACACAACATACAATAGCGCTATATCAGTAGCAAACAGTAAGTATCACAAGATAACGGCGTTAGTTCCGATTTTGGCCACGCGCCAAGATAGCCTTTTCGCACTTTATGTTTAGATAGACCCACGTCACAATATGGTGTACCATCAAACCGTCTGAATCGGTAGTATTTCAAAAGATTGGTCTAGACGCCTTATCAACTTTAAAGTCTTCATGGTGACCATGCGATAGTTACCTACCTGTCCTAAGTATATAGGCGTTTATTATGAGGATTCTTGTCACTGGATGTTTACACTGCGTCTCCGGTTGCATCGTTAGCAGCGACGACGGCGTGCCTGCTGCTTGGCTCGCGGCTGCCAACGGGTCAGTACTCAGTTCCACGCCAGCACTTGGACACGAAAGTGAAGTGATATAGAGTAGTTCTTTGACTTTGATACTGATGAAATGTTAATTAATTGCTTTGCTCATAATAAACTCAAATTAAAATCAGTTCAATCGACAATAAAAAAATTGACATTAGACTGTAGATGATACAACCCTAAATTTGAATTTGATATCAGTAAATATTTTTACATTTTTGTATACGAGTGAAAGCATTAGATACCCTATTACAAATTAGATGTGTAGTATAAAATCCATCTAGTATCTATCGAAAGAGAAAACAGATCATAGCTCATAACACCAAATTTTTTTAATTAGTTCAATTATAATAAGATACTTAAAAATTACAAATCATAAAGTGTTTTAGATCAGAAGAGTGAATAGTCTTCTCGTAGGATCCCTAGATATACGAAGGTGAGTTTTCTTCCGAGTTTTTCGTTGTCCATCTGCGTCAGAGGTCGTGGGTTCGATTCCCACAACTGGAAAATCTGTGTGATTATCATGAATGTTTTCCAGTGTCTAACTATTTTTCTATACCTAAGTATTCATATATTGTATTGATGTATACCTAATTGTATACCCGTAACACAGGCTATCGCTTACTAGTGGTCTATGGACCAATTTTAGGTGCGCTAAGGCATTTACAGGCCTATTTTAATATTTTTGGTTACAAGTTTGTATAATATTATACAAACTTGTAATACTAACTGTATTGGACTAACATACATACATACGGGTCGAATATAGAACCTCCTTTTTTTTGAAGTCAGTTAAAAACGTTTCATGCGAGTTTGTTGGATGTCTACAAGTTTGTATAATATTATACAAACTTGATATGTATAATTCCTCTTGTCTGTGATTACACCTGATGGAAAGTGATGATATAGTCTAAGACGGAGCTCGCTTGCCTAGAAAATGCCTATTAACTCTTCTCTTAAAGGTATGCAAATTATAGTACATGGCTGGGAACACATATGCTGGAAGGGCGTTCCACACCTTAGCTGTTCGTAACAGAAACGTAAAAGAATAGTATAACAAATAGTTTCCTGAAAACCTCATTAAAATCGGTTCAGCCAAACGCGAGATCATCGCGGACAAACATACATACATACGGGTCGAATACAGAACCTCCTTTTTTTTTGAAGTCGGTTAAAAACGTTTCATGCGAGTTTGTTGGATGTCTACCACATTATATTACATTCAGAGACAGTTTTCCGTGAAATGGATTCCGTCGCCGCAACACGAGCGTCATTGCGTTGGTGACCTTATAACAAAGAGTCATTAATTTGACAATGAAACATACAACACTGCCGATTGCTCGCGCGTCTGAGAATCTTAAGATGAAAATGAAAATGAAAAATCTTTATTTTCACATAGGCCCAATTAATAGGCTCATATGAAAAGTCAAAACTCTACCGCCAGGTTCGGAAAGCAGGTTTGCACCGAGAAGAACTGGCAAGAAACTCGGCACTTGCTCTTTTCAAAAAAAAATGTCATTATATACAATTTCTTAAATAATATCAATAATTATTATATAATTTTTAAGATATCTCGTGAAGAGATGGAAATATTATATCCCTATCATTCCAACAATTCTTGTCATTGAAAAATTCTTCAATAGTATAGTAACCCCGACTTATTAGATGTTTTTTGACAGTGACTTTAAACCTGTGTAAAGGTAAGTCCAAAACAGACTTCGGGATCATTTTGTAGAAGCGTACACTCAACCCCACAAAGGACTTCTGTACTTTACGTAAACGGTGTGGTACTACAACTAACTTGTGTCCGCCATTTCTAATTGGACGGTTACTTACATCTATACGTTGCTTATAATTATTAATGTTTTAACGTACAAAGAGTAAGCAATTATAAATGTATTGAGATGCCACTGTAAGAACACCTATTTCTTTAAATTTTTGACGAAGAGATTCGCGTGGCTTCATTTTGTATATAGATCTAATTGCTCTCTTTTGCAATACAAAATATATAGTTTGAATATCAGCAGCTTTGCCCCAATAATAGAATACCATAGGACATAATACTGTGGAAATAGGCATAATAGACAAGCTTGGCTGTATCAATGTCTGTCAACTGCCTAATTTTTCTCACAGCATAGGCAGCTGAACTAAGTTTACCTGCCAGAGTCTCAATATGAGCGCCCCATCTGGGGACACGGGAGTGTCCCCGCCAGGCGAGTCAAGCGAAGCGCGAGGGCACTACCAATCTTTTCTCGAAGTGTTTCGCCGTATTTTTAAACCCTTATAACTTAGGCCAGAATTATTCCAGATAATCAAAATTCTCGGGAAATGATGTCGCCGGTGAACTTATTAAACGTATAAAGTTTCAATATCACAGGTCTTATACTTTAGATTTTATTGACATCTGAAAAACCCAGATTTCGTCGCTGACTGACTGACTGACTGACTCACTGATGATCATCAAAATTCCTAGGTACTTCCTGAAGTCCTAGAAAGCTGAAATTTGGTATGTAAGTTACTTGGAAGAGAATTCAAGACAAGTTGGATGCCTTGGAAGAGAAATGTTTAGGACGTTTCATAGCAAACACAGTAGTGTGCAATGCTAAAGCTTATCATGCATGTACTTACTTTGTTTGTTCTGAAATGCCCCAACCGACTACGAGGGACTTGAAGGAACCCGTTGGAAGAGAACGAAGGCTCAAGAGAATTAGGGTAATGCATGAACAACAGGAATGTTATGTACAGTAAATTAGGAATTCTATATGTAACGTTTTTGTTGTCTTAAATTGCTCTCCGCTCATCATTGAAGATGCACCGGTCATCAAGATTTTGATATGAAGAAATATGAAAATATGTTCTATTATTAACTGTGAATGCATCGATCTAAGGATTTTTCTTAAGTATCAAATGCACTCAAATAATAAAAATCCACTGAGTTTTTTATTGCCTCTTATTAAGTATCTAAGATTGTAGTATAATTAAGTAAGTTAGCCTATGTGAAATTTAAGTTTTTATTGGTTTTGAATTTTAAAAAGAATAAAAGTGACTAATCTAGTTAAGTCTTCTGTGAATTATATGGTAGTATCTTAATGTCTAAGGAATGTTTTCTAGAAAATTATACACAGGGTTATAGAAACAGACTATATATTATATTTTTTAATACACACGGTAGATGACTGAAGTTATTTTATAAAGTTTTGGGAATTACTTGATAATTATTTTGATAATATTTTGCTTAATAAACTAATTAATAAAGTCTACTACCAATAAAAGCATTAATAGACTGATTTCTTTTATAGAAAACGCTTAAGTAGGTACAAATGTTAAATTTATCTTAAAAGTAATTTATTTACTACAACTACTTAATAGTTTTGTTTGAGCCCTATACGTTTAGCTTTAAATAAGTACCTACTACAATGTTTTTATTGGTCGAAGGCTTTTATCGCGCAATATTTTATACTTATATATTTACGAAGAAATTGTTTGGTAATCATATTAGCGATTATAATTATTATGTGTTAACAACGAAATACATAAAACACAATAAATGCAATATTTAATGGCCATAAACGATAAATATAATTTTATTTTATATCTATATTCTTATACATAATTATGACTACAATAAAATAAAATAATAATTAAATATTTTTACAATAAGTCACGAATAAAAAAAACGTGACAGCCTCTACAGCATTAAATTGTACTTATTATATTTTTGTGGCAATTATATTATTAACCGACTTCTTTTATTGTATATTTTATATTTATACCTAAGCTAGGGTGTTGACAAGGTCATAATTCGCGACATTCTTGTGTCGTATTGTATAAGTTAATGAATCATACAATAAGGGTCAATTTACTCCGCGGCGGAATGGAATGGAAGCTTTTATTGTTTAGATAGCATAATGAAAGAAAAAGAAAAGAAAGAAAACAAGTTTATTTAGGACCATAACATACAAAAAATACAGAACATGCTAAAAAAACCAACAACATTAAAAGTAGTAAAAATAATAATAAAAAACCAAAATAATTGTGGATGTGGTCCCAAAATGGTATCCACTCAGCGTTTACTGAGCATGTGGCCTGTGGGAGGGCCCACATGCAAAGTGCTGGTCTTCCGTGGAGCCATAGTGAGTGTATGACGGTCGGTCGAATTAGTTAATGCATATAGTGTTAGTATTATTGTATTAATATGAGATATTAGAATAAAATTTTAAAGTATTTATGTTACATAAGGAGTTAAAAAAAGATTTTACAAATTATAATAAGATATTAGAATAAAATTTAAAAGTGTTAATGTTATATATTAATTAAGAAAGAAATTAAAAATAAAATAATATAAGTATAAAACAGAACCTAAAAATCAGAGTCACCCGGTAATGAACTTCATGTCAATTTTTTATGATACAAATTAAATAGTAGCCAAAAAAGGTCGCGCGTCTTCCGGGGAATCCTCGCGCATTCCTAAGAATATTTTATTTATATCTTATACAATTGACATAAGGTAAAAGGTTCATCATGCTATGTACACAAAAGTCGTTTCCATTCCATTCCGCCGTGGTGTAAATTGAACCTAAGGGCGACATAAAAGTCAGAGAAACTGTCTAAAATCGACTCTTCAGACTTAACCAGTTTTTTAAATAGAAACTATACAACTGATGAAAAACAAAGAAATATAGCGAAGTATTGGTATTTGAGCTTTGTAAAAGTTAAGAATTATTCATATATACGTGCTTAACGCCAAAGACACACTATTTTATTGTAAGTTGACATTCTGAATTGAACTCTCAAAGTAAACTTATTTATTGACGTAACCTCAGGTCATATTTAATACCTTGTCAGGTAGGTAATATTGCGTATTTTAAACGGATTATTTACAATTGCACTATATGCAACTTATTAATTTATAATTAGGACAAAAGACATTACATTTTCTAAAATATTGACTACGAGATTCATACATACTGTAATAGTTAATTAACAAATACACTATTTGGCAAAAATGGCAGCTTTGTAACGTTTTGTACACCAGAAGTTTATATCTAACTGAAAAGCAGTTTTGTACAAAATATTTGATCAATGGGTATCGATTTTAAAACGCCTAAGTCGTCATAAAAAAATTCTCTCAAAATAATAGCAAAAAATTAACATATTATTCACAAGATCACTGGGTATCGATTTTAAAACGCCTAATTAGTCATAAAAATTCTCATAAAAATTCTCATAAAAAATAACAAAAAATTGACATACCGCCTATTTAGTTATTAATTTTCCACGTTAATCCAAACACGCATAAAAGCATAATTTTTGCAAATCCACACTTAGCGTTTTACTTATCTAACACGAGACAAAAAAGCTATATAGACGCATGAAATGCTCAATTTGAGCAAAAAGGAAATTACCAACAGTGTCCTCAAGTAGCGTCAGTCCTTAGAAGCAACTTGTACAGCAAGCCCTATCTGGAGGTCTTGGGCACGGCGCGCGGCAGCGTGCGGATCATGCTCTCGGCCTCGTACTCCAGCCCGCACGGCTTCAGCAGCTCCTGCCCGCCTTGGTGGATCCATTTGTTGCACACTGAAATACGTTATCATTAAAAAATATACGTTTATTTATACGCGCTGATAAGGAATCCGTTACAACCACGAATTGTATGATATCTTTGGTGAGCCAAACATTGTCCAGCACATAAAGATCGCAAGATTGCAGTGGGCTGGACATGTACAACGCAGGAGTGACCAGAGGCCACCAAAAAACTACTGATCTCACACCCAGACGGCCGTCGAAATGTTGGTCGGCCAAAGCTTCGTTGGCTGGACGGAGTGAAGCAGGATGTAAAAGCCGTAGGAATAAATAACCTGTCAAGTGCGAGTCGGACTCGCGCACTGAGGGTTCCGTACTACAACCGGAGGAATAAAACCATAAAAACCACTTTTCTTATCGAACCGCAAAACTAACTTTGTTTTTAGATGTTTTATTGTAAATATCAAAAAACTACTTATTAGATCTCGTTCAAACCAATTTTCGGTGGAAGTTTGCCATCATATATTTTTTTTAGTTTTATCATACTCTTATTTTAGAAGTTACAGGGGGGGGACACACATTTTACCACTTTGAAGTATCTCTCGCGCAAGCTATTCATTTTAGAAAAAAATGATATTAGAAACCTTAGTATCATTTTTGAAGACCTATCCATAGATACCCCAAACATATGGGTTTGATGAAAAAAAAAATTTTTGAGTTTCAGTTCTAAGTATGGGGCACCCCCAAAATTTATTACTTTTTTTTAAATTTTGTGTGAAAACCTTAATGCGGTTCACATAATAATAATAATAAGACACTTACATCCGTTCTGAGCTCCAAAATTACCCGTCATGTTGACAGTTACGGGATCATGTCTGGGGCTCAGAACGGGTGTAGGGGTGGTAGTCGCGGTACTAAGGAGCTCCTTCTCATCGACTCCGTCGCAGGCCATTTGGTCAAACGCAGCCGCCGGAACTTTGCCGCCGCCTGGATTGACTATAAAAAGGCATTCGACTCGGTGCCTCATTCATGGCTCTTGAGGGTCCTCGAGCTGTATAAAGTTGATTGTGCAGTTCGAGACTTCCTCGGAGTATGTATGGGGCAATGGAGCACGATCCTTTGTCTCCATGGCGAGCGGCTGGCGGCTGCGGATGACCGAATCAGGATAAGGCGGGGTATCTTTCAGGGCGATTGTTTGAGTCCACTTTGGTTTTGCCTGGCTCTGAACCCCCTTAGCACATTGCTGGAGGGTTCCGGGACAGGCTTTCAGTTTCGGAGAGGGGGGCCGAAGGTACCTCACCTTCTCTACATGGATGACCTCAAGCTGATGGCACCCAGCGCTTCCCGTCTGCAGGAATTGCTGAACATAACCACTGAGTTCAGCAATTCCATCAGAATGGAACTTGGCGTGGACAAGTGTGCGGTCCTGCATGTGGAGAGGGGACAGGTCGCTCGCTCGGCCGAGATCAGTCTCGAGCCTTCGAGCATCAAGACCCTCTCCGAGGCTGAGTCATACCGGTATCTGGGCATGTCACAATCTTTAGGGATTCAGGAGGCGGACGTGAAACAGTCAGTTTGCGAGGTCTTTTTTAGGCGCCTGGCAAAGATCTGTAAGAGTTATTTGTCGGGTGCCAATAAAGTCCGAGCCTATAACGGCTGGGTCA
The DNA here is from genome assembly GCA_036785405.1 of Coenonympha arcania. Taxonomy (NCBI): domain Eukaryota; kingdom Metazoa; phylum Arthropoda; class Insecta; order Lepidoptera; family Nymphalidae; genus Coenonympha; species Coenonympha arcania. The sequence goes on along the minus strand of CM072063.1, from coordinate 3,587,473 downwards.
TGCCCGTCCTCATGTACACCTTTGGCGTGCTCAGATGGACTCAGACCGAGCTAGATGCCCTGGATAGGAAAGTCCGCACAACTATGACTACCCATCGTATGCATCACCCGAAGTCTTCTGTGATGAGACTGTATATCCCCCGGAAGTGTGGTGGTCGAGGCATGCTCAGCGTCAAGACCATGCACAACCGGGAGATATCCAGCCTCAGAACTTACTTTAGGGCGAAAAGGGAGTCTCCGGTGCATCGGGAAGTCATAGAATGTGATAAAGGACTGACCCCCCTGTCTTTGGCCAACGCCGAGTGGCAGGGACCGGTTGTGCTTAGCACCTCTGACCGGGAGTCCGTATGGAAGGAGAAGGAGCTGCACGGACGCTTTTTTAAGGCTCTTCATGAGCCCCACGTGGATAGAAAAGCGTCCGTGCAGTGGCTGCGTTTCGGGGACCTCTTTGGGGAAACCGAGGGTTTTGTCTGTGCAATACAAGATCAGGTGGTTAAGACGCGGAACTACCGAAAGTACATTCTGAAGGATGGCACTCAGGACATTTGCCGAGCTTGTCGCCATCCCGGTGAGTCACTCAGACATGTGCTTTCGGGCTGTTCGGCGCTTGCCAACACTGAGTATTTGCACAGGCACAACCAAGCAGCCAAAATCCTACACCAAGAGCTTGCTCTGAAGTACGGACTCTTGGATGAGAGGCTGCCCTATTACAGGTACACGCCGGTTCCTGTCCTCGAGCGCGGCGGCGTCCGGCTCTATTGGGACCGGTCAATCATCACGGACAGGACTATCTTGGCTAACAAGCCTGATATCGTGGTGATGGACCGGGCACAGTCGCGGGTGTTTTTAGTGGACATCACAATCCCGTATGACGAGAACCTCGTGAGAGCTGAGACGGAGAAAAAACGAAAGTATCTGGATCTGTCTCACGAGGTTTCCGCCATGTGGCACGTGGAATCCACTGAAACCATCCCTATCGTGATTTCTGCCAACGGTTTAATCCCAGTCAGCCTCGCTAACCATCTGCGGCGGCTGGGTTTCCGTGGCAATTCACTTGCGGCCAAGATGCAGAGGGCGGTGGTGCTCGACTCGGCTAGGATAGTCCGTCGGTTTCTTAGCCTGTCGCCCTGACCCCCGGCCGTTTGGTCTCCCCTGCCGGGGTGTAGTCCTCCGCCCGGCACATATATGTATGTGTGTAACGTTTATGTATGTTTATAAATATTTTTTTTTTTTGCGTATTTAAGTAGGTTTGTTTTATGTCTTTGGGTTTTATATATATTTATCATGTGCCGGGTGTGAGAGTTAAATTCAATATGCAAATAATAATAATAATAATAATCATTTATTTCAGATAAAACATCCATATGGTATATAAATAAAATAAAAATACAAAAGGTATGCTAGGGCTATAAAAACTAAATATAACTAGATAGGACTATTTTTTATTTGCATCTCGGTGAACAGAGCGCCAGTGATTTATTATATCACTAGACATACTCTCACCGATGACCTTAAGGATGACGTTTTTCGACTCCAGCAATCGCTTCCAAAAAGAAGCGATTCGACTGCGTCTAATCGCGAAGAAATCGGGGATCCCCGCCTCGGCGAACATGCCCGACGCGCTGCAGTACCTCGGCAACCTCATGAGGATGCGGTATGCATCATTATACTGCACCCTCATGGTGCTCATTGTGGAACGCCTGAAATTCGTCCATAATTGACCTGTGTAAAAACATTGGCAATATGCACGAAACAGGGTTAATTTAACTTCGGTACTGCACTTTGAAAATCTGCGTGCGAGCATGTTACACCGAACCGACAGTGCTCTCCTCTCTCTTTCGATATCAAGGTCATCCCTCAGATCACCGGTGACAATATGTCCCAGATATTTGAACTGTTGCACCTCCCGAACTGCAGAACCATTCAAATAAACGCGTGGCACCTTCTCCGGACCCTTTCCTGATCTAAAAACCATAACCTCCGACTTCGAGACATTATATCTCAATCCGTGAGCGCCCGCGTAACGCTCGCAGATTGAGAGTAACTTACGCAGACCTCCAATCGATGGGCTGAGAAGCACCATATCGTCCGCATAGCTGAGATTGTTTACACAAACATCTCCCAGATGACAGCCGATTCTGGTGCCCCCCAACTCTTCGATCAGACCATTAATGTATACGTTGAAAAGGTCCGGAGAGGTGAGTCCTCCCTGGCGAACCCCGCAGTCTAGCCTATAACCGCTAGAGGTCGCGTCGCCCCACCTTACGCTGTTTATTTGGTTTCCGTACCAGTATTCCAACAGACTCGTTATCTCATCCGGGACCTGAGCCGCATGCAATTTGCTCCAGAGAACTTCATAGTTCACTAGATCGAATGCACGGCTCAGGTCTAAAAAGCACGCATATACGGACGTGTCACGCTTCGTGTAATATTGTACAGTATGTTTGAGACTGAGGACAGCCGAGTCCGTTGAGAGACCGGGACGGAAACCAAACTGAGCATCATTTATACGAATATTCTTCTGCAGCTCGGGATGCAGCAACCGTTCCAATATTTTCCCAATTACAGTACCCAGAGAGATAGGTCTATAGTTATTTGTAGTGCCCAAATCACCAGTCTTATTTTTAATAATCGGTACAACAATAGTTCTCATGAGATCAGCGGGTAAGTACGAATAACGAATACACATGTTAAATAAGGTACATAGCTTTGAGTACAGAACATTCCCCGCGAAAACGATATGCTCTATACTCAAATTGTCATGTCCAGGTGATTTACCGCGCTTTATTTCTTTAATAGCATTTTTTACACGGTCTGGTGTAAACTGTATAAGGTCAGGTGTGTTGAAAGTTCGTCTAATTTCGTGCGTTTGAATATTTTTATCTATTTTTAGCGGTTCATTTTGAAATTTTTTCGCAAATAATTCCGCTATCTCCCTCGGTTCCTGTAGGTTTTCAACCCTGACCGGTAGGCTTTGCTTACAGTTAAAGGATTTGGTAGCGTTCCAGAATTTTATAAAGTTATTTTCTCGTCTATGTGTTGCAAGAACTTCAAGTTTAATAGCGTCTTGGTTGCGTTGGCACCATTTTAATTTATTTTTAAAGACTTTGCGACTTTCGTACATTTCTCTATAAGAATTACCACTTGTCGGTTTACCCAGTAAAAGCCAGTTGCTATAGCACAACCTAGCCATTTTGTGGCTTTCATTTACATGTAAGTTCCACCCGGTCAGTGGTTTACGCTTGCGATGTTCACCGAGACGCAAATCAGAACTGATTATAGCACCTTGCTGCAAAATATTCACAATATTAAAATACAATGTATCAATATATTTACAATGATCTATAATATTATCACAGCTTTTATCACCAAAACATTTAAAACAATAAAAATCTTCCAACGTTTGAAGCTTAAAACTACAAAAATTTAAATAACTATCAATTTGACTAGCATCACGTTTATTCCATCGAATCTTATTAGAAGCATGATTAGGTTGTGTTTTCGTTTCATTTTGACTGCATCCATAGATGGCCTGGCTTGCATTCAAGTCATTTAGATTACACACTACGCGCAATGGTAGATGGTCAGATGAGTAGACACCATAAAGTACTTCAACTGAAACTATTGTACTCCAGGCGGACCTAGTTGTGACGCAGTGGTCAAGCCATCTAAGGCTGCCGTGACTGTCACTTACAAAAGTGTGAGTACTAGAATTACAACCCAGAAAATCTATGTCAGCACATACTAATTCTTGCTCATTACAAAAGGAAATCAGTTCATTGCCGAAACGGGTACAGGGATGCGCATTAAAGTCCCCTAATACATAAACTTTTGTTAAGTCGTTATCCTCTATAATTGCACTAATTTCTGACAGGCAGTCTGTAAATTTAGGTAGGTTTTCTTCGCTATCTGTGGGCATATATACCGAGAACACCGCAAAATTGCATTCACCATACGTCACTTTTATCGCGGTAATTCTGTCGTTCGCGCACTGTATAACAGAGACATTTTGTAATTTAGATCTGCGCCACAGAAGTGCCACTCCACCGTAGGGTCTCCCGCGCACGATGCGTGTCGTGTCTACGGACGATTTAGCCGTGCATGCGAAATCTTTATGTACACTATCGACGTAGCTGATATCATGGGGAAATAGCCAGGTTTCTTGCAAAGCTATTATGTCGGAATTGGCACACAGGTCTCGGACATGTTGCACAGAACTTTTTATCGATTTGCAGTTGAACGAACAAAGAACGATGTCGCCTTTTGTGGTTACGATATTTTGATTCGTGAGATTTTTTATTTTCATGTGGGACTTACTAACCATTAAGAGTTTTATATGGCGTATAGGATACCGGGCGCTCGCGGTATCGCCGGTAAACTAAGCCGGATGGCCAAAAGCTTGAGTCTTGGAGACTTGGAGCCTCGCAGCACGGGGCAGGCGGCGTGGCGCGTGGCCAGGTCGCCCTCGCCCGAGGGGTGCAGGTTGAGCCAGAACACCGCCGCGCTCTAAGGTCGTGGTTCGAGACGCTGAGACGGGTACGGTGCAGATGTGAACTCACCCCACTTGGAGCCTCGCAGCACGGGGCAGGCGGCGTGGCGCGTGGCCAGGTCGCCCTCGCCCGAGGGGTGCAGGTTGAGCCAGAACACCGCCGCGCTCTAAGGTCGTGGCTCGAGACGCTGAGACGGGTACGGTGCAGATGTGAACTCACCCCACTTGGAGCCTCGCAGCACGGGGCAGGCGGCGTGGCGCGTGGCCAGGTCGCCCTCGCCCGAGGGGTGCAGGTTGAGCCAGAACACCGCCGCGCTCTAAGGTCGTGGCTCGAGACGCTGAGACGGGTACGGTGCAGATGTGAACTCACCCCACTTGGAGCCTCGCAGCACGGGGCAGGCGGCGTGGCGCGTGGCCAGGTCGCCCTCGCCCGAGGGGTGCAGGTTGAGCCAGAACACCGCCGCGCTCTAAGGTCGTGGTTCGAGACGCTGAGACGGGTACGGTGCAGATGTGAACTCACCCCACTTGGAGCCTCGCAGCACGGGGCAGGCGGCGTGGCGCGTGGCCAGGTCGCCCTCGCCCGAGGGGTGCAGGTTGAGCCAGAACACCGCCGCGCTCTAAGGTCGTGGCTCGAGACGCTGAGACGGGTACGGTGCAGATGTGAACTCACCCCACTTGGAGCCTCGCAGCACGGGGCAGGCGGCGTGGCGCGTGGCCAGGTCGCCCTCGCCCGAGGGGTGCAGGTTGAGCCAGAAGACCGCCGCGCCCTAGGGTCGTGCCTAGATACGCTGAGAGGGGTACGGTGCAGATGAGAACTCACCCCACTTGGAGCCTCGCAGCACGGGGCAGGCGGCGTGGCGCGTGGCCAAGTCGCCCTCGCCCGAGGGGTGCAGGTTGAGCCAGAACACCGCCGCGCCCTTCACCGGGAACACGCTTAGTCCCAACTCCGTGAACACCGTGGCCCCGCCTTGCGCCACATCTGACATCTGTAGTCATAGTAAATAAGCTGTTAAAAACTAGAAAGATATGTTATGTTTTTCTTTATCTCACAAAGTCCGAAGAATTCAGGTTTGAAAGTAGAAGAATTGATAGTGTACTCACATAAAACAGAACCGTTGCGATCCGATTCCCATTGAACTTTTCGAAGGCGTTTTCCTGTTTCTGTAACAACAATGTTCATTATTTACCTACTAATACTAACGATAGCTGATTTCAGAACGTGTTAAAACTCAACACGATTATCGGAAAGAAAAAAGAAGTACAAGCACGTATTTTGTTACACATTACAAAAATGTACATGTACTGAAACGATGCCTGAAGCTTCCCCCACCCGGGCAATTGAAGGAACTACCAAACAACGCTTTTAATGTATGGCATAACCCAGAAATGGATATCAGCTCGTAGACCCGTGAAGTGGCCAAGACTCATTACTCACCCTCGCGAAGTCAAAGTGCGGCTCGTAGTGGCCGCCGATGCCGTAGTTGACCACCTGCAGCTCTTCGGCCGACAGCATGCTGAGGCCCGTGAAGTGGCAAGACTCATTACTCACCCTCGCGAAGTCAAAGTGCGGCTCGTAGTGGCCGCCGATGCCGTAGTTGACCACCTGCAGCTCTTCGGCCGACAGCATGCTGAGGCCCGTGAAGTGGCAAGACTCATTACTCACCCTCGCGAAGTCAAAGTGCGGCTCGTAGTGGCCGCCGATGCCGTAGTTGACCACCTGCAGCTCCTCGGCCGACAGCATGCTGAGGCCCGTGAAGTGGCAAGACTCATTACTCACCCTCGCGAAGTCGAAATGCGGCTCGTAGTGGCCGCCGATGCCGTAGTTGACCACCTGCAGCTCCTCGGCCGACAGCATGCTGAGGCCCGTGAAGTGGCAAGACTCATTACTCACCCTCGCGAAGTCAAAGTGCGGCTCGTAGTGGCCGCCGATGCCGTAGTTGACCACCTGCAGCTCCTCGGCCGACAGCATGCTGAGGCCCGTGAAGTGGCAAGACTCATTACTCACCCTCGCGAAGTCGAAATGCGGCTCGTAGTGGCCGCCGATGCCGTAGTTGACCACCTGCAGCTCCTCGGCCGACAGCATGCTGAGGCCCGTGAAGTGGCAAGACTCATTACTCACCCTCGCGAAGTCAAAGTGCGGCTCGTAGTGGCCGCCGATGCCGTAGTTGACCACCTGCAGCTCCTCGGCCGACAGCATGCTGAGGCCCGTGAAGTGGCAAGACTCATTACTCACCCTCGCGAAGTCGAAATGCGGCTCGTAGTGGCCGCCGATGCCGTAGTTGACCACCTGCAGCTCCTCGGCCGACAGCATGCTGAGGCCCGTGAAGTGGCAAGACTCATTACTCACCCTCGCGAAGTCAAAGTGCGGCTCGTAGTGGCCGCCGATGCCGTAGTTGACCACCTGCAACTCCTCGGCCGACAACATGCTGAGGCCCGTAAAGTCGGCGACGCGGCGCGACACCCGCGCGATGATCGGCGACTCCTCGTCCTTCAGCCAGCCCGACTTGCTGATGCGGTAGTGGGCGGGGACCAGTTCACCCGTCTTCGGATCGTGGACCGTTGCACGTTTGAACTGTAAAGGGATTTTCTTTGTTTTACGGCGGGGCTACAGTACCGGGCTACGGCGAATTCAAAGCAGGCCGGGTAGATCGGTAGAGGCAACGCGTAGTATTCGCGCGTGGACGATGTCCTATCAAGGCACTGTTAGCAAACTGGCGAGAATCAAAGAGTTTTGTCGCGGCAATATTTCTACGACAACGGCATCCTGCGCATGATTGTAGAAAAAATGGATAGTCCCCTGATGAATATTCTTCATCAGAGATAGACTGATGACTAGAAAACCAGAAAACCAATTTTATTTTTTCGGCGACTTCACACGCAACGAACGAAGAGAATTCGGCCAATCGCGGAAAAGTCCCAGGAACAGAAGACAGAAGAAGACTAAAGAGTTGCGAGTAGTCACTGAATCTATATTATCACTAGAAAAATTCCACATCGACCTGTCGCCGCCGCGGACAATATTAAACTCACCCTCGGCTTGGCCAATTCCTTGATGTGTTCTATCTCGGCGTCGCTGAGCACTTCGTGGAACACCACGATGTCGGGCTTGAGGTACTTGTACTCCATCTTGATGCGCGCCAGCCGCAGGAACGGGTGGTTCTCACTCAGATAGCGGCAGGTTAACCTGAGGAATAACATGACAGAATTAGGACCTCCAGGTCTCGACCTACATCACCATTTCCAAATCAGGGTTTCTCAAGTAATTAATATGACATACTAAAATATAAAGGACTATATTAGCGACACGCGCCCTTGGGAGTGATAGTGAATTGCTCTGATTTTATTAGGCTATTTATAAAATATGGTGGTAACATAAAATAATACACGGTTGTTTGTTGTGGACTTTTTCTCAGTGGCAGAGCGCGATAGCACTCTCGTAAAGTAGTTTTCACCATTATGATAATGGTATTGAATACTTTTTAGTGTTACTTTTTAGTGGAAAACAACTAATGCGCAAGGCATTGGAAAAAATGCCCAAATCGCTTGAAGTATGCTTCTTAAATCTGAAAAGTTCCCTCAATTTCTCCAAGCTCCCATCATCAGATCCTGACTTGATGAATACAGTCATTACTAAAAATCCTAAATCGCTTCAAGCATATTAGCAAAATTTGAAGAGTTTTCTCGATTTTACCCAGATACCATCATCAGATCCCGACCTGCTGACCATAAGACAACCTAGAAAAAAAATACTCTTTCAAACAATACCCAAATCACTTCAAGTGTACTTATTAAATTTGAAGAGTTCCCTCGATTTCTCCAGGATCCCATCATCAGATACTGACTTGATGACTATGGGACCAACTATACCCTTACAAACAAAAAAAGAATTTTCTAACGCACGCACAATTTTCACGCATCTTCGAGTAATCGGGAAACATACATTAAAAAAAAAGATTCCGACGAATTGAGAACCTCCTCCTTTTTTTGAAGTCGGTTAAAAATGAAATGATTCGTCGTAAGCGCCTGTAAGATTGGCCTGTATGGTTAGGACAGTGTGGTAATTGTGATCAGAAGCTTCTTATTAGCTTTCTAAAAGTAGACTAAATTGAGGAAGGTGTAATAGGCAATAGCTACTATATCAACGTACTTTTTAGATATTTCAGCGGATATTTCCAGCTCCCCGCGGCACAACGCCTCGTACACCTTTCGTTCTTTCTCGTACGTGGACATTTCTTCTGGTTTTTTCTCAATTTTCTCATCGTCCAGTAAATATTCATCAATGTCCACCTCCCCCGTGTCCTGCGTACAAAATTATGTTACTGTTAAGAGGGCGCTGAAAGCTAGAAAAAAATCAGATCGTGTCACATTTAGCAACGTTGACTGCCACGTAATGTCAACAAAACCGCGAACACTAGGTAAGATAATGAGATAAATGCATTTCGGACCACCTAGTTGTAGGCAAAAGATTTCTTGAAATTTTATTTGAAAATTGTAAGGGCATTTTTCGGGATTTTAAAATTTACCACAAATTTTTGATGATATCGTAAGATGACCTTATTCAAGAGAATAAACAACTTTGCGGAACATTTATTCTTTTAATCTTATATGATTTTTCAATCGTCAGATAAACGTTAATTGGGGAATAAATATGACGTTTTGACAGATTTTGTATGCCATAATATATTTCAAGTTTATTCCTCAGATCTGACGATTGAAAAATCGGCACTTACAAATGCTCAATATGGATTTGGGAAAAATAAGTCTAACTCAAATGCCATGTTTGAACTTGAAAATAATTTTAGAAATGCTAAATAATGGAAACTCTATAACTGTTCTATTTCTTGACATGTCTAAGGCGGTTGATCTTGTTAACCATAAAAAATATTGGACAGATTAGAACAAGCAGTAATTTTAATCTGAAGTTTTTGGCAGAAATAGTTGACAGTTCAAAGCCTTTATTGCAACAGCAATAAAGCTTGATTGATTATTATTTACACTTAGTACTGTTAAGGTCCAATAATCTATGTACTATGAATTATAGTCGCCTTCCAAACGTTTTGTCGCCCTTTGGTCCATTTGCATATGTCGGACCTATCCATTTCTATTTCAGCTTCTTGCATACTTTTTCTGCCTCTGTAAATTTAGTTCTACTTTTTATATCTGATAATCTTATTAGTTATCCTTCTTTCTATTACTTTCTTCATTGTATTACTTGTAACCATCAACTGTCCAAGGAAAACATACTCTTCCACATAATCGATTTTCTCATTATTTACTTTGATGTTATATGTGTGTGATGCATTTCTCATAATTTTTGTTTTAATTGTGTTCATTGAAGCCCTGCGCGCTGTCGCGCTGTGGTCTGATAGTTGCTGTTGCATTTCATATAGTTTTTGGGGACACTGAAAACAGGCTGAGATCATATGCGAAGCGTAAATCAGTTAGGAATGAGGATTTTATATTAAGTTCATAATCGTCCCATTCCAGGTTCCTGAAGATCATTTCGAGGGCTGCTGAAAACAACTTGGGTCACCTTGTTGGATAGATTGAGTTAGGGTCACCATGAACACCCTAAACAAGCATTGCTTCCCAGATATATTCATGTTCCAAGGAGTCTAAGGCCTTGTTATAATGGAAAAAATGGATGAAAATTTGAAATACGACATAACAATCTATATGTAAATGTAGAATAAAGGAAATGCATGCTTACTCAAAAATTAAAAGAAGACAACACAATACATATTTGCTATATTAATAAACCAATTGACATTGTGCAATATAAGGTTTTCAGGCATTTATTTTGACGTGGGCTATTAGGTGTGTATTAGCCTAGTCTGATGGGCACTTTTGGCCGGGGAAAAGCTAGGGGGAGTAATTACTCAGCGATAAGAGTACCCAGCCGCGATAGCTGGGGAAAGCGAGTTCAAATCACGCTGCGAGTGAAATTTTGATTTGTATTTAAATTTATAGGAAATAGGAATTATTGAATGGAAGCAGGTGTTATTTTGCGGAAATCCATAATTTGCAGGACAGATTAATTTGTTTTGCTATAATCCACTACTTGAAAAGATTCTGTCATAGAGTGTACAATTTCGCATCGTAAAGTCAACATTTCCGGAGGATGTCCTGGTGTCGGGACGAAACGTGCGTCGTAGAAAGTGTTGGAAAATTGTATGTGGTGTTTCATGTGGGCAGTGTTCCTGCATATTGTACCATACATAATCTATTCAAGTAGCGGATTATAGCAAAACAAATCAATCTGTCCTGCTTATAGGAATTGTATCCTAAGTGTGTAAAACACTAATCAAAAAGATGATTAGTTAACGCTAGGGGTGGTTTTTTTAAGTACACTAACTGTGATTTTAAGTATCTTATTATCATGGTTCAAGAAATACAGCCTGGCGACAGACGGACGGATGGACGGAGACGACTAGCGGAGTCTTCGTAATAGGTCCCGGTTTTACACTTTGGGTACGGAACCCTAAAAAAAGTCAAAAAAATAAATTTAAGCGTAGTCTGTTTCATTAGCTGTGCACAAATTCATTTTACCCTCTTACAGAATTCATTACTTATAAATATTTCCTATTTATATATTGTATCGTAATAAATTTGATTTTTTTTTAAATTTATTATTGCACATTATCTCTTGAACTATATTTACGTAGGAACTAATTAACATAGTAAAATTTATTAGTTTTATGAATGTTATCACAAATCAATAATGCAATATCTAATATTTGCATACTGAAGTGTCAAAATAGTGAACATGTTGCACAAAGTGCGCACATACAGGAGCACTCTCTATTCCTCCCTCTCAAAATTGATTGATATCGTCCTTTTTTGCATATACTACTCCCACCGCCATTGACTTGTCATTGCTTGAGGGAATTCAGTGCTCGTTAATTGTGTGCTTTAAAAGTAAAGAGTGAAGGTCGATATTTGACAGAAAGTCTTTTGCTTTAATATACTTTTATTTCGTAGTTTTTGCTCCCCATAATTACAATTATACTATTAACGCCACCAAATCATTTATAAATACACACACAATAATTTATAATTCATAATTTATATATTAAGGATACAAAGAACTATTTTTTTGGCCTGGAGCACAGAAATACAGTCTTCTCGTCTCAATGGAGCAATTGTGACTGATTGTCATGCGCAAAACATCGTTCTGGTACAAAAGAGCATGGCGTGTTACGCGAAATAAGAATGTAATAAGCGCCATTTATAGTTTACTGTAATAACTTTTAAAATACATGATTTAGAAAGAAAACGATAAGATACGTACTTCGTAATATTTATTGGAATTATAATCCTAAACCTTGGCTCTCTAGTACGTATAACATTGATAATAAATTGAAAATTGTAAAAAATTGGACGCAACTTCGGGAATTTTTTTAATCGACAAAATATTATCCTTTTATGTTTTCACTTTTACAGTTTCTCGCCAATATGATGTAATATACGTGTGTTTTATTTCAGGCAGTTGAGACTTGATTTACTACTGTAAAAATGAAATCTTGAACTGACATATTCAGTTTATACCCGCTCTTAACATTTAGCAGAAAGTAAAGCTAGGTGCAGCTTGGCAACAATGTCTTGACAAAACAGAAACTTTTTTTTGTTTTTTGATACAATGTCATTATAAATCTCGCAGACGAAGTCAAGATAATAAATAAAAATGGTATGTTTTTTATTATTTGAATTTAAGTCACTTAATTTGTCACTATTATTGTAATTTAATAGTGGCACCTCTATTTTATTCTTTACTCTTTTTTGTAATACTATGAGTTTGTTTAAAATGTGTACTGTTTTTGTATACTGAAATGAACAAATAAAAAAAATCACTGACACTCCGGAAGAAGTGAAAACATTTCAATAACGCCACCAATTTAGCTATCGTTTACTAGGGCTAGATTGCGATGTGTGAAATGTCCTGTATATAAATATATATTGTGAGTTTGTGTACGGGAGTTTACGTAACAGGGTGTGTGTACTGTCGCGAGTTAATGATTTTTCCCATCTCAAAAATGCCCAATTCTTTAGGGCTAGATTGCGATGTGTAAAATGTCCTGTATATAAATATATATTGAGAGTTTAGGTACGGGAGTTTACGTAACAGGGTGTGTGCAATGCCCAATGCGCGTAAGTTTTTACTTCAAAGCAATGCTACATACCCCACGTAGTCTTTTTTTGAGCTTGGCTTCCTTCTCGTCAAGGGCTTTCTGGTAGTGAGGCAGGTTACCGCGCGCGCGCGCGTGCGTCGGCTCCAGCTGTAACAGCTTCTTAGTCCAAAGCATCGCCTGCTTCACGTCATCTGCAAGGATTATTAGATTAAGGGCCTGTTTCACAATCACCAGATAAACTTTACCCAGGGAATATATTTGATGTTGTGACAATTTTTGTATTGCGAAGCTGTCATAATGTCAAGTTTATCCTTACATAAAGTTTAACTGGCGGTTGTGAAACATGCTCTATATAGGTTTAGCTAAAAATGCATGGCAAATTATTTGTTTCATTTAAGTCTTAATATTTTTTTATTTGAGTATGTATTAAGTTTTTTAAGTTGTTGTTTGTGTTTAGCTTTTTACTGTATTTCAAATTGTATATAATGTTTGTCTTCTTTCGTATTTCAGTGTTTCTTTTTTATCTAAGCGTTTTATTTTCAGTATGCTTAAGTTTCATAGCGTGCTATACCGTGTAATAAAGAAACGTGGAATAGGAATGGCATAGCTCTAATCCACAGATTAGTAAAAGAGCGAGATTGGCCCTATGAATCAAATTGTATTGAAACCTGCTGTCGCCAGTTTTCCCCACCACTTGCTACAAATACACATGCAGCAATAGATGTGAAGTATCTTACACACCACGCACACCGATAGATCAGTGCAAAGTGGTAAGAACAAATATAGTCTTTGTTGTTTATAAAACAGCACTCAATTTAGAACACCGTGCAGATGCACACAAACAAATATCAACCGTGGTGAAACGCCAATGAAAGCCGTCGAAAAGCCATTAATTTTAGGGATGGACTAAAATTTAAAGTTATCGATTCTTCAATTTTTTAATATTCGTGTTTTCACAATATCTCTATTCTCTATTTTTTTATGTATAAAAATCAATTCCAAAACCCCTTGGTCACGACATCACGCGTGAACGGCTAGACCGATTTCAATAAATATTTTTGTGTTGTCAGGAGTAGGTTCTTACGAAAGAAAAAATTAAGAAAATTGCGCGGAAAATTAGACTGTTTGGCAAAACGAAGTTCACCGGGTCAGCTAGTCTACCAATAATTATGAAAAGTAATATACCTACGTGTATATTCGTTTATATGATATTATTATTATTATGTATCTACAAAAAAAAATACGACATAAAATGCCTCAAATGCAAAAACGAGGTTCTTAATTCAGTGCTTCTAAAAACAGAGCCTAATATTACATGTCACAGGTCACTAGCTCGTAAAAGAAATCAGTTACACATCTGATATTTTGGTATTTGGTGTAGAACGCCGACCCAAAATTAAATTTTCAAAATTAAATTAAATAAAATGAAAGTTTAATTTTGGGTTGGCGTTGGAGGGGGTACTACGTAAAAAAGAAGCCTTAATAGATAATTAAGAAGAATTAATAGATAATTAAGAATGTAAATAACCATACATTAGTATCTACGTTAATTGGCATTGTATTAATTTAAATTATATTTTAAGTCTCTACATTGTCAAAACAATTTTATTGTATTCTCATTTAAATAAAAACTCTTTTCAAATACCTGACTTATAAAACCACAAAGTAAAAAATAATATCTATTTCTACACACTGGTTGAAGTCGGGTGAGTATTAATAATACTTCAATATAAATAATTTTTTACAGTGTCTTTCAAAAACTTTCCAACAGTTCCTGAATTCCCACAGCTTAGCAGTGCAGTACCCTGCAGCATCAGGGTTGAAGAGTTTGGACTTGGGTTTAAGTATGAAGTCGTTGCTTGATATTTAAAATATTAATTCACTATCAAAAGTTCTTGGATTTCATTGGTTAAGGAGTTCTGTACTCTGCTGTACAGGATTGAGGAGTTGCACTCAGAACCATTAATAAAATATTTTTCAAAACGGTTTAGAAATCTTGAACAAATCGAAATAGATAGGTACGTAAAATATGTATCACACAAAATAAATCGTTAAAAATATCGAAAACATCGCCCATCTCTAGTTTACGCAAGCTCACAGCGGCCTTACCACGAAACACACCACGAAACGTGCAAGTAAAAATCGGTAAAGCACACTCAACCATTGCGTCGTAAGACCGGCCGGTTCATTGATTGATTTATAGTAAGCAAGCAATGGTTTTTGTTTATAATGTGATACAAAGTTGTCACTTTACATATTTTGATACTGCTAAATAATGTTTTATTGATTTTTATGGAAAATTACAACAAAATACATGTACTTACGAGTGAAATGAGATGCCATCTTTAGTATTATTCACTTTTTTGCTTGATTTTTTGCAAACAATCACTGAACAACACGGCATTTTTATAAAAATCGAGAGCAGTGAAGCGATCGTTGGACGACACTCCACTAAAGACAGAAACGGTTAGGAGGTGTATTTTAAACTACATAAGCTCGCACGGACCACACCTCCTTGGCCCATCTTGCTCTTTTACTAATCTGTGCTCTAATCTGTTTTGTCTTTTTCCTTCGAATGCCAAATTACTAATGTCAGAAACCGGGGAAGTTGCTATCATGCACTGAATCCGTGGGTCACTTTTTCGGTAATCTGTCAGTTACACCCGGAATTGCGTTATGAATTTTCATAGGCTGGCACAAAGACTATAACAACGATGAAGGCCCACTGCACTTAAGGGGATTTATTGAATTTATCTTTGTCTTTTTCACTCTCACGGAGATTTGGTAGGTGCGACATGCAGCGTCGCGGAAGAATATAACAGAAAACGACCTTTTACCTAATTACTCAAAAACTAAGCTGGTTATCAAAAATCTGTTTCTTAGATATTATGATTACCGAAACTTTAAAACAATAATTACAATTACATCCAATGTAAATAATATATGTATAAAATAGTGTCCGATAAAAACTAGAAAAACTGAGATTTTGGAGCAACTTTTGGGACAACTTTCTATCGAGAAAATTTTATCCAATCGTGTTTGTGCTTCTAAGCGATTTTAGATTAAAGACCCAAAATACATGACGTGTAAATTTGAAAGTAATTGTCTTTATAGTTTTTGCATAAAACTTCATTCAAAATCGCTTAAATACGGCTTCTATACACCGTTAAACAGTAGAAGCTGTTCGAGAAGCAAGCTAGCATCTTACCCAGCAAGTAGTGCGAGAAGCTGATATACTCGAGGATGTCGACCTCCGAGAAGTTGCGCGCCTCGTCGTCCTCCGTGTACTTGCGCAGCGCCTCCATCATCCACGCCAGCGCGTTGGTGAAGTCCTTCTCGTTGTACAGCGCCTTGCCCAGCTCGTAGCAGTCGCCGGCGCTCATCGCTGTGCTGCCCGACACGTACACAATAACCACATTATTTTAAACAGCAGTAAAGACGTATTCTTATTGGTACAGAGCTACAATGTTAGGTGTACAGGAAATAAGTACGCGTAGCGCGACCCGTCAACGGATTATGTACCTGAATGTACAGTTGCCAGCAAATCACTTGGGAAAATGTACAGTTGCCAGCACTTAACTTTGGAAAATGTACCGTTGCCGGCACGTAACTTGGGAAAATGTACAGTTGCCGGCACTTAACTTTGGAAAATGTACCGTTGTCGGCACGTAACTTGGGACAATGTACAGTTGCCGGCACTTAACTTTGAAAAATGTACCGTTGCCGGCACGTAACTTGGGAAAATGTACAGTTGCCGGCACTTAACTTTGGAAAATGTACGATGCGCAAGCTTTTTCCCACCACCCCTTGCCAAGTTACATATCGGCATCTGTATCTAGTCGGCAGTGTATTGGAAGATATAAGACTTCAAGAACTTATGATGAACAGAAGTTTTAAAATGAAACTAGTTTTAAAATGAACTTAACAGGCCTTAATACATATTATCACTACATTTCCCAGGGCAACTTTTGAAAAGGAAAGAACTATTATAAGAATATTAGTTTAGTAGAACCCAAATTTTCTAAAGGAATGTGGAAGGCTGCGGACAGGATGTGGAAATACGTTGGCAATGATTGGCTAACGGTATAGTGGTGGTGAATAAAAATACCTAATAATTTCTGACTATAAAGTGCAGGTGTTCAACTGGTTCGAATTCTTATAAAAAATTAACAACAATCAAGTTTAAAAAGTAAAGACAAACGTGACAAACGATGATATAATTAGTTACAATGATGTTTTGTTATTTACAAAAGTACCCTTCCATCACCATGATACTTACGGAAAAGTGTGAAATACATACTAAAAAAATTAAATACTAGTAATGGGACAAAATAAACCAATGCTCCGAACCCGAATTTAAAAAGTAACTTACGAAACCGCTATCCAGTCATCTTTACTACTGTAAAAATCACAAAAAATACACTGCAGTGAACGTCAACTCTCCTGACACGCGAGGATGAGCTTACTGAGCTCTCTCTCTTTAAAGGATCTTACGCGTATAAAGAAATAATGAGAGTGCATGCAAATACACCATTTTTATGGTCACGCATGTCAGGTTCGTTGGTTTCGGTAGCAATTACTATAATCACAGAGCAAGGAATGACTTTTATTGTCTTTTGTTTTCTGTGACTATAATAGTGGGAGGAGTGGGAGCAAAGTATTCTAATATGTAATAGTATTTTTAACAATAATATTTAACTGTTTATACAAATTTAATATATGTAGACTTTTAATATCATGAATAAATTATTTAAGTAATTTATTCTTGTTACTTACGAATCTGTTGGTATATCTCTGTAAAATTATAGACTGATATTTAAAAGTGGAAATGATAACAATATTTAAGCAATGTGATTTTGGAAAAATGAGTAGGTATAAGCAGTGGTCGCTCAGACATCAATTTCATTTGTGAAAATTTCACCGTAATTCATTATTTCAGAGATCTGTACACTCTCCTTTAAAAACTGTACACTTATCAATTAATTTTCTGCAGTCTGTACACTTGCGTTGATTTAAATCTACGCGTACGAGAAATACACTCGGGTAACAGCGTCTAATAAATAACAATTACAATAAAATCTCTCGGCGCTACTAAAATTCCATGCCTCAATTTATATTAACCAGCTTCGCGCGCTCGACATAAACAATGTATTTAAGGGTCACCTTCTCACCTATAGATGACTCCATTTAGTCTGCCTTCAGACAGGTCGTTGACCTCGAGGTGGTAGGTCTCTTGCAGCCTCGTGAGCGCCTGCGCGGCCCCCGTGAGGTCCTCCAGGGTTGGGTACTTAACATCGCTGTGGTTGTTCAGTATCGTTATGTTCTTGATATATGCTGTGAACAAGAGATTGTGATTGTAAATCACTTGTAAAAGACTTATAGAGCTTCCAATTCAGTATACCTAAAGCGGAAAGTATTCGATCAATGTATCCCAGGCTCTTACAAAGACGGTGCGGAAAAAAAAAGGTGCGGAAACTTGGACCCTCGATAATAAAGTTGCTCAACGCGCGATGGAAAGGCCTATATCTGCTATACGGGGTCCCTAACAAGATCAGCAAGAGAACAGGCGTAAATGATATTGCGAAGAGTGGCGCTCTTAAAACTGGATAGGTCACGTCTGGGGAAGACAGATGTTGGAGCAGGGCATTACTAGAATGGCAACTGCGACTTTCACAAAGAAGAATTGGCCGACCACCTGCACGATGTCAAGATGATATCGCTAGGGCAGAAAGTGGTTTCAACACACTAACAACAGAAGCGGATGAAACGCAAATGGAGAGGCCTCAGTCCAGCAGTGGACTGAAATGGACTGATGATATAGTGCTTAGTAGTCTCCATCACAAACGACGTTTAGCGACCTTCCTGGAATAGTTGGGACGAGCTCGGATTTAAGCGGGAGGTCCTGGGTTTAAATTTCTGGCCAGGGCCAGTTTGTGTTAATATTATTTGTAACTCTAGCTCAACCCTGATGTCAGATCAGATCAGAGGCTTTGGCCATGGCAGTTATGATCCAACGGGCAAAGGTCACAGACCGCGAATTTTCGTTCCGGTGCGATTATATTTTTGTAACCGTTTAGCAGGTATGCAAAAATGAGTTTCTGAACCTTCGACATATTATTATTGATGCAAGTTTTCGGAGGCTCTCAGGCGCATGCTGGTCATAAGTGCGAGAGACCAATTCGACGCTCAATACCAACATCTCAGACCCCGGAAAGTTCTCACATACTTAAGAAAAACTACTGATAAAAGAAAGATTCCGATGAATTGAGAACCTCCTCCTTTTTTTTGAAGTAGGTTAAAAATAAAATCACCTGTAATTTTATCTGGTTTGTCGATCAAATAGGTACCTCTTTCTCAGTGATTGTCAAAAATTCAAAGGTTAGCCATTGTGTTGAAGTCACATCATCGATATTACAAACACCTCACGTATAATGACGTTGTCGCCGAATTCCAAAGCTGTCTATTTTGGTATTTAATCTCATCACAAGGCTTCACAAAAACAATGAACAATTGAAGCTTAGTTCGAACTTTTGTAAATCTGGGAAAGATTAGTGGTGACGTGGTAATATAAAACTGTTATAATTGGTTGCTTTTTAGTCGTTTTGGCTATTTAGATAATTGTAAACTGCTGCGACCTTTCCGTTGGATTGAGCCAATTAGGAGCTTTTTTTGTAAACTGGGGAAATCTTTCTAAATCTCGGAGTACATAGACCTATTATGATAGTTACGTTATTATGGGTGGATACTTATTATTTTTGCGCCATCATAGGTATTTTAAGGGACTTAAACATCGTTTTATGGGAAATCATAGAGAATGACAGGTTTAACTAACAACTGTGAGATAAATAAAGCCGATTACGTTATTTGAAAGAATAGTTAAATATTGACTGTCAGTTTGAGCTTTCGTAAGACGTTGGACACTATTGAATCCTAGCCCGTAGATATCTGTACATATACCTACAATCTTCGTTATTAATTTTTTTATAAAGTTGCATTTAATGCATGCCTTGCAAATAGAGATGGCGAAATCGTGGTCGATAGACATGCAGTAAAATATAATATTCACTAGCTATAAAACAATTTAACGAAGCTGCAATCACACGATTGTGTCATACTCATAATAAAGGTCGTGATGCACGTTTCTTACGTACTACTTGATGACTACTTTAGCTATTTAAGTTTTATGTGAAATTGAAAATAAACATTAAGTTAGATGCCTTGTACAATTATTAGTATAAGTTGTTTGACGTAAAATGAGCGTGAATCGAATTATGGTCCGCGATGGGCTAATTCAGTATACGAACAAAATCAAATACACCAGTCTTGCCTGTTGTATTAGCTAGCTAGCTTTCGACCACAAGTTATTTCACGTGTATTATCAAGTATTTAGGACCAGCAAAAGAAAGAAAGAAAGATAGAAAACTTTATTTTGCAATAAAATTATGCCACATGTAACAAAACAATGCACCTTACGTACTAAAACTCGGGCAACAAAAACCAATAATTGCCCAAGTGAGGGAAGCACCAGACACCGCCTGTCACATGTGGCACAACCCGGAAAAAGGCCTCAACTCAGCATGGTGCTGAAAATTACTTAAAACTGAACCCTTTGCTCGTTTATGGGGATACTGATGACTTTTCTACCATCATTTTTATCATTGACGCATTGGCAATGGGTGATGGCCTCCTTTCAAAAAAACAGAACTTTATTGAGCTTATATTGGAGCTTTCCATGTCGCAAGTTTGGAATACATGAAAATGAAAACGAAAATATTTATTTTCACATAGGCCTAAATAATAGGCTCTTATGAAAAGCCAAAACTCTACCGCCAGGTTCGGAAAGCAGGTTTACACCGAGAAGAACTGGCAAGAAACTCGGCACTTGCTCTTTTCAAAAATTTAATTATTTATAATACAAGATTTCTTATAAATTATGAAAAATTATTACATATTTTTAAGATATCTCGTAAGGAGATGGAAGCAAATTCTTCAATAGTATAGTAGGTAGTCATGATTCAATAAAATTACTACTCGTCATCGTGATAAGTCCGTCACTGCCATAAACCAAAGATTCAAAGATCCTTTCTTTATTTCACATAGGCGTCTAAATTACTTCAATAAGTAAATAATTCTTCAGTAAAACTCTGATAATATAAAGATGGAATTTTGCGTTCTCAAGATACAGGCATTCTGGAGTTCAGAGAGGCACTTTTACAGTACACTATTGCATGCTGGACGGCAGAATGATTGATGCGTTTTTTACGCGACACGACCTTTGAGTAGCAATGTAAACATTATTATGTTTCATAATGTGCTAATATTTCGTAGCTATGAGATTTTGTAATATTTACTCTGATTATAACAAGTTAAATACAAAGACGATGATGAGTGCTAAAAGGACGTATATTTTTAGACGACTACTACATGTTACATACAGTATGATGATTAGAGAAACATATTCTATTTGTGTAACTTAATATGTCTCTTTAACATCATAAATATTAAGTGTATTTTTTTAAGAGTATCTTCATTATTAAATGATATATAAAACGGGGGATTGTAAAAAAACTTTTATTTTTGGGAACTGCGAAACAAAGAGCGGATTTAGAAATTACCTAAGTATGTCAGTACATATACCCGTGTACACTACTAGGTGGTGATCGCGTCTCCGAGCGTGTGAAATTTGGTTTTTCACAAATCCCGGGACACCCACTCATTTTTTCGGGATAAATGTGTTAATCCAGGTTATAAGCAAAATTGGCTCAGTAGTTACAGAGTGAAAGAGTAGCAAACACACAAACTTACGCCTTTGTAATAAATAAGTGTGATGATCTTGTTTTCCAAATACAAAACAGATGACAAATTGTGCGATGCATTTTTATACCTATAAGCGTAAATTATATGCGTTGAAAGGTTTAAGTTATAAAAACATTAAAATATATATAGAATCTTTACCTGTTCCTGCCACGATGTCCTTCTCGATGACATCCAAATCTGTCGTCAGTCTTTTTATTAATGTAAATGCATTTATCGGATTGCCCAAATAGTTGGGGATGTCATCCATTGCTTTTTCGTGTTCATTTCTATATTTGACTAGATGCCTGAAAGAAAAACAAATTTTGTGACAAAAAAACTTGAGAGGTGTCAAGGGACTCCCGGAATGAACGAAGTATATCTGGCTTGCTTTCTATAAGAGAAAGAGAGACAGACAGACAGACAGACAGACAGACAGACAGAGAAACATGTGCAGACGCCGCACGACTTTCAAAAGCTTACTCTTTAGCAAAAAGTGTCGTTACAACTTTTCGTCTTAGTTTTTTCCGCCTAGCCCCCTTTCGCAACGCGCGATAAGGAACTTCGGTCCAACCAACAAAAACACAAAATATTATATCTCCATCCGCAAAGATTATATTAAGAAAAATATTTACGCACGCGAGTAGGTACTTTAGGTACAGGAAGGTCAAAAATTTTAAGATGATTACGTGATTATTTAATCACTTTATTATATATTCTTTGTCTGTACCAACTTAAAGTTATCTCTTGATTAATTATAATTAATGTAATTTTTTTATTATATACAAAACCAAGTTGTATTTCTGCATCTAAATTCATAAATGACGAACGAATGGGGCAGGTGGCGGTCCTGCCCTCTACATCGGAGGTCGTGGATTCGATTCCCGCACAAATGGAAATTGTTTGTGTGATGAGCATTGAATGTTTTCCAGTGTCTCAGACCTCAGTGTTTTTATACATTGTATTTATGTATATTATGTTTCAGGCAATGACTTCTATGTACAGTCATTGGTTTCAGGTATCAAGCTATCGCTTACTTTTGTGTTATGCAGATATTTATTTATTTACTAGCTGACCGGGCAAACGTTGTTTTGCCATAAGGGATATAAAAAAAATAGACTCAGACCTACCTACCAAATGTACCTACACAAAAAATTTCAGAGAAAGCGTTCCGAACAAAAAACAAAAAAACACTGTGATAAGAGAATTTTATATCTTAGACTAAGCTGACCCGACAAACGTTGTTTTGCCACATTAATTTTTTTCTCACTTAGGGACATAAAATATAGATAACAACCCGCTAAGAGATCATACCCTGAAAATTTCATAACGATCGGTCCAGCCATTTCGGAGGAGTTTGGTAACAAAGAAAATCGAGAGAATTTTATATATATTAATAAATCCTCACCTCCTTAGAATGGATATTCTTTTCTCCTCCTTCTTTATGTAATCATCTAAATCATCAATGATCCTCCTGTGCGTCTCCAACAACGGCTCCACGTCGGATATGGCGGTGAACAGCTCCCCATTGGTACACGTCCATAAATTCATTACGACGAACAGTGTAACGAATGAAATCTTCATCGTTGGAGACATTTTAAAGCCAGCGCCGTTTCTATAATAAGGAATCATTACTTAATTACATTACAATTTTTTTTATTTATTTATTCTGTACAATACAAATGAGGATCTCTCCCAGATACCCTGGATGTGGGAACAATTAAAACAAGAAAAGCGAAAGATACAGAAAACGAAAAAAAAAAATAATCTTCTAGCTGAGCTGAGCCGTCAAGCGTTGTTTTGCCCTATAAATCATTCAAACTATCCTCAGAGCTACCGAATATCAAACTAGATTAGACAAATAGATAGAATAGAAAATAAAACATTTAAATCGGTCAAACCATTTCAGAGGAGTTTGGTTACAAACACTTTGACACGAGAACTTTGCATATTAGAGAAGATTAGATACACATACTACGTACATTGTAAAGAATTGTAGAGCAAAATTGATAATGACAAAAGCATGTGTGAGTTGAATGAATTTTAGCTGTCCATTTATTTCTTCGTACTTTATGTAGGGCAAACACTTATTGAGCATGTAGCCTATTCAAATTGATTAAAATCAATGTGTCTATAGTTATACTGGTTGTAATACCTCGCTGCCCACTGTGCAATAAAATGTCGAAGCTTGTCGGCCTCTCGGTCGTACTTTCGGACTTTACGATAGATCTGCCGGGCATCAAGATTGTTCTTCGACCTATTTCAGTTTTCACCATTTTATAACAACACGGGCGGCGAGATATTGCGACCAGTGTCATGGTATCATTAAAATATGCCAGTATTTTTACAAGTATAGAGTTCAGTTCTATGATCAGATTGTACCAGTTAACAGTAATTTTTATAGCAAAATTTTCAGTAAATCAGTAAATTATATTAAATTATTATTTCAGTAAATTATACCGTTTCAATTTTCAATGCCTACTTATGTTGCAGTATATAATACCTATCTACACAAAAATCTAAAAATCTCGATCAAGACAAGACAAAATTTATATGCGAGAACAACTTAAATATTAAATCATTTTATGATGTGTCATATCTTGCTACCATAAGCCCATGTCGGCAGGATATTTAATATTAATATAATTGATTATGATCCATAAAATCGAGAGAATGTAGTAAAATTAATTGTTTTTATTGGTACGTGGCAATAAAATCTTATTAAATACCGGAATCTGAACACACTTTATAGAATTGGTGTTAAGTTTAACATGATTCATTATGATTTATTATAACGAGGCTGCGCGCGAGACTTTTTTACGGTCAGAATATCAAATAAATAAAAAATTTATACTGCTTCATGCATTAAATTCAAATTTTTCAATAAAAAGAGCTTTAAAGCTTTCTTATTTAAAGCGATATTAATTCATAAATAAATTCGTATTAAACATGTTAAGTCTTATACGTACCTAAATACCTCTATAAGCTTATCGATCAAATTATTCGCGTCACTATCACTAAAAATAGAAACGACGGAACATAGAAGCTTATCTTCAATACTAAGTCGAGAAAAATCACACCAAAAAAAAAACAATTAAACGAACTCAGTAGTGATCACTTCCTCCATCCGCCGGCGACATACGAGCAGTGACTACGTGCGCGGGCGCAGCACCAGGCGGGTCAACGGACAAATAAACTTCGCGCTGGAGCTAGCGAGTAGCGACCAACCAGTGACCTTATCAAACTCTGATAATGTGCCGTTTTAATAATAATGTATCTAATGGTATCCTAGCTGTAACTTTTTCACACGAGCTTTACCATTTCTAAACTTTTTCTTTGTTCTTTGAACTTATGATAGGTGATATAATAAAGTCGTAACTGAGTATTTGTACGTGTGTGCTTGTTGGTTACTTAGTCATTCCACAACTATTGATTTGGCTGAAATTGATAATAAAGATTGGTTTGGTAGGTATATAATATAACCCATGCCAAGTTCTTGCCAGTTCTTCTCGGTGCAAACCTGCTTTCCGAAATCCTTTCATAAGAGCCTATTAATTGGGCCTATGTGAAAATAAAGATTTTTCACTTTTTTCCTGAAAAAAGCAGTGCCCGGAGCATTCGAGAAGAGCCGATATTCACACAGGCAGAGAGGGAACAAGTTTCCTAATAACTAACTGTCTGTTATCTGTTTTTTTTTTCGAACAAGTATTTGAAATTATTAATTTTTTTTAGCCTCGATTCGATGTTCCGAACGAGATGAGGATTATACCTCCTACATATTTATTATAATCATAGAGTATATTGAATATATAACTAAAACCGGAATAGAGATAGAATATAAATATAATGATATGTGTACTTATTTAAATATTTTCTTTCATTTAAAATTTAAATGGTAATTTTCGGATAGGAAACCTACTCGTACTACTATAGGAACGCGTACCTATACTATTTCCATTCGTTTATTTACTCTTTGACACATGAAATCACATGAAACAGATATAGCAATAGCGAGGGACCAGAGAGACATAAAGATAAAGTGGTTTCTTTCTGGTCCATCGCTATTGCTATATCTGTTTCGTGTGTCAAAGAGAAAATAAACGAATGGAAATAGTATATTAGGTATAGTACGATTCACGAAAGATGACCACAAATGGCGGGTCTTTTCTTCATGTACACTCATGAAGAAAAGACTTAAGGCAAAATAATTACCATATATTAGTTAAATAAGACCATATATATTAGTTAAAATAAATAAGACCATAATATTAGTTAGATAAGTCCAAAGAGACCTAAAATAGGCCCGCCATTTGTGGTCATCTTTCGTGAATCGTACTATATATGTTTTCCATTCGTTTATTTTCTATTTGACACATGAAATCACAAGAAACAGATATAGCATTAGCGAGGGACCAGAGAGAGATAAAGGTAAAGTGGTCTCTTTCTGGTCCATCACTATTGCTATATCTGTTTCGTGTGTTAAAGAGAAAATAAACGAATGGAAATAGTATAGTTACTAGCAATGTTGGACTTTTCATGACATGTGATGATTGTAGTGTAATAGAACGGAAATCACGGATAACGATTATAAAGGTAAAACCGCATATTGGTTGCCCTCACACACTGATATTTTAAATGTCCACTTCTTCTTTCCACTTCAACCTATCCGATATTTTTTAATGCAAACTTACGAAATTACTAAAGTCATGTGATTGCTTTATTAACCCGGCATTTATTTTATCTATAGTAGTGTTATAAATGTCCACTTCTTTTTTCCACTTGGTACTAACATCATGTGGGGACGGCAAAACACGTCTTCTTCTTCCATTTACCTATCCAATATTTTTCTTAATGCAAACTTACGAAATTACTAAAGTCATATTGTCGCTTTATTGACCCAGCATTTATTATATCTTATAGTAGTGTTAGTGTTATTGTCTCGCTGCAGTCGGCCATAAATCATTCGAGTGTTTCACTCTCTTTCTCACTCATGGGCCCTATGGCACTGCTCCTGAGCATTACTGCAATCGATGAGTGGTGTTGAAGAGTGATATTTATAGTATTTTTGTATCTTTATAAATGGATAATATTTCTATCACCCATTTCTAAAGTTTATTTATTTTTTAGATTTTTTTAATAGAATTTTAGAGTTTTGTTGATATCCTATTTTAAATTAGGCGATTCAGCGCAATTGTGCTTATTATCTGAGATTTTATCCTACAACTTTCTTTTGTCTAAGAACTAATAGATTAGAAATACTTTATGCAGCTAGAGAGGTATTATTGGCAAAATGCTCCAATCAGAGTAACAATGGACACAGTGTTTTTTTTTATAAACATGTTCTGGACTGAAGTTTTTTAGACAAGCCAGTTGCAATATATATTTTGATATATTATTTAAAACAAAATATTGTCAACAATTATTTTTGAAAAAGTGCAGTTTTTAGCCAGTTCTTCTGGGTGCAAAACTGTTTTCCGAATGGGGCAGTAGAGTCTGTCATTTCGCAAGTGTCTGTTAGTTTAAGCCTATGTGAAAGAATAGAGATTTTGAATTTGATTGAAACAATGTCAGTGAAGTATTTTAATTATTGTTGATAACAATGAAGATTACACTAAAACACTAAAGATGAGACTTAGCAAGCATTACTTAGTAGTGAAGAGCCTGCACCGTGCCGCACCTCCCACGCTCATTCTGCCGCTCTGATGACGCCCGGAGGCCGGTCCCTTCTCGTCTACAGCTAAAGAAACCTATGAATTATCAGGACATGTGGTGTGTCAAGTCTCATCTTTAGTGGCATGTGGTGTGTCAAGTCTCATCTTTAGTGGCACGTGGTGTGTCAAGTCTCATCTTTAGTGGCATGTGGTGTGTCAAGTCTCATCTTTAGTGGCACGTGGTGTGTCAAGTCTCATCTTTAGTGGCATGTGGTGTGTCAAGTCTCATCTTTAGTGGAACGTGGTTTGTCAAGTCTCATCTTTAGTGGCACGTGGTGTGTCAAGTCTCATCTTTAGTGGCATGTGGTGTGTCAAGTCTCATCTTTAGTGGCATGTGGTGTGTCAAGTCTCATCTTTAGTGGCATGTGGTATGTCAAGTCTCATCTTTAGTGGCACGTGGTGTGTCAAGTCTCATCTTTAGTGGCACGTGGTGTGTCAAGTCTCATCTTTAGTGGCATGTGGTGTGTCAAGTTTCATCTTTAGTGGCACGTGGTGTGTCAAGTCTCATCTTTAGTGGCACGTGGTGTGTCAAGTTTCATCTTTAGTGGCACGTGGTGTGTCAAGTCTCATCTTTAGTGGCATGTGGTGTGTCAAGTCTCATCTTTAGTGGCACGTGGTGTGTCAAGTCTCATTTTTAGTGGCATGTGGTGTGTCAAGTCTCATCTTTAGTGGAACGTGGTTTGTCAAGTCTCATCTTTAGTGGCACGTGGTGTGTCAAGTCTCATCTTTAGTGGCACGTGGTGTGTCAAGTCTCATCTTTAGTGGCACATGGTATGTCAAGTTTCATCTTTAGTGACACGTGGTGTGTCAAGTCTCATCTTTAGTGGCACGTGGTGTGTCAAGTCTCATCTTTAGTGGCATGTGGTGTGTCAAGTCTCATCTTTAGTGGCACGTGGTGTGTCAAGTCTCATCTTTAGTGGCACATGGTATGTCAAGTTTCATCTTTAGTGACACGTGGTGTGTCAAGTCTCATCTTTAGTGGCACGTGGTGTGTCAAGTCTCATCTTTAGTGGCATGTGGTGTGTCAAGTCTCATCTTTAGTGGCACGTGGTGTGTCAAGTCTCATCTTTAGTGGCACATGGTATGTCAAGTTTCATCTTTAGTGACACGTGGTGTGTCAAGTCTCATCTTTAGTGGCACGTGGTGTGTCAAGTCTCATCTTTAGTGGCATGTGGTGTGTCAAGTTTCATCTTTAGTGGCACGTGGTGTGTCAAGTCTCATCTTTAGTGGCACGTGGTGTGTCAAGTTTCATCTTTAGTGGCACATGGTGTGACAAGTCTCATCTTTAATGGCATGTGGTGTGTCAAGTCTCATCTTTAAGGGCATGTAGTGTGTCAAGTCTCATCTTAAGTGGCATGTGGTGTGTCAAGTCTCATCTTTAGTGGCACTTGGTGTGTCAAGTCTCATCTTTAGTGGCACGTGGTGTGTCAAGTCTCATCTTTAGTGGCACGTGGTGTGTCAAGTCTCATCTTTAGTGGCACGTGGTGTGTCAAGTCTCATCTTTAGTGGCACGTGATGTGTCAAGTCTCATCTTAAGTGGCACATGGTGTGTCAAGTCTCATCTTTAGTGGCACATATCATACCAGCTTCTTATTTCTTATGTTTTCAATGCAACTAATTAGTCCCAATATATAAAATTCTCTTGTGACAATGTTTGTAACCAAACTCTTCCAAAATGACTTGACCAGTTTTTATGATTTTTTCGGTAGCTACATTCCGTAGGTCTGAGAATAGGTAGTTATCTATTTTTTCCCCAAACATAATATTATAATTTTTCACTAACTGACCCCATACTTTGCTCGGGTGATCCCTTTTAATTCCTAATTATTATCTTCCTTCTTTGTTCTAGATCTAGAGAATCTATACACTGTGCCTACAGTTTTAGCGGTAGGATGTTATCGACCGAAGAAGATGCGGGTCGGCATTTGAAATACGCATCTGGATTTATGTGGTGGGGGTGGAGGGGGGGGTGAGCGGGGAGGGTAGGAACCCTCCCCACCATCCCCCGCGGCGCGGAAACCTAAAATTTTTTTTTTATTATTTTTTTTATTTCGACTATAGCCTAAGAAAAACTGGGGGACCTAGGAAATTAATTAAATATTTGTTGTATTATTTTACTATCTCAGAACCAACCAACACTGTGCACCTATAGGTAATTAGGTTAAGGTTATTTTCCTTTTTTGACCACCCAGAAATAGGAGCCCCGCGAAGCGGGGCTCCTATTTCGACATGCTTTTGGAGGGGAAGAGGGTGACGGCTAAGGAGTTTTCCTAGGTCCCCCACGTTTTCTTAGGCTATAGTCGTAAATTCTTATATAAAGTTAACACATAACCTCAAAAAATAAAAAAAAATTATAATTAATTAAATTATTTTACTATCTCAGAACCAACCAACACTGTGCACCTATAGGTAATTAGGTTAAGGTTATTTTCCTTTTTTGACCACCCAGAAATAGGAGCCCCGCGAAGCGGGGCTCCGTCGACATGCTCTTGGAGGGGAAGAGGGTGACGGCTAAGGAGTTTTCCTAGGTCCCCCACGTTTTCTTAGGCTATAGTCGTAAATTCTTATATAAAGTTAACACATAACCTCAAAAAATAAAAAAAAATTATAATTAATTAAATTATTTTACTATCTCAGAACCAACCAACACTGTGCACCTATAGGTAATTAGGTTAAGGTTATTTTCCTTTTTTGACCACCCAGAAATAGGAGCCCCGCGAAGCGGGGCTCCTATTTCGACATGCTTTTGGAGGGGAAGAGGGTGACGGCTAAGGAGTTTTCCTAGGTCCCCCACGTTTTCTTAGGCTATAGTCGTAAATTCTTATATAAAGTTAACACATAACCTCAAAAAATAAAAAAAAATTATAATTAATTAAATATTTGTTGTATTATTTTACTATCTCAGAACCAACCAACAATGTGCACCTATAGGTAATTAGGTTAAGGTTATTTTCCTTTTTTGACCACCCAGAAATAGGAGCCCCGCGAAGCGGGGCTCCGTCGACATGCTCTTGGAGGGGAAGAGGGTGACGGCTAAGGAGTTTTCCTAGGTCCCCCACGTTTTCTTAGGCTATAGTCGTAAATTCTTATATAAAGTTAACACATAACCTCAAAAAATAAAAAAAAATTATAATTAATTAAATATTTGTTGTATTATTTTACTATCTCAGAACCAACCAACAATGTGCACCTATAGGTAATTAGGTTAAGGTTATTTTCCTTTTTTGACCACCCAGAAATAGGAGCCCCGCGAAGCGGGGCTCCGTCGACATGCTCTTGGAGGGGAAGAGGGTGACGGCTAAGGAGTTTTCCTAGGTCCCCCACTTTTTCTTAGGCTATAGTCGTAAATTCTTATATAAAGTTAACACATAACCTCAAAAAATAAAAAATAATAAAAAAAAAATTATAG
This sequence comes from Coenonympha arcania, assembly GCA_036785405.1. Classification (NCBI taxonomy): domain Eukaryota; kingdom Metazoa; phylum Arthropoda; class Insecta; order Lepidoptera; family Nymphalidae; genus Coenonympha; species Coenonympha arcania. The sequence goes on along the minus strand of CM072063.1, from coordinate 3,556,943 downwards.
GTTTCCGCGCCGCGGGGGATGGTGGGGAGGGTTCGTACCCTCCCCCCTCACCCCCTCCTCCACCCCCACCCCATAAATCCAGATGCGTATTTCAAATGCAATCCCGAAGATGCATCAGCGTCTTAGGAATTTTTAATACGATAAGACTTTAATTAATAAGATTCACTTACTCTTTTTTTTCTTATTAATTTGAGTACAGGTGCTGCAGGATTTAAACCAATATGTCTAATTAAGCACACAATATGCATATAAGGTACGGCTGAATGTATACATTAGAGTGAGCACAATAATTTTCATCTATTCAGTTAGTAATATTTATTATTTTAAATTTTTCATTTCGCACAAAATAGGTAGTATTTTATTTTTATCACTGACGTGCCACAGAATACATAATAGGTACATAGGTAGGTACCTAACCTATACTCCTGAGTCCTGACGTGCACAGACATTATAATACCAAACTACCAACCTCAAAGAGTAATAAAATATACCAACCTACTCTATGGCAAAGACCACAAAAGTCTTCTTCTTCTTCTTTTGAGGTATTGGCTCCGCAGGTACAGTGATTGAGCCAGACCACAAACAAAATATAACCGGGATCAATTTTACCAGGGTCTTATTCAGTGTAATATTGACCACTTCCCACTTCCGTTGACATCCTCTTGTTCTCCGATAGATCCTGTAAATTGTTTTCTTCATTTATTTTAATAAATTATATTAAGTTGTAAATATAATATAGTATATAAGTATTATATATTCTTTCCTATCCTTTTCAAAATTCCGCTAAATATTTCAAAATTTTAATTTAGATTATAAACAAGTTTCTTCGCTTCATTAAAAAAAAATTGAAACGAGCAATAAAAACGATGGCTCAATCGCTCTACGCGCGGAGCCAATAAAGAAGAAGAACTAGGTTTTTAGTTTAGTGGTCTGTGGTTTTGGTCCTTGTCATGGAATTAATAAGTACCATAAGTACTTCGTACATATTAATTCCATGGTCCTTGTATTTGCATCTCTAGTTGTGACTTGTGTGGTCTGTGTTTAGGTACAATCTTTCGTGATCTGTGGTACATTCAACAAAAACAAATCAACAAATAGTGATCAACGTTCAACATCTATGTTCAACAATGTCGAACGTGAAAATAAAAGTTATTAGCCGCAATCCAGAAGACTATCTACGGGCCACAAAAAGAGATATCCATAAACGTAGGTTACCAGTAACCGTAATTAGAAATACTAGAAGACTATTATAAATTTACAAAGATCATTGAAATAATTACCATTGTTTTAAAAGTTTATAAACATAACCTCTTTTTCAGTACCGAGAAACTATGATCCTAGCCTCCATCCACTGGAAGGGCCACGTGAATACGTTCGAGCCATGAATGCAGTCAAACTAGAGAGGGTATTTGCAAAGCCGTTTATTGGTAATCTGGATGGTCACTCAGATGGCGTATCGAGCTTGGCCAAACATCCTAGTAGATTGGCAGTACTAGCCAGTGGAGCGTTCGACGGAGAAATAAGACTTTGGGACTTGGCAAGTAGGAAATGCACCAGACATTTCACTGCTCACGAAGGTTGGGTCCGCTCGTTATGTTTCTTACCAGACGGGCAGTTTTTCACAAGTGTCGGTGATGACAAAACAATTAAAACTTGGAAATCAGAAGTTTGTGATGAGGAGGACGAGGTACCGACGAATACATTATTGAGTATGTCAGTTGTGTCGGGTATCACACACCACAGATCCAAGCCGATATTTGCCACTTGCGGGGAACAATGTCAGTTGTGGGAGAACACAAGAAGTGAGCCGATTAAAGTGTTTAAATGGGGTGTGGACAGCCTTCATCATGTGGCTTTCAATCAGGTATAACATAACATAATTGAAAATACTGAACCTAGGAATCTGTGATCTGCATTTTGAAGTGAAAACTTCTTTAATTGCAAATTTTTTGAGATGGGGAAAAAACCACTGAACATGTGACTCTGTTACAGCAACCGATACCTCACCCTATTACTATAACCAACACCTCATGTTATTGGGTATTTGACTCCAATTTTTTATTACTTTACTGATACACTGAACTGGGTATTTGACTCCAATTTTTTTATTACTTTACTGATACACTGAAAAAACTAATGAAATTGATCAAATAACAAAAAGTTATAAGCATATAAATATTTCTGATTAGACAGAGATAGCGACATTAAATGACGTCACACCTCATGAATGCCATAGTAGCTTCGTGGGGCTTCATACAAATATTCGTTTTGCAAGAAAGGGATAGAAGATCCTCCCACTCCAAATTCCAAAATTAAAATACCTGTTGTATCTTTGTTGGATTTTAAAATTTTTTTTAGTGTACATAATTATTTTTATCCTAGTTTATAATAAACTAATATGTTTTATCAAATCTAAAAGTAGTGTAATACTTAATTGTCCCTTTACTGTCTTTATGCAATTGGCACTGGAGTGCCACATAATTTTTTCCGTAGATTCTAGACAATCTTTACATTTTCAATTCAAAAGATTAAATTCTTTATTGCAGACAGAATAGAAACATAGGAAACAAATATTTCAATTTTTAAATAAATTCTGCAGGTGGAAACCAACCTTCTAGCATCTTGTGCAAGTGACAGAAGCATAATTCTGTATGATTTCCGTGAGGCCGGGCCATTGAGGAAGGTGGTGATGGAGTTGAGATCCAATGCTCTATCGTGGAACCCAATGGAAGCTTTTATTTTTACAGTAGCCAATGAAGATTACAAGTGAGTCAGTTTTTTTTTGATGGGAGCTTTTTTATCCCTCATTCCCAGTACGACTGATTAGCATAAGTCTTCTGTTGGAGGTCTTACCCCCTTCCAAGTTAGTAACATAACATCTTTGACTCAACAAACAGCTCCCTTAACATGAGCAGAGGAAAAAATTTTTATCCCTGATTATATTCTTTGACAGAAAGATTAATTTCTTCGCCGTAATTCAACTTACAGATACTGTTTTGTATTTTTCAGTTTATACACATTTGATGTGAGAAAACTGAAACAGCCAATCAATGTGCACATGGATCACACATCTGCTGTCATAGATGTAGACTATTCACCCACGGGAAGAGAGTTTGTTGCAGGAAGCTATGATAAAACAGTGAGGATATTTGAAAGTCTGAAAGGCCATTCTAGAGATGTGTACCATACTAAGAGGATGCAAAGACTGACATGTGTAAAGTGGTCTTTAGATAACAAATACATACTCACTGGGTCTGATGAAATGAATATAAGAATGTGGAAAGCTAGAGCCTCAGAAAAACTTGGTGTTGTAAGTATAAATATTTTTGGGTCATGTTTTTAAATGAAGGAAAACGTACATAGATGGAAAAGGAAAGCCATGGACAGTACTCACGAAAAAGCATAATTACATAAGTAAATTAATCAACACCATAACTTTTTCAAATTGCTAAATATAAAATGAAAGTAAAGTATATTCAATGAAGTTCCATTACTATTTGTGTCAGGGTTCTTTTCATTTCAAATATACATTTCAAGTCAGTTAACTAAAGTCAATTTTTTATCATTGATATTTCTGAAATACAAAATCGTTTAATTCTTTGAATAGATAGAACTTTACTTAATTTGTTGGTTGCACCCAAAATCTCGGCAAGCACGACTTTAATACTTGAATGTGTATTATCCAATTACGAAATACGCTAGGGTTAAATCAATGGTATCGTTGTTTAAACTTTATACATATTGAGAGTAATGAGAGTAACGTCTATAAAAAAACATTGAACAAAATGACAAGTTCAGAAAAATGTTAAAATTAATCTCTCTCTTAATATTCTCCTCTTAATTATAGAAACATAATTATACCTATAAACCGTTGGGGTAAATTTACTTACCCTTCCAAGTTAGTACGATAACATCAGGCTGCATCATCACTTACCATCAGGTGAGAACCTGTATAGAGTAAAAAAAAAAATAGGTTCATTGGGTAGTATTCTATTTAAATGTAAACCTGTATAATATTATGTAAATTTCGTTTTATTTACAGCTGAAACCACGTGAACGCACAGCACTGAACTATTCAGAGGCGTTGAAGGAGAAGTTCAGCAGCCATCCGCAGATCAAACGAATCGCACGTCACAGACACGTGCCCAAACACGTGATGAACGCGCAGAAGGAGCTCCGGACCATCCGCGACAAGAACAAGCGCAAGGAAGCCAACAGGCGGGCGCACAGCAAACCCGGCGCGGTGCCCTTCGTCGCTGAACGCAAGAAGCATGTGGTCAAGGAGGACGAATAAAACACTATCGTTGGAATTAACTAAAGCACGGTCGCGGAACACGAAGAATTTCGTACATTAACCTGTTACGCTCGCACAGGACGGGGTCATTGCATGTGTGCGAGCGTGACCGCATTATTTTGACGCGAGAGTGACAGAGACAGGTAGTAACAGGTAAATGTACGAAATTCTTCGTGCTCCGCGACCGGACTATACATTGTTTTTATTATGTCCGTAAAATAAATACTTACAATTGGGTATTTGACTCCAATTTCTTTATCACAGTTTTATTAACTAGGATAAAAATAATGACGAACACTGAAAAAACTAATTAAATCAATCGAAACACAAATAAGTTATAATTATGCTATCAAATATTTCGGACTAGACAGAGATAGCGATATTAAATTGTGACGTCACACCCCACGAATGCCATAGCAGCTTCGTGCAGCTTCATTACAAATTTAAAATGCCAGTAGTGAATATTCGTTGGATGTTAATATTGGAACGAAGTTCCTTATCGCGCGTTGCGAAAGAGGGCTAGACGGAAAAAAGTCATACGAAAAGACAAAAGTTGTAACACTTTTTGCTATAGTAAGCAAAAAGTATCATTACAAGTAAAAAAAGTAAAGTAGTAGGTATAGTAGTACGTAGGGACAACCCTCCACCACCCATGGCCCAATCAACCTCGCGGTTATGGGGCCGAAACGCGGGAGGGCGCCCGTTCGGTACTTGCTCTTGGCGTGTTCCCGGGGCGCCTTCTTGACTCCCTACAAGTTGGTAATAGTAGTAGTAGTTATTGTAAGTCGTGCGGCGTGCGCATGTTTCTCTGTCTGTCTCTCTTCTTATAGAAAGCAAGCCAGATATACTTCGTTCCATGTCCCTTGACACCTCTGAAGTTTTTTTTATCCAGTGTAAACGTACACTGGATAAAAAAAAACTGAATTATTTTTATCCTAGTTTATAATAAAGTAATATTTTTTATCAAATTGAAAAGTAGTGTAGTTAATACCCAAGTCACAGGCACGTACCCACCAAGAACAAGCGCAAGGAAGCCAACAGGCGGGCGCACAGCAAACCCGGCGCGGTGTTTCCTTCGTAGCTGAACGCAAGAAGCATGTGGTCAAAGAGGAAGAATAAAACACTATCGTTGTAATTCACTAGATTGTTTTTATTATGCCTGTACTAATAGGTACTTACAATTATTATGACTTACGAGTATAATGATATAGATATTTCAAACCACGATGACGCGCCAAACTCTGACAAGCTGCATACGAATCGAAGAAACTATACTTAAGCGATTTTGACAGAGTGGGGCGCGTCTTCGTGGAATGAAATATCTATAGATCTATTAAATTTTTTATTTATGAACAATTCCACAATGAAGAGAATAACAATGAACTCTTGAATACGAAGAAAAAATTGTTAACAGAGTATTTTAGTCTATACTCTATACTATATAGTAGTGTTATTATCTCGCTGCAGACTCGGTCATAAATCATTCGACTGTTTCGCTTTTGTTGTTCTTTGTTGAGTTGTGCATTACTGCAGAACAACAACAGCGAAACACTTGAATGATTTATGACCGAGTATGCAGCGAGATAATAACACTACTATAACACTTAATTTTGTTGTTTCCGAGTAATACATAACTCTTGTATAAATAAAAAAAACATAATATTCTTGTTGCTTAGCGATCCTTACCTACTCTACAAGTAAACCTTTGTATCTCTTTTTTGAAAATCGCTTAATAAGAGTATGTCCTCTTCCAAAAAGAGTCAGCATTACAATGTTTCATTACAAGGGTTAATACTTGATGAACTTCGGTTTGAGTAAGACATCCGTCTAATTTAAAAACGAATGCCCCTCCAACAGATTATTTTAACGTGTAAGCGTAAATAATGGGCGTTCGTTTGATCTCTATACTGACATCTCATAAAAGTAAATTATTAATTAAAGTATGACAAACATGTGATTTCAAGTAGGTACTTACGAGTATATTATTATATAATGACTAGCTGGTCCTCGCGAAATTCACGCGAAGGTGTGAATTTCAGTTTATTTAAATAACCAATATATAAAAAATATGTATAAATAAAAAAATAACCAGACCAGTCCACTTCACCTTAAATCTACTTAGTAGGTAAATGTTCTAGTTTTGCCACAAAATTATATTCTGTAAACTGAAAGAGGTCGTAGCATCTTCATAAATACAGAGCTCCCAAGTCCCAAACTCAAACTTATTTACAATCGAATATGTAATTGAATGTGAATCAGAAGATAGTTCTATAATGATAGATATAAATAGATAAGTTCTATAGATATAAATGTAGATAATATAATATGGTAGCTTACTCAAATCAAAAATTTTGATTTATTTAATTCGTTTTTAAAACTAAGCTGAATAAAATAAAAAAAAATACAAAATGAAATCAAGCTAATAAAGTTATAAGTACATAGCTTAATATTTCAGATTAGATAATAGACAGAGATAGCTATATCGGTTAGTGACGTCACTGACCGATAATGCCACAGTAGCTCTATATAATTTTCCGTTTTGCCAGAAAGAGATAGAAGACGCCCAACGCCAATTCCTAAAATTCAAAACTTTAGATTTCTGTCGGATTGGAATCTTATTTGTATGTCATTATTTCTAACCTAGTTTACCATAAAGTAATAAAAAAATTGAGTAAACTACCATATTCTTGAAAAAAGAGCGCCCAACCGCGTTAGCTGGGGTACGCGGGCTTAAATCCCACCGAGTATGAAAATTTTGATACATATTCAATAATTCAAAAACAGATTCTTTCATTAGCTCAACAGAGACAACGAGAAGGGCCTTTATAATCATAAGCGCGAAGAAGAACCGCAGTGGCGCCACTGCCACGTTTACCGCGTCGTTTCTTTTTACAAACTATATCTACAAATTACAGCATACACGATGTAACGCGAAGGTACTTATTTGTGCTTACTTATTAACTAAAGCAGTATTATTGTAATATTGTTTTGACATTTTTATACAATGTCAGTATGAAAATTTTAAAACAATTTTACAATAATAGGTATGTACCGTCCGCGAGGCGTAAGCTGAGCTTTGCATTTGTGTGAGTGATCACTAAGTTGCGTCAAGCGATGGACGCACCGCGCCTCAGGCCGATTGTCAAAAAGCAGTAAAAACCGGTTTATACAAAAGCAAGGGACGCGCCGCGCTTTAGGCCAATGTTACACCTACACTATCTATGTACACTGACACAAATGCAAAGCTCAGCTTACGCCTCGCGGACTGTACTACTTTAAATGATGGTGGTACGGCCCCAGCTGTACATCGTGAAACAGATTTGGTTACATGAACTCCATTCATCCAGATTGGTTGATAGGCCTGGTGATGCGATTGGGTACTGACATTGCCCTTATGTCAAGTCTGAAATAAAAAGCAAAAAAATATTTTTAGGAGTACAAATAAAATTAATGCACATTTTTTTTTAATAAATTCTGCCTGAACTGGACCTTTAACCTTTATTTTATACGTTAATTATTAACAAAAAAATCGACTTCGATTCTCAATAAACTACTATTGAATACATCCTTTCCAATTAAACATTTAAGACTTATAATGGTTTTCTCATGGATACCATTAGGAGAACCGGACAAAATTGAAATGGGACCACACGGTAAGCGTCAGCTTTCTAATAAAAAAATAATCATCAAAATTGATTCACCAGTGAAAATTTATGAGGTGATAATCTTAAAAAAAGAAAAAACATACAGTCGAATTGAGAACCTCCCCCTTTTTTAAGTCGGTTGAAAACAAATTAAAAACCATAATATAGCATGAAAAAAGAATTATTTTATCGAAACATCAAACCTTATAAATCATTTTCCTCTACCCATTATAGTGAATTAATTCATGCAGCATAGGGTGTGGTAATTTGGCTATTTTGTGTTAATATTCTATTTACATTGAGGACTTATAATTAGTACAAAAGAGAATAGAGAAATGACAGTAAAAATGTGTTCACTTTGGTACACTGATTTCTCACTGGTTAGGCTATATAAGCTGCATTTTTTTAAGTTTTTTATAAAAATGGTCACTAACTTTTTTGATAAAATAGTATAAGGTATGTGACAAAGGCAGAAAAATATTTACTCTGAGATTGGCAGTTTAGGGTTTAGGTATATGACATACCATATACATATATTGGAATACGATTGATGGTAGACTTCCACGCAACAAAGACCTAGGAAACAGTATCAACTGGCCTCGTCTAAAAAAATTTAGCATGACTATTTTTAAACAGTCAAGTGGCGTATAAGATGGCGTCACCTAGGTTAGTAACTCGGTGCATGAACTTTTGACAACAAATCTTAGCGCTCATAATGGCGCCGCATGTCACACAATTCTAGGCTAGAATGAAATGAGGGGTCTCTATAGTTTTGATATCTCATAGTCCGATCAATGATGAGAAAAATAACAGAGGGGGTGATTTGTAAAATTCATTGTATTTCATGCCAATATAGGTTTTAACTTCTGACACTGAATGGACACTAGATATACAACTTGTGGGTTACTTGTCATAATTAGGCGAAACCCTAAGTAGGGGACGATGGGAAAAAATATCCCAAGAAGTGTAGCTGATATCCTTAGGGAAATATAGAGAGTTCAAAAATATACCATAAATTTTAAGTGATATCCCTAAAAACATGTGCATGAACTGGAAATAATGAAAAGTGTATTACGATAGCCAATCCAGACTCTCAAAAGTTTATAAATTCATGCAACTTATTCTTATTGATTAGCGTTTAAAAACTAACGATTTCAATCTTTGGCTGTACGAGACTGGTCTTTCCAGCGACGCCCTAGTGAGGGCCGACCGACAAACATTAGAGGCCCGAGTTGTAAGAAGAACTTCTGGATCACTTTGAACAGAATCAAATCGAATTGATATGAGATTTCTTGTCATTACCTACTGATAGGGTTGCAAATACTAATTTCTCTGAATTAAATAATAAGTTTTGTATTGAAAATAAAACAAAATATATTCTTCTTATCTCCATTGATGTGTTTCTAGGATCCAGTTTAGCTGCGGGCACACTTTGCGAATTAACCCACACGTTGTATAACATCGTTAATAAATAATTATTTGAATCGGACATGTACCATCGTTAGATTTATCTTGTTTGACTCAGAGCTCCAGCACGATCGAGATCATTGTGTTGCGATCGAGCGCAAGCACTTCATCGATACGTTGGAAACGACTGATGCGATTAGGTAGCGTCATTGCGTTTATGTCGTTTCTGCAAACACACAAATCATTTTTTAATTTTGTTTTTATGCTGTAAGTGAAATCCCTACCTACTGAATCTCTATACTCTTTCCATTCGTTTATTTTCTCTTTGACACATGCAACAGATATAGCAATAGCGAGGAACCAGAAAGAGACCACTTTACCTTTATCTCTCTCTCTCCCTATTGCTATATCCGTTTCATGTGTCAAAGAGATAATAAATGAAAGGAAAGAGTGTCGTGAATCCCACGGGCCACGCGGAAGGTCGTCCATGCGATGGATTGACCAAGTCAAGGGTGCTGTTGGTGGTTCCTTGCATGAGTGCACCAGGATCTCGACAAGCAGGGAGAAGTGGCGTTTGTTGGTGAAGAGAATTACATCTGCCTCAAATAGTGTTTCCTAATGAGATGACCACGACCGCTCTGTAAAGAGCGAAACGGCGAAGAAGAAATCCCTACTAATATTATAAATATGAGTGTAAGTTTGTTTGTTACGTTTCACGCCTAAACCACTAAACCTATATTGATGAAATTTGACACACAGATAGACTGGAGCTTGGAAAAGGACATGGGCTACTTTTTATCCAAAATTCGTAGTTTCCATGAGATTTCAAAAAACCCTGAATTTTGTACAAAAATCTACAGCGACAGCTATAGGTAGATTGCTTTAACATTAAAATAAACAGTATCCTTGAAGGTATAACTATGAGGGTCTTTATAGGGAGCGGGAATGGGAAATTCACAGCTGCATCGGGATCTGTGAAAAGATTTCACGCGGTCAGAGCAGCGGGAAAAAGCTAGTGTACAAATAATGAAGGCACATATTTACGCCAATTTAGTATGTACTAATAAGTTACCATTCAAAAAATATTTTTAAAAACAAGCTTTTATACAGCAATTAATCTGTATTGTTCATAACTTACACAGTAATACATTTTGACCTCTGATAGTCGGAATTTTTATTTACTGTTTACATTTTCGACCAATCCGGGGGCAGAAATTGTTACTGATTATGAAGAATATGTTTTTCTTACACATTCAAGAGTTAATTGCAATCATGCTTCGACAAAATATGTTAATGCGTCCGTGTTTGTAAGTCAACCAGCACGCATTGAACTATGATGATGAACAGCAAAAAAAAAAATATAGAAACTCACTTAATTTCTTGTGGTAATGTGGACTGGTCCAATTTGTGTTCCAACACAGCAAGTATCGCCAAGGTCTTCAGTGTTGGTGAATAGTCCAATACATACAGGTCACTGTTGTCAATCAACTTGTCAGGGCTGTCGTCGGATTCATCGAACAGTCTGATGTAATTGTGTGTGCAAGGGCTGTAAAAAGCAATGGGAATATATTATTTTATAGGATTATTAGCTGACCCGGCAAATGTTGTTTTGCCATATAATTTTTTCCCATTTATAACATATATATAAAATATATATGTTTACGCGAGAGTAGCTGGCGCGAGCGCAGAGCCTATTGTGTTGTATTGAATCGTGTTCTCTCTCTCTAACCCGCGGAAGCCCTCATCCGCGCGTCTCGCTCACGCTTTGGTTACGGCGAGTTTTTTGTATCGAATCGTGCGCTCCCGCTCCAACTCGCGGAAACGCCAATCTTCCTATCCCGCTCGCGCATCGGTCGCCGAGATTTTTTATGCCTGCAATGACGCGGCGACTTCGGTGCGCTCCAGTATTAAGCACGATACGAGTCAGCTAGCAACAGCCTTGCGTGCGGCTGGGTTTTTTGCGGCGCCCCTTTTGCCCCGGCGGTTTGTACCCCAAGAAACGTACTTCTTGGACCGCGTCAATTCTTGTAGACAGTTTTATGTGGGGGCGCGACCTTTTGTGCGTATTCGTGAACTCATCTTGTGGAGCGAGTCTGCTGTCGACCGACAAACTTAACGGTCCACCGCGCGTGGCTGCAGTAATTTGATCACTTGTCGTCTTTGAAACGCGTAGTCGCGAGACGTAAATTACTACGTTTGAGTAGCCACGTTTATATTTGCGCGGGTGTTTAGTTATCGAATAACTGCGCAACGGGACGCCCGTTTTTGAGGCGCCTGAGTCGTTTTCGTGCCGCGGTTTGTTTTCCCCGGACCTGATTGTTTGGGGACCGCCTCGACTTGCGCTGTGATATCGCTGGGTTTTTTGGACATTGCACGCGTGTTTGTGACATTGAGTAGTGGTTGTCCCGGCCTTTTTTGGGAGTTCGCTACGCTCGCCGGAGCCACCTAGTAACACGCGTGTCCAGCCGCGAGGCTCAGATAGTGCATTGTTGCGAATTATTGAAATACTTTCTGAGCGGCGAGAAAGTTCGCGGTAGTTAAATAATTGTGGACTGCGCTGATATTAACCGTTGACCTTGTGGTGTGTCGTGAATCACGTACTTTATTTATTCGCTTGAGTGTTTGTTGGAGTTTGAAGCCAGCCTGAACGCTTGACATATCTTGACCGTCGCGTTCATTGTTGCGTGTTGTGATCCACTGTGCTGCTGCATTGAGCACTCCACTCATAGGAGGCGAACGAACGATTGGAGCTGTGTTCGTGTTTGACGTGTCTGGGAGCTGATTGGTGCAGAGGCCCTACGGTTGCAAGCCCCACACACACACCTACACACACATTTACACTTTCACGCCACATACTGTCCCACATCCACTACAGGGGGCGTCGCATCGAGTATCGTCGCATGCATCAACCAGGTTAGTGGCCTTCTATTTTTCTTGTCTATGTGATTCTATTGTCGAAGGCTGTCGCTGCCCGAGTTGACGATTGCCGTAGTAGTCTAGTAAAAGTCGCTGATTACTATTTCCACTGATCGACTAGTGAGACTCGATTACTATCCGACTCGGATTGGATGCCGTCATCCGACCCGAGACTGATCGTACACTAGTGATCCCGCGTAGTCTCACTAGTCGGTCCCCCCTCGACCTGTCCGGGCTCGTTCCTCTATGGGCCCGGGAACTGAGCTCTCGTCTGGACAGGCAAGGGGCCGTAACAAGTGGTAGCAGAGCGTGGTTTCGCGCCTTTTGGTTAAGCGGCTTTTACACGTTCGGCGCGTCGATATCGATATTTGTTGCGCGTATTTAATTCGTCGCGTATCTCTGTCGGTCACACGTTTGTAGGCGCGGTACGCCACGTGTCGGACCGATACGCCGCGTTAACGGCCACAGATTATTGTACCGCTACACCACGCGTTTTTGTAGCAACGCCGCGTTTATTTACCGCGTGCCGCGCGTTTGTTAACCGCGACCTTGATTAGCGTTCTGCACGTGTTGGTGTTTGCATCTGTGCTTGTTCTACTTCCTTGTTGTTTTATTTTTTGGTTTCGTGCTTCCTTGTAATTATTCTCGCGCAGTCTCGCCATGCCTTCGCATAAGCCTCCGGTGCGCCGTATGCAGGATGAGCTGCGGTGGGCAGCTAGCGCGCATGCGCTTATTACTCGTCCAGACAGGACGGCTAGCTTGCTCCACCGCCTTGAGCAGCTCCCAGCCAGACGAGCCCATTTTGAAGAGGCCTATTCGGAATTCCTTGCTACAGTGGAGGACGACGAGGCGCGAGAATCGGCCCAGAAGGACTACGAACAGTTCTTCGAGTTCACAGACGATGTGCTCGAGGCTGGGGCCAAAATGAATCGTGAGGCTCGAAAGAGCATTCTGTGCGAGTCGCCTCGCCCGCAGCAGCAGCCCGCCCTATTGGGTCGGCTGCCTACTTTGGACCTTCCACACTTTGGTGGGCGGCTTCAAGACTGGATGGGGTTCATCTCCATCTTCGACAGTCTAGTCCATACCCGCCGCGACCTATCCCCAGGCCAAAAAATGGCCTATTTGCGGACCTCCCTTCAAGGGGAGGCACTGGGGGTAGTCTGCCATTTGAAGTTGTCTGACGCCAGCTACTCCACGGCCAGAGAACTCCTCGAGAGGCGCTACGCCAATGTGCGCCGCCTTGCTGACGCGCACATGATGGAGTTAATATCCCTCCCGGTTTTGAAAGACCTAGCACGTCTCCGGGAGGTGATCATTGACCCAGTCGTGGTTGCTTGCAACGCCCTTCGACAACTTGACTTACCGGTGGATCAGTGGTCCTTCTGGCTTCTTCACCTGGTTCTGTCCCGCCTGCCTCTCGATCTGCGGATCCGATTTGAAGAGAGGTACGGCGGGGACGGGGCTAACTATATACCCCCGTTCAGTGACCTCTTAAAGTTCCTTGAGGAACCGAGCCGCCAGGTGGAGAATGCCGTGGCCTCGGGAACACCGGCAAAGGAGCCGGCTCGACCGACGCCACCTTCTAAACCCACGACTTCCACCAGGGGTTCCAAGCAGCCAGAATTAGCGCAGGAGACTGGACGCCGCCCAATTCTAAACTTTAGTGGTCTTGCTGCGACCGAGGTGACCCCCTGTCACTATTGCCGTGCTTCTACGCACACGACGACCGACTGCCCTAAATTCTTGGAGAGACCGCCCAAGTCACGTAGGGCCATCGCAAGGGAGCGCCGTTGGTGCTACTCTTGCTTAGGTGGGCACTTGCAACGCAACTGCCAGCACCAACGGCCTTGCCCACATTGTCAGGGCAACCACCTTCCTATTCTTTGCCTCGACCGCAATGGCGTCGGTAGGCAGGAGGTGGTTGAGCAGACACCCGGCAGGAGTGGAGTCTCCTCTCCGGTCACAGGCCCAGCCGATAGACGGCGTGGTGACACTTTCAGTTCGGCCCCTGGTTTTGATAGGGCTTCACCCCCCCCTCGGGCGGGGGTGCAGCCCTCCAGGGGCGGGGGCGTTCCGCCCTCTGTCAACCCTGAGGGAGGTTTTGCCGTCGCTCAGCCTGATCCAAGGAGGTCCTCCCCTCCTCTGGCTGAATACCCCAGGCTGGAGCGACACCTCCCTCGATGGTCTGGACACCCCCCTCCGCACTACGTCGTCCCGCGGCTGTCGTACCAGGCCAGACCCCCTCAGACCGGGAGGGACGCTTGGGTGTGCCCTGGGGGCACCACACCTCTTGATGTGATAGAAGTTCCCCAAGAAGGCCCTTACGAGCGCCCAAGGCTAGAGGAGTTGCCCGAAAGGGGCAACTCCCGTTGACTTACTGCTGCCTTGGCTCCCACCACCGCCACCTCACCTGACAATTTGAACGACCATAAGCCGGTCTGCCAGACTGTACTTTTACCAACGGCTTTGGTCAGGGTGTTTAACCCGAAGGGTGAGTGGCTAATGGTACGCGCGCTGCTAGATCTCGGATCACAGCGCTGGATTGCGTCGTCGTGGTGGGTGAGCGCTTCAGGGCAAGTCTCATTGCACCTTGTCCTAGCTAAGTGCAAGGTTGCATCTATCAGGTCTCGTCTAACAATCTCTAAGTTGAACTTGTGGAGCCAACTATTGACCCGGTTACTAAACCACGTCCACGCTTCTTGGAAGTCTCTGGTAAACATGGTGGACGTTTTTGCGTGGTCGGACAGTGAGATTGTCCTGTGTTGGCTCCGGACTTCGGTCCATAATCTTGGCATTTTTAAATACTCATGCGGGTTGCAATACCCTCTCAGCCATTTGCAGCGTGAGTTTGGATTTGGCAGGCCGACGAACCATTCGAAGCGTGATCTTCAACTGTATTGCTTGCTATCGTTTGGAGGCATCCATTGCATAGCTTGTGCTGAGTGACCTGCCTGCGGACCGCGTAAAGGCTGCTCGACCTTTCGCTGGTGTTGGAACCAATTTGCCGGTCCTTTCTTAGTGAAGAGCTCTAACCTTAAGAATGCTCGGTCTTTTGAGGCCTACTTGTGCGTCCTTGGTTGCCTTGCAACCAAGGCAGTCCACTTGGGACTTGTCAGTGCCCTCAGCACGGAGGCGTTCGTGGCCACTCTGGGCCGCCTCGTGAGCCGTCGCGGCCTACCCGATTTGGTTCGGACAGACTGCTGGACTAATTATAAGGGAACCAATCGTTATTTGAAGGAGGTCGTCGACTTACTTGTTGAGAGCAAGCACTGTGTAGGCACCGCCATGTCTAGAATGGGAGATCTTGTTATGCTTAAAGAATCTAATCTACTCCCACTATTTTGCGTCGTGGACGCATTGTTAAACTGTTATTTGGATCGGATGGCGTTCCGCGGGTGGCCGAGGTATTTGTAGGGGACTCAGTATTGCAACGTGCCGTGGTCACGTTGTCCCAACGGCCTATTGATTAGCGAATCTACATTCTTAGATTCGGAGCGGGGGATTGTTTACGCGAGAGTAGCTGGCGCGAGCGCAGAGCCTATTGTGTTGTATTGAATCGTGTTCTCTCTCTCTAACCCGCGGAAGCCCTCATCCGCGCGTCTCGCTCACGCTTTGGTTACGGCGAGTTTTTTGTATCGAATCGTGCGCTCCCGCTCCAACTCGCGGAAACGCCAATCTTCCTATCCCGCTCGCGCATCGGTCGCCGAGATTTTTTATGCCTGCAATGACGCGGCGACTTCGGTGCGCTCCAGTATTAAGCACGATACGAGTCAGCTAGCAACAGCCTTGCGTGCGGCTGGGTTTTTTGCGGCGCCCCTTTTGCCCCGGCGGTTTGTACCCCAAGAAACGTACTTCTTGGACCGCGTCAATTCTTGTAGACAGTTTTATGTGGGGGCGCGACCTTTTGTGCGTATTCGTGAACTCATCTTGTGGAGCGAGTCTGCTGTCGACCGACAAACTTAACGGTCCCCCGCGCGTGGCTGCAGTAATTTGATCACTTGTCGTCTTTGAAACGCGTAGTCGCGAGACGTAAATTACTACGTTTGAGTAGCCACGTTTATATTTGCGCGGGTGTTTAGTTATCGAATAACTGCGCAACGGGACGCCCGTTTTTGAGGCGCCTGAGTCGTTTTCGTGCCGCGGTTTGTTTTCCCCGGACCTGATTGTTTGGGGACCGCCTCGACTTGCGCTGTGATATCGCTGGGTTTTTTGGACATTGCACGCGTGTTTGTGACATTGAGTAGTGGTTGTCCCGGCCTTTTTTGGGAGTTCGCTACGCTCGCCGGAGCCACCTAGTAACACGCGTGTCCAGCCGCGAGGCTCAGATAGTGCATTGTTGCGAATTATTGAAATACTTTCTGAGCGGCGAGAAAGTTCGCGGTAGTTAAATAATTGTGGACCGCGCTGATATTAACCGTTGACCTTGTGGTGTGTCGTGAATCACGTACTTTATTTATTCGCTTGAGTGTTTGTTGGAGTTTGAAGCCAGCCTGAACGCTTGACATATCTTGACCGTCGCGTTCATTGTTGCGTGTTGTGATCCACTGTGCTGCTGCATTGAGCACTCCACTCATAGGAGGCGAACGAACGATTGGAGCTGTGTTCGTGTTTGACGTGTCTGGGAGCTGATTGGTGCAGAGGCCCTACGGTTGCAAGCCCCACACACACACCTACACACACATTTACACTTTCACGCCACATACTGTCCCACATCCACTACAGGGGGCGTCGCATCGAGTATCGTCGCATGCATCAACCAGGTTAGTGGCCTTCTATTTTTCTTGTCTATGTGATTCTATTGTCGAAGGCTGTCGCTGCCCGAGTTGACGATTGCCGTAGTAGTCTAGTAAAAGTCGCTGATTACTATTTCCACTGATCGACTAGTGAGACTCGATTACTATCCGACTCGGATTGGATGCCGTCATCCGACCCGAGACTGATCGTACACTAGTGATCCCGCGTAGTCTCACTAGTCGGTCCCCCCTCGACCTGTCCGGGCTCGTTCCTCTATGGGCCCGGGAACTGAGCTCTCGTCTGGACAGGCAAGGGGCCGTAACAATATATAACAACCCGGTCCCGGACTCAGAGATCACACCCTGAAAATTTCATAACGATCGGTTCATCCGTTTAGGAGGAGTTTGGTAATTTGGTTACAAAGAAAATCGAGAGAATTTTATATATTAGACTAGCTGACCAGGCAAACTTCGTTTTGCCGTTTAGGGACATCAAATATAGATAACAACCCGCTCCCGGACCCAGAGATCATACCCTGAAAGTTTCAACGATCGGTCCAACCGTCTCGGACACAGAAATATTAATAATGTGGTCTCGGAGGAGTTTGGTTACAAAGAAAATCGAGAGAATTTTATATATTAGACTAGCTGACCCGGCAAACGGCGTTTTGCCATTAGGGATATATAAAAAATAGATAACAACCGGCTCCCCCACTCAGAGATTTTCATACTGAAAAGTGACACTGAAATTTTCATAACGATTTTAAAATTGGATGTGGTAGAGCTGCAATCACGTGAATTGAATATTCAAAAATGTTGTATTGAATATTCAAAAATAAAGTATTAATTATTTCATGCAAAAAAAAAATTATAAATCATGTTATTTCTCTAAAGTAACATACTGTCAAACCAAGCAAGCGCCGCGGTTTCGTGCCGCGAGTTCGCGCGCTGCCGCCGTTGCCGATGTTACGTTACAGAGTAGTAACAATTAGAGTATCTCCATTAAATCTTGAATATTTGACATTTCTCAAAATATTGAGTTAAAAAAAGTCGTAGAACAAAATGAACAACAAGCCAAGAGTGATATGGTATTTTTTATATAACCCGGCATAATTAGTTCACAAATATAATTGTTTTAGAATACCTTGTTCCTCCAAAGAGAAAAACTTTGTCCTTATAGAGAACACACGCTTGACGTCTCCTTGGGCAGGGTCTAACGCCACCAACGTTGAGCTGCTCCCAGTAGTTGCCTTTTATTGAATACCGGTGTAAGTCATTGAAGTGAGTCTTTGTTTTGCCATTTAATCCACCAAATATGTACATGAAATCATTATATACCCCTGGAAAATAAAATTATCATAAAATCTGTTGAATAAGCATCGAAAAATACTTCCTTATGCAGTCAATATTGTGAAGGGAACCACTACAAAATTTCAGGTTTCACTTTATTAGTAAAATATCCTATAATTAATAATGTTATCAAAAATTAAAGTTTAATTTACTGTACATAGAAGTATATTATGTCTGTGCTATTCCTACACATCACAGCTACTGATTTAATTTTGGTTGAAGATGATTTATATTAAATTAATACATAGACATTTTTTATAGTGTTAATCCATTGTTCTTGTGAGATTTCTAAAAGAGAAATCCATTTTATATATTACTTACATGCCAGAAGAGGTTCTTATATTTAAAAAAAACAGCATTTACGGTTTAGCCAAACATGACACAAGTCTTACTATTGTAGAAGTTGTCTAACAATAAAATTCTCACTCAAAACAATCCACTAAACAAAACAAATATGTAAATTACTTACAAGCAGAGTGACTTCTTCTGGGCTCTGGCCACGTGCCATTAGCTTTCACATTAACCCAAGTTTCAGTGACAGTGTCAAGGTAGTAAACTTGTGGACAGTATATTTCTTCGTTGGTACTGAACGGGCCGTTTACATCTCCCCTGCCCCCATATATGTACATCCTGTCACCGTAAGCAACTGCTGTGTGGAAGTCTCGGTGGGAGGGTGGAGTACCCTTGGTTATTACATAGCTCCACTTCAAGGTATCCAGGTTCAGATAGTGAACTTCTTGAGAGTATTGGTCTGTTATATATTCGAATCCTCCGAAAATGTACATTTTATTTTTGACTAGGCAAGCTGAATGACCATCTATGGCGTAAGGTACCATACCGGTGACTGCCGGTGTGCTCCATTCTAACTTTTTTGTATCAAAACATGACAAATCTTCACAAGCCACAGCATTGTTTCTGCCGCCCCACATGTATACCTTGAAAATAAATAATTGGTAATTAATTGTCTGAAAGTAAAGGTTTTCACGCTGTTGTTTACTGTACCACATTTAGATAAAAATAAATAAAAACCCAATTACAACTTTGTTAAATGTTAAAAGATATACTATCCGTCAGTGTAGTGGGAGTCAGTCAGAGAGGGAAGAGAAGTCATTGGCAAAGCTTCTGTGAACGGGTTTTATAAAATACATGTTTAAATCTATGACGGCGCACGTTCTATTACGTACAGCTAAGGTCTAGGCTAACGCCCTTCCAGCTTCAATGTTCTCACTTCTCAGCCAAGTACAACCTGCGTGCTTTAAGAAGAAGAGTGAATAGGCATTTTCTAGGACAGTGCGCTCCATCCTAGGCCTTATCATTTCTGTCCATCAGACTTGATTGTAGTCAAGTGCAAGCCTATCTAAAGTAAAAAATAAAAAAATATATCATTCTATAGTTCACCTTATGTCCATAAGCAACAGCTGAGTGGCCATATCTTTGAAACGGTATATCTGATGAGCGGTGAACCACACCATCGCGTCTACTGTAGTTGACAGGTCTCCACCTCAGTGTGGTGGTGTCCAGCACATGCACTGGTATGGGATCCCAATCGTTGTATTCCTCTGTTGAGCAGTACCCACCGAACGAATATATCTTGTCGCCAACGCATACTGCCGCATGGTTAACACGTCGAGGACCCCCCTCGATATGCGCTGTCCATCTCATCCTAAAAATAAAACGAGTACTTGAAATTTTTATTCACTTTATTAAGATTTACTATACTCACTTTTATTTCAACCTCACTAACTTCGATGCTGTTGTAACAAATCTTGTTTGTAACTTTTAATGCGCGAGCTACAAATAGTTACTCTGAGAACGTTTTGCCATTGCCAATCGCAATAAATTATTGATTGTTTTTACATTTTATTTTCTTTAAAATTTTTAATACAAATCAATAGTAAAAAGACAATAATTGACAAATGACATTGACATTTTGAAGTTTTAGATTATAATACCGCAAGAGGTATTTTAGAAATTCAGGTTAAATAGGTACGTATTAGGGCGCGTTCCCACTTTGTCGTGACGACAGATAATCGTGTAGTTTTAAGTGTCGTGGCCTAAATGTTTAAAATATAGAGGTATTCACGTATAGAACGACACGATTAACTGTCGTCTGACGTCTACAACATCATATTTTGCAGTGACAACGGATTGTCATGAGAGTGGGAACGGCTAGCACGACAGTCGTAAAACGATAAAAAAATCATTACGTCTAAATCGTGAACGCAAATCTATCGTAGCGACGACAAAAATATCGTCTTTCTTTTAAAGATTCGACATGAAATTTGGATATAGTAATAGTGGGCGCGTTTGGTTCTTGGACAAAAAATTCAAAATATCTTTATTTTACATAGGCCTTCTGAGGGCTTAACGTACAAGCTCTTGTAAAACGTCATTATGATATTTGTCGCATATGTATGGTGATAACTACAAGTCGACTTAAAACTAAGTTTACGAGGGTTCAAACGCGCCCTGCACTGAGAAGAAGCCCACAACAAACTCAGCTGGGTTTTGTTTTCTGTTATCACCACTTCACAAAGGCTCTTAAAAACTAAATGAGCTAGTATAATTACAGCAGTTTCGCTCCCAAGGATTTTATTCATGTAAATAATCTTTAATACTATAGTAAGCTTTATTCATTAGCTTTCGAACAGACAGCCACTTTGAACTTTTTGAGAGATAAGTGTAAAACCGTATCATGATTTATTTATTTTCTCTTAGTCTCGTTTTATACACTCTCACTATAAGTTTGTTTTTACTTCTGAGGTTGATACCATGGAGATCGCTTTTTTTAACAATGTTTTTATGCACATATTATATCAAATTATCAAATCACTGTGCGTGCACCGTCATTATTATACCTATTAGATTCTTTGAATTTTTCTCTTAGTTACTAGTAGATATAGGGCACTCAATGCCCGACTTCGGAGCGAGGAACAGGAATCTATGTTTCGTTAATAAAGGATTCCGGTATGTACTGAGAAGAACCCACAGCAAACTCGCCCCTTTTTGGTTGCTACCAGTCACCATTATTTATACCAAATCAAATTATTATACTCCCATGTAATTTAATGAATCTATTATGTGATAACGTACCTACAGCTACTGTATCACGATATTAAAATAGTAACGAATGTGAAGTTAGGTTATACCTACTCACAAGCCTCTTTTTTTCATCAGTAAAGAGCAAAAGGCGTGATCTTTCAACGCCAGGCGGTGTTAGGGCGCGAATCATTTGTTATTATTTCTATCACGCGTCGAGTTTCCAAACAAATTGTATTGTAACTGACAATATGAGCGATTATTGTTCGATTTCATACAAATGTTCAGCCGCCCCTGATTTTTTCGTACAGACAGCGTATGCCTACAAGATATCTACCTAGTACCTACGCGAATTTTGTCGCTCATTATTCTTTTAAGCTGCGTACGGATGATATGCGCCTAGTCTTTCGTACTTACATTGGATATGCGTAGGTACCATCGCGATCCAACGCCAGGTCAAACGATCAATCGAAATATCTGACACTGCGAAAACTGGGCCTCTGCAAGACTATAATATGATATGGGGACCCTGTTCCGCTCGGTTTCGAGTGGGAGGCCCCGGGTTCGACTCCCGCCACGAAATGGCCTCAGGTTTAAACACGTGGGAGGCTTCCACCGGCAAAGTATGTGCTGCCAAGCCATTTAGCGTATTGGTGTGTGGATGCTGTGTGGAAACCGTCATGGGTAAGGTACTTTTCATCACTCATACACGGAAAGTAGGTCTGAAGTTGCCTGAGAAGCGGGTTGAAAGTAATACTTTGCAGCCCTAGGGAGAATCGTTTTCAACTGACAGCTGTCCAATAATTAAAAAAAACTAGTCACATTTTTATTGGAGTTCAAATGAAACACGACATACCTGAGTGCATCCATAGACAAGAAGAAAGATAGACTTTATTCATAAAGACAACTGATTCATAGACATTCATAGACAATCATAGACAATACTTGACTATTAAAAAGCTAAAAGCATAGCCCGCCGGCTAGGCCAAAGAAAAAAAAAAGGCGGGAAAGTGGCAAGCGGCAATCCGATCTTCATTTGTTTTTCGAGTTGTACAGTTTTGGTTAGGCTTCTGTTTAACAGTGATTTTTATTGACACAATTATTCAATTTTCTTTAGCTAATTTCTATTTTTATTTTGACTTTCCTTATATTCGTAATGAAAAGCACAGTGTTTACTTCGGGATAAAGACTTATTTAGTCCCTCGAACTATAGGCCCCCTCGCTACGCTCGGGCGCCAAACCCCGTCTCGGGACTAAATAAGTTACTTTCATCCCTAGGGTAAAAATGTACTATTTCCGCACGATAACAGTCTTTGGTTTCATCGTCACTTCTAAGCAGGTGGCACTGTCAAGTAGGTAGGTACTAACTTGTAGCGTGTAAAAAAGGGTCCTACCACCTTTTTTTTACTATATACAAATTAGTACTTGACTGCGATCTCACCTGATGGTAAGTGATGATGCAGCCTAAGATGTTATCGTACTAACTTGGAAGGGTAAATAAATTTACCACAACGGTTTCTAGAAGCATCGCACCGGAATGCTAAATCGCTTGGCGGTGCGTCTTTGCTTGTAGGGTGGTAACTAGCCACGGCCGAAGCCTGACCCGAAGACCTGAGCCAATTAAGATAATTATAAAATTCCTAAGTGGCCCGTGGCGGGAATCGAACCCGCGACATCCTACTCGAATCCGAGCGCGCCGCCACTGCGCCAGGGAGGTCGTCATACATAATGACCCGAAAGCGAGTAACGTAATACGATATTATGACATCAGTTCACATCTAGATAGGTACACAACGAATGGAAGATAGGGAGGCAAACGGCGCAATGTATTTTTCTTCGTTCCCCCAAGCCGCCACCGAGCCTGTGACATGTCCTGACGTATAGAAAGCGCATTGCCGATGACGGCCGATCTATAAATCATATTTTGGGTTCGGCAATCGTCCGTCCTCCCGTCTGCCTCGTGATTTTACTCGTTTTTTGTCTGACTTCGAAACCGAGCACGGAGCATGTGATACAGAATGCAGCGTGATCGTGATCTTTCATTACATACATATTTTATTATAATGTTTATCTTGAAAATTCACTACGAGCAAACGAACAGGTTGTGGAGCAAATGAACGGCGCCGCTCTTGGATATTTTCAGCACGAGGGGAACAATCAAGTGCCAACGCATTGCTGGCTAATAAGATGTCTATTTACCCGCCCCTTGAATAACCACAATATAGGTATCACAATAATTTTGAGGGAATACCTCTGTGGGTAGCTGGGTTCTAAAGCTTACATGTGCATGGGAAGAAGGATCTGGCATAAGAACCTACTGGGTCACTAGGTAGCTAGCTGGTACCAAAGACTGCATGTGCGTATAGAGAAGGATCTGGCATACCTTGCCGTATATTCCTATTTCTGTGGGCATACCGGATGCTCGTGAAATGGCAGGTGATTGGGATGGACCATATTTTATACACCGGAGTATGCCTAGTATATCTATCTAGACCCAGATGAACTTGGAAGGAAAAAATTGAAATGGAATGAGTTGGAATTGAAGTGGTCTGAACTAATATAAGACAAGCCTGTAAGAAAGAGGAATTACAAACATTTCGTAGAATCAATCTTCTTCTTTCTAATATATATAATTCTCTCGCTTTTCTTTGTTGCCAAACTCGTCCAAAACGGCTGGACCGATTGTTATGAAACTTTCAGTGTATATTCTCTGGGCCTGGGAGCAGGTTATCTATTTTTTATGTCCCTAAGTGAGAAAAAAAATGATATATGGCAAAACAACGTTTGTCGGGTCAGCTAGTATCAAGTAAGAATGTGCCGTTTATAATATTGAGCGTTGAGCAGTGAGCTGCAATAACAACAATACTGATGTAACTATCGAAATATTCAAATCGGCGTAGCATCGGAAAAGTGGTTATTTGAACACTTTTCACGCACCACCCGTTAGCGTCAAGCGGCAACATTTATCACGGCAATCCTATAAAAAGTAAACCGGAACTAATCCCGCGCCGCCGTGCACCCGCGCCGCCACGCAAGTCGCACCCCTAATCTGCATACGCCAAAGAAAATCATTTCACGCCCTTACTACTTATATTGAGATGATGCTCGATTGTTGTGCACTCAGTTGCTCAGTAGACTTGGTGAGTACCTTCTCATATTGCTTTAGCTTTATTTGATGTATCTCAACAGGATTTCTTGAATTTGTTTTTGTCTTTCTCACTCTTATTACTGATATACAACGGTAGGTGCGACATGCAGCGTCGCGGAAGAATATATTATCTGTTATATAAACGACCTCTTACCTAATTACTCAAAACTAAGCCACTTATCAAAAATCTGTTTCTAAGCGCTTTTGGATACTATTATTACCGACACATTTAAACAAAAATTACAATTACATCAATTGCAGTTTCCAGTAAAAATGAGAAAAACTAAGAATTTAGAGCAACTTTTGGGAGAACTTTCTATCGAGACAATTTTATCCAATCGTGTTTCTGCTTCTAAGCGATTTTAGATTAAAGACCCAAAATACATGACGTTTAAATTTCAAAGTAAATTTCTTATATTTTAAGGAGTAAGAAGCTAGGATGCAGAAGTTTGATAATATACGTTAATTAACAAAAAAAAAACCGACTTCAACTTTCATCAAACTACTGTTGAATACCTCCTTTCCAATTAAAAATGTAAGACTAATATGGTTTTCTCATAGATATCATTATCAAAACTGGACTAAATTGTTAAAGGACCAGTCGGGAAGCGTCAACTTTCTATTAAAAAAAGAATCATCTAAATCGATTCTCACAGTCAAAAGTTATGATTAAGGTAACAAACATAAAAAAACATGTAACAGTCGAATTGAGAACTTCCTCCTTTTTTGGAGTCGTTTGAAAATTTTAAAAAGACAGTTTTTCATAGAACCAAATGGAAATATGTTTGTGGAAACCCTAAGTCGAATCACATCACATTTGCGTTGCGATTCTAAACGATAAGCTTCGATGTCAAGGCACATAAAAGACCGCAATGTGTCTAGTCGCCGCCTCGCTCGCCGTTATTGATACACGGAAAAGATTTCTCTTTGATAGTTGCGGTTCCTTCGATTCGATGCCTTCGCTGTCAGATATAGTGATGCCGAGGGACATGCCTTCATAACATTTGTCGATAATCTGGGACTCTGTGTACCGTGTACTGTGTGGTGAAGATGATGGAAGTAATATTAGGTACACATTTCACTTAACATTAGGTAATTTTTAAAAATTACTTGCGCAGCAGTGAAAGAAAATATGGGGAAAAACGTGCATACCTGAGAGTACCTCTCTCTCTCTGTATTAGATATTTTCAAAGGTGTGTGAAATCTGTCAACCTGCACTTATAGAGAATATGTGGTAGAGTTAGTTTAAACTCATCTGGGGGAAACCCGTGTAACAAACTATGATAATATGTTGTGGGCGATAGAATAAAGTTTATGAGTGCTTAAGAATGATAAAAAAAATAGATATAAAAAATATTTCTAAAAGTAATTATTATTCATTTTATAGATACATATTATCTAAACATTATCTACCTAATTGTCCCCTATTACTGTCTACACGGTTTGTACCTGATTAACATAATATAGGTTTTAAGTATAGCTAAGTAGGTACATAGATACCTACTAGGTACAATGAGTGGTCAGATTATCGAATTTTCAGCGGAAGCCAGATAATGAGGGGAAATGTAAAACGACCAGTGATTATCTCTTAGTTAAGTATTTATGCATAATAATAATGCACCTGTTTAGAGTTTAGACTGTATAGCAGTTATCGACTATCAAAATATCGACACTGCGTCGCGGTAAGCCCTATTTAGTCGGATGAAGCGTAAAGTTCCCCACTCAGCGCCACATTTATTGATGGACTTTAGAAGTTTTCAATATTATGACTGCCTACTTTACATGTGATGTGGATAGTTTTATTACGATTTCGCATTTGCCGCCTGGTGTGTGGACTCGGTTTAGCCCCCGCCGAAAACACATGGGGTGCTAGGTGTTTGACCCGGATAAAACATTGATGAATATTTTTGGTACGTAGGTACTTCCGCAGTTTTTTTTTTGCTGTTTACTCTACGATTCGATGTTTACTCTATGATACTCTGAGTGCTGTGTTTTCAGTATATTTCCGCAACAAACATTACGTACCTACCTATAGTAGGTGGAACATTTCGCTGCCCAAATAAAATGGGCAGCGAAATGTTCCAATTCGCTGAACAATAAAATGGGGAAACAAGACAGCGCTTGTTGCCGGCAAGCTATTGTTAAAGACCATAAATGTATTACTTAAGTAGGTACGACAGACAGTGCAAAACGCGACCTGCTCTTAGATTGTGTAAGAAAAACGCATTCATCGTTATCGTTTACAAATTCTACCCGCTGATTGGTTCCCTGATTTACGTCAGCCAATCGGGGGGCAGAATTTTGTAACAATTACGATACGTTTTTCTTAAGCAATCAGACCCCAGTTTCCAAACTTTATTACACAGCGCAACGAGATAAGTATTGTGCTGACTGCTGACCATAATACCTGCTTCGCAATATCTAGAGAACTAAATAATACCTAAGTAGGTAAATAAATTACTAATGACGAACCATTGTGTCTCAAAAATATAACATTTTGTATGCTACGCCAAAGACAAACTTTTTTAAAAGTGAAACCGTAAAATTCCAATAATACTCGTACCTAACTTTTCATCTGCACATGGCTTTATTTTGCTATTGAAGCCGTAAGTCATTTTTATGTGGGCACTTTTCGGCGATTTATTCCTTTCTATTGTCGCAAAGGTGCTTTGGGATAAGGGCTTTAATATACGATTATAGGTGACACTCACTATTGTACTTGACCCACTCGACGAGTTACTGCCGTTATCAGTGGAAGAGACATTTTATCATTTTTAATAGGCAGGACATTTTACGGATGATAACTGACTTGGCGGCCAAAGTTCCAGTATCTGTCTACCCCAGACTCAGACTATAAGTAGAAAAAAGCTTTTAGATAATTCAATCCACGAAGACGCGCCCCACTCGTAGAAGAAGAAGCCGTATTTAAGCGATTTTGAATGAAGTTTTACTTAAAAACTATAAATTCAAACGTCATGTATTTTGGGTCTTCAATCTAAAGTCGCTAAGAAGTAGAAACACGATTGGATAAAATTTTCTCGATAGACAGTTCTCCCAAAAGTTGCTCCAAAATCTCAGTTTTTCTAGTTTTTATCGGAAACTACAATGGATGTATATGTTATTTTTGTTTTAATGTGTCTGTAACAATAATATCGTAAAACGCTTAGAAACAGATTTTTGATAACTGGCTTAGTTTTTGAGTAATTAGGTAAAAGGTCGTTTTTCTGTTATATTCTTACCGCAACGCTGCATGTCGCACCTACCTACGTATCCGTGAGAGTAAGAAAGACAAAAATAAATTCAGTAAATCCCCTTAATACTTAATACCAATAACATAAAAAAAGTATCTTTTATTATGTAAATAACGTTATAGGTACTCATAGAACTCTAAATCTTTGCCTATAACACACGGTTATAGATTAGGCCATTAGATGCCAGTTCAAATAGCGACTTGTAAAAAATATCTTATCCAAAGAACACATAAAAAGCAGACATCGTTTTTCTTTTAAAAAACTCTCTCATTTGCCTATCAATAGTGGTTTGAGCAGATCTGACCGTAATAAATGTCATACTTTATGGCACTTGGGAAAATATGCAAGGGAACCATTTTTACATTTTGGTACGGTGACCGGGGATCGCTATGCCGAATTACGCGTCTCAGCGGCCGTTTCCTCGGGGCGTTTTAAAATGTTTTATATTGGTAATATTGGCTCCATAATGCGACATACGGAGCATTTCAAAGATCGATGTATGCAATATAACATTATTGTTTGGGATTTATATTCTCTCATCTATAGTTCACTACAAAAAGTAAAATAAATAAATATATATCAGGACATTACACACATCGCAATCTAGCCCCAAAGTAATAGCTTGTGTAATGGGTACTAGATAACTGATAAATATACGTACATACTAATAGACATAAATATTGAAAAACACTCAGACACTGGAAAATAGTCATGCTCATCACATAAACATTTACCAGTAGTGGGAATCGAACCTACGACCTCCAACGCAGACGGCAGGTTCGCTACCGCTACGCCATTTGGTCGTCAAAAGTACAAGTAGGTATTTTTTTGAGCACTACATAATTTGAAGTCAAGGAGATATCCCAAGCACATTCCGAAAGACAATAGTCTGTCGGAATGTTTGCTCGAAGAGATCGATGTCTAATTTGCCAATAGTACTTTACTAAACACCAATTAGAAAACAGTATTTTATCATTATTCTTAGACGCTGAAATAAGAACCAATTTTTTTTATTGAATAAAATCCCTATTTACACATAAATTCAATTATAGAAATAAATAGCTTCTACAACGTTCGTATTCTCTTCTTGGCCTTGAAAAAATCTTGAGATAATAGGTTTTCTTGGTATAGCTTCCGTAGAGCTGCAGTCTACAAGCTACGCCGCTACGAGCTTGGGTCTACGCAGTCTATTCTAGGCTCTATAGAGTTTTATTATAATTGGTAGGTACTTATTTAGGTTTTTAGTATTATCTCTAATCTCTATGACTATTTATAATATTGACGACCGATTGGTGTAGGGGGTAGCGAACCTGCCGTCTGCGCCGGAGGTCGTGGGTTCGATTTCCACTTCTGGTAAATATTTGTGTGATGAGCATGAATGTTTTTCAGTGTCAGGGTGTTTTTCAATATAATATATTTATGTATATTAGTATGTATGTATATTTATCTGTTATCTAGAACCCTAACACAAGCTATCGCTTGCTTTGGGGCTAGATTGAAAAAAAATATATAAGTAGGTAGTAGGTACCTAATAATCTATATATATAAAAGAATGAGGTATTTTGGTTGTTCCACGGATTCCGCCAAAACTATAGGTCGTAGAGATCTGAAATTTGGTACTTAGGTAGATATTAGACGGGGATTCCAGAAATTCCATGTTTAAGGGGTAGAAATAGTACATTAAAGGGATTTCTCCATACAAAATTGTTATTTTTTTCGTTGTTCCAGACATTCCAGAAAAACTAAAAGTCGTAGAGATCTGAAATTTGGTATCGAGGTAGATATTAGGTCATGAATTGGTACTAAGACGGGGATTCCAGAAATTCCATGTTTAAGGGGTAGAAATAGTACATTAAAGGGATTTCTCCATACAAAATTGTAATTTTTTCGTTGTTCCAGGCATTCCAGAAAAACTAAAAGTCGTAGAGATCTGAAATTTGGTACCTACATTGACATTAGGTCATGAATTCGTACTAAGACGGGGATTCCAGAAATTCAAATTGGAAGGGATAAAAATCCTACTTTTAAGGGATTTTCCCATACAAAAGTGTAATTTTTGCGTTGTTCCAGGGATTCCAGCGAAATTAAAAGTCGTAGAGATCTGAAATTTGGTACCTAGGTTGGTATTAGGTATATCATGAATTCGTATTCAGAAAGGGATTTTCGAGATTCAAATTTTGAGGAGGAAAAATTTTGAATTTTTTGGCCGCCATTTTGAACTTTTTTGTTACTGGGCCGATTGCTTTGAAAATCGATATTTGACTATGGCAGCAAGCATAGAGACGGAATTTGTGGTCAAAATTTAAAAAATAGGCCGCCATTTTGAACTTATTTGTTACTGGGCCGATTGCTTTGAAAATCGATATTTGACTATGGCAGCAAGCATAGAGAAGGAATTTGTGGTCAATATTTAAAAAAGTGGCCGCCATTTTGAACTTTTTAGTTACTGGGCCGATTGCTTTGAAAATCAATATTTGACTATGGCAGCAAGCATAGAGAAGGAATTTGTGGTCAAAATTTAAAAAAGTGGCCGCCATTTTGAACTTTTTTGTTACTGGGCCGATTGCTTTGAAAATCGATATTTGACTATGGCAGCAAGCATAGAGAAGGAATGTGGTCAAAATTTAAAAAAGTGGCCGCCATTTTGAACTTTTCTATTACTGGGCCGATTACTTTGAAAATCGATATTTGACTATGGCAGCAAGCATAGAGAAGGAATTTGTGGTCAAAATTTAAAAAATAGGCCGCCATTTTGAACTTTTTTGTTACTGGGCCGATTGCTTTGAAAATCGATATTTGACCATGGCAGCAAGCATAAAGAAGGAATTTGTGGTCAAAATTTAAAAAAGTGGCCGCCATTTTGAACTTTTTTTGTTACTGGGCCGATTGCTTTGAAAATCGATATTTGACTATGGCAGCAAGCATAGAGAAGGAATTTGTGGTCAAAATTAAAAAAAGTGGCCGCCATTTTGAACTTTTTTGTTACCGGGCCGATTGCTTTGAAAATCGATATTTGACTATGGCAGCAAGCATAGAGAAGGAATTTGTGGTCAAAATTTAAAAAATAGGCCGCCATTTTGAACTTTTTTGTTACTGGGCCGATTGCTTTGAAAATCGATATTTGACCATGGCAGCAAGCATAAAGAAGGAATTTGTGGTCAAAATTTAAAAAAGTGGCCGCCATTTTGAACTTTTTTTGTTACTGGGCCGATTGCTTTGAAAATCGATATTTGACTATGGCAGCAAGCATAGAGAAGGAATTTGTGGTCAAAATTAAAAAAAGTGGCCGCCATTTTGAACTTTTTTGTTACCGGGCCGATTGCTTTGAAAATCGATATTTGACTATGGCAGCAAGCATAGAGAAGGAATTTGTGGTCAAAATTTAAAAAAGTGGCCGTTATTTTGAACTTTTTTGTTACCGGGCCGATTGCTTTGAAAATCGATATTTGACTATGGCAGCAAGCATAGAGAAGGAATTTGTGGTCAAAATTTAAAAAAAGTGGCCGCCATTTTGAACTTTTTTGTTACTGGGCCGATTGCTTTGAAAATCGATATTTGACTATGGCAGCAAGCATAGAGAAGGAATTTGTGGTCAAAATTTAAAAAATTGGCCGCCATTTTCAACTTTTTTGTTACTGGGCCGATTGCTTTGAAAATCGATATTTGACTATGGCAGCAAGCATAGAGAAGGAATTTGTAGTCAACATATTAAAAAGTGGCCGCCATTTTGAACTTTTTTGTTACTGGGCCGATTGTTTTCAAAATTGATATCTGATTATCGCAGCGAGCATAGAAAAGGAATTTTTGGTAAAAATTTAAAAGAATTGGCCACAATTTTGTACTTAGGTATATGTCTTACCATGGTAGCAAGCAACCACGGCCGGATGGACGAACGGACGGTGGAGTCTTTAGACGGAGAGCTTTTACCCTTTGGGTACGGAACCCTAAAAATGGCCACCATATTTAACTTTTTTGTGACGATCGAATTTTTCAAAATCAATATGTGACTATTACCAGGAAGCAAGAGAAAATTTTGTGGGCAAAATGGTGTGTAATGCAGGAATTTTGGAAATTAAACCACCATAGTAAAGCATAACTCAGAAGTTAACGTGAGCGAAGCCGCGGGCGTTTGCTAGTTTACTATATGCACTCGTAGGTACTGTGATTTGTCTAAGTAGGTAGGTGTATACATATAACGTGTGTAGGTATATTATAACATCACCTATATTCATAAAATATAACTGGATTTTGAGGTGGATTCATAACCTCATCAGACTATGTTGCCATTTTCCTAATAACACAAGATTAGGTCCCGCGCGTAAAGCAAAATGCACGTTGTTCTGAATTTCACTAAAATGCATCAAAGCTTAGTGCTATTAATAACGTTAGATTAAAGTGCGCTGCCGGAACAGGCGATACCTACCACAATACCTAACTCGTCGCATAATAATCACTAATTAATAAAATTGTTACTTTAACTCCTTGTTATATCTACAAATTGTTTATATTGTAACATAGGAAAATATTTATAAATAAGGCAGAAACAAGATATTGAGGACTGCAGTGTAAAAGCGATTCACAATATTAAGTTCCTTAAATGAAATTGAAGATAAGCATTTTGGCTTCCAACTTTCAATTAACGACTTACCTTGGCACGTCTCCATTAACTAAGCACGTTTTACGCATAGAAGGTAAGCACCTACTTCAGTTGCAGACAAATCTCCAATGTCACTAACATCTAAAACTACGACAACGACAGTCCTACACGCCACCTCTAAGATATTTACTTACCATTTAACATTACGTAGGAGAAACGTATCATTTCAGCGGCATTATTACGGATGTCGGTAAAATTAGACATTTATACAGAGTAGCTTCTTACCTTCCAATCTTTTTCGTTCCATATGATTCCGTTGTGTTTTCGATACACACCCCGATCAATGACTTATGCACACGTCTTGATATTTTGACAAAGGCTCTCGGGGGCAGATCGGGCTTGGGGGCACAATATTTGCGCGCGGCGAGTGCGAGCGCCGATAAAAATATTCTATTTATTATGGACTCGCGGAGGAGGCGCATTCAAAACGCGTCATGCGTTGACATCCGACTTCGGTGGCTTCCCAAACCCAATTGGCGCAGGGATGGCAACCTTGCCACACTGTTTTACATGAAATATTTAATTATTCATTAGCATTCTACAACAATCAGGTAAGGATTATTCACGTTACCAAGGGCCGAACCACCATCTCATAAAGCTCTCATAAAGCAGTAATGTTTTGACATTTTCATACTGTGTTTGTATGAAAATATTAGAACAGCATTACGCTTTAAGAGATGGTGGTACAGCCTGAGCTGCCGCGTGCCAAGTGCCTATTTCAAACATGCTAATAATTATACTACAGAAATTGGGCCAGCGGGTCGGGGCACGGTTGTTGAGTGAATGGGTTCCAACAGACGACGATAAAGTCATCTTAGACTTGGAGCCCATTGTAGACATGATTAAATAATAAATAATTAAATAAATGTCTCAAGACATTACACACATATCTAGCCCCAAATAACTTGTGTTAAGACAACAGACAAATAGAAATTATACGCATTAATACAATATAATATAGAATAAAATGGAAAATTCTTTCCAAAAAACCAACTTCAAATGCCACTACAAAGAATGAAATAATTTTCAATGTACACCAATTCGAAGTCGGGCAATGTTTCGTTCAATCATTAATAGTCCTTCTTATTATTTAACTTGATGTGCAAAGAAACGACAAAATTATCGACAATACGAAGGACTATTAGTGAATGAACGAAACATTGCCCGACTTCGAATTGGTGTACATTGAAAATTATTTCATTCTTTGTAGTGGCATTTGAAGTTGGTTTTTTGGAAAGAATTTTCCATTTTATTTTATACTTTTTAGTGGAAAACAACTAATGCGCAAGGCATTGAAAAATGCCCACATCGCTTGAAGTATGCTTCTAAAATCTGAAGAGTTCCCTCAATTTCTCCAAGATCCCATCATCAGATCCTGACTTGATGAATACAGTCATTACTTGATGACTGCAAGGAAATGCAATAGTAACTATAAAAAATACCTAAATCGCTTCAAGCATACTAGCAAAATTTGAAGAGTTCCCTCGATTTTACCAAGATCCCATCATCAGATCCCGATTTGATGACCATATGCCTACCTGGAAAAAATTACTCTTTCAAACAATACCCAAATCACTTCAAGTGTGCTTATAAAATTTGAAGAGTTCCCTCGATTTCTCCAGGATCCCATCATCAGATCCTGACTTGATGACTATGGGACCATCTGTGAACTATACCCTTTCAAACAAAAAAAGAATTTTTGAAATTGGTCCACGCATCTCCGAGTAATCGGGGAACATACATAAAAAATAAAAAAAAAAAGATTCCGACGAATTGAGAACCTCCTCCTTTTTTTTGAAGTCGGTTAAAAACATCTAGACACTGGAAAGTAATCATAAACACACGAAATTAATACACGAACATTTTCAATTCGTGGGAATCGAACCCACGACTTCCGATGCAAAGGGCAGGACCACTACCGCTGCGTCATTCGGTCCTCCTAGTCAGCATATTGTTAACTGGTGATTTAGTGCCAAGAATCAATACCACGACATGATATTCACGACACAGGCTCTTGTGGCGGTTCCTATTATTTCTATCCATCCATAGTTTGACTTACCAGAGATATACCTAACTTGTATGGAGCCTACTGCCTATGTCTCATTGCATGATATCTCTAGTACAAAAATTGAAGGTATAGATAGAATATTGAGAACCGACATATTAGTGTACAAACCAATAAGAAATAAATTGAACCATAAATACTGGTTCAACAAAGATAATAATTATATAGTAGGTATACCGCCATTTAAATCTTTGGGTTCACCTATTTTCCTTTTTTATTGTTTTATTTTTATAGATAAGTATAGATATTTCAATCCACGAAGACGCGCCCACCTCTGTCAAAGTCGCTTATGTTTCATTCGATTCGTATGGAGTTTGACAGAGTGGGGCGCGTCATCGTGGATTGAAATATCTATACCATATTGCAAAATCTATGGCTATTGATAACGAAATAAAACTGCAGTTAATTTTGATTACTCAAATCAAACATTTTTTTTACTCTTTACAAGTTAGTACTTGACTGCAATCTCACCTGATGGTAAGTGATGATGCAGCCTAAGTATGTTATCGTACTAAGGGTAAGTAAATTTACCCCAACGGTTTTTACAAGCGTCGCACCGGAACGCTAAATCGCTTGGCGGTGCGTCTTTGCTAGTAGGGTAGTAACTATAGCCACGGCCGCGGGCCGAAGCCTCCCACCAGACCAGACCTGACCCAATTTAGAAATTATAAAATTCCAAAGTGGCCCGTGGCGGGAATCGAACCCGCGACCTCCCACTCGAATCCGAGCGCGCCGCCACTGCGCCAGAGAGGTCGTCAGATTACTGGCACGTAGAACGTTGGTGGCAGCCCTACGTCAATTACGCGAGCTCACGCACCCCTGTCAATATGTGTACAGTCAATACTCGCGAGTGTGAATAATTTTTCATCTTCTTATGCCCATTATGAGTATCGCCTTACTATCAGCTGTGTGATGTGTCACAGGAAATGTGGTTTCGTCGCTAGCTTATTTACGGTATTGCCTAAAGAGCAAAAACTAGCAAAAAAATTACGTTTCTTGAGGAAAATAACGTTGTTGCCCGCGAAGTTCCTCATTGCGCGTTGCGAAAGGGGGCAAAAATTAAGACGAAATGTTGTAACGACACTTTTTGCTATAGTAAGCTATTGTAAGTCGTGCGGCGTGCGCATGTTTCTCTGTCTGTCTCTCTCTCCTATAGAAAGCAAGCCAGATATACTTCGTTCCATCCGGGTGTCCCTTGACAGCTCTCATGTTTTGTTCTATTTTTTAGTACCTATTTGTTGTTCTAGCGGCAACAGAAATACATCCTGTGAAAATTTCAAGGCTGTAGCTATTACAGTTCAAGAGATACAGCCTGGTGACATGACGGACGGACGGACGGGCGGACAGCGAAGTCTTAGTATAAGGATCCCGTTTTTAGGGTTCCCGAGGGTAGCCGAATGGCAAAAAACGGAACCCTTATAAATTCGTCATGTCTGTCTGTCCGTCTGTCCGTCTGTCCGTCTATCCGCCCGTATGTCACAGCCACTTTTTTCCGAAACTATAAGAGCTATACTGTTGAAACTTGGTAAGTAGATGTATTCTGTAAACCGCATTAAGGTTTTCACACAAAATTTAAAAAAAAGTAATAAATTTTGGGGGTGCCCCATACTTAGAACTGAAACTCAAAATTTTTTTTCATCAAACCCATAAGTGTACCCCACACATATGGGTTTGATGAAAAAAAAAATTACCTACCTATCCTACCTATCCATATGACCTATCCATAGATACCCCATCTATGGATAGGTCTTGAAAAATGATACTAAGGTTTCTAATATCATTTTTTTCTAAAATGAATAACTTGCGCGAGAGACACTTCCAAAGTGGTAAAATGTGTGTCTCCCCCCCTGTAACTTCTAAAATAAGAGTATAATAAAACTAAAAAAAATATATGATGTACATTACTACGCAAACTTCCACCGAAAATTGGTTTGAACGAGATCTAATAAGTAGTTTTTTTGATATTTACAATAAACCTCCAAAAACAAAGTTTTGCGGTTCGATAAGAAAAGTGGTTTTTATGGTTTTATTCCTCCGGTTGTAGTACGGAACCCTCAGTGCGCGAGTCCGACTCGCACTTGACAGGTTATTTAACGTCTGGGTACGGAACCTTTAAAAATAAGGAGATGACATCAGGAAACTCCAGTCAGACGTCACACCGGTCATACACTACTATGCTATTTAACTACCTATATTGGCAAAGAGAACTCAGATCACAGAAACTGAAGTGATCTGAGGTTTCTAGAGAGTTTACAGTTCTGAATTGAAGAGTAGCCCTTGCCAGCTCGCTATTCATAGCAAAAGTATCATGCATTCTGCACTGCGGTCAGCGCCGAGCGAGCGCAGTCAAAAGAGCTTTGACTTCAAAGCGATTGCGACACGCGGAGAATGCAAAATAAACTAGCAACACCGGAGGAAAAGTGCAAAATAAATGCAAAATAAGTGCAAATTACACAGCCATTGAATCAAAAGGCAGACTGAGCGTGAAGTGATGAAAACTGGAAAAAATAATAAAGGTTGTTTACCCCCCTTGTTTCCAGTTATAAGCATCTACCAACCTACCTCCTGATGGTTGTACTTGTACCCATATGGACCTATTCTGGTACTAACTGACGCGACCGATATAAGATTATTATTTTACACATGAGCTGCTAATTAGAATTGGCCACTAAATGAAAATCTATATCTTGTGTTTTCAGTAGTACCTACCCACGTATACCTAAAAGACTAGGTAAGTACTGTAATTAGCTAAAGTTACTGGGCACTTTTACAATTAAACGTCAATTAAAAAATTAAAAATCCGTTTTTATAGTAAACTAGCTGACCCGGCAAACTTCGTTTTGCCTGTTATTTTTTGTCAACATTTAATTGAACGCGGCCGAAGCCTCTCGCTGGATCAAATATAGTTAATTGAATTTCATCTCAACCCCACAATAGCTGGGTTAGGGTTTCCTCTCAGAATAAGAGAGGTTTGTTTAGTAAGTACTTAGATGAAGACCAAAAAAGAAATGGATGGATCGTATGGAAGAGTATTGCACGTTGACAGCAGAAGAAGAGAATGGAAGAAGACTCCATGGTAAAAATTTAGAATCGTTTGGCAGGAGTAGGGGGACGGGAAGGGGGAAGGGGGGGAGAGGGGGTGTCCCCTAACCCCCGATACCACTTACTGAAAAGGTATTGCACCATTCTTGAACAAATTTAAAAAGATGAAAATAATTAAAATGACGATGATGGAGTCGCTTCGTCGCGGAGAGAAGC
This sequence comes from Coenonympha arcania, assembly GCA_036785405.1. Taxonomy (NCBI): domain Eukaryota; kingdom Metazoa; phylum Arthropoda; class Insecta; order Lepidoptera; family Nymphalidae; genus Coenonympha; species Coenonympha arcania. The sequence continues at coordinate 3,519,181 of CM072063.1, read as the reverse complement.
GAAAGGGGAAGGGGTGGGAAGAAAAAAAATGGGATTTTTTCCCCCCTCCCAAGCTAAAACTTTCGACACGTAGTAGTTTTTAAGAAATATTTTTTTTTAATTATGAAGTTTTGAATTCAATTTTGCTGTTATAATTACTGAAATACATGGTTTGAAATGGGAATTGTAGCCTCAAGAAGAAGTAAAGGAGCTAGGAAAACCCTTTATCCATCACCATCTACCCCTCACCCCCCCTAAGGGTCAGTCGACAGAGCTTTAAAATCTTGAGGTTAAGACTCTTTTAGCCTTCAGTCTTTCCCTTACCCTTTTTTGGCTCGGTCTATTTCTGGATGGTCATAAAAGAAAATAACCACTCAGAAGGATGGTGGGGCCTTGCAGGCCCCGCCATCCTTTTCGTCACCTATCCGTTATCCGAGTCGAAGTGCCCCAAGTCCCGAGCTCGCTTTGCTCGCTCTACATCCTAAGTCTTCAGTCTTTCCCTTACCCTTTTTAAGGCTCGGAGAAGAAGTAAAGGAGCTAGGAAAACCCTTTATCCATCACCATCTACCCCTCACCTAAGGGTCAGTCGACAGAGCTTTAAAATCTTGAGGTTAAGACTCTTTTAGCCTTCTGTCTTTACCTTACCCTTTTTTGGCTCGGTCGACGGAGCTCCTATTTCTAGGTGGTCATAAGAGAAAATAACCACTCAGAAGGATGGTGGGGCCTGCAAGGCCAATGCAATCCTCTTCGTCACCTATCCGTTATCCGAGTCGGGGTGCCCCAAGTCCCGAGCTCGCTTCGCTCGCTCAAGATCCTAAGTGGTTTGTGTCAAAAATTTAATACTACAAATAACATATTTAAAAAGTTCTGTGGCCTATTTTTTTTATATGTGTGGTGTTCCATCTCGTCCTACTGTATCTCCCGAAAGTCATCCTCACTCCGATAAAAGACTTCCCGATTTATACTGACCGCCATATAGATTGATTTTTGAAAAGCTCGAAAACACTGCGTTACCTCGTAATGCGAATAGTATTGTTGTAATCAGGGACCAAACCTCTACCAAATACAACACCTTTCTCCCCCGAACTCCTGCCAAAGGAAAGTAAATCCAACCGCGATTTACCAAGTTTCATCAGTACTAACAAATATCTGTAAGAAGTTTGGTGAATCGGCTTTAAACAACTCCAAACAATTGCGCTAAATCGTTAGTCGGTTGCATTTATGTTCAGCTGAAAGAAGCCTCGGTACCCATCTCGCAGAAAGCTTCGAAGCCACAATTCATTATGAATTATATTTCAAGTTCGTTCATAGGATACACCTATGATTTCAGCTATTTATCTGATTTTCGATCAACGGCCCCGAGTATGAAATCCCAAATATTTCCGACGTTATTCTCAGTACTCGAAGCTGATGGCCGTCCAGCTCGTGGGTCATCAATTCTTCTGACCATTTTTTAACGATTGTAAACGATGGAGCAGATCCTACTTCTTTGTCATTCTGTTTCAGCGTTAATCCTTTCTTGAACAAATACTTCGCATCGACGTAATTCGACGGGTTTCTCCCAAACTAACAATCGGTATTATAACGTTATTTGCATATCAAATAAATTAAATAGACCAAAAAGGTCGGACATCATACTCCGGCTACAAATTTCGAAACAAACTTGTAAGAGGTGCTGACGTGACAGCAATGAAATGTTTACATAGCAACGCCATTAAATCAATTTATTAATTTTATTTTCAATTAGAAAATACTCGATAATCCTAAGTCTCCACGTATAAGTCCTCGACTCGGATCGATTATTTTTTTACGCTCTTTCATTTGATGTGCGATTCGTTCGATTCCACCATACACCGGTACCGCCCTTGGTTTTTGTATGGGAAAATTAAATCGGCCAGGGCCAGGGTTCTTCAGCATTTTGGGAGATCAAATATAGATAACAACCCGCTCCCCGACCCAGAGATAACACCCCGAAAGTTTCACAACGATCGATCCAGCCGTTTAGGAGGAGTTTGGCTACAAAGAAAATCGAGAGAATTTAACTTTTATCCCCTCTCCTAAGGGAACCATGCTGAATTTCGGGATAAAAAGTATCCTATGTCCTTCCTCGTAGTATGAACTCAAGTCATACCAAGTTTCATTGGAATTCATTCAGTAGTTTCGGCGTGATGCGCGGCCGTGATACAGAAAGACAGACAGACAGACAGACAGACAGACAAAAATGAAAAAAAATACAGTTTTGGGTTCAGAACCGATTTTAGAGTGCCCTCGAAAAAAAATTTTCAAAATATCTTTAATGTACAGAATTTGACCTGTTACAGATTTATTATAAGTATAGATACAGCTCGACTGGGGGCAGCGACTGGGGATAACTCTAGGTAGGTAGGTAGATACCTAGAGCTATAATATTTACGAACCTACCGCACACAAAATAATCTCGTCTCCAGTTAAAATTCCGACGCACTTCGGTAAGCTGTGTCAATAAGCCGCGACACTCATCAACAGCTAACAAGGGTGAGACGGATGACTTTTACATCAAAGCCGAGCCGCCTGCATCGCATGTAAACACCAAACAGAATATACCCATTCAGAACTACCAACAGTTAACACGTAGAGGTGTAATAAGCCATGAGTATTCCCTTTGAGAATTTCTTCGTTTCAAACACTCTGTGCCCCTTCACTTTGCTGCGTTATGGTAACGCGCAGGACAAAGATTTTTTCCCTTTGATGCTGAATAAACTTCATCTGTTTACCGTCGTTCACACTAAAGGAGTAGTTGCTCTGAATCTCTGATAGACATTATATACCCTGGACAGGGCGGACGGCGCGAAAATGTGGCCAGTTTATCGGTGCCAAAAATACTTGTTTTGCCGCCAACAATAAGGCCATGCTGTAGTTCACTCAGCCACTAAAAATTTGACAGATGGCGCTACTGTTTGCTTGTACGAAAAATATGTCCATGCCCATAGGTATTCTGAGTTTGAGTTTTCTAATCAGAGGTTTCGGCACATTTTATTACTGTTTCATCAGATACTTACTATTCTATATCTGGGTGAACGAGCTTCGTTCGGAACTTTTTTTTTGTAAATTATACGACAATTTCTAACAGTGATTCCTATAGCTAGATGGATTTATTTCATGAAAACCGTTGGAGCCGTTTCTGAGTTCTAGATTATATTCAAGAATTGATCGTTTAAAGATATCTGATTATAGGTACCTACCTATCACTATTATCTACCGAAAATCGAAATATTAACCTAAGTAAGTAGGCGCGAAAGTACGGATTCATACTAAGTATTTCCTATTTATGAGCTGTAATCAAACAAACGTCTGACGTATGGATAGGTTAATAGCCTTAACCTTCATTCCGGGTTTTAATGTATGCAAATTGTCTTTGCTTTAGTAATTAGTAATAATTATGTAATGTATCAATACAATGGCCACGTAATTGGGACGTACATTACCTATCGATTAATTAATCAATGTGCATAACATTTGAATAATTTTAGTTGGTGGTAGGTACCGGAGACTATAAGTGTAGGGACAGACCTGACGAAAGTAGCTACAGCAATATTCGGGTGTCGAACAATCAGTTGTTCCTTGTTCGGCGCGTTAACATGTAGTTCAGCACATTACGCGACGGAAGATTACGTTGCGTAGAGGTCTTCGTAGTATCATCATCATCATCATCATCATATCAGCCTGCGGACGTCCACTGTTGAACATAGGCCTTCCCAAGTGAGCGCCACCACACCCTGTCCTCAGCCTTCCTCATCCAGCCGCTTCCCGCCACCCGCTTAATGTCGTCGGTCCAACGAGCTGGAGGACGCCCCACGCTACGCTTACTTGTACGCGGTCTCCACTCTAGGACTTTTCGGCTCCACCGGCCATCGCCCCTGCGACACGCGTTACCTGCCCACTGCCACTTCAGCTTGCTAATGGTTTGGGCTATGTCAGTGACCTTGGTTCTCCTGCGGATCTCCTCATTTCGGATTCTATCCCTCAGGGAAACTCCTAACATAGCCCTCTCCATGGCCCGCTGCGCGACTTTGAATTTGTGGATCAGGCCGTGTGTGAGTGTCCACGTTTCAGCGCCATACGTGAGGACGGGAAGAACGCACTGGTTGAAAACTTTAGTTTGCAGGCATTGAGGAATTGACGAGGAGTGTGCGGTAGTGAATTGCCCAAAAACGGATTTTATTACAATATTGGATATTAAAGAGGTCTTTGCAGAAGAAAAAAAAACTGAATGCATTCGCTAAATACAATGAGCAACCGCGTCCGCAAGAAGCACACGTCGAACTTTCAACTACGGTTTGCGCCACGCCGAACTCTCGATCGCGTAACGGAAGGATCGGCGGCGCTACGCGTTGAGCGCGTCAGAAATTCATGTGTCATTACCCCTAGGTTCGTAAACTGCTAGCGTATTGCACGGTGTGGTGTGTCGCTACGCTTAGTGTTTTTTTGACTGTGGAAATATAACATCCAGTTTTCGTCATCGTCAGATCACTGGCTCCGCTGCATTCCATAAAAGTCTTATTGTGAAGGAAATCCGAAATATGCGATGTTGCTAAGTTGCTAATTGCTATGGTATCTACGATGTTCAACCGACGTACCTACGTTCCCACGACTAATCTACGACTACGACACGACTAGGTAGTAAGTTGTGACTTGTGACGTCTCAATTCAATGTTGCTATCTCTGTCTAATCGGAAATATTTGAATGCTTATAACTTTTTGTTTTTTGATCGATTTGATTAGTTTTTTCAGTGTACTTTTTTATCCTAGCTTGTAATAAAGTTAATAAAATGAGTCAAATACCCAATCATGATATTAACTCACAAAAGCGCCTGTGAAAATCAACTAAGCAAACCTGAGTATTGTGAAAATGAACAAAGTTGTAGGGTACTTAGAGGTACTAGGTCTTACTTACCAAGCAATACCATTCCGTGGCAATACCTAAGTAGATAAAATGGATATAAATAAAGTCACAAATCTGATAGGGATTAATTAGTTTGTTTGACGAGAACTCTAGATTATCTGACAAACAAAACGTTCCGCGCTTTAAATGCGTTATGCGACACAGATTAGCATTTAGGTAAGGGGAGGTTATCATGATATGAAATTAATAATTTAAGTGTTTGGTAGGTTTTATTGGTCGTTAAATACTAAATCATTAATGATAAATACTTAAGAATTACTAAATTTTACTGACGATTCACAAGAGCCTGTAGGTACCTACCTCTATCTAAGTTAGGTCTATATGAAATACGTGTAAGTAGTACATTATTGCAGCGGCCAGCAAAAGAGGCATTGATGGACGAACTTGTAATAGAGAGACCATTTATAGGTACTTGAGTCCATCAATGCTTAAGAGGATTTATTAAATTTATTATTTTGTCTTTCTCAGTCTCACGTATACGTTGGTAGGTGCGACATGCAGCGTCGCGGAAGAATACAACAGTAAATCGATCTTGTACCTAATTACTCAAAAACAAAGCCAGTTATCAAAAATCTGTTTCTAATCGTTTTTGGATATTATTATTACACACACACAGACACACACCAACATACACATGCAGAGAGACACACACAGACACAAACACACAGGCACACACACACACAGACACACCAACAGACACCCACACACAAGCACACACACAACACACACACAAAGATACACACACACACACACACACAGCCAAACACACACACAAATACACACCAACAGACACACAGACACACATAAACACAAACAGACACACACAGCCACGTAACACATAGGCACACAAACACACACACACACACAAACACACACAGAGACACACACACACACACAGAGGCACACACACACACACACACACACACACACACACACACATACAGAGAGACAAACACACCGAGACACACACACACAGAGGCACACACAGACACAGACACAGGCACGTACACAGAGAGACACACACTCACAGACACACACATACACACGGGCACACACACCACACACACACACACACACACACACACACTCACACACACACACACACACTCACACACTCTCACACACACACGGGCGCGTACAGTAACGCAGACACGCGCACACACACATAAACACACACGCACGCGCATGTACTCACACACACACATACACACGCACGCACAGCACACATCCACACACCTATAACGGGCGTGGGCTAAAATGATAATGATAACGACGACGATGCGAAATGCAGAATTTTATCAGATAAACGTACCTTTGCCTTAAGAGCTCAAACCTATTGATATAGGTATCTCATATATATGTATCACGTAAGTAGCACCGTCAGAGATTTGGAGCCATTATGAATTAGTGTTTCAGCAAATAGAGATAAGAATGTCCTTTGTTTTTCAGTTTCTTCACAGTTTTTACTCGATGTTGTGAGTCTTATGACACTCCAATATCGCTGAGATTTATCAGTGGCGAAAATATTAAACGAGAAACTACATATTCTTATATCTTTTACATGTTATTGTTTTAAATAAATGGTTTTCAAAATAAGTATAGGTACCTACTATTAAGTATATTTACTTAGACTTTTAATTCGATACATTAAACTGACGTTTCATATTTTTCTAAACTCTAATAAATTTGCTATATGCATTCACTTTTATAGCTTAAAAGTTAAAATATTATTAAATAAGATAAGTGACTTTCTATTCAAAATTATATTTATGTGAAATAAGTACCTATCTATACCTAGTTGGAAAAAAAACGTACTACACAAAAACTTTGGGATGTGCCGTTGGTTCAGCTGACACACACAACCTTAGAACAAAATCTTACAAGTGCTCGAGATCGTGCAAGGTTTTTAGCTTTGTCTGAAAAAGAATCTGGCTATTGGCTCCACGCCCTGCCATCCAGGAATCTCGGCACTCTTCTCGAAAATGAAACTTTCCGTGTAGCTGTAGCCTGTAGGACTCAGGTTGGGTGCACCACTGTGCCACGAGCACAGATGTCCGTGTGGAAAAGAGGTAGACAAGTTTGGAATTCACGGACTCTCTTGCCACAGGAGCGCCGGTAGGCTTTTTCGGCATGGTTCCCTCAATGATGTTATAAAAAGAGCTCTTGCCACCATTGATATTCCTGCCCTATTGGAGCCAGCAGGAATTAGCCGTGATGATGGCAAGAGACCTGATGGATTGACGCTGGTTCCCTGGGAACGGGGTCGGGCGCTGATGTGGGACGCAACATGCGTTGACACATTGGCTTCGATTCATATCAGGGAGACAGAATCAAAGCCGGGAGCCGCAGCTGAAACTGCTGAATCAGGTAAGCGTCGCAAATATGCCTCTCTTTTAGAGAGTTACATATTTGTCCCGTTTGCCGTGGAGACCCTGGGGCCATGGAGTCATAGTGCCAAAAAATTCATCCGAGAGCTTTCCCCGCGTTTAATAACCTCAACTGGTGACAGAAGGGCTGGCTCATTTTTTGCGCAACGTATCAGCCTAGCTGTTCAACGCGGAAATGCAGCCAGTATTCTTGCCACCATTCCACGCGGGCAAGACTTGTATAGTAATTAGAATAAGCTAGTGATAAGTTTTATTGTAAATAAATATTCCCTAGTTGGATAATATAATTTATTTCGTTTATTTAATTTACTCATCTATATTATGTACTCAACTCTAAAAAACCTGATATTATGAGAAACTATCTTTTGTAAGCAACCCTTAGATAGTATCTATCTCATAATAGGGGACCATTTGCCTCAGATGTTAATTTCTGAACTTTTTGTAATTTTTGATATAGGTAATATCTACCTAATTCGATAAATAAAACTTACCAATATATCCTGGTCTCTCAAAATAAACATCATTAAATACCTACTCTATCAAATACCTATTTTAATTTTTATACCTAACTAGCTGTTGCCCGCGGCTCCGCTCGCGTGAAATTAGGGTTTTCACTACTTCTGCGGGAACCATCGCTTTTTCCGGGATAAAAAGTACCTCGGCATCGCCCGCGTGAAATTCGGCTTCTTCATGCGCGTGAGATTCAGTGCTAATAACGAGTTTCACGACTCTTTAAACTTCAAAAACACGGGACTTTCATACAAACTCCCAACCCCTATTTCACCCCCTTAGGGAAGGATTTTCTCAAAACCGTTTCTTAACGGACAACTACCCATTAGAAAGAACCTACTTTCCAAATTTCAAGTCAACAGTAACAATATTAAAATTTTCACATAAAAACTTTCATCCCCTATTTTACCACCCTTAAAGGGGAATTTTCCAAAACGACTTATACAAATTTTTAATATCTGAAGCTGATAACCTAAATGACGATTTTCACGTCTCTAACTTCAAAACACGGGACTTTCATATAAACTTCCAACCCCTATTTCACCCCCTTAGAGGGGTAGTTTCTCAAAATCGTTTCTTAGCTGACACCTACCCATTACAAAGAACCTACCTTTCAAATTTCAAGTTTGTAGGCTTAATACTTCCTGAGATATCGTGATTAGTCAGTGAGTGAGTGAGTGAGTGAGTGGTAACTCTCTTTTATATATATAGATGAGTAATTAGTGCAATCATTTTTGTTTTATAGCCAAAAATAAAAATTTTGTCTCATATTCGGCATCCTTATCCTAGGTACTCGTATCTATCCACTTAGGCATATAATTATACCTACTTGAATCCCTTTAGGTACCTAAAGAAAGAATCTGTCTTTCTTTCTAAATTTTTCTTCTTTCAATAGGTAGGTAGGTAAGTACCTACCTACTGTTATGATGGCTAAGGTAAACACTCGGCTATAACATTTGAACATTACTGTCTATCTCATCATTTTAGGTAGGTAGGTACCTACATGACAGCAGTGTAGTAGGTATTTGGGTGTAGCAGGGCAGGCTTAGCAGCAAGTCGAGGGAAGTTAACAACCTTCGGCGGCCGTGACCCCGATATCAAATAACGACCGACAGCCGACAGGCTACACTCAGGCGCGAGGCAAGCGCCGCTCCTGTGGCGAACCGCCCGCGCCGTGGCCTCATGAACAATAGGCGCTACAACCTCGTGGGTAGTGCTCGATGAATGAGTCATTCCAAAACATTACTATCTTCTAGTACTAGATTTTCTCGTTAAAAAAGATTCTCTTCAGCTTTTAGCTACCTACCTAGATATTATTAAGTAGTTAGTCGATTTTATTTTTACATTTCCGCTTCATATTTTCATAGTTTTATCTGCTTTCAATAAAAGTGGCTACACCCTGTGGCTAGCGACAAAGCAAGAAACAGATTGCAAGTAGCGACAGAGCGGCTGCGATGCGAGTCGTCGACGCTTCCGCGCTCATATTGATTGCTGGTGACATTCTTATCGACACTCCGGCCGGCGCGCGGCCGCTCCGCTCGCCGCCCAAAAGAAACAGAAACGTTTCTTCGCGCGCTCGCAACGCAACGGAAAAAAGGGCGGAGACGCCGCGGCGACGTCGGCGCCCAATCGCGGCGCGCTCCGGGCGCCGAGCGGCCAATGGCGCGCGCTCGCCGGGGCGGGCGCGCGCACGCGGCCGCGCCCTCGTTTCGCTCGGGCTTTTTATTTATTGTTGCGCGAAACACCGCGCGCGACGGGCGTGTGATGCGCGCGTGAGCAGACCGATGAAGATGGAGTCCGCCGTGGACTCAGCGTCGACCGCGAGCGAGGTGAGCGGCTCGTCCGGGGGCTCGCCGCGCGTGAAGGCGGCGTCGCCGGCGCGCGCGCTCAGCCCGCCGCAGCTGCTGGCGCCGCGCCTGCCGCTGCCGCCGCCCGGCCTGGGCCTGCTGGGCTCGTTGCAGATGATGCACCACTCGCCGCTGGAGCTGATGGCGGCGGCGCACCACCACGGCCCGCCGCGCTACGGCAGCCCGCCGCCCATCTCCACGTCCGACCCCTCGGCCAACGAGTGCAAGCTGGTGGACTACCGCGGCCAGAAGGTGGCGGCGTTCATCATCCAGGGCGACACGATGCTGTGCCTGCCGCAGGCCTTCGAGCTGTTCCTCAAGCACCTGGTGGGCGGGCTGCACACCGTGTACACCAAGCTCAAGCGCCTGGACATCGTGCCGCTCGTGTGCAACGTGGAGCAGGTGCGCATCCTGCGCGGCCTGGGCGCCATCCAGCCCGGCGTCAACCGCTGCAAGCTGCTGTCCTGCAAGGACTTCGACGTGCTCTACCGGGACTGCACCACGGCAAGGTACGTTCGGGGCCGCCCTCACCGCCCTCACCCCACCCACTCATTAATACTTGGAATCATTTGATCATTTTACTTTTCGTAGTTTTTGTTCTCAAAACAGTTTTATTTCGTTTTGGCTCTTACCTAATCCTATAAATACGAAATATACCTAGGTAGGTACATAAGTACTTACAACGCTACATTTTATAGGTACCTTAGCTCTACATTAACATTCTGTGAACTGTAGTCATAAGGAACCTACCGAGTCACAAACAAATAAGAAGGTAATAATAATATAATTGGGTGCCTAATTGAACTGAAAATTTTCTAGAAATAAAGAGAAATCGTATTAGGTAACAAAGATAGAGAGGAAAGTGACTTTTCCGTAAACATTTCGCCGGGGGTCGCTCCGCGGGTCGCATTAATTTTTCATGTTTTAATACGCGCCAAATATTTCCACTGGGTTAAAATATTAAAGCCGGCTTCGGCGACGGAAGGGTTAATTCCCTGTTAATTAGCGGCCGAGGTTTAAATTTTTGAGTAGTAATTTTTACAAACGCTAAAGTTTGATTAAAAAACCTCGTCGCGAGCGGCGCGCGTCGCTGGTAGGCCTATAGCGGCTGACCCGAATGTGATTTTAAAAATGTAATGTTTTCGCCAACAGTGCGTTTGGGAGACGTAAATTTTAATTTTTTCACCATTGACACTTTGTGTTTTTGTAATTTTAATGATTTTTTCGTTGGTTGGAAACGTTTGGGACGCCATCACGGCAAGCACAGGCAGTAGGCACACGGGACCGACAACGCGCTTAGATATAGGTAGAGGTACTTACCTTATTTCATGTTTGATGTTTATGAAATTAGGTAGGTATAACTTAATGTCATGTTAGGTATTATTTTCTAGTTACTCAAAATTAGAAAAAAAATAAGATAGAGTCATGATTTTAATTATTGTATTAAACATTTTATTCCTGTTATAGGTACTTATGTACCTGATAAATGGAAAATTCTAAAAATAAATCTGTTACACCTATACCTACCTAAGCTTTGTTTTAGATTTTTTATTACGTACCTATGTAGGAGCCCAATTTAATATTAATTCTTTTATTTATTTTTATGAAACTTAAAAGTAAGTACCTACCTTAAACATAAACATAAGAGAGGACATATAGGTTTATCTTAACAAATGAGGATCATAATTCATGCAGATACCTACCTAGTCTATAAAACTACAGGCTAGGCTTGTGCCTAAGTGTATAGACACCATGTGTAGCTATAGCAATATATTATACTTAGTATTTAGGTAATGTTTCTGATTCTTCTTATTAGGCTAGGCGAGATTTTTGTTGAATGCCTTCCATAACACTTACATATCTACAACATAGGTCGATCTTGATTCCGCTCGCTGCGCTTCGCATTCGTCCGTCCGTGTCTTCTTTAATTAGATAATTAGTCCGAGTGTATTTATAAGTTTCTTCATCTTCACATTATCATATTTATACGCTTTATTCTACGACGTGTTCTTAAGTTAAATGTTTCATGCGGTTAAATAGTTTGTAAAATTGTAAATTACACGATATTCACTCTTATTTTGAAATGAACAAAACGATTTAGTAAAAGATAAATGGTTTTATAAAGATTAGGCTAGTTCTTATTAACATCAATCTATTTTTTTTAATAAAATTGCTTGCCGTAAAACAAAAAATATTTTTTAATGATTAATTATTTATTTTATACTAAAATAAAATAAGTACCTACGACATTCAGTGCCGAATATTTTGTAGAAATAGGAAAGGAAAACCAAGCCAAATTATAAACTCGAACCTGTACCTACTTAGGTACCTAGGTAGGTTCCTAATTAGACTGGAAATTGGAATGAACCTCATTAATTTTAATGATAAAAAACTGAATTTTTTTTAGATTGAACTGTGTTATAGGTACTTATTCAAAAAGAAGAAGAGATATAAGTTATTTTATTATTTAACCTTCTTAAAATTAAACAATATTGAGTATAGTATTTTCCTAATAAAAGATACTCGTAGGAATAAAAAATATGTGCAGTCGGTGCGGTCGAATCAAACTAATCTGTATTGACATGTTTCCGCCATTACGATTTCACTGGTTCGATCCGAGAGCCGGCTCACAAATAACATGTTTTTTGTATCACCTACCTCGATGTGGACGCGGCTTTAGTTTTTTTTTATTTTTGCAATGGCATTGAACATACTCTCAATTAATTGATAAGAGATTTGTATGCAATCCAGGTTTCATTTCTACATTTAAATAGACCTGTAGGCACCTACCTAATATTTACATGAAATATTTGTTTTATTTTCTAATAGACGAGTACCTATTTAGTTTTATATAAAATACCTAGGTAGATTAGTAAGTACCTACATATCTACCTAGGTAGTAACCATGTAGGTACATGGTAGTACCTACATACCTGCCTAGAGATAAAGTTCTTTAATTCTCACTGAAAAATCTTGATTTTTTATTTATTTATTCAAGGAAATATGTATCTCTAAATTTTTATTTTATTGGGTACCTATACACTTAAAAAATAAAGCACCTGCATAGTTAAACGTAAACCTACTTTTAAAGTGAGCTTAAAACTGCGTGGATACGAGTTACCTAATCAAAAACGCACAAGTAATATTATCAATATTTATCCGGGTTATAAGCTAGGAAACACGATATTTTAAGGCATCGCCCGCATTACAAAACGTAATAATAGGTGGACGTTCCTTTTCACGCTTCAATAATTGCTCGACGGCAGATAAATGAGGATCAGGTTACCTCGCAGTCGGATCGTGGATCGGAACCCCACGGGTGTGATTTGTGATTGTGACGTACAACTCTTTTAAGTACCAGTAATGCTTTTGAAGTTCTAATTGAATCACAAAGGCCGTTCGGAGCTTTGGAGTAACCGTCAAGTACCAACATAGGTATAGGTAGGTGCCTATCTACTTAGTTACTTGCCGCAAAAACCGTTCAAGATGCGATTCAAATTCGCACCGAGGGTACCGTAATCCGTACCACCATAGAGCATAGAGCATAAACAAGCTTTATTATTATTATTTGAATTATCCTGGGCATAGCTGCTAATCAAGTAAGCATACATATAGAAACTAGGTGTTAGCGGCATCGGCCTAAACACATTTTTTTACACCTATAACTTTTGATTGGGTTCACTCTCACTGAGGCTTACACTAGATGTTGCTCGCGGCTCGACCCGCGTTTATTTCGGTTCTTCCCAGGATAAAAATAAGCTTATGTCTGTGGAAAAATAAAAAAAAATTACAGTGATCTATTGCTCCGTTGTGACTTGAATTAAGGACAAATAAACAACTAAGCGGCAATGATTTTAAATTTTAAAATAATTATAGATGTTAGGCAGGTAGAGGTACTTTAGTGTTGGTGACAAGATGACTAAGCTATACAAATAGGTGTGTACCTATTATAAAGGTGGCATAGAAACCACGCTTTAAAGTATAACAGGCAGTGCGCTGTCTCAGACTACTACTTACTTACTCGAAATATACAGAAAAACTAGTGCTATGATTGAGTTGTAAGTCGCATTTAGAGCTATTCCATAATCAATACACTAAAGGCGTCGGCTCCAGCCATTGTCTCTGCTTCACAAAGCGAGGCTCAATCACGGAGGTCATCAACACGACTTTTTATGGAATTTCAGCTTTACGACGCATTTTGATGGTCCGCCTTCAAACAGAGTGATATTTTGTAAATAAACAAAGCACTGAAATAACTGCCTCATTACCTTTGTAGATACGTGCCGGTGGGTGCGACGGAACTCCGGTAGCGTTTCTGTAGTTTTAAAACTTTGATATTTGACGGAAGGATATCTGTACACTGAGAAAAATTTCCTCTGCCGCACTACGTAAAATAAGGACAAAAATCGACCACAATGACGTGTGTAACCCGCTCCATTACGCGTACGTAGTCAGTCGTACGTAGTCGGCATACTGACGCTCATCATGGAGCGGGTTACGTATTTACTCGTGGTCGATTTTTGTACGTACGTACGTAACCCGACATCCGGCTACGTATACGTAGTGCGCAAGTCGCACTGAATACTCCCGAAACTACGACTGCAACACCCGTATGCTATTGTTGCGGGCACAGTAGAACCCGGTGAACCATACGTGTGTACCACGGCGCCTTACGTACGATACTGTAGCGGGCACAGTAAATAATGGTGAGAAAAGGTTCAAAGCCATGAAAACATGGTGCATCCAACCATAGGTTTTGTCACAAGAGTACCATAATAGCTCGGGTCGAGTAAACCATGGTGTGATCTATGTATGTAGATATGTTGCACAGGTACTTTATGGGCTCGGGTCTATTGACAGCATGGTGCTTCCTACGTATATAGATATGTAGCAACAGTACTACATATATACTAACGTAGGAAACACCATTTTGTACTAGATCCGAGTCATTATGGTACTTCAGCTGCATATCTACATACGTAGGAAACACCATGTTGTACTAGATCCGAGTCATTATGGTACTTGAGTTACTTATCTACATACATAGGAAGCACCATGTTGCACTAGATCTCACCCATTATGGTACTTGAGCTACACATCTACGTACGTAGGAAGCACCATGTTGTACTAGATCTCACCCATTATGGTACTTGAGCTACTTATCTACATACGTAGGAAGCACCATGCTGTACTAGATCCGAGTCATTATGGTACTTGAGCTGCATATGTACTTACGTAGGAAGCACCATGCTGTACAAGATCCCAGCCATTATAGTACTTGAGCTACTTATCTACATACGTAGGAAACACCGTGTTGTACTAGATCCGAGTCACTCGAACCACTGAGCCAATCGTACATTATGTGTAACGGTGAAAAATTTGTATCGTATGCACCATTTGTATGTGGGTTCGAATCCTGGTTGGGTTATTGATTTTTTCCTTTTTTTTAATTTATTATATTGTTTTATTTTTGTTTTTTTTCTTTGCTTCGTCAGTTAAAAACTTCTTTTATAACAAGCAATGTGTGTATTTTGTTCGGGTCAGCATCTGTAATTTTTGTAAGTTTTTTTTTCAGTGTATGCTTCCGTAATCGGAATGCGTGTGAAATGATGTGTAATTATGTGGCAACATGACTAGTTTAGTGTTCCGAAGGATGACCAATCCGATTACTTAAATTAAGTATACAGTGGCCAGCTGGTATGTCCGGAAGGATAGTCAATAAGTACGTAAAATGACCCAGGATACGTATAGCTGATGAAGTAGGCGGAGACATTATTAATTAGCCAGTGTGCGTACGTAATGTATCGGCATATCCCCGACCCTGCTTGTACGTATGTACGTAACCGGGTACATTATTTAATGAGACGGAGTCAGTACGATGATTTGGCAAGCAAGCCTGGCTGGTTACTATTATAAATGTTAAGAATGCGCCACAGTAATTTAATGATGTGGCTGACGTCGTAAAAATGCTATGTACCGAACACAGTCTGTAAGTAAGCCGATTTCGTCTAATGTCCGAGGATACGTAAATGATTATGTAGGCGGAGACATTATTAACTATCCAGTGTCCGTAAAATGTTTCGGCATATCCCCGACCCTGTTCGTACATTATGTACGTAACCGGGTACATTCTTTAATGAGACGGAGTCAGTACGATGATTTGGCAACTATTTACTGTTACTAGTAGGCCGCGTGGGGGCGCGGGCCACATGTGGCCCGCGTGCTGTCTTCCCGTCCATAAAAAATCCCTTCAAAATTCCCCATACATTTTGTATGGCAAAAAAAAAAATTTCGCCATTTTGAATTTTTTTTCTATCCATCCAATAGACCTTTGGGTCCTGATCACATCATGTCAAGAAACCACTCTTCCATCTTTTATACTTTCCGAGATATTGACGAATTTCGAATGGCGGCCATTTTGAATCCGCCATTTTGAAATTTTTTTTAGCTCACTGCCAATTGGATGACGTTTCAAATGACATTTGGTCGAGCACCCCCCACCTATCTGAGATACCCTTGCCTGTGCTCTTCACCCGTCTTCGAAATCCTCAATCATCAGCTCTCTCCATATTTTTGTTCTTAATGATTTTTTCCCTTCTATAAGAAATGGTCATTGAAAAACAAATTTTTCATACAAAATTGTTCAGGAGAGGTGATCAATGAGTCAGTGAGTGAATCAGCACAAAGAGCTATATATTATACTAGCTGACCCGGCCACGTGTTGCTGTGGCTAAAGTATTTGTTATATTAATAAATTAAAATTGCGACTATAATTTGAGATTTAAACTATCCTATCTCTCAAGTTGGATCGAACTGCACATGGTGTGCGAATTTTATTATAATCGGTTCAGTAGTTTAGGAGTCCATCGCGGACAAACATCGTGACACGAGATTTATATATATTAAGATTTACTGTTATAAAGAGCCTAGATACTGAAATAATGCGGCTGTATAACTTCGTACGTATAGCGCATACATATTTCATGTTACGGGTTAAATAAATTACGTAGCCTGCTCTGTTAATACATAAGCGGGATCATTAAACCGGATACGAAAATGTTACCAGTGCGGGCACAGTAATTTCTTGACGCGCTATACGTATTAAGGATCCAGCCTCATTACAAGTAACTCGTTGACATTGTCTTTACAGAGCATTATGCTGCATACTTACCTAACATGGTGTCGTTCCATTAAAAGGATGGCTCTTATAATTTACGTGTGAAAAGCACGTGATACGTATCTGGCTGCCAGATCATTACAAATTTGCCCATCGGAAGTAGCCCGTTTTTCTCAGTGTAGGATTTCGAGAGGCGGCGCCGTTTGAAGTGCGCTGCGCGTTGTGAGATTCTCACGCTGAATCAAATCATTTTCAGGATTAATGTCTGTTCATAATAAAAGCAATACCTATGACTACCAGGATCTATATTATGTACAATATACCTACGTACTAGATAGAGATAGTTTGTCGCGTAGAGGTTAATTGACTTTAAGAATTTTCTTTTCTTTTTCAGGCTTAAATATAATTGTAATAAATTGGTAGTGATTTGTACCTATATTATCTAGTCAGTCAAAACATGAAGCGTAACTTTATGTACCTAACTGAAACTTAAATAGGTACATTTGAAAGCCATACAAACGGTATCGCGAGATTTAAGTTGACTTAAACTCTACTTAGAAAAAGTCGTGGATAGGTAGGTACCAATTGAAGTAGTTTCTTTAAATAAACTTTATTCAATCCGAATTCCGAACATGTACAATGAAGATAAGTCAATAAAATAATTGTTCTTATTCAGTAAACTTTCAGGCACCTTTTGTATTATAGAGTCCAGACTAATGTTTTTTATAGAAAAAACCTTAGTTGAAAGCTAAACGAAATAAAAATAAGTAGAGACATTGAACAATTGGGCATTCAATCGGTGAAACTGTTATAGCCACACTGTCTGTAATTGTTCCTAGTATCGAAGCAATATTCTCGTTTTCAATCGTCTCATGATGATGACTTTAGAGTTGTGGTCTATAAAAACCACAATCTGGCGTTAGGTGAAATGAGCATTAGCGATTCCGGAGCGATTGTGTGCATCTTTGTGGCCGTCTTAGAATTGATCACTTCATGAATTAATGGTTTGAACTTGCAATAAATGATATTATGACCAGCAGTATAGTAATGTACCTAGAGCCCAAAACTCCGAAATAATTTAACTAAATAATTTTCTCCAAAACTTTTATTTAAGTACCTAATTTTCCTCGATATGTTGAAAAGGTTCTTATACATTTCATTGGAATGTTCGGTCATTATGAAGTTATCAAAGTTAGACCTGGCTCAGCGTGGCACGATAGTTTGAAATAATTTGGTATCATGTAGAAGTGATCAATTCTATTAGGCATTTCGAAGGTCCAGCCATTGGCGACGACACAACAATACATGACCTACCAAAAGGGTTTTATCAATATAAAAGTAGAGGTGTCTACTTATAACTTCCACCAAGATAGTCGATAACGTCTGCTGCTGCATAGTCGATTAGTTTGCAGCTGAGGAACTTACTTAGTTAAGTACTTACTAAGTTGAGCAGTGTAAAAAGGCATCATTTATTGTCACAGATACCTACTTCCACACGTAGATAAAATAGATATGCCTACCTACCTAAAAGAAATTGAAATAATCCAGGTATAAGTATATATAGGTAGTTATAGGTACCCTATTGTGCATGGCATTTCTGATGGCTGATGAGTCAGTCATATTCGATTACTTTTCAGTCAAGATAACCTATAGGGACTAAAGGTCTCAAACGTCATTTCCATGTGTTATAAAACCAATTGAAATAGATAATCTATAGGTAAGTAGGTACCTAACTATACGTCCCTATTGCCCAATATCCATGGCATAGCTGATGAGTGATGACACATGCTAGCAACCATAGTTAAATAAATAATCTATTCAGTGCTAGATTCCAGTAACAGGGTTATGAAATGGTCGGGGTGGGAGCGGCTTGGCGCAGCCACTGGCCGGGATCCAAGCGGTGGTATCATTGAAATATTAAACCAAGACGCAGTGTGCTGTCTCAGACATCTGCGCCAAATTATTTGGAGAAATTACTAAGATAGGGTAGGTATCTACTCAGTACTGGTACATACATTGTTATGCTTGATGACTTCTCAATGGAAGCCTTCATACTTGTAGGTATTCCATAAGACTGATGGAACTGATATTAAACCTATGTTTGTTCCTAGTACGAAAATAATTGCAGCTAAGGAAAGAAAGTAGGTACCTACCTATTGAAAGGATTTGGATAATATTATGTCGAGAGATAACACACATGGTTGATAGATAGGCAGCTTAAACCACATTAAATCACTAGAAAAGCAAAAATCGCTAAAGAGTCATGATCGCACCGCAAACGCTTTATCTACTGCCAAAATAGTGTTCGAACTTCCCTGGTTGTCTATAACTATTGTACCTACCCAATATAAAACTTGACTTTTAAGTTACAAGATTAATATTTCTGAAATAGTAGCAAGAAAAGAGCAACAAGTTAGGCGTTAGTTCAGAACATTTATAGACAGTGCTACCTAGCTAGGACCTAGGTAGCGTACCGTACCTTATACCTATCTATGTAATTTTAGTATTTTGATCGCTTATCCTTATAGGTAGGTATAAACTATAAAGTACTTACTTAAGTATACGCTATACACTTATTTGTGGACTGTGGTATTGGTATATAGCAACATATTACTTTCTCTTATCAATGTGTTCTAATAGTTCTAATGTTTTCACTTATTTTTTTTTGGTAGGTGGTAAACATGGACCTACTCAATACAAGACCTGCAAAAAGACCTTGAATAGGTTGGAAAATAATATCTGCGACGTTGCATTTGTTGTATCTTTTCGTACATAGGTAAATGATCTACGTAGGCGTTAAAAATGATTGTTTCTTATACCACCAATTTTAGAGATGTTTTACCTTACAAAGGTACAAAGGTATATAGGTTGCTCTTTCTGCAAATGGCCTATAGCTTGATTCATGAATATCAGCTCTTAATTATTATATAGTCTACTACCTATAGTAGTTATCTACTTAGTATACTACTATTTATCGATTATATTTTTGTCACACTTTTTAATAAAATTCTCGTTTACTGCGAATGTCTGGCCCAATGAAATCGAGAGCTGTTATGCTGAGCAAAGTAAGCAGTGCTTACTTTTTACCAACCTGCCAAAATGTAGTCACGCCATTAGTTGCGGCATTGTGACTTTCGTTCCACTTTTATCTATTGTTCAATTAAAAGTTCAACGTAATTTGAGATGATTACAAAATTACTTTTTTGTTGTTGTTTAACGGTATTAGATAATTCTTATCGTTTTTCGGATTTTAAATTAACAACCGCTGTGGATTTTTGTTTGGTTTGCAGAACTTATTTCAATTCTAAGAATGTTACCTAAATAAATACTTCCACCAAGGTACCTACCTCTACCTATGCTTTTTTACTTTAGGTAGGTAAGTACTTGTTAGGACCCAGTAAATATAGGTTGGTAATAAGCATAATGCATTCCTACATCCAATAAATGCAGCATTGTAGAAATGTTTATTCTTTCTCAAATCCTACCGTAACAAAATTAACAGTCAAAGCAAACCATAACAATTTGCCTAATCGAATAAACTTTCCGATTGTCATTCAAAGAACACTGGAGCGTCAAATAAACCGGAGTGGCTCAAGGAAACGCAATTTCCTCAAAGGCAGTAAAGCGACAAACTGCTCCACAATGGGAATATCATGGAGGCAATTTATTACGATTGATCAACAAGTAGCTGGGGAACACTCGGCTCGAGTCCCGATTCAGACGGAAAGAATGGAGACCCCGAAACAGACGACGCGGCCCGAACACCGATAAAGGGCCCTCCGAACACCAGGCGAGCAGTCAAACGCACGCCGACATTCGTAATCCTCTTGTACAATTCGAAAAACGCACACAAGTGACACGGCGAGGGAATCCCTCCGGCTAGACGGAATTATCTCGGGCTCTATTTCCGTTTCGCGTACTATTTAAATTCCATCCCACTCGCTCCCCGGCTCAGGGTGTCGTGTCGTCTCTTTCCCATTTGATTTCATTCATGATTGTGGATTTGAATGGATTCCGAACGCGGTCGTAGCAGTTACATCTACGCTCAACGTTTCCCACATTTAACCGGGGCACTTTCGGTAGAAGCTAAAAGAAAAGCTTTTATTTGTTTTTTGTGGAATGCACTGTCTTGAACTTATGACTCATGACTGACTGTTTGTTTACTGGAATTTATCAGTATGTACGATATAGGTAGGTACCTACATAAGCAACATCCCAAACCTATTTAAAATAGACACAAACTGCATCTATCATACTCTACTTATCATCAAAATTAAATTATAAGAAAAATGTCTGAAGCGTTCTGGGCTCGAAAAGTTCAGTTTCTCTTGCTTATAATATCAAATACTTATCCATTTGATTCTTGCTAGAGGTACCTAAGTAGGTTTTGTATGCTGACTGCTGAGGCCAATAGAATAGAAGAAAAAAATGAACACAAATGAAATAATGCCGTCTTCATAAAACATTGGAAAAAAGGGAAGACATGAATAAGTGGTCTTGCATCCGTGAATGTGTTATGTGCAGTTAGTGAATGACTGGTACTTGTAGAAAATATCGAATAGCGTGTAGCGTAGAGCAGTAGCCGTTGTAACGTCTTATAATTGCAGCATGTGTTGAGCTCTAATCATGTTTAATTATAGCCAGAAGAAGTCATTGCCGTTGATCATGAGATGAACTGTTACAAAGTACACAGATGTACAAACTTACAAAGCCATAATCTCGGAAAGAAAATTACCTAGCTTCTTACTAATTAGGATCGATTATGAAAATAAAGTGTAAGTATGATAGATGATATGGATTTTCTTTAGCCTCCTAACAAATATCATTTCATGAAAAAGATTCTAACTCATAAATGCAGTAGGTTCTGCCACTGTATAGGTACATCTATGGGTCCGAAAGTTTCGACTTTCAGCACAGAGGACCATAATGGCCTATTTTTTTACATAGCATAATTAACTTTATGTTAATGGTAAAACAGGGTATAACATACAAATGCGCGAGGATTCCCCGGAAGACGCGCGACTTTTTTTGGCTCCTTAGTTTGTATCTTATGCAATTGACATAAAGTTCATTATGCTATGTAAAAAAGTAGCTTCCATTCCATTCCGCTGCGGTGTAAATTGACCCTAGGTAATAGTAGTTAGCACTTACCTGACTTTTAGTAAAATCTCTTATACTCCCTGTGAAACGTTTACGCAGCTGCCAAGTGCCAACGTTTTTTATTAGTATTTTTTATCTGTAACACCGATATGAACCTGAGGATGAGCCCATCGGAACATTGTAGAGCCTATTGTCAAAATTTCCGCTAATACACCGCAACATGGCGGAAATCGTCACTGCGGAAACTCGCGTGTGGACTAACTACAAGTACCTACAATACTGCGGTAAGTACAATCGACGCTGTTGGTGCCAAACCAAAAAAAAATGACACCAGTAAACTGGCGACATTTTTCCGCGCGGTCCGCCGCGTCCTGTGTATACGTCTATCATATTCTGTTAATACAGTTAGAAGGTAGGCATAGTAATCCAGAGCTGATCGGAATGAAGACAATAGGTGGCGGAAACGCGGGGAATCGGCGTTTTTGCGCGCCTCGCTTCACTCGCGGTGAGAACGAGACCAATTGTACAATCGCATAAAATTATATCTTACATCTAAATTGCCTGCATAGTAACATTGTAAACTTTAATAATAAATTGACTAACTGATTGGTAATTCCTTGTGCACGACGAATTTAATTATAACGAGGAATTTAATTATAACGCAGGGCAGAAAAAGTCGGAAACATTCTAATAAATTAACTCTGAATTCAAAGAAAAAAAAATTATGTTCAAAAATTCAATAAAATTGATTGTTTCTCCTAGTTACGACCTTCTTATAGCATGGTAGGTGAACATTCGGTGCCTATAGAAAATTCTTTATTTCGTATAGGCCTAGCCACGGAACACTAAATAGGTACAGCATACAGAGGCTCTTATGACAAGTCATTTCATTTTACACGGTCTCTTTAATGGTGATAAACAATTCACGACTTAAAACTAAGTTTACGAGGATTCAAAAATGTTATCACATTTAACAATAATAGGTAAGTATAAATACTAAATAGGCTAGTAACATCAGAGCAATTTATTATCAATCACTTCCAAGGTCCCTTAAATTCTAAAATCTTATACAGTTGCATGCAAATGCTGGTGATTTTGGGTAACCATTAAATGAATATAACATCACATTATAATGCAACAAAATAAACAAATCAACAACAGGAATTTTGCAACAAATGTTTAATAGAAAAGTAAAGGCATATTTAATGGAATCCCAGGCAAAATACCGGGAAAATGTAAGGGCAAAGAAGGTTATAATACAGACATATCGGTGTCGTTGCGGTAAGAAAGATTCACACAATTAAGTAATTGCAATTAAATATGAATGTGCGTGGATTGTGGATGGAATACAATCTCATGATTCATATCACTTTACGGAGCGGATCAGTAAAGAAGTTATTATTTAATTATAAGTCACATGCAGGCATCTAGACAGTTTACTGCATTCACATAATAATATAACCGTTAAGTATAAACAGTGAATAATCTTATTTCAATTTATGCTCGACTTCTTTACTTAATTGCCTAGACATTATGGTTTTCTTAAGCTTGTTTAAATCATCTCAGAACTCTGGAGATTTTAACTTATTCTTCTTATGATAAAAGCTATACTTACATACTTAATTGTTAGTAAATATGACTATACGTACATTAATGAAAAGTAACCTATAAACTGGTAAAAAAATCACAGACAGTTTTTTGGTTAGTGCTCGGTGTAAAAAATACTGTCGAGATCTCAGTAACAAAAAAGTTTTTTTTCCAAAAAATAGGTGAAGTTCATATTATTATTGCACCTATCTATACTTGAAGCCTGTTAAAAAAGAGTAAACCAATTTTGATGAAGTTTTTATTGGACCAATTATACGTAACCTATTCGAGGCGTTCGGTTTTTGTCTATATGTAGGTATAAGTAGGTACCTATAGTCGCTCAAGAACAAACCACGAACAACGAACCATTCACTTCAAAAAACATACGAGTACATAGGTAGGTATACCAAGTTAAAGGTGGCCTGCTGGATTTACCTATAAAACATCCGCTAACTAACTATTCGAAGACAGTTGAAAAGTACCTACCTAGTAAAAGTTTAGAGCAAACGTTTGAAAATACCTACGAGTATATTCATCAATCAATCATCAATCCTAAA
This sequence comes from Coenonympha arcania, assembly GCA_036785405.1. Classification (NCBI taxonomy): domain Eukaryota; kingdom Metazoa; phylum Arthropoda; class Insecta; order Lepidoptera; family Nymphalidae; genus Coenonympha; species Coenonympha arcania. Next base: position 3,495,155 of record CM072063.1, on the reverse strand, counting down.
GTTGTATGCAGTATGATCTATATATTATAACTATAATCTTATGATTTTGCTCATACGTTGAGCTCAGTCCCGACTCCCGACTTTCCAGTTCTAAGTTAACAGCCTAGCTCTCGGATTGTTGGCGCACTTTAGCTATAAAGTACTTAGGTACTTATAACCAACTAGGTGGACTAAAACTAACTCGAAACGTCCACAACAAAGCAACAACGTGATAAGGGCTACTTAGGCTGCTCGTTAAATCCATACATACGCTACACTTCGTAATAAAAACTAATAAAACATTCGCAACAATTTAAAGCGAAATCGATAAAAACTTATAGAGTACCTACCAGGACGCAGGCGGTGTGGATAGTAAATTGCGTTTTATAGCTCTGTTACTTGTTACTCTTGTTGTAATCATATATCACAATTATGTAGGAGTAAAATCAATGTTGGAGAGTTCGTTAATTGCAGCAAACATAAAAACGTAATTAAGTTCATTTCATTGTTCTTATTGAAATATCACTTCTTATCTCTTTTAGCTTTATGAACCAAATTGCACCAAAAGGCCCGTGAAAAGGATGAGCTTTTTCTGGTTTCTGTAATTGTTACATAGTGATAGATACCTAGGTTTTTTCAAATAATTTCCTTTGTATCTACGTATAGGTAATTCTTTAGCTAATTTTGAATTGAAACAGACAATACTACCTATTTGACATCGACCTAACTTCTAAAAACTACTTTTTACTTCTCATAGTCGAAAAAAACTTTAATATGCTGTGTGTAAGCTGCAATGCATAAAAGTACATTTTATTCACTTGTACATAAAATTATAAACTTTGTTATAATAACTGACTTCCGGCTTTTATTTGTATACCTATCTAGTTATTTATTCTGTCATATTGCGTTATAAAGTAAAATAATGAAAAAACTTTGCCTCGATGAGGCTGGAGGTGTATCTACTACAAAGTAGTAAAGTCGTATAACCTGGCAGTCCAGGGGTCACAGGTAGGTACCGATAGCGGCATAACGTCTCCGATCAAAATAAATTTATGGCGAATATAAAATTATTTCATTCCGACGGCGCAGACACTTTCAATAATTGCTGTTGTCACACTTAATATTACATTGTTTGTAATTTATAGGGTTATAGGTTCTAGTATTTATTGATACATAACAAAGTCAAGAAAAAGATAGCCATTCTTGACTCTATAGGTAGTTAAAATCCGAATAAATAGTACATTGTTACCCTAGGGATGAAAGTAACTTATTTAGTCCCGAGACGAGGTTTGGCGCCCGAGCGTAGCGAGGGGGCCTATAGTTCGAGGGACTAAATAAGTCTTTATCCCGAGGTAAACACTGTGCTTTTCATTACGAATATAAGGAAAGTCAAAATAAAAATAGAAATTAGCTAAAGAAAATTGAATAATTGTGTCAATAAAAATCACTGTTAAACAGAAGCCTAAACAAAACTCTACAACTCGAAAAACAAATGAAGATCGGATTGCCGCTTGCCACTTTCCCGCCTTTTTTTTTTCTTTGGCCTAGCCGGCGGGCTATGCATTTAGCTTTTTAATAGTCAACTATTGTCTATGATTGTCTATGAATGTCTATGAATCAGTTGTCTTTACTTTATGAATAAAGTCTATCTTTCTTCTTGTCTATGGATGCACGCGGGTATGTCGTGTTTCATTTGAACTCCAATAAAAATGTGACAACTAGTTTTTTTTAATTATTTGACAGCTGTCAGTTGAAAACGATTCTCCCTAGGGCTGCAAAGTATTACTTTCAACCCGCTTCTCAGGCAACTTCAGACCTACTTTCCGTGTATGAGTGATGAAAAATACATTTATCTACCATAAATTCGATTTGAAGTTTATGTTAGTACTTACTAGCACGTAGGTCCTACGCTGTGTCTATTCTACTAACATTAACATCAATTTTATATGGTTTTAAATAAATTTCTCGTACATCATGTACTTTTGAAGCAACGAATATTTTTAACCGACTTCATAAATGAGGAGGTTCTCAATTCGTCGGAATCTTTTTGTGCGTGAGTTCTTAGTTCTAATTAGTTGGTAATGACGATTTTTCTAAATCACATTCTCAATCATTAGGCACTCAGAGTTACTTGACTTTAAAGGAATTAGGACTTTAGGTAGGATACTGGTAAATTGTGGTAAAACGTGTTCAAAACTGTATCGATTGCCTCACGTTAGATTGATAAAATAATCGATTTCCATCAGCGAGTGTAAAATCGATAATGGTCCAGATGCACAAAAATGGGGCACAGGCATCGATTTGCCCCACATTTTGGCGGTCTAGCGGTCGCGCCAGCGAGGGTAACGCTCGCGATAAGGGATAGTGCCCCCTCAGGGGCGGGGGTACTCCCCGTCCCCCCTTTATAATATTTACCGCCCCCGGGCCATACTTACGCCCCTCAGTATTTACGGGTTGAGAAAAACAAGGGTACTCGAGCTCCAGAAGGTGCAACGTAGATTTTAATCCTTTCTGATGTTTTATGATTGATGGCGGATTTGCGATCGCTGGGCTGATGTTGATGGATTCTTTATAATTCCTGGTTTCGGGTGTCGCGAGCGCGCCGCTACCGTGTCGCGGACTCGGCTCGCGTGATTATTGTGGCCGTGCAAATAGATTACGAGAGAGCTGATGTACGAGAAATGTGATGGAAAATGCAAAGTCAAAAATGCAAAAAAGGCGTCTGCGACTGAAATCAGTTCTCAAACGTGGCGATGCATACAAGGTTCGTGACTACGCACACAAGTCCTTCCCGTGCCGCGCCTACGTTATTCATTTCATTAGTTGAGAGTTGAGAATTGAGATGTCGACTCAACAGTCAACTTTTGTCTCTACCAATGTTTAAATTCTATTATTTTTGACAGTCCGTTATACTGAAGGTTAAAGATCTATTTCTATTTAAAAAAATAATCACAAAACAATTGAAACGCAATAATTGTTCCTCATATTGAAAATAACGTATTCATTTAAAACGTGCCGCTAGCGCCATATGCCAATCAACAATGAATTTCAATAGTCTTAAAAACTTAATTAGACTGCTTTCAAAGACAGCGAGGGAGACCAGTTTAGTTTGAGCCTAAGCGTATACCTAGTTGCTTGCGTAATGTGGACCCTATGACTCGTGCTGTTAAAGTTCAAGGTGTCCGAACGAATGAACCGTGAGAGTCGAATGTCGATATAAAACCATTTAGGTCGTGACAATATAATGTAGTGATGATTGGTGAGATTCACGTGAAGGCGTCCGTCTCCATCAAACGTTGACGCGTGCGCGATGGCCTAGTGAGATGGTGAGATCACAAGTCTCAACTCAACACTCAGTCTAGGGTTGCCAGGTCGCCAAACCTAATAGCCGGATCAGTGAGCTGATTCTGTATCGTTCAGTTTGATAGTTAGTAACCCTCACAGGTTTATTAACTCAGAAAACGGAGGCAAAAATCCCATCCCAGTTAGCAACTAGCACGGTATGTTGACATGATACAATACCAACCTACGTTGGTAGCTTGGGCAAAAAGAATGCAAAAATAGGATTTCTGCCTCCGTTTTGTTAGTTATTAACCCACTGAGGGTTGCTATTGCTATATAGATATTTCAATCCACGAGGACGGGCCCCTCTCTGTCGAAATCGTTTATGTTTCATTTGATTAGTATGGGGTTTGACAGAGTGGGGCGCGTCGTCGTGGAGTAAAATATCTAAAACTAACAAACTGAACAATACCGAATGAGCCCACAGACAAGCTAAATTGGTTGGACATCTGGGTATAAAGACCGGACACCCTACATTATTGGGGTTTTTGTGTCTCAGCAATATTAATAGATACCTTTATACGACAAAAGAATTTGTATGTTAAATCAAGCCCTATTTGCATAAATCTTCCTTGGCCATGCTTGGTACTCGGTCGTTTGCGAAATGTAAAAAGCCATAAGCCGGGCAAGCCGGACACGCAATATAAAGCCTAACTATGTCCGGCTTTATCCGGACGCCTACCTGGCTACGCTAGGTCCGTCCCGCTGCGTCACAACAACTCACAGCCCTGCCGCGACGTCAGATTACCTAATTATTATTTTCATGGCTACAAAACAGCTGATCGATGTATTTTTAAAATATGTGCTTACTTCCCTCTCAGTCTACTTTTGTACACTTTCGCACATGTTTAGTAGGTAGTAACTATGTTCATTAATATTTAACACATGGAAGTAGACAAGTTCGCTAGAGCTTTTTATAATGTTCTCATTAATTATTATTATAATTACTTCGCACTTTTTCAAATAAATTTTTTTCTTACGTTAAAATAATATGTAGGTAATACAGTCTAGAATAGAAAAGAGGTGGTACCGACTCATTTATGACTATTGGAAACAAGTATGCCATTTTTTGAATCTACATCATTGTATTATCATGTATAGTAAGTAGATATGATTAGGATACCTACCTTATATTCTATGTAGGATTGAGTAAGTACTATAGGTAGTATTAAGTATTACTAATTCAGTGATTTAGTTGGATAGATACTTATTCCTGTGACTTTTTCCATGTTTTAATTTCCATGTAAAAACTAAACACTTTTTTCATGCACCATTTAGATAGAGGTCTGCGTTCAAGGAAATTCGATTTGGGGAATTGAAACTGGTTATTGTTCTTTTAATTAGGGGCATTTGTTGCGTTCTGCGTGAAATGTGCCGATCATCGCGTCTAATGTTTGACTCTGTAACACTAAATTGTCTTTTTGTTCACGAAAATATATGTGGGAGCAAGCTGAAAACACTGTACTAAATGTCCATAACACTTCTGTACAGATACCTAAGTTTTAAGAGGATAAACTGATTTTATTTTTGTCCTTCTTACTCTTACGGTTACGTTGGCGGGTGTGACATGCCAGAAGTCGTGATTTTAGGAGAATTTTCTATCGAGAAAATTTTATCTAATCATGTCTGCTTGAGAGCTAATTTAGATTAAAACCCAAAATATATGAAGTTTCGTATATACTTTTTAAATTCCAATTCACAAAAAATCGCTTAATTAATAGCCGTTTACGCAGTTAAATAAAAGTCCTAGGTACCAACCTAGTTTACCTATTACAACCTATCTATGCGAGTTTCACCTCCAATCACAGCCACATTGCTTTTGCAGGTGAAATTGTGGTCAAGTATGAGCTAATCTAGTCTAATACATAAAATGCTCGTATCACAGTCTTGTAACCCAAATTCTCGAAACGGCAGGTTTGAGAATAGGTCGTAAGCTATTTTTCATACCCCTAAATGGCAAAACGACGTTTGCCTGCTCAGCAAGTAGGTATTAGTACAGAATACTTCCTACTAGTATAGTAGAGTACCTATAAAAACTCGCTATAAGTACAAACTCATCAAACCTTTGATTTTACATCTGAGAATCTAATTAAGTAAGCTATAATTCTCAAAAAAGCATGCATTAGTCTTTCCCGTGTGTTGCTGTTAATTTTCGGAGCGTGTTTTAATAATTCCATTCGAAATATCATTATTGATATCAAAGAAAGGGTTGCACAGTGGGCCGAGTGCGCGCTGACTCGCACAAAACGCGGCTATGAAGGGTTAGCATGCCCTAGGAACGCTATCTCGCGGGTCATGACGATTTTGCTTTGTCTTATTAGTTATGATACTCGTAAAAAACCTTAAAGGCTAACATCTTAACTATGCCACGAGATAAGTTAATGCAATGAAACGAAAACACACAGTCAAGAGTTTAAATAACTCTGACATTATCTATAGGTGCTAAGTTTTTATTATCATATCTACTAAGGTATTTGTATGTCTCCATCGAGCAACAGAATTGACGTTTTTGCAATTACAATGGTATTGACCGTCTAAAAATAAACTTCTCTCCACGTGCGCGTTACGCTCATTCGTTGAAAGAAAAATGTAGTAGACGGGCGTTCATTTTTAAATTTGTCGACCTCTACAACAAGTAGAACTGTGTCACAAAGTCAAGACATAAGGTATTCGTTCCTAGTAATAATTGTATCTAATGCCTTGATACGTACCTACTATCACCCGTGATCTCCGCACAAAGACGTGCGATATGATTTTATCGACACTCGGCGTCAAGTGTTCCGCTGTGAGTTACGCTAGCCCGGGTGCTCTATCTGCATATGGCCCGTGATTGATGTGCCCTGTAATTACAAAGACGCGATAATAACACCACCGTCGACGGCGCACTTTGTTTCTGACGACTTAAGACGAATCAAATGAGAAATTCTATCGGACTCGTAAGAGCTCATTGCTTTCTGATGTTCTGTTGATTAAACGCAAACTTTATTAATAACACGGTTTGCTGATTTATTTTTGTGCAACTTTTTTGTTTTTGTTCTTTTTTTTTTGTTTCTACACGATATGTGAATGCGCTCCATGGTGTTTGCAGTCTTTAAATAATTTCGTCCCTTATATTATTGTTTCTAGGATATTTGTTGTTTCATTTTATGATTCCGATTTACTTATTTACTAAGACTTCGCCGTTCATCCGTGCGTCCGTCCATCCGTCTGTCTATCACCAGGCTGTATCTTTTGAACCGCGATAGTTAGACACTTGAAATTTTCACAGATTTCTGTTGCCGCTATAACAAGAAATACTAAAAATTGGTTGTCTGTAAAGTCGGTTCACGTGATAACGTCATAATTGGCCTCTCTATCGTTTGTTTTATCGTGCCTCTCTATCGCTTGTTGCGCGCTCTCGCTTGCACGCACAGGCTCAGGTGGAACGTTACGCGGAACGTTACTATTTTTCATGTGCGTTGCTGGTGTTCATCAATTTATTAAACGTTATCTATCACGTCAAAAATATAGTAATATAATTATTTAAGGGTGTTCCCATACAATGAACGTGGCAATATTTAAGGGGGGCTTATTTTTTGTTTTTTTTTTAGGAAAAAATTGTTGAATATGTTGTAAAAACTAAATTCGTTTGCTGTGACGAAGCTGTTGAGAATGCAGGTAAAAGCAAAGGTAAAGGATCTATTTTCCCAAACAAACCGCACCCGTGTAGTTAAGTAAATACTAACCACTCCCGTTCTGTATCTACAATTTTCATAATAGCACAGTATCGTAGATTTATTTACATAAAATGGCCGCCACATACAGATTGTCTTTATGTTTGTGGTGCGTGCGGCCCCGCTCAAACAAATCAGAATATTAACATAAATAAGGAGTAATGGCAGGAAAAAAAGCTATTATGCAAATGAAACATTTTGTGGTAAATAGAAAATGACGTAATGGTAATAATGCGTAGTGAAAAATAATGAATCGTTCTTACATTGACATAGCTAGGTAGGTACAGTCGCGGAATGAAAAGGTTCGTCAATTTTCAAAGTGATTGGCTTGCACTTATAGTCGATTGTTTTAGTATGTTGACATTATGGACTCTTGCAGTACTAGTGCAAGGGAAAATCGACACTGAGGTGGCGAACCTTTTCATTCCGCGACTGTACATACCTTATTCTTTCTCTGATTTCTAATTTATAAAATTCTCGTGTCTCGTGTTTGTTACAAACTTCCTCTGAAACGGCTCGACCGATTGTTATGAAATTTTTTGTGTATGTTTGCTAGGTCGTAACCTATGTATTTCTTTTATATCCCTAATGGCGAAACAACGTTTGCCGGGTCAGCTAGTAAGTAGGTAACTACCTATATAAAATTTACATGTGCAGTGTTTGTAACCTCCGAAACGGCTTGACCGATTTTTATAAAAAAAATGTCAACAAGACTGAGAATAGGTTGTAAGCTATTTTTTGTACTCCTAAATGGCATAACAAAGTTTAAGCAAGTAATAATATGATTCCGTAATGATTAATTTATAACCATAAACACTTGGGGTACAAACAACCTAAAATAACCTAAAACCTAGAAGAACATATTTATTTATAATATATTTACGTTAAAGTTAAATCCATGACCACATTTTGGTTATATATTCATTAACATAATTTTGTAACGAAACCATCGCATTTTTTAACATATCCATTATAGTTCAATTTCATATCCACTCATAATAAATATTCGACATTCGACAATAATGGATTTGTACAAAGATCTAACAAAAAAGCACTCGCCATGTGGTAAAAAGCGGCAAATGTATAACTCTCGGGGAGCCAAAATAATGAAATTGGCATATCCATTGAGATTGCAGATATGAATACGTTATGATATACATTATTACGAACGGCTGTTGAGTGCCGAATGTGCTGACGTCATTCCTAGCACCGTACGCCGAATAATAGAGTTCGCTCTAACGTTTAGCGCACCCTCGAAATTGAAATAAAAAGGACCATTCGAGATGTAACAGCGATATGATTTGGCAGTTTTTTGATTTTGTTTTTTCCTTTTTTTGTGTGTGTTTTAGCTCTAAGTGTTATAGACCTATGAAACGAATAGAAAGTTACCTATCTACGTTGATGTGATAGAAGTAGGGAATGGAATCAAATCAAAGTAGATACTACTTTGATTTGATTACTATTGATGAGTTAATGATTGAATTAGGAGTAGGTTTGTGGATTTTAATTTGTGAATTTTACTCATTTCAGCCATTGCATGTGACATTTGAATGCATAAAAAAGCATAACGAATTATGGTGTGCAATGTTTGAAAATCCTATGATAAAACTAAAAATTTAAAAGGATTACAGACAGCACTGTTGATGCATTCATTACAAATTTTAATAGACACGAGGTAAATAATTATTTTTATAAAGGACGGATTTCATAATATAATGAAATAAAATACATTTAACTTTAAGCCATGTCTATTCGCACGCAGATCTACAAAGCGCCCCCATTTTTGTCAGACTAACATAATTACAAGCGAGATTGTTGCAAAGTGACTCGTAATACGAACCCTTCCAAAACATCATTTCAATACCAAAATATTGAATATGCCGTTGAATTTTTCATGATTAGGTGTTTTAGATACGTAAGTACTTATATCGTTAAGAATTTCTTTGTTTTAATAATAAAGGAGTTTCGGCCATAGTAGCCCGCGTAATTAAAATTTTGTTTAGTTTTTCGCAAATAATAGGCTTTTGCCCGTTGATAGGGCAATAGGAAAATTTCCCTCCAGGCAGGTGTTATGCCTGGGGACCGCTTGTGATCTAAGCGCGTGACATCAGAAGTTGTATTTATAGAACGCTCGTTGAATGCTTCGTCAGCGTGTGTTATGGGACTGGTTATGCCATCTATCGTCAGCTATCGAAGGCCGCTACAGGCTAATTATGATGTAACATAAGCTATGAGTTTTTCAAGCCCAACGTTTATGCATCTACATGTTAAAATTTATTTTTTCGCACCCGGATGTTATAGCTACTCCTAAAACTTAAGCATTAAAAAAATAACTCCATTTACCAATAACAACTTCAAGGGTATAAGGAAACCAAAACTTATGGGTACTTAGGTATATACCTATCTTAAGTTTTAATTACTTACTTTTGTTTAACTTCAAAAGATAAAAGTTTAATGACCTTAAATCGATAGCTTACATGAAAATATGCGAATAACATTTTGTTCCTAACAGTACCGAGTTATTGCGTGATCAGAAAGAACTCAAATTATCCGGACATTCGGACGGACGCCCCCACTGGCCCCAATCGTAAGAATGTGATTAATTAAATATATGTACAGACCCGGAAAGAAATTTGCCAACCCTTAGCTCAGTTTTTTATAACGGACATTCCGCGCCATTTTGTTTTGGGGTGTAATTGACTCGTCGTTAATTTTCCTTTAATTTTCCCCTGCCAAGAAAATATATTCGCCGCTTTGAATTTTAAATGAATTCATGAAAAATGTCGACTTGATCTTTAACAACATAATCATTTTAGATCTCGAGATACGGAGCTAGGAGCTAGTCTAATCAGAAAATTACCGTTCGGGTGTCGTGAATAGAAATCGATGGTTATAAAATTGGTCAAGTGTGAGTCGGACTCGCGCACTGAGGGTTCCGTACTATCAATTCCCATTCTCAATAGTATTAAAGTTAATTAAACACCCCTGCCCACCAAATTCAAAAACGAGCAAAAATATCACGTTTGTTGTATGGGAGCCACCTTAAATATTTAATTTATTCTTTTTTTAGTATTTGTTGTTATATAAAGGCAACAGAAATACACCATGTTTAAAAATTTCTAGTCCGTAGCCATCACGGTTCAAGAGATATAAGCCTGGTGACAGACGGACGGACGGACGGACGGACAACGAAGTCTAAGTAATAGGGTCCCGTTTTTACCCTTTGGGTACGGTGCCGTAAAAACGTTCTTGTAAGTTGTAGGCAACTGCAAGAATCTAGCGAAGACAGGATAGAAAGAGTAGTAAATCACAACAACGCTTCATATTTCCAATTAAAATTCCTATACATATGCATTGTTACGAATCCGATGTCTCTATTGTCCACGGAATAGTTTAGTATTGTGCCTACCGTCTGTATGCGTTTCTAGTGTTCATTAGGTTGCGTGTAAACATGCTAATAGACTAGATATCTGATATTCAATGCATAAAGCTCATTGAAAAACTTGATTTATACACTGCACTAGTTCGTATTGCTTTGTTTTGTTGCCGTTTGTTTTATTTGAGTTTATTTCATGGGAATTCCAATTGCATTTTGATTGCGCTTTTTCTTGGCAGGTTTTTCTAACTACAATACAGTGTAATATGCGAAGTGAACGTTAGACTAACGAGCACATCTGTAGAAATTTAAAATATTAAAAAATATTATATTTTCGTAGATCTATCTATCGATCTAAGATATGTTACACAAAATTGTCATTTTGTCGTGGTTGTAGAATTAAATAAAAATTACACAACTACTCTGAAACTTGCTCAATGTTAGACCTGGAAATGAGCAAATCTATAGAAATGTACCATTTAAAAAAATCTTACATCTTCGCAATACCTAAATCACGATGTTTTGTGACATGATCTAAGATATGTTACACAAACTAATTTTAATCTCGTGGTTATAGAATTTTAAAACAATTACACAACTACTCTGACACTTGCTCAGTATTGGAATGCAGCAAATGAGCAAATATATAGAAATGTAACAATATGAAAAATTCTATATTTTCGTAGATAGAGTCACGGTGTTTTGTGACATGATCTAAGATATGTTACACAAAGTTATCTTTATCTCGTGGTTATAGAATTTTAAAACAAGTACACAGCTACACTGACACTTGCTCAATGTTAGAGCAAACAAGATTAGCTACGCATCCTGCTATTCCGGTGGCCTAATCTATGCCCTTATCGTCCACGGGAAAAATTTATGAATAGGCCTCTTTAGTCTTTACTTATTGTTTGTTGAGGACAAAGGTTGCCGCACTTGATTGTAATAATTTAAATATTAAGGAAATTTACTGTTTAACATCACGACGTGTGTGTTCGAAATATCTATTTAAAGTACATGTCTTGTTAATGGCTACATGTCTGTTAATGGTAAAGATTTAGATGAATTTTAGTATCTTGAAGAATTCGCTTTTTGTCCAAAAAAAATGAAATTTCCAATGATTTTTGTTAAGATAATATTTATATTATTGAACAAAATATCTTTTATTGCAACTATCTAAAGGTAAACATTTTAAAGATTAATATAGGTATTATTTTTATTATCATGCTAGTTTAAACGTAGACTTAATTATTTCATTTTCACATACCAATATGTTAGGACTTAGGAGTCCCAAATACAAAAGTAAAAATAATTAAATTGTGTATAAAAGAACACGTCGTGTTCAATACCTGACGATGTTTTTTGTTGAAAAGACCCGTGAAGGTGGTCCCATGTAGATGTCATCGAAACTTTTGATAAAGTCGGGGCCAATTAGCCAAAAGATACTTGAGAGTTTGTAAGTTTAGTCTCTCTTGATAAAATGTGTTATGCCTTATATCAGATTGATGATAATGACACGAACCTGAATGGATTGCGAGCTCGAAACAAATATTTGCCCTTTGAATTTTGTATGTACTCGATGATGTCTGCCTTTAGTTAGATTGATGACGACGTCTGTTAAAGAAGTTGCGACTTTTGTAAAGCTTTCGGCAAAAATAATATGACACAGCCAAATACTAACGGTGCACCTATTGTTAGGGTTTTAATAGTAGTTTATGTAACGGTTACATAATGGGGGGTATTAAAATACGAGTGTGAGTTTAAAAAACGAGCCGCAGGCGAGTTTTTTAATAGTATCACACGAGTGTTTTAATACCTAATTATGTAGAGTTTCATACACTACTTTATCTACGCTCATATTATTATCATAAATCCAAATCATAATATCTTGCTAACTCTTGTCGTAAATCATTGCAACTACTAAGATGTCAGGTGGAATGAAATTTTCTTTAGTAGGTTTCACTACTAGACATTTTTCAGCGCAAAGTTTTGACTAAGTAACAAAAAAAATTGGTTGTCTGTAAAGTCGGTTTACGGACGATAGATTTACGAGATAACGTCATAATCGTAATCGTTATCGTAATCGTAATCGTAGTCGTAATCGTAATCATAATCATAATCACAGGCCCAGGTGGAACGTTACGCGGAACGTTAGACATTGTGTTGTTATCTATGGTCAATCATGGCCCATCTATACTCTCGGCAATGACCACCAACTATATGTTGTCTGTGGATTCATTTTAAAAATTATTACAAAATATTACCTACCCCAGATAATAATTGTAACCGTTAACCGTTGTATTGCCGATAGCGGTACTGTAATCAATTCCTTCAAAACCCCAGATACAAATACAGGAGTCCAGAGCCGTGTATCGTTATGGATTTTATACAACTTTCTTTAAATATTTCCATAGTAGAGCGATGTTATTATGAATAACTTTTTAATAATTATAGAAGTCTGTGAATAAAGTAGGTAATTATTTGACACATTTCGATTTTATAATTCGAACTTTAAGCAATGAGCGTAGATAAAGAAAATAATACAACATCTTGATCTTCATGTTCATAATTTATCATTGATGTACCTACCTATATTAACAATTCTTATTGCAAAGGAATAAGTATGTGACGTAGATTCTTATTCTTAGGATAATAGGTCATTTTATAGACGAACAAAGGAATATCAACGTCACTGAATTGAATTTGAAACAGGTATTTGCATTTGCAGTAACATTAACTCTTTCTTTTAATTGTTGTAGTTCTTTGGCATTTACATTTGATAGACCAGGGGCCCTACCACCAAGGCTTATAGCAGTACTAGTAGGGTGCGTGGCGGCGCGGGCCACATGTGGCCCGCGTGCTGTCATCCCCCTCTTTGCCTTCCAACTTTTAGTCCCTTCAATATTCGCCATATATTTTCTATGGAAAAAAATAAATTCCGCCATTTTGAATTTTTTTTTCTATCCATCGAGTAGACCTTCGAATCCTGATCAGCTCTTGTCAAGAAACCGTTCTTCCATCTTCTATACTTTCCGAGATATCGACGAAATTCGAATGGCGGCCATTTTGAATCCGCCATTTTGAATTTTTTTTTCAGCTCACTGCCAATTGGATGACGTTTCAAATGACATTTGGTGGAGCACCCCCCACCTATCTTCGATACCCTGGCCGTGCTCTTCACCCGTCTCCCAAATCTTCAATCATCAGCTCTCTCCATATTTTTGTTCTTAATGAATTTTTCCCTTCTATACGACCCCATCCATGAAAAAAAAATTTTTCATACAAAAATGTTCAGGAGAGGTGATCAATGAGTCAGTCAGTCAATCAATCAGTGAATCAGTACGAGTAGCTATACCTATATATAGTAATTATTGTAAAAATGTCAAAACAATAATAAAATAATACTGCTATAAGCCTTGGTGGTACGGCCCCTGGTTCTAGAGTTTTTCTTAAGTAACGTAAAGAAAGCGAGCAGGTAAGGCCATCAATAAAATTATTGAGTGATTTTTCGTTTTGTAAAAACACGATGCCCGATGCAAGGAAAACTCAGATGGAATGAAGTATTTATAACAGCGCCATCTCTTGAAGCAATAGTTTATTACTTGATAACAAATATTTAGATTAAAAGTATTATTTGTGACAGTAAAAGTTTGTAAGACAAAAATTAATATTCAAGTACCACATAAAGGTGGCGTTATAAAATTACTAGGTACACAATTGACACCCGGCCCCAGTCCAGCTATGCGACATTCGACATGCTTGGGATGGTACAATATTGATGAATGAATTATTGAATGTATGGTAAAATAGGTGTTTCATGAGGCTTGCTAGGCCAGCAGACTTTTCAAGGTTTTATACATACTTTCTATATGATAGATGATATGTATACCTAGAACAATTGCTGGTGGTTGTGTTTTGTGTGTTTGTTAATATTTATCACAATAGTGGTAAAGTGTAACATGCAATAAATCAAGGCCGCTCGCAACTTGGGTTACAGGTTGCGGTTGGGGTCATCACGGCTGACGCAGCGATAATGTGCATTAACTTTATGTAACCGACAGCGGTTGTGGTGACCGTTGCTCTTTCAAATGGATGAATTCTATATAATTCATGATTCGTTATTTAATAGCCTTATCACTCACTTATAATTACAATAAAATGATCGCTTTAAAAATTTGCATGTCACTATGCACTAAGCATGCCAAGAAAATTGTTTGATTATTTTCATTGCAGATAACAGGTAATATTAGGTGCTATAACTATTATGCCACCATTTATTTCTATTTCGTTATTAAAAAAATTATTTCTGTAGATTTGAATGTTTGTCCATTCAGTGACTAGTTAAGATAAAAGATATTTTGTTTTCCACTTAGGTTTACTGCATATTCTAATTTTATTTATTTTACATCTACAATTTGGTACTTCAAGTAATTATTAGGTTAAACTTTTACTGCTGACAATTCATCTGAAGAATTCATAAGATCTAAACGAATGAATGATTTTTTTTTATATTTTTATAATAAACAAGTGCAATTTAAAAATATTTCATCACCACTGTTGCATGCTAATTAATACGAAGTCTAATTAATAAACACAATCAGAATGTAGATCGCGAATGGATGCAGATAAACTAGCATTAAGTAGGTATATTTAATACACAAACGACTAATCGTAGATACAAAAATGTCTAACAAATAGCAAGTCTAAATAGCGGCCAAGCACGTTATGCACCCATGTAGCGTAGTAACACAGTAGGAAACGCAATTAGCCCCTACACTACACCCGAACGATGCCTCCAGTCGCTCAAGCGTGTAACGCTTATCTTTGTTGCATGCTTTTTCAATATGCAATCCCACACAATCGGGTTTATCTGGCAATCGGAATTCTCAGGTATTTTTTCCATTCCTCAACACTCAACAGTAATTATTGTGTTTCGTAAGCAGTTTCGTGTCAATCGAACATCAAACGCCGTGTACACACTGTCAAGATGTTTGTTGAATTAACAACACGAGTGGTTCGGTCTGTGGTACGCGTTAGTTGAAATGGCAGCACAATGCTACAGCATGTTTGTTTACCGTGCGACATAAAAGCTGTTTAGCATCAAGTAGCATAATAGACCACTGAATTATGTGCTTTGCTAATGACACCTCGCGTCGGTGTACAGTATACACGCTGTAATCGGTATTAAGAGACAATAGGGATAATATTATTCTCAAGATCTATAGGCTGATTCTGTATCGTTCAGTTTGTTAGTTAGCAACCCTCAATGGGTTGTCATCTAAAAAACGGAGGCAAAAACCAGATTTTTGCATTCTTTTTGCACAAGTTACCAACCTAGGTTGGTATGGTATCATATCAACATACTCTGCTAGTAGCTAACTTGTGCAAAAAGTATGCAAAAATAGGATTTTCGCCTCCGTTTTCTTGGTTAATAACCCAGTGAGGGTTACCAACTAACAAACTGACGATACAGAATCAGCCCCCTGTTGCATATTATGTACGAAATAATATATGTATTAATTCATTCACGAAGTTTGTACTTTTTTTTAGTCTTGTAAAATCTAAACCATTTTTAGGGTTTTGTACAACAATTGTGAAAATAGAATTCTCATGGTGCCGTATCCTTCTCATCCTTCCGTATGTCTGTCTGTCGGTCACAGCAACTAATAAAGCTCCATTGTCGTTGAAATAAAAATAATCGAAAATTATTTTTATGTTTAATGGAAAAGAAAAGGGAATCTGTGGGTACAATTTGGTGTTGCAGTTACATATTTACAACATAGATTTAATTACACTTCGGTAGCCAACGGAACCAAGAATTTACTTCACGTAGGTACCTAAGTAGGTAGGTACAACACAAGCCAGTCTCATGACTAATGATGGATTTTCTATGCACGGTGCTTTTTCACTCTAAATAACTGAGAAATAAATATAAAGGTGGTCTTTATATTTTTGGTTTTTTTTTTGGACTCACAAATTGTAATAACTCGGCCTGGATCGAGTAATTATGATTATGACTTGATCTACCTATTCGATAAAGCTCATGCTCGTTTTCACTGGCAGCCCCTAAAGTTTAAAGGACATCTAAGGCCTTAGCTGACAGTTGTTGTTAGTGAAAACTGTCTCAAATTATGGGCTCAGGTGTTCTTTATTTATCGATTGTTGGTGAAAATGAGCATAATAGTCTTAAGTTGGTGTATCTCGGTGGCAGTGAGTGCAGACGTTACGTTATGTTTTTTATCGTCTAGATAGCAGTTCGCTCGCCCCGTTTCAGACGGATTGCTCGGACGATTCGCTCGTGCTCGCTAATTACTAATTTTCACTGATTGAGTAGCTTACAACATTGTACTGATACGAGAAAATTAGACTGTTTAAGTGGATTATCAAAAGGAACATTTTTAAACATAGACTTCTACATTGTAATCTAAATACCTTAGCTATGAAAACAAGCGATTTGTGGTTATTGTATAACGTTATTTTCGTATAAGTTCTTCTTCTTCTTTGCCGTTCACTCTTGACAGAGAGGTCGTGGTTATACTTTTTACGGTGTTTAATGATGTGCCACTGTTGCTTTAGCCATAGTTCTCCAACGGCTCCTGTTGGCGGCATTGCGAGAGCACTCAATAATAGAGGAACTTGTAGCACTCCGGATTAGATCTGTCCACCTAGTTGGGGATCGACCACGTGGACGCGTGCCTTCCACTCGCCCTTGAACCACCAGATGTTCGATGGTATCTGCCCTTCTTGATATGTGGCCAAAAAACTTGAGGATTCGCAATGTACAAACGAAGGATGGAGACGTTTGTGCGATGTGCTGTCCACTTTATAAATAATAGACGTCTCCAGCACCACATTTCTAGGGCGTCTATTTTTCGTAAAAGTAACTACATTGAAATGCGAGGGCGAAACTTCATAATAAATCCAACGCAGGAGCTTTCGTTATAGCAAACGGTTGTAGTTCAACATTATGCTCCGTTTCCTGAATTATACAAATTGTTCCTTGCCACGTGTTTTGATGCCTTAATATCGTACGAATGATGTACGCCGACCGGAACTATGAGTCGCCGGAAATATGATATATGGATTCTTTGAATGGCTAATTTGACGCGCTCCTTATAAAATGGTATACGATAACACGAATGTGTATCTAGAGTATACTACTCGTACGTAGATATGTTAATATAGCGCCTCTGAAGTAACAAGCATGGATGGCACTCAGGGGTAGATAAGAAATTTTATTTTTAAGTCTCATATTCATTAAACCTTTGCGATGAAAGTCCTAAGTTATTTTAAAATTATGTTTGTCAATACATAGATTTATATAGTCATCATAATCGAATAAAATTCTATCAAGTCTTTATCGATATAGGTATTTGGTAAGCAGTTTAAAAGTCATTTTTTTATTGTATCGTTTCATGCTGAGGTTTCATGCCGGGGCCGGGTGTCATTTCAATTGCGTAGTAATTTTATAGCGCCATCTCAAAATTGTTTCTTGAATAGTAATTTTTGTTTCACAAACTTTTACTGTCACAACTAATACTTTTAATCTTAATACTTGTCATCAAGTAATAAACTGTTGCGTCAAGAGATGGCGCTGTTACTACTTACCTACTTCCATCTAAGTTTCACTTGCATCGTGCGTCGTGGTTTCATATTAAAACCACACATTAGTTTTTATTCTAACTTGTCTACCATGGTGTATATCTTTGACTGAAATATAGATCAGTGTTTCTTTATAACTATCATAAAATTGCTACTTAGGTACGTACCTATACGATAGAACTAAAACCTACTTCAGAACTAGACTGCATTTTCCAATCATATTCAATAGAAACTGGTTCTAAGGCGAGACAAGATCTTTCTTAAACTGTTCAGACTACTATCCCGATACGCGGATGCAGTTAAGTAAATGTAGTTGAGCGATTTAATTCCTTGTTAATATGCAAATAGGGGGCATTTTAGTTTAATTGTCGGCGTCCGAGTGGTAGTTGAACATTGGCTATGTGAAATAAATCGTGAGCACGCACTCGGTCGGTGCCTGCAGCTAATCGCTCCCGTTGTGCTGTGCCTCTCATTTCTTGACTTAAGGTTCTGCATACTGCATACAAGCAATGCTATTATACTGGCGAGGCTTTGAATTATGTTATTATTAAGGATTTTTCAATCGTCAGATAAACTATTTGAGGAATTTCCTGCATACAAAATCTGTCAAACGTCATATTTATTCCTTAGTTAACGATTATCTGGCAATTGAAAAATCAGCTCTTAGTATAGCAAATGTGAATTCATATTCTTTATTCATTTACAAGCTAGTACTTATGTATTTGACTGCTTTGAAGGCAAGTGCCATGTGCCAGAATATGTACAGTCACGGAATGAAAATGTTCGTCGATTTACCAATTGATTCGTCTGCACTGGTCGATTGCACTGGTATGTTGATATTATGGACTCTACTAAGGTGACGAACCTTTTCATTCCGTGACTGTACCTACCTAATTCCGCTATCTTAGAAGTATCTGTACCATTATTATTACTATTCTGTGGTACTTATAGCTTTAATTGACAGTCGTATAGGAACGTTGACCAAGCTACCTGTGTCATCAGTTTGTGCTGCAGTCAACCATATGAAGGCTGTATGGTCTCCGACCTTTGCCTGTCCCGAAAGGGACTAATGGATTTACAGAACATAGCCATAGACCATATGACATGTCTTTTGTCAGAATCACTGAGTTTTGGCCACAGATATATAAAAAGTTTTGGTATAGTCCAAAATGCCAAGTATAGGTACGAGTAGGCACAATTTAGGAATTCTTAGACTAGCAGGCATTAAATCATAAATTATTACCTTACAAAAACGCATGGGTGGTACCGCGTACGTACGGTTATGAACGTTACCTAAATACAAAACAAGTTACTAAATTAATCGTTTTAAAAAGTTTCCCCTTTTAATTAAGGGTAGGCAAATCTTAATCTTGAGGATTACAAGAACGTAGCGAACAAGGACTTAAACGATTCAGATATTATATTTCTTTTGGAGTGTAATAAATAAGAAAAGCAAGGATTTTGCGCTTGCACGTACCTGTAACAAAGGGGGAAATGTTGAGGCTGCCTCTACACTGCAAGCTATAAAATTAAATATTTAGTTCATAGTATACGTTTTAAGCTCAGTTTTAAGCCTGACTAACCACACTAGAGCCTAATCAAAGGTCTGTAAGCCTTTCTTTTTTTTATTCAACACAAAAAAGTCCAACAAAAGTCTTGCCCGCGTGGAATGGTGCCAAAAAATACTGGCTGCATTTCCGCGTTGAACAGTTGTGCAAAAAAAAAATCCGACGAATTGAGAACCTTCTCCTTTTTTTGAAGTCGGTTAAAAATTAGCCAGCCCTTCACCGCAGTTGAGGCTATTAACGGCGGGGAAAGTTCTCAAAGGAATTTTTATTATTAGCTATAAAATATTTAGACACTTGTAGTGTAAAAGTGTCTTAACCTGAAACCTGGTATCTAAGTAAGAAGTTATGCACTAATTGGGTTGTTTCCCGGGACGAATCGGGAGTGTCGGAAAATTAATGCCCTTGGGAGGATAAATTCGCAATTATTTTTCTCCAAAATGTTTGTAATGGTGTCAAAAGTTTGTTTTAGGGGCAGGTGTGGCAAAAGAGTTGCCATGCTCTTTTTGTTTAAGTACTTAGGTAGGACGTAATTGTTTTTATAATGTCTTCCGTCTTAAACCTTAGAAGCCAGACTAAGTTACAATTTAAGAGCAGAGTTAATTGGTAAAAATTATAGATTATCAATTTGACGATACTGTGTCCAATTTTTATCATATTGATTGATGGATATTTACTACCTAATTAAACTTTCCATTATTATATTATTTCTTCTCACAATGTCAATTACATTTTTAATCAATTTTTTTGTGATCATCCTCTGTCATAGAATTATGAGGTAAATATTTCTCATTTAAGTAGGTACTTATTCATCCCATAACATTCGACCGGTTTATTAATTTTACAAATCTGATCAACAAAGGGGTGGAAAGTAATTGTTTTTCATTTTAATTGAGAGCTCTGTAATTTCAGGACCCTTGAGATCATTGCCAGTTGCTATACTCGTAGGTAATTTAAATCAGTTATTTCGACCCTTGAGTTATGTTATGTTGAATATAATATTTTTATCACTAACCAGCATTGCCCTCTGCGCGAGTAGTATATCACCTATTATATTATCATGATATTTTAACTTTTATTCAATTTTGAGACAAAGCCATATTTGATGTAGCTCGGGTCTACCTATTGTTACCCTATGTATCAAATCTACCTAAACACTAACTTCTTTCCGGATGTCATTACTTCTTCTGTTTAGCTTTACTCTGAAAGAGGATCTGTTAAACTCTGTAGGTACTCCATAATTGTTAAGATTTTTAGGCAAAATCCGTTTCTTGTCCATTAGCGCCTTAATTTCCTGGAAGTTACTCTAGCTATGTTACCTACAGTCTGTTCAACATTATTTTTTCCTGTGGAGGTCGCATCATCACTTTAACTTCCAAGATACCTAGTTGTTCTCTATAGTGGCGGATATCTATTAGTTATATCTACCTATTTGAGTTTCTATTGCTCTCCTAACGATCTCATCATATGATTGGTTTCGAATTTGGGTACCAAAATTGGTTGCGCACACATTTGTGTTATTATTTCAGTCAATTAAATAGGCTCCAATAGAATCCTAGACCCCCACATCCCGGCATCAGTTTCAATTGCCCGTGTAGCCTAGAACATATCAATCTAATTTTATAAGCTGTCAAATGTAATTTATTTGTTACGATGAGATCCTCTATAGCATATACTTTTATTTTATTAAGAGTGAAAAGTTTTTTATTGATTGATGAAAGAGACACACCGAAAGTCAAGTTATTATTATTTTCTTGTTTCTTTTTTTAAGACATTGCTTACAACTATTCAAAAATATGTGTTTACCTGCAACATGACAACAAATATTTTCGTAAAAACTACATTAAACGTAACATCCGAAACGTTTGTGGTCAATTTATTTACTAGAGATTCGTTGCGGTTTGGGCGGATACTTGCTTCGATGATAAATTGTGCGCAGTCTCTCATTATACTTCTGTTTCGAAACATCACAAACAAACGTAAACCATATTCCTTGTATGTTAAGTATCAATATCTTTTACATCAATAAGAATAACATCTTCAAGTTCGACAGAAAACAGGAATGTTAATTTGAACTTTATGATATTGCGTCAGAAATCATTTTGCTGCAGATGTCTATCATCTTTCAACAATGAGATTTGAATGACATTGCAGACTGACAAATGAATACCAGTCACATTTCAACAGTTAAAATAATTTGTATGCTAATATTAATTTGTTTTAAAAGTCTTTGTGTGTGTTCCGACAATAGGATGTTTGAAAATGGAATCATTCGATAGAAGAGAAACTATATTAGATTTTGTTATTAACGTGAATGCAACGGTTTCTCCGAGGAAGGATTGCCGCTAGATGGCGCTATTTAAGATAGTTACAGTTTTTAATCATTTACTCCAATCGTAATGAACTATTTTTAATAATATGTGTTTTGCGGAAGTACAACGTTGCCTTTTATTTTATCACATCATTATTTTAAACTAAAACGTAACCATTTCGTTATCTAGTTCAAATATAAAAATCTGTCATCTCTACCAGCGTAGGGACACGACGAGCACCCACACATAGACGCTATGGTTTCAATCCAGGATCTGTGGTTCTTACGTTTTCTACCAATTGTTAGCGTAAAAAAGGACATAGATGGCGTATATCAATACTCGGAGATATCATTTATAGTCCACAATATCAGATTTTCGGAGAGAGATCAATCAACTCCGAGCTGGTACTAAAATTTTCTTGATAAAAAACAAAAAAAAAAACTAGTTATTGCCCGACCCAGGGATCGAACCAAGGAGCTCGTGATTACATCCACCTTATCTACCTTGGTACTAAGTAGGTAAGTATCTAACAAGTAATTACCTACCTATAGACATTTCACTCCACGAAGACGCGCCCCATTTTGTGAAAATAGCTAATGTTTCATTCGATTCGTATGAAGTTTGTCGGAGTGGGGCGCGTCGTCGTGGATTGAAATGTTTATACCTATCTACTTATACTATAATATTGATATCTATTATTTTGGCTACCGAATCGCGTAGCGGTAGCGAACCTGCCGTTGCGACGTCGGTCGGTCGTGGGCTCGATTCCCACTATTGGTAAAGGTTTGTGTGATAAGCAGGAATATTTTCCAGTGTCTGGGTGTTTTTCGCAGTATAGGTATTATATGTATAATATTATATTCTCTAATATTTAAAATTCTCTCGCCAATTTTGTTACCAAACTCCTCCGAAACGGCTCGACTGATTGTTATGAAGTTTTCAGTGTATGATCGGTATAGGTTTGAGAGCAGGATGTTATGTTTTTTTTATATTCCTAATGGCAATTCAACGTTTGCCGGGTCAGCTAGTTTATGTATATATATATGTATATAATATATAGTATATATATACTTATATATACATAATATATATATATTTATCCCGCAAGCAATCTGACACCCGCTGAAGAAAAAAAAACCTGTCAAGTGCGAGTCGGACTCGCGCACTGAGGGTTCCGTACTTCAACCGGAGGAATAAAACCATAAAAACCACTTTTCTTATCGAACCGCAAAACTAACTTTGTTTTTAGAAGTTTTATTGTAAATATCAAAAAACTACTTATTAGATCTCGTTCAAACCAATTTTCGGTGGAAGTTTGCATGGTAATGTACATCATATATTTTTTTTAGTTTTATCATACTCTTATTTTAGAAGTTACAGGGGGGGGACACACATTTTACCACTTTGGAAGTGTCTCTCGCGCAAGCTATTCATTTTAGAAAAAAATGATATAAGAAACCTTAGTATCATTTTTGAAGACCTATCCATAGATACCCCACACATATGGGTTTGATGAAAAAAAATTTTTTGAGTTTCAGTTCTAAGTATGGGGCACCCCCAAAATTTATTACTTTTTTAAAAATTTGTGTGAAAACCTTAATGCGGTTCACAGAATACATCTACTTACCAAGTTTCAACAGTATAGCTCTTATATAGTTTCGGAAAAAAGTGGCTGTGACATACGGACGGACAGACGGACAGACGGACAGACAGACATGACGAATTTATAAGGGTGCCGTTTTTTGCCATTCGGCTACGGAACCCTAAAAATCAACGCAAAAATGGTTGCATTTACCCACAACACGGATTTCTATTAGAAATAGGTTTATACTAGCAAAAACTTCGGGTTATTATAAACCTTAAAGTGAAGCAGGTAAGGCTTAATTTTGATTGCTAAACACATAACAGTTACGACGTTTATCATCAGACTCGGGATAGGCAATAAATTTTAACCGTCACTCGAAAGTCGAAAATCTGTATTACAATATGTACAAAAAATATTTAGTCTAATACACAACATTACCCGTACGCAATAGAGTTGAAAATAGCAAACGCGCGTGTGCGCGTATAACGTGGTGCGGTAGATACTTGATATTGTACCTCACATATTTTGCTACTTTCTTTACTCGGCTCATAATCTAAATATATAAAAGAAGATACTGACTGACTCATTCACTCATTCACTGACATATCAACGCACAGCCCAAACCGCTGGGTCTAGAGACTTCAAATTTGGCACACAGGTTCCTTATGAGGTCTAGGGGTGCACTAAGAAAGGATTTTTCAAAATTCCCCCCTAAAGGGGTGAAACGGGGCTCCAAAGTTCGTATTTTACCAAGCTTCAATACTCCTTCACGCCAAAACTACTGAACCGATTTGGCTCAAATTTGGAATTGAGATAAATTGCATCTTGGATTAACACATAAGCTACTTTTCATCCCGGGAAAATCCATGGTTCCCGTGGGATTAGTTAAAAACTGAAATTCACGCGGAAAAAAATCTTCACGCTGCAAGTACAAGACCGATTTGGCTGAAATTTGGAATGGAGATAGATGATATCCTGGGTTAATATAAAGGCTACTTTTTATCCCGGAAAAATCCATGGTTTTCGCGGGAAAACTGAAAAATTGATATTCACGCGCGAAAAATACTACTTGACGCTGCACTTACTGAACTGATATGACTGAAATTCGGAAAGGAGATAGATTTTATCCTGGATAAATACATAGGCTACTTTTCATCCCGGAAAATTTCATGGTTTCCATAATAATAGTGATAGATAATATGCCTTCATGCCGTAATATTACTGAACTGATTTGGAATAGAGATAGATTATATTCTGGATTAAAATCAATGGTTATTTCTCCCGCGTGAATATTTGTTTTTCACTATTCCAGCGGGAGAAATACTCATTCACGCTGCAACTATTGAAATTTTTGACTGAAAGTTAAAATGGAGATAGATTTCGCTATAAATTAACACAAAGGTTACTTTTTATTCCGGAAAATCGATGGTTCCCTTGAGAATAGGGAAAACTAAAATTTACGCGGGCGAAGCCGCGGGTATCTGCTAGTATATAATATTGCTACCTCGGGGTAGAAAGGTCGTAAAAACCAAAACCCTACTTTTCAGGACGAGCAAAAGAGAAAATTTTTAAAACTTTTTGGCAAATAACTTTTTTGTTTTTAATATAGGTATATTGACCCTATTAAGCGATATTTTATTAATTCTATATGTTTTTTGCAATGGATAACCCTATTTTATTCTCAATCTCTTAGTTTAGAAGTTAGCTTGGATTTACGACCAATAATTTTTTGAAACTTGGTTTATACACCCCCTAATTATTTCAGTTGTGACATTGTAATGAGTTGTAACTAGATATAAGTCGTTGTTATTGTGCTTAAAAACCATTAACATAAAATAGAGAGAGTCGTAAAATCAATAGGTACCTTCTGGACGTTGAGAGTCGTAACTATGATAACTTTATAGTAATTTACATAACTTAATATAAACTTGGGTGATAAAATCCATTTAACCTTAGTACCTACAGGTACCTACATATGAACTTATTACAATTTTTAACCAGTTAATAAATCAAAATTACTATTTAAGTATTTTTTTTACATTATCAATTTACTTAAAGCAAAGTACAAAGTGATTTAAGGCTTTCCTCGTGGTTTGAAGACATAATTTAACGATTTTTACGAGTACATACCACGATTATTTGTAAATAATATTTTGCCAATATTTCGTTCTAATTGCATAGACCGTATCGGTCTACCCTCCTCCTAGATCTTTTTGACTTCATTTCGCGAGTTGTCACGCAAACACACACTAACAACGTCATTTTTCACCCCTGCTTTATTGCGACTTTGCTTCGGTTTGTACAGTTCTACAATCGTATTCCACGTATTGGCTAATTTAAACCCGTCTTCACGATTGAAATTGCCCAAAGTAAAAAAAGTACAAAATGCTTAAGAAGACGTAAAACACAACGTTAATCAGTAATTATTATCATTAACGCTGATCAGAGCATCATCTTCTTATGTTGGAAATTAACAAAAATATAAAACTTTGACAGCACTTTATTTCTATATTAATTTTCACCTCGGTCATCTTCATCGTCTTCGTTTATTAGGGTAAATTCAAAAATTCATCTTGATATGGTTTAAGTATGATTTATTCATCACATAAACGTATCAAATCATTCAATAATCAATCAATAATCAATAATTCTTTATTCGCTTAATACACTTACTTTGAGGTGTTAAATATAAGTGGTAACAGTGTATTGCCATTCTATGGCGTGCAAATATGTATAAAGTAATATCGGAAAACAGCGAAAACTTAAAAACAATGC
Source organism: Coenonympha arcania (assembly GCA_036785405.1). Classification (NCBI taxonomy): domain Eukaryota; kingdom Metazoa; phylum Arthropoda; class Insecta; order Lepidoptera; family Nymphalidae; genus Coenonympha; species Coenonympha arcania. The sequence continues at coordinate 3,468,906 of CM072063.1, read as the reverse complement.
TTAAACTATAGATTAAATTTATCATTTTACTTATTAATACATTGATAGAATTCTTTCATGTCATAAAAATTATACAGATTCAGCCATTGAAATAATTTGGTTTTAAATTGGTTAATGGGAAGTAATTTGATGTCATAAGGTAGTTTATTATATATTTTTACACACATCATGACGCAGTTACGTTTAAAATACTCAGTTTTAGGTAGATAGTTCAAAACTAAGCGATTAGGATTTCTACAAGAACTAGGGTGAGCATCGCTGGCTGTTGCGAAAAGTGACATATGTTTTTTAACAAAACAACCTATCTCAAATATATAAAGACACGGAAGAGGCAACAGCTTAAATGTTTTGAATAATGGCCTGCAACTGTCCAGCGGTGCAGCACCACACATGGCGCGAACACACTTTTTCTGCGCAATGAAAGCTCTATTTACATCAGTCCCATTGCCCCAAAATACCAAGCCATATCTAAGCACAGAGACAACATAGGCATGATACACTGACAACACTACTTTAAAATCTACGACATGTCTGAGACGTCTTAGCTAGCACGTAGCAAAATCTATTAATTTTTTCGCATACAATGTTGATATGATTCTTCCATGTCAATCTAAAATCTACGTTTAGACCTAAAAACTTTACTTCTCGGGTAGGAGAAATCGTTTTGTTATTGTGATTTATATTTAATGCAATGGGGGATTTTTCATAGAATTGTATATATTGTGTTTTGGTTAAATTGATCTGTAAATTATTAATGTCAAGCCAGTTTATAATATTGAGAAGAGTGTTATTTATGTCAGACTCATGTACCGTTTGAGAATTATTACTATTTGATGTCAAAATTATCGATATGTCATCCGCGAAGAGAACACACTTGTGATTTGTGACTTCTGTAATGTCATTTATGTATAGAAGAAAGAGTACTGGTCCGAGAATACTTCCCTGAGGGACTCCAAATTGGTTATGCATATAATCTGATTGAAATGATACTACTTCGCTCCCTATTTTTTTATTTAACATAACAGCTTGGTAACGGTCACGTAGATAAGAGGAAAACCAATCGATAGCTGGACCCCGTATGCCAATTGCTTCCATTTTCCTGATTAAAATATCGTGCTGGACGAAATCAAATGCTTTTGATAAATCTAAAAATAAGCCTGTGGTTGTTTTTCTTGAGTCCGTATTTCGGAGAACAACGTCTATGAACGAATATATGGCCAGCGTTGTTGATTTTTTCTTTTGAAACCCAAACTGCTCTTTCTTTATAATGCTAAATTTTTCACAATATTGTAATAAACGTTTTAACATGCATTTTTCAAAGATTTTTGAAAATATGGGTATGAGCGTAATTGGTCTATAATTAGATATATCCTTCGGATCCCCTTTTTTATACAGCGGTTTTATTATTGATCGTTTCAAAATTTCCGGGAATGTACCAGTTTCAAAAGATAAATTGATTAGATGTACAAGCACCGGTATTATATAGATTTTGCTCGCTTTAATTATTTTCGTGGATACTTCATCGTAGCCCGCGGAGGTTGTGTTATTTAGTGACATTATTTCTTTCGCAATTTCATGTGATGTCACTGGTTTTACATACATTGAATGCAGACTATTAGTGGCAGAACTTATTTTAAAATCTTCAGATAAGTCTGTTTTTTTATTTGTCATTTGGATAAAAAAGTTATTGAAAACAAACGCCATCTTCCTTGGATCGTCAATTAACGTATCTTCATATTTAATGCTGTTTATAAAATTGTCACTTTTACTTTTATTGTATTTTGCAGTTGAAATAGGCAACTGATGGTCATTCAACTTTAGTAATAATGTACCAAATGCTCGCTATTTCCATTTTTGTGAATTTATCAGTTATCGTGAATTCGTACTCATCCTTTTCCCTTTTTCCTTTTTATAGATTCTTCATAAAGATTGATTGTTTCTTCTAGTACCTCTTCACATACAGAATACTTAATTTCTACTTGTTTTTAAAAACTTTACAATCCTGATATGTTGGATTTTTCTGAAATGAAAGTGTGTTTTCGGACGGTACATCGCTGGGGACGAAAATCCCGAGACGAAGAAAATTCGGGAAATCCTTTCTCGTAAATTGTTTCTTGTTGTCAAATACAAAACTCTACGTCGATGGGAGTTTGTCTGTCTTGTTTGTTGGAGAGTCGATGGGATTTTTCTAGTAACAATTCATCAGCTGATAACAATATGTTATCAGCTGATGAATTGTTACTAGAAACTAAATAAGTATGTTAGTTTTCTGTTTCATTTCATTCATATTCTCATTGTACACAAAAGAAATATATCTTTCCTTGGCTTAGGAAAACTGATATTCTATTCATTGTTGAATAATATCATGTAAAAACCGATTCTCGAACACGTTACATCTGATCATCATTACCATTACTCTTACACTGTTTCTGGTTCTTAAGTTTCTTAAATTCTACACAAATTATAACGTTTTTGAGTTCCCGAGGAAGTGCGCAGGTAGCTTTTCAATCAACATCTTTACGTATTCTTTATCATCGGAAGAATATTTGGCAGGGACATTGCCTATCCTTGAGTCATTTTTCATTACTCTCACACTGTTTCTGGTTCTTAAGTTTCTTAAATTCTACACAAATATAACGTTTTTGAGTTCCTGAGGAAATGCGCAGGTAGCTTTTCAATCAACATCTTTACGTATTCTTTATCATCGGAAGAATATTTGGCAGGGATATTGCCTATCCTTGAGTCATTTTTGGCCTTGCATTCTTTAAAATGCGACTAACTGTACAGTAAAATTTCTGAGTACAATTTACAAGGCAGTATTTATCCAGTAGAAATTGTAAATAGATTGTTATTAAATTTTGTAAGACCCCTTTGTTCGGCTCACAAGGATTTTGTCCCATAGTTCTTTATAGTTCTGAGTCTTCTTCTCTGTTTTTGTACCTTTCACCTTTATCTTCAAGTTGTTTCCGTAACATTTTTGTATTAATTGTTTTTTCTTACGATTATATTACGTTGTTAATGTTGGTCAACGTTGGTTGCCTTTTTATTATGTTGGTCAATGTAAAATAACCTTTACTAATAGGAGTCAGTGTGCTGGGAAAGAGATTTGAAGGATTCTAGTGACGGTCCCCGTAGATTCCAACTAAATTATTTGAATTTATTCATCTGAATATTATAAAAAAGGAAGAAAGTGATTTGGAAGTAGAAGCCTTGAGAAATAGTAAACTACGTCGTATAAACCCTTAATATCATCAAAACAAAAAATCAATTGAAAGCAAAAGGGTGTATAAACCATGTATAGATATTTCAATCTACAATGACGCGCCCCACTCTGTCGAACTCCATGCGAATCGAATAAAACATAAGCGATTTTGAATGAATGGGGCGCGTCTTCTTAACATCTATTGTCACCGGCGTCAATTCACTATCTGTTCTCATTGAACCACACCACTTGACCTCTTGAGAAAACGAAAATCAAAACTAAATTCTTTAACTATTATCTGCATTACTCTAATCTATGACGTTGATAAAAAATGGAATGGGAGGCCCGTTATTATTGTAAAAAAAAGTATATTATTTTATAATAACGTCAAAAATTAGTATGACGAGTCGCCGACGATGTACCTACATCTTCTTAAAATGTATTTTTTCGAACGTAATTTCGTTTCAAGTTAATTGATTAGGGATGCAAAAGCCAATTTGCACTTCACGAATGTATTCCGAATGGGTGTAGATACTTTATCGTCAGTTGATCAAATTGAGTTCAGGGTGTAAAAACTAAATTGTACTTATCATTGGTTTTTACAACCAAGCGCATTTTGTTACTTAGGTATTACACCATACTTGGCTCAAATCTACTGTCTTTTACACCCTGAACTTCTAAATTAATATGGTATTACTCCAAATAGTTATAGCAATAATAGTTTTTTTGGTTCTTACATCATAAATTCCACAAAAACTGTGTTCAAACTTTGAAGTCATCTGGGTCGTATAACCCGTTATTTTGCGAATTTGAAAGCGTCACAAAGACCAGTCGATAGAGCGGGAAATTTTGAATAAAACTGCATTCATAACTCATTTTCGGTAAAATGGTTTATACGACCTTTCTACCCCGAGGTGTCAATATTAATATAATGATATAATGCTCGGCTCCATCTTTTTATATGCTCGCCAAACTCCTTCCCGACTGTTTTATTAGCACAAAATGAAAAATGATTAGGTATAAAAATATCAGTAAAAAGAAAGACCTGTGGCACTCGGAGACTGCCGCAGTAAATATAAGTGTTGCCCAAATGCAAGAACAAGACGAGACTCAGCCAGTCTTGGTCTTGGTCTTGCGCCAGTACATGTGGTCTTGGTCTTGGTCTTGGTCTTGCACTCCGAGTCTTGGTCTTGGTCTTGGTCTTGCAGCAAGAGTCTCGCAAGTCTCGCAATTATCTATTAGCCTATTGCTGGTCCCGAACTCCTACACTCTCCAAAACGACACTCATAGCCACAACGACCTCCTATAGTAATGTTATTATCTCGCTGCAGACTCGGTCATAAATCATTCGAGTGTTTCGCTTTTGTTGTTCTGCAGTAATGCACAACTCAACAAAGAACAACAAAAGCGAAACACTCGAATGATTTATGACCGAGTCTGCAGCGAGATAATAACACTACTATAGCGCAGTGACGCGCGCCCGGATTGAATGGGAGGTCGCGGGTTCGATTCCCGCCACGGGCCACTTTGGAATTTTCAATTTTATAATTTCTTATTTGGCTCAGGTCTGGTCTGGTGGGAGGCTTCGGCCGTGGCTAGTCACCACCCTACCAGCAAAGACGCACCGCCAAGCGATTTACCGTTCCGATGTGTGCTGTGTAGAAACCGCTAGGGGTTGCTTACCTCTTCCAAGGTAGTACGATAACATCTGCGGCTGCATCGTCACTTACCATTAGATGAGATCACAGTCACGTACTTACTTGTAGTGTGTAAAAAAAAACGGAGGTCGGCCCGCGAAATTCAAATTTTATTTTGTATTTCGCAAATATTTAACTAGTAGGTACAATGAATTAGGCTCATGGCATCCATTTTGCGAAAAAAACAATATCATCTTCACAGGTTTATATAAAAAAGTTTGCCGAGTTTGACGTGAGTTCGCAATTCACAAATTGGTTGATATTCGAACTACATTTCTAAACTGGACATTTTCAAGTACTTAAACATCTTTTTCTTCTAATATATAAAATTTTCTCGCTTTTCTTTGTTACCAAACTCCTCCGAAACGGCTGGACCGATTGTTATAAGTGAGAAAAAAATTGGTTGCCTGTAAAGTCGGTTTACTGACGAAAGTTGAACGTGACAACGTCTTCTTTGTCACTCGTTCCGCGCTCGCGAGGTAACGCCGGTAACGCCGCATGAGCGAGGTAACGCCGGATGAGTCATGTTTTTTCGTGCGTGCAACCGGCTCTATCGATTTATAAGACGTTGTCACGTCAAAAAAATTGGTTGTCTGTAAAGTCGGTTTACTGTCGATAGTTGAACGTGACAACTCTCGCTTGCACTTCAAGCCTTACATGGAACGCCTCAGAGCGAGGTAACGCGAGCGAGGTAACGCCGGTAACGCCGGATGAGTCATGTTTTTTTGTGCGTGCAGCCGGCTCTATCGATTTATAAGACGTTGTCACGTCAAGAATTATATGGCAAAACAACGTTTGCCGGGTCATCTAGTTTTACATAAAATATTAATCTGTGAGGATTTTAGTAGGTACCTACTCTTATTTTCGCGAAGTGAATTCCATAAGCCTACTTCGTTGGATTAGTTAAATAATTGCGAAAAATAGAATTTTTATGAACTCAACAAATTCGAGTAGGTACCTACCTACCATGTAATTCGGATGTAAACAGCCGCGCCATCGAAGTATTTTTATCATGTATCTATACAACGCCATCTATCATGATGGCGTTGTCCAACTTCAAAAATAATATGTCAGACACGTAGTTGTTTTAGGTAGTTATAATAGATGTCGCTAGTAACACAAGGTGAAAGTATGTACTAAGATACGCACACATGTGTAAATTTGGCGTTTTTTAAATGCCGTATTATTCTTTAACTAAAGTAAATATTCGCCTGATATTTAAATTGCGGGTATAAAAAGTCCTAAGTAAATCGTAAATATCAATAAATTTAACAACAAATGCATATTTTTCAAGATTAATTCAAGTGAAAAATGTATGAGAGCATCTCCTAGCTTGTGGCCCTTAATAGAATACTTAGAGCTAATGCAGTTATTACTTATAATAAGTTGTGTTGAATAGGAGGGAAAATAAACGCTAAATTGCACTTATTTAGTGGGTCGCGGCGATCAATCATGGCGCCCAAGTCATCAGCCGGTTCAAATGTCAAACGAACCTAGGGTGGCAATAAAAAAGAAAACTGAGTTGCCATTATTAAAAAAGTGACTGTGACTTTATTTCCATTGTCGATTGCCGATTCAGGATTATTAACTGACTTGCATTATTTTTTGTGTTCTAATATTGATAGATTGGTTTTTTCGAGTTCGTTTCTTTTGAATTTATTACGTGTGTGCTCTGATATCTGCGGTGTGAGTGCTTTGATTCTAATATCGATGAGAAAAGTGCTAGCTGGCAAATTACAAAGCGTAGTCACCAGGTTCGAACATGCCATAGTATTGATTGATATGCCAAGTATAAGGGTGTTATTTCAGCTTAAAGAAATTGATTTCAGACAAGTTTTTTTTTATTGTATTTTAAAACATATTTTTAATAAATTATAACCTTTTCAGTACTCCGTATAGTAGTATTGCATTAAGGGGATTTATTGAATATTATTTCTTTTTGTCTTCCTCACTCTCACGGGTACGTTGGTAGGTGCGACATGCAGCGTCGCGAAAGAATATAACAAAAAAACGACCTCTTAACTAATTACTCGAAAACTAAGCTAGTTATCAAAAGTCTGTTTCTTAGCGTTTTTGGATATTATGATTACCGACACTTTAAAACAAACATTACAATTACATGCAATGTAGTGTCCGATAAAAACTAGAAAAACTGAGATTTTGGAGCAATTTTGGGAGAACTTTCTATCGAGAAAATTTTATCCAATCGTGTTTCTGCTGCTTAGCGATTTTAGATTAAAGACCCAAAATACATGGCATGTAAATTTGAAAGTAATTGTCTTTATAGTTTTTGAATAAAACTTCATTCAAAATCACTTAAATACGGCTTCTACACCGTTAATTAGTTATGCCAAGATATGTTACTTGTTTCTAAAAAGGATTGAATTGATTTCATCTAGTAAAATTTTACCTTTACCTAAAGCTTTTAAATTACTTACTAATATTCTGTATCTACTTAGTAAAAGGCACTTACAGATTGATTTATTAGTAAATGAAGTATATGAAATTGGATTCAATTTAATCAAATTGACTTCCTTTAATTTTACGATTTCGTTTGCGTGATCTCGTCCGGTAATAATCTAATAAATTCGTCCATTGGGAAAGGGCAGTACAATACCGTAATGACTCTATATTAACCCATCAATTTATTCATATATTATGTACATATGTATGCTCATTTGTTACTCTTTTATTGAAAATTAAGCATACTATTATTTAGCTATTGTATTCACATCTACATTTTTATAAATTTGGTTTTGGACCAGCATTGAACTTGGTCGTGATAGAGCAGCTCTTGAAGAAGTCTAGATACTCTATATTACATAACTTTATCCTCTATATTTGATCAGAAAGAATTGAGAAACTATTATTTAAGTAGGTAGGTACCTACCGCAATTACGTAGGTTTATAGATAATATACCTAGTCTTGTTGTACATTTTCTGAATCAAATACCAACTTAGTGCATACTTACGTGTAGCCGTTGTAAATAAACAATAATGCTGGATAACAACTTTATCTTATGTTGTCTTTGCTAGTTAAATAATTGTCTAGCAATTATTTACGTGAATCTAAATACACATTATGCTCAATTACAATGAATATAAACCTATCGATGCTTTTACGTAGAACTTTGTAAAACTTACAAAAAACAGCATGGAAGTAATGAAAAATAACCCAGTAATTTATCTGTCTCTTTAAAATAAATAAAAATTTAAATAGCAGCGTTTTACCTGAAAATAAAACGTTTATTAAAATACTTACCTCACTGGAAGCTTTATATTGAGAGAGTAGCACATCCGTTTCCGTTTGATTTCCGTACATTTAGTGACGTCAGAACCGGCTCTGTGGCGCCACCTGGCGTGTCGCACCGTAGGTTTCTTTAATAGCTTGGTGCGATCCTTAGTTCATTGGCTCAATAATATCACCAGGCAGGAATTACTGAAAGCTTCCAGTGAGGTAAGTATTTTAATAAACGTTTTATTTTCAGGTAAAACGCTGCTATTAAAACACTTGACCGTCACTGGAAGCTTTATATTGAGAGCCTGTTTGTTTTCGCCTGGTGACGCCACATATTAGACGTTTTACGCCAATGTGACAATGTAGGATAATTATTATGTATGAGAAATTTAATGTTTCTCTAATAATTATTCTTAAAAACATAATTTTATACTGCTTTGTTCAAAATCAGTTAATAACCACTTCTATATGAATATAAAATTAATAACAAATCGGATTGAGAAGTTGGGTGAACCATTACTTATTGTAAATAACTTCATGATTACAAGTATTGGCTGATTGCCAATTTCCACGATCTATCTCATCAAGGGAGTGATTTCTCCATCAGCTCTGGAAAGCTCCATCTACAGACCTAACACTACCAGGAGTAGCAGATATACCAGCTTCTCTGAACAAGCTCGCGAAAACTGCGCGAGGCGTTTTGGATAACAATGTAATTATTGTAATGAATAGATTTACCTACTATAATTTGAAACATTTCGTCTATCATTTAATAATGAAGTATTTATCAATAAAATTCAAATAGAGTTTAGTTACGATAATATAAATGTCAGAGCAACTTCCAACCCGACTGCCGTTAAACACTGGTATCAGTTTTTGATGTGAATTACGGCCAGAATATAACATAGATAATAATTATCACTATCACAATTTATAAAATTCTCGCTATATCTACCGTAAGTAAAGTTAGATCATGTAGGTATAATTCTTTCTGAAAAAAGAAGTAATAACATCGCAGTATGACGAGATGTTTAAAAAAGGCTATTTACATCTATAAATAGATAAGTAAGATTTTAACTTATCTTATCAGATGGGTGGATTCTGAATCTTTATTTTCAGAATGTTTTACAAAAGCATGGTTGCTAAACTTAAATTTTCGGCACTACATAACGTCAAAACCTGATTTGTGTAAAAGAACTATGCATTGAAATTAATTAATTTATTACTCAAATATAAATTAAAACTGGTACTAATTGTGAGCCGGTAGGGATATTAGTAGTAATATATTATTTTCAGACTATAAGACCAACGTAAATTTGTAAGTTGTGAGAGTTGAGTTTCGCAATTTTTAAGTAAGTAAGTAATGACACTCTTACGGGGTTTCATGTTTTAATGGTTTCGGACTGGGACCAACCACACATTTCCAAACCTATGAGTCGATGTTCTCTAATTTCAGAACTACCAGACCCGCTGTGTCAATTAGAAACTTGTGTTGGTTTCTCGGATTCAACGGAGCAACGAGCGCTCGGACTCTGAGTACCACGCGCCAAACACCTTTTTCCCGTGGTATTGTTATTAAAAATATTCCCGTTTACTTATTGAGCTGAATCAAGTCTCGATATACCAACGTAGTTGTGTACTACATGTGCATTCTTCGAGGCGAACAGATCGACTACTGGGATTCCCAACTTTGCATAACTATTTTCATATCGGATAAAATAAGTGCCACCGTGGAGGTTGGCGATAGCGTGACAGAAGATACACAATTCGTATGACTATTGAACCTGCCTGGGATGTACCTACGTCTTTTATGTTGATTTTGATTTCAACCTAAAAATTTCAGGATTCGAATGTTATTTTCAATAGGAGTAAGATCTCGTCCCACTTGCTCTTTTTAAATGAGTAATAGTCTTGCTGTCACATTGGATAAAGATCGAACTTTGACGCCGGGTGTGAGTAGTTGAGTACGTCTCTGAAAGGCATATAAAAAAAAGAAGGGGCCAACACTTCATTTTGATTAGAATTAGTATTTGTTCTTATCGTGTACAAGACTACGATAGAGAGAGATCATCCAGTAATGCTCTCCAAACTAAGTACGAGGCACATGTTTACCAAAAACAAAACTGGTGGAAGATAATACAGCGAAGTTAGTAGCTGACAATTCGCCTTCCACTAAAAGAGTTCGTTTATTGCATTCAGCGGTTTGTATAAGGCACCCATCATTCAAGACAAGTCCGGCAGAATGTATTTGAAAAGTATCAAGTGCCGATGATTCATTCGTCCTCGTGGAACAACAAAGCTGGCAAAATTCGGAAGTTCTATATTTATATTAATTTCTTTGCATTATAGTCATTTAAAATCCGAATTATATTATTGAATAAGTACTTCATTTGACTTTTCCTAATAAACTCTTTTGTGGCAAAAGACCGAATTTATTTGCCAACTTAGCCTCTGTAGTAGCTGCATTGTAATTTTGACATGACCGCAAGTACATTTTGCAAAAGAAATCATCTAGGTACGCAAGAACAAGAACTATGAAATTAGGCCTGTGTTAAGTAGGTATATCCCATAGAGTTAATATATAGGTACTACGGGTATATCCATTTTGCACAACAAGTCTTGCGGTTGCCGGAAACCCGGAATGCGGTACATGTTTATCAAGTGAATTGATTCTGGCAAAACAATCGTTCAGTGCTTTGAGGTCGAATATCGGTCGAGACTCGAGATAACCCGTCGCGCGTCAGGTTAAAGAGTGGATGAAAAGCTTGGTGTGTAAGACGCCATGCTTTTCATTTTGTGCGCCATTGCACATATTATATTCTAGAAACAGGAGTGTCAAATATTTTTCCCGTCATGTTGGGAAATACAAAAGGTGATTACTTCAAACACAACATTTCTTTCAATTATGAAAGATGTTATACTAAACTACCCATTGCAAGAGAACAGGTTCGAGTTGAATCCTCTAACTAATTTAATTCATTCGGATGTAGACGTATTTAGGCCCTTCGCACACAGCTAGCTTAAGCGTATCATTATGACGCTACGCATAACAGTATGACAATTACGTCCTAAAATTCGCTCCAACATCGCTTCAACTGCGGACATGTTTGAACATGTTTGTACTCTTACTGCTGTCGTCGTACGCGCGAATGATGTTACGCTTACGCTTACGTGAAATATACAGCGTATAGATAATTTTTCGTATATATACTGGTATGCACCTTGCGAGGGTGGTTTATAACGCTCGTGCTGATAAGACTGCGTGCACTATCCAGGCCGAGTATAGGTAATGTTACCAATACTTTGCTTCCCCGAGGGGCGACGATCTGGTTGATTAGCATAATGATTGCTTAATGTATTATTTATACGTTGGTATCTACCCCGCGAAGGTGGGCTGTTGATCATGCTAGCAACATTGCGAGCACTGTCCAGATCAAGAAGTTCCACACGATGGAACGGCAATGCTTGTAATAACTTGCCCCCGCGAGGGGCGACGGTCTTATTGCTTCGCATATTAGTATCCACCCTGCGAGGGTGGGATGTAATTAATGATCGTGCTAGCATACTGCGAGTCTGTCTAGGCCAAGAAGTTCCACGTGATTGAACGGCTATGCTTGTAATACCTTGCCCCCGCGAGGGGCGACGGTCTTATTGCTTCGCATATTAGTATCCACCCTGCGAGGGTGGAATGTAATGATCGTGCTAGCATACTGCGAGCCTGTCTAGGCCAAGAAGTTCCACGCGATGGAACGGCTATGCTAGTAATACCTTGCGTTCGCGAGGGGCAACGATCTGATTGCTTCGCATATTAGTATCCACCCTGCGAGCGTGGGATGATTGTGCTAGCAATACTGCGAACCTGTCTAGGCCAAGAAGTTCATCGCGACGGAACGGTAATGCTTGAAATACTTGCCCCCGCGAGGGGCGACGGTCTGATTGCTTCGCATATTAGTATCTACCCCGCGAGTGTGGGATGTATGATCGTGCTAGCAATACTGTGAGCCTGTCTAGGCCAAGAAGTTCATTGCGATGGAACGGCAATGCTTGAAATACCTTGTCCCCACGAGGGGCGACGGTCTGATTGCTTCGCATATTAGTATCTACCCCGCGAGGGTGGGATATAATGATCGTGCTAGCAATATAGCGAGCCTGTCTAGGCCAAGAAGTTCCACGCGATGGAACGGCAATGCTTGTAATACTTTGCCCCCGCGAGGGGCCATGGTATGATTGAGGTTCGAAACTAGACGAAAATCTGATAGGCGGAGATTTTGATTATAGAAAAACATAAGACTACTTACTGCGAATTATTCACACAATTCACTTTAAAATTATAAGTAAGTATGCACTTTATACTTTAGTATTCAATAACTTCTTATTGCAATGTTCTATGTGGAACGATTGCAAGTTACTTCGACGGAAACAAAAACGCCAATGAACTAAGGATCGCACCAAGCTATTAAAGAAACCTACGGTGCGACACGCCAGGTGGCGCCACAGAGCCGGTTCTGACGTCACTAAATGTACGGAAATCAAACGGAAACGGATGTGCTACTCTCTCAATATAAAGCTTCCAGTGACGGTCAAGTGTTTTAATAATGTATAAATACTGTAATTTACCTACTTATAAAGTAACGTATAAAGTGTTGCGGGATGTTCGATATGATGTATAGGGATTAATATTATAATAGACAAGATGTCGGTCTTATTTTGTGCACATCCAACTCCAATTACGAGATATAATCAATAAAACAATAACCCAGTGGAAGCATACTGCGAACACTGCGCACACTGGCACAGCGCAGCGCAGTTCGCAGCGCAGACGCAAACACGGGCGATCGCGTGCGAGCCGCCAATATCATCGGAGTCAAGCCGTTCCACGCTACCCCATATTTTAACAACTGTCCTAATACATCTTGCAATGTTGTTTTTAACTGTTTTTGCCACATTATTATTTGTACCTTTTTTATCCGAATGTTTACTTTTAATTTTTCTGCCATATTTTATTTCTCTTTTTTGTCTGTGTAGACTGTTTTGCGGTTCATTGATCACACTTTTATGATATAAGGTTACGTTACTTTTGTTTCATCTGCAAAGTAATTTGATTGGACAGCTGCTTAGATATCATGTTTGTTAGTTCTCCGAAATGCATGTAAATTTATCTGTGTCAGAAATAGATTGCAACAAAATTTTACTTAAATTTGAAATATTCAACGAATTGGATGGAATTTTTTTCTTCATTTCAGGTGCCTGTCAATGAAAGCGCCAGACAGGTATGTCGCTAAGTCGCTCGCGCTTTGTTTGTTCGTCCGGATTCGCTAACGTTCGGACACGTTCGGGTGTGTTCGGCGTCTAGAACAATCGGCTCGCAGGCAAAGGGTTAAACCTGGAAGACCACACGATGAATCTACACACCCGCGTAACAGGAATTTTAAGCACAGTATTATTTTTCAATCAAAATTGCTTATTATTGTGTGTTATTTTAAATGTTTTTATTTTGCCCATTCCATTCGTAGGATTGCCCGTTTCATGACACTGTCATTCGAATTGATTCGATCACTTTTTTATTGCTTTATTGGCCATTTTCTCCTTGTACGATCGACTGCACATGTTTCGGTGGTGTGTTTTATTTTACTGTTATACGTTTTGCAAATTGACAATTAATGTGGGTGGTTGTTAGTTGTCGTTGTTTTGCTTCCAGGTTTCCCTTTCTATAATTTATATTATACATGACCGTTGAGTCCTAAATGAATCACAGATAAATTTACAACCTTATACAAGTAGTTTAGTTAGTTTATTGAATGCATTTGTTTATTATATTTAGTTTTGTAAGCATGATTGTGTGGTTATTATTTGGAATTTTCGTATGTACCTAATAACTAATAGGTAAGTGTAATAAAAAAGCAAAAATCTCTACAATAGGTGTAATAAGTATTCTCAAAACGTAATCAGTACACGCATGAGCAGTAACAAGAGTCCAAATTGATCCCATGACAAATTCGTGATCATCATCGTCAAATCGTAAAGGATTTAACGCCTCCGTTGGCACGCTTCTTTTGTTGGCATCATAAAGCCGGCCATTAACATGTTTGATAAAACGTTGGCCGCACAAAAAGAGACCGCGGAGCTACCGTAGGCTCCCCGCCGAGAGACCTCATTGAGGAACGATGCCGTGCTGTGTGCTATGGGGCTCACAAAGGAACACAAAGATGTAGCCGTTCTCTCGTGTTTTGGTTGCAGTAGCCTTGATGCATTCCGTACGTGTCATAGAGTTTGCATTGATTATTGTATTGTGTAACTGATGCCCGCATCTGGCGATTTCGTGCATCAAGTTTTGCAATATCGATTAACTCAAGCTTGATATGAATTCAAATATAAAGAATCTCGTTTAGAAGTAGATATTCAAATAAATGATACAAATAATACAAAAATTTGAAATTTAATAAATAATGTAAGGATTTAAATTAAAAATGCCACAGTTTTAAAATTAATTGATGTCGAAACACAATGTACAGCTACCTACATATTATGACCTACATCAAATGTTATAGGATTCTGACAGATGGTATAATCCCTTGCCGCCCATACAAAGAGGATCCCTGATAATAGTTATTATGCGGATTATAATATTATTACTAATGGACTCCGAAATTAAAACAGATCTATGTCATCTCCGTCTTTGAATCCTGATCCTAATTTCAAAGTGGGTATTAAGATAAAAATGAATGGGATTGACCAAAACGTATCAAATTAACTAGATACATAATTATTAAGTGAAATTGAAGTAGAGTGGAATTCGAAAGCATTTTTAGTTTATTGTAATATAGTCATGTTATGTTTGATTGGTATGTTAACGAACATACAAATTATTATTAGTCTGTAACTCGTTCCGTTCGGTAAAAACATTACAGAGCAAACAGAGTGAGAGCAATAGGCAGTTAGGTCCATTTGGCAAGAAGATCTAAAAATAAATATAATTTTTGCTACATTTTCGTAATTACATTTTCTTAATTCATGAAAGGTTATTATTTTTTAGGAATCTCCGTTCATAATTAAAAATCATTCTTAATTATTTAAATCAAAATATTAAGACTTTAATAGCTTTAAGAATTGAATAAAGTAAAATGATGACAGATAATAAACTCAATACTGTTGAATCAAATACACACAAAACGAATACATTAAATCGGCCCACCTCTAAAAGGTCTACGGAACGATTTGTGCAAAACAAACAGAAATCACAACAAAGGATCCGCTTACATTCTGACGCCTTTTATACTAACAAAGGACGAATTCAAATAAACACTAAATCGTTAACCCTTTGACCGTCGGCGGGTAATTTTCACTTCGGAAAACGGAATGGAAATGGTTTCAAAAGGGGTAAACACCTCGGTGTTGGTATCGAATGGAGGTATTATTTTCAAAGAAGTTTTGTTTCTTTTATTAGAAACTACAATAGATTTTCACTGAATCCTATTGTAAGAGTTGGAATAGAATTTACGTATTCTAAATTGACATATTTAGCTAAATTCTTTTGTACTTTCTACTAGTGAACTGCTAGTACGTAATTGATCCATTTTATACTAATTATTTTCAAGTTAAACTTTAAAGTATAAAGGTGCATTGGTATAACTTTACAGACATTAGATTTTGTTATAGTACTATCAATTTATTTTTTTCAAATATTCACTAACATGCCTTCACTCGATTCTGTTGAATGAATTAAACGAATCGTTACATCAAAGTCAAAATGGGAAGACACGAAATAAGTGTGAGTTTTCGGTAGCTTTCAGCTTTCTCAATAATTTTTTTACGGTCTGCTCTACATAATTGAATTCGTATTATTTAGAGAAGTAATTCACTGACTATCGAAACACGTGTATCTAAGCTAGGATTTTTTTTCAATTAACATTAGGTACTGCTCGTATAAAGTCAGGGCATCTTGAGTGTGGTAAAATCAAATAAATCATCGCAGGTATATCCATTAGTCGCAATCCAACAGTAAATTGCAGTGTTCAATGAGGTTATACGAATGATGTCACGAGTGGTCGGTGCATTGGGCGCCGGTGGCCACAGTCACCCAGTTGCGCGCGGAGGCGTGAGGACTTTCCCTCTCATCTGCGCCCCGAGGTATGCAGGCGAGACATCCCTGACCCACGCTCCAGCCAAGTCAGAGGGTGCGGGTCACTCAAGTAGCAACGCGATGAAACGTATTGTGAACATGTTTGGAGCTGCAAGAGGGGGTTTATTATATGAGCTTGGGTAATGTAGAGGCATGTTGTTCTAGATTTTTTATAGAAATGTTGCTCGACGATTCATAATAAAATCTTAGTCCCAAAGTCTTGACAGTACCTAGTGTTGGATAATAAGTGACGATGCAGCCGAAGAAGTTATCGTTCCGACTCGGAAGGTCATACCCCTATAGCCAGATAATAGCAACGTACCTACTGGAATGCTTAATCGTTTGGTTGTACGAATTCATCGGAAAAATGATAACCATGTACGCTTTTGGCGGAAAAGTGGTAACCAGTCACGAACCGAAGCTTTTTACTAGACTGACGTGAGACAATGTAGAAATTGTAAATTATCAAATTAGCCCGTGCTTTGATCTAATTAGCCCGTGCTCTGATGATGAAAGATCATCCCTCTTAAATAGTAAATAAATGACAGAAAGTTAAATGTGTTTATGTTTGAATGATTAATGTTGAATTCCTACTAAGATGATTATAAGTTAACTACGGAACCAGAACTTCAATATTAACAATTACTTTGAAAAGTATCAACGTCGTCTAGAGTCGAACATTTTAACTAAATAAATCTCAAATTGATATTCGGCAAATGCATTTTTCAAAACGCGCAAGACAAATGAATCTAGAAAATTAATTGGACAAGTAATCGAAAACTCCGAAAGAATTTCACAATCTCTTGCTTTAGGGGAGAGGAAACAAATGAGAGGCGGACATTGAATAATTCGATTTCCTTATTTGCAGCAATCAATATGTTATAAGGGAATTCGATATCATGAAGCGAGACGTTTGGCTATTGACATTGTGTATTACGGTCGAGATTGGGGTTCAACGTACTGACAATAATGGCGGTCTTTCATTATTACAAAAACAACAACAATAGCGCAAATAGTCTCTAATACACTCAGCAAATTGTAATATTAACCTTCGAAAAGAGCGATAGATTCATCAATGATGTTTTTGCTAAATATTTTTCTATTGAGTGGTCCCAATAAATCATCAAGCGGTGCTTGATATAATTTATTTTATTTCAAAGCTTAATTCACTGATTCATTCTAAAAACCGTTTTCGGAAACACAGGCAAAACAAAATAATTGTTAAGTTATAGATGATCCCTTCGAAACAATTAAAGGGTGGTATCGCTTGAAGCTGCGAAGTGGTGACGTTGCCGTCGGTCGCAGACGGCATATTAGTTGGTATAATTGCATTTGCCACCGACCTCGCTGACGTTTCCTGCCGAGCATCTACAACGAGATCTTATAGGCAATTGAGTTACTGACATAAACCACCCTCGGAGTAATTTGCCACTGATGAGAATATTTCTTGATTGACGTCTTGAACAACTTCAGAAGTCAGTTGTAAAGCAACGGGAGATACAAAATGAAAAGTAATTATTTTGATCTCTTCCAAGTCGCCGTAACAGAATTAGCTACGAAGGATGCTGTATCTGATTAATTAAGTGAGATGCTTCGCTAAAAATATGCTTGTATTAAATTTGGTTCGTAATTCGGTCGGGTACTTATTTAATTCCGGATATAAAATTTCTGTGATTGAGCCCCAGCGGGAGGAGTTGAGGGGCGTGAATTCCAACAAAATTAGCACCAGGGGTCGAAATAAAAAAGCGAAGGAAAAATTTAATGAACAGGAAAATGCTCCTTTTTGCAGCTATTCCATCTATTTATCTACATCGGGATGCCCATTACCTTGCTAAGAGAAAAGTTTACATTTTTAATTTAATGATTCCACTTTGTGGAAGTTAGGCGGGTTTCGGCAAAATCTTAATTTGGGGATTTCTGAGGCGTCTCGTTTTGTAAATATTATTCCTTTAATAAGACCTCACGTCGAGGGGTGCTGCTGAAGTCCGTGATTACGACTCTCTTTGCGAGCTTCATTTTGGACCTCGTCATTTTGATTGGTGCTAATGAAATTTTTCTTACTCTGTCCCATTTTCTTGTTCTTGACAGAGCAATTTTCTGGAGGCCCGCGACCGTCTTAGCCGCGTCGATGTGTCATCAACACACCCTCCAACAGTTATTATTTTCATACAGCTGAGGGTTTTAGCCATCTTCATTTAAAATTTCACTTTTGCTAATGCAATTTCTTATTTTATCTCTTGCGAAGTGCGTGTCCCATCTGTATCAAAATTTCTAAATCGTTAAGTCCCAGCTGCGTCTGTGAGGCGATGACGTTTCGCTTTTAGCGGCTGTTTTAAAATTGAATATTTGATGGCGCATTCCCTTATGACGAATTCGCGGTGCGAGAAAGGCCAATTCTGTGGGAGATAATTTTTGAACGGGCTTTTTAACGACGGTGTTCCTATATTGTGTCAGTAATTCTAAGGTCAGTGAATATTCAAATAATTCTCGTTCATCTTCAATTAGTAATATTCAATATATCATAAGTTATCAAACAACTGTATAACACTCAAAGGTTCCCATTATAAACGTAAACGGTTACAGCTTAGTTCCTTTCTAATTACACAGATAAGCGACTTCAATAACGGTTCTTTTATCACGTCCATACGTTTTGAATCTAATTGGAATTTTGCATGTTGATATGTGGACTCTTTATTGGTCGATATTATGTTTGCTTTCTGATAATGATGTTTGTAATTCAAATGGAGGTATCCAGCTACGAGTCAAGTAGTGATAAATTAAACTGTCATTGGAGTTCCATGTTTTTTGTTATTAAAGTACGTGTTATCAACTAAAATACATAAGTTGGCTAGACAGTGATAAACCACATCATATTTTATAATACTCCACCAACCACCTGCCTAAAGAGTCAACATCTTAATAATACAATCGAAGTCGAGAATTTTGATATAAAATTAATTACATGATAAATGACCTGCACCAATTTGTCAAAATTAGGACCACATTAATACGGTGGAGTGCAAAATTTGCATTTAAACGTTTCTGTCAGAAAGTTAATTTACAAAATTACAGTTATCGTAATAGAAATTACGATTGAACTTTTTTTAAATAATATTTAAGTTTTTATACAAGGGTCGGTGGGGTCCGTTTTTTATGAAAACATCTGTTGTGTACATCATATGAGTTTTTGTTATTTTAAAAGGAGACATGATGGATCAGTTTCAACACGTATACGTCGGTCCCTTTGTTGCTGGGTTTATGGCTTTGTAATGTGTTTCTTTGTTTGTTCTATACGTGTTGCAGTAGCTTCCAAAAGTTCCAAAAAGATAAATGGACTTTACGGAAAGCAAGTTGTTATAACTACTCAATTAGGTATTAACACTAATTGATTGAGTTTCTAGTTTATTATTACGATTAGTATCTAAGATACTGTGAAGTTTTCTGATATTTTTTAATCTCACTTTTATGATTACATTACGGTCAAATATTTTTTCTTGTACTTATATTATTCTAAAATATTACATCACCTAGCAAAACAGACTATAATTTACCACTGTATTAATCTAATTTATATCAATGAGTGCCACAGAACACCTTTGCATTTAATCCCGATTACGTGACAAAGGCTTTCTGGTGTTGCACGCAAGGGCGCCATTGCATAAAGAAGTAGAAAAAAGTAAAGTACAAAATATCATTAGTAAAAACTTTTTTGAGAGTGTGGGAGTGCTCTAAGTTTTTAAGAGCTTTCTTTTAAAAACCACTGTTGCGTGTTCTTGAAATGGGATTTTGTGCAGATTGCCGGTATATGTGAAGATTACGCCTTATCTCGAAAAAGGTCTGCTTGTCGTCGATTTCTTTTAAATACTATTAAAGAGACATATGCTATGGAGGTCGGAATTCTGTTCACAGCTGAGATTTTCGATTGCAAAGACTGTAAAAAATGTGAAGAGGATTTAACTCACTACACGTTGGGCTAGTTATAGAGCAACTTAGTACACATATTCAGTATGTAAATCTAAGTATGAGTAATTAGTATTAAAGCTGTACTTTAACGTACCTATCTTGGTAATTCTAGTAGTTACTAAAGCAAAGTCATATACTTAGTAAGATTTAAGAAACTGATAAATGAAACGTTATGCAAATAAACATTAACAGTGGTTTGATTCCTAAAAATATTTAAATATCGATAGATCTGATGCGTTGAATAAGATGTTTGCGCCGAGGCGAACTCGATTTATAACCAGCACTTTTTGCGTAGCCTACAGTTACAGTATACATACTGATTGCTGATGGATGATGAGTTGATAAAGATACTGTGATTGGATAATTTGTGATGCCATGTTCCTCACGTACTTAGTTTCAATAATAGACAAATGTAAGAAGATGTACTTATATCGCTTTAATGTAAGTTTTACCACTTTTCACTTAATACGCTCTCGTAATAATTAGGACTCAGCCAATCACAATCTCACGATTTATTGATAAACAGTGATAAACAAAAACGAAGAGATAATGATAAACAGGGAATGAATTACATGAACGTAAATCCATCAAACTAATTTAATTCAAAGTATATCCATTTCCTTTTTGCAAACAGTGTAATAAAGCATCATTTATAGTGGTTACAGAAAGGCGAAAGTATGCGTATACCTACTGCATAGGGTGTAAAAAAAGAACGCGACTTTTGATTGATCACCAACACCAAACTGTTTTTGTGTGAAATTAAAAACACGGAGTGGGCATGCGTTGGATTAAGAAGGAATTTCAGACGAATTTCCAATAAGTAGGGCCCGCGAGCCTTTGTTGTCGAGATCAAATTTTTAAATTAATTTATTTTTATAGAACGCAAATTCGGACATCGATTTCGCATTACCGAAAAACAGAAGCGCTTTTTACGGATCATTCAGCGTTGATCTTATAAATATTTTCCTTATCTAGTTCTACTTCAGTATACTTTCTATTTTATTTGCATTTTTGCAAGTCTGTAGGGATAATCATTACAGTACCAACTCTATATTGAAGATTTATTCACTTGACATAGTGGAGACAAAAACCGAGAAATGACACGATGGACAGAGAAACAGAAAAAAAGCAAATTATATAAACAGATATCTATTAGCAAATCTTAATAAACCCAAAGACGTATATAACAAGAATAAAAATAAAGACCTTTAAATAAGAGACGTATCGAAAGAGTGGTGATACGACCACTAAATACTGGGAAACGAAAATGTACAGCGAAACCGCAAAGCGCACCGCAATCGCGTAATTAAAGCTTCTATAATACATTTACATTGTGAATACTAAATTCGTGGGAGACTTAGTCGAAATGTTAAAGGAATGGTTAGGGAGATGTAACACCCAATACCGCAAAGGTAAGACGTAATAATAGTAGCTGTTCCGGGCTTTATGAACGATCAAAATTGCAGGAGCACGTGTATAAAATACACTTTGCAAAGTAGATTTAAA
The DNA here is from genome assembly GCA_036785405.1 of Coenonympha arcania. NCBI lineage: Eukaryota > Metazoa > Arthropoda > Insecta > Lepidoptera > Nymphalidae > Coenonympha > Coenonympha arcania. The sequence continues at coordinate 3,447,181 of CM072063.1, read as the reverse complement.
TTTTAATACGAAGCTTTCAGTCGAGGGTCGTAAGTAATGTCTCGGCGCCGTTGGAAATGGGTGGAAGTGCTATACGTGTGGACGAAATTTTTTTTCGTCTTCCTTGTAATGTAGAAGTTTTGGAGACGTACTTTTAGGGAGTGGCTTCGTAAATGGCCTGCTTTAATATATATTGTTTTTATTTTCAAGTTTTGTCATAGGTTTTATTTCAGTATTACTGGTGTGGAAACATTAGAATAAAAATACCCGCTGCCAATAAAAAAGTATTTGCAAAAAAGCACCATCAGTGGTCTTCTCTCTTAGGCATCGATGCTCTTAGGCCTTGGTCTAACAGGGGTATTGGCTTCGAGGCTTGACCTCCTTGGGAGTAGTCGCGGGAAAGATCTCTTCCCGAGTTATGCTCTTTAAGCCTGCAGGCCTGCCTTGTTGGTTTTGGGCCTCGAGGTCTTGTGCTGTACGTTCTAGGCCCCCAGACATTGGGTTGGATCATCACCGAGCGCAGGGGTACTGTAAAGTCTGGTTAGGTTCTCCTCGTCGCTGTCTTCGCATACGGCAAAAAAACATAGTTCAAAGATGAGTAGAACAACTGGAGGCGACACTATCTCGGTATACAAAGTCAATAAAAAATCAACTAACGTAATTTGGATCCATTATTGCAAAGATACTGTTATCTTTCAGTTCCAAAACATAAAAAATTGACCCGTTTCAAGACGCGTTTGCGAAGCTGTAGATAAAATTTATAGAAGGTTTATAGTGTTGCGATTGGAGTGCGCCATATCCACCCTAAGTCTCAAAGGCAGAGGCCGAGTCTCAGGTGTCGACTGCGGGCGATTTCACAAGACAATGCTTAATAATTTCATTTCACCATTACGGCGGCCATCTTTGTCAGTCGCACAGTTAGAGGGCATGGACGCACCCCTCCACGCCAATTTGCATTGAAACTCGGACCACGTAGAGGCACTAACTGCTACACCACCACCTTCTAGCTCTTGAATTTATAATTTTGTTGCTTTTATTAACAGCAACTTTGCGTGGGAATCGGCAATAGCCTTCTGCGGTGACTCCTTATTGTGGACGATAACTTCGCTAGATTTATTTTATAGTGCAGCTAGACTTTGTCCCGAGAGGCTTGCTTTTTTACAGACGGTTTTATAATGCCAATAAAGAGGCCCGATGCATGTGCCCATTAAAATATTTGTTGGATTTATTTGCGGAGCTTGTTTGCTGATATGTTTATTGGTTTTCTTGGCTACATTGTTGCGGAAATTAAGTAGTAAAAATACGTTGGATCATATCAATATAAATCAGTTTTTATTGTTTTGTCTTAATGAATCCGGTGTTTTATTTCCTTTATGTAGATGTTATAGTAGGTGGGTACTGGGCACTAAGTTGTCGATATGTATATTTACTGTAAAAGATACAAAAATATCTCATTTATCAATATCAAAAACAATAGTACAAATTAATGATAAATACCTTAAATACCTTAGTTGTCAATATGTATATTTACTGTAAAATATACAAAAATATCTCATTTATCAATATCAAAAACAATGGTACAAATAAATGTTAAAGACCTTAAAAGCTTTTTATTTACACCTACCTACAATGTGTTCACGAGGAAATGAATATCATTATGGGCTAAACGACGTTTGTCGATGACTCGAACGGTACGGAACTCAAAGGAGTAATAGGTGCAATCGTAACTGCTCCCCTTTCTGGTGTTAATGTAAAAGTTGCCGGCAGAGGGCATGCCGGTTATAGACTTGTAAAGTTTGTTTTGCTTCTATTAATTAATGTGTTTGGATGTCCCCGCTTAAGATTTTATAAGTTACTGCTTTGGTAAGCATTGGAAACAATTATGAATTTGTGTTGCTTATTTATGTTTCCAGCTAATTAATTATAGTTAATGTAGTTTGTAAAGCTTACACGTATTTCGGTTACCACTTAACCAAAATAAGAACAGTTTGGACACAACCCATCTCGCTGATAATTAATTGACTATTGACGAATGGTTGACTTCACACATTTTTGAAAACATATGGGTAACTCTAAGGCATGCAAGTTTCCAAAGGCAAGTGATGTTTAGTTACACGTAATGCACAAACTTCTGGAAGTTGGTTTAAAAACGTGACATATAGACGATTTCCATGAAATCGTTTGTGCTCGGGATATACCTAATACTATCCTGAAACTCTATAGGTACCTTCTGCGTTATTAAAGAACAAACAAACACACTTTCGGATTTTGTGGTATTAATGTATTATGATCAAGGCCCATATTCTGTAAAATTGACACTAGCAGTGATAATCACTGTTGTGTATGGTCCGTTATATATCCTTTATGAAACGAAAAGATTAGATTTTTTTGGCAAACATTCAATGGAAAAAAATACAGGTCCAATGAACTAGTTGAAGGTCACCAAGTGATCATCGCTGAGATACAGAATAAGAGCCCATGTAAGTCATGTAAGTACCTAGATAAGTATAAAAGAGGAGAATGGGGAAATATTAGGCCCCTAAGAAAAATAAATTTTGCCTCTAATTCCGATGGTTACTTTTAGGGGAAATATAATTCCATGCTGTCTAACTCTTTTGGGGGTCGCAATATCGACATTAATAGAATCTAAAAGCTTTCTTACGACGTATATTTCTAATGACTGGTTTGTTTTATGTTTGGGGAAATTATTGGGTAGATGTATTATTGCTATAATTTATATCTTTCGAATTTATACATTACTTGACAGCGATGTTGACTGTTTTAACACGATCATGCTGTATTTGTAAGTCGATCTTTTGTCTGGTGGGAGGCTTCGGCCGTGGCTAGTTACCACCCTTCCAGCAAAGACGCACAGTCAACTACCGGACGTGATTTAGCGTTCCGGTGGGATGCTGTGTACAAACCGAAGGGGTAAATTTACTTACCAAGTAAGTTAGTACGATAACATCTTAGGCTGCATCATCACTTAACATCAGATGAGATCGCAGTCAAGTACTAACTCGTATAGAATAAAAAAAGCAATAACAAAGCTAAAGATTATGATAAAGTAGGTAAGTATTTAGATTTCAAACTTTGCAAATATACTTACCTACGTAGCTACTTAATAGGTGATAATAGGCACAACTATAGCTTATCTAAAGTTGTAACTAGAGAATAAATAACAATTTAATCATTGAATGATAAGGCACTTAATTAATTCGGAGTCCCTCAAAATTGGACTTAATTATGGAACCAGCTACCAGCAACAGTGTTCCCTCAAAACTATAACATGGGGTTATTCAAAGGGCGGATAAACAGAGCCGGCCACGCATTTGCAGTTCCTCTTGTGCTGCAAATCTCCATGGGCGGTGGTGATCGCTTACCATCAGGTGACCCGCCTGCTCTATTGCTCGCCTTACATATTAAAAAAAAATTGGTTGCCTGTAAAGTCGGTTTACTGACGATAGTTGAACGTGACAACGTCTTCATTGTCGCTCGTTCCGCGCTCACGAGGTAACGCCGGTAACGCCGCATGAGCGAGGTAACGCCGGATGAGTCATGTTTTTTCGTGCGTGCAACCGGCTCTATCGATTTATAAGACGTTGTCACGTCAAAAAAAACTTGAGAGGTGTCAAGGGACACCGGGATGGAACGAAGTATATCAGGCTTGCTTTCTATTAGAGAGAGAGACAGACAGAGAAACATGCGCACGCCGCACGACTTAAAATAGCTTACTATATAGCAAAAAGTGTCGTTACAACTTTTCGTATGAATTTTTTCCGTCTAGCCCCCTTTCACAAAGCGCGATAAGGAACTTCGTTCCAGTAAAAAAATATTTGGATTTTTAATAGCCCTTGCCACTGATTAGAAGTCTACAACAAACTCAGCTGAGTGCATTTTTGGTATCACAATTTCAAAAAACATGTCACATAAAGCTTGAAGACCGAAGTGGTGAAAACTAGACCAACTTACTAAGTAGGTAGTTAGTAGTTATTACTTACTAAATAGTTTCATTAAATGTGTGTTTTCTAACATTCCCACCGAGTGTGTAAAGTGCCATTATGCGCTTCGAATGAAGTGCAAGCCGCCATCATAGGGGCATCTTGTGGCCCCATCGCATCGGGATATTGACACTTCTGTCTGCGCCTTTTGTTCTAGCGCGTGTTGGGTTACACTACCCACTACTGACTACAAACACGTGTGCCTATCGTCCTTTCTTCCTCCGTCTCCGGATGCCTTTGTTTCATTATAAGTCGCTATATGAACAGGTCATGCGCTTGAGTGTGATTCGTTGTCGATTGTTTACGAGTAATTATGTAATGCTTGCAATGTAAGAAAATGAAAATGAAATGAAAATGAAAAATCTTTATTTTCACATAGGCCCAATTAATAGGCAAATAAGAATCACGTTTAATACAAATTACGTGAAAGTTTGAATGTGTTGTGTGTATATTTGTTACTTCTATACCTTACCTACACCGGAAGTACTGAACCGATTTGGCTGGAGTTCAGAAAACCTTAAGAATATCCAGACACAATCTTTTTCTATGCACTCTGGTAGGACTGATTACTTACATAATATTTTCGTAACTCGAGTTAAGTCTGACTAGTATAACCGAGTAAGCCTAATAATATCTGCATGCTTAAAGTTCACCGGAATGTACACAAAAGTATGTGAAGTCCGCCAATCCACACTTTGACAGCGTGGTGTGTGACACTAAACCCCTCTCATTGTAAGAGGAGACCCGTGCCCAGAATAGGTCGAGGAGAGTATAACCAAATATTATAAGTATTCAGTGGTAGAACAATTGACATAGGTAATATGCGTAACTTACACAGGACCCGGCGAGCTGCGCAAAAAAGTGTCGCCAGTTTACTGGTGTCAAAAATGTTGGTTTTGACACCAACGGCGTTAGTAGTAAACCAACCGCAGTATTGTTAATGTATACTTGTGCCCGCACGTGCGTTTCCACGAGACGGTTTCCGCCGTATTGAGGCATATTAGCGGGATACGTCTTGACAGATAGCGCTACTTTTTCTTGTATGAAGAAGGTTCACGTAAAATGTTTAGATGGGCTCATCCTTAATTTCATATCGGTGGGCAGAACCGACACGAATAATATGTAAAAGAACATAAGTACTAATTGCTCTATCATTGGACCGGGCGGTCTTCAATTACCGCAAAAATAATGCATTTATTATGAAGTTTCCCGCGCTTCCCCGCCGCCGCCCGCCGCACCGCCCTCCTCGGATGAGCTCCTTGGCAATCCTGAGTGAAAGATAATCGCATCTCGCTCCGTTCGCGCGTTATAATTAGTACAAATCGTCTGTTTGGCGCCCACAGAGCTCTGAAACTAATAGATAGATTAGTAAAAAAAAAACCGGCCAAGTGCGAGTCGGACTCGCGCACCGAGGGTTCCGTACTCAAGAAGTACTGAAGCAAAACAATCAGGCATACTAATGTAGATGTAACACGACCAAAACTGTAACGACCAAAGATGTAAAACAGTAATAATTACCTTTGTTTATGAACCGCAAAACTAACTTTGTTTGTAGAGGCTTATTGTTAATATCAAAAAAACTATGCTAGTTAGAGCATTGGCTATAGTTTTCCTGTAAAATATACGTAAATTCCTATTGACCATAATTATTTGAGATTTTTCGATTGGTAAACTCCGGGGATAAGGGGGGGGGAACGGTATTTTTTTAGACATTTTCCCCGATAAATCAAAAACAATCATGACTAAAAATATTTAAAAATCGGTTTTGGAATGTACAAAGTAAACCCTTTCATATGATACCCCACACAGTACAGTTATCTCACTTTTAAATTTCAACCCTCCGATTTTCCCCCCTTTTTAAATAAGAACAAAAATAATTTCCATTTTTTTTTTATTCCAGTGTCATTGGGCCACTAATATACACAACTATTCCAAATTTCATATCGATAGCTCCGGTAGTTACTGAAATAATCGAGTGTGACGGACAGACAGACAGACGGACAGACAGACGGAGAAAGTCGCACCATAAGGGTTCCATTTTACCATTTTGGTACGGAACCCTAAAAACAGCTGGTAGACTGTTAGTTCTTATTTCTGACAAGGTATTAGGATACCTAGTACGTACCGTGTAGTGCTACTTTATTACCTATGTAGTTGATAAAGTTGCGAATACTAAGATTGTCACATTATGATATTAATGAGATTAAAATAATTGCATGATTACAAATATGGTACCGACATTCTGATTATTTTTACGTAGATATGCTATATTAAGGTAAATCAAATTACATTTATTTCTATAATGGTCACATTTATTGACAACAGAAGATAATATTATTCCTATTTCAAAGAACACTTAAACTTGGTGGTAGCAGTGGTTAGACGATGAACAAAAACAACACCACTATAAAGATGTAACTTGCTACCCCAGCACTCATCCAATCAATCAAGACGATGGTCTATGCCAAAACATAATGACTTTTATGTTGATCAAAAATTGCTAAAACAGAAACATATTTGTAAAGCAATGTCTAAAAGTGTTTACATCTTCAACCCGCGATCAAATCCCGTAGTCGTGCGAGTAAATACATCCGATAATTCATCGTCACGCCTTGCTCTAGACCCGATGGATGGCACCATGTCGACGCAGATAAACCTGATTTCTCCTAAAGACAGTTTCTCTTTCATTGTACCTATATATCGTGTCGTCATAGACATTATAATATCGTTTCAAGGAGTCAATTAATTCATACTCCCATGCCCTGTGTCTTGAGATCCCAAGCTCGAAGCCAGGCTGTTTCGTCTAATCCCCTTTTATGCCCAACTTCTCCTTTTGGGATAAAGGGTTTGTCAACAACCAATGGCGAGTAGCCGTCACGTCAGGCAGTGTAGAATATTATGGAGACATTCAGTTCGTGATGTTTTCTTTTACCGCCAAGCATGTGGTATTTAGTTGCCGAAATGCACATAGTTCTGAATAGCCAGTAGATGCCTGCATGGGTCTCCACCTCTCAACATCCAAATTATGAACCACGAGTTTGCTTTGATCGGCTTAGGTCTTAGGTCAGGTTGAAGCTTTTGGTTGCTACTGGTTGTCATCCTATATGGGCAGACTTACTGCTAATTATTATCAGTACCAGTATCAGGCTGTAACCCTCATCAAGTACATTTTTGACTAAACCCTCATGTTATACCGTCAGATACTATAACCTAGTACAATATGTAAGCAATAAAAAATCTTAAAACGTTGATTACTCGTTCATACAAAAGACAAAAATCCATTCCTAAATAATAATAAGTACATCCAACGTCCGTAGTGGTCCGTAGCATCCTTAAATACCGATTGAAGATTTTTAATAGCCCTTTGCCTCGGTTTCTCGTACAAAGGTATCATTTAAAAGTAAACGATTCAGTAGTCGATTCGATACAGTCCTGTATTCTTTAAGTATCTCCATTTTTGTGAGAAATACTCAGTTTTAGGATAGTTCAGTAGAAGTGGTTTAAGAGTTTCACTGTGATAGGGATCGGTTTTTTCTATCTCTAAATTACAACAATTTAAGACGCTACTTTAGTCGTGCCAACTGCGTTTCCGTGAAATCAACGGTTGCAAAGAAGAGAAAGGAACTCTTTACAGAAAGATCAGTCCCTGAGGGCACCAAAAACATCACAGGAATTAATTATATCGAGAAGCCGCTACCGGAGTCGCGGATCGAATTATGCGGGTTAAATATACCGTTACTGATTACCTCGCACCAAAAATATCGGAATTGAATCCCGACATTTGTCTCTTAACGAATCGTATCGCGGCGGCGCGGCTCAAAGCGGCGTGATGCGGCAGTTCTGTTCCATTTCCAAATGCTCGCTGCCCATTCGTTCCCTCGGCTACGCCTACCCAATAAATTAGATGCCCGGCGTAGCACATCACATAGTTACGAACTAATGAAATCTCGAAAAGTACTCAACCCATTTTCTTAACAACTTTTCCGAAAGAGCAGCCGCCTTCAAAGATTCTACCCCAAGAAATAATTCCGCTAATAACGCTCCTCGCTCACGGGTATGTTATGCAACCATAGGAATTTCATTAGATACACACGCGTCTGTTTGTTAAGGCGTTTTCCATTGCTAAAAGTTTCTTGAGGCGGGTATAATTCCTTTGTTTGTTGTGGGTGGTGTACCTCCCTCCGCCCGCTACGTTTTCTAAGTCATCGGGTCCAATTATGCCCCTTTGTAGGTTTTGATATGTAAATTCGCGATTTTATTAAACAAACCATGATGCCATTCGGGGGCAGCGAGCCGGATTAATAGCTTCTTCAGATTTGTGTAATCGCTTTCTCCTAAGATAACATCGAGACGCGAGGGAGCTATTTGCCCTCACTACCTGCCGCGCCTGGCGCCTGCAGACGGAAAGTGTGATTGTTTCATTTTCACCTTCGTAAACTTCGCGAGGCCTGTTAATAAGAGCGTTGTTTTAATTGAATTTAGATTATTCGATAATAGACTCGAGCGTAATTATTCCATTTCGGTAATGTGCATTTAAATTCAAAACATCATTCGAGCACTCAGCTATATCGAGGTAATGTTCGCGCTATTATTATTATTACAGTGATTTCGGGGACTGTTATCGCCCTACAAATTAATCTGCCCATAGAAACATAAAAACAGACGTTACTGTCCAAACTACCCATTCGATTTAAGCTTAATTTTTACCCCAGCACTATTAATAATTTACAGTGTATCCGACAACGCTTGCGCCATATTACATCGCATAAATTAATAATGTCCTCCGCTTGTTTAACTGCGAATCAGATGAGTTTTATTGACAATTTTGTTTGGGAAGAGCAATTTGCGGGAAAGCCGGCCAGCGTCACCAAGTGGTCACCGAATAGGGGTGGATGGCTTTATGGGAGTTGCGAATCTGTGAACAATTACGGATCGCACAAGGCTTTTAATGAACCATAATATTATAGCTTGGTATTAGGTTGAAAAAAAATAAGATAAAAAAGGGTTTAATTAAATTAATTTATTTAGGTAGATCTTTACATTATAAAGATTTTGGAAATTTCTTAAGTTGCATCAATAAATTATTTCACACAGCAATAAGGTACACTTGCTGTGTGAAATAATTTATTGATGAAACTGATACCTCTTCCTCTGAGCTCTAGAAAACTCTTTGAATTTTTTTATTGTTATAAATCGATTGAGAAATTTCGAGTTAGATAACGTCTTGCCGATGAAAATAGTCAATTAATTAAGTTTTCAGTGCAATAGTTCCCTTCTCTACGCAAGCACCCACACCTCAAGTGAACTATCGCCAGTGGATGCAAATGTTTCCATCGCATTACTGTAACTCAATACTGCGCGAATGTACACAATTGCATTTGGGGTTGCATTGAGTAGGCACTATTATTGTGCAAACAGGGTCGTTCCTATGATCTATGCTACGTTCACCACTATGCATTAACTAAATTTAGTGCTCGAATTACAGATACCATTACGCTCTATATGAAATATGTTGGTGCGAATATGTTTATGTTGTTGATTAGATGTTTAATTAGTGTCAATATGGAAATTACTACTGTAATTGAGTTGCATAGTAATTACAGCATTGATTCGTCTACCTATAATAATACAGGCTTACATCTACTCATTTTGTTGAAAAACTTTTTACAATTTATGACTTTTAGTTAGTTCTTGTTCTCCTTCCTTCCTTCGTAATTTAATCTTTGTGTGGCGCATAATCCCCATATTATTTATTATACCTTCATATTGTGCTCATAAGCGTAAGAATTAGAACTCTGTTTCAAGGCGCAATTTTACTATCTGACTCGTTAAGATTATGCTGTTGCTTATCGTCTTCTTCGATTGTAGTGCAAACAGCGTTACATACTCTTCTAACACAACTTGCTCTTGCGGAACTTTCTACTTCTGTATGTTCTTTAGTCATTTCATCCATTGTAGCGTTTATATCGTTGTAGTCTTTCTTAATATGTCCAGTGCCTTACGAGATTTCTCAACCACTTATTTTTATCTATTACGTATCTTGCAGCTACTGCGTTTCTTGAAGTTTTTTCGTTCTAAGCTTTTGAATTTCAGCTATCGTTATAAGTTAATTATTCTTGATGATCTATTGGGATGTTTTAATTTTTCCAGTTTAACTTTTACAGTTGCATCTCGATAGTTGCAATCTCGGACTCTGAATACTCTTATCGCATACGAGCGAAATGCGACGCCTCGAATTAATACAAGCTTTTGTTATCGTTCAATTTGATTTCGCCGCCGGCTGCTTTATTATTTTAATGAGACTCAATTTTCAGGGATAATTGAATGGACGTTGCTGCTTCGATTATTTCATTCGATAGCTAGGCTGCAGTCTGCTCATGGCGAGGTTCAATCGTGAATTTAGAACCGAAAGCTTAGCATTGTATACCATAAATTGCACCTGTTTCCAATTTATTTACTGTTCAAGCAATATTTTATATCTTCTAAAACACATTCTTGTGTATAATAACAATTTTTTCACGCAGTTCGGTTGGACACAAATGTAATTGATAATATTTGGATGTTTCACAGCTGAATTTTCTTGTTCAGTATAATATATTTTAAGTATAGGTATATTCCATGGGGCAGTTTTTTGTTTTTGTTAAAAAATCTAAATATTAAAAATATTGGTAAATGACTAATGAGCAATAACAGTGGCTGTGAGTGTACAGTTTATTTAAACCCTAATGTTTGCTGCGACTAGCGCTAGTTTGACCTCAATGTAAATATTGACAATAATAGTTGTGAATTGTGTGGGAGTCTATTTGATCTATGGCGAGTATGAAGCACAGAGACTTATGCTGCAGAGTTGCGATATCAATACGATAAGTTGTTAAATTACAGAGTAGGATCAAGTTGTATCTCTGTAAGATTTAGAATATTTCATATTTCTCAAAATATCGAGTAAAAAAAAGTCGTAGAACAAAAGTTGTTAGTTTTAATGTAAAAAAATACAGGCCAAGAGCGATTTAGGATTTTTAGGGTTCCGTAGCCAAATGGCAAAAAACGGAACCCTTATAGATTCGTCATGTTTGTCTGTCCGTCCGTATGTCACAGCCACTTTTTTCCGAAATTACGAGTATAAGTACATACTATATTGTTGAAACTTGGTAAGTAGATGTAGTCCGTGAACCGCATTAAGATTTTCACCCAAAAATTGAAAAAAAACAATAAATTTTTGGGGTTCCCCATACTTAGAACAGAAACTCAATTTTTTTTTATAAATTTTTTTTTTTTTATATATGCAGAAACAATGACAATCACTCATTTTACAAATGAGTGATTGTCATTGTTTCTGCACCGATCAACGCTGAGAGTTATCAGGTAGAGCTGCTGATTGCGCGCAAGTGTTGGCAGTAGGTACATTTTTTGACGACCGAATGGCGTAGTGGTAGCGAACCTGCCGTCTGCGCCGGAGGTCGTGGGTTCGATTCCCACTACTGGTAAATATTTGTGTGATGAGCATGAATGTTTTCCAGTGTCTGTGCTGTTCTTCAATATATTATATTTATGTATATTAGTACGTATATATATTTATCAGTTATCTTGTACCAATAACCCAAGCTATCGCTTACTTTGGGGTTAGATTGCGATGTGTAAAATGTCGCGTAAATATATATTTTTTTTTTCGCTTGTCAGCTGCAAAGCACCACAGTGTGTCACATGCCTTGATTGTTAGTTTTGCGTACAGTCGCAACTCGCGGTTGACATAGTGCCGCCAGTTTAATTAAAGGGGTGCGTGTTGATTTGTAGTCGCACTCGCTAATAATACGAGTATGAAAGAGTGCGCCTGGTAATGTAAATCCAAACGATATTTTAACGCTCGGGAATAAAAACTGGTTGTGTTTATCTTAGCCTTGATTAGTTTTAACAGTAGAGAATCTAATTTGTATTTAACAACTTATTTGCTTAATTCTTTCGCTCAGTGGCCCAAAGACTACCTACCTCAGTCATCAACAACTGCTAGTTATGCTTCTTTTGTTTCATGTTTTTTTTAGAAATTCGCGGACAAAGTACTTCAAGCTTGCATAATGTAAGTTGTAATTTAAAGCAATCGTAGCTAAACGACGGATATCTTTAGGATAGTTTGCAGTATCGTACTGGAGTGTTAAATCCCATGCATGACGGTATATTTTCGCATTTGGATGTTCACCAGAAGACGCAGAAAAAGTCTCATACTAGAACAGACGTGAGAAAATTGGAAATTGACCAGATGGGTTAGTAGAGGTTTTTGTACGAATTTCGAGTCCACTCGCATCTCACAAACGAATCGAATTTCTACATACATTTACAGCCAGCACCATCTATTGACAGCCGAATTTCAGAGTCGGCTCGAAATTTGTAAAAAAACCTGTAATAAAACCTGTGCAAAGACTTTGAGACAAATTAAACCTAGGACCTCCCGTTGAAATCCTAACAGCTCGCCCAAAGCAAGAAGAAGCTAGGTCGCTTACAGTTGCTCATTTTAGTCTGTTTTGTTTAATCTCTGTTCATAATACTAGCCCAAATAAAAGCTGTAATTTCAGTAAGCTAATACCGTGAACGGCACGATTTGAACGCGCAATGTACCGGGTTGACCGCAGACCGCGGCACGCGACTAGCCCTTTTTTTTTTTTTTTTTTTTTTTTTTTTATACGTGGGGAAATCCGTTATGGATACCGGTGTACCACGGGGAGGCACTGCGGTTATGTCGGAGTCGCACCGACTAAAACCCCACGGTGTTCACCTCGTCGCCTGGTGGATGAGCAACGGGACCGGAAGCACTCGCGTTACCCAGCCAACGATGTCTGCCGAAGCAGACCCTCCGTCCTTCTTGATCTACGTCTAAATTCCCTGACAGAGGTGCATCGTGAACACAGAGATGCACCTCCCGGCTCGAGGGCCACTACCCATCGGGCGACAAACTCCCCGTGTCTATCGCCCGGGGACCCTTCTTAGGGGGGCAGGCGGCGGTCATGGGCAGCACGCCTGCGCCCAGCCCTTCTGCGGCGGAGGGGATGAGAGGCCACGTCATCCTCTCTTATCCGCTCTGCAGCCTCCTTCTGCGTCATTACCTCCTCACAGAAGTATTCCATCGCCTTCCAAGACCTGTCACTCTCTACCATGGCCTTAACCACAGCTGACAGGGAGAGGTCTTGACCTACAATTGCCACCAGTGCCTCCCGGGGCAAGGTCCAGGCTGCGCACTCAGCCAGAGTGTGCTGCGCCGTGTCCACGGCGGCCCCACACTCATGGCACTCCTCGGTTGGCTCTCTGCCCGCAATCTTGCACAGGTACCTCCCGAAGCAACCGTGTCCTGAAAGGACCTGTGCAAGATGGAAGGTGAGTGTTCCATGTTCCCTCTCTACCCATTGCTGGAGAACGGGTTGTATAGCCGCCACGGTGGTATGACCTGCACTGGGCAGCGCGAGTCGCTCCCTCCATAAGCGGAAGAGCTCGGCCTGCGCAAGTCGCCGCCACCCAGCGATCTCCGCAGAGGTTGTGGGCTCTCCCCGTAACCCGGCATCCATCTTTCGCTGGTATATGTATGCCAGCATCTCCGCATCTAGGTCCCAAGGAGGAGTGCCGGCTAGGGCACACGCTGCCTCGCAGGAAATGGTGCGGTAGCCCCTGATCGACCTGATCGCCATTACCCGCTGTGGTCTCCGCAGCAATATCTGATTACGGGTGATCAAATCGTCCGCCCAGATGGGAGCTCCATAAAGGGCCATTGACCGCACCACTCCCGTGTATAATCGACGACAAGCAGTGCGCGGCCCTCCCACATTTGGAAGGAGACGACTTAGGGCCCCGGCAGCTCCAATGAGTTTTGGGGCTAGGCGCCTAAAATGTTCCTCGAATTTCCATCTACTGTCGAGGACCAGTCCTAGGTATTTCATGGTCGACTTGACAGCGATGGAAATTCCAGCCACCACAAGATTTTCTCCAGCTGGAGGTGCCCTTCTGGGGCCATGGAAACACAGAGCCTCAGATTTATCAAGGGCAACCTTAAGCCCCAACCGCCGTATTCTACTCACTACTTGGGCCACACCCGCCGTCGCCAGTACGCGCGTCTCTCTAAAGGTGCTGCCGCGGGCCAAAACGAGAGTGTCGTCCGCGTAACATATAACGCCGACATCCTGCATGTTAACCCCCCGCAGCACCCAGTCGTATCCAATGTTCCACAGAAGCGGCCCAAGAACCGATCCCTGTGGGACACCGCACGACACTCCGCGTTGTGTCCATGCCCCGCCATTTACTGGGTAGGTAACGCCTCGTTCCGAAAGGTAAGCCGCTACGATTCGCCTTAGGTATTGGGGAATTGCATGGAATCTCAGCGCCTCCCTGATGCTACTCCAGGGTAAGGTGTTAAATGCGTTGGCAATGTCAAGAGACACCGCCAGCACCATCTCACCCTGAGACACCGCTTCTTCCGTCAGGGCCCTCACCCGGGCAATAGCATCAATAGTGGACCTGCCCCGACGGAAGCCGAACTGATATTCGCTGAGATTCGGTCCTCTCTCTTCCAGATGGTGAACAACGCGATCTGCAACCACCCTTTCGAACAACTTGCCCACCTCATCCAGTAAAACGATAGGCCGGTATGCAGATGGCGACTCAACCGGACGTCCTTCTTTACGAATCAGGACCAGTTTTCCCGTCTTCCAAAGACGCGGAAACTGGCCCTGCTCGAAGTAAGCGCTAAATAGTCGTCTTAGCCAGGGCTCTAGTGGGCCCAAAGCAAGCGCTAATACTCGCCCGTGTATTCCATCGGGTCCGGGAGCAGTATTTTTGCTACGAAGTCGTAGCAAGGCCGCCCTCAATTCACCTTCGGTGAGTTCAGGTGCTCCTGGGACATACACATCCTCTTCGCCGGAGAGCAGACCCATTTGAGGTGGTACATGCTCGGCTCTATTTGGAAACAACGAATCCACCACCAAGTCCAGTAGCCGGGGCTCAAGACTCTGAGTGAGCGGTGGTGTCCAGGGGCGGAGTTTGCGTCTGACCATTTTGTATGGTCGCCCCCAGGGATCCGAGTTAAGATTTTCCAACATTTCTGCTTCGGCCAGATCCTTCGCTGTCCTAATAGCTACTTGGAGTGATACTACAGCCTCTCTGTATAGTGCATATAGGCGCAGTTCTTCCGGTTCATTCCGCACTCGTCGTCGACGGCTTCTTTGGTATTTTCGTCTCGTTAATACGCAAGATCTACGCAAGAGCGCTATTTCCTCAGACCACCAATAGACTGCATTTTTTGGAGGAAATGGGCCAACGCGTGGCATGGCTGCATCGCTGATATGTGCCATGGCTTCATTAAACCACTCAGCCTCCTGCTCCAATTCGACCGAGCTTTTGGAAGCTGCAACCCATGCCTGTACTAGTGCCGCTTCGTGCAGAACTTCTGTGTTTATGCGCTTAAGGGACCAGCGGGGCCTGTGATCTCGCGGGTTCTGGCGCAGATTGCTAACGGGTGCTGTGGACGAAGATACATCGAACCGAATATATCGGTGGTCCGAAAGTGTCTCTTCGTCCACTAGCACTTCCCAGTCTCGAACACGGCGCGCCAAGGCAGCATCCACAAAAGTGACATCAACGATAGAACCACCGTGCTGTCGCACGCATGTGAGAATTGATCCCCGATTCGCCACTAGCAGTCCCGCTGAGATCGCCCATTCCTGAAGCTCCGCGCCACGCGCATCCGTCGCCGTCGATCCCCACGCCGTAGACTTGGCATTAAAGTCGCCAGCGACGAGCACTCGATTTGAACAATTCCGATCCATTAGAGCCCCAAGTTCTACCAGGAATAGCTCAAACTCCGCTAGTGTACGGTTTGGCGAGAAATAAACACCGATCACCGTCACATCTCCTATTAGCACTGAGACATATCCCTGCCCTCTCACAATTCTTTCGAAATTTGGAGATCCAGCTATTGTCCGTGTCGTAACTGCAATTGAACCGTCATAATCCCCCACCCAGTCATCCCTTGAGGGAACGCAGTATGGTTCAGAAACCACCGCAATGTGTATCGACCACTCCGCCATGCTCTGGACTAAGAGGTCCTGAGCTCTGGCGGAGTGGTTGATATTCGCTTGTAGGAATCTTAGGTCCATTAACTAACAGCCATCTTATCCCCTTCAGCCCGAGCATTTTCAAATGTTGGCGGGCCGGTCAACTGTGAGGAGACCCGGAGGCCATCACTAGTTTCACCACTCTGTTTGCCCTTCTTGGGTTTATTGGGCTGATTGCAGGCCTTACTTCCACCTAGATGATTGGCAGGTCTACCAGCTGCTGCGCACACACAGCAGTATGGGGCAGCAGAGCAGCCTTTTGCCTTATGGCCGCTCTGACCGCAGCGGTAACAAGTATCACTGCGATCACGCGACTAGCCCTAGTGCATCGCGAGTCGCGACCTTACCTTGCGGTACACTGCACAGTGTAGTGTAGGTAGGTATAGACACAGAAGATTAAATGATACACAGACCAAGAAAATACGGAATTCCCGTCGTTATGTGATGACTTGATGGTCATTAGCGACCCACAAGTATAGAGGTTTCGATCTCGGGGTTCCGGTCATATTATTGATCCCGAAATTGTAGGAATAAAATTTAATGAAAAGGTATCTACTGAACACAGGTATGAGATTCTTATCTCTCAAATCATAGACATACGTATAGTATATACAGGACACGGTCAATCGCGGGAACGGCAGTTGGCACCCATGCAGTGTGCACTCAGCACTGGCCCCAAACTATTTGTACGGCGGCGAGGCAGTAGTAAGGCCACCACGTAGCTCGCTCTGTAATAACTCTATATGTTCTAAAGTTATGTGTTAAAGTTCTGTCTGATGGTGCTAATTTTTGCTTGTATGAAAAAGTTTTACCTAAAACATTTAAATGAGTTCATCCCTCCCTTTTAAAATATATGCCGCAAATACATTTTTTATATTAATTAAAATATAATATATCTTATTCCTACTAATTACTATCTCCATCGAAACCTCCGTTTATAGCGAGAGTGGAGAGTTCGCAACTAATAAATTCAAAACAAAAGTGATTCTTTCTCCTATCTGTTTCATAATTAATTTTCTTAGGCGCTATGGGATACCTACCGTCTAAATGGATCCATTAATGTAGGTGCCTAGTTACCTAATTTAGATTTAGAAACTAGGAGGAAAATCAAATTCCTAAGGAGTTCCTTAAAGATGGAGGTTGAAAATCGTTGAAAAACTGCGTAGTAAAATTACAGATTAATAATATAATAAATATAATATAATAAGGGTTGGCACTCCATAGGCACATTAAACGGGCATAAAAACACTTTTTAATATGACACAAAAGTTGTTGATATTACATTTTCAATAGAAGAGTTTTTGGGGAGATTTTAAGTTGCAAGGAGGTGTCATCTGTTTGTTTTGTTTACAAACCAAAAAATTAAAATAAAACTATTTATTTTTCACATCGGCTTAGTTAAATATAAGCTCAAAACTCTGCCGCCAGGTTCAGAAAGCAGGTTTGCACCGAGAACAATTGGCAAGAAACTCGGTACTTGCTCTTTTCAAAATGGTAGGATAGAAATGGATATTTAAATAAGTAATGGGAATACTTAAAGAATTACCTAATAAAATACAGAGGAAGTAAAGTTAAGAAATTAAAATCGAAAGGTTAAAGATAACATTAGTGTCATTATAATTACGAGGTTCGAGAACAAAGCGGCAGCGGCTGTAGTCGATTATTATTGACTAGCTGACCCAGCAAACGTTGTTTTGCCTTATTAATTTTGTCTCACTTATTAAGCTTTCTGCGAAGACCCAATTCATTATGACAATTATAATATTTCGAGTTTGTTGATATGATATAGGTACCTATGATTTCAGCTATCCCAACGGCCCCCAGTATCAAATCCCAAATATTTAGTATTTAGTTTTGCCTTATTAATTATGTCTCACTTATTAAGCTTTCTGCGAAGACCCAATTCATTATGACAATTATAATATTTCGAGTTTGTTGATAGGATATACCTATGATTTCAACTATCTCAACGGCCCCCAGTATCAAATCCCAAATATTTCCGACGCTATATTCAGTAGTCGAAGCTGACGGCCGTCCAGCTTGTGGCTCATCTTCAATGCTATATGTTTAGCTTCTCTGATCTTCAGTGCGTCAATTCTTCTCACCATTTTTTAACGATTGTATACGATGGAGAGATCCTACTTTATTAATCTGTTTCAGCGTATAACTACTATTTCTTGAACAAATACATCGACGTGATGTTCGATTTTCTCCGAAACCTACAATCGGACTGATCACATCTTATAACGTTATTTGCATATCAAATAAACTTTGGGCTAATAAATTAAATAGACCAAAGAGGTCGGACCTAACACTACAGTAAATCTATGGAAAAAAATTGACAGCAATGAAATGTTTACTTAGCAACGCCATTAAATCCATTTATTAATTTTATTTTTATTTTCAAAATACTCGATAATCCTAATTCGCCACATATAAGTCGTCGACTCGGATCGAGTATTTTTTTATGCTCTTTCATTTGATGTGCGATTCATTTGATTCCACCATACAGCGGTACGACCACACTATTTCTGTGGGTACGACCTTAGGTATTTGTATGGGAAAATTAAATCGGCCAGGGCAATCGTTCCTCTGCTTTTAGGGACATCAAATGTATTATATAGCAGTCTCCTGGCTCTAAGCTACCTTCTCACCAATTTTCAGCAATATCGGTAAAGCTGTTCTCGAGTTATATAAATAGTGTAACTAACACGACTTTCTTTTATACATATAGATTAACCCTTCAGCATCACTTATTTTGGACGTACGTACTGTGTATAATGATCATTTGGCATTCCTTTGGAAGGGTCTAATTTTCACAACAGGGTACGCCAGCTTAAGATGAGCCGTACGTTAAAAGTTTTCTGCATATTCCGTGTTTCAAGCTATTTGGACAAATACTGAGGGTTATTATGTCTATTTTTTCTGAACTACAAAACCGATGACTTTGAAATATTTACAGAACAATCTTTAATGTATCCCCTTTCTAACAAAAAAAGAATGAATGAAATCGGACCACGCGTTAATGATTTACAACTCAGTATACATTTTAACTTTTATCCCCTCTCCTAAAGGAACCATGCTGAATTTCGGGATAAAAAGTATCCTATGTCCTTCCTCGTAGTGTGAACTCAAGTCATACAAAGTTTCATTGGAATTCATTCAGTAGTTTCGGCGTGATGCGCGGCCGTGATACAGAAAGACAGACAGACAGACAGACAGACAGACAGACAAAAATGAAAAAAAATACAGTTTTGGGTTCAGAACCGATTTTAGAGTGCCCTCGAAAAAAAATGTTCAAAATATCTTTAATGTACAGAATTTGACCTGTTACAGATTTATTATAAGTATAGATATTGCCTATTATGGGTGCACTTAAAAACCGTTAGCGCACCCTACAAGTGAGAGCTTGGGTTTTGACAGCTCTCGTCGCGTGACTAGCCAGCTTAATACGTTTTTTATCCCATACACAATTTCGGGCAAATTGATTACGTCTATTAACTTGTTTCTCGTAAGTGACAGCCCTGGCTATTATGATACGGCGCCTCTTGTTTGACTAACAATGACAATTGAAATGTATCAGAATTTTGATATCACTTTGTAATTAAAAAATTCTGGAAGGATTTTTTAGTAATTTATCTACTCTTTTAGCTTCGTTATGCAACGAATCAGCCTAGCTGTTCAGTGCGAAAATGCAACTAGTATTCTTGGCATCATTCCACGTGGGTACGACTTCTACAGTAGGTACTTAATTACCTACTCGTAGATAGTATCGCTGCAAAAAATGAAAGAAATTTAATCACATTCTTGTGGGTCTTTCTGATAGGTACCTACACAGTCGTTGTAACCTTAAACATCTTTAATATTGTGTCGTAAAAAGTTTTCTGAAACACACAAAACTATACTTTTTGAGCAACAGATAAAATTTATATACAGTCTGTCAAAAAAGTCATGAAAAAAAAACGAGTTGAAAATTAATTATAAAAGAATATGGGGAAAATACATTTTTAGTGGATAATCAAATAATTAAATACTATACCTGATTCTTTTTAATATTCTGTATTTACATATTTTTTAATCAGTCATATGCGGCAGAGAAAAATCATTGTTTCCGTGAATTTTTTTCATGACTTTCTTGACAGACTATACAATAACAATCTTCGTTCGTTTATATTCAAATAAAAAAGTCACCAATTTACAGCTTCAACCTATAATGCCTACAATGTTACAAATAAGTTGCACAATTCGAAAATAAGGCTTATAAAATAAGTTATTTGTCAAGATATCTATGGAAGTAATTTGGATATTCTTTGCGGTTATTCAAGCCTTTATTATTGACAATAGGTAAGAAAATTGGATCTATGAAGTAACAATTATACGAAACCATTTCATGTCCGTAGTTCGTTTGGAAATGCAATTTCGGGGGAAAAAATAACGTATTGGAATCGGTCGCCGACCTACAGTTAGTCACGGATAAGGTGATAGATATTGTAATTTAGATAGAGCCCTATCAAAGGTCTGGTCAAACTGCGAGCGGGGCGTCGCGTTGTCTTCGACGATATAAGTTTTACCAAACTTTGATATACCTAAGTTGTCGATATAAGTTTGACAAAACCTTTGAAAGAGAGCCTTAAAAATTAATTATTGAGAAGCCAAAAATGAGGACAAGAGAATTTAGAAAGACTAAATTGGCCCTGTATGTCGATTATTTAATTAATAGTATGAAGTGTTTGGAAGTTGTGACTTGTGGGTATGTTGGTTTGGAATTTCGAAGAAAAAATTAGCTTGATGGTGATATGGTGATAAGCTGCGAGTAAATAGAGGAATAAGACCTCCACTGTAGCGATTTATAAAAAAATAATATACCTACCTATTAACTACAATAGAAATCCTAATACAATGTAAAGTCCAAACATTTAACAATTATCAAATTCTCATTTTTTTGTACTTAATTATCATGTCGACTTGTTTAAGTTTGCTTAAGTGAACTAACAATAAACTAATAATATAATCAATGGAATGCTATATGATTAAAGTCACTTGTTTCCTAATTTTAAGGGCAATTTATCTAGACATGTGTATTGTGTGTATAATCTTAGATCAAATTGTTTTTTTCATTGCCGGCTAGTACAAACACGTCGTTTAATTTACACAATTGCATGAGGTGAAGAAAAAGACATATTTTCGTGTTAACACCAGAACATTCGTTTAATTTTATATTTGCTCGAGATAAGCGGAGACTGGGAACGGAAGTCGTCGGCTGACGCATGTCAAGTGGCGCAGATAGCGTACCTACCCGGGGAATGAAGGACTCGTGGCATCATCCTTTTTATATAAAAAAATGTAATTTCAGAAAACTCTACTTTTTAATAAATAGAATTACTATATAGTGCCATATAATAAATATTTCCAGTAGAAAAAATACACATTTTTAAAATATATAATAATCTTAGATAAATTTTTAAATTAGGTAGAAGACTATTGAATATTGATATTATACACACAATATAGAAGACTTAAAAGTTTTGTAGCAAAATTTGTAACAAAGAAAATTGTTGGACATTTTCTTTTATTTCGACTTTAGATACATGTTATAGGTACTAATTATGTAGTTATAGTAGTGTTATTATCTCGCTGCAGACTCGGTCATAAATCATTCGAGTGTTTCGCTCTTGTTGTTCTTTGTTGAGTTGTGAATTACTGCAGAACAACAAAAGCGAAACACTCGAATGATTTATGACCGAGTCTGCAGCGAGATAATAACACTACTATAGTTATTTACCTATAATATAAACTTCGAGCACTATAGAGTCAACCCAAAGGGAAACATCTTCGTTCGAAAGTAAATAGGTTACTACATAGTAACTATAATAGGAACAGATATTCAAATTCTTTTTATACAATAAAACGAGTGAAATTCTTATAAACTACTTTAACCATTGTACATAAATTAAAATCTCGAACTCAATCAATCCAATATTAAATTAAAGAAAAAAAAACAAATCATAACCCGGATGTAGAACACAATAGAATGATTCCCACATGCCTCCGAGAAAACAAAACAAGGTTCAAACTTCGTCTAAACCCTGAAATAACAAACCGATTACGCCACGATATCTACGTGCTATATCTGGGCTCAAGTAATAAACTTATCGAGGTTTTGGAGTCAAACTTCATAACGTGGGTGAGAACCAATCGTTTCAATACACTGTACGTAACCTCATGCAGTCACGGTAAAGAGGAAGGAACAGATTTCTTTTGTTTGTGTATTTATAACGTACACGAACGCTCGTCGGTTATCACTTGCACTGAAATGTAAAAACAGATCGGGTATTCTCACTCAGCGATCCAATATTTAATAGTTTTATGATGTATTATCAAAACAAATCTCGGGGAGTTACTGTGAAGTGAGTACGTTTCGTCTGCAATTGCAGTGTGGCGTGATAGTTTTGATACTTACGATTTAATTTATTACATAAGTAACTGTCTCTGGTATACAAAATTAAACTTGTAGCGTTAATAAAATTTTATGTACTAGGTAAATACGGAGATAGGAATGTTTTTCTACCATAACTTTACTGGCTGATTAGTAAAGATGGACGCAAAGGAAACAATCGAACCCAGTGGACCCTGGACAGTGGCCGTTGGAGGAATAATCTGGAGCAGGCTCATTTCTGCAAAGGGTTTTAAGGCAGCTAGATGATGTTATTAGTTTGATGTTAGATGATTGGGAAGATAGATGCACGTGCATTAAACAAACACGTTGACATTACAAAGGCCAAGTTTTGCACTGAAATACTTCCGGGCGAAGCCGCAGGTAAAAGCTAGTATACCAATAATAATACGCACCGAACTGAAAACCTATCCTATTAGCAGGTCAGATTAATTTGTAAATGTAAATTGTGGGGTCTCTACAATTTCGCATTGTGAAGTCAACATCTCCTGAGGATGTCCCGGTGTCAGGACGAAACGTGCGTCGAAGAAAGTAATGGAAGAACTGTATGTGTTGTTTCATGTGGCCGCTGTTCCTGCATATTGTACCATACAGAATCTTTTCAAGTAGTCTGCTCTTATTCAGCGTTAAATGAAAAACACACAATACTTATTATGTAGATATTTTTTTATAAACGAATTTATGCTTCATAATTCATGAGCCGAACATTATTGTTTCACACAACATTCATGTTATATTTTATGTTGTATGAATAACATAAAATATAACATGAATGTTTTTTGGTTTTATCCAATAAAATCAGTTTTTACTTGAGTTTAGTTTCTCCACTTACAAAAATGAATTAGTTTAATTATGTTCTCTACGTCTTATCATCAGCTAACAAAAAGCTATTTATGATGGAAGCGATGGAATTTTTACTAGTATAAATTATAATATTTTCTCGGGTAAAATAAAATATATGGGCTACATTATTTATGTTGAATTTAATTAGCTAACAGTTAAAGCTTGATCTGTAAACTAACATCAACCTCTTGGCACAACAATAAAACTGGTGGAGCTGGCATTTAAGAAAATGTATGGGATAATAATAATACTATTCATGGTTTCCAAGTGTTTTTAGGGATCCGTGTCATAAAAGAAAAAATAACTATCATATCAACACTTAAACTTACTTTCATTTGAACACTTTGTTGTTGGGCTGTCTGTCTGTCCACCATTTACGACCTATTTTTTGAGAAACATTCTTAACAAATACTGTTCTATGATCCCTTGAAAAGGTAATAAATTCAAGCTGCGAACTCAACGCAATCAAAAGTTATTACTATCACAAACTTAATTAACTCAAACTAATCATTTATCGCAAACTTATCCAAAATGTATTCCCGTTGACTAAAAATCATGAAATTCTTCAAGAAGTAAGGTTGTGTCCCCGGAAAAATATTGAAAAATGTGATTTTTTTTATACGTATCGTATAAAATTTAGGGTTTCACAGAATAGGCACTATTAACTATTATAATATCTGCTTTATTATAGATATAAAAAGTAATAAAACAGGTAAAGTTTTATTTTTTTGATGTACAGAACCCTTAGTGAAACGCACTAGAACTTGGCCGGTTTTTCTTCATGCACTATATTATAAATGCAATTAACGTATTACAACACCGCAGTCCTTCGAGCGCACTATTTATATTTTTTCTGGTTGGCATAACATTGTCCATTAATTGGCGAAGATTAAGCGATAAAAACAATACATCAAGAGTTTACAACGCAACGGTTGATTTTTAAACATTTTACTACAGAATGAGTTTCAAGCACTGGGATATCACACTGTCAACGTAAAAATAAAGACACTTGATTTTCGCCATTTTGGCGCTGATTGTTGCGTAACCTAGCGTGAGCGTCCATGGAACTAAAATAAAATGACATTCAAAACGACGACGGTCTCCACCACTGATAAGAAAATTCAGGAAATGGGCATCCGAACGATTTACGTAAAGCTTTTTCGTACAAGCAAACAGTAGCGCACTCTGTCAAAATTCAAATGTCAGGTGGCTGCTGAGCAAACTACAGTATGACCTTACTGTTAGTGACAAAACAAGCATTTTCGACACCGATAAACTGGTGATATTTTTAGCGCGGTGCGCTCTGTCCAGCGTATTTGTCTTATTGTCTCTACTAGTACCGTGAACCTTCAAGGAGAGCGCATCAAATCGGCATACAAAATGAACTGTCAATTGTATGGAAGCTTTGATCCATAGAATTTAGTGGTTTCAAGTAAACATGAAGTTCGAAGTCGAAAGTATCAAGAGCGTTCATTCACAGTTCATTACAAACAGTAGCGGTCGATACAAAAGGACTTAACGTGTTTTTTCTTCATATTTTATTATGAACTTCTGTTAAACATCCAGATGTTTGAGTCTGATCAAACAAAAGATTTTTCAGACGTACTTACACGGCGTTGAACACGGAGTGTAACTATTACGTCCATGATTTATGAATAACTTCTGTTTATATTCAAATTCCCACAAGTATTTAAATCTATACCGATGTGTATTTTTGAAACCATTCCGTATAAAATAGCAGGGGAATCAAGTCTATTAAATACCCGTATAAATAGTATGACGTTGTAAATGAGTAGGTACCTATCTATTAGAATTTTATTCCGAAGGCAGTTTTGGACTTACCTTTTAATAGGTTCAAACAAGATGTCAAAAAATAATTTCTAAGTCAGGGTTAGTAGGTGTTCAATAAAAGTGTGTAATTAGTAAGTGTATATATTCAGCACAAGACGCTATTAAAAGCTTTTATTATATGAAACAAAATTTTAAAAGCTATCTATGGCCGAGTTTCTTTCCCATTAATTTCTCTGTGCAAAACTGTTTTCCGAACGCGGTGGTAGTCTGGCATTTCATAATTTGGCATGTCAATAAGTTAGGCTTATGTGAGAGAATAAATACTTTGATATGGTATGGATTTGATTTGATGGAATATATTCCGAAATTAACAGGTACATACTATAGTCGTTGCTAATTAATAATACTATGTTTTATTCGTAACCCATGTACTTAACGGAAGTTCTACTAGATGCTCGTAGTGAATTATTACCTACCTAACTAATTAATTTTATAGAACAGATAATTTAACTTCTACTTAACTGTCGTGCCGGTAGCTTATTTTTTATCTGCTTTACAAATCGTATATCTAACGTTTATTTTATTTTTAACACTAACGATACCATTTGCGGAAAGGTATTGATAAAATCATTGGTCTGTGATTGGACCTATGCGTTGGTTTTTTGTCTTTGAACTATATTTAATAACTCAATGCTTTGAACGGTAATCATTTTGCACCTACTTCGATACTTATTAGAAGGTATTGTTAAACGTAATAACCTCCTACGCTTCAAATATCTGTATCATAAGAAAAATTAAAAAATTAACAAATGTAAAAATGCATTTCAAACATAAATCGACATTAGATTATGTTAATTATATGTTTACATACATATTTAAAAATCATTTCCAATTGCTTAGCTTTGGTTTCATACTCCGTTCGGTACTACCTACTGGAAATAATAAATTCTAAGTTTACTTCCAAGACCAAAGATGGGGAAGTGAAAAGCGTGGGTGAATCGGTCAAGTTTTACACTATAGAAGTGCAAAGACCGCGCTTTATTTCATTCCTTCATTGAAAGCGTCAATGCATTGCAAAAACATAGCATACCTAATTAGAAAAAAGTGTTGAAGGAACTTTGTTGTCACTAAACTCTCTTGTTAATATTATTGTAAGGGCACAAGATACAGGCTATATCAACGCGGGCCATCGTAAAACTGTGGAGGTGGGGTCCCAAGTTTTTAAATGTTGGGTAGCAAAGATTCTTATTAAAAACAACCGATTAAATCAGTACTTAACAACACTAAACCTTAAACACGTTACCGAATTCATTTCCTTTCAAAATAACTTTATCTTTAATCGAAAGAAATAATTAATTTATTACCGATATTACATAAATAGTACTATCGAACATTTTATAACTCGCAAATTGCAATAATTAGGTATATTATTATCATTAGTCCAGTTGTAGTGTGAAATATCTACACCTCGTTTTTGGGCAAAGGCCTAATCTAAATAACTAACAACATCTAAACCTAGTCTCGTCCAGGTTTTGATGTTGTTAGTATATTGTTTGCCACAAAGGCCCTGCAAACTCTACAATGTCGTCGCTCCATTTGTAGACTGGTCTTCCTCCCTTTCTGATATTGTAGTTCGGGCACCAATAGAGTAAGATCCCAGGGCCACCAGACGTCACGTATTTTCTGACGAACAAAATGTGCACGATTGAGTAGTGTTAGTATGTACTAAGAGCGCATGCCTACCTGCTAGCCTGCTTAGACGGCCAATTTTCAGGTATCAGGTGATCAAGGTACATAAAAACATTACTTACCTCACGTAAATTCTCATGCTCCATTTTTATATTTGTCTACCAGACAACTATTTTAAAACCTTTTACAAGAAGACAGACCGATCCAAGGGGTCATATCATCCCCTAAACTCAATTTCAATATCTCTGTGGGTAGGAGCGCGAGGGCATTATCCACGCGCGCGTATTAGGATATATTGACATCTCTCTCTTTCTTTCACTCTCTTACAGTTTATTCATCAATTAATTATTAATATTTAAAAAAAAAACAATTATTCCAGGAACGTTGTATACATCGCAGATACCAGTGCCGGTCAAAATCCAAACGTCGGTATCATCATTTTTCAAATGATGCATATTTCCCAGTATTATGGCTGCTATATCAGTATCTGTGCATCGTATTACAAAATTAGCCTAGGCATCAATGTTGCATACATGGTACACGATCTTTGTATCAGCTTCCTCGTGGCCTTGACATCGCGATTGGCCCCTTGGATCGGTCTGTCTTCTTGTAAAAGGTTTTAAAATAGTTGTCTGGTAGATATATATAAAAATGGAGCATGAGAATTTACGTGAGGTAAGTAATGTTTTTATGTACCTTGATCACCTGATACCTGAAAATTGGCCGTCTAAGCAGGCTAGCAGGTAGGCATGCGCTCTTAGTACATACTAACACTACTCAGTCGTGCACATTTTGTTCGTCAGAAAATACGTGACGTCTGGTGGCCCTGGGATCTTGAACTACAAGTGGTTATTTCTGTTTGTTTGGTTATTGAAATTGCAATAATTATAAATTTATAATTATTAAAAAAAACATTCCGACGAATTGAGAACCTCCTCCTTTTTTTAAAAAACCATATAAGTAGGTATTTTTGTTTTGAATAGTGCAGTTGGCGAAAGGTATGGAATAGTTTTTAGTATCCCAAAATAGTTAAAAGCCGGTGTTGGCATATGACTGATATGACTCGACAATATCGGACGCCTGAGTTAGATGAATTTAATTTAGAAACCAACGAAATGTGTTGCCAGCCAGGTAGCAATTAGTTTTTTTTTTCAAACTACAACAGGCCGTTTACAGATAAAAAATACAATAAACGCACGGGAACGGTAGCAGGAGTTACCGATTGTTACTGATGAACCATATCAGTGTAAATGAAAACTATTAAAGTTTTTAAAGCCACACAAAACAGAGGTGTATCTTAAAGCAGAGCGGTGTTATACGTTATGTTCGCTACGGGTCGAAAATTTTAATTTCTTTTAATCATTTGTCCGTTTTAGAAAAAAACATGGCGCCAGGAACTGCACCCGGTTCTAATATTAATTTGCAGGATGACTGATGCATTGCTAATGTTTTATTTTGATTTTTCGATTGCGGTTTGACTTCACACTTCACGGCACCTTACCTTATGGAACCTTGAAAATTCATATTTAAAAAATGACCGTTACATATTCTTTATAGCTTAGTAGTACAAACAAAATGAACACACCTACAATAGATAGTTTTCGGCTCGGCCGTGTGAAATTAAGTTTTTCAAATAGCCCGCGGAAACCATATAGGTTTTCCGGTATAAGTAGCCTTTATGTTTATTTAGAATCCCAGCGGACGCCCGCGGCCCCGCCTGCTTGCATTTTGGTTTTTCACAAATCCCGCGGGTACCATGATTTTTTAGGCATGAAAAGTAGCCTACGTTATCCAGGGTTATCTTTCTTCATTTCAAATTTAAGCCAAATCAGTCTCGTAGTTTTTGCATCAAAGAGTAACAAACATCCATACAAACATTCACGTTTTTAATATTTATTTATAATTATTAGACTTGGAAAGGATAATCCATGTCTATTATAAGCAGCCAAATCGGCTTAGAAGTTGCGGCGTCATGGAGTAAACACACAAATACACATACACACATACCTAATGTTGAAGTGTCGTGAGATTGGTACAACGAAAGTCAATATAATGTAATTTTCTGAAATTGAAATTAGAGCGCAGAGGGCGTAACTAACCAAAACAAGCGCGTGTCGTTGGTCATTTGTCCAGATATTGTATAATTTTGCACAACAGGCCAGTATAGTCGGCGTGAATGGTAGCGTCTAAACCAGCTGCCGTCAAAGAACCGAAACAAAACGTGCCAAACGCACTACCGACCGGTCAATGAAAAGTGGAAAACGAAAAACGCCTACAAAGAGAAATTAATTCTCGCTTTGAAATAGGTTTACTGACTGATTCTCAATTTATAAACCAACTGGGCTGTAGTGAATGTAAAAAATTAAAAACGTAAATCGTTAGTGAAGGTGGCAAATAGAGACAAACTTTTATTAACTATAGCTGACCCGTCCTATTTCCCCAGATGGTCCCAAAAAATTCTCGAAATCTTTTCTTAGGGATATACTTCCATAAAAAAAGTCTCTATCCACAATTTCATCTTTTGATGTTCAAAAGTTTATAGGGCAGGGCGATTAGTGATTGAAGAATTAGGAAATTTTGTTTTATATATGGACACTAGCTGACCCGGCCACGCGTTGCTGTGGCTAAAGTTTTTGTTATATTAATAAATTAAAATTGCGACTATAATTTGAGATTTAAACTATCCTATCTCTCAAGTTGGACCAAATGACAGATATTCACGAAGTTTGAACTAAATCGGTTCAGTAGTTTAGGAGTCCATCGCGGACAAACATCGTGACACGAGATTTATATATATTAAGAAGAAGATAGCTAAGGGCTTGAAATCGTGTAGTAGTTAAAAGAAAATTTCATAAAAGCGCAGGAGACATGAAATAAAACGACAATATGACGAGAGCTATTACCAGTCTGACAATAGAGTTGCGACAAAAGAAATCGTAAGAAGGCTCCTCAGTAAAAGAGATAAAGTTACATTGAACATAATATCGCATCTGAAAAGAGGAAAGCGTTCGTTTATTTTGCATGGGTTTAGGAGGTTGCCTACAAATTTAATAATGCACGAAAAGATGTCTATTTCACGTATTTAAAGGACATAATAAATTATAATAGAATGATCATAGATCTATATGTCTTAATCACTAACTTCTATACTGAGAAATACTGGGTGCTAAAACTTTTCCACCATCTTCCATATCAAAAAGAATTTTTTTATCTAATAATACCTAAAAAATCAAATGAGCTGGCCAAAGATTTTTGCATTAACTCTTTGATGGTTATTGTAGACAAAGATTCTGGGAATTAATGCAGAAGCCAAAGCATCAGCTACTTAATTCTAAACGAATAAAACAAAACCGATTTGAGACTTTCTGAAGATGACGTCTCTTTCTTCTGAGCAGTCATCGAGTTTCCTTTGTAATTAAATATTGAAATTAAGAAATGAACAGCCGCTAATTACGAGAGCTTGTCCCTTGAGGGCTGATTGTATTGCCCTAGTGTTGGTAGGAGGGCTCCGGACCGCTTTTACAGTATTATATTTGTAATAAGGGTTTGTTTAGGAAATAATAGCATTTGCTTTGCCGCTGGAATTGGGATCGCAATGTTGATTTCATTTTGTTTCATTCCTGATTGCAACAAAGAGTCCCGGATTTCTTTGAATACTGTTCTTTAGAACGTGTTTACTATGTAGATAATACGATCCTTCAAAATCACTAATAATATTTTTTCGTATCTTATTTTGTTGTAACAAAATACACAATGTACACAGTGGCAGTGCGCAGTAATATTTGTACTTTCCAAATGATTGAAATTAGAGATAGGTAATAGCAAAAAAGATAGAGTCATCATGGTAGCAACATAAATCCTATGTTTGGACATTTCAATTATCTGAACCACGTGGCGTGCCGACCAAGTTCGTGCCAGTAGTAATAAAAATTAACAAAAAAAGAACAATATAAAACGTCCTTTTTCTTATATCTATAGGTATATGGAAGTTACGTAACTTCCATATACCTGTAGATATAAGAATTGCTACTGTGGTATTTTTTATAATAAATCTTTACTTTTTAAAATTAATTTTTGGTTTTGGATTTGGTTTATAATTTTCTGATCAGAATTTTGTTGATTTGGTTTTGGTTTAGAATTTTGTGGAATATTTCCTGTGCCATCCAACTACCGTTTGTTGAGATGCAGATTAAAAATGAACTTAACAAAAAATAAGTGGTGGCTAATAACTTGTCTAAATAGACTGGCTTTAAATCACAATCTCTAATACGAAACAAATAGACTATAATAACATTTCTTCATTATCAAACGGAGTCAGAGATGAAATAGTCTGATCTCAAATTCGTTTGGAATGTCTTTATTAACTGTCATCGAATGAAGAGGTACGCGGAGCTGTTTAATACCCTATCAGACAAACATAATTAGTTTTGTAAATAAAATTCCTCGAGAAATTGAAACGTACTCGCTACCTGTCTAGTGTCTGCGGTGACTTGCTTTATTGGCTTATGATTTCTTTGTGCTTCCAATAAATGAAACGCTGTTACAACTGTGAGAAGTCAATTACACTTATTCGTTACAATGTGGACAATGGAATCTAGTTATCAAAACGAATGTTTATTATCTTGATAGTAACAGTAAGAACACATCAATACGGTATTTTATTCCTATAAATAATTTCTTGGGTGGATTCTTTTAGTAATGAGGATATAATTGTTATAACCTTGTGGAGTTTTGAATTTTCGAATCGGTATAAAAAGAAAAAAAAAACAATTGTCCAAAGAATTTTGAAATGTTTGTTAAAAAGTTAAATTATTATGCAATTTTTTTATATAATTTTACGAGCGCAGACATAATATTTCATTGCGCTCTGCTTTAGGCGCTCTACCCACTGCACCGCGCCCCGTCGCGTAGCGCGGGATGGCAGATTTTACCTTTGTATGCAAGTATCTCAATTTGTATAGAAATCACGCCTAGCATAACACACTGACGACGCGAAACCGCGCGGGAAGGCGGCTGCGCGCAGTTTCTGCCAATCTGCGCGGGAGCGCGGGTCGTGCCGCGGGGTATGCCACACCGGCTCCGCAGTCCCGGGCGTGATTTGATACTGTCCAAAATCTTCTATGGACGCAGTGTCTTTTAATTCTTGTATACAAAAACCTTAAAATGACAATATAACTGCAACATCTTGAAATTGAATAAGTTCGTCCATTCTCCACGACGATCGACAACACAGTGAACATACGAGTTTATTTAGCGCGAGGCCGTCGCAATCTGCATCAACGCGCGGGGGAGCAGATTACACCGCTAAGTAAGGCAGATCTGCGCCTCCGTCACCGCGCGCGTGATCTGTCGCTCCGCGCACCGCGGCGGGACGCGTCTTCAGTGGGCAGAGCGCCTTAGGTTAATAGCCTAGGGACAGGTAACATTAAGAGAATATGCCCAGAACAGGAAACAATTGTACGCCAAAATTACGCTCCAAAACTTTTCCACCCTAAGCATTTTTTATTTAATTTTTATTTTTACGACACGCTTAAACGCGGCTTTGCTTTCACTTTTTATTGTTACTGTCGATGTGCCCTCTAATTTTTGGTTGCAATTAAATTTTTCTTTGCTGTTTTATTAAACATTGTTTTTAATTATGTGAAGTCTGTCTTTTATATTCTTCGGTTCAGCTTTAATGCTTCTAATTTTAATATTAGCTAAACTAAGAAATATATTAGTTGATATGTTGACAGTCAATAATGTTGGTTTCTCTTCTTCTTCAGGTACTTCTCAAGGTGAATAGGTATTATAACTTAATCAAGGAATGAATCCGTCTCCCTCCGACCGGAACTCGTTCACGAAATAGAACAACGCTTTTTTATAAACGAAATCATTTATCATGTTTGTACTGAACCCAAGACAAACTGCTACTGCGTTTGAGTTTACAGTAGATAAGATTATGTGCGTTTGTTTTACCTTGTCTACCGATTCCTGAGCCATTTTTAAGACAGAGCTTCGTTGTGTGGAATTATACAGACACGGTGTTTCCGAGGTCAGAATATTATGAAAAGGAAACGTCGTCGTTTACTCCAGTCTCCAGCTCACCCAGCATAATACACGTAATAGTCTCATTAATTATATCAATGAACCCTCAAGCATCAATTCTTATTACACAACAATAAAACAGTGTATTGATATTTCAATCCACGAAGATGCGCCCCACTCTGTCAAAATCGCTTATGTTTCATTCGATTCGTATGGAGTTTGTCAGAGTGGGGCACGTCATCGTGGATTGAAATATCTAATCTAGTAACTAGTTTAAATACGTTGTATAAAAGACTTTGAAGAATATTTTTAGAAAGAAATGTAGAAAGTTGATGGTTTCACATCTACTTAAAATTCTGGTACCAATTTCTGTTTTTGCCGAACCTTCTCAATATTTACAATCTCTGAATCATATTAACAAAAAGTTATATCAAAGATATAATTAATGAAACTTTAATTGCCATCTCTTATAATTATAAAAGTTGTTTTAATTTTGTATAGTCGTCTATTAAGTATCCTTGGTTTAGTTATGAGTATTTCTGAACAAAGAACCGATTTAAATTGATGTGTAAACATTCTCATACGGGTAGTGTAGCGAGTAAATAAATATCCTGAACCGTTGGAAAAAAATATAAACAGATTATGACTATTAGCTTGCCATAGGCTGTCAGCAAGTTCGTATTTTAAACTTTTAACTATTTTAAGGTAAGCGTAAACTAAAGACAGATACGCATATTATTAACCACCCAATTGTTTTCTTTCTTTTGTACCTACTTTCCATAAGAATTTAGTGTGATGAAAAGTGAAGGGCACGCATTTTGGATATTAAATTTAGGATTTTACAGTTGTTTGACTTGCCACTTATCTACTAGTACCTTAAGCAAAACGTCTGACGCTGTCGAAAATATAGTAAAACTTTTAGCAACACGGGCTGGATTTGGATACAAACAAGACTTCAAAGTTAGTAAGTATTTAGTAAAATTCGTCAGCAAGGCGCTATCCCATTAAATGTGGACTTTGTGAAGCCAGCGATTTTAAGCTCCGTCAAGGATCAGTTAATAAGTTTATCTTTTTGGTTTTCGTGCTACATTATCATACCAGTTGTTATAGGGGATTTGTGCAACTAAATTCTAGTAACATGGGTCAAAGCCAGCTGTTAACCTGATGCCTTCCGATTCTTCTAATTGTATCTTCTACTTCTACTAGTTGCAGAAGAAACCAATCTATTCTGTATTTTTATGTTCGATCTCTAGTCACGGCTCTCCTCTCCTCTATTCTTTATCTTATTACATCGCTACGGACTGTCAGCGAGTTGTATTTGGTGTTCTCAGTTTTTTAAATACTCGGAAAGGATGTTTATGTTGAATGTTATGATTTAGTGTCAGTAATTGGTAGCGAGTGTGAACACGGCCACTAAGAGTCGAGAATAGTAACACAAATATAATAACAGAGACTGCGCTACTGCTACTGCTACTTCCACTGCGAGTGTATGAAGCGGTTGTTTGTTCTTCTAATAGCTGCTCATAGTCCTATTATTTTTTATCTTACTTTATAAAATGGAGGAAGTTATCAGCTTATCACGTATCAGTATAGGATGTAGCTTTTGTTTTAGGTAATTACTTTATTAAGTTCGCGTAATTATTGATCTCATCGTTTGGGAGGTGTACCTACTACTACTGCACCGCGCATTTCAACAAAGTTTATGCTCATATTATTAGTTAGTATGGGTTACTCTTGTTGATATCAATAATTAATTTATTGTTTTATTAATTAAAATGTAACAAAAACAAACTATCGAATAGGTTTCTATTTTCTAAATGTAGGACATAATTGAAGGTCGCTACTTCTTCATTATTAGGTTCTTACGTTAGTAGTTCTAAGTAACGTTACCTGTACTTATAATGTTACAAGCTATAATACATAAAGCTGTTAGAAAAGGTGGTTGAACTAGAGCGATGATGAAGGTTTACAACTAGTTTTTCAATATCTAGATTGTTTAGTATCCATAAAACTTGCCTCTTAGGCGCTCAGCGTAACTTTACTAACACAAATTGTGTCCATGGGTTTGATTTCCAATTTCGTAGTGAGTAAAATGTGTAGTAATCTTCTGTTCCTGGAGTTAACTTATTTAAATAAGCTTTCAAAATTAAGCACTACCACGAACATAAATTTTATAAAATATACATTGTACATGTTTATCGTATTGATTTATTTGGTATGTTTGTGAAACTATCTATCAGGGGTAGATCAGCCAGAAATATCTGGGGACTCCTTTGTGGATGCTATTTGATCAGTGACATGGGTGGTGAGTGATGAATATTGCCAGGCAAATATAAAAAGCAAAACTATCCGGTGTTAGTTTCACTAGGGTAGGGTTGGGAAAAATACGCCACATAAATGGCACCGTGTTTGACATCTGTAAATGTAGATAACACTCGCAAATATTGGTTGAAAGAGCAAGTATTTTGGTAGTGGATCCGTTTGTTAGCGTGGCCATATCGAATCATATTACAAGTACATTATACGTAATAAAACGTACGTTGAATTCTTAGAAATATTAACACCAGCAGGGCTAGACAATGTCACTTAAGCGTTTGGCGTTAACGCTAGTCGCTTGTCGACAAAAATGTATGGACAAAACAAATAACTGTAGAAAAACCACGACATTAATTAACTAAACACGCTGTGTTTGATACTGTCGGCTGTCAATTGTCAAGCGAAGTACGCTAAAGTTATCTACAAGGTTCGCGAGAACGCCAGCGAGCGTTGAAGTTAGCGTAGTTAATTATTCAAACACAGCGTGTTTAGTTAAATAATGTCGTGGTTTTTCTACAGTCATTTGTTTTGTCCATACATTTTTGTGGACTAGCGACTAGCGTTAACGCCAAACGCTTAAGTGACATTGTGGTCGATTCTGTTGAGCAAAATCTCTAAACTAAACTAATTTAAAATAGTGCTATCCTTTTCCATAGGGAGAAGTTTGGAAAGGATAGCACTACTTTAAATTAGTTTAGTTTAGAGATTTTGCACAACAGAATCGACCACAGTGTCTAGCCCTGCAGGAAATATCTTCCAACCCATGAGGTATGACTTCAAAGTGTACACCAGCGCGCAACGTCTTTGCAATTTACCTACAAGCAAGTTATTGAAAGAGAGTAGGGATTCGTATTGTGAAAAGATACGATATAAAAAATGCATTTTACTAAGGTTTATTGGTTTTCTAAAGCCTATTCTGTATGTATATTATACTAAGTAGTGTCTGTAGCGCTTCAGAGTAACTCATTTATAATCATCTTTCTACGACCAAAACAGACTGATATCTTTGAGGTACAGATAGTTTAGTATTCGAATTTTTATTCTTATTTTGGACGTGTCTGCCATTCCTAATTTAAGTTCTCTAACGAACTCTACATTTTCAAATTTATCTGCAGCAATGTTCTAGTTGATTATCTCCATGACGGATTCTTGTCTTAACCAAAAGAAGCCTCAAGATTTAAAATAAAATCCCCTTTCAACATTGATACGTAATGTGAGCTATAAACGAGTACACGGCACACGGTCACCACTACCAGTGAATCCTTAAGTAAACGACACTTTATATCGACAGTCGCTATACTCTTATTCGATAGTGTTTTGCACTTTGCGCGTCCATATAAATCGTTCGGAAATCGTCGAGTAATAAATCGAACGCTTTTTAATGGCAGTTTATCGGAGTGAGCTTTGGTGTTCAGATTACGGTCTAAGTGGCGGCAAGGGAGCACGCGTTCCTTATCTGTGTCCCTCGACACTTTCAATATTCGGTTTCGTCGCGCTTTGTCCTTTATTTGATGTTCCGCTCCTGAATGTTTGTTCTAAATTTATTTTTGTACAGTTCAAAGGATTTATTGAATTTATTTTTGTCTTTCTCACTCTCACGGATACGTTGGTAGATGCGACATGCAGCGTCGCGGAAGAATATAACAGAAAAACAACCTTTTACCGAATTACTCAAAAACCAAGCCGGATACCAATATTCTGTTTCTAAGCGTTTTTGGATATTATTTTCACCGACACATCAAAACAAAAATGACAATTATATCCATCGTAGTTTCTGATAAAAATTAGGAAAACTGAGATTTTGGAGCAACTTTTGGGAGAACTTTCTATCGAGAAAAATTTTATCCAATCGTGTTTCTGCCTTCTTAGCGATTTTAGACTAAAGACCCAAAATACATGACGTTTCTTTTTAAAAGTAATTAATTGTCTTTATAGTTTTTAAATAATAATTCATTTAAAATCTCTTAAATACGGCTTCTGCGGTTAACTGAATGGCGTGATGTACCTACTCGTATTATTTGTTATAGTTCCTTGCTTAATTTTGAGCTCAATTTGTTATCTTTATTTTCCATTTGGATGAGGCGTACCTGATGGTTTCTCTGATCATCTTTGATTACCGAATATCCGATATCGTTGAAGTTTAAGAGAGTGACATGTAAGATTTTTTAACACGAAACAATATCGCTTTTAGTTTCTTACATTAGTGGCACTCTATGTTTGATGTTTTTAAATATGGTACAGTGCATTATTTACAATAGTGATAAGTTAAAAAAATTGTCATCATTCTTTGCCATCATCGTTAAGTGTTGCGGTCAATTTCTGAAAAACTCCTCTATCTTCTGCTGCCTCTATAAACGTGGGTCGTTTAGACCCACCCAATAGCCGTCAGTGTGCCAAATGCCAATATTAGAGTATTTGTATTAAAAAATTGCTCAAATTATTATTTCACGAATGGTTTTTTGTTATAACGTCTTAAGTTATTCATGATAAAATTGTTTTTCGTTACATATTATATTTTGTAAAATATAAAAAACTACTATGAGTTACTCAGGCGTAGCACCTTGAAACACAATATTCGATTACGCGGCAGACTTCGCTTTGTTTGATTTTACGCTCCCAAGTCCAACATTATTGAAGTAAGGTGTTAAAAATAAATTAGTTACAATTTTTGTGCGCGTCATTTCGTTATTTATTGTCGCTATTTTGGTGTTGATACGTCTGCGACATCATGCTCGATCACCGGAAAGATGTTTTTTATTGCGCCTTAAACACACATAATCTATTGTTATAGAGGAAATGTTGATTTTATCAGACTTTTGAAAAGGAACAGTGGGGTGATTCTCATAATCTTAAATTAATGTTATTTGTTACATCAGTTGAACATCACAGATTTGCTATGGTAATTTTTTTTAAGCAACATTTTTTACTAGTTTTAGTGTCTATTTTAAGCATTTAAATTAAAAGTGTTTTTAAATTGCGAATATTACCTACTTTTCTATACTTATGTACCTACTACATACTTATCTGGGGACACGGGAGTGTCCCCGCCAGACGAATCAAGCGAAGCGCGAGGACCCTACCTATCTTTTCTCGAAGTGTTTCGCCGTATTTTTAAACCCGTATAACTTAGGCCGGAATTATAATATATTTTATTTATTTATTTATTTATTTATTTATTTATTTAAATATCTTTATTGCTTTAGATGAGTACATAGAATTACAACGAAAGGAAAACAGAGAAATACAAAGGGCGACCTTATCACTAAAGTGATCTCTACCAGGTAACCCACAATTACGGACCTTTGATCTAAAAAACGACGGGGAATCGCAATAAAAATAAAATAACATACATAGACTTACAAACTAATACATACACACTATAGTAATAACAAATTTGTAGAATAGATATATATATATATATATATATATATATATATATATATGTATTATATATATAAACAAACATAAACAATATTAATACATACAATATACAAATTATTTCAGAATAAATCTTTCAATGTTTCAAAGCGATAGATAGTGCATTTTGACACGTTTTTTGAAAACCGCTAATGATTTGGCACGTCTGATTTCAACCGGGAGAGCATTCCACAGAGTTGCCGCCTTCATGGTAAAAGATTCAGAGTATGATCTTGTATTGCACTTGGGGACAATGAACTTGCAGTCCCAACAGGAGCGCAGGGGGCGCTCACGTTCAAGCGAACTAATGAACTTAAATCTCTCCTTAAGATAGGGCGGAGACCACGGGTGGAGGACCATATTTTGTCAAAGTTTTCCTTAGTTAAGAATAATTTATAAACAAAATACGAGTAGGACTACATAATATACCCTAAATAGTCCTACGTTTCGATTTCTAAATGTTTCTCTGTAATATCTGCTATATTTTCTTTATTTATTTTGTTACAACATAATATTCACATTATGAATATTTTATCTCTATACGTTATGATTCACCACAAAATACATCTACATGGTAGAGATATATAGCATCTCCTAACACGCAACAGTCCCAACCATAATAACAGGTATTATCGTCGATGACCGCAAACAATTCATCATTTTCATTAAATCCTTTATCAAAAGAGCGCACAAAAACAAAATCGTCATATTACCGAATCGCGCCCCACCTACCGAAAACGAGATACCACAATCCAAGCTAATGGAGTGTCTCATAATGACGGTTGCTGACATAAAAATAAATAGGCTAGAGTCGGTTTCTGCGTAAGCTGATACTATGATAACGGCATCGCTCCCCCGATAATTGCCGAACTTGTCCGAGGACACACGATCATAGCAATGTTGAATTAGTTGCCTCTGGGATTGGATTCATTGGACGATGTTGGTTAGATATTGGCTGTCTTTACGTTGTGGAAATAATGTAGAGAATAACCCTATAAACTAAGGACTGTAACGTAGATATTTCCTATAATTACAATAAAGTTCAAATAACAGCTAGCCTGTACCAATCCCTCTCAGAGGTAGAGGGTGCTTCAGTCTTGTAACAACGATGCTGCCTTAATAAAAAATACCTCAAAATTGAATACAAAATGTTGGGGGTACCAGCAGTATGGATTTTTTAAGTCACATCAACTTTCAATCTGAATGATAGAAACTGAATTGGGTGTCATGTAAGAATGCAAAAGGAGAGATTATCACAAAAAAAGTGGAATCATCCCAAAATCATCTTCATGTAAAATTTTAACACGACGTGACGAGAATTTACATGGAAGTAAGGTGAAAAATGTATTCACTGTTCATTACTTTTCTATTATTAAAACAGTTATTGTAGTTACGAATCGCCCAAGGCACAATGCCGAAGACTTATGTACCTATGCATGATAAACTATTGCAGCTGCTAATTAAAACGAAATAGCTTCAACTATCGAAACAGTCAATAGTCAATACATTCTAATCATCAGTTCTGCGACTTCTATTTTTTGCGAGATTAACTTGGGATACTCAGCAACGACATTACTGCTAGGCGAGTATATTTGTGCATTGACAGTAATGAGCCGCGTTTACCGTGTCTATCGTCATTCCATTCACTTTTATGAGATGGTAAACCTTTAATTCGTAGCAATGTATTTTGTTGGTGGCTAAGGGCCACGCAATAGGCTTAGGGCAAAGATTTAGGTGACAAACTTTATTGCGGCCAAGAATATACCGCCGACTATTACTCGAACATAAATCACGGATGGGAAAACAATAAGCGTGAAATTGTGGAAACTGCGGACGATGTCTTGTATTAAATCTTGGGGGAGTGAAATAAATAAAAATAAATCTGGATCTACCCTCACGCGCGAACATGATTTATTGGATAAGTCCCGTAAAAGACTTGCGCAAGGCGATTTAGATACTGACCCTGTTTCTTTTTTAATTGATATTAATTAATTATTTTTATGTTCCTCCATTGTTGTGGGCTCGCTACAAGATATTGTTTGGTACTTGGCTGTAACCGAGAATGGCGTTTATAGTTGCTTGATTTATTTTTTATTGCACTGCTTATTTAGACAGTTCTGATTTTTGGCATTAATTAAAACATATTTCTTAGGAATTTTATATAATGACAGATTGACTATATTTCCGATAACGTATAAGTCCATGAAAATAGTTGTCTTGTCGGTCGACTGGGATTTTTCTTACTGTAACAGTTAATTAGTTATGTACTGGGCCAATAGGAAGGGAATTACGGTATAACTTCCCGGCAACTCTCCTGAGTTTCGAAGGGATTCATGTTTGGAATATGGACCATATTATGACTGGTACTTTTAGCCGCTTTTAATGAGTTAGCTGTATGTCAGCATTGTCTCGGACGCACTACCAGTTTGTCGGCATTAGTACCGCGCTCGGGTCACGTTAGGTAGAATAAGTCCCATCTCTACCAATGTAAGTGCACCGTCATAAACGGCAGTAACGTGCTACTATGTCCGCAGCTCCAGACCGGGCCGACCTCCCAAGCGTGCCTCCGGAGTGGGCCTGTCGCTCGCCGCCACGCAGTTCCCCGGACACCCCTTCAAGAAGCACCGGCTAGAGAACGGGGACTACTCGCCTTATGAAAATGGACATATGAGTGGTGAGTTTCCTTCTTTTCATACAAAGTCACAGACTACCATAATCGTGTGTGCTCAAGAACTACTTAATTTGGTTCCTACGTACTAACGGTTATCGTGTATTATTACTATTTCTGTGGTTATCGTACTTATCGTACGGACAC
The DNA here is from genome assembly GCA_036785405.1 of Coenonympha arcania. Taxonomy (NCBI): domain Eukaryota; kingdom Metazoa; phylum Arthropoda; class Insecta; order Lepidoptera; family Nymphalidae; genus Coenonympha; species Coenonympha arcania. The sequence goes on along the minus strand of CM072063.1, from coordinate 3,405,763 downwards.
GTACGAATCGGTTTAATTGTCGCAGTCAAAACAGTCAAAGCAGTCAGTAAATCGCAGTGCAAAACTCTGTATCACACTCCTAAGCAATGTCTTTCCCAGCTTCTACAACTTGTTCATGACGTACCTACCAAATATACGTACGAAGCGCGGTTTGATTCCTCGTTCCTGATATACGCACTGCAAAGGTCTGGAACACACTCCCAGGCACTGTCTTTCCCAACTCCTACAATTTGGGCGCCTTCAAAACAAGAGTGCATAGGCATTCCCTAGGCAAGCGCGTTCCACCTTAGACTTGTATCATCACTTTCCATCGAGTGTGATCACAGTCAAGCCCATAATGTTAAAAAAGTAGTACCCACGTAGTACCTTACGTTACAATACAGGAAATTCTCTCCGCAAACTGATTTCAATTTCAATTAAGTTCGCAACAGCGCCTACGTCGTTATTGACCTACACGTCGTGCTCTTTTTCTGTCGCGTTACTTTATCTCCACTCTCTCTTTCTGGCTCTCTATAAGAGTCCTGATAAAACACGCTATGTACTAACCCTTCGTGCCGGCGTGTGAATTTGTGTCTCGTTCTTTGGTGGCTGTTTCCGAATTACCGGAGATGGTTTCTACAATGCAGTGCCTTTTATAGAATTCGTCTCTGGGTTTTATTAGCAGTTATTGAAAGAGTAAGGCTTCTGATTCGTGAAACACTATATTACTTCACGTATCTACATTCTTACCTCACGAGCAGCTTTAGCCTTATGACTTATTTACTTGTTCACTCCAGAAAGTTGTCTTCTGTAACTCATGTGATCAATTTGATTATGTGAACGAAATTTCGGCCAGAACATTTTGTTGGATTTTTCTTCATACGACGACTGCATTTTATATTAACCGCCTTATTAACATGGATCAAAATGATCAAAGATAACACGTTAACACCGGGTGCCTGTACGGATGCCGTTCACTCCGGATAGACGCCGGATATGAAGCCCTCCTCGGGTGGAATGCTCTCTCATTTCGTATACAAATTACACAAATACAAAATTATCCCAACACAAACGGAGAAAAGGGAATAAAGTGATTAAATAGAGCTCAACGCAAGACGGCTGGCAATCAATCATTTTTGTCGCTTACGCCTTTGTTGTTTATTTTGTTCTCCGTCCCATTCCCGCCGATGATTTGTAATCGATCTATCTCCTTCTCGCTTGAAGTGTCGTAGCAGACAAGGGAGCAATTACATTCGTGATCTTGCATAAGCGACGCTTGCTTATCTCGCACTGCCGCATTTGACTTTGAGTGCAGTTTGCTCGCATTTTTTCCCCAAATTTGCAATTCGAAACACTCTCATGAAGGTAAGTATTGTATTTTTTTTCATTTTCCTATACCCTCACATTGCATTTATGGTTTGTGTTTGGCTTAGTACGAAATTAAGTCAGTTACGCTAAATTGGTTGAACGTTAATCCTAAAAAGTTAAATCTATTTAGTTTTATTAAATAAATATAAATAAATATATATCAGGACATTACACACATCGCAATCTAACCCCAAAGTAAGCGATAGCTTGTGTTTTGGGTACTAGATCTGATAAATATACATATACATATTAATTTACATAAATATAAAATATTGAAAAACACCCAGACACTGGAAAACATTAATGCTCATCACACAAACATTTACCAGTAGTGGGAATCGAACCCACGACCTCTGACGTAGACAGCAGGTTCGCTACCGCTACGCCATTCGGTTGTCAAATGCAGGTAATAGCGGATTCAGAAAGGAACTTTAATTAAGTTTCGCGTAGATCACGTTACTACTTACAACATTCAACTGAGATACAATCCGATGTTAAACTAATATTATTTTGACGAGTCGTTGACAGTGGTTTGAAGTATGTAGATGAAACACACACGCACACAGTTTCTTACGACTTCAGTCACACACAGATGTAGAATTAGGCGTGTGTACGCCACACAAATGTCAATCTTTGCATGAGTGAGGAGGCGGGAGGCACGGTTTGGCCCATTTTCACCCCGTGAAATAATAGGATACGAAAACATCGGAGAATATAATCCTCCTAGTAGGTTGAACGGAATGGGAATAGGAATATGAAATGCGTGGAAGGGACACGTCGACCCACGTGCGCTGTGGAAGGGTTGATGTTTATCTTTTGATGATAAATCATTATTGATGTACTCACAAAATTTTTAGGTAGTAGTCCGGTCAAGTTAGACCAAAAAATAAGAGTAAGGTTACATAAATTCCCACCAAGCTGAAAATCGGTAAGATTGTTTAAAATATCATTAAAAATAAATTCTGAAAGTTCCCCATCTTTCCCCAGTAAGGAAAAAATTTTATTCAAGGTCAAAGGTCAAAAAAATGAGTTTTTCGCGATTTTCAGCAAAACGGTAAGTTTTATCGTAAAAAATACCCCAGACAAAAATTTTAGATCATAAAATTATCTACAAAAAATTATTAATATTTTTTTTCTACGAGCCACCGTTTTTGAGATATAACGATTCAAAAAGTTGTAAGAGTTGTAATCGTCATAATATGCACACGTTTCCTCGCCACCTATGAGGTAGTGTACTTAGCGCGTTTTTTTCAACGTGGTTTGCCCAGTATTCCGATTTTCAGCTTGGTGGGAATTAATGTAACTTCGAATGTCTAAATTGACTGGACTATAGGTAGGTACTTATAATATTATGTCCTTCTTTAACAACTATGATTACTGTGCATTGTGCAACAGTTTTTGCAACAAGTGAAGTCTTTTCTTGAAACAAAAATAGTGACAATATTCTTGCTAGACATTTTGGAGTACGACTCCAAAATGTCTAGAATATAATACAGATTGTGACTCAACAATCCAAAAACCTACTATACCCCTTGAGGAAGGATTCCATATCAAGAATAGTTTGAAACTAGTCGGGCATACCTAGCAACCAACAAATTACACGTAAACTACCAAACGGTATGATAATTTACGAAATATTGACATGTAGATTTTCGATGCATGAGCATTTACATTCAGGAATTCATTAAATGTAGGCTAATTAACTGTGACAAATATTTAGGAAGAATGGTTTCGTTGCCAATCTTATTATCATCAAGAAGATAAAAAAAACTTAAGTAAAACAAATAATGTACACAATTATTTATTAGAAATTGCCAGCCCTGTCACCATAATTTGGGAATTAGGAGGCTGGCATGAAAATGATGTGTTGATAATAATTAAAGGTTTCGTGCGATGTCGCGATTCGGATGTTATATCAACGGGGGGATAATGTAAGGCATTATAACATTACGCAGGGGTATACAGCTTTACATTCTGATTGAATTCTGCGACTGAAATTAAGTAAGGATTTGCCTGTTTATGTTAAGGGAGAGGGATATGACGGATCAGTCAATTTGGGACCCGCTCGTCTGTTCGCGCCTTTGTTCCCGATTTCGTATCATAATTGTTTTAATGTTGAATATAAAGCTACTGTGTTATTTGAGGGCGGTGTGGCTTTGTAGCAACGAGGCGTGAGATTTAACATTATCACAGACAAAGTTACAGATGCGACGACGACGATGAGGGGTCTTCTGGGCAAACCGTGGTCAGGTCTCGACGCTGGGCCTCCTTGCAAGGGCATTTCCTCGCAGATAGCTCCTTGTTACATGGATCCTTTTTTTTGGCCTGGGCGGCTAAGGCTTGCCTATAATACGCTGTGATACGTAGGATTTTCTTGTAGATGCCTGCTAACTGATCTATTTCTGCAGAAGACGCTATAGTTGTTATCGGCATGCAATAACTAACTCTGATTATAGGTATGACACCTGGAGTAGGTAAAAAGGAAGCCGTAGAAGGTGTCGAAGATAATCTTTCTTTTCGAAGATAAGGTTAAAGTTGTACACTTACAACCAATTAAAAAAAAATATATCAAAATAAAAATTGTTTGTTGATTTCCACTTAATAGTTTGATGTAAGAATTCCAGTTCGTAAGTTCCAATTAGATTTTTCTCCAAAACCGATTCTAGCTTAGATGCTACATCAAAGATATAACATTAAAGGAATACCTGGTGAAAAGTTATGACGTTTGGGTAGGCAGATATGTGACCTAGAATTCGCTACTGAAAATTCACAATGGGGTTAGTCGTTATCGTACATTCCATTGATATAAATACCTATGTCATCCCACGCTTTGCGTTCCAGGCATTCCAATTATTGATATGCAAAATACATATCTTCGTGTCTATATATTATTATTTAATTTTGTATTTATATTTATTTGTTTGCATGATTATAATTATACATGATAGGTGTGTTACATAGTTATACAGACAGAGTATAATACAATCTGCCATTCTATAGTATGCAATATTTTATAGTAATTATGAGGTTAGTATATATACTAAATATTAAATTATAATTATTGCAGAACAAAACTTGATTGTAGGCGTATATTCTTAACTCGGTTAGAAGTTAAAGAAGTGTAGAATTAATTATTATTTTTGGATCTGAGATATGCATACATTACTTCCCGACGCGTTCTTGTCAAACCGTAGTTACTCCAACTAACATATTAACATTAACATAATACTAATAAGTACCTATGTTTTTTTTAAATTCATCACTGTTTATTATCAATATTTTTTGTGACCTAAGTAGGTGACTATAAAATTTATAGCGTTTTCTTTCTACGGTTACATCTGTCACGATTCCTTATAAGCATTTAATTGCCATCCGCACCTATAAATCAGATGAGCTTGTAATAACTTCTTTTGTCTATCAACTATAACCGTTGTTGAGAAGTAGAATTGGTTTTTACGCTGCAGTTAGTGGCAATAAACACTTCTTGTCCGTCATTTACATACCAACATTAGCAATAAACTATTATAAACTGTTTAATTCCCACCGTTTTGTTTGCCGAGTGGAACGAGTTAGGTGTAGGCTTCACTAAAGGTTTTCTCGGCTGCGATTGCATGTACATTATACCTACTTGCAAAAAATTTTGATTAAGCTTTTCAAGTTTGTTAAACAGAAATCTAAAAATTATTTTTATTTATTGCTTAAATTCATTGGATTGTTCTTTCTTATTTGAAAAAAATAAGGGTAAAAGCGAGGTGTTAGTCCTTGAGCCAGTAAGAAGAGTTAGAAGTAATTAATGTCGAGGTACATTCATACCCTTAAGTCGAAGCAAAAGTTGGTTTAGTTGCCTAATTGCTGTAAGTAATATAATCGTCTTTATAATACTACTGAAATCATGAAGAGTCCTTGATTTTTCGTGATCCTTATAGGCTCCAAAATCCGAATGTAGACCTGGGGCCCTACCACCGTCTCTAGCAGTATTATTGGAATATTGTTTTAAAATTTTCATACTGACATTGTATGAAAAGGTCAAAACAATGCTATAAGAGATGGTGGTAGGGCCCCATAAGCAGCATTTGTCAAAGATTTGGGCACCTTCAAATGCAATATGCAAAATATACATCCAGTGCACGCTAAGCCTTAAAATTAAAATGTTGTTTTGCCACTTACAACATTACTCACACCTCGCAGTCGTCGCGCATCCATTTTGTTTTTGCGCGAGTAAAAGCATAACGACGGAATTTCTTTTAATTAGCAATACCGGCGTATTTTGAATGTCGGCGCTGGTAGCATTTTTGAAACGCAATTGTAATGTTGAAAGTTTTTCTTCAAAAATTTTCGCATTCTAAGCATTTTTTGCTTTTCGTAAAATTAAAATTGATGTTGACTATTTTCGCTGTTAATTGTATTCAGTTATTGCTTACTTTCTATTCCTTTTTTTCTGGGTTTTAAAAATTATATGTCTGAAATTCTTAACATAACTTAGGTAACAAGTGAACGAGGTGGCTTAGGCATCTTTTATGGGAACTTCCACTTCTATTGTAGAAATAGAACAATATTGGTTCGAAATTAAAAGAAAAAAGACATAGGGGGTACGATATTAGTTGTCAGCAACAAGGTCCATGACTGCCATGCATTAATTTATTTAGCGATGTCTTTTAGGCTATAGAAGGAATTAGTCCTTCCTAAGTAATCCGTACCTCTGGAACATAAATCACATGAATTTGTATGTAGTTGGTATACCTGTCACTTCATTTTCATGAAGTGATAGGTATACATGAGGGTATACACCACATGATTGTTTTTGTTGTTTTATAATAAGCATTTAGCCTAATGTAGTACGTAAAGATCTAGATTAAGTCATGTCATTTTTGTACGCTTGAAAACAAATATCTTTATTTCCTTTCTTTCATACTTTTGCAGCAAAACAATAATGGATCAACGGACTGTTGCTATTGTTTCCCGCGAAGTGTCATATGTGAAAAAACTTTTTTGTTGAACGGTTACTTCGATGGCCGTATTTATTGACGTAGTTCATGACGGGCAGTTACTTGGATGAATTAATACAGTGTTATTACTGTCGCCGATCGGATACCCAACGCATTGAGTTACGATACAGCCTGTAATTTCGTTTTAACTCGATCAATATTTTGGTTCGCCACGGGTGGGGTTCAGGCTAGCGGAGCTAATGTAGTACGAACGTTGTAAACTATTTCCATGTCCATAAAGAATATTTTATTGTAATTATCTGTGGTAACTTTTTGGGAATCATAGTCTGAGGTGTTTGGTTGGATCCAAACAGAAGCACTTTGACGATAAAGTACCTAAGACATAGTACCTACATTCATAGTTGATTTTAAAATGCATCTTAGTAAAAAATACTTAATCAGGCCCAAGTATGAAAATCAACTTTGAAAAAACATTAGGTTAGGTTTAATAGCATTTTAGTTCTTAGAAGATTTCATGTTAAACATAAAACAAGGCAATAATTTCACTATTAAATAACAGAAAAGTTACGTAGCAAATTCGTCGAAAGCGCAGGCTGAGTAGCCATCAATACACATAAACAATACATAAAAGGTACACATCGAGTTCAGTAATGAACCGACTTACCTTAGTTACTTAATGTGGACAGATTTCTTATTAGGTGGACGAGCGACTTCAAAATAGTGATGCAGGGAGTCACAGGCGTCAAACAGCGATCGCGGTCGGTTGGCGCTCATAATCGTAATTATGCCTGTTGTCTAGCAGTAGATTTCTAGTATCCATCGGCTGAAATGATACTAATAATGATACTCCAAGCTGCCATTAAAGTGTCTGTTTTGTTTGGTTAATTTTACCCATGTAAAGCAAAACCGCTGAACTGAACTTGAAATAAAAAAAAGCACAGAGGTAGCTTACGATGTGATATTAATTAAGAATCGTGATAATTTTCTCCATGCTTAAATTAAAATTAAAATCATGGAACAAACAATTGTGATATTGAGAGATGAAACATCGATGCTCAATAGCTACGTTGTATCATTCCCGATCCGATAGTAGCAGCTGGTATTAACCGCACGTAATCCCTCCATTGTATGATATTAATAAAAATATGGATGGATATTTGTACATGTCTTTGATACTCGTACTTAATATGTAACAATGGAACGCATCTTTTGTACAACTTTACGTATGAGTTGGTCTCAACGAGCTCTAGGTCGGTAGAGTCGTGGGTCGGGAGTTATGAAATTGCATCACAATAATTGAATAACTCAGTATATTTGTTGGTAACAAATGCTACTTTAATTTTTTTTGCCTTGCAAATTTCGCGGAATACCGTCCGGTGTTAAAAGTATTTATATACCTATGACCTAGGTAGGAACTCTTTAAATCTACCAATTTAGTATTAGCTTAAACAATAATTATTTAGTTACTTGTAGATATAAGTATAAAAACACATGTCTGTTGTTTAGCTGCTGATTGACCAAAGCTAATAAATAATAATAACAATACGCTTCGCGATTATAATAATGAAGGTAAACAAAATAGTGATGATACTAAACAGCTGAATAGCTAATAACTTAATCCCTTTGAAGTTATAGGTAGTGCAGAATAATTAATCATTTAGGTAATTTTATCAAACGAAGAATTTGGAAACACTATTATTAAAAACTTTGCTTCATTGATGAATGTGAAATTAATGATAATTAAACAAATATTAATGAAATTTATAACATAGGAAATATTAAATATTTCCGTGGAACAGTTTAATAAAACATACTTAGCAAAGAAGTTTAACGCGATTCTATCTATATCCACTAGGCGAATAAAACTCTCCCTCGATGTGCGAAAGAGGGTCAGAGTTAATTACTCGTAAATTGACCGGGATACAGTTTTATCCCGGATAAATATATGTGACGGGATTACTATGTGTCATATCCGTTATTATGTGCGTTTTAGTAATGGAAGATTAAAGATTTCTTTTAGTGTCTATCTATCTTCATCTAGGTACGTAGGTAAATGTGTTTTGATTAACAATATTAATAAAATAATGAAGTATAAACGTTTTTTTTATGTTTTCAATGGCCACTGCGTAGTTACGTTAATTTTTACTCACTACAAATTGGTACTTGACTGCAATCTCAGCTGATTGGAAAGCGAGAATGCAGCAGATGTTATCTTTTTAACTGGTATACCTACAATGTTATTCATTAATCGTATATGTTGTATGATATTGTAATGAATATTGTATTAGTATAGAATACGTACTTACTCTATTCTGTTTCTTGTGGACGATATTACGGTCAGAACAATAGACAAATACACAAGACTCGGCAAACAGCGCAAAAATTTCGCTTGTTTACTGGTGTTAAAAATGTTTGTTGTGACACCAACGGCCTCAGTAGTAAGCCGACCGTAGTATGGTTTATAGACCGCGGTCCACGCTTATGATCACTATGTTTTGTTATTAGCCCGCACACGCGTTTCCAGTCACGGTTTCCGCCATATTGTGGTATATAAGCGGAAAATTCGACAGATGGCAAAACTTTTTTCTTGTATGAAGAAGGCTTACATGCGTAAAATGTTCAGATGGACTCATCCTTAGGTTTATATCGGTGGTCAGACCGCTAGATGTACGAGCATTTACGAGAAGATAAATAAAGACGTCGCGTTCCTCTCGCCAAGTCGCCAATAACTTCTCAAATTGCGTTAGTGAGTGAGGGAGTCGGATTAGCGCGAGTTAGGGCAAATATTTTATTACAGTCCAAATCTCCCGCTCTCGACATTTTATTGTTCATAAGGCTCGTCCGCGCCAAATGAAAGCCCGAACAGTTTACGGGCTACGGCGAACATAAGTCTGTCGGTGTTGCAACTTGAGGGATACTTCCCCGGTTTTTGTAGGTGCGGCTATCTTTTTGTGGTTACATTAATTACCCACTATAAACGTCTAGCGCGCTAGTTAGGTACATTGGCTTTATGTTACTCTTTATTACGAGGGGAATGTGCACTTATTCATGAACAATTCTTGATTAAGGAGATTTATTGAATTTATTTTTGTCTTTCGCGGAAGAATATAACACAAAAACGATCTTTTACCTAATTACTCAAAAATTAAGCCAGTTATCAAAAATCTATTTCTAAACGTTTTTGGATATTATTATTACCGACACATTAAAACAAAAGTTACTATTACACGCAATGTAGTTTCCGATAAAAATTAGAAAAACTGAGATTTTGGTGCAACTTTTGGGAGAATTCTCCATCGAGAATATTTTATCCAATCGTGTTTTTGCTTCTAAGCGATTTTAGATTAAAGAGCCAAAGTACCTACATGACGTTTAAATTTGAAAGTCACGGTCTTTATAGTTATTAAATAAAATTTCATTGAAAATCGCTTAAATACGGCTTCTACGCCGTTAAAACAAAACAGTAGAGACACCTATTTTATGGAAGGCGTTTGAATGACGGAAACTTTATTTTGTATTTTTCAATTGCTATGGTTATTTTAGGCAAGTATATCTCGTTTTCTGCCAACACCGTCTCATCGATAGCTGTTGACTCAAGATATTGACCGTCTGCATTTTGTGAGCATTGTGTTTTACTGTTATTGATTGTACTCAGATGTCGCACGTGACTCGAGTAGGCGATCACAACTTGTCTCTTTGTTGACACGGTTTTGTGCTAGCATTGTTAAGGCATCGTTAATAATGGTACTCGATGAAAAGTAAAACCAAACGCGTAGGTGCTAAGTCTTCCTGTTAATATTTACCAGCAACATTGATTATTTAGAAGCATAAAGTAATCAAAATTTCTATCTGATTTCTTATAATTTATACATGTCATTTTTAACTTGTGTTATTTTTGGCATTTGTATCTTGAATGTATTTTAACTGCAACATTTTGATTTTGATATAAAACTACGTAGGTACTTATTTTGTTAAAAACACGACAGTAAAGGTATTTTATCTAAGCAACTGGTCAAGTCTGCCACGTTCACATCGAGAAGAAGCAGCAAATAACTCTTTGAAAAAAAAAACTTATTTTTTTAAATATGAAGAGACAGTACGTGTCTATAGATATTTCAATCCAAGTAGACGCGCCCTACTCTGTCAAAATCGCTTATGTTTCATTCGTTTCACATGGAGTTTGACCGAGTGGGGCGCGTCATATTGGATTGAAATATCTATATCTGGGTTTGTTAAAACGCACTCTACATCTACAATCGTTGAATAGGTATTGTAAAATTTCCATAAATTATACAATTTGCTCATGACAGTACAAGTTACAAGCGACAAGCTGCTATTTATCCTGCAAATTGCAGACAATCATTTCGGCCAATCGTATATGCCATTGGTACACTGACCGTGCAATTATGTGTTTATTGTAAACGCCACGATTGCCAGCCGACTGTAATTTTCTTTTAATTCGCCTTGTTTTGTATCATTTCGGGTTTCTTTATTTTGCCGTTCGTCGAGATTTGTCGGATTCCTTGCATCTTCAAAGTGGTCGTTTAGTTTTTGTAACGCTTTTTATTTGACTAAATGATGATGATGTGCAATCGTAACTGTTAAAAATTTTGAAACTAAGTATCTAATACTTACTCGATATTAGAGGATTAATCAAAAATCCTCTCTTATCGGATAGTCATGTCACGATAGCTATTCGCAGTCCCATTTGTTCAGTGGTTTGTGCTCTGGCTTGATAGATCAGTCAGTTAGCCCGTGACATTTTCTTTGCTTACTACCTTCCACACAAATACCGCTTAAATTTCTGCAATACTGCTGTAGTAGGAAACCTAACCAACGTTACTCTTTTGTAATCTTTTATTGTTAGCAACATTATTACCAATGAGACGTAAGACGCACGACCTTTTACATAGTTTGCATCTTAAACAGTTGACACAACGTTCATTATGTTTATCAAAAAAATCACTTCCATTCCATTCCGCCGTGACGTAAAGTGACCCTAAGAATGCTAATAGAATAATTTTATGTTCCTACCTACACACTTGTACCTACCTACTTTGTACCATTTGCATTTAACTCTCCTTATTTACTATGTACTTTAATGCGATTAATAATTTATTCCTATACTTTGATTTACTGACGCCATAACTGTTTGTAATGTTAGGGCAATCATTAAAAGTTCTCGATATAAAGTCTGCGAGGCTTAGGTATTAAATACATTGTCAATACATTGTAACCTTAGTTTCATTCTCACTTGAACGTATTTGTTATTGACAAAGTTTATCATTTATTAACACTTTCGTTAATATTACGTTTTTTTTTGTTTCTATAGTATTTTAAACGTATAGGAGATTCGATAAATGAAGTACTCAGTTCATTCATTAATAATACAATATTGAATGGAAGCAGGCGTTATTTTGCGGAAATCCATAATTAGCAGGACAGATTAATTTGTTTTGCTGTAATCCGCTACTTGAAAAGATTCTGTATGGTACAATATGCAGGAACACTGCCCACATGAAACACCACACACAATTTTCCAACACTTTCTTCGACGCACGTTTCGTCCCGAACCGGGACATCCTCAGGAGATGTTGACTTCACAATGCGAAATCGTAGAGATTTACACGATTTCGCATTGTGAAGTCAACATCTCCTGAGGATGTCCCGGTTCGGGACGAAACGTGCGTCGAAGAAAGTGTTGGAAAATTGTGTGTGGTGTTTCATGTGGGCAGTGTTCCTGCATATTGTACCATACAGAATCTTTTCAAGTAGCGGATTACAGCAAAACAAATTAATCTGTCCTGCTAATAATACAATGTCAGTCACCACGCCCGTTCATTAAACTCTTTATGGCCAATCATTTACGGGTATATTATGGTTTGGTATGGTCTCTTCATAATAAAACTCAATGGTTATTGTGTTGATTTCATCAAATCTCTACCATCCAATGTAAAGTCAGTTCAGCTTGTTTCAAGTTTAACTATTTACTTACCTACTGGCTACTTCTTAAGTGAGCTTTTAGTTTTGCTCGTCAGTCGAAGATTTCATGCCTTCAGCCTCTGATTCAACTGCTTTAAACATTATTTTATTTAAGCGTTTTTAGTGTGAAAAGCTTAATTTCATATTCAAGTAATGCGTATCATTATTCATTATACTGAAAAGTTTATATCCAGGTAAGTGCAGCCAAAAGGAAATTGAAAGTTCGTTTTGGTATTAGACTGTACTTATAAAAATTTTATAAGCAATAATTTTAAAAAATAAACAGTTTTACGCAGATGACGGCAGTTATTTTTTTTTTTTCAAAGAAACCGTAGTCCTTAAAGTTTGCAGTTATGACTGCCTTTATCCCAACCTCCTTTAAACACATAAGTGATATAATTGGGGTCCTGATTCTATCGATTCTAATTCAAAATAATGGCCGGTAATTTAGTGCGATCATTTGTCGAGGACAGTCGGTGTTCGATCAATAAATCGATAAAAATCGATATAATAGCGGTCGAGAATCGACGTTTCATTTCTTTAAATGGCTGATAAGCGTTTCGCTTAATAATAGTCATAATAATATAATCGACGAGTTTGTTGCTTACGGAATGCCTAAAAAGATTATCAAATTACGTTGCTTTTTTATCGAAATCTCACAATATTTACGAATTGGAACCATTGAAATTTTGTGATGTTGAAATCGATTTAAGTCTCGTGGATTATGATATAGTGTTAAGACTGTGGGATAAAAAAATACAATCGTAATATAACTTGGAAGTTAATTACAATCACATTTATATTTGTTTGTTATTATACAAATAAATAGAATTATTAGAAAATGTTAGACTAGTGTAATGACTTAAATAAAGCTTAATTTATTTATTACATTTATATTTTAAGGCGAAGTAATTTTAAGCCGAACAAAAAGTAAAAAGTTAATTATAATTTATAAAATTAGCTTAAATTAAAAAATATCGCTTGATATTGAATATGGCTGAAACTTGCATTGCAGGTAGATTTTACCATTGGATTAACAAAGGCTAACTATACTTTTTTGAAGCGGGATTTGTTGAAAGCCGTAGTTAACACAGGCAAAATCGTGGGCAAAAGGTCGGATTCTTTAGTCTACACAAGATTTAGAGAATACCATTAAATGAGCATTTTCAATTAAATGAGAGAATAATTATGATCTTTAGTTCATAATGTTATATTTTGTAATAAAGTTCAGTGTAAAACGTCATCTTTTGTAAGTTGGTAAAGTACAAGTGGGCAACTGACCGCGTAGGATAGCAATCGAAAAGAGACAGTACGATATAAAATGCTCGAGAAAGAAAGAGACAGCGGAAAAGGGTTGCGGTAACCGCAGGTTATTACGAGATTTAACACGTATTTAGTTAATTAGTAAGTGCGGTTGACCACTGCGGTCGGGTTCTTTACGTTTAGGGATTTGTAAATATTTTCTTTCTACGGTACACTAATCCGATTGTGGTTTCGTAGCCGAATGTGTGCTTTAATAGGTAGAGACAACTTTTCTTGCGATTAGGTAAATCTTTGATACATGATTAAATAATAAGGATTGATAAAAAAAGGTCATTTAATTTTTATTGCATATAGAGACGTTAATTAAGGCGCTTCATGCGTTAGTATTATGCTTGAGTCAAAATTTACGATTTCCGAAGGAACATAAAATAGTTATGTGTTCAATTATAGATTAGATAATTGAATTCATATTATTTGGCATTTCATAATCTAGAACTTGTCTCAAAAATATTTTAAATTTTGTGTATAACTTTCTCACTAGAACAGTTTTTGTATGGCTGTTTGCTAAAATAGCGGTCGACGCTCTACTGCAGATGCAAGATATTTGCCATGTTTCTTAACAAAAACTTATAACAATGACATATATAGAAAATTAATAACATTTACTAAAAAGTGTCTCACAAAAAAAAACACGATTTTCCTAGATTTTCATTCAAAAACCATAAACCGAAAAGTGCCATTTTTAGCATTTTTCGATAAATTAAACGTATTATTTTAGGATAAAATCCAAGATATTTTGTTATTTCTGAATTATAGTAATTTAATTCAATTCATATTCAATGTCACTGGTTATTTATTATTTTAATAAGTTGTATGTTTATTTTACTATAACTTTTTTTGTAATACCATTTTCCGTGCAAAATTGCGTCAGCGGGAACGGAATTCTTTTTTTGTATGGAGCGACACGCGATTCACGCGTAAACGTATAAACGCTCTTAAGTAAATATAAGTTTGTTGTTCTTACGACTGATAATAAAATAATATACTCGTACCATAAAGGACCTGTCATTTCTTCTTCTTATTATGTCCCTTCACTATTGGAGGTTAACCGTCGTCTTATAAAGTCATGCCATACTTTCAGAAGAAGCTCCTATCCTATCGCCCTTTGTCTTGCCCATAGTATGAAGCAAAGGGCACCGGTCATATCTGACCACTTATTCTGCCAATAAGTTAGGTTCTTTGTTTTTTATAAAAATAAGTCACTTAGTCACTCTTGTGTATGTATCTATCTATCAATAGATATGTAAATTACCGCTAATTAATTATAGGTTTATGTTACAAATATTGGTAATAGTTTGGAAGCTTACTTTTGATACAAGCAAACTTTATTTCAGTTCAGTTAAAATGAAAACAAACTTAGAAAACAAACACGTAAAAGCCAACAACAAATACATTAAATGTTGCGTATGGTTTAGAAGATAACCGAGGCTGTTAACTAAGTAAATAAACCCAAATTAATGCAGGGTCCATTGGTCATAATGTTTGTTTGTTTGTAACTTTGTATAAGCCTAAACGCGAGTGTGAAATTTTCCTACACCTACTTACTATGGTCTACCTTTGACTGAATTTATACTTTTTACCGACCCTATACTTATTAAAATAACAGTTTAACTATATTATATGCAAGGTAGTTGCTAAGCCGCACCCGTTTTCTTATGATCAAGTGAGAGTTTCGATCCTTTCTAAAGAAGAGAATCTCTTCAAAATTTAAATTTTCTAGGATTCTAGTTCG
Organism: Coenonympha arcania; assembly: GCA_036785405.1. NCBI lineage: Eukaryota > Metazoa > Arthropoda > Insecta > Lepidoptera > Nymphalidae > Coenonympha > Coenonympha arcania. The sequence goes on along the minus strand of CM072063.1, from coordinate 3,390,433 downwards.
GGTTGACCGTTGATAAGTGAGTTACTTATTCTGTCTGGTCGGTAAATATGTACGTAGTTTTACTGGAAAAATATAATTATACTATTGGGATATAATATGTTAACCCGGCTGAGTTTGTTGTGGGCTTATTCTTAGTGCAGGGCGCGTTTGAACCCTCGTAAACTTAGTTTCAAGTTGACTTTTAGTTATCACTATACATATACAACAAATATCACATTGACGTTTTACAAGAGCCTGTAGGTACGTTAGGCCTATTTCAAATAAAGATATTTTGAGTTTGAGTTAGTTATATGATATTTCTACGTTTAACTAAATGGAATACGCCTAACTAAATAAGGTATGGATCGAATGAAAGTCAAACGTTGTAGACGAAACATAAATGATTGTTGGGTGTGTTCAGAGTTACTCGTCTCTTATTGTCTCGTCAAATATGAAACTTTGATAGCGATTTCCATTTAAAAAAACGTTACCGGCGCTCTCTTTTACAAATACCTGTGCCCTAATCGTGTAACAAAGCGAAACACATATTAAATACTCAGCGATCCTCAAATCCTTTGTGCCGCACAATGGAAAAGGGTTTTCCTTAACGGTCCAAACGTTAATTCGTGTATAATTCGACACCTTGTTAATTGTTTCCGACGCCCCCGGTTTGGTGACCTCCAGGGTGGTACGAAAGACCAGCGATCCCCATAGGGGGCCATTTTAAGAATATTTGTACACCCCCCCGAATGTTTACACGGGCTGTTTGTGGTACCCAGAAAACAATAGTCTCGAAATTCATTGCTCATTTTATTATTGTTGATACACCGTTTTATGGGCGATTCGATTATTGGAACGAGTAATTAAATGATAATACTGGGCATTAATTGGATTTTACCTGAGTAGGTACGCGATTGCGTTTAAGTGCTATGCTATTTATTACAAGGAATTGGAAATTGAAATTATTATTAATACCGCCCCGAATTTTCATAAGCCCTTTTTGCTGGAGAGCTTGCCTACCTACGGTCTGTCTCGAATGTAATTTGTCGTTTGTGTATTTTGAATTTAATTGAAATGTTTCGTATTAATTACTTACAGCCTTTTATTTATAATATTTTTATTGATCAGTTATATGCATTGATCAGTTTTCATACACAAAATTTACTATTCTATCAGCAACAATCGGCTGCTGATGGCTGCATTGCTATGGTTACCGTCGATGGTTGGCCGATGTCAATTATGTATTTTCGAGAATTACACTCCAGGGGGCTGATTCTGTATAGTTCAGTTTGTTAGTTAGTAACCCTCACTGGGTTATTAACTAAGAAAACGGAGGCAAAAATTCTATTTTTGTATAATTTTTGCACAAGTTAGCAACTAGCATGGTATGTTGACATGATACCATACCAACCTAGGTTGGTAACTTGTGCAAAAAGAATGCAAAAATATGGTTTTTGCCTCCGTTTTTTAGTTAACAACCCAGTGAGGGTTGCTAACTAACAAATTGAACGATACAGAATCGTCCAGTTATAGGCCAGCAATTTGGTGATATGCTGATGATGTCCTTTGTTTCAGAAATGGCCCGAATGGACAAATCCCCTCTTCTCGCCAACGGGTACAACGCACCCCCCACGCATTTGGGGCCGATGGGCTTCATGCACCAGCATGCGCTCATGTCCCCGGGCATGCCACACCCGGGCGTGCCCAGGCCCGACGGATCCATCATCAAAGGACAACCAATGCACAACATGGAAGCACTAGCGAGGTATGCTACCCATTTATTTTAAAAAAGTTGCCGCAAAAATATAAAACAAAAGAATCAAATTTTCCATCCGTTCCATTACAAAAATTCTGTAAATATCTGACATAAAATCCTCACATTAGGACGCAAAAAATTTGCTTATTTACTGATACGATTAGCTTGTTTATGAATCGATATCATACCAAAAATAACTTCCATGAATCATGACTAGGTATAAAAGTAATTTTATACTTTTGTCATGTAGCGACCTACAAATACCTATCGGATAATACCTACATGTAAAGCCCAATTCGTATATAAATTGACGCGTTTCACGTACAGTCGTTTAAATAAAACGTCAATAAACGAATAAATTGTTATGAAGTAAGCTTACGGCGGATATTGGTTACGTAAAACTGTGGCTTCCCAACACCGTTCGAGCTGGAATTAATTTAGTATCAACCTTTACTCTGACGATGAGTAAAACTTTATTTTTTTTTGTGAATATTCTGTGGATAATCTAGTTCCTATCTAATTTCCTGTAGGTACCTAATAAGAACTGCATTTAAGTGTTTTGAGTATATCGAAATATCAAACCACCGCAAACAAATTTTTGGTATTTTCTAACACTTTGACGTAAACAGCCATTTGCGAGGTCAGAATAAAGATCGTTATTATTATTAAAGTTTGAAGTATAAGTAAAATAAAAAAAACCGTCATTACCCACAAAAAAAAAAACATTTGAAACGCTCGCATAAAATTTCAAAATTTTAACTTAAAATTAACTCCAAATTATTGAAACTTCAATGGGTGGACAAATACCCGAGGGTATTTCACGGAGGTAAATAATAATGGCGTGGCGCGTCTATTTCAGTTTTATTGATTGAAGTGTAAACGACATACAGACAGACGATCTATATTTATAGTTTTATGAAGTAAATTGTTTACGGGTAGCGTTCTTCGTGATAATTATCTGGACGGCTAAATATATGACAACGCAACGGAAAGAGTGAATAAAAATTTATATTTATTATCTCAAAACAAACAGTTAAAAAAATAGGTAATGGCCTGAAAACAAATGTTTTATATTTTACAATAAAATCAGTCTACGTAACGGAATGTTCTATTGATCTCGTAGTAGTTAATAATGGACAGGTCGCATATAAAATTTCATCTGCAGCAAATTATTTAACGATGCAGTCCAATCAGAAACAGAATTCAGAGTAAAGGTTCAGAGTAGGTGTATCTATTTTCGAGTTCTTATTAGGAAAAGTTTCCTGATTCAATTTGTAAACTGCAATTTTCCTAGATTACCTAATTATTAGGTATATTATTATTACCTAATAATACAATCAGAATTTCTTACGAGATAAAAGTTTAAGTTGACTCCTTTGCTTATATAGAGCACTTTTATTTACGGGTGCAAAAAATCGTGTCTATCCAAGATTTCATTGAGTGCAGTATTAAGGTCTATAAACTAGATACTCTCCAGGTACAGTACGCGCGGCGAAAGTTTGGCTTTGACCGTTATTGCGCAGAAATCAGAAATTGGGTATCAACCAATCAGAGAAATCAGAAATTGGGTATCAACCAATCAGAATTTGGGTACCCATGCGCAGTAATCCCCTCCACCCGAAGGTCAAAGCCAAACTCTCGCCGCGCGTACTGTACTTCCGTTGTTGGCACATGAAAACACAATAGAAATAGCTAATGACAGAAGGACTAACTAATTTTTGCGGTTGCTGAAACGGTTAGTGTTCTTGGCACCATTCTGTTCTCGAATCAGTTAGAGATAAAAAATTTCATAAATTTGAGCACCTTCAGTTCAGAAACTATAATTAGGAATCTGCGATTTAATCTGCTATTTAATTAATGATTAATTTATTAATTTTTAATAAATAAACGTATCGAGATCGCGTTCAAGACTACAAAGTGTGCTAAAAGCTTTCATGTCCACGATTTTTTGGACAATTAGGCAATTTCCATAGGTTTCGAGTTTTCGATAATGATGAATCTAACTGGAAATAACTAATCAATAGATTTTTGATAGAAATGAGATTTGACTTACATAAGTATTTTAACTTTAACACGTTGAAAAGACCATAGATCTTAGTATTCACTTTAAACTTGAGAGCTATTCCGAGAAAAGGAACCGTAAGTTGTGGACAGGTGGACAGACGGGCAGACAGACGCGCAGACGGAATGCATGAAATACGGAAAACACATGAATGGTTCTATTCTTCTCATTTAAGAAACGGAATTCCAAAAAAGATTTACGTCTAAACGCGCCAAAGCAATTACAACTAATTACAACTAATTAAAACATAATGGGCTTAAAATACACAAGGGAATAAAATATAGTACGGAAGCCTGTAAAACGGGTCACAAGTGATACAGGTTAAATGACTGAGCTAATCCAATAAGAAAAGTACAAACACTTGCCCTCACTTCCGGCCGAAGACCCGCAGCGCCTTAACTTGACTTACCCCACTGTCTTACTGCCACCCATGATTCAACGGTCGTCGGTCAGTAGTCAGTACAATAACCTACATGTATTACGTTCGCTTACATATCGTCTTACCTTACTGGAATTTTTTCATTGTAAAATATGCTTTTCTTTTCATCAAGTTCACATTTTTGCATTATTATTATCAGAGCCTATTTCACAATAGCCAGATACACTTTATCTATCGAATAAACTTGATATTTTCACAGATTCCTTTGTGACTAAAATTGTCACAACATCAAAGATAAGAAAAAAGCTTATATCCTCCCTGCTGACTTATTATTAGCACCTCTCATTCATCTGAGATTAGCACACTCTTTTTTAAATGTTTGTTTACGATTTTGTTTTTTTGAATATCAGCGTGTCTTCGTGGCACATAAATGCCTCTCCCAGCATTCTCCATTTTATTCTATCCCTCGCTGTCCTCTTCCATATTGATCCTCCTTCTTTTTTGATGTCATCCTCCCATCTTCTGTGTTGTCTCCCCCTTTTTCTTAGTCCATCTCTCGGTATCCACTCTGTAATCTTTTGTCCATTTTTTTACACACACACATACACACATACACATTGTCACATTTTTGCAAACACTGTTTTAATTCTTATAAAATGTATCATAATTTCATAAACAATGCTAGCAGTAAGTGGGTACTAGAACCAAATACGAGGATGCTTAAGTGTAGCAAAACAGGCAATTTTAAAAGGATCACAATGGTATGCCTCAACACCAGATGGGAATGAATTAACCCTTACCAAAACCCTTCAACTATTGTAAGAAGTATTCCCTCGAAGAAAAGTTTAATGAAAACAAAGTGCTTAAGCAATTGAGAAACAATTTCGCCGATCACGCATGAGTTGTTACGACACAAATATAAGCGATTGTTTTAAAAACATAATTAATTTCTTCGACCCTCGCTCAGTCTAACGGAACATTTAATATTGAGTGCTCGTAATTATTCCTTTAACATTCAAAACCCCTTTCTCATTCGCGAACTTTTATTTTTCAAATACTTAAGAAACACTTTGTTGCAAGTTTTGTCTTTCTCGACGACTTATTAAATTGGGATTCTGGAGAGAGAGCTTCTTTGTGAAAAAATTGTTCAATTTAAATTTTCGTGTGGCTCCAGTCATCGTTTTTCATCTTTTATGGCCTTGTTTTCTGATTTTATTACACTACTTTCTGTATTATTTCCTCATTCCTCTTATTTTATTTTTCTTTGTCGACAGATCTGGTATTTGGGAGAATTGTAGAGCGGCATACGAGGACATCGTAAAACATCTCGAAAGGTAAGAAGTAACGCTTACCATGACCGATTTGATCGATTGCATTAATAAGGGCGACATTTTAAACCTCTTGAGCAACATTGAAATGACAAGTTCACTCATCTGTTTGGGTTGTTTTTAATTATTTCTTAGTTTCTTTTGCTTTGTAATATACATTCCAGATTTCAATGTATTCAAAACAGTCGTTTAATTTGTGTGAGGGAATAAAATCGTTTTTAATTTGGCCGGTTCGTAGATATCACGGGGGAGTGTGAAATTAGAGGAGACAATTAGATCGCTGGATCGGGTGTATTTTTAACAAATGACCGGTCCGCCGCCCGTCGGCGCAGGCGGGGGAGTGCGCGGGAGAACAATTCATCAAACTCATTCTGGGCTAATCTCGATGCGAGGAAAATGCGGCTCTCATGTAAATTGGCCCGATTCGAGGGCCAATGGTTAGGGGAAACGCTTTTCTTTTCTTGTTTAATGGATGGTGATTGATCGGCGGGCTTGAACGATACTCGCGGTTTTAACTTCATTTTCAAGTGCCGCGATTGAGTGTTTGTATCCGATTTTGATATTAGGCCTCGTAGGGAGGGACTGAAATATTTACATCTAGCTGTTGAACGCGGCTCCACTCGGCGTGAATATAGATGTCTTACAATTACCATGGGATCATTAATGTTTCCGGCAAAAAAAATAAGTAGTCTATGTCACTCAAACGGGTCTTGTACTATGTCTATGCAAAAATTACGTTGATATGTTGCTTTCTTGTGGCGTGATTTAAAGACAAACCAACAAACGACCATTTGGAGCATTCCCAAATCCATCTATACATATTTATACCTATAACCACAAATAACTTGAAATCTGTGAGTAGGTACTCAGCTTTTTCCAGGCAATTTTAAATTAACGACGAACAAAAATTGATTGTTTTTAATAGGTGCTACAAATTAATCCTATAGATTTGGAAATAAAACATATCCCTGATCCGGAGTGTCGGATGGGTAGAATTACAGTCGGACAGCGAGCCTTGTACCGATGTGTCACTGTCAGCCGATCGCCCGCCACGGGTAGGATTAAGGCTGTTTTTAAAGAAATTACTCCGGAATTTTTGGGATAAAACGTATTATGCAATTTGCTGCGAATGTTTCAAAAGTTTTCGTATCGAAATACGAATAATATGATTAAATATTATTTAAATATACCTAATTCTGTTGACTAATAACTAAATGAAAACCAACAAAGAGAGCCTTAATTCTGAATTTCAAAATCAGATTCCAAGTTAAATCTTTTAGTGCGTACATTGCACGCATGTAAGTAGGTACGTACTAAGGAACGTCACTAGAGTAGGTAGCCAATTTAATAACCAAGATGGTTACCGTCAATTCGAAATGATTTATTTAAATTGTAATAAAGTAACTGCACTACTAAGGAATCATCATAAAACTTCCAAACGATAAAGCAGAGGACACTTCGGTATGTTAACATAATAAATATATTATTGGTTAAAACAGTACTCTTATTCAAGAAAATATTTTAATTTTTTGTATCAATCGGCTTACTATTGAAATAATATATAGATAGATAGATAGATAGAGAGATAGATAGATATAAAAAATAAATAATCAAAACAAACTAAAAATGAACTTAGGAGTACAATTTGGCGCTACACAGCGATTTTTTCCAGGTAAGTAAGCAATGTTTAATATATTGTTTCACCAGTTTTAATATTACAATAAATATGATTCCGATATTGACATTTATAACAAGCAACATTGTATGCGGCGTCTTGGTTTCTTTGCCCGGCCCGTTTGATTCGCGCAGGCGCCGACCGGTTCTGCCCTAAGTCCAATTAATTGACAGGATTATCTCTGATTTAATATAATTTGTAGGTACTGTTTGTTTTGCATCTTCCAAGTGCACTCGTCCGTGATTATTTGCTGCTTTAAAAATGATCATTTTATATTGTGCTTCGTCTTTGTAAAGGGTTAATTTTAATAACAAAACAAAATGAAATAAATTTCTCATAGGTATACTTAATAGGTAGGTTACCTACAAGGTTTTTTGTTGACTTAAACTTTTTAGACAAAGATATGCAGTTAATTTTCACTTTAGTCTAAAAATAATAAAATAATGATTGATCATTAATTGAAGCCATTATGGACTAATGAAGCACATTAAAAATTAAATGATGAGTGAGACAAAAATTAGGACTTAAATAGGCTATTCAAATCAAAGGCAAGAATTCGTGGGGATTGATTAGATCGTTTTGTTGGATTTCACTTGGGCGCACAACGAAGAGCTCAAAAAAACCTGTCAAGTGCGAGTCGGACTCGCGCACTGAGGGTTCCGTACTACAACCGGAGGAATAAAACCATAAAAACCACTTTTCTTATCGAACCGCAAAACTAACTTTGTTTTTAGAGGTTTATTGTAAATATCAAAAAAACTACTTATTAGATCTCGTTCAAACCAATTTTCGGTGGAAGTTTGCATGTGTATGTACATCATATATTTTTTTTAGTTTTATCATACTCTTATTTTAGAAGTTACAGGGGGGGGGACACACATTTTACCACTTTGGAAGTGTCTCTCGCGCAAGCTATTCATTTTAGAAAAAAATGATATAAGAAACCTTAGTATCATTTTTGAAGACCTATACATAGATACCCCACACATATGGGTTTGATGAAAAAAAAAAATTTGAGTTTCAGTTCTAAGTATAGGGCACCCCCAAAATTTATTACTTTTTTTTAAATTTTGTGTAAAAACCTTAATGCGGTTCATAGAATACATCTACTTACCAAGTTTCAACAGTATAGCTCTAATAGTTTCGGAAAAAAGTGGCTGTGACATACGGACGGACAGACGGACAGACGGACAGACGGACAGACAGACATGACGAATTTATAAGGGTTCCGTTTTTTTGCCATTCGGCTACGGAACCCTAAAAAGCATTGATATATTCATATAGAGAAAGAAAACAAGTATTTCATATTTTTAAGTCAAGACCAACAGAGTCCCATGAATAAAAATTTTCCGTCTTTCATACCAAATCTTTTTGTGTCTTTCGTGACACCATGCCACCAAGCAAACTTAGGACAACTAACATTAATATCCTCCAACATTTTCTGGAGAATCTTTTATGTAAAGAAAAGGTGAGATGTCAAGATGCCATCTGATTTTGTGGAGTACCTACATAGGTACATACACATATTTTTGTGGTTCAGTAGTAACTGTAGTTACACTAATAGAAGGTACCATGCACCAGCTGTGTCGCCCAATCACGTAGACTGACGATGACATTATAAGACTTACGGTCACGGTGACAATCGTTACTAACTTATGCCTAACTTACTGGCACATAAGAAACGTCAGACTCTACTATGTTCGGTACTACCAAATACTACCAAATAAAAAAGATCTAAATGAATAGGAAAAAATATTGTGAAATGTGAATGCTTGCCTGCAGATGTAGAACGTACATATAATATAGACAAAACGCATCTATCTAAATCTAAAGTGAGGAAAATTAAGTAATAACACAAAAATGTAGGAACTGTTTAAATCAAAAAGTCTAGCACGAAAACAATGCGAGCATCCAAAGCGCAGTAAATCACAGTGCAACTCAATTAACAGTCGACAAATCGTTGGGATCTGTATTCGTCCGGTTCAATTCCGATTCGGCTCGAATTAGCCGCGATTAATCGGCGTGCGTCGGGCTAAGCCGGGACTCCGGGAGACCATACGCGCACATCGCTGTGACGGCGGTCGTTATTCATCGAGCCCTGGGCGAGGCGTCGGGAGATAGCGTCGCTTGGTCACCCTTAACTCCGGGTTTTAGTGACGTTTGATTGCTGAAATGAATTAGTACATTCAGACTATTTTTTTTGAGGACCTAGTCAGGCGGGTTGTGACGACTTCTTAGTAGGATTTTAAAGCTTATGATAGCTTAGGATTTGTTTGATACCTATAGCAGTTTTGCTGCTATAGGTATCAAACAAATCAATATAGGCGACGAAATTTGAATATTGTTTGTTTTGGAAATAGTAGATTAACTACACATTGTAAGGTTTATGGCATTTTTTTATCATGTGCTCAAATATTATGCCGATTTAAAATTAAATGGAATGAACTCGTATAAATCAATTAATTTCCAAGAGTTAGAATAATTTTGTCTTTGTTGCATCTCATCAGTATGAAAGGCATGCCATATTAAATTACAACAAAACAGGGCATGCTAATGTTAAATTAGACTTTATAAGCGTGTAGTAGAAAACGTCAAGAATCGCGGCGGTAACATTTGCGTGATTGAATCCTCCACCATTAATTTCAGCGAAGATCAAACGAAGACCGAGGGTGATATTTATCAAGGATATTGCGAATTATTTTAATCAAATCAAATTCCCTTCGTTGTAAACAAATGCTTTTGATTAATGAGACGCGCGACAGAGCGCCGTCGCCGTGATAAAACACCCGAGGAAAAGACAAAATTAATGGTCATAAAATGAACTCTTGTATCCGCGAGATACATAGATGCTGAATGCTACTTCTGATCTCCAATAATTTTTCCTCGCTACCATTTGAAGGATGACGCCCGAGATCGCATCTGGTGACTGTACATTATATCGCGTCGCGGAGTATTTTCGCGTGCCTGGCTCGAGTTTCAGCACAGATATTTAGATTGTCATGGCGAGGAACCATTAATAATAGCGACTTTTGATTTTCAGTTGGCTAATATGCGAAGGGCGTTGCGCAAAGGGTGCCGAGTCACGGCGGTCCCTCGGAATACCTCCCGAGTTTGTCACCGATGCGGTCGTACTGGCATTTTATGTAGCTCTTTGTACTTTGCCCTTTTATGGCTGAAACTATTCGGATAGTTCCGCTGGTGAACCGAACTATTTATTGCGTTTGCTTTGATACCCGCACTTGCTTTATGCTCGTCTGCGTGGAATCCACCATTTTTACTGTGTTCATATTTTTGTATCTTCAGAAATATTTGCCGGATCTTCTTTCTTATGACATACCTATTACGTATTACGGAACAACTTCAAATATAGGTCAGTTCAGTTATAAACTAGCAATATCATCTTCTATAGGTAGTGAACTTTTATTTTAATTTGAATAAAAAAATGTCTATTTTAGAGCCTGTTTCACAACCGCCAGATAAACTTCATCTAACGAGTAAACTTGACATTTTGACAGATTCGCAATACAAAAATTGTCGCAACATCAAATATACTCGCCACATAAAGTTTATCTGGTGATAGTGAAACAGGCCCTAAATAAAATAATCGCGTAAGCAGATCGCAAACACAAAGGTTCAGTAGCATTTTCCAGGGGAGCGCCTAACATTGTATCGTAAGTTGCAACGTCAGCCTATATTAATCTGGATCCGGCGCCTGACAGCACAAGTCAAATTTCTCATCAAAAATAAGAATTAATGGCGAACGGCATTAATCATTAGCTCGCAAACAGCACGAGGTGTCCGTATCCCATTATTTTGCATTACTAATGATATGTACACAGCGATAAGGGATGCTTTATAAAAACCTCCGAGGTATCAACTTTCTTCATCGATTTTGAGTTAGCTCACTAATGTAACGTTCTTTGTCGTTTTTATTCTCCCTACGTAATATCATCATGTTTCTTGTGAACATAGCGAAATACGTCATCGGAATGCTAATAACAAATTAGGATTACATTTTATGCGGTGGCGCGTTCGGAGTGAAAAAGATTTATTGTTCCCTTCATTATTCGGGTGTCACTGCAAAAATGTTTTGCAAGTAGGCTTGGTTATTTACTTTAAATGTGTTCTAACATTTATGTCGGTTATTTTTAGGAGGTGTATTTTGAGCTCATTTCAGTCACATTTCCCTATCACTAGATGAATGAGTGAATTATAAAATAAGTCACACACCTAACGAAGTGTGACAGGAGTAGAGACGTGCTACCGAGCAATCAATTAGCTGCCTTCACTCAATAATTTTTAATAAGTTTGCAACACTAATCACTTCCTCCCCAAAAGGCGTGACTGTTCTATTTCCAAAAGTTGGCCACACTGCCATCGACAGAAGATGTCACTTTTCCTTTAATTACGCATCGGCCTCATTCCTTCGCGCCCTATTAGTACGCATCAATCAATGTTGCCAATACCTATTTTTTACCCCGCGACTGGAATGTTTTTTTTCCCTTGGCGAGTTTTTGTTTACGGAGATTTTTTAAGTGGGGAATAATTTGATGAGGTCCGCCACCCGACTGTGTTGGACGGCACTCTGCTCATTTGTCATCGTCTTGTCATTTCTGCATTTCTTTGGAACAGTCGTATCGCTAAAGTAATTATGTAATTTTTAGTTGCCCTTTTTCCGTTCGACTCGTGGATCAATGCAGCTCTGGCGATTTTGCGCTTGTGCTACTAATTATGTTTATTCAACCATGCAGGCACCGCTGTCAGTAATAAGGAATATCGTGCTAATTTTCATAGCTTCACTGGAGACGGCCACTCATTGGCTAGATATACTTATTTCATATCTTCTTAATATATTATATAAATCTCGTGTCACAATGTTTGTCCTCAATGGACTCCTAAACCACTTAACCGATTATAATAAAATTCGCACACCATGTGCAGTTCGATCCAACTTGAGAGATAGGATAGTTTAAATCTCAAATTATAATCGCAATTTTAATTTATTAATATAACAAAAACTTTAGCCACAGCAACGCGTGGCCGGGTCAGCTAGTGTTATAATATAAAGTTATTCTTTGGTCTGTGTTATTATATAACAGTCTGGTCAGATGCATCAGAAATTTCCACAATCGAAATTGTGCTTTTCTCATGCGATGTTTCACTAATATGTTAAAATGCATCCAGAGACTTCCAAATTCTGAGAAAATATGCTTTCCTCAAACGTTTGCTTTTTTTTAACTTTCACTAGTAGGTAAGCTTATGCATCAGAGACTTCCAAATTCTGAAAAGTTATGCTTTCCTAATACGATTGTAATTTTTTTTCTTGCACTAGGAACTTATACATCAGAGACTTCAAAATTCTGAAAAGTTATGCGTTCCTAATACAATTGTTTTTTTTTTAACTTTCACTACTAGTGTCAATGACTTCTATGTTGTGGGATACATAGAAGTTGTAATGCATCAAAGACTTCCAAATTCTGAAAAGTTATGCTTTCCTAATACGATTGTTTTTTTTTTCTTTTACTAGAAAATTATGCATCATACTTCCAAATTCTGAAAAATTATGCTTTTCTGAAACTATTGTTTTGTTTAATTTTTTATTTTAAAGAAGAATTTGCTTATTTTTTCTAAACTTCGTGTTAGAATCATGATAATTTTTTCGGCAAGGGAAACACTGAATTTGAAAATTCATTCGAAAAACACTATTCAAGCGTTTTCCGTTGATGTATGCGCACTCACACTCGGCGCGTAGTCGGCGCCAAGTCAGCGTGTAAACAGGAGAATACTTTTTATTCCCGCTGTAATTTCCCGGCGGATTTGCATAACAAACCGGGAAACGGGAAAAGGTCAGGAAGCGAACGGAATGGCAAGTGTCCGGTTTGATGCGCAGTCAGCACTGTCGGCTGACGGAGCGCTCATTCGGACGTTCAATTTCACTCGCCAGATTCATGTCTACAATGGCGGTTCCCATATTCAATCTACCCATAGTTTGCCTTATCTAGTAAGATAATATGTAGATAGAAATTTGACAGAACTTGGATAGAGCTTATGTCACATTGATGTCTCTAGTGGGGCAAATAGAAAAAAATAGAATTTTGGGATCCGGCATAATTGGTTAGATGGCGTAAGGATTAATTCTGAAAGTAATAATACAATATATCAAAAAATATACAGATTTTTTCTATTAGATCAGCAATAGTTGAAAAAAGTGGGTATGTGTTACAATCTATGTGTCCAGGTTTAAAATCTATGTAGCTGCTACAGCCAAATCGATTCAGTAGTAGTGACGTTACTGAGTATCAAACTTACATACTTATAATCTTAAATAGGGATATTGAATGGAAGCAGGCGTTATTTTGCGGAAATCCATAATTAGCAGGACAGATTAATTTGTTTTGCTGTAATCCGCTACTTGAAAAGATTCTGTATGGTACAATATGCAGGAACACTGCCCACATGAAACACCATACACAATTTTCCAACACTTTCTTCGACGCACGTTTCGTCCCGAACCGGGACATCCTCAGGAGATGTTGACTTCACAATGCGAAATCGTAGAGTGACTCTCGTGTCAGCAACGCGTTCTTATATACCCTTTCTAATTACTCATCCTATTGTTCGGCCCACTCACTTCGGCTGGTCTCGTACCCCCGAAAACAAACGAAGCATCTTCGCCACTGCTTCGTTTGTTTTCGGGGGTACGAGACCAGCCGAAGTGAGTGGGCCGAACAATAGGATGAGTAATTAGAAAGGGTGTATAAGAACGCGTTGCTGACACGAGAGTCACTCTACGATTTCGCATTGTGAAGTCAACATCTCCTGAGGATGTCCCGGTTCGGGACGAAACGTGCGTCGAAGAAAGTGTTGGAAAATTGTGTATGGTGTTTCATGTGGGCAGTGTTCCTGCATATTGTACCATACAGAATCTTTTCAAGTAGCGGATTACAGCAAAACAAATTAATCTGTCCTGTTAAATAGGGATAGTTAACCTTTTTTAAATTCGTTGCTAAAACTCATCTTTGAAATCAGATTTGTTATTTACTCACACATATACTATTCGGTGCTTATACATATAGCTGATACTATCTCTTTGGGAATTTGCATTGTAATTAGAATCGTTAATGTGCGACTAATATGTTTATAAGCTTTCAAGAAAATCCGAACGTTAATATCAAGGTGTTGTGTGATTTCTTATAAAACATACATGTTGCTCCATCGTAGAAGAATACGTTGCTGCTACATACGCGAATATTAATTTATTTTCAAACTTACTCGTTTAACCGCGCACAAAGATGACTTGAGGAAGGTATCTGCTCGTACCACTAAAACTAAAGAATAGGAGAGCAGTGTAAACGTAGCACGGAATGCTCAGGCCCAGGCGCTCGGGATGCATATTCATGATACTTTGCGCCGCATGCAAATCGTGATTTACACATTGTAATGAATTCTTTTGATCTGTGGATCATATTTGATTTACCACCATGTATCAACAGGACGTACGATTACGTATTCATAGTTTTTCTAGTGAGCAATCCGTTGCCAATCTGTTAATTAAGTAAGTATAGCATTTTGGTAGATACTTAAACCTATCTAGTGCTTACCTATGCTTATACCCTTAAAGAATTTACCCACGTTGTAGCCCTTTCTACTGATGAAACTCTTTCAGAAGCAAAAAAGAGGGCAGTGACTCAGAGGTAGGTAACAATTTATTATACTTCTCTGATCTGTGAGAACTCTGACCAGGTGGACTAACGACATTAAAACAGTCAAGGGGTCGCGCAGGATTTTGTGGGCTGAAAATTATTGCAGGAGGCATTTGTCCAGCAGTGGACATCCGTCAGCTGAAACTGCGGGCAAAAGAAATGAAACCCAAGAAAATTTTAAATCATTAACTTCTTGATTGGCCTTATCAGAACTGAGCGATGCCGATGGCTTAAAACGTAATACCTGACGTGACCTATGACTTGACCAGTTTGTGAGTCTGCAGTCTGGGTCTGGTCTCCGATGCGGCCGATACTCGATGACAGCACGAATTGATATAATTGACTACATAAGTAAGGGCCGTCGCGTCGAATGGCTAAATAACCTCAACCCCAGCCACAAATCAAATGTTTTGATAGGGATATTAACGAGACAATTTGATTGCGGACATATCGCGCTAAATTGCTTCGAAATTATATTTTCTGTTTACTTTCCAAACTCCCCGTTATATGGACGTTTGGAACAGATGGCTTTGTTTCTATTGCGTTTATCGGAGAGCAAACAGTCAGACAATTTTAATAATGTTCTGTATGATATGAATGATATCTGGTAGATAATGTACCTAGCACCTATATGCTTTCAATTTGTAATAAAAATACCGATGATATAAATATTAAGTGGGAATTAAAGGAACTAGAGATATGCATACACGCACGGCTTGTAAATTAAGGCTCAACTCAATTAATAAACTAAAGCTAAACAGACTTCAACACACCACTATTAAGTCAAATTGAATTAATTTTACTGAAACTTTACACAGTTCCGTAGGAGTATCGCTATTCGCCTTGTAGTTTTTAAGAAATACGTGGCCGTGAAGAAATACTACTTGTATTTCTTCACGGCCTCGTATTTCTTCTTTATTTCGTATAGTAGATACAAATTTAGATACATTTACGCATACTTTGCCTAATTAAGAGTCATAACATTAATTTTGAATGAGTTCCATAAGTTTTATCTTGTGCCTCAATTAATTAATTAATCATATCTCTGTATAGGAATCTACACGAATGTCAGTTCCAAGCATTCTTATTCTTATAGGAAATGAATTGAGTAAGTTAATTAAAATTAATCTCTTATCCGTAGGACAATGTCCAGGTTATCTATCAGTGCGCCGAACAATACTATGATCGATGTGTCCTTTGCCGACTGCTCAAGATAACAGCTCTATGGTGTCCGCTCATTAGATTTTATCGGAGACATTTATATCAAACTCTATTTCTACAGCCCACTTTATATTTTGTTTATTTTTTCGTTTTGATTTAAATAAAAAAATAATTGTAATCAATAATGTAATGAGAAATCTAAAACATGCAAAATAACATACGTTGTTATGGTTTCAAAATATGGTTGTTGCGTTAATCCTTATTTTGTCTCTATAGGTTCTTAAATAAATAATAGATGAGCAAAGTATCAGGCCTTAAGAATCAAAACAAGGCAAAGATATTCATCGCACGCCAATATCAGACAATATTGTCTTTGGTTGTTAAGGTACAGTCAACTTCAAAAATCCATATAGAGCTTAAAAGCTAAAATGGTTTGCCATAAACTGTTAACAATATAAAAAAACAACAGTATGAGGTTCAAAATATTTCCATGCATACAAAGGATTGTTTGCAAATTCTGTATCGACTTTTGACGTTAACCGTACATGTTGCGGTGAGTGCAAACGACCACTTCTGCAAGCATTACGCATGCGACTGGTCAGTGTGCATCCAGTGGTCGCAGCCGATGAACAAGTCCAACCGTCCGACGACGAGAGATTTATCCTACTCGACGAGCTAAGATAAGGAAGGATTTGTCTCGTCACATTATCCAAGGAATTGAATTGGAAGTGTGTCGATGTATGTAAATTTTCTGCGGTTATCCCATATGCTGCGTGCCTTGAAGCCGTATTTATGCAATCTGCGGTCTGCCAATTGTATGTCTAGAGTTACAAATTCTGAAAAAGAAAAAAGCGCACTGAGGTCTATCGTTGAACTTGTAATTATGGCATTGGTTAATGCTTTTTTGAAAAAAATGCACATTGGTGATATAGTAGGCATTTACATAAAAAGAAAAGTGAGTAAGCATCTTTTAGGTAAAAATGTTTTATTTTCGACCACATTGTCAGTTTCCATCAGTTGAGGTTGAGTTCAAACGCTAGCCTAAATTGAACAAAAAAAAATAACAAATGCCACATTTGTATCTTCACTTACAAAGTTGGACGCTAGATCCACAGGTAAACGTTCATCGGCATAATAGGAAGCACGACTCGAATTTCCCTAAAGATATCAACAATGAAATTCAACATTATCAAAAAGCATTCCCATTACAGATAATGGTAATGCCCCTAAAAAGTCGGGGAGTACGAATCGTAGAAGCAATTTTGCATAATTATCCAACATTGTGCCCGGAGACAGGCGACGCGACGCTCTGTCGCTTAAATCCTAATAACCTCGCACGGATCCGATCGGAATCTCGTTACGCTACTGTAATCTGTTGCAAACAAATAACTTGTTAGATTTTCCTACTTATGAGACTGCCACCCGTTCGCTTATTATTGTTTTTTTTTTGTGTTTTTGTTATCCAGCTACGGTCTAATTGGTCCGAATGAGACTCACTCATCTATATCGTTTCACAAAATATGCTTAAAAAGACTATCCAGAGAGATTATAAAGTTGTCTCTCCTCACATGGTTACTGCAGCAATTTTTACCTATATTTTGATTTCTCAGTACACAATGAGTGTACGAGTAGGTATGTCACTTATGAATTAATATCTTTGAACGCAATTGATCAGACGTTGCTCTTTCCAAGGACAATCTAAATATGATCGAACCAATACAGATCTTCATGTGCAAAATTAATAAGATTTAATTACCACCCTTAGTGGAGATACTGTCTTATTTCTACGAGTCTTAATGAAACTGCAATCTGATACTGCTACGAGAAAGTAAATATTATAAACCTTGTTGAATAACTTCTGTAGCGAAGTGCCATTTGTGTCCTCATTAAAATTCACGTAACTTCCTCAGGCGTCTTCTGTATTCGTTCATCTATTACGTTCCAATGACAACTTAAATCTCCTCACGTTTTCCTAATATCATAATGAGCTCTAAAGCCTCCGAGACATATTTTATTTTGTTCCCGACGCGTTTTATTTTTCATTTCACGTTTCATAAGCGAAATTTCGCTTGTCCCTCTTTACATTTGGCAAGCGTAATGCCCGGGTCGCTTAGTGCAGTTTTATTACGGTATTAAGTGACGTAATTTTTTCCATATTATATTATTCAAATTTAAATAACTGTCTCCGATTTCCCCCGCAGAGGTCCCGCAGACTTCTTGTTGTCACCCCCTGAATCTTTTTCTTCTCTGAAAGGAAAAATAAAGATGTGGAGTGGATTGCGGATCGACACACAGTATTGTAACTTAACTTAAAATGAAAACTATTTAAATTGGTTAATTTGGTTTAAAGTCGTCAGTCAAATCAAGAATCTTATAGAAGTTGATTTCTTGTATGTATGCTAATTTTATAGTAATAATAATGTGTACATTCGTTAGTGGGTGCGACAGACACATTAAAACAAAAATGAAATTTACAAATGGAGATTTTGGAGCAACTTTGGGATAACTTTCAAAGTTCGAGAAAATTTTATCCAATCGTGTTTCTGCATCGGAGCTTTAAAATTAAAACTAAGAAAGAAGAAGACAATTGTCTTCAACTGTTTTCAACCTGCAGGTCACAAAAAATTGCTTAAGTAACCCATATATGCCGTTAAATGTTAAACCTAATTTGCTTCTGATAATAAAATTAGCTGCTCCTCATCGGCCCTGTTCTGAAATGGAAGAAGTTAGGAGGCCGCAATTTTTACAAATGACATCGTGACGTTTATGCGGGAGGGTGGGGCCGGGGCGGCCGACAACTCATCATGTTACTTCCTTCCTATTATTTTTGCATTTCGCCCGACTTTCGCCGCCCTAAGTGTTTATCTTTTGTCCTTTCACATTGATAACCTTGCTTGAAAAATATGTTCGCAAATCACAACACTAAACATGATTTGTACGAATAATTATAATAATAGTACCAGCAATTTTGTAACAATCAATTTCGAAAAATTTAAAACAAAAGCAGAGGTCCCTTTGACCCTTGAGGAGAGGTATTCTTCTTAAATTATGTGGCGTTTTATTTAAGGTCACGTTATCAAATGTGAATTAAAAACTATTTAACTAAATATTATATAATGCAACGGTTAAATAAACTCGTCCTCCCTTAAATTTGCTAATCTTAATACTTATTTCGAATTAGACAAAACATAAAGTCTGTTATCTGCATAAACATATAACTTTTTGTTTGCTTACAGCCCCTTGCTACTTGTATTTTCTTCATAATTTATTCCATTTCTCCCCCATACATTGGCATCGGCCGCTGATATTTTTTATTCGATTAGTAAACCCCTAAGGTGTTTTTAGCCTTTTTTCGCTCGATTTTCTTCGAAGCTTTGTTGACTGTTACGGGGGGTTACAATGCTCATTTCTTGTGGATGAGCAGGCTTATTTATTTTGCTGTGTATACCAACTGTTTCTGTAGCACGAATATCGGGATTACAACAAAGAAATTTTGAAGAAGGTGTTTGAATGCGCCATTAATTGGAATTCATTATTTTCTGAATTTCGTTTTTCTTATTGGAAGTTTATATCGCTGCATAGGGATGGAGCAATCATATTTTGATAGTAAAGCCCTAACATACATAACAGTAAATTGCAGTTTAAACAGTCAGTTCTTTTTCATCTAGGATTTTTGGTTTATAAATTCTTAAAGTCAAACTATTCAATTGTTTGTTTATAAGTTTGCAATGAGTTGAGATTGCAAGTATCTCCCCAGTTCATTATTCACTTACTTATTTGTTGCATTCTTCTTCTACATTTACACAATTAATAATTAGGCTGTTACCGCAAATTAATCATACGTCGCTCAAGGGGAAAACAGAACAATTGAACGAATTCTTTGTCGAGTCGCAGCGGTAGACTCCCGGAATGCCCCTAGTTTCTAACCGCAGTACTTACACACTCGATTTGTGTCGAAGAGGAGACGGGGGAAAGGAAACTTTTTGATGGATCGGACGGAGTTTGTTTTGCATGTGAGTGATATGTCTGAAATAATAAATGTTGAGGCGTCGACGCTTCCCCGATCTCCCCTCGGGAGGGTGAGCTAAAACGATTTTTGATTTGGGTGTCAAGCAAATGTTTTACGCAGTGACGCTCCGAGAGGATTTGATTTTCTTAATCGATTCCACGCAATCCAAATTGGAAGAGCTACTGGTGCATAGATTTTAATTATTACAATCGAGTTAATGCTGCTGCACTTTGAAGCTCTTGGATTTTTTACTGAATTTATCTGCCCCTGAGCCAAGTGATAATATAGAAATGGAGCACAATTCAAAAAATGTATGCGATTTGACGTTCAGTGAGCGTCACCAAGATTCAAAATAATAGTTTGCATATTTTTTTTTAATTTTGTTCCATTTCTATACGTCGCGTCGTAGCGCTATTTGTCACTCTAGGGTCACACAGAAATACTTAACACCTTTTGCATATGAGCTACATCAGCTACGTATTGGTATTTCATCAGTTTGATGAACGTCATGTAACTCAGCGACACGATTAAAAGCGTCATAATACTTACGATAATCAGATTATGCATACAAGAACGGTTCGGAGCGCGGATCGCCGCAGCATTAGGCAGTATGAACGGTTCAGAATTAACTAATCAGCGAACATTGGCCCGGGTGGTGATTGCATCGCATTGTCCGCGCTCGTGGCTCCGGAATATCTGTTTAGGCCACTGCCAGCCCTGTAATGGCAATGGTTAACGTTAACTAACTTAGTTAACCTTCATAATTTCGCTGGCGGAGCATTTGCATATCCATTTGGTGTTTGCGATAGAATCATATGCATACTCATAAAATTCAATAGTTTTGGTGGCGCGACTCCTCTATTTACCTGCCGAGGCTAATTTAATTTGGCGGATTTAAAAGCCAGACTAGGGCATTACGGTATACAGTGTTTGGTTACAACCGACGAATAAAAAAATCTTAAATAACATAGGTCAACACGAACTGTGTCATAATAAGAGGGTATGATAAACTCAGATAGATTTATCGCTATTTCTCGAAAAGAAACTTTTTTTTTAATGTACACCAATTCAAATATAATAAATAAATAAATAAATACCGGACATTTTACACGTCGCAATCTAGCCCCAAAGTAAGCGATAACTTGTGTTATGGGTGCTAGATGACTGATAAATATACATACATACTAATATACATAAATATAATATATTGAAACTATGACTTGAAAAGTTTGCTTTTGTACCTACCCCATTGCATAGTTCTGTAACTCGTGTTTTAATAAAGACATCTAACATTATTTCAACTAAAGGCAAACCCTTTAAGGGAAATGGGTCCTGGATTATGATAGACTCTAAATTTCAATTTTAAAGCTGAACGTTTGCGTTTCCTGTAATATGGATCCCAACAAAAACATTTTCATGTAAAATGTTGCCAGACGAGCATATGGCTCACACTGTCAAAAAGTTATCAGATCTCATGTAGGGCAAGACTTCTGACTTTATACACCCTTAAATACAAGCTCTAACTTCACAAACTGTACATTTTAGTTACAATAATGTCTTGGCCGTGGGGTGATTTACTAAAAATCCTGAAATACGTATTTAATTGTTTATTACAAAGAGTCCTTATATCAATTTTGAGACCTCTAGCATCAATATTTGCCGTAGTTTCATACAAACTTCCATCCCCCCATACGAACTTCCAACCCCCTAATTAGATGGATTTGGGGTGATTTACTAAAAATCCTGAAACACGTATTTAATTGTTTATTACGGAAAGTCCCTATATCAATTTTGAGACCTCTAGCATCAATATTTGCCGTATAGTTTCATACAAACTTCCATCCCCTATTTTAAGGGGTTGGGGGGTTAAATTTCCAACTTTTGGAATTTTTTTGTTGGTTGTGTACTAATTCTAGCTTACATACCAAATTTCAGCTTTCCAGGACTTCAGGAAGTAGCTAGGAATTTTGATGATCATCAGTGAGTCAGTCAGTCAGTGACGAAAACTGGGGTTTTCAGATGTCAATAAAATCTAAAGTATAAGACCTGTGATATTGAAACTTTATGCGTTTAATAAGTTCACCGGCGACATCATTTCCCGAGAATTTTGATTATCTGGAATAATTCTGGCCTAAGTTATAAGGGTTTAAAAATACGGCGAAACACTTCAAGAAAAGATAGGTAGTGCCCTCGCGCTTCGCTTGACTCGTCTGGCGGGGACACTACCGTGTCCCCAGATTAGTGATTTTAAACTATCTGAATATAGAATTGTAAAAATTTTCCGCTGTTGTGGGTTTTGTAATGAATACGACTGATTATAACATGAGATCTTTGAAATTAACAAACAAATATACTGTTTTTGAATTTGAAAAAAAATTAACGCCTCAAATGAACCTTAGAAATTCCAAACATCATCGATCACATTAACAGTTTTGTGATGATGAGAATAAAACGAAGGAAGTGGAAATAATTTATTACTTTATTGATACAGGCGTTATCTTTTGTCCGATCGGACTGTGATGATTTGGTCATTTCTTTTGGATTCGTTCAGGATGCGAGGCCTCATTTATTTTCAATTCGTTTAAATTGGATTGTCAAATAATATCCTGTTTTCGAAAGTAATTGAAAAAAGTTTATTGATTTACTTGTTTTGCATGATTTTTATACAGATAAGAATTCAATGATGTCACCAGGAAGAGACGATTTTGTTTCCGTTTCATGAAAAAAAATTTGTCTTTACGAGAAAGTTTAAGTTTTCAATTCGTCTCAATATTGTGAGTTAGTAACTTAAGAAAGTAAAGACAATTTCACATTTTAAGAGATTCAAATTTCAAGAGATTCAAAATCATCATAATTTCACAGTTCAAACGTTTTAAGAGATGCGGGAATTAACATTTTGATAGCGGCGAAAATGAAAAATGTATTAAATTCAAACTGTGTTCCGTGACTTGTCAGTAAAGTACCGAACCACTCCATTTCAAGGGTTCACGCATAGAGCACTGAGGTGTAGAGACACTGCGTTACTTGTAGTCAAAAGAGATGTTGATGAAAATGAACTTACCGCGTTCTACTATACATAATTTAAAATCGAGTGATTTTAATTAAACCTTGCATATATTCAATAACACCAGGAACATCATGATAATGGTGCTGAAAACCTTTTAAAAACGCAAGGCGGCGTTAAATTCTCAGTTCTGACTAATATAGTGCATGAGTTTAAAGAACAGCAGTAAGCTAATCAAATATTTTATAGAACTAAGAAATTGTTTAAGAAATAAAACATATATTAATTGTTTTTACAATTATTTGTATATTTCAATCAAATACCTAATACCTGGTGGAGATAGATGGTTATTAATATACATAGTAGGATTACAAATGAAAACTTGAAATTACGAATGAAAAGCACTGCAACAAGAAACATTTTATGGGATCTCTCCCCCAGAATTACTCTGTAATCCACAAAAGGGTTCCGCGAAGGCTTAAAACAGCCACTTATTATGTATGTTACATTTCACTTTCAGACGTCATTTATATTCAAATGCTCAAAAGGCATTACTGGGCAAAAATTGTAGCATTAACCCCTTTGAAATGAGCGAAATTGGTTCCGACAAGGGAAATCATTTTTCAAGATCTGTTTTTTTTTTCGAATTTACTGACTCATACTGGTAATGGATCAGGTTTATTCACTTATAGAGGTTTTGATTAACCAATTGTATCAAACATTGAACGCATTTTGAATAAAGTAAGAATGAATCATTAAAGAAGGTACGGTACACATTATTAAAATCATAACTTTTTCACAAATATTTAAAAAAAAGGTGGACTGTACTGTCAAGAGAGGAAGGAGGACCTTCCTCTCTTGACATTACAGTCCGTGGTCATTATCATCCTTTTAGTGATATTTTTATTGTTCTTCTATTCTATTTGTTATTGTTCTTGTATTCGTAGAGTCGCATCAAACGGCCGAATTACACAGCAAGATTTAATTTTTCGATTAATTTACGATTTTCGAATAGTTTGGACCATCCCTTAAGTTGGGTGCATAAAAATAACTGATAACAAAAGATATCCTGTTAATAAATATACAATCGCAATTCAGTTAAAGACAATCGCAAATATTTGCACGAAACGAAATGAAACGGAAGCATCAAAAGACCAATAACTCACAATCAAAAAGAACCTACGGAATTAGGGTAGCGGTACGGATCCGTACAAAATGATTACATATACCGTCTTCATCCGTTCACAAAAGAACTCAGCGGGGTCTTATAATATTATACTTCTCCCTTTGTGGTAGCTCCGCAACACAGTGGGTAGCATGCTTTATGGTTTCAAATGATAAAACTGTTTGTCAGTGGCTTTGTTTGGATTCGTTTTGCGTTGTGGTGTGTCCGATTGGCGGTGTTTATGATTTTTCGATTGTATCTTTAACGAGGTTCTGACGTATTCGCTTTTCGTTCATTTTGATTTGGCTTGCATTGTGATGCTGCGGACATTTAAATGTAGGAATAGATACGGCATCTACTTCGATATTTGCTAAAAAAAATTTATCGACATCAGATCCATCAGAAGGAGGAGGTTCTGTATTCCACCTATAAGCTTTTATTTTCTTTAAATTAGAGACCCATCGAAAATATTATTTTCATCGTTGTTTATGCTGCATATTTTGCTGTTTTAACGAGTACTTACCTTTAATCTATATGTATAGGAGTCTTGTGGTGAAAAATTATTCCTACTTCCGGATCAGCAAAATTTATTAAAACACATGAAAGAAAGTAGAACACTCTTGGCAATCTTTAAAATACTCAAACAAAACTACCGGTAAAAACATGAAGGAAATTTGAAGGTAACATGAAACATCTCCCGCCAATAGTATAGGTACTGATAATTATAGTCTAATTCTCAACAGTCGATTTACATATTGGTCTGAACAGTTACTGATACAGTGCCTGCAGTATAAACACGTGTGAGTGAAGTCTGGGAGGAACGCAACCAAGACGCGACAAAATAATAACACACGGAAGCGTTACGCCCTCAGGGCTCTCCTCCAAGTCACGAGTACTCCATTCCCTTCCGTCTTACTGACTGATCTGAATAGCAATATCTGCGGAGTATTACAAACTCAGTTTCACCAATAATACCTATTTATTATTTTGATATTAAAATATTATTCACTGAAATATTAAGAATAATTAATGAACACGTTGTAGGTTTATAGCTTCTTAAGATTTAATTATAGCAAAATCTAATCCAATCGTCTTTCAATGATTTGATATATTTTGTCATTCGAGTGATATTAGGTTCTTAGTGAACATGCCGACTTTATTATTATGACGGTCACTTTTTATTACTTTAATATTCGTTATTTTTGAGTAAATTGTTTTCGTTATTTTTTGGGTAAATTGTCTGTATTTTCTATAAATTTAAAACAAATTTCCATTGTTCCAGGTTGCGTGATGAACGGGGTGATATTGAGCGTGTTATTGCAATGGACAAGGCGCGCGAGGGTTCACATAATGGTGAGAGTACTTACTAAGTAATTGAAATAATTTCACTTATTGAAGGCTTAGTGGAAGTCACATGCAAACTATATAGAGTTCCAATAAAGCTATACAAACTAACAAAGACCTGCATAAGGATTCATCAAAACGTACCATAGGGAAGCTAACTTTGGACACATTTCGATGTTTGTTTTGAAATGGTCGTCATCATTTTATTTCTGTTATCTTTGTAGTTGATAAAGTACGAGCAGCAAACGAGCATCTCTGTCATTTTCGGAATCATTAAAAAGGGTTAACTTTTCATCCAGGTTCCTCTCCAGGCCACAGTCCTGTGCTAAACCTCTCGAAATCTGGTTCCGGGGAGCGCGAACGGTCGGAAAGAGACCGCGAGCGCGCAGAGCGGGGCGAAGGCTCGGCGAGCGGCCGGAGCTCGGCCGCCTCACGCCGTACGCCGCAGCCTCCACGCATCCCCTCCACTGCCGCGGCGGCGTCCCCGCGCTCTCACACCGATGAGAGCGACGCAGCTCTGTCAGATCAGGATGACCACAACGTCAAAGACGAGGATGACGGTGAGTCATTCTACTTTACTCTATTTACAATAGTCCATTGCATCTACCTCTGATCAGTTAGTTCCTCACACACCAAAGAGGGAAATGCAGTTCGTAAGACCAGGATGAACACAACGTCAAAGACGAGGATGACGGTGAGTTATTCTGCTTTACTCTATCAACTCTTGCCCATTGCATCTACCTCTGATTAGATAGATAGATAGATAGATAAATACTTTATTGCACACCACAGAATAAAAATATGACAAAAAGAAGAAATAATGAAAACACAAACTTAGGAGTACAACTTGGCGGCCTTATCGCTACATAGCGATTTCTTCCAGGCAACCAATGGCGTGAAGGAATATTTTACATTGAAATACGAGGTAGGTGGTGCCAGAATAAATAAATATAATAAACTACTTACAATAAATTACTTATACTAAATATAACAACAAAAATATTAAATATACTTGTACATATCTATATTATTCATAATAAATATAAATAATAATATATAAATAATACATAAACAATAAAAATAATCCTCAAAAACAAAAAACAGAGAAGATGTAATAAATCTTTAAATAACATATACATAGGTGACAGTAATTATTCATCAGCACCCAGGCAACTGAGATATAAAGTGGTCTTTAACTAGTCTTTTAAACTGTCCTATAGTCCGGGCCTCTCTGATATCAAGTGGTAGGGCATTCCATAGTTTTATAGCCCGAACCGTATAGGACTTATTAAAGAAGGAAGACTTATGGGCAGGCATCAACAAAATAAGTTTCCTCGAAGAACGGAGCAGACCTCCAGATTGCCCTACGAAATTGAATTTTTCTTTCAAGTAAGGTGGTGCAGCGGGATGAAAGAGAACACAGTACAGAATGGAAAGAATGTGCAGATTCCGGCGAAGTCGAATAGGTAACCAATTAAGGCGAGAACGAAATTGAGATATATGGTCATATTTGCGTACCCCAAATATGAATCTAATAACAGAATTCTGGAGTCTCTCAAGCTTACTTAATTGGTTTTCATTTAAGTCGACAATGCTTGCATCAGCGTAATCAAGAATAGGAAGGAGAAGAGTCTGTGCGAGCATAATTTTGGTAGGAATTGGAAGAATAGATCGAAGGCGACGCAAAGAACCCAAGGCTGCAAACAATTTCCGACTGACTTGTTTCAAATGCTGAACCCAGCCCAAGTTCCTATCAAGAATCACTCCCAAATACTTTACGCTCTCACAATACGGGATTACAACATTATTAAACTTAATAGGAGGAAGTGACCGCCAATCAATTTTTGATATCTGCTTTTGGCTGCCAATAACGATTGCCTGTGACTTACTCGGATTTACATTAAGGCCAAAAGATTTGCTCCACTCAAGGACGGAGCTAAGGTCTGAATTCATTGTAGCTATTGCATGCGGCAGATTTTCAAATGACGACTGGGTATAAAGCTGGACATCATCTGCATACATGTGGTAGAGAGAAGAAAGGTTATGACTGATTGAGTTAATGAAGATGGAAAAGAGCAATGGTGACAACACGCCGCCTTGGGGCACGCCAGCAGAGATATCGCACCAAGAGGAATGAGTTTCCTCAAAGCGAATACGCTGCCGGCGGCCACCAAGATAACTCTGAAACCAGTCAATAACTGATGGAGATATGTTAAGAGAACGCAACTGACTCAATAAGATATCAAAATCCACCGTGTTAAAAGCATTGCTAAAGTCCAGCAAAGCCATAACAGTGAGTTGCTTATTGTCCATACCCCAACGTATGTCATCAGTAACTTTTATTAAAGCTGTAACCGTACTATGACCAGGGCGAAAACCGGACTGGAAAGGATTAAACAAACAGTTCCTATTTAGGAATAAATTTAATTGCTGATAAATAAGTTTTTCTAAAACTTTGGAAAGGAAAGGAAGGATTGAGATAGGACGGAAATCAGAGAAGTTAATAGGAACAGCCTTTTTTGGAAGAGGAATAACATGAGCGCTTTTCCAGAGTTCAGGAAATTGGGAGCAAGAAATACATTCATTTAGAATATAGGTAATAACAGGAGCAACGATATCAAGGATAGGGATAATCATAGTACGGCTAATGTCATCACTGCCGACAGCATTCGAAGAAATGGACAACACGTTCTTCTTAACATCACATACAGTGAATTGACTTAACTCGAACGGAGGATAATTAGGAGTCGGAGTTTCAGCAAGTGAATGAAGAGTACGTAATTTATATGAACTGTCAAAAAAGTTCGAAGCAGCAGAAAAATGTTTATTTAAAAGCTCCAAGTCAATACTTGGCGGAATCGAAATGTTATTGGAAGGTTTACCGACTCCGACCGTTTCTAGAAATTTCCAAACTCTGGACGAGTCGCCGTTCTCGACAGAAGAGTGAATATGGCGTCGTTGTGCATCTCTACACAATGTATTGCAGCGATTCCTGGCTTTATGATATCTTCTTCGATTTTCATCGGAGTTGTTATTTTTGAACTTAGTTTTAGCAACATTTTTCTTTAAAATCATATTTTTCAATTCGTCAGTTAGCCAGGGAGCAGGCAAGTGCTTCATTTTGACTGGATGTATAGGCGCGTGGACGTCGTAAAGTTGAGTGAGCAGGGATACAAAAATTTCAACTTTTAGATCCACACTAGGAGCAGTTTCTACAGCTGTCCAATATATTTTACGAGCATCATCACACAGTCGATCAATATCAATTCCTGCAAAATTACGCCGCAGAAGTATTTTGGGTTTCAATTTAGGAGGACGCACTTTATACGAGAGAAAAATAAGATCATGGTAGGAAAAGGCATCGGCAGTACACTGACCGTGTTTAAAAACGAGGTTAGGAGAGGAGACCATTATTAAGTCAAGAAGTGAAGGAGAGTAGCCGGGAGAGTTATGTGTAGCGGAAAGGGGAAGAATTTCCATATTACACGCCTCAATTATGGACTCAAGTTTTTTAGCCCTGCTATCACTTTTTAGTAAACAAGTATTAAAGTCACCCATTATTATAGTTTGACTGTAAGCAGGGACTAATGATTCTAAGATGGTCTCAAAGGATTGAAAATAGTTCGTTAATATGGAGGGGCTGTAGAACACACCCAGGAGAATCTTTGCCTGGGA
The DNA here is from genome assembly GCA_036785405.1 of Coenonympha arcania. Classification (NCBI taxonomy): domain Eukaryota; kingdom Metazoa; phylum Arthropoda; class Insecta; order Lepidoptera; family Nymphalidae; genus Coenonympha; species Coenonympha arcania. The sequence goes on along the minus strand of CM072063.1, from coordinate 3,361,193 downwards.
CATACATACTTCAATAAGCAAATGCTCAGCACCATCAACAGGAGGTGGTTGACACGACGAGCTAACAATTTGAAAAGGAATGTGGGATCTAAGGTAGATCGCCACGCCACCACCAGTTCTGTTGGTGCGATCATTACGAATGAGGTGAAATCCTGGTAAAGAATATGACGTAGACGGCAAACAGGGTTTGAACCAAGACTCTGACACTAATATGGCGTGAATATAGCGGGACTCGAATGACGCAAGCAAGTCTGGATAATGAGCCGGAATACTTTGAGCATTTATATGAACCACATTGAAATTTTTCACACAGTCTGAGAAAATAGAATTTAGAGCGACATTGAGTGGAATAGAGGTAATTGTACTGTGAAAACTTGTGTTCGTCAGGTCCGTCTCATCGCCTGAGGACGCCGATAAAAATAAATCACTGTCAATACTAAGGTTTGAGGATGACATCGTAAATATAAGTACTTAAATTTATAAATAATAAAATATATTATAATATACAGAATATTAAACTAAAATCTAACTAAATTAAACTAAATTAATAAAATAAAATATTCCTCCACATACCAGCCTTCTAAAACATTATAGAGACACTAAAAACTAATACTACAAAAAACTATGCTATTGAAAATAGTAGTATATTGATATTATCTATGGATTATATTGGATTTAATGTACCTATACAGAACAAAATGAAACTTCAAGGTTGTCTATGGTAGCACGACAAGTGACAACTGTCATTAAACAAAGTCCAAAATGACGTTCGAACTTCACACGATACCTATTTGGCATAGCTGTCAAATGTCAATTTTAACAGAGTCACCTGTCATTTATTTGAGAAGTGTCAATGTCAACGCAAATTTGTGAACAATCACAGTGAACAATAAAAACAAAACACTTACTTGTGGGTACAAAAAGAATAAAAAGAATATATAATTAGTGTTCTGTGCTAAGACTAAAGAAAAAACAATAATTTGTTAAGTTTACATATACTGAGTGTAGTAGGTACCCACTTTAATTAGCAACAAGCACACAATCTATACTATGGCTTTATAATAAAGTGGAAAAAAAGTAACATAAATGGCAAAGATAAATACAATTTACTTCTTATCCCGCCTAACTCTGTGAGGTTGGGAAGCAACTTTAGCGCCAGGAACAGCAGTGTTAGCACGGCTCCCTGAAGTACTAGCTTGGCTCATACCGGAACTTGTAAGTTCAGCAGTAGCCGGCACAGGAGCAGCCGGCTTGGAACCAATACGCTTGACTTCAGCTACTGTACTAACACGGTGGCGTTTACCATCAGGCCCTACGACTGTGATGAACCCATCTCTAGTCCAGCACCGTGTTACTCCAAACTTCTGCCTTGCAGCCTGAAAGGCGTTGTGCCGTTCCTTGGTTAAGAACTCAGATAATGTTATTCCAGTTCCTTTGAGTTGTGTCTTCGAGAACCAGATCTTATTCCGAAGAGAAAAAACACTGAATTTCACAAGAATAGCACGTACTTTTCCATCCTTCGGTGGACCAAGTCGCTTGCAGAAACTGAGATTATTTACAGTCAGCTCCGGAACCACAAAATGTTCTGTCAACACCTTCATCACAGCAGTGGAAATATTCTCTTTCTGCACCTCCGGGACCCCATGCACCAACAACATCTTCCGCCTACTTCTCATTTCCATAAGGTCACACTGCTGAGAAAGCACCTGAACTTGCATTTGCAGGTTTTCAAGAGATGCCATAACAAAAAGTCTGAAAGCACCAAACTGCGCAGCAATATTAGATGTTGGACTAGTTGCTGGGATAGAAGTTTGTACCTGATGTTGAAAGTCTGCCATACGCGACTCAAAGTGCTCTTTCAGTGCTGAAATAGTGTGCTCAATCGCTTCCAGACCTTCCATGCTCAGTGTTAAGAATTTCCAAGTTGTGAATATTAATATTAAGTCAAATGTGCTTATGGATTTTATGCTTGGATTACTTGCTGGTATGTAGAAGATGGATTATTAAAACATTTTACACTAAATACCACTTGATACTATTTTTTTATAATTTTATCCTTAAGAGATCTATAAAAACACATGTCACGTTTTGCACGCCTACCCGCCGAAAAAAAAAAAAAAAAGATTAGTTGGTTCCTCCCACATCAAAGAGGGAGATGCAGCTCTGTCGGATCAGGATGACCACTACGTCAAAGACGAGGATGACGGTGAGTTATTCTGCTTAACTCTATCTGCACTCGCCTCTTGCATCTCCCTCTGATCAGTTAGTTCTTCCCACACCCAAGAGGGAAATGCAGTTCGTTAAACCTGGATGAATACAGCGTCAAAGACGAGGATGACGGTAAGTTATTCTGCCTTTCTCTATCTGCACTTGCCCCTTGCATGTACTTCTGATTAGTTAGTTCTTCTCACATCAAAGAGGGAGATGCAATTCGCCGAACCAGGATAACCAATACGTCACCTGAATTCTGTAATAATCAATTCTGAAAACCGCCTACATTTTTGTTAATCTATGAACTCTATGTAGCTCTCTTCTAAAGCAACAACTTCAAATTGTGTATCAGCATGGTACTTGGATTCTTTCTTAAAATTCAACGTGCTTGACATACATTAGTACGATGGGAATCACTTACTAGACATTTTTGTTTCCTATTACCCAGGTAAAATGCAGTTTGCCGATGTAATTTATAATATTTTCAGTCGGTCAAACACGTTTATTGAAAATTGATCCTCTTAATAAGTTTCATTATACGTAATCACAGATAGGACAAGAAAGTACCCGTGTTGCATTAGCACTAGCTTGTACCTCTCCAGCGATGTAAACGTCATATTACGTTGAACTAAATTACCCAGTAATATAGTCGCAAACCCTTTCAACATTCGTAGTTCAGAAATTATCGGCAGTAAATGCACCTTTTATTTTAAACACCATAAAGTACTTAAAGTTAAAAACTGCTTTTTACATTGTAACTTGATGACTATAACCATGTTTATTTGCGTTTAATTGAAGACCGTCTATAAAAGCAGGCAAGCTGAAAATAAGCGCAACTATCTTAGTAATTGTACCTTCTACTATTACAGATATAGAGGAAGTAAGCATTGGTGTTATTCATTGCAAATGTACCTTGATTGCTAGAGCCTAAATTATTTCTCGTCTCTAACCCACAGCTCCGCACATTTACTTATAATGGTCCGATATAATAAAATCTTATTACGAGTATCAGCCACGATCACCTTTAATGATGATCTATGAATAGCACATAAAATGATGCATTCAATTTTACACCCTGCCTGAAACATTATAGATCGGACGGTGACTTCCTTTGCAACGTTCAAGATCAATATTTTGACCAGCAAAATGGGAGAATCTAATTCGTATGTAAAGTTTAAATCTCTACTTTTCTTATGAATCTCACATACAAGTTTATTCATCACAAAAAGATATTGCATTACATGGGAACTGGAAAAGATTAATAATACCCGAGGAACATTAATGAGCCTTCTTCAATGATTTCGCTATTGCAAAACATCATGAACTATTAAGGCTATTAGAGATCAGTGATGGATGATATGACAATTTCTACGCTAACACACAAACAATAAACATACGTTCTGTCGATTTTTTTTGTAATAGATTGGCAAATATGCTAATCAAATTGGTACCCTGATGATATTCGTTATTAACTTCACGACATCATTAATTAATTTACGTATTTTATTTATGGAATGAGGCGAATATTATGAAAATTTGCTTTTAAATATAACTTTGATTCTAATAATTATTGTCATTTTCGAATTTGCCATATTATGTATTATGTATACCAAAACAAGTTGTGTATACATTACCAGACATAAATAGTCAATTAAAATCAAAGATGTTGTTAAAACGTCTATATTGCTAGTTGATGAATACCTTCGAATGGAAATGACGTGAGTCGTCACATGTCATAACATTAACCAAAAAGTAAATAGCTATTCGAAGCTAACAATAGGTGAGGTGGTAAAACAATAACGAGTGTATGTAGATATTTGGATTGTCAAAGGCAGTAAGTTCTACCTAGCGTGGGAAATAATGTTGCTTATGTTCACGTAGTCTAGGAAAACAGTAATTTGTAAACGTCGGTTTTGTTCTATTACAGTCCTGTTTATTAAACATTTTTGATTAGGATTTTCATTATTTGTTTGGTTTAGTTTCGTTCACACCTTTAAAATTATCGGAACCATCAATATGGTCATCACAAAAAGCTTTTCGTTTATGCCCCTGTCATTCAACTTTGATCTTTTTAGATGTTGCCTTCTTCTTTCAATCATCACACTCGTTTGTGACCTGATTGTTGTTTTATATCCGTTTGCTTTTATTAGTCATGAACAATTCATAAATCAAAGTGAATTTTTAATTTCAATGGCGGAAAGTTCATTTTCGTTCGGTCGCCTCGTTTAGAATTTCGTTAATTGGTCTTATTAGGAAGATGGTGTTGTGACAACTCGAAAGTGCTATCGTGCGCATCGACAATGACGAAACGATGTTGACTTCATTATATGATGAGCGTTCACTATCTTGTCAGTTAAATTAAATGTATCGATAGATTACTTTGGGCCGTGAGAGACGCCAATCGAAACGCTTTCTTTTTTTTCAAGTACATCTGTTACTTATTTGAGTCCGCTCAATTCAATTAAGTTAATTTTATCTCGAATCCAAATAAGTTAATTACATTCGTGTTTATAGTAAATAGCGTTAATGTTAAACAGCCATGGGTCGAAGATACTTTCACCGGTATAATTAGTAGTATTGGAGCTCGGTCTTGAATCGCAAAAGGAAAACTAGCGGTACAGAGCATCGAAGAATTTATAAATCGGTTTAGAGACAGCCCATTCGGTGTCGAATGGCTTTACATGTCCTTATTCCGACTAGTATCGACAAAACAAGTTGTAAATTGAGTTACCCTTACTCGTTAGGATTGGAAATATTGTTTGTTCATTTCAGCTTTATTATTGACTATTGTTAACAACACAAAATATTCTTAGGAATTATTTCGTTTATCAAGTTTCCTTTTAATGAAGTCTTGATGCTAATATCGATGAATTTCTTTTCTTGCGGAGATGGCCATTTTGAATTAGCTGCAATACGAACCCGACAATTGGAATTCCTATTACTAGCATTAAAAAATCAGTCTAAAGTGAATTACGAAAAAAATACTAGACAATCTATCTTACTTTCAATGCAAGTCGACGCAGCTTGTTTCAATAGATATTAGGAACATGATGCTTATTATAATCGTAAGCAATAAATAAATAATAAACGTAAGACGCATTCCATTGGAATAGGCCATGCCCTTGCTGCAAAGCAACGTACGGATCACCACGCGATTTCCATGTACCACGCTATAATAATAATTGTTATATGAATGATTATGAGAATGATACACGCACGCGAAGCTCCGTCGTGTATGAATGTTTTGTATTGAATCCTTTAGAGTGAAGACTCCTTGCGGTGCAATCCATGAATTAAAAGCAGCCGATAAAAAAAGTTACTGGTCTATCATGCGAATGTAAAGCGAATAATTTAATGGCTTAATTGCATGATTTCATGGTCAATGATAAAAATAGCTCTATTTATTATGTCGACATGCTATGGATTCAAATATCTATAACAACATTACCGAAGAACTGTTTTACTGTTTTAAATAAAGAATTTTTGTTTTTAGTTTAACCACTTATCATGCAGGAATGGTTTGACATGTATATAATAATAGGTTTTTTTAACATCGGTTAAAAGAAAATTAGAAATCTTGCAAAGGCTTTAGCAAGATTTTTAACATCGGTTAATGAAAAGATTTTTAATTTTCTTTTCCCGTTGAACTTTATATTTCTTAGAAAATTCAAGTTAAACAATCATTTGGACAATATTTACTACTGTTTTGTTTTACGGTATTCTTCAGTTTTGTTATCCGATGACTAAAGAAATGTTTATCATTGGCAAAAGGAGCAGACCTGAGCGACGGTGAACGAGACCTCCCCACGGATTCATCGCCGGCGCCTGTCAGCTACCCCCCACAAGGCTCGCCGTCGACGGTGCCCGTGGACCCCACAGCCGACACTCTGGTGTCTTCCACCGAGACCCTGCTCAGAAACATCCAGGGCCTCCTCAAAGTCGCGGCAGACAACGCCCGTCAACAGGAACGGCAAATTAGTTACGAGAAGGGTATGTAGAATGAATTTTATTAAATAAAAAAGCTCATGGATCCACCCATATCTCAGTTCTTTAATCTAGAAAGGTAAATTTTATCTTGGTTCCGTTTATAATCTAGACAAGAATTAAGAAACGATCATTGAATTCCCATAGGATCATCCTGCGGAAAGATACATATATTGTGCTGAGTCCCAAAATAATCTGTTGTTAACCTACAGGTTAACAGCAGATTATTATTTCACGACTTAATCAAAACAGATCTAAGTAACAATCGATTGATGAAGTCAAATATGTTTTCTCCAAACGAACCTAACACTGTAGGACATAACCTCATCCGAATTAGAAATAAATATAAATGCAGGCTAGAGATACGTTTTTGAAGAACGAGTAGATATTAGTATGGGTACGAGTACCTACCTATTAATTTAGTTACATGAACTCCTGGTATTAGCAGCAACAGCATAGTTAAAGAACATAGATAGTGATAATTCTCTACCGCGACATTGAATCAAATGTCAATTAAGGATCCTTGAAGCGTAAGCATTTAGTAATTTACATATGAAATTAAGGCTTATAATATTGTGAGGACTCTAGTCTTAGACATTATCCAGCAGGAAGGCCTAGTGATGTAAATGCTATAATCGATATAAGACAACATCGCGCGCGAATCGATGCACCGTAATCGGACGTATAGCAAGATCGATTATCTCTTAGTTCTGTGACCATGTACCCTTAGCTAGCAAGTTACGTACTTGCATCCAGTTACTACGTATTTTATATCGCACTTTACATTCCACAATATTTATCGCAGTATAATCTGAAACATTAAAATTGTAAAATGCAGCATAAACTGCGGATCCGTAATTGCAGTAATAGTATTTCTCAAGAAAATTATTTTTACGGTAAGAACTAGACCAATTTAGCTTTATCGTGTAAGAATTACCACTATTCTTACTTTGTGAGAAGTTAATCAAATGCTTAAAACTGTACTGTCTGCTTATAACTTCTGCCACATTATTAAAAATACTACTAAGGTACTCATTTATTCTTAAAATGAGCATTAAAGAGAAGGACACTGATAGACAGAATGATCTATCGACTCACAGCTTAAACCACTAGATGAATAATGAATTGAGCTAAAATTTGGCATAGGTACGTATAGCTACCATAGTAACTAATCCGCTACAAAAAGATTTTTGAGAATTCAACCCTGATTGGTAGAAAGTAGGAGGTCTCATGAGCAAAGCAGCGCGCGTCCGCTAGTTCTTAAATACTTTGCGGCCATAAAAACATCAAGTGAAGTTAAGGACAACGCGGGATTGTTTAACAATGCGAGGATCGACGCAGGCGCATGTCGTGTCTGCGCAAATAGCCGTAGAACAGATGCGCCTGAGTTATAGCGCAGCCCACTATCATTACCCGCGATTCCATTCGGACAGCATAATTGTTTAATTGATATTTCTGCAAGTTATTTATTCTCGTCATTTCGTTTTCACCATGAGAAATTTCCTCGTGCGCTATGGGCTCGCTTAGTTTGAACTTTGCACAATCGTATGTAAGTGTAGTTTCAATATAATTTCTTAAAAATAATGAACAGTATGACAAGAGTCAAGAACTCAAGATATTGTTGATGTGCATGCTTTTCATTTTTCTCAACGACTTTAGCTGCCATCTCACTTCAAGATGATGATGAATGTTTAACAAACGAGTTTATAGCAAATTTGTAAGTACAAATAAACCTAGCCGTATTACGAAAATAAGCATAAAATGGTCAATCAGGAAAAGAAATATCAATATTGTTAAGCAATACAATAAAAAGTTGAAATAGTGCGCGAAATCTCTTGACTATAAAGGCATCCTAGGAAGATAAATAGTGATAATAAATAAGTATCCTACTTAGTATTCCAGCAATAGATAGTTAAAAGGATGTAGTACAAAAAATATAGCCTTAAGTCAGATAAAATTATTGTAATGTATTCAATATCAACATTTTGCCGATGCCTAAACAAAACGAAAGCAATTGTTATAAAAAACCATAAAAATACAGAGGTTGAGAAAACTCGCGGCTCGACTCATCATCAAACTTGAATATCAATATTGCGCCTCGAGCCAATTGTATTAATAAACAAAACAAAATGAGAAATAATAATGCTATAGGCCAACAAAAGGTTCCATTTCTCCCCCTGACATGTAAACTGTTAACGCAGGAGAAATATCCTCCTCAGCCCGTTGCATTAAGACTCCGAATCGCTTATCTATTTACTAAACCCGTAATTTTGTTATTACGATAATAAAATTATTGTTGATGAAACATTTTTTCGAATCGATGTGTCTGGCGAACCTTACCGTTGATTTTTTTATAGAAATTACACCCGCTCGCGGTCCGCCTCGCTCCAAATGATAGGTGCATATCGTTGAAAGCTTCGTATTCACATAAATCGCATTATACGTACCTATAGTATCTTCTTCATATATTCTTATTGTACCACAGAATCCATCTGAATATCTTACATAAGCATCATAAGCATCTTATGTGTTTTCAATTGACTGAAAACATTCCTTTCGTGGAACGTGGTAAACGTACGTCATCTGTCTGTCGCCCCTCTATACGGAATGGCAGATCGCTTATATTCTTATTGTACCACAGCCCATCTGAATATCTTACATAAGCATCATAAGCATCTTATGTGTTTTCAATTGACTGAAAAAATTCCTTTCGTGGAACGTGGTAAACATACGTCATCTGTCTGTCGCCCCTCTATACGGAATGGCAGATCGCTATCAGATGTTCGCCGACAATTTTTACACTAGACGTGGTGAGTGGGTGTCGCACAGACAAATGTACTGCATTCACTGCCTTATCAGATACGGCCGGAGGGTCTTGTGAAAGGACTACCCCGTGATAAAACTCTTTCGATTCGTTTCTGTAAATAGACTGGCTATGAATGGGAAATAGGTGTCGTTTGTAAAATCTTCAGGTGCACTATATAGGAGTATAACGCGAATGAGACATGCGATTTAGAAAAGACCTTCTACGCGTATTTTGTCAAGTTCTACCGATTAACATTCTTTAAATTTAATTTAGTTAATCAAAGTACCTCATACGTAATCTAATTAACTCTATATTAGAAACATAATTGATTAATTTTCATGAAGAATTCAAATGAAGCCTTCTAATTTGTTACAAACATAAGCTAATTAAGCGATAGCGATTTTTGCACTTGATTTTAATTTGTCATTTAACTTTATCTATGTATCTATTCACAGTGATGACCTTTACCCAATATGTATGTATGTTCACGTTCTTGTTACTTAATTTCATTTTAATACTAACAACACTTAGGTGCCTATTATCAATTTTAAACTGTGTTAAAAGCTCGTAGCCATTTCTCTCATCGCGTATTTAATTTAAATGTTCACTCCTTTGTTTATAAAGCATTCGTAACACGCAGAATCGTTCCGATGGCAATCACCGCGACATAAATCCGCTTCGGCTACTCTTTAATCCTTTATCCTGTTAATTCTTACCGCTTAGTTTATTTCTGAACCAAATGGTCCGGTCTTGTACCTGGTTTTGTTCACCTCTTTTTAACCGACTTCAAAAAAGGAGGAGGTTCTCAATTCGTCGGAATCTTTTTTTTTTTTTTTATTTTTTTTTTTTTTTTATGTATGTTCCCCGATTACTCGAAGATGCGTGGACCAATTTAAAAAATTCTTTTTTTGTTTGAAAGGGTATAGTTCACAGATGGTCCCATTGTCACCAAGTCAGGATCTGATGATGGGATCCTGGAGAAATCGAGGGAACTCTTCAAATTTTACTAGCACACTTGAAGTAATTTGGGTATTGTTTAAAAGAGTAATTTTTTCCAGGTTATATTATGGTCATCAGGTCGGGATCTGATGATGGGATCTTGGTAAAAATCGAGGGAACTCTTCAAATTTTGCTAGTATACTTGAAGCGATTTAGATATTTTTTATAGTTACTATTGCATTTCCTAGCAGTCATCAAGTAATGACTGTATTCATCAAGTCAGAATCTGATGATGGGATCTTGGAGAAATTGAGGGAACTTTTCAGATTTTAGAAGCATACTTCCAGCGATTTGGGCATTTTTTCCAATACCTTGCGCATTACTTGTTTTCCACTAAAAAGTAAAAAATAAAATGGAAAATTCTTTCCAAAAAACCAACTTCAAATGCCACTACAAAGAGTGAAATAATTTTTAATGTACACCAATTCGAAGTCGGGCAATGTTTCGTTCATTCACTAATAGTCCTCCGTATTGACGATAATTTTGTCGTTTCTTTGCACATTAAGTTTAATAATACGAAGGACTATTAATGATTGAACAAAACATTGCCCGACTTCGAATTGGTGTACATTAAAAATTATTTCACTCTTTGTAGTGGCATTTGAAGTTGGTTTTTTGGAAAGAATTTTCCATTTTATTTTACAACTATCAGTTTTTGTTAAGCTAAGTGCTGTTCAACGGACAAATGGCACATGCGCAAGTAGATAGGATGTATTTTATGGGGTTCTGTTAGAAAGGGAATTCCACTTCCATATCTAGAGATAACTGGTGTCGAGGACCGTGGTAGTCATGGTCCTGATATTGAATATTGCCTTGTCTTAAATATACCATTATGAGTATTTATGAGGCCATGGTGACTTCAATTAGTCACATAGTGTATTATATATAAACAACACGATTACTCTAAGCTTCTACGTAATATTCGCTGGTTATCTTGTCAACATTTAAAATTTTGCTGTAAAATAGACTCGATACATTAACTAAATTGTACAAACAGCATTTAAAGCTTAAACATCTGACAGTGTCAACAGGCAGAAAGCACACAATTTCAAATGAAACCTTTCTTATTTCGATGTGTTTATGATATAATTTGCAGTGATATCGATTTGCGGTGGAGGGAAAAAGGCCATCAATAATGTGGAAGTGACCGATGGAACAAACAAGAACTGGCCAATGATAAAAACTGATGAGCAAATAGACAGACAGGACTTGTGTACTCAGCTAATGGATTCAATTGATATGAAAGCTTTTACAATATTGTCAGGGACATCGCCATTATGCTGCGCTGTAACCAAATTAGCGGAATTGGGTTGTTTTATAATATTAGTCAAAAAATGCAGCGCCCTTTATTGAATTTTTATTGTGAACATCGTTTTTACGTTTTAATTTCTACGTCCTGTGTTAGAATTACATAATCCAAAGTTCTTTTGAAAGAATAGATACTAGAGTTAGATTAATTTTAGCGTGTTATATTGTTAAAGCGCCTGTGTATAACCTTGATTTGAATTCAATAAAGTCGTTATACTGAACCGTCGTCGTTGAACCGACGGACGTTGGGGACCCAAAGTGCTGGAATGGCGACCCCGCACGGGAAAGCGCAGTGTTGGCAGACCTCCGACCAGGTGGAGTGACGACATTAAAAGAGTCGCGGGAAGGCGCTGGATACAGATGGCGCAGGACCGTGCGGGCTGGAAAGCATTGCAGGAGGCCTTTGTCCAGCAGTGGACATCCGTCGGCTGAAACGAACGAACGAACGAACGATATACTGAACGAATTAAACAAATTTCTGTATATGTGGTTTACTTTTTAGTACTTAGACAGTGACTACTATTAAAATAATGATTATGTCTAGCAAATGTTGCACCAATAAATGTTTATTATGTTTCAATGATGCCTATAATAGCGTGCAGTTGATCTTGTTTACATTTTCTGCGCTGGTAAGGTTGTCGATCAGCCGTTACTGGCTAGCTCCAACCGCCCCCAGGTAACGAGCCACCGCAGATCGCGAGATATACCAACGACGCATTGTTGTGCTCCGCGCCAGCTTTCGCACCATTGTGCATACAGGCCGGCCGAACATCTCTTGCGCCAATCTTTGTTTGTTTACCCCAGCGTGCTGACTTGAGTTATGGACTTACTTTATTTTTAATTTGTACCCAACTACGGCAAAGTCTGAAGGTTGTGATTTGATCCAGTATGTATGGATGATCGTCTGTTTCCGCATAACTTCTTCTGAATTACTAATCATAATTCGACAAATGAGGTATCGTTAGAAGCTTTCCGTGCGTCCGCTAATTATACAAATCTATGCAACAGTACACTTAGTAGTTATAATACAGCGCCCTCTAGAGGGCTTCAAATGGAAAGACTTAATTAGCGCATTTTGAATCCATCTCAATTTCTATTAGCTGTTGCTTTTTTCTGTCATTCTTTTCTTTCTTTCTTTTATTTTGTTTTGAAACATGCTATTTCTCACAATTCTTATAAATGTATCTTAGATCTATTGCTCGCTGTTTTACACGTTCTATTCACTTGATAATTGAATACCTACAGACTTGTAGTCACGCTAGTAAATATTATAGTTATCAGTGCGTACAGGTATTCACTTCAGTATCTAGAACTATTGTAATGCGAAGCACAGTTCTTGCCGAAATTAGTAGCTTGTTTCATCTTTAAAACCTTTTTAGTGTCATTTACTTTTTGCTATTGATGTATTCTTTACCTAATATTTATTTTTCACTAGTATTCTCGAACTACTCGTATCAGCTGTAATCAAAGATCCTAGTGCAGTTAGCCATCGGATGTGTAACAGAACACTAACGCATCTGCATAAGGTGTTACCGTGACTGGTACGCGGTTTCCATACCACTTGGTCGTGGAGTAAACAATAACTGACATTAACGGGGGTATTAAAATGGCATTCCTGCAATGTACCGATATGTGACATCGGGCGGCCATATTGGATTACTTGCGCGTGTCGCTCCGGTTTCGCTGTGCACGCGACTCGACCACACGCGCGCCATCTCTCGATTAGTGGACATATGAAACACCGATGGATTATGTTAATGCTAATCAACTCACCAAATTAGACGGCGACACAACTCGAGAAGTTAACCTACTTACGCTTATACCTACCTTTTTATATCCAAACTAGTAACTCCGTACACCTCTGATAAACTCTCTCTATAAAAAATATTTCTTAAGTACGAGTAACTATTATCTATTACCTAGGCTGATATAGGTTTTCACTATTTATCTAGGTAGGTAATACCCACCTAGAAAACCTATTCTTCATGGAAGTATAATACCTACTACTACCTACCTAAGTAGATGAATAATGAAAATCTATCGTACTTATTTGGTTTGACGATATAACTCTGAAAGGTAAAGAAAATTTAGTAAGTATTAATAAATATGTTTTGTGCTTCATGTTTATTAGGATTCTGATTAAGGTGATTTAACCAAACACAATAACATAAACATTTTGGTAATAAAATACACATCTATAAATTCATAGACAGTAGCTCAAATATGAATCCTGTACCGCAACAAGCTAAGATACTCCCTTAGGATCTTAGGACGGGCGCATCGAACTGAAATGTCAAATAAGTTGTAACTTACACACGAATTTCAATCTTCCACCGCCTCCAGTAGACATGAATTCATTTGTAGCGTATCATACAGTTGTATCATTTGGTATCTAATCGTTTAAATATAAAGGGGTAAAGTGAGACAATCGTAAAGTTTAATAATAATTACATTCTCAACTCTCCTCCCGGCCTGTGCGCAATAATTAACCGCCCGGAATTACTTAGCCGAAATAATTTAATGTGACGTACGCCCTATTACGAATACGTATTTGTGACGTGTACGATGACTTCATTGAAAAGGATATAGAAATATATTCAAATCGACTGTGCGATAACAATTTCATTATGTATTTGCATTAAACCATCTTCAACTTAGAACTTTGGATAGAGGTTACACACAAGTTTTTAAATTCAGTCAAATTATTATTCACTACACTATTTTTATCTTTACAGATTGGCAAGAAGGTTATTTGAATAATTTGAATAAAACAACAAGTCAAGACACCTCCACCAAAAGCTTTGAGCGTTAAACAATATTTTTTATAACCTCTACCTAATTAGAAACAACAGCCAAAAACGATAGGTATGCATTTTTAATTTTATATGAAGTAGGTAACAATCCTAATAATTTCAGCCACAAACAACATATCATAATATGCATGAAGATCTCGGTTCTTAATATTTAAAACTGACGTAAACCGAGGTTTAAGAGCAGTTATTCCGGTCAATTCTAACAGGAGCTCCGGGTGCTCACTCTGGTTCGGTAATTGCAGTTCACGGCTCACTGGTCATGTGTTGTCCCTATAGGGTGAAACGGAACCCCTGTTCTAGTTGTAATTTACATACGGAATTACAAGCCGGAATAACGTCGTTCCATATGTTTACGGCATGATTCGGAAGCGTGTTTATGAAGTGTGATGTTTTCGTGTCAATTTTAGATGAAATCTTGTGTACAAGACGACTATCCAGTAGGTAGTAGTAACGTAACTAAAGGAAAACAGTCTTTATATTTATTCAAATGCATGCTCAAAAATCAGACACAAATTCTTGCCAAACTGGGCAACCAACGAGTTGGTTGTAGGTTGTAGGCTATAATGAGGCTATAATGAGATTCAAACTATATTTGTATTGCAAAAGAGAGCAATTAGATCTATATACAAAATGAAGCCACGCGAATCTCTTCGCCAAAAATTTAAAGAAATAGGTGTTCTTACAGTGGCATCTCAATATATTTATAATTGCTTACTCTTTGTACGTCAAAACATTAATAATTATAAGCAACGTATAGATGTAAGTAACCGTCCAATTAGAAATGGCGGACACAAGTTAGTTGTAGTACCACACCGTTTACGTAAAGTACAGAAGTCCTTTGTGGGGTTGAGTGTACGCTTCTACAATATGATCCCGAAGTCTGTTTTGGACTTACCTTTACACAGGTTTAAAGTCACTGTCAAAAAACATCTAATAAGTCGGGGTTACTATACTATTGAAGAATTTTTCAATGACAAGAATTGTTGGAATGATAGGGATATATTTCCATCTCTTCACGAGATATCTTAAAAATTATGTATTAATTATTGATATTATTTAAGAAATTGTATATAATGACATTTTTTTTTGAAAAGAGCAAGTGCCGAGTTTCTTGCCAGTTCTTCTCGGTGCAAACCTGCTTTCCGAACCTGGCGGTAGAGTTTTGACTTTTCATAAGAGCCTATTAATTGGGCCTATGTGAAAATAAAGATTTTTCATTTCATTTTCATTTCATTTCATTTCATTTCATAATGTTTACGACGTACTGGCCTTCACATATTTCAGGGTTCGGGATTTGAGCCTGACTTTTCTGTACGCTTATGGCAACATGTTAAGTGGGTATTATGGTAGAGGAAAACATTGTGAGAAAACCTGCATGTCTAGAGTTCACCATTTATGATGCTTCCAAACCATAATTACTTGACCAGCGTGATAAGCTACTGATAGAAGATAGGAAAGTAATGAGAGATTAGTATTAGTGTAATTTTTTTTAAGTGTGTAAATCTTAAACATTTTTATTAATAACAAATTTATATCATTAGCCATTACTGTATAAGTATGTATTGTGAGATATCATCGTAATATCTTCTCGAAAACAGTAAGGCATTACTAATTTCCCAAGATAGGTAACTTTATCCATCGCGCAACATTGTACTCCTACCTTAATGTTCCGAAGCCTCCATTACTTTTCATTAAAACTTATTTATCATAATTTCAATTCCCTCAATATGAACAGGAAATCGTAATAATATAAATCATGTTGTGCAGCTGGAACTCCGCGGGGGTATAAATATTCTTTATATGCAGTTAAATTTTTAACAACGCGCCCATTACATCGGGAAGTTTGCAGAAAAATGAAAAATTACCGGTCAGGGAGCGACCGCAGGAACATCTCATAAGGAACAACTAATGAAAGCTTAGAGCCATTCGCATAAATCTCCCTTACATTTTTAATACCAATATATCCTCGGAGGGGAGCTTCCGTCGGGAGGAGAAAAAATGAAGCCGAAAAACAAAACGTTTGCGGAGTCGCGCATTTATATCTTATTTAAATACCAGATGTTGTCCGCTTATAAATGTGGATATTTTTTAATCGGTACCTTACCGGGGACATAATGGTATCGCCCGATCTGCCGTCAGCTGGTATGTAGATGTACGGGAGTTTATCGTGTTCGGTGGCTAATTTAAAACTGTAGGCCGCGGGGATTGTTCGCATTTCGAGCAGCGGCGTCATCCCGCGCCGCGCTGATATCTTTCTTGACCCGTGTACTTTTTATTTGCTTCGTTACCTAAGCTTTTTTCGTATCGTCCCGAATCTCGCGGAGTCGTGTAGTCTCATTAAAATAATACAGGGCTACCGGATAATCTTATCCGGTGTGTTTCGATCGCAGATTGGGTGCGCGTGCGCCGATAACACCGCGAGTTATTCCGCCGGTGCTCACTGCTCGGTGCTCGCCGCAACCACCACTATTTTTAACTCATTTTGCAGGCGACATCTTCATTATTTGTACTTTAAATTTTATATAGTGCAGCTCTTGTGGTGAAATAAATATCTCATGTATCTCTCAATGAATAATAATGAAAATGAATGTTTAAGAGGGGGTATACACTGAAGATGTCAGTTCAAGATTTGATTTATACAGTAGTAAATCAAGTCTAAACTATCTGAAATAAAACACACGAATATTACATCATATTTTCGAGAAACTGTATTAGTGAAAACATAAAAGGTTAATTTTTTGTCGATAAAAAAAAATCCCGAAGTTGCGTCCAATTTCTTACAATTTTCAATTTATTATCAATGTTATACGTATGTAGCCAAGGTTTAGGATTATAATTCCAATAAATATTACGAAGTACTTGTATTATCGTTTTCTTTCTAAGTTATGTATTTTAAAAGTTATTACAGTAAACTATAAATTACATCCTTATTTCGCGTAATACGCCATGCTCTTTTGTACCAGAACGATGTTTTGCGCATGACAAGTTTTGCTAGCCTTCAGCCCCCTCTTAAAGATAACCAACTAAATTCAATACGAGGTAACAATTCGGGAATCAGTATCAGAGAAGAACAAGTAATAATCTCAATCTCTAAAAAAACAAATAAAATTCTCATGCCAATTTTTGTTACCAAAACTACTCTGAAACGTCTCGACCGATTATCATGAAATTGTGGTCGATTCTGATGTGTAAATCTTTAAACTAAACTAATTTATAGTAGTACCTACTATCCTTTTCAATCTGCTCCCTATGGAAAAGGATATCACTATTTTTAATTAGTTTAGTTTAGAGATTTTGTACAACAGAATCGACCACTATCAGTGTGCCTATACAATGTAGCAGTATATTTTATGCAAGCAATGTCAATGGTTTATTAACATTGCTTGCATAAAATAAACAGATTCGTGTCGTCAAAAAAAAAAGATGAAAACGAAAGAAAAGATTTTATGATCGAAATTTCACACATAATAAAGAAGGGCAATTCCTATGATTATTAGCGTGGAGACTGCGGGAATAATCCGCCTCAGTAGCATCGCCGTGTGACATAAGCCGGAAAAATCTAATAACACTAAAATAAAATTGCCGACGGTTTGTAAATTTAAAAAGCATAGGGAGGAAAATTCGTTTTCCGCGCGCCCGTGACAACCATTATCGTTACTCTGAATTTAGCTTTTAGAAACATCACGAATCGACTTACGTAAATGCATTAGTAGGCTGCCGGTGATCAATTACTTGGTTATCGCACATCATTTTTGCAGATTATGTTAATTAAAATATTTACATAGTAGTTTATGGAAGATCGTCAAATAATAACATCATCTCAATTGGTAAATACCCTGGACAGGGCGGACCTCGCGACGCCAAAATGTCGCCAGTTTACTGATGGCAAAAAGGCTTGTTTTGCCACCAACAGTAAGGCCACGCTGTAGTTCGATCAGCAGCCACCTATAGAATTTTGACAGATGACGCTATCGTCTGCTTGTACGAAAAGGTTTACGTAAATCTTTCGGATGCCCAATATCCTGAGGTTTCGGTGATCATCTTATCTCTTAGTTTAGTATTGAGCAGGGTGGTTTTACTAGTAGAGCGGTTAATAAACATTAAAAATCCAAAAGTTGAGATTAGCATACATAACTACGTTAGCAGTAGGTATGTTGATTTTAATAATTATAATACCTATTGTAATTTGAATCTCTCTCGATTCGCACCTCTCGGTTTTCTTAAGCATTTTAATCAGCAATATTCCTCAGTAATACTTCCTTATGCTATTACTATTAAAATTTCACCTTCAAACCGCTGAAGGCTTTCATTCACCCCGCTAAAAAGGACCAAAGAGGAACCAAAAGGGAGGAGTGAATGCGTTCTTTTGTTTCCCTTTCCAAAGACCCATTTCAGTCGCATTCACCTTAGCGCCCGTTTAAATTATTTTGCCAGTTTTGAGTCGTAAATTTTGAGCGGACTTTAATTGTTATTTTAACTGCAATATAGCAACTTAGTCTTGCAATGGGGGCTGTGAAAATATGTCTTAATTCGCTCACCCTATGACTTATGTGTTACGGCTCATTCAGAGTTTGCGTTGGTGCTAAATCTTGATTGTTTTTATTTACTGTATTAGAATGTTGGCTTCTGTAAGTGTAAGTAGACGTCAATAATTGCTTTATAGTGATATTGGGCGTTGTCAATCGGTTGAGATGTAGCTGATAAATAATTTATTTAGGTAAACTTCATTTGAAAATTCAACGAATGACAATTATTATTCGATAAAGACGTACCTATTTATATTCGTTATTTTGTATGTAGAGGCTAAAAAAATGTTTGAGAGCCACACTTAGATTAACATGACTGCCTTCTAATTATACTGAGAAAACGAACACATATCCCGGGATAAGAACTTTCATGGTCGCGGGAAACAGTTAGTTTATACCTACGTGTATAGGAAAATAAAAACTTTAGTTATTTGCTTCATGTAAAGTTGTGCACAGGGATATCGCATTCGTAATTTAAATATCATTGTTGCTCTTGCTGAGTGCACGAAATTGAAGAGAAATAAAATTTCCCTCCACGACCCTCCGGGACATCGACTTCTCACCGACAATCGACTAAAAAAATACAGAGGATAACTCCCAAACGACTTTTCAATTCACGGCAACACTTATCTTTGAAAACGGTCAAGTGAGAATAAATTTAAGGGACGAGGTTCTGTAGGTTTTTATAATCATTGTAGCGGGGAGGAAATCACGCGATGCTATAATATTATGGATATTTTCAGTACCTACCTACCAAAATAAAATTTAGACGTCTTTCTAATTCCTTTCTCATCTAGATTTAGTTTCGAAAACATAATGCCACCAAAAAACAAAAATTAATTCTCTCAATTTTGTAATACTCATTTTAAACATTTGCATTTTCATGCATTATATATTAGATATTATTACCTATTTGCTTTACTATCTCTTTTCAAGTACATATTATGTAGCTATATTATGTTATTAATTTACTGTATTTTCATAAAATTAAAATCAATTTAAAATCGGCATCTAGTTTTGTGGGTTTTGATTCTTGAGTGTC
Source organism: Coenonympha arcania (assembly GCA_036785405.1). Classification (NCBI taxonomy): domain Eukaryota; kingdom Metazoa; phylum Arthropoda; class Insecta; order Lepidoptera; family Nymphalidae; genus Coenonympha; species Coenonympha arcania. The sequence goes on along the minus strand of CM072063.1, from coordinate 3,341,504 downwards.
CTTACCCTACGGAACCTTAAAAATCGATCCTTCAAAATCGATTACAATATCAGTTAATTACTTCAGGCCATTATTAAATTGCGTAACCGCAATCGATCCTTTTGTTTATGGGTTTCGATCCTTTCAATCATCTATCCAACCATTGAGTTTCGGTATAATAAAAATTGACCATAATTATATATTCCCTTGAACGGAGCATCACTTTTATTGTTATTTTATTTATAAAGTAGTAATTTTATACTCGGACCCACTCTATCAAGTTTTAAAATTTGATTGATTCGACATAAAGTTCGATTTTGTTGTAATCTTAAATATATGTGTGTTATAAGGCCTTGTCGATGCTGATATTTAGATGCATATTGGACATATATTTTGAAAGTTGTCCCTAAGTAGTTACAAGAAGTCATGAAAAGATCTGTCTTATTGTCTAAAAATAAAAATAAAGAAACTGCAGCCAGTTTTTAGATCGGATATGTCATTCCCCTACATTTTTCAATTTCTTTCCATTTAGATATAAAATAAGCAATCGACAGGTTCTTATGAAGGCTAAAGGCGCAGTTTCTTTAAAATTTTGGACGTGATCAAATCACGGATTCAAGGAGGTTATTACAGAATTGATCAATGAACTTCACTCATTACTCGGTATCTTCACTTAACACGGGCATCACACAATGCGCAGATAGATCGTCCAGGACTCACAGACCACCGGGAGCATCTTTTGTTAAGATGCCTAAGCTCACAAATCGCTAGATGCGAAGATACGGCGCATACCGACGCGAGCTTTAATGGCCGCCTCGCCGAAGGTAATTTACGTCTCATGTGCGAAACCACTTTTAACTAAAAGCCCTCTAAATTACACCATACGACTGGATTGATTTGAAATTAATCTTGGATATCCTTCACAACCCTGAGATAAAATTGTAAATGGTGATTCCAATCCTGAACGTCTGATTATAACCCGGTACAACGATACCTAGAAAAAAATCAACACAAATATGTTTTGTACATCAGCAATGTAATTAGTGAATAAGAAATAATATTGCAATTCCTCAGGTATACTTTAGAGGAAGTAATTTCTGAAAATAATAATAAGAGAAGATAAAGCTTATCTACGAGTAATTATACCTAAAAAGGACAGTAGCTGATACGAAGAGAAAAATTAGAAAAGAATCATGTTATGAAACTAAAAAAAAGTTCCATAATATTTGTAAAAAATATTAAAGACGTCATCATTAAACCACTACAGCCCTGGATGAGCCTTGCTTTGGTCAAGCAAGTTTCTCCTGAAAATATTAATGTAGGCATTTAAATAACCCTCATCTTGTGATATTGTTACACTAGGAACATTAAAAGAAAATTCAACAAACAATGAACAAGACAACGTTTCACTTTACAAGATCGACGCCCAAGATAGTGAACTTGCTGGGCTTTATTCTTGCTCCTTATTACCGGCGTACGAGCAAGTTAACTTGTCTTTGTGTTATCTCCCAGATTATTGTTTGTCGATATGAACCTGCCCGGTTCTCCCTGCAAAATATCTTCGTTTATGTATAACAGATCGATGGTATCAAAAGACGATATTTCTGGCTGAAATACTTAATACTATCAATTGTTTTCATCTGACCATGTCGTTGACCCTTCATTATTAAGATTGAGACACTTTTTAGGGTTCCGTATCTCAAAAAGAAAAAACGAAGAACTTATGGTGTCACTTAGTGGTCCGTTTATGTCTGTCTGTCGGTCATTACCTTTTATCATGGGAACGTGTGCAAGTATCAAACTTCTAAATAAATATAGGCCGTTTACGGCGCAAAATACATATATTTCGACACTCTCAAGGAAATCAATGATTTATAGAACTGACCTAGAATATAGTTCGGCAAGTATAATATCGTCTTATACTACATGTACAAGGAAAAATCTGAAAACCATACATTACAATACTTTTCTAATTAAATGATAAACAAATATAATCTTATTTTTTATAATAAGTCTCTACAAATTCGTAGGTACAGTAGGTAGGTACTCTCGGCAAATGAGTCCGACTCTTTGGTTTTTTCTATCCTAGTACTCGTATTGTCTGTTATAATAATGGTAGTTCATTTCAAACATTGTAGTCAAAACATCGTAAATCCCAATAAACGAACATTCTCCAAAAGAAAATGATATCCGAGCGGATTAGTTTCTAAGTATTAGAAACGTAGCTGCTAAGATCGCAAGTTAATCAGCATTATCCCGACCTCCATTACGTCAACTCGCCTAATTGAATAAGCGACTAAATTAAACGGAACTGGCATCACCACTTTCTATTCAAATTCGACTGTAATGCGCTTACGTGCCCGTTCTTAGGGATACTTGCGAGGCGAAGGATGAGGGGTTTAAGAAAAGTTCTTATTTATTGTTTAAAACACTCTGTTTTTAATAAAATGACGTTTTGATTTTAATTTACCTTCCTAAAATACTTACTAGACTTATAAAATAATCATAATTTCCGTTCATAGATTGAGTACCTCAGTTATCATACTAATATACTAGTCTATTAATTTAAATAAATAAATAACTACTTTGTAATTACGGTCACAATACAGATCTTGTCGCTAATACTCTCTTAGAGAACGACGTACCAATGACACGTATGAAACGTCTGGAATACCCTCCCAGGCACTGTCTTTCCCACCACCTACAACTTAGGTTTTCAAATTAACAGTAAATAGGCTTTCCTAAGCCAGCGCGCTTCACCTTAGAATGCATGTCATCACAGTTTCCTGATCATTACAAAAATCATAAACTGACAAATATTCAATTTACAAATTAAGTAAATGTTTATTCACTTATTTAGTATTAACATATGGAATAAGTGAATAAACATTATTCATATTATATTAAAACCAACTAACTAACCTGAACTAATTAGACAAATAGTACTCGAAATCCATTTTCCCGTAATCGGAAGTTGCTCCCCAATCGTTTCCGTCAGGTTAGCTTTAATTGGAAGTTATGCAAATCTCCCAAATCAACTCCTTCACAATGCTGGATTCCGAATGAGTTAATCCGTGTTTATGTTCTAATCGGCCCCTTTCTCGGCCTTGTATATTGAATATACAATGCCTTTTGTGTATCCTATTACCTTACATTCAGGTTAATCTTTAGTTTATGATATTTGTTCCATTTACCAATACAATAAAGATATTATTCACCAAATATGTTCCCATTGAAATACCATCTTTATTTGAATAATTTAAAAAATAAAGTAAAATATTTGACAGTCAAATCTATTTAAATAATAACTGCAGAGCTTAGAAATATAGTGAACCGTTTAGACATTATAGATTATATTATATGCATAGGTATTAGGTGTACTTAAATGAGAAACTTTTTTTAATGTGAATAATTTTCTTCTTTTGCAGCGGAGCTGAAAATGGACGTGTTAAGAGAAAGAGAAGTAAAAGACAACTTGGAAAGACAATTACTGGACGAACAAAAAATGAGAGGTAAGCCTAATTTCTTTATAACGTCTCAAATGAGGGTTTGATGTTATCCAAGAATTTCAGGAAAAAACACCATTTATAGATCAATATCGATGATTACAAAAATCCTCATCAAGAATTAGCCTACTTTTTAATTATCACTATTAATTTATCGAAATGCCTGCGGTAAAATTTTAAAATATCTACGATAGAACCACCAAAAATGAACCTAGCTTCAAGCGAATTATAGGTTTATCCACTTGTTATAATTTACTTACTACTAATATCGTTGTAACTTAGAAATGGAGGAGTAAATAAACCTTAAAGGTTGTTGCTGTATCGCATCCATGTCATTTGACAGTCCGGAAAGTCTTGATTGGTAGGGTGTAAAATGGTAAGCAGCCTCATCAAAAAAAATCAGACCACTCCTGAGTTAATTAAAAAAAATACCTAACATTGGCAAACTGGCCTCAATTCGATTCCGGGACATCTCTCTTAAATCCATAGCGCGTTAAGAGAGACACTGTTAAGAAAGGTCAGGTCATATTGACTAATAACATTTTGACATGTTTTTATCTCATGATTAATGATAGAATCCCAAAAGTGGTGAAAAAAGGCAACTACTAACTAGTGGGGTGTAAATTGCATGGCTCCGTAAATCTCCGGTCACGACGCCGCGCTCCACATCGTCGAAATTAACAGCAGATCTTATTACTCCACCATTGTCTTCCTCCAAGACACGTTATTTATTTCCTACTAAAACTATTATCTAACAGAACAAGTAGGAACCTACCTAAACACACTACAAACGGCAATCGTGTCCGATTATAAAATAGAATGGGTATTCAAACTAATCACTTCCAAAAAACCTTCCACGACTTTGTTTTGGGGAAATTGAAAAATAAAATAAAAAGCTTTCTACACTCCTTTCCCTGGCCTGATGGCTAAGCCGGACCAATGCTTGTCACCTTGTCGTTGCAATTTTTTTCTATACTTCAGATCAGCCGCATTGCTTCTATACATTTTAATTTAGTCCAAGATCAGCCGCATTGCTTCTCTACATTTTAATTTAGTCCAAGCTTTCTCTATCCGTTTATTCTTGGATGAGTATCTAACTAATAAGTGCTCTTGGGATTGTTATCGAGACGAGACACGACAAAATGTTACACAAGTTAAAGTTATTAGCGTGATTAGTGAAGATAGAATCAACCGCGGCCAATTTTCCTTACGTGCTAACGAATCATTGGTCTTCTTTCCTCAATAATCGTGCAAGCCACAATAGGTTACAGATGCTCAATTAAAATGCATTTATATGTTTCTATTCACACGTTATAACTCACAATTATATCTTATTAATGGCAACTTCGCGTTTGTGTCTGCGCTTTCCCAAGGCTTGATTGCACGTTTTGATATTTTCTTCCACGGACGGGTTGTATTGATAGCGATGCTGATATCGCTGGAACTCTTTGATTATTTATTACCAACGTAATAGACAACGTAATCTTCCTTTGCATTCACGATATATTCAGCACGGTTAGGGTGTGTTTCCACAACTAAGCACAGATTGACACACTGATGACAGTGGAGATTTCGGGCATTATAAATGGCCGATTCACGGTCTGTTCCGCTTCAATGGAGCGGTACCTTTATTAGTCGCTCGTACCTTATTCTCGGCGCAGCGAACCGTGATCCCTATGACACTGACAGCTAATGTCACCATATAACATTGTAGTGGCGTCACCATTAAATCGGGATCATATTGGGGGCGTCTAAAAATGCCATTTATAATTTTTACGTAGCTTTATACCATTAGTAATGATATTCCGTTGATATTTTTAACAATTCTTAACATTTACAAGAAGTTACGTCAATCTGAATTTATGTTTACGTCCTGCAAAACTTACGTCGTGTGACGTCTATCGACTAGGGCGGCAAGTATCGATAAAAAAATGTCGGTAATGGAAACGAGTGCACAATTTTTCAGACAAAATAAATAAATGGGGAGCATTCATTTTCGTGATAAAATATATACTTATATAGCAAAAACGTGTTTACCGGGTTAAGCATTATTAGAAAATAACAAGGTTGGAAACTTTCGTTTTACTTACCTACTTAATCTATGCCAAAAATCTTAATTTAATACAACAACAACAAAATGGACATTAAAAATGCACATTGTAATATTTTTTAAAACATGTTTACCAACGTGGCTTAAGTGCAAGCCACGCCTTTGTCTAAAAAAAAAAATATCGACACGACCCATCACTAAACGAACTGTCATAGGGATCATGGTTCGCCGCGCGGAGAATAGTTTCCTGGTAGAGCTACTTTAAGGCCTGGAAACCAGCCTGAATCTTTTCCCTGGTAAGGTTTCTGCCTTCCCATAAAGCGAGTCCTCTTCGTCTGTCACCCCGGAGGGGGTTACTGAGAGATTTGTGGTCCTACCACCACACATAACATTTATAAAGAAGCTTTCCGATAGTGAGAGAAACGTTTTACCTAGATCATTGACGGAAGCGTCGTTGGTTGGATGGTGTAAAACAAAATGGATGGATACAATGACTATATGAATTAAAAAGCTGGGAAGAAGACCGAGCCTATAAAGGTTTAGCCCATTGATGATGATGTGAATAGGTTTCGCAAACGGTAACTTAAATTGGTACCCCTTTGTGAAGACAGAATGTTTTTTACGGGATTTAGTTAGTTTTACAATGGTAATGTAAATACTCTTCAAAAAGATAAAACAGCTTTGAATTGTTCGAAAAATAATAAAGAATGTGTTCCGTGTACAAATTGTAGACCTGCGCCTGTAATTACTAAACCTAGTAGAGTCCAAATGAAAAGGAGTATCGAAATGATACAGCAACCTACTGCTGTCAATTTTGTATTTGGAACTTTTTGATATAAAATAATCCATGCAAATAAATCGATCTGAAGTAATGCCGTTAAAGGTCGTAAATATTAAAATATCCCTAATTAGCAAATTTATTTCCACTCGAATAATTCCGGGGTGTGTCGCTTGTTCGGTAACTTTTCATAATAGCTTACTCAGCATTGTAGAACATATTAAGGCGCTGCCACCCCATTCAATTCAAAGGTTAGACGGCACGCAACACAATAACACCCTTTCTTTGCTAATAAAACAGTGTCAGCTAAGAAAACTTACTGAACGGCGCTAACCTTTGTACAAATGTCAAGCGACACGGTGCAGACGTTAAAGTTGAGACTACTTGAAACAAAGGGTTAACATTATTGTTGTGACTTAAAGTACCTATATGTATGTTATTTTTATTAAATAGTTGCGTATACTGAAAAGCTTCGTCAATTAGTTTAATACTATAATCATTTTTCCCCGTAAATCCAGGTACATAAGTACCTACTATAATATTTAATTTATATCAGATATTATGAAAAGTTTTCTATTTTATTTAAATAGAACTAACCACCCAGAAGGAACTGAGTTTTTGGAATAGTGTAGAAGTTAGAACTCTCTTCGAGTAACAATTTTTTTTTCTGAAATTCTAGAGATTGCTCTTATTAGTATTTATAGGTTACACCTCAAACGGTTATACAGAACATACGACAGTCAAGATTTCTATCAAAAAAATAGGTATTTAATTATAAAAAAAAACAAGCCATTTCATTGTTCTATGAGAGTTAACAGTTAATGGATTTTCGCTGATATTTGACAATCTTGTATCCGATGCACTACCTATGGATGCACTAAAAGCTTTTTGACAATAACTTGCGGCTCAATTAAAATTATTTGTCGACACTTCCCGTGCTTTGTTTGTCTCTGTTTTTCATCGGGTGCTGCACCTAATGTGCTTATCTACAACTTCAAAAATCGTATTTTTCTCACTTAGATCTTACGCTCATTTCATACGTTGAAAATCCTAGATATAATTATGATTCCTAAATGGCCAATTTGCATCATGAAAGTCAGTTGAAAAAATCGTGTAAAATATAACCGAGTTAAATATTTAAATTTCTATTTAGGAAACACATACCACAATTTTCACCAAATAGATTCGAGTGCATACAGAAAACTGCCGACGCGGCGTCGAAACTAGCTAGCAAACATTTCGCAGTATCTTCGTATTATCTAGGAAATACTTATGGAAGTGTTTACTGTAATCATCGTTGTTAAATTTTAGCAAAATAGCTTTGTCATTTAACAGTTTGCCTGGGTAGATAAGGTGTTTCTTATAACCTACAAGTAGACCAAATATTACCAACTTTACCAAGTCTACTAAAAAGTTAAAAACGCACGTTCAATAATCCTGTATTGAAAACTCAAACAAGAAGGGAAATAAGAAGCTAATCCGTAAACTCACAGCTTATTTTGACTTATTTGAGATATCTGGTTTAAATAATAGTAATTTTAATACACATTGCAAAAGTTTTTTTTTAACTATATAGGCTTGCGCTTGACTGTGATCACACCTGACGGAAAGCGATGATACAGTCTAAGGTGGAACGCGCTTGCCTATTCACTTTTGATTTGAAGGCGCCCAGGTTGTAAGTAAAAGAATGAACCTCATAAGAAGGCTCAGAGTCACTCGGCGAGCGATGGAGAGAGCTATGCTCGGAGTTTCTCTGCGTGATCAAATCAGAAATGAGGAGATCCTTAGACGAACCAGAGTCACCGACATAGCTCAATGTATCGCGAAGCTGAAGTGGCAATGGGCGGGTGGGGCACATAGCTCTTAGAATCGACGGACGTTGGGGACCCAAAGTGCTGGAATGGCAACCCCGCACGGGAAAGCGCAGTGTTGGCAGACCTCCGACCAGATGGACTGACGACATTAAAAGAGTCGCGGGAAGGCGCTGCGGATACGAATGGCGCAGGACCGTGCGGGCTGGAAAGCATTGCAGGATGCCTTTGTCCAGCAGTGGACGTCCGTCGGCTGAAAAGGAAGATGAAGAAAGGTTGTAAGTTGCGGGAAAGACAGTGCCTGGGAGGGTATTCAGTGCAGGGCGTATCAGCTAAGAGGAATCAAACCCGTTCGTACGCGTCTTTGGTGCGTTGACTATGTATGGTTGGAAGCCTTTTCGATGCCTTGCCGTTCTATGGTAAAAAGGTAACGGGGGAATAGTTCCTGCGCACTTTCTCTAGTGTTACAGTTATTGTGTTGTGTTAGTGTGTTATTTACAATGGGATCAAAACTTAAAATAACCACATTACAAAATGTAGATACATGCATTCAACAAATCTTCATAATCATAACAGCCATTAATCGAGTGTTAATTTAAATAACGAGCTGTTATTCCATCGCAATGCATAGATGCAACAAAGAGCGGATCCCATACATATTTCACACGGTGAGTGCACGCATTGCCCACAATACTGGTAATTGCCAAAAACCAATCATCAGATAGCGTATTGTGTGTCGACGCAGTGAAATACGCCTTCCATTTTAGCAACGAATATGCGCTGCTTTAAACCGAATATCTGTCCGAATAAACTGTGATCATTTTCCGACTTGGATTACCACCAGGCAACATAGCTCTTCTCTTCGATTCACTACACTAAAAATTCTGCTAATAATCTTCGTAAAATAATGCTCTGAATTCTGATCCAAGGATTGTTTATCAATGATAACTGTTTATCTGTTTAACTTTATTCACGACAACATAGCGCGAGCGACGACGTTTGTAAATCTATGCACGACAACTTAGAAATAATCTTTCATCTACTACATACTCTTTATGTCGCCCGTCCACTACTTTGAGTTCTAATTCTACTAATATGAACAAAATAAAGAAAACAGATATTTCCACGAAAAATAATAAAACGGTACAAATTCCTAAAGTATTCACATGAATTCAAAAATTGAAGTGGTACTTAACAAATGTAATTAAACACAAAAAATAAAATTTGTATGGAGTCTTGCGATTAATTAGTTTAAGTACGACTTAAATAATTGAATTGGTTTTGATGAAAAGGTAAGAAACAAGAGCTATTCATCAAAACTTTTTTAGAACATTCAAAATTACTATATATATAGCTACTCGTGCTGATTGGCCACTGACTGACTCACTGACTGATTGATCACCTCTCCTGAACAATTTTGTATGAAAAATTTTTTTTTCGTGAATGAGGTCGTATAGAAGAAAAAAATTCATTCGGAGGAAAAATACGGAGAGAGCTGATGATTGAGGATTTCGAAGACGGGTGAAGAGCACGGCTAGGGTATCAAAGCTAGGCAGGGGGTGCTTGACCAAATGTTATTCGAAATGTCATCCAATTGGCAGTGAGCTGAAAAAAATTTCAAAATGGCGGATTCAAAATGGCCGCCATTCGAATTTCGTCGATATCTCGGAAAGTATAAAAGATGAAAGAATGGTTTCTTGACAAGAGTTGATCAGGATCCAAAGGTCTATACGATGGATAGAAAAAAAATTCAAAATGGCGGACTTTATTTTTTTCATAGAAAATGTATGGGGAATTTTGAAGAGACGAAAAGTTGAAAACTTTGCAAGTGTATGATGTGGTTCTTCAGAGAACTTCCAGAGAATAATATGGAATGTGATGATGATTGAGGGTTTCTAAGACGGTCGAGGAGCACGGGCAAGGTATTATAGTTAGGTGGGGACTGCGCAAACAAAAAATACTCGGAACCTCATGCAATTTGCAGTGAGCTGAAAAAAATCCAAAATGGCGGATTCAAGATGGCCGCCATACTAATGTCGTGTTGTTCTATCTCGGAAAGTATAAAAAATAAGAGAGTGGTTTCTTAGCAAAAGGTAATCAGGACCCGAAGGTGTTTTTGATGGGTAGAAAAAAAAATCAAAATGGCAGAATTTATTTTTCATAGAAAATATACATTTCGAATATAATTATGCAAAGCATTGATGCAGTTTTTCGGTGAATTGCCAAAGAATGTGAAAAGAGATGATGATCTAGGATTAGGTTGATGATTGAGGAGCATGGTCATGGTTTTAAAGATAGTTAAGGACTGTTTGAACAAAAAATACGCTGAACCTCATCCGATGAGGTTCAGCGTATTTTTTTTGTTCGAACAGTCCTTAACTATCTTTAAAACCATGACCGTGCTACTAGGTAATTTTTTCAGCCCACTGCCAATCGGATTCCAATTGTGAGATGACGGCGATACTTTTATGGGCGGGAAGACCGCACGCGGGCCACATGTGGCCCGCGCACTCACGCGCCATACTAGTTATCTAATATGTTTGGAAAAGAAAGATAATTGTATTGTATTGTAATTCACTTAAACTTACATATCAGTTTCACCTTACTCCATCATTTTGATTTATACGTTTATAATTGGTTTGGACATGTACCTTTAATAGTTTCGCAAGGGATATCTTAGAAGGGTTCCCAATTTGACTGAAGATGGTATGGGAAGGGTCGTGTGTGAATCCGTAGATGTTGCTTACTGTTGTAGTCTCCAAGTTTAAAGTTATTCTGAGTAAGTTACGAATTCACAATTAGTGTCTGGCTTGGACATAAATATAGGAAATTCTAGGTACAGCTACCTATTAATTATTATACCTAATAGCATAATATGTCTGTTTCAAATTATTATCGCGTAGATATTTAAAATAATTACTGTAGAGAACATATTATTACGACATAAATGTCATTAATCTTAAATCTTAAATATAATATTCATTTCGTTCTTTTTTTATTGAAATGTTACAATGAAACTTATCACTAGCTTATTCTAATTACTATACAAGTCTTGCCAGCATAGAATGGTGCCAAGAATACTGGCTGCATTTCCGCGTTCAACAGCTAGGCTGATACGTTCCGAAAAAAATGAGCCAGGCCTTCTGTCACCAGTTGAGGCTATTAACCGCGGGGAAAGCTCTCGAAGCAAGTTTAATTTAATTCGTTCTTAGTTCATAAACTTTCAAGAGACAATACTTTCTTAGGATAGGTACTTTTATTTGGTTCGAAACGGTTTAAAACATAGGCAAGTTACTATTTGTACCGTAGGACTGCAGATTCTGGGAATTTACCCTTTTCTATTTCGGAGTCGTGAAAACAAAATATACCTATATTATTACACATTGTATGATATTTGCATCATCGTAAGGCATCTCGAGTCGACACAATTCGCATTGTTCGAGATTGCGTAATTAAATAACATGTAGGGCGTAACATTACGTCTTAGAAGGGTTGGAATGGAAATGTTTCGCCAATTATGTGAACATTATCTACGGAATGGAGGGTTATCGACGTAGCTCGTATTGAAAATGTTACACACCCTTTGTACGAATATCATGTACAATTAAAACTACTATTTGATGTAATTGAAATGAAATATTGCCACCAGTATCTACTCTTCAAGCTCCAACTCGGAACAGTAGACTATTGACATTAGGGAAGCTTTTTGATGACTTGTCGTTTAATATCCTTCTAAGACTTAAACTCCAGTGAATATTATTATATGGAGACCTGATACGATAATTAAGTATGGTCTAAATGGACCTCATAAGCAATCACAGGATTATTCAACGGGTGAAGGATAGAGCTGAAATCAAAATTTCTTTTCGTGATCAAATCAGATAAATATAAGCTCCGGAGATCAGTCACATCATCAGTCACAGACACCCGGATGGCTTAATGTTCCACCAAGTTGGGGATCGTAGGGAGTACGATGGCCCAAAGCAAAATGCTGGAACCAAGCGACACCAAACTTTGCACATCATGCAGAATATAATTATCTGCAGACCTATGCAGCCAACGGTCCAGCACTGGACGGCCAATCCTACAAGAGATTAGTTTTCATTAATTAAATAACTCTTAAAATTTATGACTTATTTAGCCGGTAAGAAATATATTGTACGAAAGCTAAAGACAGATAGTAGAACATTAATAGCTAGATAATTATAGAAAACCTAATTTATATATCCAATGATGAAACTCAATCTATTCCAAACATTATCACAAATCGGACAGGCGAGTGTTCGGATCCAAATGAATTGTTCCGGGAACAATCGTATCAACGTACATCAGTAGTCACTCTAGGCTATTGTTAGGCTACCTAATGCACCCCAATGACTGTGTTAGGGATACGTCATAACAATTCAATAGAATTTACATTCGAAATGCCTAAAGCGATGTTTATTGTATTTGTATAATTGGAAAACTGTTTGAACGAAACCTATAAAAAAATAGCGATTTCAATATTAAATGTAGCACTTAGATGTATTTATTAATTTAATGAACTGTAAAACACCGAAGTACCATCTCAGTAGACATTTTCACAGCCCTAACACAAACGTATTCCATTAAATAATTACATTTTAAAACTTAAAAAAAAAATAGAAGTGTAAGTGTCCAGGAGCAAAATTTTGAAGTTTAACGAGGCGCGGTGATCGAAATTGAAAGCTATTGGGTTCAACACACAGTAGGTGATCAGTACACCGTAGCAGTGCAATTCGGGCGATCAGCAAATCTCCTAATGGATGCAATCTGCACTGTGGAATGAGCATCTCAGCGGCACTATTGTGTGCTGGCATTAGACGGAAACCACCCATTACGGGCAACTATAGAGAACGTCCCCGCAACGCAAACACTTCTAACAATACGTCACTACGATCACTACGGTCTGGTATTGAAATTGGATTGTATTGAGTTATTAAACGTGTTAACAATTATTGTCAAATTATTTAATCAAGACTTTCATTCAACTTAAGTGACGACGTTGAATCATGAAATTTGACCTTAATCTTGAGAAAGAAAATAAGACGATAGAAAATTGTCTCATCATAATGTTTTACATTATATGAACGAACATAAGCATAAGCAAAACATAAGCTTAAATTGGGCATTTTTCCAAAATAAGAATTATGATACTAATATTTGCAATAATGAAGATACTATTAGATTATCAAACCAATAACTATTATGTGAAAATTACTGTAGGTGTACTAATCACTACTGTACCGACGGTAATCTAATTATTTCGATTAAGAAAATTATCAGCAACAATTAATTCATTTCACGCAAAAAGTAGTGCATTATCCGATATTGGAATGCATGTTCGATTAACGTCTTCAGAAATGCCGCTAATGTTTCAGACACCATTTGGTGAGAAGAAATCGAAAATATTTCCTATACTCGGTAAATCCTGACCGCAGAGACGTGCAGGCGCGTGTGACGCATACCTACCAGGACGATACGCGTCGTGAACGGAATTCAATTACAGAAAAGCTGCCGATTTTTGCTCTGATCGAGTGTACTCAGACGATGAAGAAATCCGTTTTCTCATTGATAAAGTACAACGAAAATCTGATAATGATGACGTAGAACGAGAAAAAGATGAAAAGTTTCTCCAATTTTTAGATAATTTTAACTTACTTTAATAAGCATTTGAGCACGTCACTAAAGAATCTAAAATGAAAGATTTTAAAAACGAGTATATAAGTTGCCTAAATCAGCATAATATGATATCTGACTTAAAAACGAATCTTAACAACAATGTACGAGTAACTATTGAACAAAACCTAGATAAGTTGAAATTGCCCAAAATTTCTTGCAATTGTGGTATTATCGGGCAAAGTTATCGGCGAACAAAATGTTCGTTTTCGCGGACGGTGGGTAAATATTTGCACTTGAACGATGCAGTCATGTTTTGCTCGCTTTTTTCGGTTTCGTTGCGGCTTAGGAAGCATTGTTTAAGCCTCGTGCTTTTTATATTGCAATCACTCTTTTTTTGAACTTTTATTACAAACTCGGATCAAGAATAAGGATTTCTTCAAGATTTTTGTCACTACTTGAGTACTTATCTCCGCTCGGCAGCAATACGTGACCGTTTTATTGATGTCCGAAATGCTCGGCACGTCACTAGGGGACAACTCGGATACGTGTAATATCAACGAGACAACTTATAGTTCACGGATATTACCTCGAACTTATGCAGTTTCATGTAACACACCTAATACTTGTAAGACCATTGAAACATCTATGCATAAGTTATACCTACTAAGAAATTATTGGGTTAAAGCGGTTGAAAAGCACTTGCTACTTAAAGACAGGATAACGAGACGGATATTTTTCCTTTTCTTGGCTAACGTAATGAGTCTACCTCTTTTATTTTGAGGAAAATTTCAATTTGCGAGGCCACAAACGTACAAATCGGATCAAGGGTGGATGTTCTGGTGAAATGAAGCGCAGTATGGGCTTCGGCCGCGCATGACTAATGCAAATGATTAGATTTGGCCGACTCCGACTGGTCAACTCATCCCTCCCTAATGTACTGGAGTGCGTAACTACAAATGCATGCAGCTGTGTGGCTACGACCTAGCAACAGTACCTAACTAGTCGTACTCACTTGGCTCCAAGGTTCATAACAATAACAATAATTTTGCTATAAGACTCGACATGAAAAGTAAATATGACACTAGTTGATTCCTATCAAAATGTCTGAACGCACTGTTGAGAATGTTTACCTTGATTATTATTTTACTCGTCTGTTATCAAAGAATCTATATAGCTAGAGAACTGATGAAAGGAAATCATTCTATACTCCTAATCAATAATACCTGCCTGCCAAAAATGCTAATAAAATTGAAGCTTTTAAAAATCTAGATTCTAGAACTATCATAGACAGAAATAAATGTATATAGGATTAACCTTCGGATCTTTTTATTTCGTATAGCTGCAATGCATAGGCATCTTTATATCTTCCTCGTCCTAGTAAAAGTCAAGACGTGTTAAGGAACAGTAAAGGGCGGCTCAGGAGATCACAATGAAAGGCATTACACATTTCACCGCTAAGTAGAAGACGCTGTATACTGAGTCCTGGCAACACAAATGGACTGCCTTATATGTAAAGTGTTTTCTGTATTCGTGTAAAACAGCCTACTTTGGTATCGAAGTCTAATTGTTTTTGAATCACTTTACTCCATTGTTTGCGTTTCGTATTCTTTATACAAAGCGTGAGACTTTACAATTCAACGTTGAGTAATTTGTGAAGATTAATAATATAATAGAAGTCCGTTCATTTATAGTATTTCGTTATTCTTAGGAAGTAATTCCTACAAAATACATTATATCAATGTAATAGTAATAATTTTGATTAATATTAAACTTCCTATAATTAACAAATATGGCAGCAAAGATGATATAGTAATCGTAGAAAAATAGTAAAAAGAATTTGATAGAGTTGTAAATTAAACAGTTGCGCAGAAGTGGATAGGCAGTTTTAATAAAGAAAATATCTGTATAGACGACGTTTAATTTAGCAAAGCATCATTCGAGGAGATAACGAAACGAAGCCTCGAGAAGGTCTCACAATGTACGAGGCTGTGTAATTACATACAACTTCTGTAATTACGAACTCGTATCCAAAGAGAGCATACGCGAACGATGCTAATCAACGCCCTATTCAGATCCAACGTAAAAGTAATAAATATGAAGCGCTAATAAAATCTCAGTAACGGAAATAATAATAAAATATTACAAGCCCAAGATTTTGTCTAATTAATTTTGTATACGTTAAGGGCGCCGCCTTGGGAGTAACATACAATGAAACGAAACTCAAGGTGGTAACGCGATCCGGCAACTCGCTAAATTAGAATTTATGATTGTATGTGAAATTGTTAGAACACGGTTCGATATTATATGTGCGGGAGATAGAGTTTGAAATATGAACGATATGAACGACAATGTTGATTATTTCGCAAGCAACACTGAACACAAAGGACTCCGACCTTGGAGTCTTACATGTTTTTAATTTTGGTGGGCAAAAAATATTTATAGTACCAACGGATATTTATACAGTCAAACCTGGTAAAGTGAGAGGTGTCTCACTCACTAAACCAAGTTCAGAGTTAGAAAGGCAAAATGTTAGGACCTGGCAAATACTCTCACTAAACTTTGAGGTATAAATGCTCACTAATAGAGTTTTCTTGCTTATCCAGTCCTCACTTAATCAGGTTCGACTGTAAATACAATTGATAAAGTTTTATAAGACACTTCCTGATGCGATGCGATTGTGATTCGTGAACATTTATGACTTTGCTACGATCGAATTGTCGATTTCGCTACAAGCCACTGCGTGCGCCATGTGCCGACCGTATCGCGTTTGTAATCTGACACTAACTTGTTGCACATATGAGAATTGTTCCAATAAAGTATAATGATTGCACTAAAACAAGAATACGCTTTCTCAAGTGCAGCTTACTTCAGTTAAGAAATCTTCTTCACTAAGGTGCTTGTAGTTTTAAGCCCACTAAGATTTTTGCCAGTTCTAAATAAGTTTCTGTCTAACATCGAAACTGTTGTTTTTTCTAAGTCATCACTAACACTAAAGTCAATTTTTTTTATAGACTTGTGTTTGACTACAATAAAGCCTGATTGAAAACAGTGATGAGGTCTAGGGTTGTGTGCGTTTGCCTAGATAATGCCTATTTACTCTCCTCTTTAAGGCATTCAGGGTGTTCCATACCTTAGCGTTTCGTATTACTTAGAAGCCGATGAGGAAAATGATGAAATAAATAAGCTTAAGCTGATATTAGAAATCGACGATCAGTATAATTGTTTTTTTTTTAATCTTATCCAAGGAGCTAAATCGACATTCCTCAGGCATCTGTGGTGGCAAAATAGCTAAAATTTGAAGTACAGAAACATTTCAAATATTTTGATAGTGTTGTCTAATCAATTATTCTGGCCGAGGATTTTTGACGGAGTTTCGTCATGGCCCGTGCGGGTGGCCGTAGCACCCGATGGCATTGTCAGTGAGCACTACAGTGCAGTTTCCAGTGCAAACCTCCAAAACTAACCAGCACACGACTCGCGCCGCCTCACTAGTTCGTGCACTTCAGTGGGCAATTTGGAAAATGTGGCAAATTTGAAACGCTATTCAATTTTATCACTATAAAATTGATTAAGTTTGGAACCATGAGTGACACTACCAGTCTAGGCTCTAATTGAACATAAATGTGTACTTAAATTATAAAAAATATAGTTTTTTTTTGCGATTTTTTTGTTAAGGTTAAAAAGGTTCTACATTTTTATTAATTTGATTTTTCCTTACACACGAGTCAAAAACTTATGAATCAAACTTCAAAAGCGATAATCAAAGTGAAATCTAAATAATCGTCTAAATCATCCCAAGTGATACAAAGAGAATAAAATAGGCGGAAAAGCAACCCCTTGTAAACCGGATTTGAGAAACAACAACACAAAGTGGCATCTTCATTTAAAGGAAAAGTTAGTAGAATTATTTATGCAAGTAAATACTGTGAATCCCTTTTGTTTAACAAGGCTATTAGATATTTCCTTAATATAATATTATTCTTTGTATATTCTTTTGGTGAATATCTTTACCAAAATAGTTGTTAGTTAAAGCATAAGTAAACAATAATTGTTACTCGTAGTGTTACCGAAAATATTTCCAATAGTTGAATATTCAAACACGATGGCTAATCGAAACTTTTGATTAAAATGATCTGTAATGAAAACCATAATTAATCTTTTTTTTTTGAAAAATTATTATGACTTATATTACGCAATACCTGTTTTAGTTTTTTCGAAGTTAACAAGTAGGTAGATAACCGTATTGTTCTGCTCATTTCACATCTTAAGCTACAATTTTTTTTAACATATTCCTCATCGTAGGTTCTAAATTATAGTACATAAAATGTCATTTAATTACGCTTTAGACTCGCTTGCATTATCAACATCCACGTTATTCCAGGCAATACCTGTTTTAGTTTTTTCGAAGTTAACAAGTAGGTAGACAACCGTATTGTTCTGCTAATTTCACATCTTAAGCTACAATTTTTTTAACACATTCCTCACCGTGGGCTCTAAATTATAGTACATAAAATGTCATTTAATTACGCTTTAGAGTTTAGACTCGCTTGCATTATCAACATCCAACGAAACATAGGAACCCTTATGTTTTTGCCTCCCGTGCCGGAGCACAGCCATAGGAAATTCAATAATAGTTGAACTTGTGCCCGGTAGACCGCATCCGGTATCTTGGGGAAATTGCTTATTGATCTCAGACACTGCTCTCCACCACCGCTTGTAATTATTGTGAATTTAATGTCATTACCATCCTAAATTATCGACGTTGCATTTCAGTAGTTTAGGTATGTACCTATATTAATACGGCAAAACAATATTTACTAGACGTCGTCGGTTTAATCTTAATACATAAAATTTAACTTTCTGCACTTCTTTCACCATATAAATTTTCCAAATTTCAAAGTCATCTATACACAAATTATGATTAAAACAGCAATATTCTCTTCATGTATTATAATTATACAAACGTAACTACCACTTTCCCTGATAGAATAAAAACTGAAGCCACAACCATTTTAGGTTCCTTAGTGAATGAAAATTTAAACATCGAAAAGGCCAATAAGAATCGAATCATATGCGCTAATCGAGTTACAAAGCTATTCGCAATTAAAATCGATCCACCAATAACGAGCCCGTCGTCATTAGTTCGACGAACGCAAGGCGATAGGTACATTGAATCGACTGTAACAATAGACGTATACACAGGACACGGCGGATGGCGAGAAAAATTGTCGCCAGTCTACTGGTGTCATTAATGTTTGTATTGACACTGACAGAATCAGTTGTAAGCCAACCGCAGTATTATCTATGGACCGCGGTGCACGTCACAGATCACTATATTTGTTACTATAGTCCGCACGCGAGATTCCACAGGGACGATTTCCGCCATGTTGCAGCGTAAGGCCCGGTTTCCACCAAAGCCATCTCCGAAACTGAGGGGAGAGGAGATGTCAAAATGACGAAATCTGATTGGTTACTCAAACACAACTCCGCTCCACTCCGCTTTGGTGGAAAGCGGGCCTCAAAGCGGAAATTTTGACCTTTTCTTCTTGTATGAAGAAGGTTGAAGTAAATTGTAAAATGTTCCAATGGGCTCATCCTCTGGTTCATATTGGTGACTGTAACTGCGATTTCCATTGCGGTAATAAACTGTTGTGTTAGTCTACGTACATTAAGAGCTTTGTTTACGGACCACACACGATCAGACGAAGCCATTGGAACCACACGATTTGATTGCAGGATATCGTATTTATGCTGCCAATATCATATTTAGACGACTAATTTTGATTCTGTTACGGTATCCTCGTATTCGTTTATAGGTATTCGGTTGTAAACAGACATACAGACAGCAGACGCCTGTGTTTCTGAGTTTATGTGCGATTTAATTGCAAGATGAATCATAATATTTTTTACTGACATATAAGTGTAGTCCACTTTTAGTTTTTCACTTTAGTTTTTTTCTATTATTTTTGTTAATTACTTATCTAGAAGCTTTTTTCATTATTAACGTTGTTTTTATTATAATAAATAATCAAAAATAAGTTGGGTAATATTGAAATTAACACAGGTAAGAACTGATTATTGCATCTAGTGATCGAATCGATCGTGATTTTAGCTTACTGCACTCTTTCATTCATAATTTGAACTATGGGGAACAACGCGTTAGTTTCAAAAATTAGATGTGTAGTTTCTTTGGAAAAGGAAAAATCAAATGTTTGGCCGCGGCCGATTAATTTGGAAAATTGCAAAAATAATAATAATGATGTTTGCCTTTCTCTAACACACGTACGGCACGTAGTCAATAAAATCAATCTTGTTTTCGTGTAAACCGTCCGGCGGGGCGTGAAAGATGATTCTGTTTATACTCTCATTCGGTAACGAACAGTCGTTTTCAGCTTTAAGAGGATCGTCTAGCTGTAAGCTTTCATACAAAAAGGGATAACGTTTTCCTATCCGTAAATGTCATATTTTCATAATTTTGAAATTATGCAGATACAATGAAGAACTATAATACCTTTACGTTTTAATTTTTAAAAAATACAACTTTTTTGCAATTATTAGCATTCATATTTTTGACTTAAAAACTTCTGCGAGTATTTTTTTAAATTTAACTAGACTAAAATAACAACAAAAACGTACGAACCTAGATTAAGGTTTACTGAATGTAATGAGACTAAAATTGCTGGGAGGTTAAAAACATTATCAGCTGAAGTAATATTTCAAGAACAAAATGTAGGCTAGCTCTGGACTTGCAACTCTTTTGAAAATACCCTCGCGTCGCGCTTCGTCACTAGACGATAGTCTTAAGCTCTCAGTTTATCGAGTTATTGGTTTTTATCCAGAATTCGCCAGCTTGTTTATCTTGTCCGTTGCGCTATTACGGACTTCTTACTATGTACTTCAAGTGTTTATCAGATATTTGATTACAGTATTTTTTTATTTTCCGTATTTATTTATTTATCTTAATGTTTATCACTCGCCTCTATGTGCGAATAGTTACATTATATTGACGTTCTATTTATTGTGCCTACAAGATAATTAATTATGAAATAACAATTTCACGTTTTATCTAAATAAAATACGATTACAGACTAATATATTACAGAGTTGAAAGTTCTTATTAATGCGTATCAGCGACTGTTTGTGACTCCCTTATGCCACAACTACTAAATGAATTTGGCTGAAATAAATGGAATTTACATGCCCGGAAAAATACATGGTTCCCGCATCATGTGGGTATACAATTATTATACATACGGATGTGGGAATTACTTAGAAAGACTGACCAGACGGTGGAGTCTCTGCAAAAATGAATTATTTTGAGCCCTCCCAACCCGGTCATAATCAAATCATGTGAGCCGAATCAATTTATGAAAACCCTTCGCTCTTGTAGTTACACTAAAATTAATACGTACTAGCTATAGGTATAAGTAGGTTGTATTTAAAATATTTCGTAACCAATATAGACACCACGAATACTGCAAGAAGATACTAAAAGAAAACGTAAAAAAAATCGTTAAAAAAAATTCCTAAAAAGTAAAAGAACATAAGTATTCAGTTCTATACACGCCTACGTTAAATTCAGGCGGAACACTCATAAAAAAAATCTCCATCCTAGAGGTTCCGAAAATTGATATTATTGATGTGGGTGGCCACTGGCGAGATTGGTTTAAAAATAATTTTCGAAAATCAAATTAATTGAATCTCTTAATATTGCATCAATATTCGATAGGTATGAGAGAGCACTCCACGGGCACGGTTTTATGAATTGACTGATAAAAAATTGGATACTTACGCAGAGCAATTTTAACGCAGAATGACTTTTCGTTTTAATTACTCATGAAAAGTTCAGTAAAATTTTGCAACCTAACACTGCCACTGTCGGTGGTCGCTTTTAACATTGTAGGGTCTCTTGTTAAAACGAGCTTATGTTAATAGCCTGTTTTTACAATATTTAAATCTATATAATATCATATTAATGCTAGTAGCAACAGTTGCTACTTGTATTTTGAAAAATCTTGACACTAATATTGTGTTAATATAATGTGTTCAATGACATGATTGTTCAATCTTAATGTTTGTAGTTTAAACCGCTCCAGCTTAAAATAACTAACAATTCTAATTTTACAGAAAAATAGATTCAAAGAGTTTAGTATCTTATACGTTCGATAATACTGAGAGATTTTTCATACCCCTAAATAGCAAAACAACGTTTGCCGAGTTATCTAGTTTATTTATATACTTGCAAACCTTGTTTTTCCAATAGGGCATAGCTTACGACCTAGGTACCAAATATACGCAGAAAATTTCATAACAATCGGTCGAGCCATTTCGGAGGAGTTTGGTAACAAAAATGGGTACGAGGATTTTATATAGGTATCGCTGACCGGGCAAACGTTGCTTTGCCGTTTAGGGATATAAAAAATAGATACCAACCTGCTCTCAGATCTAGTGATCATATACTGAAAATTTCGTAACAATCGGTCGAGCCGTTTGGGAGTTTGGTAAAATAAAAAAATGGGCACGAGAATTTTATATATTAGAGAAAAGATAGGTTAATGAATAAATATTTTGAATAGGTAAATACCAGTATGTGTATACCTACATTGTGCGCCATCTAAATTAATAAACTGTCGGCGCCTGTTAGTGTGTCGGTACAAATGGTGCGGACATACGTTTCCCGCCCTGGTTACCCGACAGGGGCGATTCGCGCCCCCATGATGAATTCACCTTTTATTTTGTCCCACTTCACTCGATTGAGAGTGATTTTTGAACGTGAATGGGCAGCCAGTGTAATTTGCCAGTGACAGGTCGAAATGCGCATTGAAAGCTATAAAGGACTGGACCAAACTCAATCACGGTTGTTTTTTGTTTGGGTCCAAGTAAATCGGAAAAGTTTATAGCGAACATCGGCGGAGTTTGGAAATTCGTTTTTCATTCATTCCCTTCTCACCTTCATGCCCAAATGGCTAACTGATTTAATACCAGTTTAAAAATCCAAGCAAAAGTTTTATTCGTATACGCAAATGAAAAGCTCAAAATGTCATAGGTTCACATACATGATACAAAATATTCATCTCCACCTAACAATACCAACTCATTTAAGTTTCACAGACGAAGTTAGCAATACCATAACAAAACTTAGAATCTTAGCGAAAGATTCGAGCTTTGCCCCTTACGAATAGTTGGTAGACATTAAATTATTTAATTACCCTCTGCCCTTACCCGACCTGTGATCTGGTAAGAGTTTAAAAATCCAAGCAACAGTTTTATTTGTATACGCAAATGAAAAGATCAAAAATAATATTGTAGCTACACATGATACAAATATTAATCTCCACCTAAAAATACCAACTCATTTAAGTTTCACAGACGAAGTTAGCAATACCATAACAAAACTTACAATCTTAGCGAAACATTCGAGCTTTGCCCCTTACGAATAGTTGGTAGACAATAAATTATTTAATAACCCTCGGCCCTTACCCGACCTGTGCACTTAATCAGGGAATATATTCGACGAAATCACCTCTTTAGAAACAATTAATTCTGCCTTGATTAGGGACATTGCACTTACAAGATGTCTTTGTGGCGTGCCTAATAGATGTGGGTTCACAGGAGAGGCGTCTTAACTAGCCTAACTGTGCAGAGATACCTAATACACATGGGTAACAAACTGTTAATTTTACCTTCGTAATTAATGATTATTAATCCAACTCGATAGTATCGATTCGATACGTTCACGTTTGAAAATATACAGCATATGCAGCTGCTTATTGAAAATGAACGTCTCGAATTTCAAACCAAACTTTCCTAAACTCAACTCAATATCGAAGGATACCTTTCCTTTTTAACCAACTAATTTTAGCTACTGTTATACGGCTACTATACAAGTACTTACTGTTTACTTTCGTCAAATCCATTTCACTAACAAAGGCATCGTAATTGGTTTACTTATCCTTCGAGCGTATATCTAAAGTTTCAACTTTCAAAGGTCGAAGACGTTTAATTATTCGTCCCAAATGACCACGGATGACCGCCACACTACAACCCCAACAATCAGTTCCGCTTACAATACTGTACTATATACATTAAATTTTGCTCTACAATTTGCTAGCACCGTAAAATCACGTTGTAATTTCAAAATTAACCGTACTAAAAGTCATCTAACTGCACGAAAAATAAACTTGCTCCTGAATCCTGATATCGAAAACTTTTTCTCCCTCGAACAAAATGCGACTCGGGGTCATTCATTTGATGTCCAGGGCCGGTGAAGTTCGAACGCTTTATTACTGTGTCCGGCTATAAGTGGGTGTAAAGTTTCAACACCCTTTGATTTACTTGCCGTGCGGGGAATAGGTACGATACGAATTGGACCAAATTTACTTAAGCTCTTCCTCGTCTGGCATTTACTATACCTACAGCTCAATATCGGTAATGTCGGTAGTGTCGGCATCAGATAGATATGTTTTGAGTTGAATCCTAATTCTATGTGATGTAACATCTGTCGCATCCTCTATCGTAACTCTAACAATAGTTACCAAGGGAATAACGCGGAATATACTCACTAACCGCATAATGGACCCCACAATCATTACGGTTAATGCCTTAAAAGGACTACCTTAATCCCCTAATCGGAAGCCAAACTAACGTGGCGCCGTCCCGCATAGAAATATCTTAAATTGGCAACTCGGTCCGGCGGGCCGTCCATAAAACATCTTAATGAGTACAGCCAGCAGCTGCGAAGCCCCATATTGCCGCTCTCATATCCATGCAAACTACCCGCCGACTACGTCTTAGCGGGCTTACTTTCCTCCTCCATGTTTACAAGTCGACAACTAATTTGTTGCAATATGTGCATAGGACACGTTACGGCTGCTATCTCGTCGGTGCGTGTCTTGCATACGTTTACCTCCCGCCGCACGTAACTCGACATGAGTCCTAACCCTTGAAAGGCATCCCTCCTATATTCAAATTTACTCCGACCGGCCATTTGGACACGGATTTGTTATAAGATTAAAGGAAGATTTCACTTGTGAAACAATATGGCAACCGATTTACATATTTCGTTTCCTTATTAGTTTCGGGATATTTGTTTTGGGGCCGCCGAATTTACATCCACTGACCGATTAAATGGCCCTTAGGCATCTTTAATGGGGGTGCCGCGTGGTCGTTGTTGGCCTTAGCGAATGTGTGCTTATGCGTAATTGAATATTTTATGGGACGGAGTAAATTTAGTGCGGAAACTTTATTGATTTCTAGTTTGCACTGCGTTTCCACGAGTTTCCACGGCTCCGCGTTGCGGTTGTGAATGTTTGAATCCCGAGTGCCACTGAGCCGAGTCAACATTGACTTTTGTGTGCTGCCTTTTCAGTTGTCGCATGTGTTTATCGTGGGCATTTATCTGTTGACTGTTTTTATTTCGCGGTTGACATTTACCCTCTGTTTCAACAAGCTCATCCTGTTCCCGACGAGTTTCTTTCATTCGGCGTACGAGTGCTCGCGTTGCATTACCTCCATTCAGGTCGAGATAGCTTCACTTAGTTTCCTCTTTTTCATTGCGGCCGGGTTAATTCCTGCATCTTTATTATTCGAGTGGCCGGCACACGGCGCAGTCTAGTCGTCTGCCGCTAGATTGTGCGGCGGAAAGCAAACTTGAATTGTTGGTCGCGTGGAGGTAATGAGCGCGGGTGGGACCCGGTGCTGCTGGAGGCGTCTGGCTGCACGAGAGGCGTCGGGGGAGCGGGCGGGCGGGGTGGCAGGGGGAGGGAGGATGCAACGCGTCCTGTATGCACAGCGCCGCTTCCGCATTCGTTAATGCAAAAGCGGGCACAGACTTCAGGTGTACATTTTCAGCGCTTGTGTGCTTTATACGCGATGCTAAGGCGCGCGTCTTTGTGAATGTTAAGCCTTAATTATTATTACATTTTATCTCGTCTATGCTTTACACTCTTCGCTGGCTCTTAAATATAGGAATACCACCTGGAATGGAAGCTTTTTAGCGTTCGCGTTGGTATGAAAGTTTCAACGCAATTACGGAGGCAGACGCTCAGCATTACCCGGCGTAGATTGATGTTATTAAATTCCTTTTCTTGTTTCCATTCCATTCTGATTCTAATAAGCATAAAAAGAATATCCAGCGGCTTAACAATTCATTATTACATTCATTCATTTCGGGTTCATTAAAATCGCATTAGGATTAATTTTTCTCGTCCCCGTTTTAATTTGCAGTTTGCCAAGGGGATCTCTGGCCAGCTGCAATCACCCAGTGTCAATATTTGCCGAATGTTACCTGCGCCTATGTTTTATCATATTGTACGTAAAGCTGAAAATTTTTCATTGTATGAAATATTTGACTTATCTCTTAGTTTTATGAATCGTTTATGATAACGCTGAACTCATTTCAATGGTCGGGCATTTTTTTTGTAAATCTACCAGATAGATTTTTGTACCTAATATAGAAATTTTATGTTGTTAATCTAATGGAGATTGACCGAAAATGGGCTATATTGCGTCACTCTGCGTCTGAAGCACGTATGCATGAAAAATCTTCTTTCAAATTATAATATTACATGTATTTTTTTTAATGATGTGCGAACCGGGGTTAAACAGTATTATAAAAATAAAAGTAATTAAACGTTTCGACACAAGCGGAACCGCCATAATAGAGTCTGGAAACATCACAGCCACTACCACTCGGCGAATGATACCAGTTTTTTATAAACCCACTTTTTAAGGGAAAACTAGGATACAATAATACAGGAAATAGATCGAATAATAAAAACCGAAACAAGGCAAGCTTTTTGCACACAAATATCAATTTAGTACCGTACACGTTCGGGGGTGGCGCTTCAAATCGGTACAAAAAAGGAACTGTCAGATGTATAGAATAATAATTAATCCAGAGATAGAGCTCAGTGACTGATCTCTATTCCATGGATCGATGATTGTCAAAGTAAAAATGGTTTTTGCCATTCTGGCGCTGATGGTTACGTACCTAACCTGGCGCGACCGTCCATGGAACTAAAATAAAATGACATTCGAAACGACGGTCACTACCGACAAATGTCAATTTAGTACCACGGACGTTCGAGGGTGGCGCTTCAAATCGGTACAAATAGGAACTGTCAGATAAATAGAACTGTATAGAATGATTAATCATTAGAATAGAGATCAGATCAGTGATCTATACAGATTAGAACTGCACCACCTGTTCAAATAATTATTTTCATAGCTGTATATTGAAAAGTAAGGAATGCTTCACCAAACATTTTAATTGCGACAAACAATAGCACTTGCAACACCACAGAGTACATGACATTTATTGTGCTGTTTGATATTTTCATGTGCAGCTGATCGTGACAAAATCCTACATGGCTTAAACCCTATTCATTAGTTTATTTAAAATTATTAATTAAAATACTGTTTTAGTGTACAATAAAGCATATTTTACTTTTACTTTTTACTTTAATACTGTAACCTATTTCCATTACACCTTTAACTCGTAATTATTGAAACGATTCTAATGTTATCTGCCACGGCGGCGCCACCGTCGAAACTAGGGTAAAACCAAACTCGTAAGTAGAAACACTGGTTTAAATGTCATCAAGACATCAACTCGTGTCTCGATTGTCTATGTCGCCAAAGAAACTACAAGATTAAAAAAAATCATTCAGATGAATCATACATATTTATGATTAATTATTATTGTTTTAAACGATTGAACAGGCTATGCCTATATAATACATAACACAGAAAATACACACGAATGAATAGGCTGTATGGTCTCCGACCTTTGCCTGTCCCGAAAGGGACGAATGGATTAACAGAACAGAACTGTCTATGTCGATAATCGTCACTTCGTATCTAATCGCAAAACCATTGGAAAAGTAGGTACCTAATTTACATGGAAAACTTGGAAAACCCAGTGTTTTATTAAATTATTTTCTGGACGGTGATTAATGTGATCAGTGTTGTCGCTTGCTTAGTTTCACTCCGACTAAAGCGATCCTCTGTGAAAACTAACAAGTGTTTGTGCGTGTTGACTGATGAGAAATGGACTCCTATTCTACGCAATAATCTAAATGAGATATAGACTAATACGCAATAACAATGTCGTCAGCGTCGTCTCGAGGAGTTAGGCCTGGTAGTGTATCACGCCGGTGCATTAACTGAACCAGCTAGTACATTCTCTGGATGAATTATCACATTCAGCACTTAATGTATTGAACTCCTGGATCGCACCGCGTTCAGTAAGTATTGTGTACTATTATATACCTAACACAGGCATATTTAATTCCTTCTGCTAACTTAACTCATTGTAGTGTCAGGCCCCTGACACTCAGTACAACAGGCCTAAACACCTACACTACTACTAGAACGCTGGCCCTACTCGCATACGCTTTCCATTTCTATGTGTGAGTAATGTCATTGTAGCCCGTAGGGCTGACAAAACTCGACCTGTATGTGACAATGCGACTGATGCACGATGCCTTGGTTAAAACTGGCAGCCTGCTGTAAAACATTTCATTTAAACTAACAAGAATAATTGGTAGTTAAGTTATGGCTGCTAAATGGACAAAATATAATAAAACATTACATTTTGATACATTAAGCTTTTATGCTCTTGGTGAACGGGCCGTTTCCACATAACAAAAAATCATTGTGTATTATATATACACAATGATTTATGAGAACTCATGTTTTGCAGCCATAGAAGAAGATTAGATTTGAAGAAGGTGGACCAGATGTAACATTTCATGAGACTACATCTCAGCTCTTTAATTTAGAATTGCATAAGGTCTTCTAGGAAGTGTATTCCAACTGGATGCTTATTTAAATTCAAACATTTTGTTGCAGATAACAGATGGAGGCATCTTATGTGATGCATGCTTTACATTGATTCCTCGTACAACTTCTGAAGACCAGACCACACCTATACCAGACTTTGGACATCACAAGTTTGCTTTGGTTGATAGACAATTATGTACATACCCATAAAATAAACAATTTAAATCACCTAACCGCTTTTTTTATCAAGTACGTACCTACCTAAGTATTCCTTTATAACAGAAAATTCCTCCTTCTCGAGACTTAGCCAATGATAGCTTGGACCTTGGAATCTGTTCTTGATGCTGCCAGCAGATAAGCCATTTATTTAGGTAGGTACCTACCTATCTACCTCCCTATAACCATAGTATATTGCAGAACACAATTATATTTTTCTTTATATAAATTGTATCTCAAACTATATTTGTTTGTTTATCAAGCAGTTAAGTACCTAAATAAGTAGCTAAGCAAGGAGTTGGAATATTAACTATTTTCTCTCTTAAGGTTAGCTAACGTTAGCTTGGAGCCTGGGAACCTCTTTTTGATGTTAGCAGGCCACAGGTTTATACCTATATTTTAAAACACTACCTACTGTATAAACATAAATAGGTAAACCGTATTTTTATCAAGTACCTCGATACTACTGAGGTAGGCACCTATCTTGTTTTATAGTACTAACGTAATATATGTGTAGGTAGGCCCTAGGAATAATTAAGTATATCTATATGCATCATCCAGGGTTCCACGGTAATAACGAGGTCGCTTTAAATAAAATAATCACTATGAGCAACTTATAGTGCGCGAGAACTACTAACCTAACCTCAAAATACCTAAAAAAAAGAAAATTAGATTACTACGAATTCCCGGTTTATATCTCACTGATTTTTTTTTTACATATTATTGGGAATATTTCTAATGTTTTACCGATGATTTCATTAAGACGCAAGTATAGCCCATTTTTCATACAAGAAAAGGCATTGTCCTTTAGTACCAAAATAGGCGAGCTGACCTGGGCAAAGATTGTTTTGTCATACATGTAAATTATTTCTCACTTAGGAGTATGGAAAAATTATAATAGTTTAGATCCTATTCTCAGACTTACTGAATACCCAAAAAAAAATTCATAAAATAAAAATAGGTCACGCCCTTCGGAAGGGTTTTGTTACAAACACTGTGACACGAGAATTTAACATATTAGATTAAATCAGTATCATGATAAAAAACCGTCTGAGTTTGTTGTGGGCTTCTTCTCAGTTCCCTCGTAAACTTAGTTCGTAAGACGTAAAATAGTTATCACTTATGATTCATACTTAGGTACGTATAATTAATTTGTATTCATAAGTGCCTGTAAGTTAGGCCTATATGAAATCAATCATTTGATTCTCTGATTCTACTTGAATCACTATGCTTACTTATCTTAAACTGTAGAGTGCTAATCCTAACTCTTGAAAAAAAATATTATCGTAAAATAGCCTCATAATAATCTTGAGTTGTGGGTATAAATAAGGCTTGCGTAGCGTAGCTATCAAGTGACATCCCTAAATGAAATGTCGAGTATGTCATAAATAATGATTAAATGTTTTTTGTCGGCCATAACGATTAACGACTAGACGTCCAATTTCAGTAATATCGCGTCGACACTATAATAAAACGAAACATAAATATTCGATAATAATCACAAACTAGCCAACTACCAACATAGGCTGGCTTATAAATAATTAAGTATCAAGAAACATCGTCAATTTATCAAATTGATGATATTTATTAGTTTGACTTAGGTTTCGACTTTCGATATAGCTAAGTTTTAATATTTATTTAAATTTGTTTTGCCTGTTTTATAATAGGTAGGTAAGCATCTGCATGTAGTTTCCATCTCAAATAGGTATATTTATGTTTTACAATATTTTTTACAGAAAAATAATTCGTTTAGTAAGTTGTATTGTTGCTTTCTATGATTTATGTTTATACATACCTACCAAAATAGTCAGTAAAAACGGGACTCTATTACTAAGATTTTGCCGTCCGTCCCTCTCTCACCAGACTGTATCTCTGAACCCTGATAGTAAGACACTTGAAATTTTCACAAATATGTTATTCTGTTTTTGTTATCGCTACAACAACAAACACAAAATAAATAAATAATATAAATATTTAAGGGGGCTTCCATACAACAAACGTAATTTATTTGCTTGTTTTTATATAAACGCTTAAAATATTCACAGAATATTAAATTATATATTCACTAAAAAATAAGTATTTTAATTAAAAATACAAAAATATTAAGGGGGGCTCCCATACCAACAAACGTAAGTTTTTGCTCGTTTTTCGAATATGGTGAGCAAAGGTGTTTTGGTTGGAATTGGTCTTGACGGTACGGAACGTTCAGTGCGCGAGCCCGACTCGCACTTGACCAATTATTACTTATTCATTATGATGTCTTCGTAATGCTATAGAAATAAAACACAAAAAATTCAAAATAAGATTTAAAAAAATAAAGCGACAAAGTTAAACAGTCGCCTTTCGATTTTCTATCACAGGAATCGAATGTAAATCGATATTTTTCTCAAATCGTTGCACTGAAGCCTCACGATATCGTCATTTGCACGCGACTTGGCCCCTCGCAGTCGCCTTCCAACAAACATCTACGTTATTAATTCAGGCATATTAATAAAGGTATCGCGTTACGACCACACTCGTGTCGCAGGAAGCATGCCCGGGTGCCCGGCGAGCAGCTCCGGCCGAAATGTTACATTCGATCCCGAATTCGTTATTTTTACTAGGAATTCGATTCCAATTTTTTTGCTAATCACCCTGGACGGAAGTGTTGTATTTTTTGATGACATTAAGTTAAGGGTGTATACTGTATATCAACCGGAACAGTTGCTCTCACGAATACGATGAATGGGTGTGACAGGGTGTATGGCGCACGGATCAAAGCCTTCATATTTTCTAGTTACTGAAATAAGCTAGTTATCAAAAATTTGTTCTTAAAGTATTTGGCGACTTTTGTTACCGACACAAATACAAAAAAAAATAATCATGATACGGTTTCCACTAAGCAATGTTTCGAAAATTTCTATCGGATTTTTTTCCAGTTGTCTTTCTAATTCTAGACGAATGTAGATGAAAGATCCGCAAAAACATTTTTTTTATGATTTTAAACCTCAGGTTGCTCGCTTAGTGCGCTTTTCTAACCCTTTATAAGATATATTAGTCCAGCTTTTGCTTAAACATACGTATTAAGGTACCTACCTTATTTGTAAATAGTAATTTTTTTTTTTTATTGATAAAAACATAAGTTATTATTTATACTAAATAAACTAAAATGTTAAATTAATTAAATAGTAATAATTAGTAATAGTAATATTTAAATTACTGGCATGACTGAGAAACACTTTACTTAGACCTGGCATATTTAGGCAGTACGTACACAAGGCTATTTCTTTCAGTTTCGTGTAGGTTTCAAAGGCGTAATAGATTTTCTTATAAATTAAATTCAATGTTGTCGATATTTTTACAAGCAATAAAGTGAGATTGGGTTCTGAATTGAGATGGTCGTGACAGTGCGTTATATGATCGGCTATTTTGTGGTTACACGCTTTATTGATATATAGATATTGACTACTCAAAACATTTTTCACTCTAGCTAATAAAAACCACTCGGTTTTTTACCGTTTTTTTTTTAATTTCAAGAGATAGTAATAACGCGCTTCATTTAATCTGAATAAATATTTCCAGCGAATAAAGCGAGATATGAATCAAATTACTTATAACAGAATTCCACGAAATAGATGTCGCGATTGGAATATTACAGTTTTTGTTTCAAGAAATTCACGTAAAAATCAGAAAGGAAGGCGAAGATCCCATTGTCATTGTTACATTAAAATTTAATAAAGAAAAAATATACAGAAAAGGTAATGTGATCTGTAGTAATCTGTTTTTAAAGTTTAGAATGTCCGAAATTGGCCGCATCTCGCAGTACTGGGCCGGAGGCTGCAATATCGAATCCAGCATTTCACGGTCCGTAAGTTTAAGCGTATCGATACGGATATAATAACCAGTGGAATGGTAACTATAAAGAGAGATTGTATTTTTTTACTAACGTCGTAAGAAGTCGGAATGTCCGACCGGCCCTTTGATCGGTTTGATAAAACTGCCTGCAATTTTCTTTTTCGTTTTTTTTTTCATAAAAATTTTCTTTGCCGTTATTGTATGAAATATAAAGAATGGAATGTTACTTTTAGAGATATGCTATACGTTCTTTTCTAGTGTATTTCCGCATCAGTTAACACAGATTATACAGAAAATCGCGCAAAATATCCACGATGCTCTGAAATTATGTTGAATACTAAATTGGTAGGACAGATTAATTTGCTATAATACGCTACTTGAAAAGATTCTGTATGACACAATATGCAGGAACACTGCCCACATGAAACGCCACACACAATTTTCAACAATTATTATTATAAGCGACACATTAAAACAAAAATTACAGTTACATCCATTGTAGTTTCCGATAAAAAATAGAAAAACTGAGATTTTGTAGCAACTTTTAGGAGAACTTTCTATCGAGAAAATTTTATCCAATCGTGTTTCTGCTTCTAAGCGATTTTAGATTAAAGACCCAAAATACATGACGTTTAAATATGAAACTAATTGTATTTATAGTTTTTAAATGAAACTTCATTCGAAATCGCTTAAATACGGCTTCTACGCCGTTAATTACTATGGACAAGTGATAAATTTATTTGTGTAATTTCTATATGGACTGCATTTCAAAGCTTTTTATTAAAATTTATTGGAAAAATCTTCAATTTTGAGACTAATTTCTAGTGTCAAATCGAAATACTAGTAGGTGCCTACTAATAGATTTAAATAGTAGAAGGTACCATAAGGTAGGAAGGTAGAATAAGGTAGGAAGGTAAGTAGTAGATACTAATACATTTTGCCCACGACTGTAGACAATCTCAAGTAGATATATCGCGTAATGGGTGAAGGTCAACTAAGCTCGTAACTCAGAGCCCCCTCTCGGCCGACAAGAACAATAATCCGTACAATTTTGAGGAAAATGTTTATCGCAGTAGCCACTCGTCCCATAAATTTTGCCCAAATAAAACAAGAAATAGATAAAAAGGTATCCCTTGACAACAGGACTGTACTTGGTGATGACAGATTTTCAAAATAGGTATTCCCTTTTTTGAAATATTACCCAAAACAAAATAAGCCTATCACCATATGTTTAGGTCTCTAAAAAAAAAGATGCTGACGAATTGATAACCTCCTCCTTTTTTTGAAGTCTGTTAAAAATTGGCCTCGTATGTGCATTTATTTTGGAATACTTTTCTAAATTATATTTTTAAATAGATTTACCAAAAAAATATTTTATTTTATTATAGGGTAAGGTTTTATTCTTATTCGTTAAAATTTTAAGGATCACAAGTAAAAAATTTACCCTTATTCTGAAATCGTTTTTTTAACAGAAAAAATATATTGTTTTTCTAACATTCCTTGGCACAAGGTTAAACACCTTCCTACACAAAAATCCTTGTATCGTTTCATAGTAGGTACGCCAAAACTTTGTATCTATCTGTATAGGTACTGACTAGTATGTAGAGCTGTATAAGTAGGCGTTTGTTGTAGGTAGTTACCTACTTGTATTCTAGAGCTGTATAATAATTACTTATTCATCACAATCTAACTTATTCAGCTACTCATATATTAATACACTGTAATTAATAATAATAATTATGAGAAGTCAATGTGTGTTTTGATGAAACATTAGTCAACTCTATTTACTTTACATCTTTGTGTTAGATAACGTGTTTCTAAAGCAAGTAGATAGGTAATATTTTTCCACGCTTCGAGCATTAAGAAAAAACACTTCGTCATCTCTTTACGATTGACGCCCCTCCAAGCGAACATACGTCTGATAACTGACACATCTTATCTGCCAAACATTATTTCATACACATCTATCGGAAAGCCATTCCGACTGTGTCTGATTTTATTCTAGGCAATTTATTTTCAATAAAGAACTATAAAAAGACTTATCTAAATGGCTCGGGCGCGACTGAGGGGCTGAGGGGAGTGGCTGTCATAAACGTCGATTTTTATTTACGTCTACCCGCCGAGAGTGGGAAAACTATCATGAGTTTGATTTAGAGAAAACGCAATTAAGTTTAACGTCTGTTTGACTATGGCCCTAATTCGGCTCAACGCGGTCTTAAAATTAGTGGTAGATATTGTGTCCGTTGAACATTGGCGCTTTTCAAAATTTTTTTATAGTGAAACTTTTATTGTTTCGACCCAAGCATGACGAATGTCGTATTACAGCCGGGCCGGGGCCGGGAGTCATGTCAATTACTTAGGAACTTTATAGCGCCACCTCTAAAATTTATATGGTATACTTGAATGATTAACATTCTTTTAAAACTAATGGATCTAATTACATAAGTATCATGATCAGAATGCTATTTTTTCTTAATTGTAAAGTACCATTACCATATGGTTACTTAACTTTATACTGCAGTCAGCGATATAACCTGTGAGGTAAGTAGTAATATTACTTTGACTTATATTTATTAGATTCTCTTAAATCTAAGTTAGAGGACAATTAACTGTCCCAGTTTTTCTATTTTATTCGGTGTGAGATGCGTTATAATTATTTAAGTTTTCTGCTGCTTTCTTATACGTGGTATAAGAAAATTGTCTATTTTATGTTAATACACAAAAACCTTTTATTATCTGCCATGGGGCGTAATGTCCGTAACAATGTAAAGCGTAGCATAAGTGCAGCCGTATCCGCGAGGGTGTCGCGCTCAACCCATTGAAGCACCATCGATAAGCCATTGTTATTACGTCATTCGGGTCAAGCTGTTACACCATTGCACCTGAACATATATGTATTGCATGTGCATAGCTCGCTCCTTTACCTACAATTATAAAGAGACCTAATTCGAAAAGCGTAAAAAAATTACTATTTCCATCCAACAAAAATAAAATAGTGAAGTAACATTTATCTATTTTGTTGAAGTTCAACGTAAATGACCATTCAGAGGCTATTTTATCAGTCAAACTCAAAATTCTAAGCCTAAAATTCTGTAGGAGCGTTGTTTCGTGATGAGGAAAGAACCCTAAAAACAATTTTAATAATTTTCAGTTCAAAATATGAAATCCTTATTTATTTGCGTGTGCTGTATTACTTTTTTAAATATCAGGGGAACGAAATAAAATGTTGTACACACAAACCGACTCATTTACATGTTATTTGAGCGGCGAACCCAAGGGGCCCGTATCAGCCATTTATGAGTCGAAAGTATTAAAGAAAAGAGAACCGGATACGTATAAAGAGAGATATAATAATAATAAGAAAAGAAGCGCAAGAAAACTGCTCGCGGCGAATAAACCCCGCGGAAAGCGGCATTGTTCTGCGACTTTTAAAAGCGGAACAAAATGAATGAGGGGAAGGAAATCGGATGAAAATATGAAAAGAATACACGGTGTACACGCAAAAGTGAAACGGAGTACCCGAGATCGGGTTTAGTGCAGGTTTTCGTACGAATTTCGAGTCGACTCGCATCGCACGAACGAATCGAATTCCTCCATAGATTTATAGCCAGCGCCATCTATGAACAGTCGCTGACATGTGGCTGTGCGCTGCTGCTACTGTAAATGTATGAAGAAATTCGATTCGTTCGTGCGATGCGAGGCAACTCGAAATTCGTACGAAAACCTGCACTAACTCTACGGGCCTCGACCGCGGCGGTCCGCAAATATAATTTGCATAGCCAAGTAGCCCAACTTTTGTCTGCAGCGGATGTTCGCAACCATATTCGTTCGTTGCTTTTTAACCACACTCTCGTTCTGTATCGGGCCGGACTTTTTATTGCATTTTTCCCCTTTGAACGAATTCCTTCAATATTTCGGTGGTTCGTTATTCATACGCCCGCTCGTCGAATTGTTTGGCTGATATTACTCTGTTTGACTGTTGTGTTGTTTACATGTCGTTTGAATCTCTAATACCATTATATCTGCTGCAATTTCTGTATGTATGATAACTTTATCTTCTACGCCAGAGAATTTGATATATGATTTTTGATCAGTACATGTACCAGATTCACAATAGGTAGAGGAAGATGTGTGTTTCTTCTCAATGACACGTAGTAATGTAAGTTTGGCCCGCAGCTTATGTAGCAATGGCTAATTTAGTTTCTTTAATCGCGTTTTTTTCTAAAACTACCGACTGTAGATTCATTTTAAACTGTTAATTTTTCCTGGATAACAATTAACTCTACATGGGCTACGTATGTTTTAATTCAGGCGATAAGCTAATATAATTATGGTTATCAGAACAAAATGTAAATTCATTTTGCTTTAAAATGATAACTAGGTACAAGATATCTACACAAAAGAGATAGCAACAAAAGATTTCATAGAAACTCTTTATTCAAAAGCTCCATTGAATCGAAAGGAATAATCTATTGAAGAATTATTACGATTCATCTCTACTCGTGAACTTATCGAGGTATTAGGAGCTGGATTACTTTCAAAGAGCGCCGACAGAGCTATGGTCAAATATTGACTTATAAAAACAATGGGCCCACGTCGCTCCCGCTTTATTGAGTTCGATAAGACATTTGATTGCCATCCGATTCTGTTGAATGCTTCGCAACCGAGCGTTAGTTGTGTTACCGATGATTATGCCAGATTTTATTTTAAGTATACTTTTTTTGATGATTGCGATGACAGGTTGACTTTTGATTATGATCTCGCCCGATGGTAATTAGAACCATTAGAACTCATTATCCGTGAAGCGGTAACGAAGATGTGATATTTTATGGTTCCATATCTCTAGTGAGAAAAACGGAACAATTGAATCACTTTGTTATATGTCTGTCTGCTAATTATTATTTTATAATACTTAGTCCTTTTTCTTAAAAAATGGTAGAGCCATAAAGTACAAATTGATACTAAATACCAAGGTCTATGGTACTTTGGAGGGAAAAAAAGCTCAAACTCTTAAGTCTACGGTCTACCCCACTATAGCTTATGCGCATTTATGGCATTTTTGAAAACTCACTACCTATAAGTATCTGCTTCCTGATGTCTCACCGTTGATCAAATTTTAAAGTAGGTACGAGTAGGTGTTAACACGGCAAGTTTTTTTAATAACCTGTGGTCTACATTTGGAACCCGTATATAAAACCATCAAAGTCTAACCTAAAACAGCAGAAAAATTCGCCAATCCGAGTATCCAAGCCGAAACTCAAACGACGATATTATTATTCAACCAAAGTTACGTCGACCACACTAATTGATACCGTCTTGTATTACAAATGAGGCGAGATGAAAAGGTCCAAAAATGAGCGTCATTCGAGTGAGAAAGTGTTTTTCAGAGGTGTCGGTCGGCGGCCGGTCCGGACTCGCCGGGCCGGTGAATTTTCCACTCACTGGTCGTTTGGGAACTCACTCGCACAGCGGATTGGCCTCACCTTTCATCCTAAATATACGTTTCACCTATGTTATGTGAAACATCGTTTTACTTCGTGGCATCATCGTTGAAAAAAGTATCTATGCCTACTACCTAATCTACTCGTATAAGTATAGGTACTACTTGTATCTGAACTCTACATTTTATATTATTACCTAATACTAAATTATATCATTAAATATCGTCATTCATCAATTTCCATTGCTATAAAATTGCGAAATCTAAAAAATCTCTTTAAGTGCGATTAGTGAATAGTCTGTGAAAATGACTACATTGTACGAGTATATTTGAAGAAATTATTGTATGTTTGCTACTAAATTACGCTACGACTACCAAACCGATTTAACTGCATTTTAGATTGATGACTGAATTAACACATAGTCTTTTTTATCACAGAAATACTATCATTGGTTCGATCTAGATTTGTCGTAGGAAAATCGATTTATATTAAAACTAGCTGACCCCGCAAACGTTGTTCGGCTATAGTATAAATTATTACGGCGGCACTTAGGGGAAAGAAAAATAGTTTACCTACGTCCTATTTTCAGTTCCACTTAATATACGCAAAAAATCAAAAAATCGGTCCAGCTGTTTCGGTTTCAAAATAATAAATTTTGCACAATTCGAAAACAATTTTGCAAATCATATTAAGAATCGAGAGGAACAAAAACGACGTTTTATTAAGACTGGTGTCGGAGGTTGTATGACAAATGATGCGCAGGAGTTGTCAGTGAACCCCGACCGCTTCATTAGCAGCAACATTAATTACTAGCGAACCTTTAATGAGAAAATCGTGAAGCTTTTTATTTTTAATACGCCTTAATTTGTTCTAGGCTGTTTGTGTAATTACTAATTAGGTTTAACTAATAGCGCGCCGCTACTTATTTCTTCCTGTCTTGCTCTATTATTTTTGTCATCTTAGGTACTGAAAATACAATACAATACCAAATAGTGCCTTTATTTGTGCAGAAGATTTAAACCGCAAAATTCTTTAAGTAAATTGCGACTTTAGCTATGACACAATTAGGTGCAATTCAGATCGCAACAGTGTTTATTACCTAAAATTTTTAACCCACACCTAGTCACTCTTTCTGTCGCATATCTCTTCTGACACATTGCCGACATTGGATAGTCTATGGCTGGCTTAACTTTAAATCGATAAAATATCTCGATAAATTGTTTCACATGTTAGGTAAAGAAAGATAGCTATAAACTTTCTTATCGTATAAAAGAGATGAGAGATCGTTCATGATTATTATCGATGACGAAATAAGAGTCCTCGGGCGAATCAAAAAGGTTATCTCTGCCATATTTATACGGGCTTATAGATGCAAGTTACATATGGTAGAAAGGGACAAAGAATATGATTTCCGAGTTTTCGTGATAACGCATGTATTTCATGTATATCTATAGATTTATGGATGAGTCCGTATGTATTGACGAATACCGAGTATGGCGGACTAAAGCACAAAAGCTAAAGCGATTATTTAGTTTAGGTTTTGTTTTGTTTCGCGGCGTGGTCGCAGCAATTGTTGTTTCGATACGGTGCAAGTAAGCGAAATGCATTCCACATGCACTTTGAATACATATTATGATAATATACTCTTTGCGAAACTCGAAAACTTTGGTCAAATTTGGGTAAAGTAAACCTCTTAACAAATAAGCTTCTTATTATATAAGGTAAAATAAAGGTCTCCGACCGCTCTGACAAGAGCATAGCCAAAGAGAAACGATAAAATAAATACTTCATATTAAAAATCGGTCAAGCCGATTCATTTCTATTCACCGCTGGTTATGACTCTTATACTTAAAGTCCAATAATAATTGCTCATATTATAGGTACTAACTAATAAATATTGTAATATGCAATGTTTAAAAGAAGAACGCAAAGAATATTTTACTACTTACTATGAATTTGAGCTGGTAAAATTGGGCTAGGTTTATAATTAACTGACTCTGGCAACCATTGGTCGAAATACAATCGAACCTAGCTGATTTATTAATTTAAGATCTCTATACACTTCCTCTTCGGGTAGGCATTCTAACTTACTTGTACAAAATATTTGTACTGACTTATTGTACCGATGTATGCTGTGCGAATGATACGACGACGACTAATAAAATAAATCAATCTCGAAAAAGATATGTTCATGATTTCGAAATTAGCGTTGTTTCATTAAAAATGATTTATTCAGTCAATATTTTTCTTTCCAGTAATGTATCAGAAGAGATTAAAGAAAGAAAGAAAGCAGCGGCAACATGTTCAAGAACAACTAGAAATGGAGCTGAAGAGGCGGCAAAAGATAGAAGAAGCGCTAAAGCAGTCCGGAGCGCCTGGAGAAATACTCAGAATAGTGACTGGTAAGTTTATAAAACTGTTTCCCAGGACTCCATACACGAGAAATTCAGTTTTTTTCAAATCCCGTGGGAATCACTGGTTTTTCCGCAACCAAAAGTAGCCTATATGTTTTTTTTTACATTTTCAAAGTCCATTTTCAATTTCAACTAATCTACACCTTTTCAATTTCAACTAATCTATACCTTTTCCATTTCAACTAATCTATACCTTTTCAATTTCAACTAATCTATACCTTTTCAATTACAACTAATCTATACCTTGAGCTACCCTTGATTTTCCGTACCTAAATCTTATGATTTTCTCATGTAAAGGACTCTAAAACAGTTTTCTTGTCGTCATACTCGAAAGTGGTTCCGTCACAAATGTCCTCCTGTATGCACATCCTCTAGGCTCTAACAATAATCGTGGAATGTAGAGGGAACAAAATCATGGTACTGAAAGAATGTATGAGGAAAGTCGGTGAAGTGGAGGAAGACCAAAGAAGAGTTGGATGTATTGCGTGAAAGAAGATAGATATAGAAGGGGATTGCATGCCAACAGTTGATAGTAATGAAAGAAAGAATAAGACGAGTTCTATGACCCTACATCTTGGGTAAAAAAGCAGTGAAGAAGATGCGTATACCTATTATTTACGCATTACCTAATCATTGAAATTGCCAGTACAAGCAGATAGTTGCAATGCCAAGCTATATTTAAAGATTGAGAGATAACTGAAAATTACATAGACACTGACCTGTCTCACTATTCTTTATTGATGCACATTTGATGATACGATTAATAAAATGCAGTAGGCATCTGTGAAGGTCATCACATCAATTAAGTTTCAAAGAGGGTATATTTAAGACATACCTACCTACTTTGTCACATGATTATATACATGGATATCATGGCTACAACCATATACATGGATATCATGGCTACAACCATCTTACTGAGATAAAGATATCATGAACTTTGAAATCTCGTCAGCAAAACGCTATTTTAGTGAAGCAGAATTTACTAACATTTCGGAATGCCTCTGACATGTTAACTTGCCGTCTGTCAAACAATCTTTGTATCGGGTTAGCCAATAATCAAAACGGCATACATCACGCATCGCGTCATGCAAATCTCAACCTATATATTAAGTGGTTTAGAATTCTGTTTGTAATAGCTGGATTGGATGGAGAGTTTGTACGGAATTCATATGGAGTGCGTGACGTAAAGAGGGTGGTGAGCTAGTGAAGCCTTGTACTAATCTCCATGTCAGGAAATCGTTTCGCAGGCCATTTGAAATGAGGGCCGATGGAGTAACACGCATTCGAACTCAATTTCTTGTATAATCGCTGTTTGCTACTTACTGTTGCTGCTCGCATAATTGGCATGATTACCCTCAGTCATAACAAACAAATTACGAACTACGCTTCCGAGCCTTGAGTGTTTGAGGAAATAATGATTGGTAGATACTAGGTGCTCATTAATCAGCCGCAAATATAGAAAGCCTTTAAGTAACCAATGACATTTCCATGATTACATAGGTAGTAGGTACATAATAGGCACCTTTGGGTACGATGTTGACATTTTAATGATATCTAACTTTTATGAGTTGAAGAAAATAATTTTTACTGAACTGAAAGTTCAGCAAAGGAACATATTTCTATGCTACGTTTGTATGTCAATCCACAGAATACCATAATACCTTACCTTACCATATTAGTCAAACGCAGAAATAGAATCGCTTGATTTCCATAAGCTTCAAAGGTATGAAATCAAATTAAATTCAAGGATTTCTATTGGTGGTGTATTTCATAAACAAATACTTCGATCTCCGGTGAACAAAAATCGATAGAGCACGTTGTAAATAGCGCAATATCTCGCTGCCAGCGGTGTAATAAAACGAGTCGACAGGCCATCTATCGAACTCTCTTTCGCAACGTACCGAGCTGACTCACTTGCCGGGCAACGGGTGCTGTCCTGAAGCAAGATATTGCATAACTTTTTGATACTTTATCAATAAACATAAATATGCTGGACAGGGCGGATGGCGTAAAAAAATGTCGCCAGTTTACCGATGCTTTTTTTGTCACCAGCAGTAAGGCCTGATGTAGTTCGCTCAGCAGCCACTTATAGAATTTTGACTTCGGATGCCCATATCCTCAGGTTTCTTATCGGTGACTGTATCAAAATATTGTCTGAACGTTGTCTTTTCCCCAACAGAGAACTTAACGCCCCCGTCTCAAGAGAACCGCGAGCGTGAGAACGGGACGGAGAGTAAACCACCGAGCACCGAACCGCCTGCCTCCTCGCCGCCGTTCCAGCGCGAACCGGCGCGCACGCCCGACAAGCCGCAGTGGAGCTACCCGCCGCCGCCCGTCGACATCATGAGCGGACAGGCGGCCTTCTGGCAGAACTACTCTGGTGAGTTCAGGACCTACTGACAACTCTTAATTCCCTTTTTTGAATGCTGGAACCGTGATCATCATCACGCCTAAACAACTTGTTCCATCCATTCCACTTGGATGGCTGGCACTCCTCTTGAACACCCGGTAAGCCATATCTTTCTTTCCACGCACATGCAAACTATGGAACCAGCTACCAGCAACAACTATAACATGGGGTTATTCAAGGGGTGGATAAACAAATTTCTTAAGAGCCAGCAACGCATTTGCAGTTCCTCTGGTGCTGTGGGCGGCGGTGATCGCTTTCCGTCAGGTGACCCGCCCGCTCATTTCTTGTTACTTATTAAAAAAACTTACCCATATAATAAAGGCAAAATTTTATCTTAGAAGTCCCAGTTATAGAGCAACCCCGGGTATTACAGAAAAACAAAACAAAGCAGAAAGGAGCAAACAAAAGTAAATAATTTATTGAATTTATTTTTGTCTTTCTCACTCTCACGGAGATTTGGTAGGTGCGAAATGCAGCGTCGTGGAAGAATATAACAGAAAAACGACCTTTTACCTAATTACTCAAAAACTAAGCCAGTTAGCAAAAATATGTTTCTAAGCGTTTTTGGATATTGTAATTACCGACCCATTAAAACTAAAATTACAAATACATCCATTGTAGTTTTCGAGAAAAATTAGAAAAACTGAGATTTTGGAGCAACTTTTGGGAGAACTTTCCTTCGAAAAAAATTTATCCAATCGTGTTTCTGCTTCTAAGCGGTTGTAGATTAAAGACCCAGGATACATGACGTTTCAATTTGGAAGTAATTGTCTTTATAGTTTTTAAATAAAATTTCATTCAAAATCGCTTAAATACCTTTTCTACGCTGAAAAACTCCACAAAGTGCCTTGCATACGGAAGCATGGTTGGGTCGTATAGCCCTATAATTCCACTTGTAAGATAGGAGTAGAGGAGAAGAAGTGAACAATGAAGCGAGGACCGCTATTGTCGAGTTTCTGGCCCAGTTCGAAAAAATCATAATTTCAGGGCTGATATAGAAACTTTATAGGCCATACCTAAATTGAACCACAGTCAGCTTAACCCATACAAAATTAGATAACCTATGAACTATTTAGCAGATGCCAATATAATTATGTTTGGCAGCAACCATTGTTGGCGGAATCATATACATTGAAGCAAGTTCTATAATTAAGCATTATAAATAACTCTTTAAACCTATAATATGATTATTCCCT
The DNA here is from genome assembly GCA_036785405.1 of Coenonympha arcania. Lineage (NCBI taxonomy): Eukaryota > Metazoa > Arthropoda > Insecta > Lepidoptera > Nymphalidae > Coenonympha > Coenonympha arcania. The sequence continues at coordinate 3,297,442 of CM072063.1, read as the reverse complement.
ATATTCATGAGCAAACAAATATACCTACAGGCTCTTTCCAAGCAATGATTTAATAAAGGTGCGGAATCAATAATTTTATACTTCACAAAGAGTACACGAAATCGAAATAAAAGTACGAGTAGAAGAGGGGTCAATCTGAAAGATGAAAAAAAAATTGGACATGTGAAATTTATACTCATCATATTACATACCATTTCGAATAGAGAATTTCAAGCATTTAAATACACAAAATGAACGATACACGCATTCCAACTTTTGGTTGAAATTGTATTGGGGTGCGTTTTCGACAGATCAATTCTTTTTATTAAATTTTGTTGTTTGCAGCATGCTTTATAAGAACAGTTTCGTTCTTATTTCTAAAACACGATTATAACAAATATGTTATTATCATTTGATCGGTTACTTACTACAGTTAACTTCTAAGTAGCCATATTTGCACATATTTGTAGCACTTAACAGTTGAAAAAATTTAAGACTTTCAATCAGTGTGCACGGAATTCCAAAAATATATTAGTAAAAGAACAACGCTTTATCCAAGATATAATAAAATATCCTGTATGTGATCGATAGACAACTAGAACCGGTAAAAGAATAAAAAAAATATCGCTCACATGTTAGCGAATCGGGTGGTAGTTTTTTTCATTCATATCCTCTTTGTGGAAAGGGCAGAAATTTCATTAAAAATGCACCGGCTTCTGTAGACTTTCATTCTATTGTGTGCAATATGTTCACTTCCATACTCTGTTACTTCGATATAGGAACCTGTATATGACTGGCGAAGTTTTTAACGTATCATTCTTTATTAAATACAATTTATTAAAGGTTTTTTATTCCAAATATAATATAAATTATTAATTTAAGTATTCAAACGAAGAAAGTGAAATAAAATAAAAGTTATAATTTAAACAATTTTTATTTAAGGTGTTCATTTTGTAAACAGTTTCCGGAGTAGTTAATTCTTGGCCATCTCTTTTGTTCCGTTCAAGACTTTTTGCCTAACTATGATTCGCCGAAACATTCTTGTTATTATTAAACCCCCAATCTTCCATTGGTGTCACAGTCTCTATTGTAATCAATTAGATATAGAAGGCGATTGTAAAACAATAAACTAAGTGTACCTAATTCTTTAATATATATAAATCTCGTGTCACAATGTTTGTCCGCGATGGACTCCTAAACTACTGAACCGATTTAGTTCAAACTTCGTGAATATCTGTCATTTGGTCCAACTTAAAAGATAGAATAGTTTTTATCCCACGTGGACGAAGTCGCGGGCATCAGCTAGTAGTCATATAACATTATTCGCATTGGCGTGTTCGCGTGCGTTAGACACTTGGAAAGGGTAAAAGGCAACACTTAAATTAGTTGCAATTTCTACTCGAAAGCAAAGTCGGGCACTTGTCTGTGAAGCAGGAAATGGTTGAGCGAATGTTGTGTGATTGGCAAGTGTTGTACCGATGTAACCGTGTGGGTACAGTCAACAAATTAATGAGGGTGGCAGGCAGCCCTACGTTTTAGCAATAATGTTTCCTTAAAAGCTTGAGTTTGGACTTTTATACAATTTTGATTGTTGGAAGAATGTGATTTAACTAATATTAGTAATTCTTTTTTTTCATTTGAATCCAAACTCACATTGATAAAAGCTCATTTTAAAGCACTGGCTGCTTTATTTTAGGTCACGATGCATACAATTAATGTGCACAATTATGTAAATGAGAATAATAATTATGAATGTTAAGGGCTTATAATAAGAACTCTTGATGAGCAGGCAAATATAAGCAGGTAATATAAGACAGTGTTTTGGTACATAAATGAGTAGACAATAAACATTATTTTCATAAACATGGAACACAAGATGAACCAACTGATGGTAAGTAATATAAAGTTGAAAAATTAATAAAGAGGAAACTTCTCCTGCTACTTTTTAGGTACGCTTGTAAAATGAATGGAAATAAAATTGTACAGCACAGGTGCGCTCGAAACCTTTGACGATATTAACTTTTTGTTCTCTTTTGACGTAAACAAGCGCAGCTATATAGTACCTAGAGATAACGCCGTACACAGTTGAATTAAAATTATGCCCAATAGAATCAAATAATATAATTACTCTCTTTTCATAGTCGATGATAACCAGTAAATCAAGTTTCTTCAGCTGTTCAACATTCAGGCAAAATTCAACACACCTTAAAATTGGCTTACTATCATTCCTTTAACTATTTGCGTATCTAAATGATAAACAAGAATCAAACAAACGTTTATCTATTCTATCTCAAAAGCCGCATTGGGAATGCGCTTAATTGTGTAACGAAGAAATTGAATCTTTGTAAAGAAAAGTTTGGGAGTTTTTTCAAGCGGTAGTGGGAAACCAATTCAATCAGTGTGATTTGACACGCTCCCAACTTGTCATATAAAAGGTACCAGTAAAATTGATTATTACTAGCACTGAACATCCCACCGATACAGAGACAGTCATCCCATTCTCATTTCAACTCAACGGACAATGATGTCAGAAGTATTCTTAAGTCTTGAATGATCTACCTTATTGTAGCAAAGAAGAGGAAAGAGGAAGTTTGAATTAAAATCTTCAAGTGATGGTAGTGGTAGAAGGATTATTTGCCACGCTGTTTTTAACAAATAAGAGTGAACCATTTGTTTCAATAGATTTTTTTCCCATTGAAGATTCCTCTATAAGCTTCAGGATATATTACATCAGATCAGCTCGATAGAGCCCAATTTTTTTATCATCTTCTGTAAGTATTACATTTTGCAAAGTTACAAATTGAAACTGCAATACTAATTGTAAGTTGAACAAATTGGAGTTCCAAGTTCTATTTACATATTATTTATAGTTACAGCGTTTGAAAAAAAATCCTTCATATCAATATCCGTGTTACCCTTTGTCCATAACAATCTCAAATTATGCAAAGAATCAGGTAGGTGTATTTTTTGAAGGGCTTAATTATTTTAATTTAACGGTCTCATCAAAAACAAGCGTAGATTACTTCGAAATTGTACAGTATAAAATATCGCCTTTGATGACGTTTTTTCCTAAAGTATTATGTTTCTAAAAAAGTTATCACTTTTTAACAAAAACGTTAAACCTCAGATCAATGACATTGTTAAAAGTATAAAAAAGAAGATAGACAATATCAACACTCGATTGTTCTTTTGAGTTTTTCGGTGAAAGCGTAATTTTACTTTGTTTTTTTTTTTCTATTGAAATGTTAAATCGATGGATTGATTGTTTTTTCTGATTTTCTTGAAAATATAATGAATATCGTTCAAAGATAACAAGTTTCGCGAAAGTAAAATGTAATAATTCAATTTCGATTCTAAAAATGAGAGGTAACCTGAAGGTAAAATAACTAAATCGGTGAACTGCTTGAAGAAATGGACTTTTACATTAAAGGCTAACTTCTTATTTAACTGAGGCGCTCGAGCGTTACAGTTATTTCAAAGAACAAATAGATTACAGCTCTCAAAGGAACCGGCAATTCTGTTTTAGGAGCGGCAAATGCAAAAATATTACGTATTCAAACAGACCTAATGGGACATTTAGGGGTGGCAGCGAAGTGAAACGGCAAAGGCCGAAGCTTTTAAGTGTATAATATTTAATTGTGACGCCCTAGGCGTATAATCTCGCCCGGGATAATAGGTTTCTGTTTCGGGACAACCCTCAACGAGCGACACTTGCGAGTGTGATGCCCCGGAGCCGACTCCGCTGAGACAAATCGGATTATAATTGAGTTTTTATAAATGACAAATGAAACAAAAATAGAAGTGCCATTTGATCTTTTGTTTGTTCCTATTAAATTGTTTCTATTTTTTTTGTTTTTTTTTTTACATTACTTTGTGCATTTCGTAGTCTATCAACAAAAACTGTTCTTCGCTTGAGTGATCTCTAGGATGACAAAGCAAAACTTTTACTTTGGTTTATTGTTCTAATTCTGATAGGCGACGTGCTAAGATGAGTTATATTACCCTTTACACAGGTTTAAAGTCACTGTCAAAAAACATGTCATAAATCAGAGTTACTATAACTATTGAAGAATTTTTCAATGACGTAGATTCTTGGAACGATAGAGATATATTTCCATCTCCTCACGAGATTTCTTAAAAATAATGTAAATATTTTTCTATGTAAGAAAAATTATATAAAATGACATTTTTGAAAAGAGCAAGTGCCGAATTTCTTGCCCGTTTTGCTCGGTGCAAACCTGCTTTCCGAACCTGGCGGTAGAGTTTTGACTTTTCATATGAGCCTATTATTGAGGCCTATCTGAAAAATAAAGATTTTCATATTCAAAAGTCTGATTAATAAGAATTTTATCATTTTCAGTCTCAAAGGCAGACAGTATGAGTATTATTCATAAATCACGATTCATAAACGAACATCTCGTACCAAAATTCAATTCCCCGTTGAGAAAATGTTCCCTGGGAGTAAGCAAAAAACGTGATACCGTTTATATCTTTTATATCTCGTAAATTGCAGGAGGCGGCAAGCGTTGCATGAAATTGAATAAGCATATTTCGTAAAACGTAGACGTTTTCGGAGACAATTGCCTTACCTCACCTACTCTTCACGAACTTTGTCAATTTCCCAAAAATCTTATTAGAAAATATTCAATTCCTGGAATTTCATTTTGTTGAAGATATTCTTGTGTCGTTTGTGCGCACTTGTGTAGTTATTTAATTACTTACTTCGACTTAATGTAAATACAAGTGTACCTCGTACCTTTTGTAATCTGTAACTTTACTAAAAATATTATTAGGTATGGATTTTATAAACATATTATATACAAATAAATTAAGATTAAAAATATTTACAAAATGTACACACCGTCCAAATGCTGGCAAAGTAAGCGCCAGCTCTTTGGTCACCTGACGCGTGAACCAACTTTTTGGATAGGATATTCACAAATTTTTTTGTGTCTGGTGATCATCACCGGTGTCATGGTGATCCATGGACCTAAAGTCTCAAATTCAAGCGCCGCAAAAACATAGTCCTTGCTGATTACCGAGTATTTGCGGCGCTTAAGCATTTGTGCTGCAGACTCTGCAGCTGCACCTGCCTTTTGGTACGTACCTGGTAAATGAGATGCAGCCAACGTATCGACCCAGGTCGCATCCCACACTAAGGCACGTCCCATCAACCACGGTATTATGGTCATCCCGTCTGGCCTCTTGCCATCATCCCTGAATAGACCGCGATGGCTCTGATTGCGCAGGGAAAGAAGCAGTGGTCAGAGCGCAGCGTACTAAATCATTGATAGATAAATCATTAAATCTGTAACTTAGTTTTTTTACAAACTATAAATATCCCAAAAAAAAAATATTAGTTGTGGCGATTATGTCATCAACATAGTCTTATGTTTGACTCGAATACAACTGTTCAATGATATACATATCAATATTATTGTCTCCCTGTGGATTGAGTCTGTGGTCTAGTTGACAGACCACCCAGCATGCGATAGCTCGAGGATGCGGGTTCAAATCCCGCCAAAAATTCGGGTTTCATAATTTATAATCAAGATAATTTTTTTATTATAAATTGAGATAAAGATCTAAGGTAGAAGTTAGATCCTTAACCTATCAAGTGAGCTAATTCAATTCAATTTCGGATGTAAACGATCCCCCGATTTTACTTGATCAGTTTCCAGGATTGCCTTCTACTATGGAAGAAACGTCTTCTGCAAACATGATTCAAATTCAATTACTGCCCATGGTTGGAGTATTAGATTTTTAGTGAAGGCAATATTGAATATTAAATTAGGAAGTGCCACATGGATGCAGAGTCCGCTTGATGCACAGACAGATGTAGGATGTACGCAGAACCGTTTGATGTAGCTTTCCGCCGCCCTAATCATATTTTCAGGGGTAACACACGTTTTGTAACACATTTAATATAGACGTGACATTGCTAATGATTGAAATATTGACTTTTAATTGAGATGGTTGTAAAAGTTTGTGAAATTCATAATTCGTTATAATCTTGCACGTTTCTGATAGTTTTTATACATATTACTAGCAAACGCCCGCGGCTTCGCTCACGTTGATCTTCTGCTTTACTCCCTCAGGCGTTAAGTTTCCAAAATTCTTGTATTAACCGTCATTTAATTTAATTTTGACCACTAAATATTAGCAATCGGCCCACTGACAAAAAAAATCAAAATGGCGGCCACTTTTTTGAAATTTTGACCATTAATTCCTTCTCTATGCTTGCTGCCATAGTCAAATATCGATTTTCGAAGCAATCGGTCCAGTAACAAAAAAGTTCAAAATGGCGGCCACTTTTTTAAATTTTGACCACAAATTCCTTCTCTATGCTTGCTGCCATAGTCAAATATCGATTTTCAAAGCAATCGGCCCAGTAACAAAAAAGTTCAAAATGGCGGCCACTTTTTTAAATTTTGACCACAAACTCCTTTTCTATGCCTGCTGTCATAGTCAAATATCGATTTTCAAAGCAATCGGTCCAGTAACAAAAAAGTTAAAATGGCGGCCACTTTTTTAAATTTTGACCACAAATTCCTTCTCTATGCTTGCTGCCATAGTCAAAAGTCGATTTTCAAAGCAATCGGTCCAGTAACAAAAAAGTTCAAAATGGCGGCCACTTTTTTAAATTTTGACCACAAACTCCTTTTCTATGCCTGCTGTCATAGTCAAATATCGATTTTCAAAGCAATCGGTCCAGTAACAAAACAGTTAAAATGGCGGCCACTTTTTTAAATTTTGACCACAAATTCCTTCTCTATGCCAGCTGCCATAGTCAAATATCGATTTTCAAAGCAATCGGTCCAGTAACAAAAAAGTTCAAAATGGCGGCCACTTTTTTAAATTTTGAACTCAAATTCCTTCTCTATGCTTACTGCCATAGTCAGATATCGATTTCCAAAGCAATCGGCCCAGTAACAAAAAAGTTCAAAATGGCGGCCACTTTTTTAAAATTTTGACCATTAATTCCTTCTCTATGCTTGCTGCCATAGTCAAATATCGATTTTCGAAGCAATCGGTCCAGTAACAAAAAAGTTCAAAATGGCGGCCACTTTTTTAAATTTGACCACAAATTCCTTTTCTATGCTGCTGTCATAGTCAAATATCGATTTTCAAAGCAATCGGTCCAGTAATAAAAAAGTTCAAAATGGCGGCCACTTTTTGAAATTTTGACCACAAACTCCTTTTCTATGCCTGCTGTCATAGTCAAATATCGATTTTCAAAGCAATCAGTCCAGTAGCAAAAAAGTTCAAAATGGCGGTCACTTTTTTAAATTTGGCCACAAATTCCTTCTCCATGCCAGCTGCCATAGTCAAATATCGATTTTCAAAGCAATCGGTCCAGTAACAAAAAAGTTCAAAATGGCGGCCACTTTTTTAAATTTTGACCACAAATTCCGTCTCTATGCTTACTGCCATAGTCAGATATCGATTTCCAAAGCAATCGGCCCAGTAACAAAAAAGTTCAAAATGGCGGCCACTTTTTTAAATTTTGACCTCAAATTCCTTCTCTATGCTTACTGCCACAGTCAAATATCGATTTTCAAAGCAATCGACCCAGTAACAAAATAGTTCAAAATGGCGGCCACTTTTTTAAATTTTGGCCACAAATTCCTTCTCTATGCTTGCTGCCATAGTCAAATATCGATTTTCAAAGCAATCGGCCCAGTAACAAAAAAGTTCAAAATGGCGGCCACTTTTTTAATTTTGGCAACAAATTCCTTCTCTATGCTTACTGCCATAGGCAGATATCGATTTCCAAAGCAATCGGCCCAGTAACAAAAAAGTTCAAAATGGCGGCCACTTTTTTAAATTTTGACCTCAAATTCCTTCTCTATGCTTACTGCCACAGTCAAATATCGATTTTCAAAGCAATCGGCCCAGTAACAAAAAAGTTCAAAATGGCGGCCACTTTTTTAAATTTTGGCCACAAATTCCTTCTCTATGCTTGCTGCCAAAGTCAAATATCGATTTTCAAAGCAATCGACCCAGTAACAAAATAGTTCAAAATGGCGGCCACTTTTTTAAATTTTGGCCACAAATTCCTTCTCTATGCTTGCTGCCATAGTCAAATATCGATTTTCAAAGCAATCGGCCCAGTAACAAAAAAGTTCAAAATGGCGGCCACTTTTTTAATTTTGGCAACAAATTCCTTCTCTATGCTTGCTGCCATAGTCAAAAGTCGATTTTCAAAGCAATCGGCCCAGTAACAAAAAAGTTCAAAATGGCGGCCACTTTTTGAAATTTTGACCACAAACTCCTTTTCTATGCCTGCTGTCATAGTCAAATATCGATTTTCAAAGCAATCAGTCCAGTAACAAAAAAGTTCAAAATGGCGGCCACTTTTTTAAATTTTGGCCACAAATTCCTTCTCTATGCCAGCTGCCATAGTCAAATATCGATTTTCAAAGCAATCGGTCCAGTAACAAAAAAGTTCAAAATGGCGGCCACTTTTTTAAATTTTGACCACAAATTCCGTCTCTATGCTTACTGCCATAGTCAGATATCGATTTTCAAAGCAATCGGCCCAGTAACAAAAAAGTTCAAAATGGCGGCCACTTTTTTAATTTCGGCAACAAATTCCTTCTCTATGCTTGCTGCCATAGTCAAAAGTCGATTTTCAAAGCAATCGGCCCAGTAACAAAAAAGTTCAAAATGGCGGCCACTTTTTGAAATTTTGACCACAAACTCCTTTTCTATGCCTGCTGTCATAGTCAAATATCGATTTTCAAAGCAATCAGTCCAGTAACAAAAAAGTTCAAAATAACGGCCACTTTTTTAAATTTTGGCCACAAATTCCTTCTCTATGCCAGCTGCCATAGTCAAATATCGATTTTCAAAGCAATCGGTCCAGTAACAAAAAAGTTCAAAATGGCGGCCACTTTTTTAAATTTTGACCACAAATTCCTTCTCTATGCTTACTGCCATAGTCAGATATCGATTTCCAAAGCAATCGGCCCAGTAACAAAAAAGTTCAAAATGGCGGCCACTTTTTTAAATTTTGACCACAAATTCCTTCTCTATGCTTGCTGCCATAGTCAAATATCGATTTTCAAAGAAATCGACCCAGTAACAAAAAAGTTCAAAATGGCGGCCACTTTTTTAAATTTTGGCCACAAATTCCTTCTCTATGCTTGCTGCCATAGTCAAATATCGATTTTCAAAGCAATCGGCCCAGTAACAAAAAAAGTTCAAAATGGCGGCCACTTTTTTAAATTTTGGCCACAAATTCCTTCTCTATGCTTGCTGCCATAGTCAAATATCGATTTTCAAAGCAATCGGCCCAGTAACAAAAAAGTTCAAAATGGCGGCCACTTTTTTTAATTTTGGCAACAAATTCCTTTTCTATGCTTGCTGCCATAGTCAAAAGTCGATTTTTAAAGCAATCGGCCCAGTAACAAAAAAGTTCAAAATGGCGGCCAAAAAATTCAAAATTTTTCCTCCTCAAAATTTGGATCTCGAAAATCCCTTTCTGAATACGAATTCATGATATAATACCAACCTAGGTACCAAATTTCAGATCTCTACGACTTTTCGGGAATTCCTGGAACAACGAAAAAAATTACACTTTTGTATGGAAAAATCCATAAAACCAACGGTTTTCACCCCTTAAAATTTGAATTTCTGGAATCCCCGTCTTAGTACGAATTCATGACCTAATATCTACCTAGGTACCAAATTTCAGATCCCTACGACTTGTAGCTTTTCGGGAATTCCTGGAACAACGAAAAAAATTTCACTTTTGTATGGGGAAATCCAAAAAACCAACGGTTTTTACCCCTTAAAATTTGAATTTCCGGAATCCCCGTCTTAGTACGAATTCATGACCTAATATCTACCTAGGTACCAAATTTCAGATCCCTACGACTTGTAGCTTTTCGGGAATTCCTGGAACAACGAAAAAATTTCACTTTTGTATGGGGAAATCCAAAAAACCAACGGTTTTTACCCCTTAAAATTTGAATTTCTGGAATCCCCGTCTTAGTACGAATTCATGACCTAATATCAACCTAGGTACCAAATTTCAGATCTCTACGACTTGTAGCTTTCCGGGAATTCCTGGAACAACGAAAAAAAAATCACTTTTGTATGGGGAAATCCAAAAAACCAACGGTTTTTACCCCTTAAAATTTGAATTTCTGGAATCCCCGTCTTAGTACGAATTTATGACCTAATATCTACCTAGGTACCAAATTTCAGATCCCTACGACTTGTAGCTTTTCAGGAATTCCTGGAACAACGAAAAAAATTTCACTTTTGTATGGGGAAATCCAAAAAACCAACGGTTTTTACCCCTTAAAATTTGAATTTCTGGAATCCCCGTCTTAGTACGAATTCATGACCTAATATCAACCTAGGTACCAAATTTCAGATCTCTACGACTTGTAGCTTTCCGGGAATTCCTGGAACAACGAAAAAAAAATCACTTTTGTATGGGGAAATCCAAAAAACCAACGGTTTTTACCCCTTAAAATTTGAATTTCTGGAATCCCCGTCTTAGTACGAATTCATGACCTAATATCTACCTAGGTACCAAATTTCAGATCTCTACGACTTGTAGCTTTCCGGGAATTCCTGGAACAACGAAAAAAAAATCACTTTTGTATGGGGAAATCCAAAAAACCAACGGTTTTTACCCCTTAAAATTTGAATTTCTGGAATCCCCGTCTTAGTACGAATTTATGACCTAATATCTACCTAGGTACCAAATTTCAGATCCCTACGACTTGTAGCTTTTCAGGAATTCCTGGAACAACGAAAAAAATTTCACTTTTGTATGGGGAAATCCAAAAAACCAACGGTTTTTACCCCTTAAAATTTGAATTTCTGGAATCCCCGTCTTAGTACGAATTCATGACCTAATATCAACCTAGGTACCAAATTTCAGATCTCTACGACTTGTAGCTTTCCGGGAATTCCTGGAACAACGAAAAAAAAATCACTTTTGTATGGGGAAATCCAAAAAACCAACGGTTTTTACCCCTTAAAATTTAAATTTCTGGAATCCCCGTCTTAGTACGAATTCATGACCTAATATCTACCTAGGTACCAAATTTCAGATCTCTACGACTTGTAGCTTTCCGGGAATTCCTGGAACAACGAAAAAAAAATCACTTTTGTATGGGGAAATCCAAAAAACCAACGGTTTTTACCCCTTAAAATTTGAATTTCTGGAATCCCCGTCTTAGTACGAATTCATGACCTAATATCTACCTAGGTACCAAATTTCAGATCTCTACGACCTATAGCTTTGGCGGAATCCGTGGAACAACCAAAATGCCTCATTCTTTTATATATATAGATTATTAGATAGGATACGTAGAACTTATAGTTTCCAAAACGTTCTGGCGTTTCCGATAATTTTCTGCTGCTGGACTATTGCTAAATTGATGCAGGTTATCTCTAAGTGAAATCCTATGCAATGGAAGATCTCGCCTTCTTCATCACGGACCTTGTCCTCTACGCCAGGTACGCAATGTATGAAATATTGCACTTTTTTATGTAATTTCTGTTTGTCGACAGAATCGTTGGCGCAAGAGTTGGAGATGGAGCGCAAATCCCGCCAGCAAGCCATGGAGCGCGACGTGAAGAGCCCCCTGTCGGACCGCGCCAGCTACTACAAGAACTCGGTGCTTTTCAGCTCAGCCACTTAGCTGACAAGCGCCGGGGCCACGGATCTCCCCGACAACCAGCAATACGAGAAAGATAGCGATGACACGAGAAAACCCATCATAAGCGTCAAACCTGAGTTCAGAGAGAAATAGGACTTCCGATATAAGGGCACGTCCTGCGAAAACTAGATGGGTCTAGAGACTTATTCAGAAACGATACGGTCGTTTGTAAAGTAAAATTCATTCTACTAACATTTTATTTAGCGATAAACTTATCAGTGTATCGGGATCTCGATGAAGTATTTTTACTTTGAGATTAATTAATGTAAATACTGTTATTAAATTCGAAACAAGCACGAAGATTTCGTCGCGCATGATGAAGTCGCAAAAACTCTTCTTCCATAGTGAAATTTGTAAATATTTCTTTATATCTCTAGATTTAAGTCTCAACTGTTTTATCGACGATACACATAATTTATTCGTCAACATTTAAACTTTTACGAAATGTACCTTGAAACTTATTGTTAAATGCCATATTTAAAGATTAGGTATGATTTACAAGTTACATATGTATATTTAAATAAGCGGCTTAGCTTACTTTTTATTTTATTAACGTTTCATATTGACGTGAACAAAATTGCTGTACTTAGTTGAACACAAAAACGGTTGGAATTGACCCAAGACTGCTTATCAATTGCTTTTTGAGCATTTGTAAAGATTCACTTTTCTATTCACTAGTCGATTGATTAACAAAATAAGTCTATACAGCAATCATAAAAGCTGTAAAATTGCCAAAAATATACTTTCGAGAAGCATAATAATCTTCTTGTGGTTTATAATTTTATAAAACGATGTAAGTTTTTCGTTCAACGTGATGTGATCTTTCAGTATCATGAAAATTATTCAATTTTAGTGCAATGATTAGATTTTAACTGATAATTAGATTAATCTTTAAAAGAATAGTACCTACTGTACGATAGCTATATTAAGTTAGCTGTTTTGATGGTAAATTTTACAAAAAATATTAATGACTGAATACACACAAAGATACATTCTGGCGTTCAATATAGGTAATGTAAGCGGTTTCTTTGTATTTAAGACATTGTAACATATTATCTCATATCCATGATCCAGTCGGTGTACGTGGGTAGTTCATATTGTTAAGTGCAGTAGACTTAAACGATATAGATAAAGTATAAAATAGTGTTATTTATATCGAAGCTTAGTTTACGAATTGACTATAAACGTCTTAACTAGTGTTAAATAAGTTTAGACACTGTATCTAGCGTTGAATTGGCGCTTGGCTGTGACAAAATCGAAGAAATTTTTAGACATTGGATCAAAACCAAAAATGTGTGTGAATGAGACGAAAGTCTGTATAAATATAACTAGAAATAGCCGAGCGCCGATACTCAGAATAGCTGCAGAAGACGATTTCTTACATATTATCTGTAATGGGTAATACGACTTTAAAATAAAACTTAGCTGTTACTATAAATGTTTAGATGAATGATGTGTGGTTGTATACAGCGCGTGAATGTGGGGTTTTGATATCAGTTCTTTCATTTTGATTGCAAATGTGAGAAAGTTTCACCGTTCAAGTTTCAGGCAGCTGACAGTGACGATATTAGCTTAGGTTTTCCTTTGTCAATTATATGATTACTTCGAGGCTTACCAGTGTACACTTTAGCGCCTTGGTTATTGCAGTTCATAAAGCGAGTTATTATTTATTATTTCTATCATAATTATAATTATTATTATTAATTTACTTAAAATTGTGTGTGTGCCTTGTATCGTAGAGGAAAATATCAAGATTAAAAAAGAAAATTATCATTTTGTGTTTGAATTTTAACACTTCACGAAAACCCCAAATCCTTGAATCCGTATAGTGTTAATTAAGACTTGAAAGAAAAATTGTTTAGATAACAAGAAAAAATGGCTATTATTTTCAAATTATGATTCTTTTATTTAAATATTCAAACGCTTTTTCAAATAAACTGATGAGGCCAATTTTTTCTGTTTAGTTTTAAATTAAGATTGCTTATTGGTTAGGTACCTACTTCTATTCTTGAGTACCTACTTAATTATATTTTCTGGATTAATTATATTATATGGATTTTAAGATAGGGCCGCGCCTCTGATAAGAATACTCAGGATATGGGCATCCGAACGATTTGCGTAAACCTTTTCCGTACAAGAAAACACTAGCCACGCCATCTGTCAAAATTCTATAGGTGACTGCTGGGCGAACTATAGCGTGGCCTTACTGTTGGTGGCAAAACAAGCATAAAAGCACCAATAAACCAGCGACATTTTTTCGCGCTTTCTTCTACCCTGTCCAGGTTATATTGTCTATTGACCGCGCTAACAAATTAACTAGATAAGTAGGTACTACTGAATCTATGTAAGTAAATGGGTACCATCCTGGCGCGAAAATTCAAATTTTATTTAGTTTTTCGCTTATAGCTAAGGCTAATTAGCTAGGCTAGGTTAGCTAGGGCTAATTACACTGTACACATCGTAGGCTTAAGGCAATGAGTTTTGCGAGCATAACATTTATACGTCTATTTACCAGATGGAAAGTGATGATACCTACAGTCTAAGGTAGAGCGCGCTTGCCTAAACGCCTATTCAGTATTCACTCTTCCTTTGAAGGTACCCAAATTGCAGGTGGTGGAGAAGAGGAGGCCGGGAGGGTATTCCATACTTTTGTATAAGTAAGTATAGACTTCGTGAAATCCGTACGCAGAACACATTTCGAGTCATCTGAGGTGCGGTATAAGGAGGCTGCAAGCGCGTAAGGCGAGGCACGAGAAGATGTACATACCTGCGCAGATGGACGACATCTTGGGTCAACTTAATCGCCGTATACTACACTTATCTGTTATTGTACCTAATGAAAACTGATGTCAGTTTGCAACTGAAGGGAAGCAATTACGCTACATAACGTAATACTAGATTCTGGAAATATCAGATTAGCAAAATAACAAAAATACAGTTATACCCAAAACGTTGATTCAATCGCTCGAGCATAAAACCAGATTCTCAAAATACCAGATTCTCAAAATACCAGATTGGCAAAGTAACAGAAGTAGATACACTTGTAGATACCCAAAACGCAGATTCAAAGGCTCGAGCATAATTCTCAAAATACTAGAGATGCCCATAGTACCTACAGCGATTGATTTAGCACACGAAGATAGGACCAACAATCATGGTAATTCCAACGAACGTAAAGTTCAAACGATTTTTACCAAAAAGAGCAGTGAAAATAACTAAACGTGACTACAGTCCCATAAACAAGAAAAGTCATAGAAACTTCCCGATTTTATTAGAGAGCCCGCCGTTTTAAATCCTGTTAAATCGGAAAACTTCATATTTATTGCTAATAGATTTTCGGCCGATGAGCACCGGGTTATTTGGGATGCAATTTTATTTTGTCCATATGAATGATTTTTATATCTGCCCGGGGCAGCTGACCCGGTGGTGCGACGCCTCCCTTTTTCCATTTCGGACACCGTGCAAATTGCAATAGGTTTCCGCTTATTGAAACATTTTTTTGATTTTCTGACCTGTGACATCGGTCTATTACTTTTTGAGTTCGTGTCTGCGTAGAGGAAAAAATTTGACGCAAAAATGTGCTGTTTTAGGTTCCACGTTTACCTTTTTAAACTAAGCCTAACTTATTAGCTATCTTTTACATCTAAGTACCACTACGCTAGGATTAAGAGGATGAAAACAGTAATGTTTAAAATAGCGAGATATCCAGGAATCCGAATAAACTTGATTAAGTACGGCCCTAAGATTCTAACAAAAAAAAAAGATTAAATTAATAATGCAGACCCTAGAACTATATTTTGGTACCATCTTAACAACGGCGGAATGCTAAAGTATGAAGTATGAAATTACATTACACATAGGTACATACATGCGATTAATAAAATCAACAGATTGCCTTCGAATGATTTGGTTATTTTGAACAATCTTTTCTTAGGGACAGCAGCCTTTTTTACAAACCGGAGTCCTTAGAAACAAATTCAAAATTTGTACTTATAACAATTTAATCACAAGAAATGTATGAAGTCATACGATAGTAGGTATCTACACCTTAATTTTTGAATTTGCTTCGAACTATTCTCAAATTGGAAGTCTGATGGAAGAAGGATTTGCGACCCGCAGCTCCAGACATAATATCCATGTGTTTTAAAATTGCTATTAGATCGCTATTAAACGAAATAAAAAAAAATCTATAGGAATGCGTATCAGACAAGTGACCAATTTAACGATCATATTATTATTCATACTTTGCCGAGTTTCTTGCCAGTTCTTCTCGGTGCAAACCTTCCGAACCTGGTGGTAGAGTTTTGACTTTTCATAAGACATTTAGGCCTATGTGAATAATGAAGATTTTCTACATTTTTGAGTCTTTTTCGCCTATCGCAAAATGTTAGGTAAATGAGCAGCAGGTAATCACTGCTTGATTAGTGATAAAGTAATTAACGTCTCATATTTTCACAGATTAATTATTATTATACGTACATGAGTGTAATAATAAATGCTCTTATGAAATAATATTTCACGTACGACTTTTCGAAACGTCCTCGCGTTAATAGTCGCGTCGCAGTTAATATTGCGGGCATAAATATTGTCGCGACAGCTACTTGCCGCCTTAGCCTCCATTGAAGTATGGTCTTAATATACAGGCTGATGCTGCGCTGCTACAGAGGGCACTTATAGGGTTTGATTTAACTACACACACAAGTGAAAATATTTACGAAGACATATTTAAAGGGTCCAGTTATTCGAAAGTGATGAATTTTTTTAATTCTTTTTAAGATTGTAATAATTTGTACCTACTATCATTAGGTAAGTTTAAAAATCCTTTAAAGCACAAAACCTACAGGTTCTTTCTTTTAGTACAGAGCGTTGCAAACTTGCAACCATAGACCTACAATTTAAAATCGACAAATGAGTTTACAGGATTAATAAATATCACCGTTACTTTATACAGTGGTACAAATATTCCCTTGACAATAACTCACTTCACTTTATAACGAAATAGTCACATAATCAAAAAGACAGCAAAAAAACCGTTAATCCTAACTTATATACTACAAACGGGCACGGGTCTTTTCACAGAATGAGGTGGCATGAGTTGCCCTGCCCAAATGCGGCTTGATTTCATACACACCAGAACATTATGGAAAACTTCTTGTTCAGGATTTCTCACGATATTTCATTCATTATTTATCTAGATATATTTTCTTGCCTCTTAAATTTAGAAGCGTGTGCCTGCGAATCGACTTAGAAGGCAAGACAGACGTCTAAACTACTGTATCACTGCTCGATTAAAGTTTATTATAATTATCTATTTTAAATTTTGATTAAAATTTAAACTGATTAGATTGCAACACCCTGTGTAAGCACGCATGCACACGTGGGTACCTGTCGACGGCGCGCGTAATTTTCGTTGTACCCGTGGATTAGTTTTTCCTTATAATTAAATAACTTTGAGCTATGTTGTGCGTGATGTACGGCCTTGTTTATTGTCTTGTTACGCCGCTCATTGTTTAGGGGAGGTTTTGTATCCTGTATCAATTTAATTCTGTATTGTGTTAGTACGCCATAATGGCTCTGAAGACGTATAGGTACGTTTTGATAATGATATTTGTATTTTACTCACCGATAAGAAATCTGAGGATATCGGCATCTGAACGATATACTTAAAGCTTTTTCGTATATATCCGTCAAAATTCTATACCTAGGTGGCTACTGAGCGAACTACAGCGTGGTGGTAAAACAAGCCTTATTGGCACCGGTAAACTGGTGACCTTTTTTCGCGCCGTCCGCCCTGTCCGGTATTTTACATTTTTATATTGTTAGCAATGTTTTAAAATTAAATGCAAAAAAGGACATGCCTTTTTATTTTAAAATCACTCGAAAGACAAAAGGAAGACTGCGACATTTTTGAGTAATCTTTATTCATTTCCATCTAACCGAGTTAAAAGGCGATTGGTTAGCAATGAATGGTAACAACACTTCGCTACGAAAACATCTTAACCCTCCGACGAAAGGGCTGTTATTCCCATTTGCATACCATCTGAATATAAATTTTATTGCAAAAAAATTATATGAAACCTAATCAAAGTCATTTTCATCTCACCCGCTCGGAAAGGAGATTTTTAATGCCCAAAATGCGGGCGGGAAATGTTATTACATTCCCTAGGGCGAGAAAGTAGTATGAAAATCCTTTCCCGCCCTAGGGCCGCAAAGCATTTCTAAATTCGAACATGACGTGATCTCGTATTGCGTCTATAATAATGTCTAATGGTGGCACCACACATGGCTATTTGTATTTGTGGTTGGATGATCGCGTATTTGCCAAAATTTTCGACCTCATGGAGCCAAATATGTTATTGGCTGTATTTGCCAAACAGGCAAATATGGCAATAATTTTGGCAAATATACTATCCACACATGGAAGTTATTTGACAAATATAAAAAATAGGCAAATACAAATAGCCATGTGAGGTGCCACCATTAAACTGAAGACTTCTTTTTTTTTTAAATAATGCATACGGTCAGTAACGAGGTTCGACCTTTGAGTTTGTATAGGTGTACATTACTTTTTGTTTTTACATTTTCTTAGAATATCAATAAAAATAATAACTTCTATTTAGTTTTATTAATTATAAAGGAAATCTAATTAAATCCATGATATTTACTTATTGTTTATCTAATTGTTGTTATTTTTTTCTTATCTTCTATTATCGTTGGTTCTTAGAAATTGATATTTCTGAACGCATCCAAAAAAAAAGTAGAAAAAAAAGTATCTCATTTTTTTCTGATCGTGTTAAATAATAATATCTTGTTTTTATTCATTACCTTTTTTGTTATAAGATGAGTGGTGATTTAGGGTGGATTTAATTAAGTGAGTGAAGTTATTGTAGAGTATTACTAAAGACAACATCTTACATACTCGCAATGCCGATCCAAGTGTTCTTCAAGTAATTTTACTCGCTGTGGTGAGATGAAAAATTTTGTGTTATGTACGGCCGCAAATTTTTTTGGGTCTCGTGTCCTTTGAATGCTTCGCTATGCTCAGGATTCAAATTTGACACTCGGCCCAAAAATCCATTTTGCGGCCTTGCATAACAAATAACTATTGTTATCGAGTATTATGGACTTTAAAAAAGTTTTGAGTTATTCAGACGGCAGCGAGTGATGGAGAGAGCTTGGAGAATCTCTACAACATCAAATTAAAAGCGTAGAGATCCAGATTTCACAAAGCTGAAGTGGCTATAGACGGGGTTCCGCGTCGGGAGTCATGCTGCTGGAATGGTGACTTACCATTTATTACACAAATGGATCTAAATTCAAAAAAATATGAAATTTTCAGTAAGTCAAGTGATCAATTTAGCAATTGAATATATCATTTTCATACATTTCTTTAATTTCTTTTCATCGCGAAAATCGCAGGTACCTAGTTGATATGGCTGCTGTAGAACTGCAGAGAAGAGAAAGCAACCCAAAATAGTGCAAGCTCAAAATCCCTTCGGAAGTCTATGTCCAGCTAAGGACATCCACCAACTGAAAAAAGTTAGAGTAAAAAACGGTAGATACTTAAAATAGTAATTTTGCGATTTGTAGTTTCTTGTCAAATCTTTAAAATTTGCATCCAACTTACATTAACTTCATCGAAGAGCCTTATTGTTTTACAAAATCCAATACGAAAGTTTCCGACCAGTAGGTACCTATTCAGAAATGAGCAGGACTCCAACCAGCCCGGGAAGTTAAGCCAAAGTGACGGCAGAGGACCGTTTCCTCGCAGATTTGCATTAGCCGAGACATTTCGCTCTAACAGCCCTAAGACCGCCCGCCTTGGATACAATTGGATTTAAAGGGAACGCGATTTCAATATTACTTCGCAAACACCTTTAGAGATGTCTTCCTGCATTAATAGTAATATCAGTAGGTGACATATTTCCAGAATTTTTGCAGGTTTAATAAACAATCAGTAATCTATGTGTGTGTGAAACTATATATATCTCAATCAGAGTTAGTCACAGACCTATTAGGAAAGAGTTAGAGGTTGCCGTCTTTAAATTAACTAGAAGATATATTTTGTGAATTCAAATGCTTAATTTAATTCTTTAAAAATTGCGATTGATTACATAATTTCATTACTAAGTATCAATTATATTTTTTGTTTCATTGACGCTGTGGATTGACGTTGTTGTTTGCGGTAATTATTACAATAAACGGATTATTTCTTACTACAAGTAAACTTGATTTGGATAATCCCTTTTTTTGAGATGATGTTACGAAGAGAAGCTCGCTAAGTCACACTTGACCAGCGTGGTGGGCCAAACTTCTTTCATTCTTACAGTAGAACCGATATGTAAGCCTTTTACCTCTCTAGTCCAAAATGATGTGTAACTTACACAATATTCCTATAGAAACACTGGAATTATCCAGAGTCGATAAAATGGCGTCGGCCGCGACGAAGGCGGCACAGAGACACAATAATAAATTGTAATTACAATTTAAAATGAGCAGGCGTCGACGAGGGTGTGGCCTCAGCCCAGCACGCCACCTCCGCACGGCACTCACATGCATGCAAGTAATTAATTTACCTGTGTGTGCAGCTTTACAATACAAAGATGCCAATGAGACAGTAACAAATCGAATCATAATGACCACTCTATAAATAAAACTCATATTATGTTAGCGGACCAGCCTGATACGAAGTGGCATCAAACCTTCTGATTTAGAGCTGCAGTATAAAGAGAATCTGTGAAAAGGATAATGTCCATGGATGTAACGAATCCCGTATCAAGCTGAATCAAATCCAAACTTTATTTTTTATAGACTACGGTCTTCACATTGGCTCCTACAATTTTTTTTTTAATTAACTCAAGTTGTACTTCTTAATAAAATCAGTATGAGGAAATGTATATTGAAAAGAAAGTAACTTTTTGTATGCAAAATTACATTCCAGATAAGAAAAACAAATGTGCCAATGGTTCTCATAAATACTATTTTATTTTCCTAGAATATTTTGGTTTTGGTTCATGAGAAAACTTGAGGCATTCTTCGTAACAAAAATGGAAAATGTTAAAGTCAAAAATTATTTGTAAAAGTTACAATTAAAATAATAAAAACATTTATATCACTCATAGGCATTTATGAGTACCTATACAATAACTTATCGATACCTTTGCGAATATCTACTCGTATTAAATGGTAGGTAAGCTCAGATACATAATACAGGGGGCAGGGGCTTGGGAGTCGACATGAATATAATAATTTAATATAAAATAGGTCTAATTAATACGGAATCAAAAACCTAATATTATGTGCATATTGAAACGTACGAGGCTTTTCGTTTGTCGATGCGGAGGTTTTTGTTCCCAAAACGATTTGATTCGTATCGAAGAGCTATTTACCAAATTACATGTTATGATACTGCTTCTTTTATTTTTCCGTTCCCCCATATTCGAATATGTTTCTTTTTAATATATAATCTGAATTGAGTGACTTTGTTGTGATTTTACATTGAGGGTTCCGCATTATTAAGCGAATTGTTGTTTGCTTGGATATAACACGAAAATATTTTCGTATTTACAAAAAACTAGGGACAATTTTTGGTGGTATAAGATTGGTGAACACAATTTTATCGATAAAATCATCACTGAAAAATAACACAATTTTTAATTTATTTTTTTCTACTCACTTTTTTCACGATCTTCTACACCGTTACAACACGATATTTTTTTCATAAAAGCAATTAAGAAGTATTTACCTTTTAATATTTCTCTACAGTACCCTAATAAAAGGATAGAGATCATAATCGAGGAGGTCGGAGTCGGAGCTCGAATAAAGTGGGAATACATTTAATGATTATCATGCCCTTAAACGATTCGGCCTGAACGGTTCATTTTCATTGGACCTCTAACCGCTAATCGGAACACTTTTCACCTATTTTTTAATCGGGCCATAATCTTAACTATTACAGAGAATAATAATTGTTGTAGTAATCATAAAAACTATTTCTTGCTTTTGACAACACTTAGCTAATAATAAACTTTGTATCTTGACTTTGTTTAATTAAACAATTGTCTTGTTTTGTCTGTCATTAAAAAAATACTTTCGAAAAAGACTATATTTTAATCTATATAGTAAATAATTTTATTTACTGTAAGTAAAGTCTAGGATTAAATGTCTATAATCTTCACTATACTCTTCACTTTAACTGTAACCTCATCTAAATTAGATTTTTTTTACAACTTGTTTGAAATTAAGAGTTTACACTATAAACTTCGCTACAATATCAAAGTATAAATATCCCTTGTTAATGCAATATTCGATCATTCTTTTTACATTAAAATCAAAACAGCCACGGCTGTCCATAAAAACAAGATTAGCGAATAACATTCCCAAAATCGTAAATTACACGTAAAAAACATAACTCCTTTATCGAAATATTTTTGATCCTGATCCGAATGATGGATGGAAATTGACCGACGCCCCTAAAATTTGGCTCCGGTAGTGGCGTAGGCATTAATATTTAAATTTTGATAGCCAAAACTGTGCGCAGTCGTTCATCACTTGGAGCACTTCGTCAAAAGACCGTGGCAGAACTAAACACAACAATGCTGTATTCAATGAGTGTGGTACATGGTTTAAGATGAAGCGGATACCTATGCATAGATAAATAATAGTTATTAACGACATAGGTACTGAAATATCTGAGTTGTTCTAGAAATATATACACTTCAATTGCGAATGGACAGTTTTCGTACTTTGTTGCTTGTACGCGAAAATTATACGAGTCTTTACAAAGTTTTAAATTGTCGGCGTTTCGTATAAATGTTTCCTAGCCGAGCAACCACTTTTGAAAATCTAATAAATTATGGACCGCACTTTATACTTACCTGTGGGATCCACAGGTTATCAAAAAGGTAAGTTTATGACGCAACATTTCGATCGACAAGATACAAAATGTTAAATAAAGGGAAGAAATTGGGAAATGGTTTTATCTATTATCTGTTTTTGTGACCAATTTGAATTACCTTTTTTATACCTACATATAACTATTATTCATACTCGTTCGTTTACCAAATCGTACATCTTTCTTCTTAAATTATTACTACGCGAGCTCTTTAGCGGGGTGATTCTCGTAAATATAACCAATCAGGGTCTACGCGGCCCGAACGAACGACGATCATTAACCGATCAGTGTCCAAGATAATGACGTAGATGCTAAAGTATTTTTGCACACACACACAGCAGCTGCTGGTTGGTAATCTCAGTAGAATGTAAGTCTCCAGGCGGTGGCCTGTAGACTATGAAGGTATTAGTGGGATGGTACTAGCGTGGTCTCACTGACACGACTGACGGACGCGGCGCACGAACGACGTGTGTAGCGTCCGTAGGTACGTAGGTCAGTAGAGTTGTTTAGAGCATGTCGTGCCGGAGAGCATCAGCTGTTTCTAAATCGCAACCTGCGGTGGCTTGCACCAGCGCCTCGAGCCCGCATCGCAACGAGAGCACTCTTCGAGCGGCACACAATGCCGGTTTGTTTGTCGCTGCTGTTTGTCATGCACCAACGCAGCGGCAGCCACTGCGCTCGATTCAGAAATTATAACTAAATTTTGAAGCCGCATTCAGAGCTTTGGCATAGATGACTCTATGACTGGCGATCAATAAAGACTCAAAAATCACACACTGTTTGTGTCAAAAAGAAAACTCCTAAAGTTCTTTCAATAAGGTGTTAAGAATTTCTGTTTAGTAATCGAACCATCCATATGTTTAGGTATTCCGTGTAGTCTACTAATTAATTTCTTTCTTGTTTCAAAAGCTATTCTTTTCTCATTTATGTATAAGAAAGTTCAACCCCTTAATTTGTCTGTCCGGAAAATCACTCCATATACCTATGACCCCTTTGAGATCGATAAGCTTCTAAAACAATCCAATCAAAATTTTCGTCCTAAAACTCAAAACCTTAAAAACTAGGGGGTACCTTTACTACCTTTCTACTCCCCAAGATAAGAAGCATAAGGTTGTACAGGCTGTAGCCTGTAGTTACAGTATTACAGCACAAGTGAAGAAAAACATTTGTACCTACATTGTTTTGGAGTGATGTTATTTATGCCAGACCATTACACTTTCTTTTTGTTTTACGTAAACTTTTGTTTTTCCTCAATGGTACGAGACCACTGATGTGAAAGTTCGACATCACTATTATTACGACTGCTCATTATTATTTTATTTTGAAATGTTGTTTGAGAGTACCTAAAGACTTATTTTTTTAAAATAATCAAGTTATTAAGTCCAAACTAACTACATTAATAATTGCCGTAGATAATTTTATTAACATTACAAATTACAGCTTAAAGTGCAATTCTCAGGTGACCATAGCTATTAATTAAAACGTTATTCATATTAATTAATTCCAGTTGTTAACTTTTTTCTGTAAGTGCTTTACAACTCACGTCTCTTAGGAATAATTTACATAAATGGAAAAATTGCGCATAGTTCTCTTAACTACATAATTTCCATAAATAGCACATAAAAGTTATGTCCTCATTCAATTTAGTAAAAAGGCCTAATTATGATAAATTTTGATTGATAGTCAGCAACAATTGGAATCAAATTAACCTATAACTTTCCTTTCTACTATAACTTTCACCCGGCAATTCATACGACCATTTTTTTTACCCTATACAAGTTAGTACTTGCCTGCGTTCTCACCTGATGGTAAGTGATGATGCAGCCTAAGATGTTATCGTACTAACTTGGAAGGGTAAGTAAATTTACCCCAACGATTTCTACAAGCATCGCACCTGAACGCTAAATCGCTTGGCGGTGCGTCTTTGCTTGTAGGGTGGTAACTAGCCACGGCCGAAGCCTCCCACCAGACCACTTGCACACAAACTTTCGCCTTTATGGTATTTGTGTGAATGCAATAGAGTGCTGGGATGAACTACATAAGTGACGTCTTTTGTCATTCTTTGATATGAAAAAATATTCGTCTATATCCTGAAACTCGAGCTGAATGTTAAATACGATTATAATTTGAACAGTTTAATGAACATAGTTAAAGCGGCGCCTATCAACCAATTGTATTTTGAAGCAGTCGCGTGCTGCAGTCCATTAGCCCGCCCCAGCCACCGCCGCTAGCCACCACGGCGATTGAATGGGAACAGCGCTATTTATAACTTACTCCTTTCATTGACATCAATAATATTTATTTATACTAAAGCCACCGACATAGCTCAACGTATCGCGAAGCTGAAGTGGCAATGGGCGGGGCACATAGCTCGTAGAATGGACGTTGGGGACCCAAAGTGCTGAAATGGCGACCCCACTGTTGGTAGATCTCTGACCAGATGGACTGACGACATTAACAGGGTTGCGGGAAGTTGCTGGATACAAGTAACGCAGGACCGTGTTGGTTGGAACTCATAGCAGGAGGCCTTTGCCCAGCAGTAGACGACTGACGTCCGTCGGGTGAAACGACGATACTAATGCTAAAATTAATTTAAAGTCTGAACTTTTAGTTAATTGTGTTAACAAATACACTTCTATTTCATATGAAAAGACATCGATATCCTATCGATGAGAGTTCTGAGAGAAAATATTCGACCCATCAGATATTTACTCGCATATATGTGAGTTTTCTTCGGGGTTCTGTTTTGGAGACGACTCGTAAGTGAATTTGAGAACAATCTATGTATTTATTTTCTTTATTAATATAAAAGAATACAGATAATTCTTACTGACCTCCATCTTACATCTAATTATCTTAAAGCTAATAAGAAGTTTTACAAATAGGTATAGGTAAAAAGAAGAGGTTTAAGTAACAAGTGGTACCTACCTAAGAAGTTAATGGCAGTTAATTAATAGAAAAACATTTTAAGGTAAGAGTAAGGATAATTTTCATCAATTTCGTTTAGATAGCTATGAATATGTTACAGTGCAAAAACAAACTATATGTTAAACAAACTATATGTATGTAAGTGCTATAGAATATGTTACAGTGCAAAAACAAACTTTCGAATCGCAAATAATGACAAGGGTTATAGATATTTCAATCCACGAAGACGCGCCCCACTCCTTCAAAATCGTTTATGTTTCATTCGATTCCTATGGAGTTTGATAGAGTGGGGCGCGTCATCGTGGATTGCAATATCTATAGTTATATACAGCTTTCGTTTCCGCGAACGTCACATTAATGTAAGTAGTACCTACTAAGAACGCTTAAGACATGAGATGCTGCAAAAGTAACTCGATTACTGAGGGGAAGAACCAGGCTCGGGGACGCCAGAGGCTGAGGGAGGTTATAAGAACTTCGTTAGTCTCACGAAGGTGTCGAACTCGAGTGAGACGAGGATTAACGGTTTTGCTTTTAGCACCAGTTGTTCTTGCGGATCAGCAGATGAAACTTACTGGCATAGCGAACACCAGCCTCTTGCAGCTGCGAAAAACTTAGCAAGGCGGTGGCAGCCTAAAACCACATGACTTTTACTTGCTTATGTTAATTAACAGGCACATTA
The DNA here is from genome assembly GCA_036785405.1 of Coenonympha arcania. NCBI lineage: Eukaryota > Metazoa > Arthropoda > Insecta > Lepidoptera > Nymphalidae > Coenonympha > Coenonympha arcania. Next base: position 3,271,275 of record CM072063.1, on the reverse strand, counting down.
TGACGAATTAAGAACACTAAATGATCCGCCTCGAAAACTGGGGTTTCGGGTACTAAGAACAACCACAAGTCAATAAATGAAAGACGTTTATTTGACGAATATTATTTTAATTTTGAATTAATCTAATAAGTATCTCTTTAATAAATCTACATTATCCTGTTTTTTCTACGAAGCAAATATGCAATCCTATCTGTATGGTTTCCTAAAATGTATCTATTAGAGTTTCCTTAAAATGCTTAACATTTTTAAAACATTTTATGCAATTTCCGGTGTCTCAAATACTTAGTGACTAACCTCAAAGTAACCTATATAACACAGACTTATACCTATAAGTAAATTCGATAAAACTCGGAAGCTCGGTAGATTCTGATAGACAAACGGACAACGTATTTTTACCCGGATACGGTAAGTTGGCTTTAATAATACTCATTAATAACTTATGCCCCAAATATCTGGACAGTGGACAACTCAGCTACTTAGCTGACTTTCAGGTGTAAAACTATTTCATTTTAACGATTTTCTCTTCTACTAACTCTGACAGGTATCTATATAGCATCGCTCTGCCACGGCCGATGACTAAGACTTGAAACACAAACATGATTGCAAATACGGCAAGCGGCGCTGAAGGCAGTGTCGCAGGAGGGGAAATTCAAGAACTTAGTTAGTCTCTCGAAGGTGTCTGACTCGAGCGAGATCGCTTTTGCCTCTAACGCGCTTTGTCGTCGCTCTTGCGTGTCTGATGCTATAATGTATCTGTGTCACCGATTTTCTTGTGAAGTGACTTGTACACCTACCATGTCCATTCAATAATCGAATGCCAGTCAGTTTAAATTGCCGAAACTTACTCAAGCCAGTTTATCTTCTCTAGATACTGTAGTCCTGGTTTATTTTGCATCATAAGTAACCAATCTCTTCAGTGTTTAACTCAATAATACAGAACTCTTAAGAATATTAGGGCCTACTGCTGGACATTGGGCTCTTTTCTGGATTAAAGATGTTTGTCCAAGTAGCCCACCGTCATAATCACCATCACATCAGCCTATGGACGTTCACTGTTGGAAATAGGCCTTCCCAAGCGAGCGTCACCACACCCTGTCCTCAGCTCTTCTCATCCAGGCACTTCCCACCACCCGCTTTATGTCGTCAGTCCAACGAGCTGGAGGGTGTCCCACACTACGCTTGCTTGTACGCGCACTCTAGGACTTTTCGGTTCCACGCGGGACCTGCCCACTGATATCATAATATAGTTGAGTACCAAATTCCTATCACCTTTAAGATTAAGGAGTAGATTTAGAAATGCTTGTTGTCCTCACAATGTTTTCCTTCACGTATAAAAAAGGGATACCTATCAAGTTGATTTAAATACACATAGCCCAAAAAACAGAAATGCGTGCCCGGGATTTAAACCCTCAATCCCATGATGAGAGGAAAGGGTCCGAACTATACCGTCACTGCTTGTTTCATAAATTATGTAGAGCATTAAAATTTTAATAGAAAAAGCAAAACGCTCGTAACACATTTAAGTAAGACAAACTTTAATTATAAATGCACGTTCGCCCGCTGCACAAGTTGTGATTGCATCCTCCATAACTTTGCAGCGCGCACTCGATACCTTTTGTGTTTGCGGGGCTGCCTTTGTGAGTCGGCAACTGTACGTTTACCCTGCACTAGCTCTCGCTATCTAACTAAATGCTCGTGAATAGAACACCTTTATATAAGGTTTATGTATATTATTCGTAAACTAGCGTAGGTATTTTGCTTCACCTGCATTTTCGCGAAATTTCCCCGTGCGCTACTGGACAGTACGCGGTCTACAAATTCTTCGTTTATTACAAGTGTACAACAATAACAGGAGGAATATGCTTTCAGCCGATATGCAGGCATGTAGTTAAGTAATTTTATCTGCTCCTACTGAACTTCTTAATTAGGTAGCTATACTTACCTTATTATTAGACAATTAACTATCGTTCAACGCATCGTCCTGCCTTCATTGTCCTACGGAGATTTATGAATAGTTCGCAGCTCGTACCTGTATGGGACAACACATTAAATTCAATACAGAAGGCGCCTCTCCAAAGTCCTGCAAGGAAAAAAATGTCTATGAAGAGAGACCGTGTAGAGTAGATAAATAAATAGCATGTTCTTTATTTAATGTACCATAGACCCAAATAGGTAAGCAACAGTTAACAGTAAAACAAAAGCCATTGAAAAAAATTGTACGTAATACGACTTGTTATGGTCTCTTCTAAGAAAATTAAGAAAAAGAAAAATAAGTATTATAAAAAAGAAAAATAAGTATTATTTCTTTAATCTTTATTTTTTTCTATAATTAAAACTGAACCTCTGTAGGGTAGGGTAATCATATTTACAAAGAAAGAATATAATTATATAAAAAAATTAGTATCGCGATACAACGAGGCAATGGGGCCCAGCATTTTGGGAACAATTCTCTCTGACAGCGGTCTAGTTTTGCACGTAGATTTTGATTGTTGCATAGGATGTTACATCAGTAGGTACTTACGTTTATTCTTACTTTACTATTATTATTTTAATTGTAGGTTCAAGATATTTTTTGTATTGTCACTTTCTAAAAATATCAAAATGTTTTCTTAATGTATGCTGCGTACCTATATATATCTAGTGGGCTCCATAATACATAGATATATATATTATTCGTATCTACAAGATTTTCCCGTTTGGATCCCTTGCGGAAAGCATGACCACATCCGGTTTAATGATGTTTCAAGAATTATTAACTAAGATTTGACGGTGGTAATAAATTCAAACTTTGGTCTGCGGGAATAGGGGTAGTTCTGACTTCCGGTTCGTAGTAGGCATACGTGCCATCAGGGAAACTCAAACTATACGAGTATCTTCATAGTTCATTGGTATTGCAATTATTATTTATTCAGCCTTACTAGAGTCTCCATAATATACTTACCTAATCTAACAGTGATCTAACATTTTCTTAAAGTATTTCATTAATTTAAGCTTTTACCACTTACTCACAAAGTACGTTTATAAAGTCTAACAGGCAAATAAAAAGTTATGCCTGCTACATTCAATCATATTTATTATAACTTATGCGAGTATAACAAAATATACCTAACGAATTATTTTCATTCGCGTGGCCATATTACCTAAAGATCGTGTGAAATATGTTGTATATTGTGTGTACCTACCTAATATCTTGTGTAAAATGGCAATGTTTTATCTTTAGTAAGAAGGAATACAGATAATAGCACAGATTAATATAATAATAGTAATTAAAGTGCCTCTCCCAAAGATATTCTATATAAAAAAAAAGATTCCGACGAATTGAGAACCTCCTCCTTTTTTTTTTTAATCGGTTAAAAAAGGAGTAGATATCGCACATACGCGCGGTATCTGTTGCCGACAAATTACCCTAATCAGTGTACTTTTCGTTCATTCCGCGAGCAACGGAGAATGAGATTACGCGTATCTGGCGTGTGTCAGTGCGCAACAGAACTCAACGTCGCTTAGTATAATGAAAGTAACGTATCTTTAGAATATCTTTGGCCTGTCTATTACCATAATCTACAAAGTACCTATGTTCCATTTATGGTGTTATTGACACCATGGTGGTGACAAAAACCACCTCGCTTGATTGCTTTGCTTCCTATTGACAAGAAGCTGTGTGGGTTTTTGCTAGCTTTGGCATCAATACGGCATCAATACGGAAATGCTGCCAAGTAGCACTCTAGTAGTCTTTGTCAGTAGAAACGCTTATGCAATTAGATTTACACAACGCTTTCTAACTACAGAATGAGTTTTTTCGGTAGTTAAAAAATATAGATGAAAGGGGATGGAGATGCCCAGATATGGGCCGTAACGAAAGACTGGTTTTATTATATTGAAGATAGGCTTGCACTTGACGACAATCATGCCTGATGGAAAGCAATGATGAGGTCTAGGTTGGAGCTAGCGGTAGGCGCTTGCCTAGAAAATGCCTATTCACCCTTCTCTTGAAGGCACCCAGATTGTACTTGGCTGGAAACACGGAGGCTTGAAGGGCGTTCCTTAGCGGCTCGAAGGTAAGTGTGAATCAGATTCCGAGAGTTTCGTAGTCATAGTTGGCAGTTTAAGGGTTACGTACTACAATCCAGGAATGAACCGCGAGTGAGGTAACGAGCCCTTGGAGGATCACTTTGTTGTCCATCTGTCTGCGGCATATCGTTCTTTTTCTCAGACACAGGTATAGAGCTATCAAGTTAAGACAAGCCAAATTTATAATATTTAAATCTATTTAGTTAATTACAATTAAATCACAATAAAATATTTTTGTAAAATCATGAAATTTTGCGAAGACAAGAGAAAAATCCAAATGAAAAAAAATGAAAAAACGGCCTAAACGGAACCCTCAGTGCACGAATCCGAATCTGAACTTGATCAGTCTGTAGCTTAATTTTATTTTTATAATTTGTTGTTATAGAGTCACTCTGAAGTCTGAAACTTTCAAGAAGGTTTCTTTCTACCTATTCCGGGTCAAGAAGAAACTAAAGCGATTGAAAAGATGGAGCAAGATTTTTTTTAAGATAGGTACGCTACACTAGATACAGTTCTCCGACAGATAGACAGATAGACGGACGACAAACGGACCGCAGATAGTAGGGCCCCGTTGGCATCGTTGGCTATGGAACCATAAAAATTGTTCAGATTTAAACAAATTGGAAGTTAGTAGGTATAAACGTGTTTAATCATTCTTCAGTTGAATATTATAGATAGATGTCGGTATAAGAGATGTTATTGAATCCTGTAGTTAGTTAACCCTTTGGGGTTCTTTGGGCGAGGCTTCCGTTCGCCTCTGGTGAACGGTTCAACCACTCATACGATATTAAAGATCGCTATCATTCAGGAAGGCGCACTAAATTTTCGCTTCGATTTCATTAATACTGGATGGATGTACGACCGACAGTGTTCAATCACTAAGGTACGTTGAATATGAAGTAATTGAAAAGGTTTTTAATTAAATTTGATGGGCGAGAGGGTTGGACTATGTACACCTTTATATTTTTGTCCAATACGAAAGACCTATATTCATACTATGTCTTAAAGCAGTAAAATTTTCATACTGACATTGTATGGAAATGTTAAAACAATAATACTGCTTTAAGACATGGTGGTAGGCCCCCTGATGGTAACTGAAGATGCGGCCTAAGATGTAAAGGATCCAAAATCCTTTTAAACTTCTAACTTGATAGGTAGGTTAGCTTCGTCAAAATCAGTTCAACTTTAACGAAACCACGTTTGAACTTTGACAGATAACTTTTTTCAAAATATTAGTTAATCCCATGTATATGGTGCAAATATATCTACTCGTAATTAGTAAAAAAGGGAGTTATTTCGAAAAAAAAAAAACAATTTTACTTATTTTACAGATGTAGGAAGTAGGTAGATCCTTGCTCGAAGAGCTAGGTCATCAAAGCGGCAAGAAATCAATCATTTTTTAAATAATCTTAATTTACCAACCAAATGAAATCTCTATATTATATTAGTAATATTCCGGGAATTCCTACAGATTTTTAACAACTTAGTAAAATAACGTTAGATTGGAAGCAAACTCTATAGGTAAATAGACTCGCATCTTAGTAAGAAAATAAGATCACAGCCGTAGCCATCGTGTATGGTCCAGTAAGGTTTAGCCCGAGGCAGCATCGCCGCCCAATCGCATTACCGTACCATCGGAGCAGTAAATTAAGAATTAGCAGGGAAGTGATTATTTTAAAACGTGTCATAGGTAACCCTTTCTAACGAGGTTGCTGGAGATTGCTTTAGAATCCTCGTATCCTACATACTAATTTCGACTATAACAGTAGTAAACATTCGCTGCCTGCGGGGCAATGTAATTTGAAAACAGGACATCGCATGATACCGAAAAGCCCGTTGCAAAAGGTCTATTTTTCCCCTCGTTATTGCGCTGTGGGCAGCGACTGTTTGGTGCAGGGATAATAAAAAAATATAACATTTTATTTTTCCAAATATTTTTTCGCACTTTATATACTACGAGTTGCAAGGTGGTTTGTGCCAGTAGGTACAAATTGAATATTAATCGAAACATCTGTTAGAATTTTATGCAATTTTTAAAGGGGTGTTGAAATGTGTTATTTAAAGTAAGAACACAAATGCTGTCGCTTGTCACATTTGCGCGCAGTGAAAGACCATTGTAAATGTCATCGCAATAGATCATAAGTCTGCGATCATAACATCGCGAGCAATAGACACGGTGCGTGTGGAATCTTTAATTACCTTACGTATTGATCGAAAACATAAATTAAAATGTACATTTCTTTCAACATACCTATTACTTTTAATCATTATTTATAACGAATTTGCGCTTGACCATGTACCTATTCATTCATAGCTATTATTTAATAATGTCACAAACAAAAAAAACCAGTCAAGTGCGTGTCAGTCACGCGCATTGATGGTTCTATTATCTATACTACAAAAGAAGTAAATCGTTAAGAATTAATTTTGTTAACGAACTGCAAACTAAATTTTATTTTTTATTTTTACCCACGACGGAACGGAGTACGGGTATATGCGTTTAGGGTGAGAGACCGTTTGTACATTACTCTGTTAAAAAGATTTTATGTTTGTTTGTATATGTTAAATTGTTCACAAAAACCAATAATGCAAAAATATTTTTGTTTGTTTGTTTGTTTGTGTGTTTGTTTGTTTGTTTGTGTGTGCACATCAATGTTCCCATTTATTTCAAAAACGGCTTGACCGATTTAGAGGCGGTTTTCTGTATAATGTTTGGTGTTCAGCGGCAATGGTTCTTAGATAGTTGTTACGAACATCGATCACCAGGGGGCGCCATAAAATACATTTATATTGCAAACAAATGTTCCCATTTATTTCAAAAACGGCTTGACCTATTTAGATGCAATTTTCTGTATAATGTTTGGTATTCATTGGCGATGGTTCTTAGATAGTTGTTACGAACATCGATCACCAGGTGACGCCATAAAAAACATTTACAGTGCAAACGAATGTTCTCAATTATTACAAAAACGACTGAACCGATTTGGATACAGTTTTGTATAAAATATTAGTGAGTCATTGGCAATGGTTAGTAGATTTTCTTGGATTTGTAATTATACTGATAGGTTCTTAGTTCTTACTTTCCTTTAGTCGGGGAGTTTCAAAAAAATTATTTAATCCTTTTTCAATTACAAGTCTGCAAAAGTCGTGGGTGTTTTAAATTTTTTTAATTTTCCACTTGTTTTAAAAAATAAGGTAGGTAGGTAGTTGAAGAGTTGGTTGTAAATTTTATGTATTTTTTGATTGGTAAACTTCGGAGATAGGCGGGAAAGTTTTTTTTTAAAACATTTTGCCCAACAATTCTAAGATTGTAAATTTCTTTCTATAAAATATATTGTTCTCTCAGTTTAAAACGGTTTTCAAGTTTGTATGTTTGCAATGACGTTTTGCCACTATTGCCTTATTAAAAGTATTCCAAATTGTCGATAGCATTAATAGTTATCTACTGAAATAATCGTAGTTAATTTTACTTTTTATAAAGGAACCCTAAAACATGTGTAGTCTTACAGTAATAAGCAAGGGTCGTGATATCAAACCCACTAATCACAGTTCACTCACACAAAAACCATTCTATAAACCAAAACGTAGGAAAATACATGAGAAAATGTGAAAGGAAAGAAAGAAAAGCCTGATACGAGCAGTGATCGTGTCGACGAAATGGTGTCGTGACAAAAATCCATGCCTCAAGCGCGCTCGGTAAATCAACGCGCATGAAATCCAATTACGTCCACAAAACCATTAGCCATATACTAATACTTACTACAACAATACCATCGTATACACCGATAAGAAACTTCAGGATATGGGCATCCAGTAGGCTGATTCTATGTATCGTTAGTTAGCAACTCACACTGGGTTATCAACTAAGGAAACCTAGGCTTAAATCCTATTTTTTTGTATTATTTTGCATAAGTTTCCAACCTAAGTTGCAATGGTATTATGTCAACATACCATGCTAGTTGTTAAATTGTGCAAAAATAATACAAAAATAGGATTTTTGCCACCGTTTGCTTAGTTAATAATCCAGTGCGAGTTGCTAAAGAACGATCATTTACGTAAAACTTTTTCGTACAAGCAAACAGTAGTAAAACCTGTCAAAATTCTATAGGTGGCTGCTGAGCAAACTACAGCGTGGCCTTACTATTAGTGGCATTTTAATGGCTAGTGGTTGATTATTATTATTATTCATTTTTGGCATCGACAAACTGGCGACTGTAAATTAGACTCCATCGAATAAACCAAAATTTTGCCGTGAAATTCAGCTCCTCTCCAATCCCGCAGGTAGGGACTATGGATTTTTCTGGCATAAATTTTGTTATCCAGGTTAATTTTGTTATCCATCTCTATTTCAAATTTATCTAGGTACCTAGAGGATACCGGTATACCTATAGGCTATATCAAAATCAACTTAACTCTATATCAATATGTCGATATATTTTTTAGACCTTTCATCCCTAAACGTAACTATCGTAACGAATCAGTCCAGCTGTTCAACGAGGAAATGCGGCCAGTATTCCACGTGGGCAAGAATTGTACGGTAAGTAAATAAGATAAGTTAGCGATAAGTTTTACGCAACATTTTCACCTCCAAATTTCAGGCAAATTGGTTTGATAGTTCATTCAGGAGTTACAAACATATAAACACACACAAACATACATGTATAGGTAGTTACAAACGTTGGCCTATAGATAGCCAACAGTTATTATTTCCGAACTTTAGACTACCAACGACGACCATACACCAATCGACAGTCGTATTTCCATCATCCATATATTGCAAAAAAAGAACAAGTAAAAATAACAAAAATTATTGAATTTCGCAATTTAATATCGGCGCGCTCGCTCACTGTCCATAATTACCATTGCGGGCCCAATTCATCATTCTTTATTACAAGTACACAAAATTCCATGTAAATTTCATGCACGACCGATGAACAACGCGAATAAGTTTCGATGGATCGAAGAAATCGTTTTTTGCTACGACAGCATTAATTCGAGCTGGATTCATTATAATGTAATACTTACATATTATTTCATCTGCAGCTGAAGACATTTAAGGAACGAAATTAAAAAAAAAATTGGTATGACATGATCGCAAAATTCATTATTTCGCTATTATTCTCATACATTTCCTATCACCTGAAAATGACTACTAGCGTCCCGGATGGAGTAGTTACTGTACGATAGCATTCAGGCGGGATGTCCAAGGTTCATATTTCGGCATGGATTAGTTTAGGACAGTGATTCCCAAAGTGGTCCAGGTAGTCCAGGGGTCCAGAGGTGACTGTGCGCGAGTATACGCTGGTGTGGTAAAAAATTGGGGGTCCATGAAAATTTATCTAGTGCCAGGTGGCCAGACACTAAATGCAAATCGACTATTCGTGAGTCGAGTTAGCTTAAGAACGCTAATAAGACGCTGAAGATGAAATTGAAACGAGGCTGTTGAGCATTTAACTATTTTGAATGCAGGCAGAAATTCCCGAAAATTATTCCAGACTGTGAAAAATTGCGAAAAACTTATCGCTTTTCCCTGGCATACCTTAAAGAAAAAAATGAATATTTTGTACCACTTTGAAAATATGCCAGAAATGTGGCAACAGGAAGTTCACCGATACCAGCAAAACTTTGAAAGGGATCTATGAGACAAAAAAGTTTGGGAACCTCTGGTTTAAAATGTTAATTGTATTGTAATGTTAATTGTATTGTACTTTATGATATAAGTAGCTAAGTTCTGGCCTAGCGGGAGATTTCGGTTGCGGCTATTATCAACCTATAAGCGTTTCGTAGCATTTTTTTTTGTGATTCATTTCAATCAATGTTAATGAATTATTATATGACGTCAAAAGCCCTATTCGAAAAGTACCCTTGCCTGACCAGCGTTGCTTGACAAAGTAACAGTCCTTAACGTTGACGACAGTCGATAAAAATGTATCCAGGACAAAACAAGTGACTGTAGAAAAATGTATGGACAAAACACGTGACTGTAGAAAAACCCCGTGACCGTATATAGGGAAACACGCTTTTTTGAAATTCGACTACGACAATTTGAACACTCCCTGGCGTTCTCGCAGACCTTGTACTTCGCGTGACAATTGACAGCCGACAGTGAACTAAACTAAGCATAAAGTAGATTCTGCTTTCATTTGTTTTCATTCGTCACGTGGTTTGTCCATACATTTTTGTCTACTGTCGTTAACGCCAAACGACTGTTACTGCATACTTTGTCTAGCCCCGCTGATTCGATTTTCAAACCTAAAAGCTTTGCTGAGTTGCGATAAAATGAATTTCGATTAATTCCTTGCACCACGAAACACCAAAATCTAGACAGTTTAACTTAGCGAAATGACTTTCAAAATCATTGTCTTTGCCAACAAGCGACGAAGTCCCCCGCGTGCCAACTGAAAATGTCATTAATGCCTGAGTGAAATTTGGGGTCTAATCTCTCTGCAAAGCTTATTACATTTATACAGAGTAATCTTGGAATAAAGTTTTCAATGGAGAGTGCCGAGTCACCGCGGGTTGCGAACCCTTCCCGGGTGCTGAAACTGCCGCGATGACGCGCGCTTGATAAATACTGTTTACCTACCTATCTGGGAATCGTTTATTTTGAGTACCGTTTCGTCTCAATTTTGGGAAATGCATCGAGGAAAAGGCAAAAACAGCCGCCAAAAAACTTGGCATCCTGAACAAGGTTAAGCGGTACTTCAAGCCCGAACAGCTTTTGACACTGTATGAAGCTTAAGTTCGTTCCGGCATGGAGTACTGCAGTCACAGGGATGGATCTGCCAAATACCAGCTCGATGCATTGGACTCGGTTGATCGCCGCGCACGCAGAATAATCGGCAAGGAATCGCTAACGCGGGCGAAACTGCTCAGTCTAGAACACTGACGCAGTGTTGCCTGTTTAGCGGTTTGTTACAGGGTATATTTTGGAGAGTGCGCTCAAGAACTCCACAACCTTGTGCCTCCTTCACCTTTCTACCATAGAACCGCGAGACGTCGAGAGAAGTGGCATCCTTATGTGGTTGATGTCCAGCGTACTCGGACGAAACGCTTTTCTTCTACGTTTCTGATACGAACCGCTAAGGTATCGAACACTAAGGTTAACAAAAAAAAAACCAACTTCAACATCCCTCAAACTATACTTGAAAATACAGCTTTCCAATACAAAATGAATGGTAATTGCTCCTGCGAATAATAAAATAGTTTTTAACAGCGGAAAAGTTGACGAAATCGAAATTTATACATTAAAGCTGAATACTGAGTTGCCGATACCACGCATATTTTTGATGTAGATATAGTTTGTAGTTGCAACCCATGGATATCTAATTTTATTTAGCACATTTAAGGAAAATACCCATAAAACCTATCTGGATGCGGTCCAGTGTATTATGCGGCTGCATAGAACATTCATGAAAAAACTCATGTAAATTAATAGGCTACATTTTGAGACAGTTTCATTTCAGGTTTCAATAGGACTCTGCAGCCATAGCTATAGATAAGTATTTCAATCCACGATGACGCGCCCTACTCTGTCAAACTCCATACCAATCGAATGAAACATAAGCAATTTTGACAGAGTGGGCCGCGTCTTCGTGGATTGAAATATCTATATAATTGACATGTATGAGCGTGAAAAATGATGATACTTTACGGTAACTGTCTGAGGTAACCATAGTAAATAGATTGGGGAAAAGTGCGGAAAATTTCAGATGCAACCATTCACTGCAGAAGCCGATGAGAATATTTGAATTTTTATTTGACATCGTATAAAGGTGGCGTTTTCCACTTAGGTTGGAAAAGTCATGGCGTAAACCGCAAAGTCACTGCGTCGCAATAACCAATTGTGAGCGTATTACGCGTCCTCACAAAGCTGGGCTCTCAAACCCCGACCATACAACCACTGGAAGAGATCTAATTCACATTGCTCGGTTCAATTTGTATTAAAAATAACTCATTAATTAAAAACAATGGTAAACACTTTGTTAGCAAAAATACACTAATTTTTGAGTAGATAGTTCCTTCCGATATGAAGATAGAAGAATTAGTACACAATATAGCAATGGTTAATGTACCATCAACCAGATTAAATGTCCTCAGGATGCCATTGCAACCGATCCGTACCCTGGGTCGTTATGTAAAAGTAGGTAATCTAAATACGCGTCGGAGAATATGCTCTACGCGCTATAAAATCAAAGCAGTGCTATAAGAATTTTCTCTTTGAGAAAGATAATATTATAAGTTAGTTTTGCTGTCCGAGATTATCGACTGAACTGCATATAAAACCTAAAGAAAAATAAAGGTAGGTATTGTTAGAGTTTTAAGGAAAATAATACATGTTCAGTTCTAACTGATCGTCCAATAGGCATGACGCTGCTGATTGGACTATATCTACTATATAGGAAGGATGGTGTAAGGCCGGCGTTACTACACAAAACGCCTCTACTATCTACAAATGGATGTCGTGCGTAGTCGTATCTATTAGTCCATCAAACTGGCATAAAATCTAATTAAAATTAAATCAACAATGTTTGGTTTAAATAGCTCCAAAACTTTAGGCTGGATAAATAAAACTTTGAACTAAAACCAGCATAAAAAAATTCGTAAATACATAAATACATCACAATCGATTCCAGTCAAGCTTTATGTTTGTGTGAGGCTTTTTATTACTTTGACTGTGATGGGACAAAGTCGTTTTTGCGCAAACATATCGGCGACAATGGGAAACGGGGCTTTTGTATTTTTTAGTTTGATTGATGATTTTAATTTCCTATCTGCTTCATTGATTTCGGAGACACTGGCGACACAAACATACACAACTCTCTTCATCGTTTGCTTTTATTTTGTTATAGGGTCTAAGCGTTGCATAAATTGATTTAACAACATAATATGATATTATTACGTAGTTTGCAGGCAAAAATAAAGACCAAAGAAGAGATGGATGGATTGCGTGAAAGAAGATATTCGTGTGAAAGGAGTGGATTGCGAGTTGACGGCTGATAGGAGCGAATGGAAGAAGAAGACATGTTGTGCCGACCCCACATACCTAATGTGGGAAAGGCGAGGAAGAAAGAAAGACAGGCAAAAATACTTATTTGTTTTATGCTATGATAATAATAAATATTTGTGGATTTAAAGAAAGAAAGGTAAAAAGAAGTAGGGTGAATTTAATTCTAAGATCTTACTTCACATTGGCCTAATTAAGAAACACTTATGACAACTCAATAACTTATTAAATAGTTATTATTATAAAATGGTGATAACTACTTATTTCACAACTTATCAAAACTTAGTTTAAGCTTACTTATTGATTACTTGGGTTTCGAACTTTCGACGTATTTTCTATTGAAAAGAGCCCGTAACAAAGAGTTTTCAATACCTATTGGTTGTCAGTTTTAACTATACCTAAGTCTAACTAAAGCGATTACTATGAGTAAATACTAGTCATCTTCGTCATGCACTTTAAACTGTAGATGTTTAAATACAATCTCATTTCCCATTTTCCATGTTGTAAGCGTAATTTTAAAACCTCAAAAAGTTTTAAACGGGGAGCCCTCAAATACGAGCGGCTATATCCAGTAAAACCTCCGTGCGCAACGCGAATGTGACAGGCGATTTAAATATGGCGGCGGCATCATCCCACCGGTGATGCCGCGGCCGTCCATTTATCACTCCCGTAAGCCTCCGCCGATATTATGATCAATGCCATTCCCCGGGCCCGAGCTGGCTTCTATTGCGTGTCTTTGATACTGGTCGCTAACACTGTTTGGTGTTTGCTTGAGCGCATCCCGCTTCTGATACTAACTATTAATCTAAACGGACTCTATCTAATCTGTGGGGTGATTTTTTATCGTTCAGTTTGTTAGTTAGTAACCCTCACTGGGCTCTTGACTAAGTAAACTGAGGCAAAAATCCTATTTTTTTTTTTGTATTCTTTTTGCACAATTTAGCAACTAGTGTGCCTGTGCAGGTATGTTGGCATGATACCATACCTACTTAACAAACTGGACGATATAGAATCAGCCCACAGATCTAAAACCTCAAGAAAAATCAAGTCAGTTATGGAACTGATTTTGGATCTCCAAAATAATTATGACTGGTGAGGTGGGGTCCTTTAGTAATAAATATTTTACAATTTTTTGGGGCTACATCTCCAAGATTCCAGGGCTCTTGATAGATATCTTTCATACGTAGGTACTTACAGGTTGCTCCTAATGTCAAAAAAATTTAAAATTAAAGAAAACCAAAACTATATAATTTGGTAGATACTGCAATTACACAGAGCATAACATCACTCAGTTATAACGGTTACTGATAGAGCAAGTCCCTAACTAGTAAAACTTTGGCACGTATCCTGTACTAAACAGTGAAAATTTTTATCCCCTGTAGTGTTACACACTACATTTTCGCCAAATCGTGTCTATGGCAAGCCCGCACAAGTAGGCGAGGCTAGCAACACTCAGGCAGTCGGGCGAAATCTCTAGAGGCGCGCTCGTGCGCTCCGGAGTTTTTCATTGAATCTTTTTGTTCACGATGACGTGAACGGCTATCAGCCCCCCGGCTGAAGCCGGAAGGTCCTTTTTCCTTTCGAGGTTCGCTTCGCGACCGCGTTTTAACGCCCCAGGAACCGACTCCCTGGGGAAATACTTAAAATGTTCGCTTGAAAATGCGCCAACGTGGCGCGACCGACGCCGCCATGTGCCGGCGAAAAATCGTCTTGTGACGGTCACGTAACGCGATCCGATATTCTAGCCTAAGTAAAGAGCCTAATGTTATATCGAGTCAGTGCTCGAAAGTGTCGTGTGCGCGAATAAAGTGCTAAAGTGGACTTTCTTCAAAAAAACGAGTCTCCAACCCGACCACAAAGCATCGCCATCTTTGACCGCGCCGAGTGTCGAGCTGCTATCCCTTGGGCGCGCCGCAGAATGCCCACACCCTCGACAGGCGAGTTGCTGGCAGCTGACATCACATCGGTGGGACCTAGCACGCGGTACCATCCCAGCGTAGCTGACCCGCCGGTGCGCCGCTTCCTCAAGCCCTACAGCACGGCGTAAACGGACTTGACTCACAGAGAGCACAGGGAAGTGATTTCCCCTTTTTACGCCCTTCAGGCGATACCCTTGTCCCTTTGAAGCAAACATGAACTTTTGGAAAAGATTCGATCGCGCTTGACCTAGTACTTAAGCTCGTAACTAATTAAGTAAACCTCTTGTAAAAAAACTAACCAATTTCAATGATCTTAAATATAATTATGTACTTTGTACTTTGCTGTTTGTCGTCTAATTTAATGCCTATCCTTGATGATCACGAAGCGTGAGGGACCCTGAGTGATCTCGCCGAACGGCCCTTGACTCAAAGGTTCATACGCTCTGAATTGACTCAGTGTCTGGTCGTCCAATAGGGTTTCGCATCCAACCATCCATAACCCAACTTTTATTCCACACCATACCATTCTACCATTACACCCCTTAAGAAAAAGTTTAGTACAGGACGTAATTTCAAATTAAATAGTGAGTTAATCCATCATAAAGGTGACAGATAGATGAGTGTAATAAATACACCTATGTTCAAAATAAAAAGCACTGAAACGTTGGCCGTATACTGAAAAGAGCAAGGTGTTTTGCAGTCTCTAAACGAGGTGAATTAAAGTAATCTAAAAAGCTGTTTGGTTCTAGTGTTGGCAGAGTCAGAGTGCAGACCTGCTGTTTAGTTGGGAACCTGTAGATATGCAGGAGGTTCGAAATGAAGTACCTACTTTACGTTCATCAGCTGAAATCATGGCAACTAAAACTATACCAACCAAATAAAATTGGTTCCTTTTGTATATTTAATAGGAACGGCAGCGTTCACCCACATTGCATACTTTATACTGTCATAGTCACCACCTGGGATAGTGGCTTTTTAAAGAATCATTATCTAGGTTTCACTTTGGCCGGAATTGCAAAATTTTATGGCGGCGAGCGTCGATTATTCTAGTGGTAAAAATATGGATATACTAGCTGACCCTGCAAACGTTGTGTTGCCATATACATTAATTCTGAATTAAGGATGTGAAAAAGTGTTAACGTGCTATACTCAGATCTACCGAATCGTAGCAATAGTCGTATTGCTATAGGGCTGCAGTTAGAACTTACCGTTCCCTTTACGTTATTACTAATTAGTGTGGCTTAATTATAGCAGGAACGATATTTTTTATATAATACGCTAACTGAAAGGAATCTGTATGGTCCAACATGCAGGAATAAGCCAAGCACCACCTGCCCCCCTATTCCGTATTGCAGTGAAGATCACTCAGTGTGCTTCAATGACATTTATTTTTTATCCATCGAAGGCTTTCCAGAAATTATTATTTTAGTTCCACTTAATAAAGCAGCAATGTATAGCGAACCTTAGACAACAGTGATTATCACTGAGATTATCACTCTCCCACTCAAGCACAAAAAAAAAATTTCCCAAGCGAGTAACTCCACCCCACCCACAACTCTTCACACACTAAGCTTTCGACGCACATTTCGTCCCGACACCGGGACATCCTCAGGCGATGTTGACTTCAAAACGCGAGATTCCAGCCATTATGACCGTGGACAAAATATAAACAAATCTACGTGCTGTCATTCGCCTAATGTTTAGTTAATTTGAAGTCTTTCCTCTGAATGTACTTAGCAGTTAGCTATATCGGATTACATTTATCTTCAATGCAGCCGTATCGACTATCGCCACTACACCGCCCGGGACAATGACGCCCAGTCAAGTGGCGCAACTGAGAGCGGCTCACAAAAGATTGGTACCGGAAAGATAGGTGAGTGCTGCTTGAAGAGAGTGGATTGTGAACCGACTCACTGAGTGCAGTCTCAGGAATCTGCGTGATCAATTGATTGGGACACGGACAAGCTTTGTTTTGGCATTTGATGTAATCACTTCAAAGCCCGGTTGCTTGCATTAACTTGAGAAGAAACGTTATTGCTAATATGTCGGTTTGACCGGCAATTTTGTCGGTTAGGTAGGTATTTCGATAGACATAAAGTTATTTGAAACAACATTTTTTCTGTTAACGCCGTATTTAAGCGATTTTGAATGAAGTTTTATATGACAATTACTTTCTTTATACGTCATGTATTTTGGCTATTTAATCTAAAATCGCTTAGAAGCAGAAACACGATTAAATACAATTTTCTCGGTAGAAAGTTCAAAAAAACAAAAGTTGCTTCAAAATCTCAGTTTTTCTAATTTCTATCGGAAACTACAATGGATATAACTGTAATTTTTGTTTTAATGTGTCAGTAATAATAATATCCAAAAACGTTTAAAACAGATTTTTCATTACTGGCTTAGTTTTGAGTAAGTAATTAAAAGGTCGTTTTACTGTTATATTCTTCCGCGACGCTGCATATCGCCACTACTTGCCTACCAACGTATCCGCGAGACTGAGAAAGACAAAAATAAATTTTATAAATCCTCTTAACTGTCCCGACCCGGGAATCGAATTCAAGATCTTATGATCTGCAATCGAACATGCATTATGACACACCAATGAGGCAGTTAATCAATTAAATCATTGATATAATAATACCTACATAGTACCTAGCTCTAATTGCAAACTTTCAACTGAGTTTCAGAATAAGAATTAACTGCAATATGGTATATCGATGACTGCAATACTTTATTTACTCTGTGACCGAAAAAAGTGCCTATGGTTTCATCATAAAAATGTTATTTTTAAGTATTTTTTGGATATATTAAGTATAATAATGACTTACATTCAGTATAATGATGATTATACTGAATGTAAGTATTTACAATCACAACATTTGTTATGATTCAACTACCATATTTTGCTTCAGTAAGCGACGCAATTGCTCATCTCACCGCGCGGTATTTGCTATTTAAAATGTAAAAGGCACTCGAAAAGAAATGATTACAGATGAAAATTTAAACAGGCTCCAATCAAGGGGGGGTTCGTGCCGATATCAATTGATCACGCAGACGGCACTCGCTGATTCGGTTCACTCCACTCACTGACTCACTTGACGCGGCTCTCACTTTTCTTTCCGGTTTTCTATCTTTTGTCAGGCGACCATTGAGATGTGGCACTCGACGCTTCGAGTCGAGACTGGGCTCATCCAGTGCCATCTATACGGTGTTGTCGAAGTTTTACATTTTACATTGTAATCTGATAATAATTTATAAGCAAGTAGGTTTTGCCCGTGGCTTCACTCGCGTGGAATTCAGTTTATGAAGTGATGAGAAATGAGAATTTTCTGAGATGGCCTTTACATTTTTTACATTTGAACGCCTTTTATATTTTTATAGCAATGTGACTGTATAATAAATTAAGTATGGGTGTTGTCCCATGGTATGTCCGTAATATGTCATGTGTACTATCACAATAACGGCCAAGTACGAGTCGGGAAGGAAGGAAAAATGGCAAAAAATACGTTGGGGCTATTTGTTGCATAGAAGCCCCCCATTAAATATTATCTAGTTTTATTTCCATTTGAGTATTTATTTTCAACCGTCTAGCTATCTACAATATCCATCAAAGTTCAAGTTCAATATATACAGCCTGGTGACAGACAGACGGACGGACGGACTCCGAAATCTTAGTAATAGGGTCCCATTGTACCCTTTGGCTTCGAAACCCTAAAAACATCGAACATGTAAAATGCAAAACACTGCTCACTCGCATTAAACTTTACTCGCCTGCTTAATACGAAACAAAATTATAGAAGTTAGATTAAAAATCATCTCGCAAATAAAAGTTCGAAAAAGAAATCGTTGGAAACTCATAAAAGTAAATCGCACTCAATTATTCACCGTCCCCCCGAAGCCACTTGAAAAAATCCAATCAGCATAACTCGTCACTTTAATATCGATCCCCAATTTGCCAACACTTACCAAATCATTTTATGCATAGATATAAGAAGAAACCAGCATTAGTAATGCAGTCACTTTAATCGATCTTACACCTTATTGCTATAATAATAACGCGAGATTCGCGTTTATTGATGTGTGGCAAACTTTGTCGCGTACAAAGCCGAGTGGTTTACTTAGAGTTTAAAATATTCATAGCTTGTACTGGATCGTATTTAAATATTTACATAAGTGTCACGCAGCGGCAGTGACGTTTGTCGATAAATGTACTGAGTGGAGCCGAGGCTTGGGGTGAATTAGAGGAGCGCGAGTCGCGACATTATATCGCGATATCATAATTTTCCCATTCGTTTATTTTCTCTTTGACACATGAAATCACATGAAACAAATATAGCAATAGCGAGGTACCACAGAGAGATAAAGGTAAAGTGGTCTCTTTCTGGTCCCTCGCTATTGATATATCTGTTTCATGTGTCAAAGAGAAAATAAACGAATGGAAATAGTATAATTACCTATTGGGAAAAAAGCATATTTTAATAGCGCGCGCTGCTTCGCCCGCATGAATTTCGGGTTTTCACTAATCCCATAGAACCATGGAATTTTCTGGAATAGAATATAGCATCTTTTAATCCACGGTACCTATTATCTATGTCTTCATTCCAAATTTCAGCCAAATCAGTTCAGTAGATAGTGTTGTGACTGTATGAAGGAGTAACATCCTTTCTACTGTAGAACTGCAAGGCATCGTAAAGGCTTCCACCCATACATAGTTGACGTACCAAAGACGCGTACGAAGCGGTTTGGTTCCTCGTTCCCGATACACACTGCAAAGGCATGGAATACACTTCCAGGCAGTGTCTTTCCTGCCACTTACAACCCGGGTGCCTTCAAATCAAGAGTGAATAGGCATCTTCTAGGCAAGCGCGTTCCACCTTAGACTGTATCATCACTTTCCATCAGATGTGATCACAGTCAAGTGCTAGCCTATATAGTATATAAAAAAGAAACCAGTCGCAGCTGAAGTCAGTCCAGACCAGACCAGAGTCAATTTAGAAATTTAAAGTTCCAAAGTGCCGGGAGTCGAACCTGCGATCTCCCGTTCAAATACGAGTGTGCTGGCAGCTGCACCAAGGACGTACCAGGTGATATGCTTCCATTGTAGCAGAGCGGACTGAATTGGTCAATTGCAGTGCCCGGAATTTCCGCTGGCATCAATGTGTCAATTAGCGATTGGCCTATTCACATCATTAACTCGAAAGAAACGTTTTTCTTCCACGTTTCTTTAGACGTTCCACCTTAGACTGTATCATCACTTTCCATCAGGTGTGATCACAGTCAAGCGCTAGCCTATATAGTATAAAAAAAACATACACACACGCTTACACATTTAGTATACGAACTTTATAATATTAAGTGTGCGTGTGATTTACTTACCGTAAACTCTAACTGTTGTACCTATATGAAATGAAGAATCTTTACCTACATTTTTTCTTAACTGAGTTGCAAAGCCTAGAAAGTAGAAACCTCTCTAGGCTCTACTAGGCCTCACTGATTGCTATAAAAGCTCTATTTGTGTTCAATTTGTATTTTTTATATACCTAAGTCCATCATCATCACCATCAACCCACTTCAGTCCACTGCTGGACTAAGGCCTCTCCATTTGCACGCCATCCGCTTCTGCTCTTTGTTTGCTGTAGCCACTGTCTTCCCGCTGCCCTAACGATATCATCTCGCCATCGTGCAGGTGGTCGGCCGATGCTTCTTTGTGAAGGTCGCGGTTGCCATTCCAGTAGCCCCCTGCTCTAACGTCCGTCTTCCCTCCGACCAACGTGACCGCCCAGTTCCATTTAAAAAGTTCCTTTTTGCAATGTCAATGATACCTAAGTTATAGGTACTTAATTTCAGAGGAGATATTATGCATACACTTAACATGCCTTATGCCTTGAAACGTGGGGGCGCGACATCAGTAAGCGTCGTGTATTCGAGCTATAAAAAATAATGGTTCTGCGAATGGTCGAGATACGCGTGGAAATATGAAGAAGGTGCGCTCAAATCGTAATGGCATCGCGAAAATGGGGATTAGAAGACGATCGAGTGGAAATCAATCCGGCGCTACGCGGGGATGCGCGGCTAAGTGGCTCGAGAGGCAAAGATAAACAGCTGCCTCGATTTGCTACCGACTGTCGGGGAATTATTTTTGTATTTTTTTTTGGTTGGATAACGATACCAATTATATGGTTGTGCAAAATTTCTAAACTAAATCAATTTGACGTGGATAAAAATAGTGCTATCCTTTACCACGGGAAGCGTTTTGAAAAGAGTTTGGACACGGCAAATTTTAGACCGGAGGTTTTGCACGGCAGAATTGGCACCACTATCATCTATACTCATATAGGGCTCTCAACTTCTCAACCAATACCTAGCGGGAGCGCGGTAGTGAATCCTGTACTCCCGCCAGCAGATCCGTCTTAGAAGCAGACAGTTTTTAGTGGGTGAAAGTGCAATATATATATATAGGTATATCCTCTTCATTTCCCTTGACGGAGGGACATTTTTTGTTTTGTAAAAAAGGCTTTGCAGCCATTATTAGCATAAAATAACAATGTTAGGAAAAAAGAAGTCTTTCTTTTTTCCTAAAATTGAGTATGATTGGTCACACTTTGCATACAAAAAAATATTTGAAGTTTAAAGTGTCATATTATTATTGTTAACACTTAACAGGCCTCTGTCCTCCTCGTGGATCAATAAATAACAAGAACCATAATTTCAACAGAGTACATATAGGTACGGGACGTATCTGCATGTCTTCTTTCCACGGAAATGCATTCTGAGATGCAGATTTTCTAGCAAAGTTTTCCCTCAGAGAACGCGTGATAAATTTATAAACTTCCGCTTAACTCCAAGAAACCTATCTCAGTTATTTTCAGAAAATGTATAAGGTACATGTGTTTAATCCACAAGCTCATCATCAAATTCTTCTGTATTACCTGCTGATTGCATAGAAAGTGTCGAGTTTCTTGTCAGTTCTTCTCGATCCGAACCAGCTTTAACAAACTCGGCGGTGGAGTTTTGACTTCTCATATGAACATGTAAATTAGGACTAGGTATATGTGAAAAAAGTTTCAGTTTTTCTTTTTGACGCAAAAAGAGGAGTGTAATAAGTATTGCCGTCTGTCTGCTAGATGGAGCGATTTCGCTGAGGGCTTTTTTTATTCGAAAGCTGGTTTCCTTGCAGAGGCCATGCCTGCATGTTTGATTAATATCAGTCCAGCAGTATCAGTTCTTTTCCAAAATGATATTTTGCAAAGGGGATTTTGTTTTTTACTTTATGTACGTGTATTTTGGGGTTTATTAAACACGTAAGAATTATAGTGACGTGGTTAAGTTTTACTACCCATGCTCGTAAAAGCCTCCGACTTCATATTTATTTTTCATTTCCAGCAACTCCAATATGTATGAGTTGTTATTATGATTGGCTGGTGGATGGTGTGTACATCACGTACAGTGTCGGAATTTATTGTCATGTGAAAATTTAAAAAGTGTGCGCCCAAAATTGAACAGGTAGGTCGTAAAGTCCCGCGCATATGTTTTGAAGTACTTTCAGGGTTTCAGGAGCTACACTCATTTACAACGTAATATGTTTGCGAGAGGCGAGCACACACGATTACCCGAAACAAGGGTAATGTTTTGCTTTATGTAATGTTATTTACATCAGGAGTAGTACCTACTTAGTTAGTGCCCGTATAACGTTATTAAAATTTACCTAAATACTTACCTAATTAGTTTATTCAATTGACACTTGTAAATTCTTCTCTCTCTCACAAAAATAAGAGTATGAGCTCTAATTTAAATGTTCATGAAGTTTTTGATGTGTAAGATCTGTCTTCTCGGTTGCTAGATTCGTCGGATTTATTGTGGCAATAATTATGAAAAATGGTCAGTATTCGATTTGACCCATGAGTGTTCGCGGTGCCGTTTTGCGAAGGATGGTTGGTACCACAAATGCCGACGTAGTGTAACTACTAATGTTACAAATCATAATCATAATGCGACTATCTGTGGATCGTTCTTTTTACACGACTGCCCAAAAAAAGGTGTGTAATGTTTTTAGGTTTCATGTATGTATGTATGTATGTATGTATGTGAGTTTCTTTATTCCACCATGTCTTCTGAACGGCTGAACAGATTTAGACATATGGGGTATCATTAGAATCCTTACATCATCCCGAGAAACATATAGGCTATTTTTTCGGAAAAGACGCTATATAACATGGCAGTCGTGTTTTTTAATTTTTAATTTATTTACTATACTTGTAGCTGATAAATAAGATCGGCGAAACGTTGAGCTACGTCTTCGGCGCAAGTAGCAATTGTGTGCGTGTTGCCAGCCAAATACAATCTGGGTGCCTTCAAGAGAAGAATAAATAGGCTTTTTTTAGGCAGGCGCGCTCCATCCTAGACCTCATCATTTCTGTTCATCAGACTTGATTGTAGTCGAGCGCAAGCCTATCAATTCTAAAAAAAAAATTGTATACCGCAAAGGTATAACCGCAATGGAATACCGCAAAGGCACACGATATCTCTGATTGCGAATTCTGTAAGGACACTGGGCAGAAGTCCCTAATATTCGCATGTTCATTATACCTATGTTTGAGAGATACCTTCAAAGTATAACACTCAATTTCGGCGTAATATGTTTGCGTATGGCCTGTACACACGGTTGGCAGGAATGAAGGCCATGTCAGTAGTTTATGTTGTTGTTAACACTTACATTAATTGCTGTCACACAATAGGTACTCGTCCTTACTTATAATTTTCGGTGAAATACAGTAGGTACAAGAAGCACTTTTCTACGCTCTACAAGTTAGCACTTGACTGCGATCTGACCTGCCCCTAGATTGTGTAAGGAAAACGTATTCATCGCTATCATAATCGTTTACAAATTCTGCCCGCTGATTGGTTCCCTGATTTACGTCAGCCAATCGGGGGGCAGAATTTATAAACAATTACGATAAAGATGATACGCAATTAGCCCCTGATGGTCAATGATAATGAAGCCGATAGGAACTAACTTGGAAGCGAAAGTAAATATAACTCATCTCTAACAGTTTCTAAAAAGCATTAAAAAGCCACAAAATGGCTAGGTTGTGCTATAGCAACTGGCTTTTACTGGGTAAACCGACAAGTGGTAATTCTTATAGAGAAATGTACGAAAGTCGCAAAGTCTTTAAAAATAAATTAAAATGGTGCCAACGCAACCAAGACGCTATTAAACTTGAAGTCCTTGCAACACATAGACGAGAAAATAACTTTATAAAATTCTGGAACGCTACCAAATCCTTTAACTGTAAGCAAAGCCTACCGGTCAGGGTTGAAAACCTACAGGAACCGAGGGAGATAGCGGAATTATTTGCGAAAAAATTTCAAAATGAACCGCTAAAAATAGATAAAAATATTCAAACGCACGAAATTAGACGAACTTTCAACACACCTGACCTTATACAGTTTACACCAGACCGTGTAAAAAATGCTATTAAAGAAATATAACGCGGTAAATCACCTGGATATGACAATTTGAGTATAGAGCATATCGTTTTCGCGGGGAATGTTCTGTACTCAAAGCTATGTACCTTATTTAACATGTGTATTCGTTATTCGTACTTACCCGCTGATCTCATGAGAACTATTGTTGTAC
Source organism: Coenonympha arcania (assembly GCA_036785405.1). Classification (NCBI taxonomy): domain Eukaryota; kingdom Metazoa; phylum Arthropoda; class Insecta; order Lepidoptera; family Nymphalidae; genus Coenonympha; species Coenonympha arcania. The sequence continues at coordinate 3,246,641 of CM072063.1, read as the reverse complement.
AGATTATTAAAAATAAGACTGGTGATTTGGGCACTACAAATAACTATAGACCTATCTCTCTGGGTACTGTAATTGGGAAAATATTGGAGCGGTTGCTGCATCCCGAGCTGCAGAAGAATATTCGTATAAATGATGCTCAGTTTGGTTTCCGTCCCGGTCTCTCAACGGACTCGGCTGTCCTCAGTCTCAAACATACTGTACAATATTACACGAAGCGTGACACGTCCGTATATGCGTGCTTTTTAGACCTGAGCCGTGCATTCGATCTAGTGAACTATGAAGTTCTCTGGAGCAAATTGCATGCGGCTCAGGTCCCGGATGAGATAACGAGTCTGTTGGAATACTGGTACGGAAACCAAATAAACAGCGTAAGGTGGGGCGACGCGACCTCTAGCGGTTATAGGCTAGACTGCGGGGTTCGCCAGGGAGGACGCACCTCTCCGGACCTTTTCAACGTATACATTAATGGTCTGATCGAAGAGTTGGGGGGCACCAGAATCGGCTGTCATCTGGGAGATGTTTGTGTAAACAATCTCAGCTATGCGGACGATATGGTGCTTCTCAGCCCATCGATTGGAGGTCTGCGTAAGTAACTCTCAATCTGCGAGCGTTACGCGGGCGCTCACGGATTGAGATATAATGTCTCGAAGTCGGAGGTTATGGTGTTTAGATCAGGAAAGGGTCCGGAGAAGGTGCCACGCGTTTATTTGAATGGTTCTGCAGTTTGGGAGGTGCAACAGTTCAAATATCTGGGACATATTGTCACCGGTGACCTTAGGGATGACCTTGATATCGAAAGAGAGAGGAGAGCACTGTCGGTTCGGTGTAACATGCTCGCACGCAGATTTTCAAAGTGCAGTACCGAAGTTAAATTAACCCTGTTTCGTGCATATTGCCAATGTTTTTACACAGGTCAATTATGGACGAATTTCAGGCGTTCCACAATGAGCACCATGAGGGTGCAGTATAATGATGCATACCGCATCCTCATGAGGTTGCCGAGGTACTGCAGCGCGTCGGGCATGTTCGCCGAGGCGAGGATCCCCGATTTCTTCGCGATTAGACGCAGTCGAATCGCTTCTTTTTGGAAGCGATTGCTGGAGTCGAAAAACGTAATCCTTAAGGTCATCGGTGAGAGTATGTCTAGTGATATAATAAATCACTGGCGCTCTGTTCACCGAGATGCAAATAAAAAATAGTCCTATCTAGTTATATTTAGTTTTTATAGCCCTAGCATACCTTTTGTATTTTTATTTTATTTATATACCATATGGATGTTTTATCTGAAATAAATGATTATTATTATTTCCATATTTAATTTAACTCTCACACCCGGCACATGATAAATATATATAAAAACCAAAGACCAAAGACATATAATAAACTTACTTAAATACGCAAAAAACTTTATAAACTTACATATACGTTACACTCATACATATATGTACCGGGCGGAGGACTACACCCCGGCAGGGGAGACCAGACGGCCGGGGGTCAGGGCGACAGGCTAAGAAACCGACGGACTATCCTAGCCGAGTCGAGCACCACCGCCTTCTGCATCTTGGCCGCAAGTGAACTGCCACGGAAACCCAGTCGCCGCAGATGGTGAGCGAGGCTGACTGGGATTAAACCGTTGGCAGAAATCACGATAGGGATGGTTTCAGTGGATTCCACGTACCACATGGCGGAAACCTCGTGAGACAGATCCAGATACTTTCGTTTTTTCTCCGTCTCCGCTCTCACGAGGTTCTCGTCATACGGGATTGTGATGTCCACTAAAAACACCCGCGACTGTGCCCGGTCCATCACCACGATATCAGGCTTGTAACAGAGCAGACCTGAGCCAATCCGCAAGTATAAGGTCCTCAAAACTGCACTTCTATTTAAACCACAGTTTCATCAAAGTACTTTCACGCTTCACCTGCATGGTCGACGTAAGTGGGCGAAGGCGTTTTCATAACTCTAGTACTTACTAGTTTTTTTTTTGTGAATCCTCAACACTTAGTACCCTGCAACGTAATGGTCGGAGACCTTTATTCGCTGACACGGCTCATTTCTTTAATTAATTTTTTTAGTCTTGCTCTGTTGGACACTAGGTATACTATGTAGGTATATAGTTGTTCAAAATATTTGATATGTGTTAACAAATATTTTGAACAACTTAGAAACTTGGTAGGTACCTACTGGTTGATTTGGAAGAAATTGATTATTTTGTCGTACCTATACTACCTTTTGTCGTTGCGATAATATTGTCATACATACTACTTGTATCGAGTCAACAAGGGTAATATCATATCACCTATTTCGCCAGTCACAAACTAACGAATGGACGTCCGCGATAAAGACGGGACGGGATAATGAATCAACGAAGGTATGACGTAGGCATAACGTCCAAGTAATTCGTCTCAAGTTATGGTCGGCAAACAAACTTCGTCGAAGGAGCACCCAATTATCTCTAATGAAGACAATGATAGAAGCGCGGGTATTGATCTAGATTTAAATTTCAGGACGGGTCAGTCCCTGCGATGTGCGAGCCCTTAATGCTTCTTACCAAGTTTCAGTTAGCGCGACCGACCCGTCTTGATACGTTAAGAAACTCTTACCATCAGACTCCGAACAATGGTGCCACTTTCTGTTGTGCAAAATCTCTAAACAAAAAAAAAATTAACGCATCTAAAAATTGTACATTCTTTTCCAGGGAGAGCATTTTGAAACGTATAACACTATTTCCGGACGCGTCAAATAGTTTAGTTTAAAAATTTTGCACAACAGAATCCATACCATTATATAACTGGAAAAAAAATTAAAGAAAGATAAAATAATTTTTTACGTAAGTATAGACGGGACTTCAATTTTTGTAGACCTTTTTTTAAAAAAATTATTAAAATTTGCAAAAAAAAGGTTGATACTCATACTTTATGATACCGGAAAATATTTACTGAATTGATATTTAATAATTTTGAATATTTACGGAAAATATTTAGGTACCATTTGCAATGAAACGCCTAGATTTAATGAGATTTTTTTAATTTGTAAATTCCTGTTTCAAAATAATTATAACAAGGAGAAGAGGACGAGATTGACAGGTCACTACAGTATTATACACTACAGTATTTTACAGTTACCCCAAAAATCTATCATTCCAGAGTTTCATGTAGTTGTTCAGTTATGAAAGCTTTTCTTTCTTGTCTGGTTCGGTTGATTTCTTTCAAATCCATGCTAGTTCAGGTGATTCTTTCGGAACTCGGGTAAAGTATCTAAACTGTTTGTTCGCGTTATGAAATGAAGTTTAATGTCCGCTAACTAATTTCTTATCCCCAAAACATAATATTGTGATCCAACACACACGCACAAATGTCTGAAATTATGATTAACGAGCGTGCGCACATATAAACAAGAACCTTTGTATGGAGTATGGACACATAATGGAATAGATCACCGTGTCAGATTAAAATAGATTTCACGTAGTTGCGAAGATCGATCAATAGTCCATAATATTGGAAACTTCTAGTTTCAAGTGAAATCAGAAATCTGCAGTCGCTCAAATGGAATGAAGTTCTAAAAATGTATGAGAATGACAGTTTTCTGCGCAGAAATCACGTGATAATTTAGTGATCGAATATGTCATTTTCATATGTTTTAATTTCGTTACATTTGAACGAGCAACAACTTTCTGTGGCGATCGCAAATATGACATCATATTATGGTTAGGGTCATATATTGGTTACTTTTTTTGTAAATAATTTCGGATTTTCAGCCCGGACGCAAAACATATTTGACAAGAACCATTTATTTTTACCAAAGTACGTACATTGGTAAAAAGGTATGCGTTGGTATAGTATATATGTAAATATACAATCTATCATAAACAGCTACATTATACCTAGCATTCGTTTCATTGCTTTCCCCGAGGGCACATGCGGAAAAGTAATGTTGCGGCTTCTTATTTTTATTTTTAGGATTATTTCCCTGCAAGGGAAGTGTGAAATAATGTTTTGCTTTATATTTTATCGTTCCGTAGGGTGTTAGTCTCTCCGCCCACCATCGTATGAAGTTGTATGAAATATTTCATAAGTTTTCCTTCTATGATAATATTTTAAGATCGTTTATCGCAGTTCTAATACTAAATACATCCTAGTTCCCCAATCTGTCAGTGTTCGTTATTTATGGTGAGGTATTTATTAGGTATGGATTAAAATTAAAGTGTCGATACATTATAATTATACGTACCTTCCTGGGTAGATGACTGTAACCAAAATATTGACATTTTCATCTTTTTTTTGAAACGAGAAATAATGAATTAATTGATCAAATATCAAAAAAGTGACAGGCATCTAAATATTTCTGATTAGACAGACACAAGTATGACCTCAGATGGCAGAAGTGTGGTCATGCCATAGCAGCTCGAAACAAATTTTCGTTTTGCGAGATAAGGACAGAAGACTAAGAAGAAGAAAAGTTAAAATTCCTACAACTTTGTATTTCTTGTTAGATTTTAATTTTGTGTTTTGAGGATTTCCTTCAGGATTTTTAATTTTTTATCCTAGTTTATATAAAAAAAAAAATTTCAACTATATTGTGATACGAATATTTGATGCTAGCAAATTATGAAGAAAAAAATTAACGGCAATTTCCGAATTTAAAAAACAAGCTCTATAATGCATTTTCACTATAAGACCTGGATTAAAAAGAAAAATCCTACAAAAAAATTAAAAGAAAAACATATAATTCAGTGTCAGAAAAAAGGGGGTCGGTTGTTATGGCTGGGGCAGAGATAGGATCGTGTGAGAAAGCGGCGCGCGGTCGGGGGTCACTGCGAAGGCGATACGTTCCCTCCAACGCGCAACGCCTTACTTCACAATACGCACCATATAAATTATTATCTTTTAGCTTTTACGACTCTCTTTTCAGGGTTCCGTACCCAAAAGTTAACGGGCAACACCGAGGGGAAAAGATCGAGAGGACGCTCACCAACCAGATGGTCAGAGACAGACTAACTGAGAGACTCCAAATGCAAGTTTTACACAATTGCACGGCTGGCCTCCGACAGAACCCGGAAGACTTTAATCCACGCGAAGTTACAACCCTTGGACCACGATCTTCAGCAATGAAGGAGCGACTGGAGAAAGAGACCCAAAGTGTAGAAATGGGACCCTATTACTGAAACTTCGCCGGCCGTCCCTCCATCCGTCTGTCACCAGGCTGCACCTATCTCTTGAACCGTGACACACTTGAAATTTCACAGATAGAACAAAATAAAGATTAAAGGGAGCTCCCGTACAACAAACATGATTTTTTGCTCGTTTTTTGTCCATGGTCCAGAACTTTCAATACTATTCTACTAATGTAGTATTCTACTTGTTGTATAGAAGTAGTAGTAGGGTATTGAGAGTTCTGGCTCTGGTATCATCTCGCTACATTATAAAGATAATGGTAGAGAACCCTTCCTTCCTGAGTCCGACTCGCACTTGGCCGTTTTATACGTATTTCCAGCCGGCCCGGTAGATGACATGCTCGTTTTCATAGTTGGATCATTAGTGCCACCTTTCTTGTATTTCCTAATATCCATCTCTCAAACCTTGTCATGTAAAACTATTCAGCAATTTTACCACAACTGAATGATTGAATTAAATCCTACTAGTTAGGTAAAATTAAGGTATTTTATGAGAATTTTAAGAAAGCTTTAAAATATTATTGTAGAAGGTTTTAGAAGAATACAAAGTAAAGTAAATAAGGCAATTCATAATCTTCGATAAATAATAAATACATTAAAGCCTTACTAAGGTTCCTAAGGTCATGCAAAGGCTTACTTAAAATGACTAGAGAGAAAAACCTAGCGGGAAATCCTTGATAATAGAATAGAAGTAGGTGATGGTGACCTATGGAAAGCTTTGTTCAAAAAAGCTCAAATTAATAAAGAATAAGGGCTCATCCCTGAATGTCAACAAAATTATACAATCTGAACCAAAAAACCAGTTACGACATAAGCGGTAAATTTTATTCGACTCGAAGGATAATTCATCGTAAGAGAGAAAGAAAGAAAAATCTAATCAGGTCAATAAAATCACTGATAGCGTCGGAAATATCATCAAATCAGATTTCCCCGGGAATGAGGCCCGTAGAAACAAAAGCTCCTCGACGTATTGCAGTCCCATGGGGGGGAGGTGGGGGGTGGAGGGTCATCAATCTGCGGTCCCCGTCGATACATTAAGTGGCCCACATACTGCTCGCACGCAGATGTGACCCAACCAGCATAGAGACATCACAACTTGTGGTACCTACTAGTATAATATGTAACCATGCCATACGATATCTAATTTATTATTTTGTACATGATATAACTATAAGTATTTAAGGGAATTATGAGATAGTACAGAGACAACTAACTGCACCGTTGTAGTAATTATAATTACAGGATCATGAAAAAAATTATACTTATTATAAATATTTAGTTACATTACATAGCATCTACTTTGTAAGCAGAAATACCGCTAATGCACATTGCACAAGACTTTAGCCCCTTCGCACACGGAGCGTAAGCGTAAGCGTAGCGTAGCGTAATCCTCGCGTACGACGAAAGCAGTATGAGCACGAACATTTTCAATCATGACCGCAATCGAAGCGGAGTTGCAGAGAATCGTAGGAGGCGTAATGGTCGTATTGTAATGCGTAGCGTCATAACGATACGCTTACGCTTACAAGCCTTGAGCGAAGGACCTTATCTGCGTGTCATGGCAACTGTCTTTTACTGTTATATGGATTGTCCAAAAATTATCTTTCATAATAGTTATCCTGATAACCATAACTTAAAAAAAAAATGAACCTAATTGAAACTGTAATTATATGCAAGGTTCAGGTACTTCAGGGATTTATTTATGGTATTTGAAAACTAGGAAGGTAAATCGTGTGAGTTTTTTTTTTTTGCAAAATTCATTTAAAAATATATTTCTAGTGGGCTACGAGACAGATGAAGTTACGGGCAACAGCTAGTTACAAATAAAAGATCGAAATACTTAATACAAAACTAGAACATTAATTAAAAGAAGCATCCCCAGTTTAAGTTCTTCAAAATAATAAGCTCTTATATTAGGTCCTTACATATGAAATTGGCGTTTTGTACGGGAGGAACATAAAGTCAATTTTTTTTAACTATAATATATATATTTAATCAAAGTATGTACCATTGCTATCTATGCACTTTTGCCACTTTATAGGTAGTTCATTGATCCCTTTACTAAAAAAGCCATTCGGACGGGAATCAATAAAATCTTTGAAAGCGCTTTGGACTGCCTCATCGGAGTTAATTTTTTTTCCTTGTAAGAAGTTATCCAAATTTCGAAAAAAATGGTAATCTGTTGGAGCAAGGTCCGGGGAGTAAGGTGGATGTCTTAGGCATTCCAATTGAAGCTCCTCTAATTTGGTAGCCGTCTGTTGTGCAGTGTATGGTCTAGCGTTGTCCTGAAGCAGCAGTGGCCTAGAACGATTGACCAGCCTCGGTTGTTTAGCAGCTAGCTTTTCCATCATCGATTGCAGTTGCTGACAATAGATATTCGCCGTAATCGTCTGGCCAGATTTAAGAAAGCTGTAGTGAACGACGCCGGCGCTAGTCCACCAAACGCTCACAAGTAATTTTTTTTGAGTCAATTTTCGTTTGGGGCAGGATTTGGCTGGTTCGCCAGGGTTCAACCATTGCGATGAGCGTTTCCGATTATCATACAGGATCCATTTTTCATCACAGGTAATGATTCGATTTAAAATCCTTTCATTAATGTGCCGGTTGAGTAATGTAACACAGCAGTCTACGCGCATTTGTCGGTTTGCTGCACTCAATTCATGGGGTACCCACCTTTCAAGCTTTTTCGCCTTCCCAATTTGCTTCAAGTGAACTAAAACAGTTTTATCACTAACACCGCAGCCTGCAGCTAGCTCGGACGTGGTTTGCGATGGATCCGCTTCCACAATAACCTTCAATTCTTCATTGTCAACTTTGGTCTCCGGCCGTCCACGGGGCTTGTTCTGCAGGTCGAAATTTCCAGAACGAAAACGTTGGAGCCAAAAACGCACTGTGTTTTCTTTTGCGACACCCTCGCCGTACACATCATTAATCCTTCGAGCCGTTTCTGCAGCACTGGTGCCACGATGGAACTCGTACTCGTAAATAACGCGATATTTCAAGTTTTCCATTTTGTAAACAGAGTGGCGCAAAAAAAAAACCAAAAGAGAAAAAAACAAATGAATTACGATTTTCAAAACACAAAAGCATGAGTAAATAGCTGTATAAATTTGAAATTGGAATTTCTAACCAAAGAAGAGATATTTGAGATCAAAGTGGCCAGTACGACAAAACGCCAATTTCATATGTAAGCACCTAATATTTATACTGCTTCCTAATCGAACTCATAATTATTTATTATTGTGCAAATGAGTGAATGAGGCCAAAATTACGAAGCGAACGAAAATTCTTTGCCGCAAAATAATTAATTAAACTCGAAGAAGTTATCTCTAAGCGACACCTAGCGGCCACCGTTCTTTGTATAGCCATCTTTTCATCGTCAGAACTCATTTCAATTAATTTTCTTAAAAGTAAGTAAATGATGTGCCCTTTCTGAGCGAAATATCATTAACACTATACAGCTGGGGAGAGCGGCGGTATCAAATAGGGATGCTCCAATTTCTTGAATAAACATTAATTCATCGTATCATTTTTTATTTTTGTTAAGGATAACTTGGGAAGACTTAAGAGTACCTACCACGTACCTACCTGTGTTCAACGGCGTTAAATTCTCATACTTAGGTTCATTTTTTTTTATATTGAAATGTTACAATAACTTGTCACTAGCTTATTCTAATTACTATATAAGTTTTGCCCGAGTGGAATGGTGGCAAGAATACTAGCTGCATTTCCGCGTTGAACAGCTAGGCTGATACGTTCCGCAAAAAATGAGCCAGCCCTTCTGTCACCAGTGAGGCTTTTAGCCGCAGGGTAAGCTCTCGAAGGATTTTTTTGGCACTATGACTCCATGGCCCCAGTGTCTCTACGGCAAACGGGACAAATTCAGCAATTTCAGATCAATTTTTAGAATCGAAAATACAAGTTGACTTTTCTACGGAAACTATTTTCACTAAACTATTTTTAAAAGTAACAAGGCCACGGTGTAAAAGACTTACATACTCGCATTTCATTCAATAAATATGTCAAATAATTATCTATTTGGGGAGTTATGCATTAAAACAGTAATCATGAGCACTTGCTTCAGACAAACCCTTGACAAGCAAGATGCAACAATAAAATTATCTTCGACATAATAATTTCTCGATCCATATTTACGCCAACGTCGTACGTGGCATTTTTATGAACTAAGAAAATAAGAAAAATAATAAAGACCTCCCCCACGCCCACCCGGCGCCCGCTCCCATGGGGGAATCATTAGGAAAAAATCGTGTTGATGGATTTAATTACAAAAAATAATTATTCGTAAGAAAGTTGCCTGAATAAACTCGGACGGAGCGGGTTCTTCGATTCCCCCTTAATCGGATTAATTTACTTTTAAAAAGCAGGGGGGGTCGGTTGTTGTAATTAATGGAATGATAACATTACCCACCTCGCGGTTGACGCCTTTGGAAACACAATAGCCTCGAAGGTAGCGCGGATTATCAAAAACGCATTACGTGAAGAGAGGTACATCTTGAAACTTTAAATTCATTTTAGGATGTATAATGTGAAAATAATATTTAATACCTATTTAATAATTAATAAAATACAAAAAAAAACCTAAATCGTAGACAAATCTCCGACATACGTCAGGAGGCAAAGCATCTCCGAAAAGGGGATTAAATAATTTAAAAAAAAATTGGACTTCATTGGCTTCTCAGTTCTCATAGAGTTTGTACAGTAAATTCAAGCTAGTTTAAGGCGAACTAAATGGCCCTGTCCGCCAAATTGCAATTTGGTTTTTTTGCAATTTGTAAGCTAATGAGTCATACAACTCCTATGTCAATTAAATTGCGGTAATAGCAGATTTGCATCTTCACATAGTTATATTAAAAGCTTTGCGCAAAATTAAAGATATTCTCAATTATAAGAAATTAGTTTGAGCATCAAGTTTGACATGAAAAATTTCCTAAAGTTATTCCTAGATCTATATATATAAAAGAATGAGGCATTTTGGTTGTTCCACGGATTCCGCCAAAACTATAGGTCGTAGAGATCTGAAATTTGGTACCTAGGTAGATATTAGGTCATGAATTCGTACTAAGACGAGGATTCCAGAAATTCAAATTTTAAGGGGTAAAACCCGTTGGTTTTTTGGATTTCCCCATACAAAAGTGAAATTTTTATCGTTGTTCCAGGAATTCCCGAAAAGCTACAAGTGGTAGGGATCTGAAATTTGGTACCTAGGTAGATATTAGGTCATGAATTCGTACTAAGACGGGGATTCCAGAAATTCAAATTTTAAGGGGTAAAAACCGTTGGTTTTCGGGATTTCTCCATACAAAAGTGTAAATTTTTTCGTTGTTCCAGGGATTCCCGAAAAACTAAAAGTCGTAGATATCTCAAATTTGGTACATAGGTAGATATTAAATCATGAATTCGTACTAAGACGGGGATTCCAGAAATTCCATGTTTAAGGGGTAAAAACCGTTGGTTTTCGGGATTTCTCCATACAAAAGTGTAAATTTTTTCGTTGTTCCAGGGATTCCCGAAAAACTAAAAGTCGTAGATATCTCAAATTTGGTACCTAGGTAGATATTAGGTCATGAATTCGTACTAAGACGGGGATTCCAGAAATTCCATGTTTAAGGGGTAAAAACCGTTGGTTTTCGGGATTTCTCCATACAAAAGTGTAAATTTTTTCGTTGTTTCAGGGATTCCCGAAAAACTAAAAGTCGTAGATATCTCAAATTTGGTACCTAGGTAGATATTAGGTCATGAATTCGTACTAAGACGGGGATTCCAGAAATTCCATGTTTAAGGGGTAAAAACCGTTGGTTTTAGGGATTTCTCCATACAAAAGTGTAATTTTTTCGATTCCGACAAAATTTTGATTCGTACTAATCAGGGTACCTAGGTTGTTGAATTTGTACTGCGACGGGGATATTCGAATTTCAAATTTAAGGATGGGAACATTTGCGAACTTCTTTGATTTTGGAATAAATTTTTTCATTCTTTTTCTCATATGACAGCAAACCTAGAAAAGGAATCTGTGGTCAAAATTTAACTAATTGGACGCCATTTTAAACTTTTTCGTTATTGGACCGAATTCTTTCAAAATGGATATCTGACCATTGCAGCAAGCATAGAAAAAGAATACGTAGTCAAAAATTAAAAAAATGGCCGCCATTTTGAACTTTTTCGTTATTGCAGCGAATTCTTTCAAAATTAATATCCGACCGTTGCAGCGAGCATAGAAAAAGAATCTGAGGTCCAAATTTAAAAAATTGGCCGCCATATTGAACTTTTTCGTTATTGGACCGAATTCTTTCAAAATTAATATCCGACCGTTGCAGCGAGCATAGAAAAAGAATCTGAGGTCAAACTTTAAAAAATTTGCCACCATTTTTAACTTTTTCGTTATTGGACCGAATTCTTTCAAAATTAATATCCGACCGTTGCAGCGAACATAGAAAAAGAATCTGAGGTCAAATAAAAAATTGGCCGCCATTTTGAACTTTTTCATTATTGGACCGATATCTTTCAAAATTAATATCCGACTATTGCATCAAGCATAGAATAAGAATCAAAGGTCAAAATAAAAAAAATGGCCGCCATTTTGAACTTTTTTGTTGCTGGGCCGAATGATTTGAAAATCAATATGTGACTATTAAAGCAAGCATAGAGAAGGACTTTGTGGTCAAAGTTGAAAAAAATGGCCGCCATTTTGAACTTTTTTGTTACTGGGCCGAATGATTTGAAAATCAATATGTGACTATAGAAGCAGGCATAGAGAAGGAATTTGTGGTCAAAATTGAAAAAAATGGCCGCCATTTTGAACTTTTTTGTTACTGGGCCGAATGATTTGAAAATCAATATGTGACTATAGAAGCAGGCATAGAGAAGGAATTTGTGGTCAAAATTGAAAAAAATAGCCGCCATTTTGAACTTTTTTGTTACTGGGCCAAATGATTTGAAAATCAATATGTGACTATAGAAGCCAGCATAGAAAAGGAATTTGTGGTCAAAATTGACAAAAATGGCCGCCATTTTGAACTTTTTTGTTATTGGACCGAATTCTTTCAAAATGGATATCTGACCATTGCATCAGGCATAGAATAAGAATCTGAGCCCTGAGGTCAAAATTTAAAAAATTGGCCGCCATTTTGAACTTTTTGTTATTGGACCGAATCTTTTCAAAATGGAGATCTGACCATTGCAGCAAGCATAGAAAAAGAAAATGTAGTCAAAACTTAAAAAATTGGCCGCCATTTTGAACTTTTTTGTTACTGGGCCGAATGATTTGAAAATCAATATGTGACTGTTAAAGCAAGCAAAGAGAAGGATTTTGTGGACAAAATTGAAAAAAATGGCCGCCATTTTGAACTTTTTTGTTACTGGGCCGAATGATTTGAAAATCAATATGGGACTATAAAAGCAAGCATAGAGATGGAATTTGTGGTCAAAATTGAAAAAAATGGCCGCCATTTTAAACTTTTTTTGTAACTGGGCCGAATGATTTGAAAATCAATATGTGACTGTTAAAGCAAGCAAAGAGAAGGATTTTGAGGTCAAAATTGAAAAAAATGGCCGCCATTTTGAACTTTTTTGTTACTGGGCCGAATGATTTGAAAATCAATATGTGACTATAGAAGCAGGCATAGAGAAGGAATTTGTGGTCAAAATTAAAAAAAAATGGCCGCCATTTTGAACTTTTTTGTTACTGGGCCGAATGATTTGAAAATCAATATGTGACTATAGAAGCAGGCATAGAGAAGGAATTTGTGGTCAAAATTGAAAAAAATAGCCGCCATTTTGAACTTTTTTGTTACTGGGCCAAATGATTTGAAAATCAATATGTGACTATAGAAGCCAGCATAGAAAAGGAATTTGTGGTCAAAATTGACAAAAATGGCCGCCATTTTGAACTTTTTTGTTATTGGACCGAATTCTTTCAAAATGGATATCTGACCATTGCATCAGGCATAGAATAAGAATCTGAGGTCAAAATTTAAAAAATTGGCCGCCATTTTGAACTTTTTTGTTATTGGACCGAATCCTTTCAAAATGGAGATCTGACCATTGCAGCAAGCATAGAAAAAGAAAATGTAGTCAAAACTTAAAAAATTGGCCGCCATTTTGAACTTTTTTGTTACTGGGCCGAATGATTTGAAAATCAATATGTGACTATTAAAGCAAGCATAGAGAAGGACTTTGTGGTCAAAGTTGAAAAAAATGGCCGCCATTTTGAACTTTTTTGTTACTGGGCCGAATGATTTGAAAATCAATATGTGACTATAGAAGCAGGCATAGAGAAGGAATTTGTGGTCAAAATTGAAAAAAATGGCCGCCATTTTGAACTTTTTTGTTACTGGGCCGAATGATTTGAAAATCAATATGTGACTATTAAAGCAAGCATAGAGAAAGATTTTGTGGTCAAAATTGAAAAAAATGGCCGCCATTTTTAACTTCTTTGTTACTGGGCCGAATGATTTGAAAATCAATATGGGACTATAGAAGCAGGCATAGAGATGGAATTTGTGGTCAAAATTGAAAAAAAAAGGGCGCCATTTTGAACTTTTTTGTTACTGGGCCGAATGATTTGAAAATCAATATCTGACTATAGAATCAGGCATAGAGAAGGAATTTGTGGTCAAAATTGAAAAAAATGGCCGCCATTTTGAACTTTTTTGTTACTGGGCCGAATGATTTTAAAATCAATATGGGACCATAAAAGCAAGCATAGAGATGGAATTTGTGGTCAAAATTGGAAAAAATGACCGCCATTTTGAACTTTTTTGTTACTGGGCCGAATGATTTGAAAATCAATATCTGACTATAGAATCAGGCATAGAGAAGGAATTTGTGGTCAAAATTGAAAAAAATGGCCGCCATTTTGAACTTTTTTGTTACTGGGCCGAATGATTTTAAAATCAATATGGGACTATAAAAGCAAGCATAGAGATGGAATTTGTGGTCAAAATTGGAAAAAATGACCGCCATTTTGAACTTTTTTGTTACTGGGCCGAATGATTTGAAAATCAATATGTGACTGTTAAAGCAAGCATAGAGAAAGATTTTGTGGTCAAAATTGAAAAAAATGGCCGCCATTTTTAACTTCTTTGTTACTGGGCCGAATGATTTGAAAATCAATATGGTATTATAGAAGCAGGCATAGAGATGGAATTTGTGGTCAAAATTGAAAAAAAGGGCGCCATTTTGAACTTTTTTGTAACTGGGCCGAATGATTTAAAAATCAATATCTGACTATAGAATCAGGCATAAAGAAGGAATTTGTGGTCAAAATTGAAAAAAATGGCCGCCATTTTGAACTTTTTTGTTACTGGGCCGAATGATTTGAAAATCGATATTTGACTATTATCAGCAAGGTAGTGAAAAATTGTGATCCTAATCAAAATAAATGGCGACGACAGAAATTTTGAAAATTAAACGCTTGAGGGAGTAAAGCAGAAGTTCAACGTGAGCGAAGCCGCGGGCGTTTGCTAGTTTTGTATAAAGTTGTGAAGGTGTTACTGTTATTGTTGCAATTTAACTGCTATTTCGTTACTAATAGCGAAAAACCATTTCCTTAATCATTAAATCATTTCCGTATAAATACCATGTAAGGCATCCTAAAAAACTTTCGCTGAATAAATGTTCGCCTTTTTCGCCTCTTGACCGTCCTACAGTAAAAATAAATACTCATTCAAACCGTATTCGTTTTGGCCCGATGAGTAGCGCTTTTTCCAGTCGGTTACCGCCTGGTGATCAGTTCTAAACGCATCTCCACTGACGCAAATCATATTGCAAGGAAGGGTTTGAGATTTCGTCCGTAAGGGTTACCCACAAAATATTTTTCCTTCCACGAGCAGTAGCATCGTCTCTTTCTAAAGAAGCTTGAAAGAGGAGGACTTTCAAAGGTTTTTTGATTGGACGTAGATATCGCAGTTGGCCACGGGATAGTATTGGAGTGAAGAATCGACAAGTCATCGCGGCTGATTTTTGTGAATTTCCTCGCCCCTTTGATGGAACATTTTTGTGACTGTCACGACATAGACAGATTAACTTGTACCGTATTTGATACATTTTATGTACTTATTAATTTAAATTTGTCTTTTATGTGGTGCAGAATAAGTTTTTCCATTGTTTTTCCCATAATTATTATAACGTATTTGAAGAAAAATTCAAATCAAAAAGAATCTGATAAGAAGGAAAGTGCAAGAAACAATGTGAAATGAGACATTACCTACAAAAATGGACTCTATGTGAAATGATAACAGTAATTCTATCATGAAAATCAACAAATCTTGCAAGTGGATATACTAGAGCTGAAAACCAATTTAACCCTAAATTGTCTCGACGTAAGAAGGGCGTTATTTTTTTGTATACTGCTGCATCATCTGACGACCATTCTTTAAGCTTTGTCTGCGCGTTACATAAATGTAAGGGAACGCATCAAATCGGTATCACTATTAGGTACTTAATTCGCAGATGCTTTTACTTGAAAGTTTTTTTGTTATTTACAAAAAGAAACACCAACCACTGAAATATTCTGTGCAGTCTACATAATTTACAAGTTTAATAGTTCTACGTTTACTAACGCATAAACTTTTACTAAACTATTAATTAAATAAACTTTATTCACCCAATGACAAGAATTCTTGGAATGATAGGAATATCTCCTCATGAGATATCTTAAAAATTATGTAATATTTTTTGATATTATTTAAGAAATTGTAAAGGATGACATTTTTGAAAAGAGCAAGTGCCGAGTTTCTTGCCAGTTCTTCTCGGTGCAAACCTGCTTTCCGAACCTGGCGGTAGAGTTTTGACTTTTCATAAGAGCCTATTATTTGAGCCTATGTGAAAAATAAAGATTCATTTTCAATGCCTTCTTTAAAAAATCTGATATCAAAAATTTCAGAAGAATAAAACGAAATATGAACACCGAAAATTTAATGATACTATCGGTTACTATATTTAACTGCTTAGCAATGTTTAGAGATAAGGCCCTATGGGTTGTTTTGTGTAAAAGTTATAAGTTAATCAGCAACCGCTCACTAAAAATTAATTGGTACCTAAGTGTTCTCGCAATTGGCCCGGTTACTCGTTTTGTTATAGTGAGGTCATTTTCCTGTTCCCTTTTATTTGGAAAGAAACTAAGCGTAAGTATGTATAAAAATTTGGAACTAGAATTAGAACCAATAAGCTTTAAATAAGGGCTGCATCTACATGGGGCTAAATCTTTATGAATGTAAGGTAAGTTCTTCTTTAAATCTTATTCCGTAAAGGGAGGCAATTTAGAAAACTGATGATACTAAAATCAGAGGAAACTCCTAATAAATTCTACGAAACTGTAATTCAGTGCTGAAGTTATGACTTTCGCGAATATGATTTATTATGATTCACGGAATGTACGGATTTTTGAATCTTTTCTACTTACCTACTAGAAGTTGATAGATAAGAGCTAAGAATCTAGATATAACCAAATGTTGGCAAAGATTTATTATAGGTAGGTATGTCTTGCAATGAGTAATTATTTCGCAAATTATATCGAAAAAGACAAAATCCTCGTGGAGCTAGACGCAAAAGCAAGCCATTTTCATTAAAATTACTCTTATGTTTTAAAATTTAAACATATTGCGTAAGGTTTGATAGTGAGGAAAGAAAGAAACAATTGAATTGTTAGATTGCCTACTGTGTAAGTTTTAACGCAATAATGGAATTGTTATTCTAAGCAAGTTATAGTTAACGTAATGATAAGACTAACTATAATAATAAAAGGAAATAATTTAATCAAAGGTGTTAAAGGAACTATTATAAGTGAGACTCTATGAAGAACATAATAGGGTCTTTAGTCTTAGAAGTTTGCAATGGTGGAAATCGTTTCAACACTGTTCAACAACAAAACTACTGGCCAGAAATCACCTCTTAAAACAAGTTTTTAGAAAAAAATAAAAAAAAAATTATCACCAGAAGCATTTACTAAACAAGTTTAGGGACACATATTACGTAGCATTTCTAGCATTTTTCCTTATAAATTGCTGCACTGAGAGTATGCGGAACTAATTAATTTTACCTTATCTGTCATAAATTACACCGATGAAGACTGGATATTGAAATTAGCCATACAGTAGCCTCCTCCACCGCTCAAGTTTCCACTTTTATATAAAATAAAAGCACGGTGAACGTTTTATGAAGGGCTCTATTGACGAAAGGCTAATAAAAGTTCGAGAGTCGTTGCGCATTGGCCTCATAGCCGTAGGTACGAGTACACTTAATGATCTCATAACTTAGCTCCTGCATAATTTATCGATAGTTTACTGGTTGCGCGTTAAACAAGATTCAGCGAAATCACTCAATTACCTATTCAGTAAAACGTATATACCTATGCGTCACATAACCTCATCTACATACCGTCACCTTATATATACTTTGTATGCTAGTTGCAATTAAACACTCAATAATATAATGTAGGCTGAGAAAGGAATAGGAAAGGACCTAATACGGACCCTTGAGGAACTCCTATTTTCAGATCAACCATTTCATATCGCTTTCCATCTACTAGGAATGTGAATCAAACAATCGAGTAGAACAGGTAATGCAATGATTTTTTTGAACCGACTTATTCAACTATTTTTAAAAAGGAGCAAAAATCTTTCAAACGAAAAAGAACCTTCTAAAATCTAAATAGTTTAAAAATGGGCGACGACTTAGAGTAAAACGGACACCGATGAGATCCCGAGATCTTAATTATTTATATTCACCATAATAATTGGAAAAGTCCCGGTAAAAACCTAGAACAAAATTTAACAAGAATCAACCTAAACAAAAATGAAAAATCGAAGATTTTTTGAAAAGCACCATTCCGTTTGGTCGAAAATCTATGATGAGATGAGCTCTGAGCGATGGTCTCTGTAGGCCATTATTAAAAGAAGACTCATTGAAAGTGGTTAATAGTGAATTTGATAAAAAGTTGTGGACTGACACTAATAAACTACTAAACGATACCCTCCTTCTTTCGATTTTGAAAGTAGTTATTTTGAAAGGCTTTATGAAAAGAATATAAGGAAATCAGAAAACCAAGGCTTTATCAATTGGCATGTAATAAAAATAACCTACGCAAATGTACTACGTAGTAATTCTACGGCCGTCACTAATTGGCAAGCTGGCATTGAATAACGTAATCAGATTTGTTACGTATTTGCATACTCTACTATACAGCATAAACGTTAAACATTGAACTAGAGTTTATTCATTTCCTTGCCATCAATACACCGTGATTGATTGGTCTATGAGCATCTTAGACATTGTGAACTTTTTTTTATTTGTTCAATTAAGACTGAGATCATCTATACCTAAGTACTGTTTTTATGGTCTTACATTTAGTTTTTTTGTGATTTCTATAATAGATTTTGTGCTGTTGTAGTGTTTTATTTATCACAAGATTGGAGACCAATTTCATTGTAAGTATCTCTTGACTCAATTATTTTTTGACGAGGTAACAAATACCTCTGATTTTCCTGAATACGTAGATACACAATAATTAAACACTAAAAAGCTACTAGGTACCTACTTATTTTCATTTTGACAAATAAATCTACAGGGATCAAACTCAAAGTGGGTACAATAATAATATCAATAGCAAAAATTGCCTACCTATTGAATCGTATAAAATTATAGGTAATAAGAAACCGGCAAAGCGCGAGTCGGAACTAAGTTTTTCTCAAAAGCATCTGCAACGTTCACTTTTTTTTTGCTATCATAGTCTTTATATCTACCTAGTTATTATTGAGATAGGTAAGTTGATATAACTGGTCAGACAGAACACAATATGAGCCATGGCCCGAGAGCTTAGTACTTAGTATTACCATAATATATTCCCCATATTTTGCCGAATACGATCTTTTAAGGCAGTTTCTTTCATTTTGCATTTGTAGACCATATGTTTTTAATATTGCATACTGCTCATTTTAATTTTTTTTTAAGTAAGTATCTTTATTGTTTGAGTTGTATTAGGGGCTGCGGTGTTACTTCCCTAATTTCCAATCGTAATGGATCACAAAAATAAACAAAATCAAACTTTATCCGCTTAATGAAAGTAGGTCAACACTTAAGAAAGTTATGGTAGTGTTTCCCACACCTAGTACCTACGTCAATAGATTAACTAATAATATAGGTGATCAAATAAACAGCTATGGATCGTATTACAAATCTTGTAATTTGAACTGTTGTTTACCGTTTGAGTGAAAAATACGAATTAACATATTTTGTTATATTGAACCAGATAGATTTAGGTTTACTCAGTAAGTAAGTACTTACTACAGTTGCATTAGCTGGTAGCTACTAATAGAAGACCACTTAATTTTTACTATACCTATATTCTTTTATGTGGGTAAGTTTATAAAATTTTAATTATTATGAATAATTGAATTATTTAAGAATATATCAACATTCATTAACGGCCTAAAAGCCGTATTTAGGTGATATTGAATGAAGTTTTATGCAAAAATTATAAAGAAAATTACTTTCAAATTTACACGTCATGTATTTTGGGTCTTTAATCTAAAATCGCTGAGAAGCAGAAACACGATTGGATAAAATTTTCTCGATAGAAAGTTCTCCCAAAAGTTGCTCCAAAATCTCAGTTTTTCTATATTTTATCGGAAACTACAATGGATGTAATTGTAATTTTTGTTTTAATGTATCGGTAATAATAATACCCTAAAACGCTTAGAACGGATTTTTGATAACCAGCTTAGTTTTTGAGTAATTAGGTAAAACGTCGTTTTTCTGCTATATTCTTCCGCGACGCTGCATGTCGCACCTACCAAATCTCCGTGAGAGTGAGAAAGACAAAAATAAATTCAATCAATCCCCTTAATAATTTTAAGTTTTTATTTTATTTCGATAAATGTATCTATGCAGTTCGACATTGTAAAGAACTCTTAGGAAATGTATACCTACCTAGGTACTTAATTCTGACAGGAGAATATGCGTTTCAAAGAACCTTTGAATTTTGCCATAATTACGAAATTGCCTCGTAATTGCGCGACAAATAGTAGATAACTGTCTGCAATTTCTATTTTTCCATTTGACAAATAGTGAACAATTTTTTGTAACGTTCATACGACGTCGATTTATATAAAAGTGGGTCCCTCATTGCCGGATTGCTACACGGCTCTACCGCCGCGCGATACATAGCTGTAACTTCCGAAGCACACGCTCTGAAATATTTATTCCTGAAACGTAAAGATCGGGAGGGGGCGGTGGGGTTTATCCCGCGGTTTCCTTCCCGCCGTGTTTTACTTCGAGAATGGGAAGTCGCCGACGGGTCGATATTGACAAAGATAAAGGCCGCAGATGCCAATTTTATTATTACGAGTATATGGGGCCTCGAGTAGACATTTGATAGAGAAAGTTGGTCGTCGGTTTTAAATGAACTACTACCTACCTACTTGTAGGTAACCTACTCTTTTATTTTTTATAATTTCAGTAATAGATAATAACACATTTATGTATTGCTAAGTACTTACTAAATATGTATTCCTACTTAACAAAATAACGAAGTAGCACCGAATACCTGCTAAGGTACGTACCAAGTATGGTGTTAGTTAATCAGTGTACTTAATTTTTTTATACCTATGTATACACATATACTTATACAGTAAAAATACTCTTGTGTACGCCAGATAGGTACCGACTTCTGTAATATTATTTGAGAAAAAAAATCTACTAGGTATAATAAATAAGTGTAGAGAAACGCAAAATTGGCAGAAGAATTTTAGAATTGTATGAAAGTAAAAACTTACTTCTTACCTCAACTCCTAATGCTTTTTTATTTTGTTATGAACACGTTTGACGTCAACATAGGGCTTGCGACGACATTCCACTTTGAAATCCGACACTTTGAATATGCTTTACTGTAGACAGATTCTACGGCCCTTATGGGTATGAAAGGTTACACGCAAGCATAGATCACGAGGAGGTATCTGCGATTATGCCAACTCTAGTCTTTGCCGTTCCCCGACCTCCAGTGGGGGGTACCCCCCACCGTTCGATTGTCTGCGGAGGCTGCCCCGCCGGTGCCATCTGATGTGCCGAGAGCACTCCAGATCTGCATAGATCGTTGCCTTCGTTTTTTCCCTATCGAAAAATCAATACCCACTGTTATACATATATAAATGGGAAGAAACCTCTTATTGCTCTTCAAGTCTTCATAGCTAACTTTACAACATTTCGAAGAAAGACGTTGGACCAATAATTAATTTTCAATTATTAATTTAATTTGTTGTCGACGAAGTATCGATGAATTTTTAACCTAAGTATACATATATTTTCATGTTGGTTTAGTATCTAGACTTTGGAAAGAACATGCCTAGATGACTAGATGAATTCGGACATAGGATTTAAATGGATTCCATCTGTGGATGTACCATGAGGCTGCACAGGAGTACATAATGTGAAAGTCTCATCCCAAAAGCGATTCGAGGTTTCCGCCGCCGCCGCCCCCAAGGGGAAAGAGGCTCAAACACCGCGCCATAGAGCCTTCGCATCCAGCAAAACAAATACAACGCACATTCCAATGCTAGATATCATTCGCCCCGCCCACACAGTCGGCATGACGACTGTAAGCGCTCCCATTGGCCGCCGCGAAGCCTTCTCCATTTCGAATTGGTTATTTTTTTTCTACAATTGAAATTGGCACTGTCGGTCTGTGCTACGGCGCGGCGCGCGTGCGCGGGGGGCGGCGGCTACGTCACGTGAACGTATCTACGTTCGGGCTACGAATGTTTTATTGGATTGCTCTCTCCGTTTCCATTCGTATTTCGTATTCGAATGTGGATTTGTGGCCGCTTTATTGCCCACTGCGCAGTCGCCGGAGCTGTGCTCCAACAGGTTAATGTTTTACTATTGGAATAAGAAATCCAACCACACTTGAGTTTTGAGAAAAAGCTTTGTTAAGAAATACCACAGAAACGCACAATTAGACTTTTTTAAGCGTTTTAAGTTGTAGTGGTTCCAAAACATATATAAACGTAACATATCTAACGGGAAAACGTAGACAAAGCCCAATCAACCTATGCAAGTGCATTAATTTTAGTTTCTTTTTCCTTTATTGACTCCCTATTTTAGGGTAGGGTTTTACGATTTCGTACTTAGGTACCTACTTGCTTTCAGAAAGTCTAATCTACAACTCATATACCTATCTACCCATAGCTCAAGTACTTACATATCTAATGAATTTTTATATGTGAGGCTTTATTACTCTAAATTCATACTCTTTCTTAATAATACAAAATTTTAACAATCTGACTAGTCCCTTGAAATATCCTACTTACCAATGTAAAAATAATCATTGAAATCAGTTCACCCAATCGAAAGTTCTGAGATAACAAACATAAAACAATACAGTCGAATTGAGAACCTTCTCCTTTTTTGAAGTCGGTTGAAAAGTTGCATTTGGTGATCAATAAACACATTGGCAACTTCTATTCAATATCACAGAACACCTAACCTGTTTAATTGTATTACGAACCGCAGTACGACATAGATTCGGTATGTAACGAAGTATCTAAACGCATCATCGAAGGCATACGGTACAAATATATGCTAGACAACTGCAATAACAGCCGAGCGTCCATGGCAGGCTGTGTCCCGAACAATTTCATTTGCGACTGGGCGAGGATAGCGTTGTAATTACAACAACAATCGATAGACGCCACCGTCTGCCGCACGTTTAATCTCGCCGGAATCAAAGGACTGTCGCCTCACACCCACCCCAAACGAGCTTCACCTATTGGCTACTACGAAACGAAAACTCCAATCCACCCAACATACATTGCCCTATGTTTTGTAATACAACTTAAAGTTTAGTTACAAACGCGCAGTGGATAGTGCGTATGCGTTTTAAATTGTTTCAGAACTCGTTCAGTGGTAAATACTTTGTGTCTCCGAGCCTATAACTGCAGCGGTATGCTTAGGTGTCCTCGAAGCAGATAGTTGCATTTCCTATACATAACTATTCATGGAGTTTTATTAAAGCTTAACATTGTTTGCCTCTCGTTTATGCTTTTATACTGCCGCCAGTTGTTTCCATATTGTTTTGTAAATATTCCCCCGCTGTTAATTGAATTCCTGGATCAGTTATTTATAATATGTATTAGAACGCCGTGTAACAACGTTCTAATAATATTCTACGCTCATAATGTGTCATGAATATTTTGAGTAAGCACACACTACACTACAAAATTTACATTAAGTAAACAATACGGATATGATAAACTACATTAAAGCATAATTAATGACAGCGCTTACCTATCGCTTTTTGAGTAATAAATCGGATTACAGTATTCTTATACCTACTACCTATCTGTCACTTAGATACCTACAAGAGGTTACTGTTAGCTCTTAGCACTGTAATCACCAGACTCACTTTCGTTACAAAAGCTTTTTAACAAAACTGAGCACTGATCAGTCATGAAAAACAACTTAGATTGTGCTTCTTGCAAGAGATATCGCCACGCAATGGTTATGCAGCTGAACTTTAAAAGTCGTACAAATCAAATGTTTTGTAAATTAACTTATGGGTTTGTAAAGCAGCTTATAATACAATCTAAGTGCTACGTAATCGTAGGCCGTAGCTCTTGTATTGTGTTGGTTTCCAAAGACGTTATTATTAGGTATTATGTTCTTTAAATCAAATTATTTCCTTTAAAAGCCCTTTTCTTTAAATTTTCTAATAAGATATCCTATTGGCTCTGTCTTAAACACTCTTAAAAAAAATTAAGAAATCCTAAATTATTTTCTAACTTCAGCTGATGTCCTCCAATGAAATTAAAAACTTTTAATAGTAAGGAAAAAATCTATATATGCCAATTCTAAAAAAAAGAAAAAATGATGAAATAATCAGTGGCTCAACTCCCATTCATCCGATTTCTACATCAAACGAGTACCTACTACACTTACATTGTTACTTCAGTTCTATACAAAACACACCTGTCATTACTACAGCATTACACGATGCAATAACATTAATTCAATGCCGTAATAACATTTTGTACCACACAATCAATTCTAGCATTAGGTATCTCTACATAGGACGTTATCGCACACTGCCTAGGACACTGCACATAAATTCTGTAAAAAGTTAAAAAGTTTGAAAATTTAATTTTACTCCTACTTTCAGAAACGGTTTGAGCTTGTACATTGTTTGGTATACGCAACAGCAAGGACAACCTCATTTTAAAACAAGACAAAATTTCATTTAATGTTGTGGAAGACAAGTCCTGATTGGATAGTAAGGTACGTCGTTCGCGCCCAGCCCTTAAAGCTAGAAAGCTGTAGTTTTGTACATACGTTGTTAATGTACTTTTGGGTTTTTTAGATCACTAAGGCGAGGCACTGGCAGGTCAGCTAGTTGTTTCAAAAAAACCGGTGTCTATTTTAATATGATTCTAATGCCAGTAGGTACATACAAAGTATCTTTAATGGTTTGTATAGTAGGTGTTATTGCAGTTTCTGCTCTTCATGCGAATCCGATCTAAGCGGAGCCAACAGCAGTGTACGACCAACTGAAATCGATTGTCAATAATTTGCGTTCCGCAGCGTTGCTGTTAGAGGATGCATAGTTTCGCTAAATTACGGCTTGCATCGCCATTTTCGACTTATCATTGTCACGATAATGTTCATTGTGTATCGAATATTCGTGGTCGCTGTTATTGTAGTCTGTATGGTTATCGCCATTGTGGTTTTCCTTTAGTTATTGGTTATGCGAATGTCACCAAAAATTCACTAATGTGCAATTAAATTATCGGTAGGTACTTACTTAGACTAATTTAGGTGATTACGCCGTATTTATGAGTTAGGTATACAACAGAGCAACAAAAAAACTTAGTTTATTGAAAGCAAATGAAAATAAACCTGGCTTTACATTATAAGACGTCTCCAGCCTTATTTCTGTCAGCTTTTATTTTAATTAATATAAAATATCATACCTAATGAAATTTTCCTAGGTACTCCCACTCATAATTTTAATCCATTCATTAAAAAATATAATAAGATTTAAATTAATTGCTATCAGGTTATATATAGAAAAGCTATATAGTATCTACTTATCTAAGCTTTATCCCTAATCGTATTAACTTATATCCGAAATCGATACCAAAATAAGGTTAAGGTTAGGTCTTAATTAATCAATGGTCTAGCACTAAGCACATTAATGCAATTGAAAAGCTTAATTGCAAAAACTTTAATAATGGAAGATGAAATTCAACATGGGCGAGGTAGCAATGTAAAAGTTCTCACATTCAGTACTATGTATAAAGGAGTGCTCCACATAGCGCTATGTATTTGAATCCTCGGGACGTAGAACGTAACCTGTTACGTTGCTCTATCCACGAACCACGGTAAATATTTTAAATCTGCACGATTTCTAACTTTTTTTTTCTTCTTCTTGATTCTATTACCATAGTTTTTACGAAATGTGCAGACACATAACTTGCAAACTGACATGGAGGTTGGGGAACCTTTTGGATGGACATAAAGTACTTTTTATAATGAAAAGACAAAGGTTTCTAATTCATACAATTATTGTGGATGTGTATACGAGTATTTTACACAAATCGCGGTAAGATGAGATATGACTCGATAAAAATATGTTATTTTGCGAGTCTTCTTAGGACGTAGGACCGATGAAGAAAGGTGAACAGGGCAAACTACAGACGACCTAGAGTTGTGCGAGTCTTCTTAGGACGTAAGGCTGGTGGAGAAAGGTGAACAGGGCAAACCTTCCACTACAGGCGACCTAGAGTTGTTAGTTGCGAGTAGCCAATAGAATATTTCGATCCAAGCGTGGCGTAAAATAAAACCCTATGGCTATAGGCTGAGATCACAACTTACTCCTTGGTCTGTGGCTGACAGTGTCAATATTCGGCTGGAACGCAGTTTTTACTTTTCCTGCCGTCATCGATCTATTAGATTAAGACTTTTTGTAATTGGAACAAAATAAAATAAATTTCATTTCATTTCAATATGGCGAGCTGAGCTTAGGGGGCACTCCGTAGAATATCAGTCACTTAGGATAATCAGGGGCTGTAGCACCATCTCTCATAGAAGTATTATTGTAATATTGTTTTAAAATTTTCATACTGACGTTGTATGAAAATGTCAGTATGAAAATTTGTGTAAGGCCTAATTAGTGGTACGGCCCCAGAAGCCTCCTACACAGGAAGCTTTTCAAGAGGCAGTAAGTTTAACTATTAGGTAGGAACAGACTGCAGGACGTAGTTTTAGTAATATATTTTTGGTACAGTTACATTCTAGTTACCACGCTACTTATAGAATAGGAAGCGAGTGTAGGTAATGGCGCAAAATAGTGACGCAGTATTATTGCAGGGGGTGGCGGGGACACCCCCTACTCCCTCCACTTTGCAGAACCCGAGAGCGACTGAAAAGTCCGCGAGAAAAATAAGATCCGCCGTCCTGCTTATTCTTGGGAAAGCTTTTTGTATATTTTTTCTTTTTGTATACTTTTTCTTTCTGTGTGACGACCAAGTGCTTGTGCTGGTAAATACTTTGTATGTGGGAATGAACGGCGTTGAAACGAATATTAATTTCGGGTAGGTACGTTTTATTTCGCTTCTTTAATCCGCAAGTTTGGATTTCTTTTGACTAACGAGATAGACTTACTTTTTAAACGTACTTAAATTTTTACCTTTACTTAGTTATCATAAAATTAAAAATATTGTGAATATTCTTATCTAGTAGGTATATTGTACCTTCTTAGTTCACACCTACCTACCGCATATTTTAGAATGGAAATAGATAAAAATTCACCATTTGCTGTAATTAGGTTAATCATTTATAGATGTAATCTACTACTTTCCTACTTCCGATATTTAAGTTTATATTTAGTTTAGCTATTACCTAATTAGCAATTAAACTTGTAGAAAACGAAATTAGACAGAAAAAGTAACACCTTTGTGGTACCTAAGTAATTATGTACCTACTTATCTATCTTACCTAACTGCTCTTTTAGATTCATAATATCAATTAAATTATCAATGGCAGTGGTAATAAAATAAAATCATCTTCAAGTAATCAGAAAATATGGAAAGTTGAAAATTAAATATTGTACGTACACCAATCAAGAACTTAACCCTAACAAAGTATGAAAGGTTGGAAAGGTTGTAGGGCATACTTATGTTATAAAAAAATCTGAGTTTTCCTGATTCAGTTTTCCATGTTCCGTAATAACGCCCTCTAGCGGGTTATCATTGAACGAGGTTATTCCTCGGATTAAAGCCTCGGGCAGTACACCGACTCAGAGCAACTCTATCAGTCGTGGTGGAGGTGTATGCGATCATGTGTAGATGGCACTCGTCTCCACTGTACTGTATTTTACAGATAAGAAAAAACAGCCAAGTGCGAGTCAGACTCGCCATAGAGTATATTGAACTCGCGCACGAGATACATGTCCATCATAAAAATTGGTTGCCTGTAAAGTCGGTTTACTGACGATAGTTGAACGTGACAACGTCTTCATTGTCGCTCGTTCCGCGCTCGCGAGGTAACGCCGGTAACGCCGCATGAGCGAGGTAACGCCGGATGAGTCATGTTTTTTCGTGCGTGCAACCGGCTCTATCGATTTATAAGACGTTGTCACGTCAAAAATTCGTATGTTGCATGGGAGCAACCCACCAAAAAAATTTTGTTCTATTTCAATTTCATTATTTATTTTTTAAAGTGAATATATTCTACCAGCAAAGACGCACCGCCAAGCGATTAAGCGTTCCGGTGCGATGCTTGCAGAAACCGTTGAGGTAAATTATTTACCCTTCCAAGTTAGTACGATAACATCTTAGGCTGCATCATCACTTACCATCAGATGAGATCGCAGTCAACTTGTATAGAATAAAAAAAATTATATCGAATTATATTTCAAGCGCCTAAGTATTTGTTTCCGTAATCAATAACGAGCAAGAATTTGCAATAAAATCACGTTTGTTTTGTGGGAGCCCACTTAAATATTTATTTTCCTCTATTTTTAGTAGATATTGTTAAAGCGGCAAAAGAAATAGGTACATCATATTCTGTGAAAATTTCAACTGTCTACCTATCACGGTAGGTCTAAGAGATACAGCACGGTGACAGACAGACGTACACATGGAGAGACGGACGGGAAGGAAGCTTCTTGAAAGTATTGGAAAATGTAATAAATAGGCACAATAAATTGTTCGGATTAACAGTCAATAGATAGGTACTATACCTAGGAATAGCAATCAGAGATCGAATACGGGGTATCCAATTCTTATTTCTTACATAGGTAGCTAATACTCAATTTCTTGATTTTTAAGATGTAGAGGTACCTTCATTAAAGAGCCGTATGTCGGCCCAGTGATGATACTTATTGTTGTTTGATAGAAATCTCCAGAAACAGAACAGTCTGAATTTTAGGACAATTCTTGTAGTAAAGCAGAAACTCCATGATTTTTTACACACTACAGGTTATTACATGACCGCGATTACACCTGATG
The DNA here is from genome assembly GCA_036785405.1 of Coenonympha arcania. Lineage (NCBI taxonomy): Eukaryota > Metazoa > Arthropoda > Insecta > Lepidoptera > Nymphalidae > Coenonympha > Coenonympha arcania. The sequence continues at coordinate 3,217,952 of CM072063.1, read as the reverse complement.
ATAAGTGAAGCGGAGGGAGTAAGCAATCACTGCAACACAGCATCGCGCCGGAACACGCAAATTAGCGTTCCGGTTCGTCTAGGTATGCTTGTAGTGTGGTAACTAGCCACGGCCTCCCACCCGACCAGACCTTAAAAATTACAAAACACTAAAGTGACCAGTGGCGGGAATCAAACCCGCGACCTCAACGAGAGAGGTCGTCAAAACAATTTAAAAACATTATTGAACCTTACATATAGGTATGTAGGTGTCCGTGTTAGGAACTCCTCAATTTAGTACCTCCTTCACCTTTCTACCACAGAACCACAACATGCCAAAAAAGTGGCATTTTTATTCTATAGGTGGTTGATGTCCAGCAAACTCGTACCTACCTTCGAAACGTTTTTCTTCCACGTTTCTGATACGTACCGCTATGGCGGGGAACACCCTTCCAGCTTCTGTGTTCCCAGCCAAGTAAAACCTGGGTGCCTTCAAGAGAAGAGTGAATAGGCATTTTCTAGGAAAGCGCGCTCCATCCTAGACCTCATCATTGCTGTCCATTAGACATGATTGTAGTCAAGCGCAAGCCTATCAATTTTAAAAAAAAGGTCCGTCAGAGGTCACTACTCACGAATATCTAAGCCTACGACAACTTTTGTGCATCACACATAACCTGCCTTAATGTCTGAACCATTGCCAGTGCAATGAGACACCAATTTTTTCGGTGCCTAAACAATTTGTTTCGTCTCTCCGGCTCTTTTACACGGCCGGATATGACGTGAGTGTGAGTAAGAAGGCGTACCAATTTAAATTTGGGTAGTAATAACGCTCGGGGCAATGCACTTGACAACAGGTTGGGAAAGGACAAAAGTACGATTTTTGCAGCAGTAATACAAATTAAAAGAATTGTAACATGAAGTACATAAGTAGGTATGAGTAATTGTATGAATTGCAAACGCAGACAGCAAAATACAGTTTTATTTTGCAAAAGGTATTCTTGGGTAAAATTAAGAGTAGGTACCTTTAAACCTAATCTTTCAAATATCTACTTATATAAAATTCTTGTGTCACAGTGTTAATAACAAAATTTCTCCGAATCGGATATCCCAGAAAATCCACGGTTCCCGCGGGATTTGTGAAAAATCTAAATTCACGCGAAAGCAGCCTTGAGCCTTTAAATTTAAAAATTAAATTAAAAACTTAAAAAACCCTCTTGTCAATAAACGATTATACCAGCACGTGTGAAGCACTCTTACACCAAAAATCACTTACACTGCTGGACTGATATTAACCAAACATAGCTAAGAACCACCGAAAGGAAACTGGCTTTTAAATGAAAAAAAAAAACACATCATATTCGATCGATCCGTTTGCGAACTATGATGCCACAGACAGATATACACAGAGGCAGACATCGACCTACAACTTGTAACACCTTTCTTTTTGCGTCGGGGGTTAAAAACATACCTGTGAGTTTGTATCACAGTGCTCTACCTAGTAAGTATAGAGTGCACTGTGCAATACACTAATATGTTACTCCCGCCTTCATTCTCGGGAACTACTGAATTGATTTGACTGGAATTTGGAAATTTGGATTTTTTTTAAATACCTAAGTATGCCAAAAAAACTATGTTTTCCGCAGGGTTGGCAAAACGAATTTCATGCATACGTAAACATACCTACCCAATATTACCTAAACGAATTGCGCAAAGAAACATCAACATTATATGATTTTCTAATAGTTATGTGAATGATAACCAACTTTTTACAACTAATATTAATCTAGGTAACGAATAAAACCAGATAACTTCACCTAAACCATCCATAAGTTACAGCTATAAAAGTTACGAGTGTTCATCAAGCGGTTTCTTATCTAAAAATGCACGATTAGTTATAACCTAAGATGCGGAGGCAAGGTCAGCTACTTTCTCCATTTCTCCATTTAAAATGTAATATATTATATGGTACGTTGATATCGAGTTTAGTTTTCTCATACGTCTCGGACCACTTTGTGATATGACTTTTTTTCTAACTTTCACTCCTTGATTTCATCATCGAAATCTTAAGGTCATACTTACTCATTTTGTAGTTTTCGAGCTAAGACAGAACTGTACGGAACTCTTTACATTTTGATGAATATTTTGTAATTTTAAAATCAAGTAAATATTATAATATTTTAAAACACTTCTCTAATAAACAAAATTCGCGTGTATTGTGTATAGGACTGTAACTTAGATTAAAGATTATAATTATAAGTAGAAGTTTAAGTCAGAGAATTTTGAAAAGATTTAAGAAAACTTACAGAATTACTAGCTGACCCGGCAAATGTTGCCATTAGTGTTATAAAAAATAGCTTAGGACCTACCAAACAGACACAGAACAGAAGATTTCATAACAATCGATCGAGCCGTTTCGGAGGAGTTTGGTAACAAACACGAGACAAGAGAATTCAACCACGTCTAAAATAGCCTTTATTTACACGTATTAAGTGTTAGGTTTGTACTAATCTTTCAAAAGCACAGCGACTAAAAAAATAAAAAGAAAAAATCGTTGAGAGTACTAATAATGTATGATACATTACTACTACTTATCTATTAAAAGTTTTCATGTGATCAATATATTTTCAGGGTTTCTCTATTCCCTTTAAAGATCCCTAATTCAAATAAGTGTACCTATCTAACACCTGCTGAACCAGTGCTAGTTGATGCGTCACGTAAAGCAATTACATTTATTGTTATACGACTTACGAGATGATATAATATGTATATTTCGAAAGACCCGGCTGGTATTTTTTTACACACTACGCTTGACTGAGATCTCACCTGATGGCAAGTGATGATGCAGTCGAAGATGTTATGGTACTAACTGGGAAGGGGTAAGCAGCCCCTAACGGTTTCTACGCAGCATTGCATTGGAATGCTAAATAGAATGATACCTAGGCACGGTCGAAGCCTCCCACCAGACCAATTTAAAAATTATAAAATTCTAAAGTGGCGGAAATCGAACCCGCGACCCACTCGAATCTGAGCGCGCGCCATTGCGCCAGGGAGGTCGTCAAAATGTTTGTGTTCTACCCGGCGAAAATGGTAGTATTTTCTTTCATATTATTTTATCTGCGAAGCTATTTTTTTAGTGACCTGCAATTTAAGAACTATAAAGACTTAATTAGCATCATGTATTTTGGGTCTTTAATCTAAAATCGTTGTGAAGCAGAAAAACGATTGGATAAAATTTTCTCGCTTTATTATTAGAGACTACTATTAGGAGTAGGGATACCTTAATACACATATGGTTGCTGTAGCCTTAATTAACATTTGGAGTTAATTTGGAACCTTAAATTAAAGACGTAATAAAACCGATGCTAAATTTAAAGACGTAAATATTCGAAAAAGTTTTAAGGTACAATAAAATTCCCTAAATACGAGCCCTTTCTCCTGATCTTGAGCATTGAACTCGGACGGGGTGACATTGCCAACTGCAGTGCAAAAGCGTTGACCCTTCTTGATACTTGAGTGACTTGACTAAAATACATATGACAATAGGGTATTTTACTTAAATCAAAATGTTGATTTATTAAACTCATTATTTAAACAATATTCAATAATAAATAGGATTTTGAAAAAAAATCTAATGAAATCGAGTCAATAACGAAAAAGTTATAAGCAATATATAATCCAGCGGGGCTAGACAAAGTCACAAGCGTTTGGCGTTAACGCTAGTCGACAAAAATGTATGGACAAAACAAATGACTGTAGAAAAACCACGATAATAATTACTAAACACGCTGTGTTTGATACTGTCGGCTCACGGCTGTCAATTGTCAAGCGAAGTACGCTAAAGTTATCTACAGGGTCCGCGAGAACGCTAGCGAGCGTTCAAGTTAGCGTAGTTAATTATTCAAACACAGCGTGTTTAGTAATTATTATCGTGGTTTTTCTACAGTCATTTGTTTTGTCCAAACATTTTTGTCGACTAGCGTTAACGCCAAACGCTTGTGACTTTGTCTAGCCCCGCTGATTAGTCTGAGATAGCTATTTTGGATAGCGACGTCACTATCACTCATGCCATAGTAGTTCCACGTTACTCCATACAAATTTTCGTTTTGCGAGACAGGGACAGAAGACAAATTCAAATGCTTGTAACTTTTGATTTCCTTTCAGCTTTCGTTTACACTAAAAGATAACGAAAGAATGCTCTTGTTCTAGCTCTAGCTCTATGTTCGTTTGATGTAAATCGGCCTTTATGATAAGAATTTTATTTTCAATGGATGTCATTATTTCTAATTTTGGAATAACAAAGCACCATTCTATATTTTTCATTTTCATGAGTGATTTCACTCATCACTTCACGTTTTCAGTTAGCTCGCGCTAAGGAGTACGTCAAACCAAATATCTATACGTGATTGCGTGCGTGCCCAGTACGTTGATTAGGAAGAGAAACTTTCATTCTAGATTTTTGTCATGCAAAATAGTACATTGTTACCCTAGGGATGAAAGTAACTTATTTAGTCCCGAGACGGGGTTTGGCGCCCGAGCGTAGCGAGGGCGCCTATAGTTCGAGGGACTAAATAAGTCTTTATCCCGAGGTAAACACTGTGCTTTTCATTACGAATATAAGGAAAGTCAAAATAAAAATAGAAATTAGCTAAAGAAAATTGAATAATTGTGTCAATAAAAATCACTGTTAAACAGAAGCCTAAACAAAACTCTACAACTCGAAAAACAAATGAAGATCGGATTGCCGCTTGCCACTTTCCCGCCTTTTTTTTTCTTTGGCCTAGCCGGCGGGCTATGCATTTAGCTTTTTAATAGTCAAGTATTGTCTATGATTGTCTATGAATGTCTATGAATCAGTTGTCTTTACTTTATGAATAAAGTCTATCTTTCTTCTTGTCTATGGATGCACTCGGGTATGTCGTGTTTCATTTGAACTCCAATAAAAATGTGACAACTAGTTTTTTTTAATTATTTGACAGCTGTCAGTTGAAAACGATTCTCCCTAGGGCTGCAAAGTATTACTTTCAACCCGCTTCTCAGGCAACTTCAGACCTACTTTCCGTGTATGAGTGATGAAAAATACATTTTCTTTCACCTAGCCGTCCCGTGTGATAGGTATCTATTCAAACATTAATGATATTCAATCTTGGAACCTACATAAAATAAATAAAAAAAACAGACATATGATTCGTTTACGCCGGACCTGGATAAATTTTGTATGAATAGGTAATGACCATTCTTCTTTAGAATGAAAATTGATTATACCCAATATTAATACTTAAGTTTATCCAAGAAAATGCTGTGTAAGTACTTTTTATCCTAAGGGATTTGTGAAAGCCTGAAATAAGCTACGTTTAAAATAAAGTATCAAAACCGTTTACAGCGGTTCACTTAAAATGTACAGTGCACTTGTATTATGGAGTATGCCGATGCACCGCACCGTCTTGAATTTTTTTCGCCGGTTTTTATCTTCGTCCTTGAATTTCAAGTTTAGATTACAGCTTGCACATTACCAAAACGTGTTGTTTGCACACAGGTGTATTACTTCAGTTACAGAGCATGCGGTAGATACTTTACATGCACATCCAGTGTAGGTATATGTGTGTGCATGTGTAGGTATTTTATTACATGCGGGTTGCTTTTTGTTTATACATTTTGATTAGTGTAAGTATAAATAAGATACAAGCAAAATTGCTCTTATGATATTAATAATACTAGATCAATCATGAGACAATGGAACGATACTTGTAGCTTAGAAACCACTGTTTTAGGCAACAGTTACAATGACCAGCCTAATGGAGAGGTCATGAAATCAAAATCTTTCTTAGATTTAAGGCCTCTCTAGCTATGGTCTCATTTCTTCAGATGTCAATTGATAGATGCGGTATAGATAATAGATTCATTCAAGCTTGGAGACTAACCTAATTTACAATAATCAACAAAAAAGGTGACAATAGCACAAAAAACTAATGCAAACAATGAAACAGTTAGCGTCATCTAATTGAATACAAAGGCGGTCGCGTGATCAATACAAATCACATTAGGCTAGGTCAAGACTCCTAACTCAGCTGAGTAGATACGGCACGAATAAAGGTAATAAAAGAGTTGAAAAGCGACGCAGACCCAAGGGCAATGGACTTTTTTGTAGACGGTCAAAGAAGATCGAATGCGCCGGTCCTGCACAACATTTGTGAATAGCATGACAATTTCATCAAGGGGGCCAAAGAAACTTAACTCTTAACATGACTTCTCTTTAAACTCGTTTGCTAAACGCTAACGGTGGCATCATAAGACGTTTTAGAACTTTCACGGGCCAACCAAAATATGGCGAACATCATAACCCAAAACGCACCTTCGAAGGATGCAATTGATGTTAATTTTAAATGAGACCACGCAAATTGCGAATCACATCCAAACCAAATGCACAATGAGGGCCAAACAAAAATAATGTCTAACTCCTAAGTAATAAGGTTAACATTGCGTAATGCTAGCAGTCAAAAAACGTAATGCATACGCAATGGAATGCTAACGTGAGTGGGTACATGTGAATCGGTGTAGCTAAGGTCATGATACTGCAGATGCATTTGCAAATATACTTTTTAAACTAACAGCTGGCTACGAGTCAGAGTATTTGTAATTACAGGGGATGAAGTGAGATAACTAAATAGCTAACATGGATGATGTTATAAAATGTTTTATTATACTAGCTGACCGGGCAAACATTGTTTTGCATTTAAGGGTATGAAAAATATTAATATTAATTATAATAGTCTTACTTGTCACTAAAATAGATGTTTTTTTCTATTTGTAATGAAAATTTACAAAAACTATCGGTCCCTTATCTCCAAAGCTTGCAAATCGTAATATTTGAATTAATAATAAGAATAAATCAATAGGTTTATGGCAGTTTCATAATAAAAATAAAACCAATTCCTTAAGTAACATTGTGTAGAGATAACATAATGAATGTTTATAAACCAAGTTAGTTTATTTTTTGTAATTTTATTTCTTCTAGATTACGGAACCCTTGGTGCACGAGTATGATTTGCGTTTAGCAGGTATTTTTTTGGTTTTTTATCTTTTTTGTTTTTTTTAATGAATATATATAGGTTTACGCTTGACCACAATCTCACTTGATGGAAAGTGACGATGTGGTCTAAGGTGGAGCGCGCTTACCTAGAAGATGCCTATTCACTCTTTTTTTAAAGTTACCCAGGTCGTTAGATGTGGGAAACACAGATTTCGGGAGCACACTCCCCGAAATATATCCTATAAAAAACCGTCAGGCTCGCTACCTTGCGGCGATGCTCTAGACAATGAAGCTAACAGCTGGTATTTAGGAGAACCTTCGATTAGATGGCTACAGTACTCCATACAAGACCTAACATACGCCTGGTACAGAGTGGTCAGTTGTTTTGGAGTGAAGTACTGCTTGACTTTATTAAGAATGCCAAGTTTTTGACGGCAATCTTGGATTTAGCTTCGATAGATCTACCGACGTTAATGTTAGAGGTGAGAGGTACAATAAATAAGATGTTGCGACCTAAGAGATCAATGTGGTCGGTTACAGGTACGGATATATTTCTGAAAGTGGGAGTTAAGGTTAAGGGACTCTTTTTAGCTCTCAGTGGGCATACCTGTGTCTTAGTGGCGTTGAACTCTACCAAATTGGCATCGCCCCAGTCAGAGACTTCTTTAAGGGTGGAGTTTAATAGCGCAATCATCGCCTCTCTGTGCTCGTTGATGTCATTGGCTCCGGCGCGCGGACTGGACATCTCTCCGTTACTATGCTGACCACCCACTACCCAATGATTCCGGGCTTTAAAAGGTCATTTATATGCAGCAAAAACAAAGTAGCGGAGAGAACAGACCCTTGAGGGACACCGGCATGAATGGCCATCAGATCAGATGAACCGCCGTCAACGACAACCCGAAAAGATCGCCCACTCAGGAAGTCTGATATCCAGTCACACTAAATCGGTGGAAGATCGTAAGCGGGAAGCTTACTAACGGCCGAAATTAATAACCTATCCTATCCGGATTTGTGCAACCGGAGATAGAAATTTGACATAACTTATGGAGCTTACGTCAAATTTCCATCTCAGATAGGGCAAATCCGGATCGGATAGGTTATTAATTTCCACCTCAAGAGGACTGTCGTGCCAGACCCGGTCGAAAGCTTTGGATATATCGAGAGACACAGCGATCGCCTCTCCATGCTTTTCGAAAGCCTCACCCCAAAATAATATGGGGGGCATAGATGAGCAAATCATCTGCAGATCGTATATTATCTATATTTCGATATTGAATTCATTTTGGGAATCCCGGGGTTTATAAACCGTAGTAACGTAATTTTTCGGAGTTATAGTTACGTGCGTTTGTGTCAAAGCAAAATATCAATTGCTTAGCGGTTAAGGAAAACGTAAGGCAAACCAGCACGGAGTGTCCTCAATAACGGTTTCAAGAATCAAGAGTGTGTGTATAGCCATATCATTCTTGTATCATCCGCCGTATCATTCTGCAGGCTGCAGCCGTAGCCATATGACATATTTCGATTCGATTCGATTCGCTGGTTGCAGCAGGGAGCGTCATCCATAATGTGTATCTTTGCATGAATGAATGAATGAATGAATTTATGGCGATTAATGATATTCTACTCGTTAAGCAATTAGCTCTACAAATAAAGCAAAGACGAAGGTAATGGTAGTGGACCAATCTGAAAAGTTAGAACTGTACTTGACATGTCTCTAATTTACTGGAAGCATTTGAGGACTTTAATGACTGAAGCTGTAACGTACCTACCATCATTAATAGATAGCAGCTGTGATTCTGTTGTCTACGAAAAGCATACAAACAAGTCCAAAATTATGAAAAGGTAAAAATTTTTACTCAGAGTCACAAGGCTCAGACTCACTTAGCGAGCGATGGAGAGATCTATGCTCGGAGTTTCTCTGCGTGATCAAATCAGAAATGAGGAGATAACCAGAAGTCAGAACCACGAGTCCCAGAAACCAGAGTCACCGACATAGCTCCACGTATCGCGAAGCTGAAGGGGCAATGGGCGGGGCACATAGCTCGTAGAACCGACGGACGTGCTGGAAACGACCCAAAGTGCTGGAATGGCGACCCCCGTACGGGAACGCTATGTTGGCAGACCTCCGACCAGATGGACTTACGACATTAAAAGAGTCGCGGGAAGGCGCTGGATACAAATGGCGCAGGACCGTGCAGGCTGGAAAGCATGGCAGGAGGCCTTTGTCCAGCAGTGGATGTCCGTCGGCTGAAACGAACGAACGAACAAAAAATATTTAACCTAGGTCAAAGGACCTAGTGCGCCCAATCATAGAACTTATCACCTACCTTACCTTAACCCCTTGAATCATATGACCAAGACAAGATTGATTCTTACGAAGTACAATGCATTTCATTAAACTGCACTAAACCATTTCAGTCATGTTCCTAGACAAAACAAGAATAGGAGAACAGAACTGATGATCACTTGCAAGATCAAGGGAAAAAGACCCCGCGGACTAACACAAGAATCTGGATGGACTAAACGCAAAAAGTGACCGTTGACAAGCCCTTCTCTGTAGCTACTAGAACGGCTACAGACTGAAAAGTACACCCTCAGGAAAGTCATATCTTTGATTTAATATTTTAGATTATAAGTATTTGGACTACTGAGAAAATGCCGGAAGAGTGGAACGTTGGTTTGATATGCCCTTTACTTAAGAAAGGAGACGCACTTATATGCTCTAACTATAGAGGAGTTACTCTACTAAATACGTGTTATAAAGTACTCTCCAACATCATATTTCATAAGCTTCTACCTTACGCAGAGGAAATTGTTGGAGAATATCAGTGTGGGTTCCGCCCGTCTAGATCCACAATAGACCAAATCTTTTCGCTTCGCCAGATTCTAGAAAAAATGCTTGAATTTAACATCCCAACGCATCATATATTCATCGATTTTAAGGCTGCCTATGATAGTATTTCAAGAGCGAAACTGTATGAGGCAATGCATGAATTCAAAATCCCTGCAAAACTCATAAAACTAGTAAAAATGACATTAAGCCACACCCTCAATAGCGTGAAGATACAGAACGATGTAGGCAACACGTTTGAAACCATTAACGGTCTTAGACAAGGAGATGCATTATCGTGCCTTCTTTTTAACATCGCTCTGGAAAAATGTATCAGGGATTCCCAGACGCAAACGACTGGCACTATTTTTTACAAGTCTTCTCAACTTCTGGGATATGCGGATGACCTCGATATAATCGCGAGGAACTTCGGTGTACTACAAGACGAGTATACGCGAATCAGAAAGAGCGCCGAAAAAATGGGTCTCAGCATAAACCAGCAAAAGACGATGTACATGCTTTCAAGTAAATCGAACCTGCAACAGAATGATAAAGTCAAAGTGGGTGACGTAACTTTAAACCAGTGTTCTGAATTCGTCTACTTAGGGTCCTTGATAACCAACAAAAATGATATGTCAGCAGAAATCAAGAGACGAATTGCAACTGCAAGCAGAACGTTCTATGGGCTGAAGAAACACCTGAGATCACAACTCCTGACTAGAAATATCAAAGTGGCACTATACAAAACACTTATAAGACCAATATTAGCTTATGGTAGTGAGTGCTGGACCATAAGTAAAAAAGACGAAGAAGCCCTCGCAATATTCGAAAGGAAGGTATTGCGGACCATATTTGGTGCGGTAGAGGTGGACGGTCTGTGGCGTATCCGTTACAACCACGAATTGTATGATATCTTTGGTGAACCAAACATCGTTCAGCACATAAAGATCGCAAGATTGCAGTGGGCTGGACATGTACAACGCATGAGTGACCAGAGGCCACCAAAAAAACTACTGATCTCACACCCAGACGGCCGTCGAAATGTTGGTCGGCCAAAGCTTCGTTGGCTGGACGGAGTGAAGCAAGATGTAAAAGCCGTAGGAATAAAAAGATGGGAAACGAATGCAATGGACAGAGACCGATGGAGGAATCTTTTGGAGCAGGCCCGGGCCCACAAAGGGCTGTAGCGCCGTTGATGATGATACTACATGTTTATTATCACTCTTTTACTAGGAACTGTTGAACCGATTTGACCGATTAATTTTATGCGATACTTTATATAACAAAAACACAGTATTTTTTATCCGGAATTTTTTTATGCTGTCGTGGAATTTGTACAGAAATAAAAGCACGAGAAAAAAACTAAATACAATTTTCATTATATCACATTCGAATTTTCATAATCTCGTATGAAACAAGTAATAAGGTAGCTACTAATCCATTGGCATTATTTAGATACTGTGTAGTATTACTCTTACGCACCAAAAGTGTATAATTAATTGATTAGCGCAGTCGATTGTGGTCAAACTAAGCTAAGCTTATATTGAATATTTTCTACATATTATGGAATCGTTACTACGCAATAAGTATTTTTCAAACGTTGGCAAAGCTTAGGCAAAAAGCAGTTCGATAAATTATGTAAAAATAGACGAGATCAAGGCTACAGATTTATATCACCATACAAAGGAGTTCAACACTGAGGTTGTCGATCATACTCGTCCCAGGATAAATGGATCTATTTTCGGATAAGTATGAATTACACTAGTCACATCATATTGTTACATTATCGCGACAAGAGGCCGTAGGTACCTACATAAACAGAGGAAAACGAATTATTCAGATTATTTCGATACTACTCGTGTCTATGTGTATTGGAGACTAGAAGAATGGAAAAGTCGCTCACCTATGGAAATAGGCATTACATTTTCTATAGCATTATTTCGTTTATTTTAATCTTATGGAAAAATCAAAACGTGCAGAGGTGACGGAAATTACGTAAATAATTTACGTACAGGAAAACTTGTACCGAAAAATAAGTTGTGTAAAGTTTTTCCTTAGTAGAGAATTCTACAATTGCCTGACAAAAGGAAGAAAAAAATCCTAAATATTACGACTTAGCTGGCAAAATACTAGGTACAATTTTCACTTCTGTGAAAAAGATTTCTCCCCAAGTACCTATTATATAACCCATATTTTCTGGAAAACTTCATGATAAATTGATGACTTACAAATCAAGTTAGAAATTATAACGGTTTCGCCATTCAATCTACGAGAGTAGTTGAATGGTGAAACCGAATTGAGATTGTATATCCAACAATTTGAACTTACCCCACCGTAAGCGATGTAGAGTTCCGAGACTGTAGAGTGACAAATACGATCGCTAAATTTATCACGTGACTTCCGCGATGACAACTATTATTTTCATACATTTTTTGACTTTCGCATTCCATGTCCAGCGAACCGAGTCGAATTGAAATATAACAACCAATACGAGTAAACAATTTAAAAATATATTTTATTAGGGTGAAAGCACGAGTCAATCTATATTATGTTCAGAGCTTTCAGTTTTTAATTCATTATAGGCGGTTCCCAATATTCGATCTATCCATGGTCTGCCTTACTAGAGATAGAAATATGACATAGCTTTTATGGCCAAATTTCTATCTCTATTTAGGCAAATCATGGATAAATCGAATGTTGGGAATAGCCATAAATTTTCATGTTGAAGCACATAGTTTGTATCTTTACTCGTAATTAGAAAGACGTTTACGTTTTACGACGTAGCACCTACTATACGCTACGAACATGCTCCTCTAATTTGTAGGATCAATGCGTCTTGATGAATATTAAATACTGTATATACTTTTTATTAAACTTTCAACTGCTTCTTATGTTGTAGGTACTGAGTTTAAACCTGCCTACCACAACAAATTGCTTCAAAAAAGAGCCCACATTACAAAACCAGTTATCACTCGCAACCAGGAAACGTCGGGCTTATTAACGCGGGACAAGCTCTAAAGTGTGGCTACAGTGTATTTTTCATATCCTCACTTTCAGGTTTCGAAAGTCCCTCGGCCAGGGGCCCCAGAGCTGAACCACGGCCATCTTTGCCACAGTAGTCAACGATGTCGTGCATCGGTGGCACATATAAACACATACGAAGCACGCTCCTGTCGAGACCGCCCGCCGAAACCGCGTCGAACAGAGCGACCCGGCGCACGCGCACCCGATACAATTAAAAAATATACATATCCCGAAAAAAAACACTGCGCATTAAAAAATGAACAATGCCGAATTATATCAAAACAGTAACACGTTGCAGAAAAGGGATGCCCTGCAGTGCTTGGAAGAGAACGCGAAGAAAATAAAGTGGAGAAACGACGGCGATACGGTCATCGATATAGGATGCGGGGACGGAAGCGTGACGAGCTGTATACTGAAAAAGTTTTTGCCCTACAATTACAAGAAGCTCGTAGGCTGCGATATAAGCGAGGAAATGGTCCAGTTCGCGAACGCCCACCACGCCACTGACCGCACCAGCTTCACGGTGCTCGACATAGCCGGACACTTGCCCGACGAGCTGCGAGGAAACTTCGACCACGCGTTTTCCTTTTACACGCTTCATTGGATCAAGCACCAAGAGTAAGTTACTTGTGAACTATTTGACTTAGCTTATCGTATCAATTTTCATTTGTAATTATGAGTAACTTATGATGATAATTATCGGTTCAAAGCAGTAATATCTGGGTGACCGGTATCCAGTGACTTTTTTTAGATCGATTTATCGCCCCCGAAACCCCCTGTATACTAAATTCATGTAAATCGTTGGAGCCGTTTCCGAGATTCAGATTATATACTCGTATATACAATAATTGCGCGTCTAAAGGTATAAGATAAGATTTTTGACATTTGCATAATATTTTGGTTGGATTGGATAGTTAAATAATTAGCAAGTAATACGCATGTATTAGTTGCATTACATCGCTCATTGGCCAAAAAATAATGCGCATATTGCAGAGCATGAATTTATATTCATCAATGATCGACAGGATTTTCAGGGTTCCGTAGAGAGGCACCTAGGCTCAGAAAGGAAATAAAGAGTGAGAAATGAGAAAGAAAATATGGAGTTTTCTTTTCGGTGTTATTTCAAACTTTGTTTCAACCGAGTGTTTTATGACATTCACTTTTTTAGGGCTCCGTACCCAAAGGGTAAAAACGGGACCCTATTACTAAAACTTCGCTGTCCGTCCGTCCGTCTGTCACCAGGCTGTATCTCATGAACCGTGATAGCTACAGACATGAAATTTTCACAGATGATGTATTTCTGATGCCGCTATAACAACAAATACTAAAAACCTGTCAAGTGCGAGTCGGACTCGCGCACTGAGGGTTCCGTACTTCAACCGGAGGAATAAAACCATAAAAACCACTTTTCTTATCGAACCGCAAAACTAACTTTGTTTTTAGAGGTTTTATTGTAAATATCAAAAACTACTTATTAGATCTCGTTCAAACCAATTTTCGGTGGAAGTTTGCATGGTAATGTACATCATATATTTTTTTTAGTTTTATCATACTCTTATTTTAGAAGTTACAGGGGGGGGGGACACACATTTTACCACTTTGGAAGTGTCTCTCGCGCAAGCTATTCATTTTAGAAAAAAATGATATTAGAAACCTTAGTATCATTTTTGAAGTGAATCCATAAATACCCCACACATATGGGTTTGATGAAAAAAAATTTTTTGAGTTTCAGTTCTAAGTATGGGGAACCCCCAAAATTCATTACTTTTTTTTAAATTTGTGTGAAAACCTTAATGCGGTTCACAGAATACATCTACTTACCAAGTTTCAACAGTATAGCTCTTATAGTTTCGGAAAAAAGTGGCTGTGACATACGGACGGACAGACGGACAGACGGACAGACAGACATGACGAATTTATAAGGGTTCCGTTTTTTGCCATTCGGCTACGGAACCCTAAAAATAGAAACAAATAAATATTTAACCACTCCCATACAACAAACGATGGTTTTTCCTTATTTTTGCTCGATATTGATAACGGAAAAAGTTCGCTTCGAATGTTTACAGAATATTTGAATTATATATTTTCCTATACTTACAACAAACGTGTTTTTATTTTGCTCGTTTTTGAATTTTTTTACAATTTACCATTGAGAAATTTGCCTTGATAGTACAGAACCCTCAGTGTGCGAGCCCGACTCGCACTTGACTAATTTTTCTGTATATATTTCAGTTGGTATGAAATATAATAGGGTAAATGTGGGATAGTTGCCGCACTTTTTGAAATAGCCAAATAAATTATAGAATATGAGTTTTCTTAACAATTACATGATTTTGATGTGTTGTGTACTTATTAATGAAATAAATAATTAGAGTAATTTAACATTAGTAGTTGTATTTTTTTTGGTACAATTAAAAAAAGAAAGTTTTATAATCGAGGATAGATGCCTAAAGTGTGGGTTAGATGCCATAATGATGATTTGGCTTGTGGGATAGATGCCCTATGAATAAAATAAAAGATTATTTTGGATTTATTTATTATTATTTTTTTTACCCACGACGGAACGGAGTACGGGTATATGCGTTTAGGGTGAGAGACCGTTTGTACATTACTCTGTTAAAAAGATTTTATGTTTGTTTGTATGTTAAATTGTTCACAAAAACCAATAATGCAAAAATATTTTTGTGTGTTTGTTTGTTGGTTTGTTTGTTTGTGTGTGCACATCAATGTTCCCATTTATTTCATAAACGGCTTGACCGATTTAGATGCGGTTTTCTGTATAATGTTTGGTGTTCAGCGGCAATGGTTCTTAGATAGTTGTTACGAACATCGATCACCAGGGGGCGCCATAAAATACATTTATATTGCAAACGAATGTTCCCATTTATTTCAAAAACGGCTGTACCGATTTAGATGCAGTTTTCTGTATAATGTTTGGTATTCATTGGCGATGGTTCTTAGATAGTTGTTACGAACATCGATCACCAGGGGGCGCCATAAAAAACATTTACAGTGCAAACGAATGTTCTCAATTATTACAAAAACGACTGAACCGATTTGGATCCAGTTTTGTATAAAATATTAGTGAGTCATTGGCAATGGTTCGTAGATAATTGTTCTTGTGATTGAACAGCAGGGGGCGCCACAATAAACGTCTCTTTATGACTTGGAAGGGATGATGCCTTCAAACGCTGCTAGAGAAGCTAATGGCTAGTTTGAAGAGTAATTTTCATTTTTTAATAATAATATAATTTAAATTACATTAATATATTAATCGAAAAACTATAAAACAAGTGGAAAATTAAAAAATTTTAAAACACCCACGACTTTTGCAGACTTGTAATTGAAAAAGGATTAAATAATTTTTTTGAAACTCCCCGACTAAAGGAAAGTAAGAACTAAGAACCTATCAGTATAATTACAAATCCAAGAAAATCCGTCGGAGCTGCCATTGCTATTTTCGTTTCCAATATCAATTAATGTAATTAGTAAGTATTAATAAACTGCCGGTATATGAGAATTATCAAGAAATTGAATTGGTCATCAACTGGTAAACAGCACCATCAACACCGTCATAGGCAAAACACAGCAGCTCCGGCGGATTTTCTTGGATTTGTAATTATACTGATAGGTTCTTAGTTCTTACTTTCCTTTAGTCGGGGAGTTTCAAAAAAATTATTTAATCCTTTTTCAATTACAAGTCTGCAAAAGTCGTGGGTGTTTTAAAATTTTTTAATTTTCCACTTGTTTGCAGTTTTATTAAGTATTATTTTAATATACAAACTTTGTATAAAGTAAGTTTCGTAGTATCTTATTTTACGAATCGTCTTTTCAGGGTCCTGGCAGGAATTCCATAACGACGAGCTGATATTTCATTCAAGCCATAAGTACTTATTTCTTCAAAAGCTTCTCGTAGCGCATCTTCCGTCCATTCGCCCCACATTCGCCCCGAGGGCTTGCCCCTACTTTGCGCACGTACTTGCGAGGTATATCTACAATAAAAAAATCGATTAAATTTTAATAAGGGATGTATACCTCTAAAGGCATCTATACTCACAAAAAATGAGGCATCTATCCTTTTTCGTGGGGATAGACGCCGCTCAAAATATTGAAGTAAATATGTTAAAACATACACAAATAATAAACAAAATCTCTTATTTGATACATCTACACTTATATAAAACAAAAATATTGGCACTTACCTCATAAAATCAAAAGTTTCGAGCGCATCAAAATTTGAGATGCACCAAATTCAAGAATTAATTGCCGCAAAAAATATTCGTTGTCTCACAACTCGCGACACGTCCGTTCCAGTTAAGTGCGTGGCACTGACTGAAGGACGGGTGAGGGTAGGGTAACATTAAAACAAAACACAACAGGTCTAATGTTTATATCTGTCGCTACGTGTTTACTGAGGCAACTATCCCACTGAGGCGTCTATCCCACATTTACCCTACACTCGTGAATGAATGATATCTAAGTTGAAATTATGTTTTGTTAAGCTATTACACACCGAGCACGAGTTCCATACGTCCTTGACGTCGCTATAGGTGTCACGTAAGAAGAGCACTGACTGCCTTTATTGATTCCTAGCAGCTACGACATTTTCGTAACGTTTTCCCACACTTAGTGATGTGAAACAAGAAAAAAAAACACTGAAAACTGAACTTTACGTCTATTTGCAAGTGTAAGATTGAATGTATTTCATCATAGGAAATACAATGCTCGACTTTGAGCCGCTTATGAAAATTCAATCACACTATTGTCGACCAACATGGCGGTTTGAAGTACATTCAGTTTTACGCTCTATGTCGATTGACGTAAAATTAATTTTTCACTGTTCGCAAAAAATGTTTTGATTTCAATATCGTCTGCTCATATATGTAAATGCCACTTTTTTAAACATTCGACATCACGAAATGTAGCCGACACGTTACGAGAATAGCCCGCCAGAACCGCCCCTGCTTCGCTCGCTGATTCCGTGGAGATTTTAATGGCGGGGCTACATTAGCGGGCTACGGCGAATATTCGGATTAACGCACAGATGTGGCCGGGTAGATCGTTGCAACGCGATAGTATTCGGGCGTATACGATGTGCTATCGGGGCACTGTCGGTAAACTAGCGCGCATCAGGGATTTGATGCGACAATATTCGCTTGGGTGGCTACACCTGCGTCACTTCATTTTCGTCCAGACTTTGTAGCGGGACGGACGTGCGTGTTTTTTGTACACTATGGAGTGGAGCAACGAAAAAGTGTTGGAGTTCATTCAGTTCTATGAAACAGAGAATATTATATGGAATCCTAGTTTATTTTATTTTGTTTTGTCAACTGATAATAATTTACGGACATACAATGCAACGCCACTACTTCCTCCATTTTGAATACGCATTAAATCGCCGACGGCGACAACCCGGCACGATGAATCTTCGCCCGCTAATGTAGACAAGGACATCGTGTATGCCCGTACACGATGCTTTTGGCGCGCTAACGCGACACGAATCTTCGGACGCTACTGTAGCCCCGCCATAACAGTTTCCTTCCTCCTTCCTCCTTTGAATCTTTACCGTCATTATGAAGAGAAACTCTATGGGAAAGTTCAGATTTTGGGTTGCTTGCATTTAACACAGCTCAAACACTTGATAAGTCATAAGAAGATTAATAATTTATTTATATTTATTTATTATTCCGAAAAAATCAATGGTTCCCATGGGATTTAGGTAAACCAGAAATTCGCGTGAATGACGCAGCGGGCGTGCACTGATTGTTGTATTATATTTAACTTTAATACCAAACTGATACAGAAAATAAATTAATCGATGTCATTTATTCTTAGTTCAGTTTGTTAGTTAACAAACTTCACTGGATTGCTAATGAATAAAATAGAAGCAAAAACTTAATTTTTGTGTTCAATATGCACAAATAAGCAACTAGCATGGTACGTTGACAAGAAACCATACCAATGTTTGTAGCTTCTGCAAAGTGAATACAAAAGTAAGATTTTTGCCTTGGTTTTCTTAGTGTTGTTAACTTAAAAACTGAACGATACAGATTGAGTCCACATCTGTAACTACGGTATACGGTAGAGTAATTTTGTAGTTCATTGATTGCGTTATAGAATTCTGTTAACATTGCATAGTGTTTTGTCACTAACCATGAAAAATGACTGTAAAAATTTGGTCACAAGAAATCTGCTTTTTACATGGGAAAGCCTCAATTTAATGTTACTAAACTAAATCGAATAAATTTAATTTAAATTAAATAAATGCATTTAAATATCTATTGTATACAATACATCTGTATTGTATACAATATGTATTAAAATGCATCTATTTGTCGAGCGTTAGCGCTCTTTTTACTCGTATGCGTATACATTACTTGACTTATTGGACTTCTCCTTACGAGTGATTTTAAAAATTGATTTGTTGTTTGTTTGATTTTACCGAATATTTTTTTAATTAATTTGAGGTTCATTTTTAAAAATTAAATTACCAATTTATTATTTACGTAAACTATAAAAAAATCTCAGTATCAGTAACTATTGAATAATATATAGTTTTGGTTTATAAACAGAATTTTTATAATTGACTTTGGTAATTACGTTAATTCGTTTATCTAATTCTCTAATATATAAAACCCTGGTGTCATAAGTGTTTGTGACCAAACTGCTCAGGAACGGCTTGTCCGATTTTTAAGATTTTTTTTGTGTACATTCGATAGGTATGTGAGCAGGTCGTAACCTATTTTCCATATCTATACCTATTTGCCATGTCAGTTAGTTTTTACATAATTATAAAGATTTTTTCGAATGATACCTTTTATTGATTTTCAGGACGGCGTTTACCAACATCTACAGGCTGCTAGCGAGAGGGGGTGACTGCTTGCTAGTATTCTTGGGACACATGCCAGTTTTCGACGTTTACCGGATCCTGGCCCGAACCGTCCGGTGGAGCCACTGGCTGAAAGATGTCGATCGCTTCGTTTCGCCCTACCACGACTCTCAAGTAGGCAATATAGATAGATAGAATAATCTAACAACTTAGATAATACTTCTACCCCACTGTACATACGGGAACGCTTTCAGATCGCTCCTCCCAGTGGCAGACCCCTACGTTCCTGTTTGGTACAGAGGGCTCTCGATGTACCACATTATAAAACGATCTTCGCTGCAATAGTTATTTGTTATGCAAGGGCGCAAAATGGATTTTTGGGCCGAGTGTCAAATTTGAATGCTGAGCGGCGAAGGATTCTAGGGTTGAACCCTGAGCGCAGCGAGGGGTTCAAAGAATAGAATCCTGAGCATAGCGAGGCATTCAAAGGACACGAGACCCAAAAAAATTTGCGGCCGTACTTAACACAAAATTTTTCATCTCACCACAGCGAGGAAAATTACTTGAAGAACACTTGGATCGGCATTGCGAGTATGCAAGATGTTGTCTTTAGTAATACTCAGCAATAACTTCACTCACTTAATTAAATCCACCCTAAATCACCACTCATCTTATAACAAAAAAGGTAATGAATAAAAATAAAATATTATTATTTATCACGATCAGAAAAAAAATGAGATACTTTTTTTTCTACTTTTATTTTGGTTGCGTTCAGAAATATCAATTTCTAAGAACCAACGATAATAGAAGATTAAAAAAAAAATAACAACAATTAGATAAACAATAACTCAATATCATGGATTTAATTAGATTTCCTTTATAATTAATAAAACTAAATAAGAGTTATTATTTTTATTGATAATCTAAGAAA
This sequence comes from Coenonympha arcania, assembly GCA_036785405.1. NCBI lineage: Eukaryota > Metazoa > Arthropoda > Insecta > Lepidoptera > Nymphalidae > Coenonympha > Coenonympha arcania. The sequence goes on along the minus strand of CM072063.1, from coordinate 3,197,330 downwards.
ATGTAAAAAAAAAGTAATGTACATCTATAAAAACTCAAAGGTCGAACTTCGTTACTGACCGTATGCATTATTTAAAAAAAAAAAGAAGTCTTCAGTTTAATGGTGGCACCACACATGGCTATTTGTATTTGCCTATTTTTTATATTTGTCAAATAACTTCCATGTGTGGAGAGTATATTTGCCAAAATTATTGCCATATTTGCCTGTTTGGCAAATACAGCCAATAACATATTTGGCTCCATGAGGTCGAAAATTTTGACAAATACGCGATCATCCAATCACAAATACAAATAGCCATGTGTGGTGCCACCATTAGACATTATTATAGACGCAATACGAGATTACGTCATGTTCGAATTTAGAAATGCTTTGCGGCCCTAGGGCGGGAAGGGATTTTCATACTACTTTCTCGCCCTAGGGCGGGAAAGGATTTTCATACTACTTTCTCGCCCTAGGGAATATAATAGCATTTCCCGCCCGCATTTTGGGCATTAAAAATCTCCTTTCCGAGCGGGTGAGATGAAAAATCATTTGCTGTCCAAGCTACGCGGCTCTGGAACTCTCTCCCGGAGAGTATTCTTCGGGACAACCCTTCACTGGGAGTTTTTAGATCTCGGCTGAAACAGCACTATCTTTCTTCTTAATTCTTCATTTATATATTTTATCATTCGTACATTTCTGTTTTTATTTAATTTTTTTGTATATATATGTATTTTAGTTATTTATTATTTATATAGATATATATTTTTGTATTTTAAGTATATATATATTATGTTTTGTATATGTATTATATACTTTTATAATATTTATGCATAATATTTAGTTCTTTTTGTATCTTTCTCGTGTTCTGTACCTACTTCGCATATCTTGTATAATTGTTTCCACACCCGGGGCATCTGGAAGAGATCCTCATTTGTAGTGATAAGATGTCCTTGTGCACGTCTTCTCTGTTTGTGTTTTTTTTTTGTATCTATGTTATATGTACAGAATAAATAAATAAATAATATTGGACAGAAGCAGGCGTTACTTTGCGGAAGTTCAAGAAAGGAAAAAAATATTTGCTATAAGTTATAATCCGCCAACACAAAAAATTCTGTATGGTCAAACATGCAGGTACTGAGAAATACTGGAGATCAATTAAAGTCGACAATGACATCGGTTACCACAGATTACTTTTAGCCCTAGCGTTAGGGTACAGAGTACACTATCCACATAAATATACATTACAGGTACAAGCTAAGGCTTACCTTCCCACCAAAGCATGAAAGCCAAGTTACCCAGCAAGCAATGCCACCACCACTCACATGCACCACCACACAATTTTTTTTTATTTTGTGTATAACTCTCGACGCACGTTTCGGCCCGAAACCGGAGCATCATCAGGAGATTTCGACTTCACAATTCAAGATTGTCTAGTCCAACTTAGATAATTGTGGTCGAACTTGTTGTGAAAAAACTCTAAACTAAACTAATTTAAAATAGTGCTATCCTTTTCAAACTTCTCGCGATGCAAAAGGACATGGTATGACAAAATCGGGCACTCGGAGCATTACTATGGAAAAATAATCAGCCAAATGCGAGTCGGACTCGCGCACGAAGGGTTCTGTACCATGATCTATAAAAACCATGATCCCATTGTTTGAGCCTCACTTAAACATTTGTTTTATTTCAATTTTATTATTTATTTTTAAAGTGAATCTAACTCAAATTTTCTGTGAATATCTTAAGCATCTTATTGCCGGTATCAATAACGAGCAAAAACCAGCGAAAAATCACGTTTGTTGTATGGAAGGCCCCCTATATTTGAGTTTTTTTTTTTTGGTTATTTGTTGTGTTATAAGCATCAAGTTACCAACTGTGTTATGTCAACATACCAAGCTAGTTGCTAAATTGTGCAAAAAGAAACAAAAAAAATTGCATTTTTGCCTCCGTTTTCTTAGTTAATAGCCCAGTGAGGGCTACTAACTAACAAACTGAACGATATAGAATCAGCCCGAAGGTCCCATTAAAAATTTATATATGTATTTATTATATTTATAGGTAATCGAATCCAAAAATAGATACTTACTTATAAACTGTTTTTTTCTAGGACCCTGAGAAAGAAATAAAAAGAATGATGACCACGATAGGTTTCACAGGAGTGGAAGTCAAATGTATGGAAAAGACTTTCATCTATACTAGCGTGGAAGCTCTAAAAAGTAAGTCTTATTTTATTTTAGACTAGGTGTTGCTAGTCAGCGAGAGATTTTAGTCTGTTTTCCTCCCATTGCCTTATAGCGGTTTGATTCTTCGTTCTTGTTACACACTGCAAAGGCCTGGAAGTGGCCTGGAATACCCTCCCAGGCACTATATTTCCTGCCACTTACAAGTTACAACCCGGGCAAAAAATCAAGAGTGAATAGGCATCTCCTAGGCAAGCGCGTTCCACCTTAGACTGTACCATCACTTTCCATCAGGTGTGATCACAGTCAAGCGCTAGCTTATATAGATAAAAAAAAACTTCTTCGATTTTACCAATAATATTTCAATCAATAGCGCAAGGCAGGCAATTTCATTAGAAAAAGAAAATAGTTGGTAATTTCATAAGGCGCACTTAATAAATAATTAAAATTAATAATTTATAACGTATTATTTTGTATTATACCACCTGAAAAGATGATTTAAATCAGAAGTTACAACCGGCCAAGTGTCAATCGGATTGCCACATGAAGGATTCCGTACCGTAGAAACGATAATAGAGCATAACAAAAGTTTATTGTAGAGAACCTATAACTTCTTAATTTTTTTAACAAAATAATAAAAATAATATATTTTGTTTTATTTTGAGGCAATAGAAACATATTGTAAAAAATTATAACTACCCATACATATTACGGTTCATGAGATTACCTATGCTGCTAACAGACAGATGAATAGACAGAGAACAATTTAAATTTTCCATAATAATTGATAACCTAAAGTCGAAAATTAAGTAAATACAATTATGATATAAGTATGACACTTGTTAGGTGTGCATTTTTTGATGAAAACCATATCGAGAAGAACTGTAAATTAACTAAATTTAAAATTGTCAACTAACAATTTTAGACGTAATTTTCTACTTAAAAATGTAAGAATCCCAGATTACGTATAATATATTAAAGACGTTATTATTTCCATAAATTGTATTTAGTCCAGCAAAATTTAAGAGTCCAGCAAAATTAAAGCTAAGAGTGTCTGTAAATTTATTTTCAGAAGCTGTAAGTGCAGTTAGTCCATTCAAAATCCCTCCAGAAATGGAAGAAGATTTTTTAGAAGACTATGTGAAAATCGTGCGAGACATGCAGCTTATCGACCACGTAAACAATAACATCAATCATATAAATATAAGAACTAATTATCATCTTCTCGTTGTATATGGTAAAAAGTAATTATTAAACATGACGCTTGCTAATGTACCTATGATGTATCAATTAGTCTGTTTTGCCAGAACGCATGAGGAATAATTTCTGGACTATCAAGATAGTATTTTTACTATCTTGAGAGTCCAGAAATTATTGTTCCAACCGGTCTTCAATTTGTAATATTGTAACCAAAGGTGATAAAAATAATGATATAGTTCAAGTATTTATCGATAAATTATCACCATCAGAATTCAGAAGCCTAATAAAGATGTATTATTGCATCACTAGCCAGCGTCATTAAACAATACGTGAAAACGCCTGCTAAGTACAATATTAATATTAAGTAATTTATTTATACCGTATGTTTTGGATTTATAATACAAATGTGCAATGTAAATATTATAATGCACGGGCAGCTTAAATTTTATTAATGTTACTTATTTTATTTATAAAATTAAAATCATTATTTTTATACGGTAGAATAATCGGTTTTTATGAATAATAGTTTGTTTAGGCTTATTAATAATTATTATTTATTAAAATAAAATATTTCTGTGCGGATGCGTCAATCACAGTCTCTGAATCCCGCGTCGCAATTCGCAACATGTTCAGAAATGTCTAGAAATGTCATTCTTATGTCCAAAAAGCCAGACACTTTGCTAATATTCTAATTAATGACTATTAAATTATTAATTACATTGCCCGATTTGATTTATCACTATTCATACCGCCCGAGTGTAAAATAAATAAGTAAATTCGTAAATTGTGACCTCGTTAAATAATTGGTTCATAAAAAATTAACTACAATTTTTGGAAAACGTTATTCATAACGTAACTTCTTAGATAAGGGTAGTTTACCTACCTGCGGTTTAGTTTTCTTAGATTGGGGTAACGCAAAAATAAATGAAATCGCTTCGAAGCAGAAACACGATTGGATAAAATTTTCTCCATAGAAAGTTCTCCCAAAAGTTGCTCCAAAATCTCACTTTTTCTAGTTTTTATCGGACACTACATTGGATGTAATTGTAATTTTTGTTTTAAATTGTCGGTAATAATAATATCCAAAAAAGCGTAGAAACAGATTTTTGATAACTTGCTAGTTTTAAGTAATTAGGTAAAAGATCATTTTTCTATTAAATTATTCCGCGACGCTGCATGTCGCACCTACCAACGTATCCGAGAGACATAAATAAATTCAAAATATCCCCTTATTCTTTGTTTCTTGTATACAGTTTGTTAAAGCTTTGAGAGTCAGGTAGGGTTATCACTTATTAAATTGACTCATCATTTCGGGACCTTAAAAAAGTTGTAAGTTTGTAGTCCATTGATAACCATTTAAATAATTTGTTGTATACGTAGGTACTTATGTATGAAATAAAATGTCAATATAAAACAAACCGCACTTTTGTAGAATTGTATCAAAAACAGCCGTTTTATGTAGGACACAGCCGTTTTACAGTAATTTGAACATTTAGATTTTTCAAGAATGCTACATAGCAGTATGAGACCAGAACCATTCTATACGAATAATTATAATAAATGTGTTTTCAGTCTAAAGTCCGGTCGCCGAATAGAAAGAATTTCGTACATTAACCTGTTACTACATGTCTCTGTCACTCCCGCGTCAAAATAATGCCTCTCGCTCGCACAGGTGCAATGACCCCGTCCTGTGCGAGCGTGACCGCATTATTTTGACGCGGGAGTGACAGAAACAGGTAGTAACAGGTTAATGTACGAAATTCTTCGTGCTCCGCGACCGTGCTTTACTTTTGCTATTTTTTCTACTTACAGTAAATACGTTTCCTTGAGTCATTATATTATCCAGTCAAGTGCTTATAAATAGGTCGTCGCTCGCGAACCTCTATGATCCAGTGCATACTTAATTTATTATTTGCGTATTAATTGTAATATCTACTTAACGGATGACATCCACCTAATTGCATTTAGCTATTTTATTCCTTTACTAGATATTAATGTCGTGATTCATACATTTATTCCACAATATTTGGAAAGAAAAACACGAATAATTTAAAATTATTGCTCTGGCAATATTTAGCTACAAACTCTATGCTAACTTTGGTTTATCTGTGGTTGAGTTGACCAATAACAGGGGTCTGCCTTTTATGAACGTTGGTAAGATTGACTGAAACTAACCAATAGCATGAAAGATAGATAAAGTTGTTATGAAAGTTGGTAAAATTGAGCAAGGCAGCCAATGAAAGGCTTTTTAAAGTAGTGTGACATCTCGGGGTAAGATAATTTCCAAATTGGTGGGATAAAGGAAAAGCTATAAATAAAAAAACGACAAGACATTCGGGCATTCTGGGACTCGCATTCGGCATTTTATATTGTGTGTCTGAGTACTTGATATTCTAATTAATAATTAAATAATAACTGTAATAATTGCTGTTACGTCAACATTAAACAATATTATAAGTATGAAAGAAAGTTTTATTTACAAGTGATTAGTACAAGTCAGAAGTGGGATGGCCTCGCACTCACAGGTATGTAAATATGTGATTCTTCTATTTTGATATTTGTGTGTCATACCCTCAAAATCTCTAATAATAATTGCACTATGATATTTGTGTTGTGCATGAATTTAATAATGTTTTATGAAAATCTAATAATGTTTTGTTGCTCGTAATCCTTGACAAACATCGTCATGATTACAATAAATACTGTTGTATCGCTTGAGGGCAAGTGGCCTGGGCGACTCCTAGGTATTGCGTCTTCATTGATACTGATAGTGTTTGTGGTGCAAATTAAAGCATTATTAGATATTTCTTGACAAACATCGTCATGATTACGATAAATACTGTTGTATCGTTTGAGGGCAAGTGGCCTAGGCGACTCCTAGGTATTGCTTCTCTTGATACTGTTAGTGTTTATTCTGTATTCTGAGGGTGCAAATTAAAGCATTATTAAATATTTTTGCGGAAAATACCATGTTAATTCCTTGATAAAATAAAAATGGTGTTGAGATTACTGCATTATTCATTTGGCCAGAGCTACTCTCTGGTAATGAATTTTGACTTTGGTTTCAGCATTATTATTTTATTATGTATTTTAAAATAAATGGTTTCTTTTTCAAAATGGAAATTCAAAACGAATATTGAAGGTATGACATAATGTCCAATACTAAATCAAGATGGCGCTGTAGGAAGTTAGCTCGCGTTATCATGTCGCCTTCCTGGTTTCTTAAAGCTAAGATTATTAGTAGTACAAATCGCTTTTCATTTCGATCGCGGTCCAGGGTTCGAAGAACATTGGTGGGCAATAATATAATATACGTCGTAGAATGAATCGTCATACTTTTGCAATGGTACCTACTTATTTTCCGTGAGTAACTACCGTCATTTTGTGCAATGATTTTCTTTTCTTGCTGATATTTTAGTATTACTGTTGTTAGCTACCCAGTAAAATTATATAAAAACTCATTATTTCATAATTCATAAATACTTAAAGATACAAAAATTATATTATCTGTATTTTGGTTTGTCACATCCGGTCAAACTCCAATATGTACGTATGGGAATGAAATCAAATATTAACTACGTCACTTCCGGGCGTGCACAAACCTAGATGCATTCTGATCTTGATTATTATTTTTTTCAAAGGATTCTTTTAAGAACCGCCATATTGTAATCAATCAATACAACATGAAAGTGCAAAATATAAGAAAATATTACTCTGTGCTACTAAAATATATTGCTACATATTATTACGTATTATAAATAGATCAACTGATGATTAATTAGGAGAGTTGGATGATTAAATTATTTAAAAGTAGGTAGCCAAGTGTGTTATCTGGAATGGTGGTGGCCAAGTGCGTCACCAAAAAGAAGGGTGGCCAAGTGTGTCACCAGTTATAGGGGTTAATAGGGGTGGCCAAGTGCGTCACCGATAATAGGGGTGGTCAAGTGTATCACTGATAATAAGAGTGGCCAAGTGTGTCACTGATAATAAGAGTGGCCAAGTGTGTATCACTGATAATAAGAGTGGCCAAGTGTGTCACTGATAATAAGAGTGGCCAAGTGTGTCACAACGCATATAGAAGGTAATTAAATATTATACTACAAATCAATAAGGTGGCCAAGTGAGTCACACCAGAACTAGTGGGAGCCAAGTTTTAATATAAATACCCGAGTTGATAGAAGGTTTTTATTATTATAATATTTTGTTCAGGTTACGATAGAAATTATACACATAATGATTTTGAAAACTACCTTGCTTTGATAGAGTATGAAATATTCTCATAAATATTTGAATGTAGTTATTGAAAGGTTTTAGAATGTTGAAAACGTGAAATTGAAGGACTTCAATTATTTTTATTTGATAGCTTCTTTACCTATTATTATATTTAAACGCATAGATTAGCATTGAGTAGAGAAACGAATCGGTATTTAATACAATTTTTATTTTTCTGAGGGTCCGGCTGAGCAGAACAAGGCGCGAGGGCGCCCTACCGTAAGGAAGCGGCGGTGCGTACAGGCATCGTCGTCTAAACATCGCACTCGTAAAGCTGCACGAGTGTCGTCCATGACTCCTTGGGTTGTCAATGAGGTCAGTTCTGCTGAATCTATTCCACATCATGTCGATGACACCGGACTTGACAAGAATACATCTACGGGGTTTACTAGTGATGAAGTGATAAAAATGCTCTCTTCAATACAAAAGGAAAAATCTCATCAGTTTTATAGTGATCTTATCAATGTTATACCCTCATATTTTGATCCATCTAGTAAAACGCAAAGTGTCGATAACTGGATAAAGAAAATAAATGAGTGTTCTAGCATATATAATTGGAACGAGAAGCAAACCATTCATTTTGCCATGCAAAAGCTTTCGGGGGTTGGTAAAATTTGGTAGGAGGCATTACCAACTGTAGTTCATACTTGGGAGGAATGGCAAATTAAACTCAGAAAAGCATTTCCTAGCGGTCAAAATTATGGTCAGCTTCTCGAAGAAATGTTAGCTCGTACTACGCGGTATGGTGAAAATTTACGCGATTATTATTACGATAAACTTACATTAATGAATAGATGTGAACTTTATGGTAAAAAAGCTGTGGATTGCATTATACATGGTATAACGGATAAATCAATTAGGAACGGCGCACAGGCTTTGTCTTGCTTGGAACCAGATGATTTATTGAATTTTCTCAATTCTCAAAAACCGTTGCAGGCTCCATTTGTAAAGAACTGCGACAGCGCACTCAAACAGAATAGTTAAACTCTATTGATGTAATAAAATAAAAATGTGTCTGTATTATTAATGTTAAAACAGGTTACTGTAATTTTATAACTACTAACTGTATTAAATTCAAGAGAACTTGTGAAAATACTTAGTAATATTAATTGATTGAATGTGATTACATTATTTAGTACTTTACATTATTTAATAAATAAAATAAAATAAAATAAAATAAAATAGCCTTTATTAAACTGAAATAATATGAAGTATTACAATTTTTATAATAATGTTTTAAATTTAGTTTGGAACAAATTTTGTAATAACAATAATTTAGTAACTTAAGTAAGTAGTATCAATATAATAAATGAAATACAGTGGAAATGTAAATACAGTATCGCCAACCAACTAAAGCTACTCTTATTGCATTTTCAAGTTTGTTACATAATATTATGTTCAATTACAATTTAAGTTCAAAGAGTTCACGTAAGGTTACAATTACCTACTTATATTTGAAAATATTTCGTTATCAAATGTAATGTTATGAATGATGTAAGTCGGTTATAATTCTATGTAAAGGTTTATACTAAATGTTATGTAGACAGATTTCTAATCTTTTCATTCTTTTAACTAAATTATGTACAATGTATCACTAAATTATGTACTCAATACAAATAATAAATAAATAAATAATATAGGTACAATATTGTGTGTTGATACATTGAAAATTATTGTTATGTAATAGGTACTCAATAATTATTATATGCAATAAAATATAAAACAAGCCTTTTTTAAGTATTTGAATAATTCAGAATGATAGTAACAGCTGATTTAAATAATATGAAATACAATAAGTTAGTAAACCTAAGCATAAGTTTCAACTAGTTAGATGTTACATAATACATATTTTCAGAATTCTTAAATATAAGTTTATTTTATATCTCTTATTGTTGTTGTTGTTGATTTCGTTTATGGCTTTTGTTTGTGCCAAAGCAGCACTGAGCACTTCGCCAATGTCACGTGGGAATATCTCTTATCTATAAGTTTATTTCATAGAGCCACTTTATTGATGCAATTTTGAACATCTTTTGATATTCTTAATGACAGTATGACATACATAACAAGTGGAAAATTAAAAAATTTTAAAACACCCACGACTTTTGTAGACTTGTAATTGTAAAGGTAATAAATTATTTTATCATATTTTAAGATACAATTCTTTCCCATTTTCCTTTCTTCTATTAATTTCTTAACCAGTTTCCGTCTTTTTTCTACAATATCTTTAGTAAAATCTTCTTGGATAGAATAGTTGGTATTTTTACGTTTTTCTTCTTTGTTAATAATTCAAGCTTTTTACCCATAGTAGTAAAGGTTACTATAACTGGCCTCTTATTATTTTGGTCTCTTCCAAGTCTTCCGACATATTCAATATAGGTTTTTTCGCAGTTAATTTGCATACTTAGTTTGATTGATGATTTTGTGTATAATTTCCTCCAGCTCAAAATAACTTTCCTCTTTTTCTTCTACTCCGAAAAAAATAAGATTTCTTCTCTTTATATATCTTTCAAAATATTTAATAGACGCCTGCTGCTTGTTTATTTTTTCCTCCAATTCACGGTAATTTTGTTCAAAACGTAAAAACTTTTCATCTATGTTATCGTTTATATTTTTGTGATTCGTTCGGTTATGTTGGTAAATTCTCTATTCTGACCGTCTATTCGCTCCATCAGGTCTTTTACTAGCGATTTTAGTTCTCCCATTATTTGAAAATAGTTATAAGTAATTCACTTCGTCTAGTATATATAATATAGGTATCACTGTTACCTTACCGCGTCAGCGGCGGCCGGCGCAGCGCGCGTCGCGAAGATCGAATAATTATTCGCGTACCTTCACAATAACAGTATTTTTCATTGATTATTATTTATATCATTTAACTTTCTTTTGCTTGTATTCGAACTATATTTACTTTGTAATTCTAGTATGTATTCACAATACGGTGCAAAATAAGTAGGTCTGTTCTGATATGTAAACGGTTTTTCGTAAATAGGTATGTAAGTACACTGCACTGAGTCGCCGTGGACCGCCGGTTGAAAGTTTCACTTTTAACGTATTAAGACACCACTTTTGGATAAGATAGTAATTATGCGTACTTATTAATCGTTATTATTCGATATTTTAGCACTGGTAGACCCTAATCTGCGTGTTAAATATTTATAAACAGTAAAAATTACGGAGCTAGTACCGCACCGTTGCGCTGCAGCGCCCTCATTATTTAATAGTTTTAGTTATATACAACATTATTTAATAGTTTTAGTTATATACAAATATGAATTCAATGTAAACTGTAGTTATATACAAATATGAATTCAATGTAAACTGTAATAGAGTTACCTAATTTTAATTACCTCAAACTGATCTAAGGTGTCTTAATAACTTTATATGAATGTCGTGATTATAAGTATAGTTTAAAAGATTAGTGTGTAGAATCTGCAATTTTAAGTTATACCTATTGTATGTACATATCATTTAAAATGTATATAGAGTTAGTTTTAATATATGTTATTGTTAAAAATTAAGTAACTGATGCTAGTTATAATAATTAAGACGGATTGTATGTACCTATCGTGCACCGGGTGGTTGCACGGTTTCGGATGGCCGAATGTCGTGATTCATACATTTATTCCACAATATTTGGAAAGAAAAACACGAATAATTTAAAATTATTGCTCTGGCAATATTTAGCTACAAACTCTATGCTAACTTTGGTTTATCTGTGGTTGAGTTGACCAATAACAGGGGTCTGCCTTTTATGAACGTTGGTAAGATTGACTGAAACTAACCAATAGCATGAAAGATAGATAAAGTTGTTATGAAAGTTGGTAAAATTGAGCAAGGCAGCCAATGAAAGGCTTTTTAAAGTAGTGTGACATCTCGGGGTAAGATAATTTCCAAATTGGTGGGATAAAGGAAAAGCTATAAATAAAAAAACGACAAGACATTCGGGCATTCTGGGACTCGCATTCGGCATTTTATATTGTGTGTCTGAGTACTTGATATTCTAATTAATAATTAAATAATAACTGTAATAATTGCTGTTACGTCAACATTAAACAATATTATAAGTATGAAAGAAAGTTTTATTTACAAGTGATTAGTACATTAATAACCTAAAATAATACGTGTAATCTCAAATATAGTATGGTTTTTTTTTTTTTTTCTGTAACGTTATTTACCTACGCTAATACTAACATATTATGCCTAATATACTCTTTCCATTCGTTTATATTCTCTTTGACACATGAAATCACATGAAACAGATATAGCAATAGCGAGGGACCAGAGATAGATGAAGGTAAAGTGGTCTCTTTCTGCGGTCCCTCGCTATTGCTATATGTGTTTCATGTGTCAAAGAGAAAATAAACGAATGGAAAGAGTATAATAACTATAATTACAGCTTTATTGCCATCACTATAATTGCCATGCAGTAAAATGACGTTTTAACGGATTTTTTGACGGAAAAAATAGGGATAGGGTTTCATGTCTTGTAAAACTTTAAAAAGCCCGTTTTGGCATTGGTCCGTGTTGGCATTGCGACGAGACTAGTAATAAACCATACGACTCGCTACTCGATACTCAAGATGAATCGATTCAAGTTTGTATCAGTGCTCGATCGATTCGATTACAGTGTACATATAGGCCTAACGTACAGGCTCTTGTAAAACGTCAATATGATATTTGTCGCATATGTATGGTGATAACTACAAGTCGACGTAAAACCGAGGTGAAACTAAGTTTAAGAGGGCTTCGAGGGCAGGCACGCCCTGCACTGAGAAGAAGCCCCAATAATTCTAAAGCCAGCGATGCTGAGATTCTTGAGCTTAACTTTTAAAAGAAGTGTCTGAGTGGGGTGGCAGTTTTAGTAGCGTTAAACTTGACTAAGTTTAACGCTCTATAGTGTGAAAAAGAATTACTTTCCGCACGCTAAACACACATGGCAATGTCAACTTTTTGAGCAACAAAAATCACTAATATCATTAATACTTAGTATACCTATACTTAATAAGTTATTGCCAAAAAAGTTCAAACACCTAATTTTTATGTGTCTTATTTGCCTGTGGTCGATATCATTAGCCGTGTCCTCTCGTAACTGTCAAATTCTGTGCACACTATAAATATAAGTTACCAAAGTACGTAGCATAACCTACTCACTTGCTCAGTGTCTTACGGCCAACGAAACCGTGTACGTTTTACAATAATAATAATAGCTAGTTAATAAAATAAAATAGTAGTTAAATCACAAACTGGTGGATTATATTTGATTCATAATAATTTAAACTTCTGAAACATATTTTGTCCGCGCGAATAAAATAAAATGAACAATCCCGAATTGTATCAAAACAGTAACACGTTACAAAAAAGGGATGTTCTTCAGTGCTTAGAAGAGAACGTGAAAAAAATTAAATGGAAAAACGACGGTGATAGAATCATAGATATAGGATGCGGGGATGGAAGTGTGACGAGTGATATATTGAAAAAGTTTTTGCCCAACAATTACAAGAAGCTCGTAGGCTGCGATATAAGCGAGGAAATGGTCCAGTTCGCGAACGCCCACCACGCCACTGACCGCACCAGCTTCACGGTGCTCGACATAGCCGGACACTTGCCCGACGAGCTGCGAGGAAACTTCGACCACGCGTTTTCTTTTTTCACGCTTCATTGGATAAATCTTCCGGAGTAAGTAACATTAGTGTATTGAAGGCCTTAGGCCCCCTTCACCTTCACATCACAAAGTTATGTGCTAAACCGATTTGGGTGGAATTTTAAATAGAGATAGGTTTGCCCTCGATTGACAAAGAGGCTACATTTTATGCTGAAAAAAATCATGGTTCCCGCGGGATCGGTTACAAACTTAAAATTCAATTTTTAAAAATAATTTAAATAAGAAATTATCATTAATGTAAAATGCCTCTGAATGTGTGATGACGTGAGTGGAACTGCGGGCGTTTGTAAGTTTAATAACTTTCTTAAACCTAGATCAACTTTGAATGCTAACGTGCATTGTATGTGTTTATTGTAGAACAGCAGTATTGCTCGTAATGTTTATTTATTATTCGTGTTTACTTATTAATGAGTAACTTAGTTAAATGCAGCTGTTTAAACAAATACCTAAAGCAGACACAAATACCTATAAAATGGTAACATCGTAGTATTGTCACAGTTTAAAGATATCCTAATAATACAGCCTTGTGCTTGGGCTAAAAGCCAGATAGATTATAGATATTTCAATCCACGATGACGCGCCCCACTCTATGAAACTCCATACGAATCGAATGAAACATAAGCGATTTTGGTAGAGTGGGGAGCGTCTTCATGGATTGATATATTCGTGGATGTTAGAGAAGTTTCTGGCGTTATAACGCTCTTCACTGACTTGAAGGTGTCACCCCACTGCTATGCCAAGGAGAATAAGATGCAAGCATTTTGTGAATGAAAATAATATGCGGCAAAATCTCGAAAATAAATGTTTTATTTTTCTTACTGAATATTTGTTCTTAATAATATGAACAGGAGGTTCATTTGCACAGTTTGTTTATGGTATAGGCATAAGCAAAAGAACGGCAAAGGCAAAACCTATCCATGAGTAGAATTTCTTTCAATATCCAATTCTTATTCTGATTTTCAGAGCCGCGTTTACTAATATCTATAGACTGCTAGACAAAGGAGGCGATTGCTTACTAATATTCTTAGGATATACGTTTTTTTTCGACGTTTATCGGATCCTGGCCCGAACTGCTCGGTGGAGCGAATGGTTGAAAGACGTCGACCGCTTCATTTCACCCTACCATGATTCACAGGTAACATTGATCAAGGATCCTAAACGTCCCTTTTTCCTAAGCAGATTGCAACTGATAAAATGTATTAACTATTCGCATAAAATGGCAATGCAATAAACATAAAGTACAGTCACGGAATGAAAAGATTTGTCACCTTAGTGTCAGTTTTCGCTTGCACAACACAACAACATACGAAACCTAGTTTAAAAAAGTAATATGTGCTCGCGATACGTTGAACGAATCAATTTGAAAATCGACGAATCTTTTCATTCCGTGACTTTACCTATTTGATTGGATATTATGGACTATGGACACTGGAGAGCTCCATTCAAAATGATGTCTATTGTCTACGAATTAATAATATAAATTTGCTATGATAACTTTCCACAGTGGTCTGTGGAGTAAGATGGAGGAGGCCTACACCCAAAGATGGGTGCCCAAAAATAAATAAAGTTGTAATACGTAAATAAAATAAAATCAATAATAATAAACCTATAATAATGTTGTTGTTAGACTTATATATAGTTATTTTATTCATTAATGTAATAATAAATTTGGATTGTTTATAATTATAACTGCGATTGAATCTATATAATGTAACTAGTAGGGCGCGTGAGTGCGCGGGCCACATGTGGCCCGCGTGCAGTCATCCCGCCCATAAAACTATCGCCGTCATCTCCATTGCCAATTGGAATCCGATTGGCAGTGGGCTGAAAAAATTACCTAGGAGCACGGTCATGGTTTTAAAGATAGTTAAGGGCTGTTCCAACAAAAATACCGCTGAACCTCATCGGATGAGGTTCAGCGTATTTTTGTTCGAGCAGCCCTTAACTATCTTTAAAACCACGACCGTGCTCCTCAATCATCATCCAAATCCTAGATCATCATCTCTTCTCATTCATTCATCCCGTAAACCTTGAGGGCTGTTCCAACAAAAATACCGCTGAACCTCATCGGATGAGGTTCAGCGTATTTTTGTTCGAGCAGCCCTTAACTATCTTTAAAACCACGACCGTGCTCCTCAATCATCATCCAAATCCTAGATCATCATCTCTTCTCATTCATTCATCCCGTAAACCTTGAGATCCTGATCACCTCTTGCTAAGAAACCACTCTCTTATCTTTTATACTTTCCGAGATAGAACAACACGAAATTTGTATGGCGGCCATCGTTAATCCGCCACTTTGGATTTTTTTTCAGCTCACTGCCAATTGCATGAGGTTCCGAGTATTTTTTGTTTGAGCAGTCCCCACCTAACTATAATACCTTGCCCGTGCTCCTCGACAGTCTTCAAAACCCTCAATCATCATCTCATTCCATATTTTTCTCTGAGACTCCTCCAAAAAACCGCATCAAAGTACTACATGTTTCACAACTTATCAATAGTCTCTTCAACATTCCCCATACATTTTCTATGTTAAAAAAAAATCCGCCATATTGGATTTTTTTTCTATCCATCGCGTAGACCTTCAGACCTTGATCACTTCTTGTCAAGAAACCGTTCCTTCATCTTTTATACTTTCCGAGATATCGATGAAATTCGAATGGCGGCCATTTTGAATCCGCCATTTTGAAATTTTTTTCAGCTCACTGCCAATTGGATGATGTGTCAAATGACATTTGGTCGAGCACCCCCCACCTATCTTCGATACCCTAGCCGTGCTCTTCACCCGTCTTCGAAATCCTCAATCATCAGCTCTCTCCGTATTTTTCCTCTTCATGAATTTTTCCCCTCTATACGACATCATCCTTGAAAAAAAATTTTTTCATACAAAATTGTTCAGGAGAGGTGATCAATGACCCAATCAGCACGAGTAGCTATATACAGGGTTATATAAAAAATACCGGAAACCTCTCGACACCTAAATGATATCATTAAAAGTAACAACTTTTGTTCTACAAGTTTCCAAAATTTCGTATCAATTTGTGTCATACAAAAATTTAATAAATTATGTTATTTCTGTAAAGTGACATTACACTGTGAAACGAAATACAGGTAATCAGCGATTATGACTGTCCCTGTTGCCAAACCGCTGCGACAGGTTAAGACATAGGCGGTGCTAATGAGAAAGATAAAGATGCACAATGCTCACAATAACTGGCGAAAGATTAAAGCTAAGCGCACACTGCGATGCGATTTTTTTCCGCATGTTCAATGCGAAACTTAATCGCAATCCGAATATTATACCTACGCGCACCACAACCTTTGTCGATTTTTTGTCGATCTTCCTGGCGCAGTGGCGCGCGCGCTCGGATTCGAGTGGGAAGTCGCGGGTTCGATTCCCGCCACGGACCTCTTTGGAACTTTATAATTTCTAATTTTTCTTAGAACTGGACTGGTGGGAGGCTTGGGCCGTGGCTAGTTACCACCCTACCAGCAAAGAGGCACCGCCAAGCGATTTAGCGTTTCGGCGCGATGCTGTGTAGAAACCGTAAGGGGTAGGTTATACTTACCCCTTCCAAGTTAGTACGCTAACATCTTCGGCTGCATAATCACTTACCATCAGGTGAGATCGCAGTCAAGTACGAACTTGTAGTGTGTAAAAAACCCACGATTTATTTTCGCACCACGAAAGACAGGGAGCAATCATGTCACATGAGAGAGTTGCGCTTGCGACTATTTCCGCAGTGCGCGGGACTCAAGTATTTTTCCATATAACTCAAAATATTGACAAATTCGCATCGCACTTGCGAATATTAATCACATGCGATTATTTTTCGCAGTGTGCGCTTAGACTAACGACGAAGGGGTGCAGCGTGCGGGGCGGGGAGGACGAATCACGGATCAGTGACCACGCGCGGCGTTGCCGATATTACGTACAGACTACAGAGTACTTACAAAGAAAGAATGTATGCAAAATATTGAATAATTGATATTTCTCAAAATATCGAGTTAAAACAAAAGTTGTAGAACAAAAGTTGTTACTTTAAATGATATCATTTAGGTGTAGAGAGGTTTCCGGTATTTTTTATATAACCCTGTATATATTAATGAATAATGTTAAATTTATTTTTTTTGGGAATAAATGGCTTATTTATTTTATTTATTTTATTTATTTTATTTATGATAACTTTCCCAAAAATCGTCAATCACACTTATATATTTATTTAAAGGCGGAAGTTTGTTTGCAAGTAGGTAGGTATGTGTGAACATAATATTATGCATGTCTATGTTCTAACAAACAACTTTTGAACTAACTTATGAACGTACTTTTACGAACCACTTTGACTAAAATTTGAAATAAGGATATAATATGATTATATCCAGAATTAAAGCATAGGCCACTTTTTGTTCCAGAAAACTCCACGTTGCGTTGAAGCCCTATTTAATTTGAAGAGCGTTTTATTTTACTAGCTCCAGTAGCTACAACTAAATAAAGGAAAACAAACAACAATAGTAGCATAAGTTCTCATTATTTTGCCACAATTTGTGTGTACGTACTCTGTGTACGCTGTCCTGAAACTAAGCGAATTCCAACCACGAATCCAATAATAGAAAAGACTAATTATCTTCTGAATAGTGTTTTTCCCACTTAGGACATAATTCCTATTTTAAATACGATTCAAAATTAATAAAAAAGACGATGCAAAGAACTTATCAACTTAATTTTTTTTCCGTAGGATCCAGAGCATGAGATAAAAACGATGCTAGCTGCGATTGGGTTTACTGATACTGAAGTCAGATCTACGGAAAAATCGTATGTTTTCACAAGCGTGGAGTCAATGAAAAGTGAGTTTCACAATAACAACTACGTTTTATTATTCAATATTCAACTACTCTTACCAACTTTTCACCTTACCTATCATTTTATTTTACTATGAATGACACCCGCGATTTTTCTTGCGTTACCATTTTATCCCCAAGGGGGTTGATTATTTACAAATGGTCTGATTATGCCTATTGCCGACTTCATAATAGCATTTGAGCTGTGCGTTGATATCATGCACTGTAATCAATAAATAAATAAATAATTATCAGAATTAATATTGACCAGTATTGGGAATCATACCCACGACCTCCGACGCAGACGGCAATGACTATAATATTATGATTTATTATTTAAATCATACATAATATTATGTTCTTTTGTTTCCAGATTTTGTAAACGCAGTGAATCCTTTCAAAATACCTTTAGAGATCAAGGAAGACTATTTAGAAGACTATGTTAAAATTTATCGAGACATGCAGCCTATCGATAACGCTAACGTCAATCATATAACACTTAGTTATCACACACTCGTTGTTTATGGTACCAAGTGATTTTGGCGTTCTTTGATGTCACAACAACTATAATTTTCGCAGAACCTTTGATGATGACGCTGATGACTTCCCTTCCAACTTTATACAACCGCAACCCGCGCTCGCCTGATAAAAGGTTCGGGCGGGTGGCGGTCATATAAAGTGGGAGGGGAAGACACCGGCAAAGCTTCTGTAAACGGGATATACATGTGGCATAAAGTCACAGAGTTCTTTAGACTTTGTTGGCACCTCTTCTTTACTGCGTACTCTTTTAACCAACGTCCTGTGTAGTGCAGTTGATCATATTTTACTACAAACTGTAACATAACAATAAAATATACCTACTGCTAGCTCACAATTCAACATTCACGGTTTGCTAATAATATCCACTTATTGAACCATAATGACGAGGACCTATTTATAACAATCCACTAATGGATTTTTAAACAAATGATCTCATCAGTATCTAGTTTATAAGGTTGATGTAGATTATCTGTTTATGTACCTGACCACATTGTACTTACTGATCTTAAATACGACCTCATTTGATATTAAACAAAACTATATATTTACTATGTTATGAACATAATAATGTAGAATATAACATGAATTTAAAGGTACGTACCTAAGTACGAGCCTAATCGACATCTAGATAATATTCATCAACTATAAAAAATAATGAGTAAATATTTATAATGAAGACAAAGATGGTCTGTCTACTGTTAGCACCTTTAAAATTTATGAACAAGGCTTGGTTATTGAACTTAAACTTGTCTACAGCTAAACAATTTGACGACCGTGTATTTGAGTAAAATATTTAAACAAGATGATTATTTTATTTGCCACTTGCACCTATTAGCTATTCACATGATTATCTATTCACTCTAGCTTCCTATAATCTATATCTACAGCGTGTCCCATAAATAATGGATCAAACCCATGCGGAAGATACCTAAAACTGATTTGATCCTTTTTAAAAAAAACAATATGGTGACAAGGTTTTCGCGTTTTTTTTAATTTGTCCATTTTTTCTACCGTAAATCAGTTTTTTTTAACACCTTATTAAATGATATTGTTTCGTATTGACTTTTGTTTAATATTGCTGATTAGTTTAACCATTTTAATAAATAATGTTTAACTTGTTTCGGAAAAAAGGTTCGAATCGAATAATTAATTTATAACCCAAATTGAAAACAATCTCCTGTAAAAAATATGTATGACACCGAAGTGTACCATTATTTTAAAAACTAGCCCACTTATCAAGGTTTACAGTATCTGTTATACAAAAGTTTTTGCCCTACAATTTAAACAAGCTTTACAATAGTTATTTGTTATGCAAGGGCGCAAAATGGATTTTTGGGCCGAGTGTCAAATTTGAATGCTGAGTGGCGAAGGACTCTAGGGTTGAACCCTGAGCGTAGCGAGGGGTTCAAAGAATAGAATCCTGAGCATAGCGAGGCATTCAAAGGACACGAGACCCAAAAAAATTTGCGGCCGTACATAACACAAAATTTTTCATCTCACCACAGCGAGGAAAATTACTAGAAGAACACTTGGATCGGCATTGCTAGTATGTAAGATGTTGTCTTGAGTAATACTCTGCAATAACTTCACTCACATAATTAAATCCACCTTAAATCATCACTCATCTTATTACAAAACAGTAATGAATAAAAACAAAATATTATTATTTATCACGATTAGAAAAAAAATGAGTTACTTTTTTTTCTACTTGTATTTTGGATGCGTTCAGAAATATCAATTTCTAAGAACCAACGATAATAGAAGATTAAAAAAAATAACAATAATTAGATAAACAATAAATAAATACCATGGATTTAATTAGATTTCCTTTATAATTAATAAAAAATAAAAAATAGGAGTTATTATTTTTATTGATATTCTAAGAAAATGTAAAAACAAAAAGTAATGTACACCTATACAAACTCAAAGGTCGAACTTCGTTACTGACCGACTGACATTATTTAAAAAAAAAGAAGTCTTCAGTTTAATGGTGGCACCACACATGGCTATTTGTATTTGCCTTTTTTTTATATTTGTCAAATAACTTCCATGTGTGGAGAGTATATTTGCCAAAATTATTGCCATATTTGCCTGTTTGGCAAATATAGCCAATAACATATTTGGCTCCATGAGGTCGAAAATTTTGGCAAATACGCCACCATCCAATCACTAATACAAATAGCCATGTGTGGTGCCACCATTAGACATTATTATAGACGCAATACGAGATTACGTCATGTTCGAATTTAGAAATGCTTTGCGGCCCTAGGGCGGGAAAGGATTTTCATACTACTTTCTCGCCCTAGGGCGGGAAAGGATTTTCATGCTACTTTCTCGCCCTAGGGAATATAATAGCATTTCCCGCCCGCATTTTGGGCATTAAAAATCTCCTTTCCGAGCGGGTGAGATGAAAAAGTTTTTGCCCTACAATTACAAGAAGCTCGTAGGCTGCGCAGTGGCGTAGCATGGGGGGGGGGGGGGGGCGGACCGCCCCGGGCGGCCGAATACGAAAGGGCGGCATACGGAAAAAAAACACGGACTTATTCTGAGAAAACTTAAAAAAATTTTCGCTCGCTTCGCTCGCGTTTGCTGATATATTTTGTCACGTAATAACGAAACAAAATTAAGTTAAAACGTAAAAAAAGTTAAATTTTCGAGGTATTTCTGCTCGATTTTAACAGTAAGTTAGGTTCAAGGATACTGCGACCTTGAAAATTCGACTATTGCAAGTTCAGCCTGTAAAAAGTACTCCATGCTTTTTCCCCACCCTTAAAAGTTGTTTGGTACGTCCATGATGAGCACGCTGACAAATTTACGTCATAATTTAAAGTTAAATGCCCGTGAAACAATATTCTAATGAAACGGAATTATTAGTATAGATCCAGATGTCCACCCCCCTCAAAGAAATCCTGGCGGCGCCCATGGTTGTCATTATGTTGATGTTCACCTGATAGGTGAACCAACTCTTTAGCCAAAGAACTGGCATTAAATAAACATTTAGCCCCATGGCCAAGTATGGCTATAAAGCTAGGCAATAGCGCCAGTGTTTTGGGCGCCATGCCATTAAGTGAGCACTTGGACAGTGTGTACTTTTGTAAAAATTTTGCACTTTAGAGTTTAGTTGCTGTTTTATTATTATAATGGGCTCGAAAAGCGCAGCGGTGCGACCGTCGTTATTATTTATTGGACAACCGAGATCAAACCTAACTTTGCTTTTGTACTTGTTCTGTTTAATGAATATTTATAACACGACTGCCCAAAAAAAGGAGTGTAATGTTTTTAGGGTCCATGTACGTATGTATGTATGTTTGTGAGTTTTTTATTCCACCATAACTTCTGAACGGCTGAACAAATTTCGACATATGGGGTATTGTTGGAATCCATACATCCTCCCAAGTACATAAGGTACGGAAGCCTGAAAACAAGGGGGGCGGCATATTTAGGTTCGGCCCCGGGCGGCGAAATCATACGCTACGCCACTGAGGCTGCGATATAAGCGAGGAAATGGTCCAGTTCGCGAACGCCCACCACGCCACTGACCGCACCAGCTTCACGGTGCTCGACATAGCCGGACACTTGCCCGACGAGCTGCGAGGAAACTTCGACCACGCGTTTTCGTTTTTCACGTTTCATTGGATAAAACATCAGGAGTAAGTAAGGGGTATCATTTAAGCTATCACCAATTTAATTAGTTTTGTGTTTCTTAAATAATAGGGTTTGTCCTCAAAATAGTAGATCTGTCACCAAAATGTAGTCACCAAACAATGCAAAATCAGTTCCACAATAAATCACCTAAAATCCTGAGATATAAGGTCTAGTACCAAATAAATGTTTTTGTATGTGTTATAATAGGTGTGTCCTAATAAGTATTTAAGCAAACTAATTTAAAGAGATCACCAATAAATCATATTATGTTTATAATTTTTTTTATTTTTTGAGCTTATGTGTTAACTTTATATAAGAATTTACGACTATAGCCTAAGAAAAAGTGGGGGATCTAGAAAAACTCCTTAGCCGTCACCCTCTTCCCCTCCAAGAGCATGTCGACGGAGCCCCGCTTCGCGGGGCTCCTATTTCTGGGTGGTCAAAAAAGGAAAATAACCTTAACCTATTTACCTATAGGTGCACATGGGACCTAGGAAAACTCCTTAGCCGTCACCCTCTTCCCTTCCAAGAGCATGTCGACGGAGCCCCGCCTCGCGGGGCTCCGTCGACATGTCGACATTATTTGGTGACAGATCAACCATTCTGAGCACAGAGCTATTATTTAAGTACAAAACTGTTATTATAAGACCGAAGTTTATATTCATGTAATGCAATATGATTTTATTGATTATCGATCTCTTATATTTTACACATATATTAACATTAATTTGATAATTCATACCAGGGAACAATTTTTGTTTATCTGAGAACGAAAATATTTCGTGGCGATAGATCTATTTATTAGGTGATACAACTTGATGACAAATATAAATTTTGGTGATAGAAAATATAGTTCCCGTAAGTAACACTAGTTTACCCCTTCCGCTACAATTTTGTACCTTCTTTCTACTTTTTCTTTACTACTACGAGTATCATACTCGTAGTTTTCTACGGTATTCAATATACGGTAGGAACTGTCTTATCGTATTTACATATTAGGTATATTTCATCTCAAAAATATCAACTAAAATGATTATAATTGTCATGATTTTAAAACCGAAGTGGGTGATGTTAATACAAACGTGATATTGAAATATCATAATATGAAAGCTGTATGTTCTGGACTGAGATCAATAGATCGCAACTACTTTGATCACGGCATTTGTTAATAAAGGCTTATTTTTTCTTTTTTTCTCTCTCTGCAAATCACGCGATCTGTGTGCATTTTTATCATTTTTCCCACGACGGAACGGACTACGGGTATATGCGTTTAGGGTGAGAGATCGTTTGTACATTCCTTTATTAATGAGATTTTATGTTTGTTTGTATGTTACATTGTTCACAAAAATCCAATAATGCAAAAATATTTTTGTTTGTTTGTGCACATCAATGTTCCCATTTATTTCGAAAACGGCTTGACCGATTTAGATGCAGTTTTCTGTATAATGTTTGATATTCATGGGCAATGGGTCTTAGATAGTTGTTATGAACATCGATCACCAGGGGGCGCCATAAAAACATTTACAGTGCAAACGAATGTTCTCAATTATTACAAAAACGACTAACCGATTTGGATACAGTATTGTTTAAAATAAATTATTTAGTCATTGGCAATGGTTCGTAGATAATTGTTCTTGTGATTGAACAGCAGGGGGCGCCACAATAAACGTCTCTTTATGACTTGGAAAGGAAATTCTCTGTTTTAATCTTTCTAGTAAATTCCTTGTGTTAGGGATTGAGTTTGTTTTAACTAGTCTCAAACATTAAATTTGGTGACGAGGGTCTGATGATGCAACATGGGCCTGATTAGCGATGCTTAATAATGGTAACTAGTAAATACCTAGAGTTTAGGCTCATTTGATTTGGTTTAACTATTCTAACACATTAGGCTTGGTGGGGAGGATTAATGAATGAATGTGGCGTATTTACCCGAGGGGCAAGAGGGCCATGGCCTAGGGCGTCAGCCTCCGAGGGGCGGCGCTAGCCGCAACTCACTCAGCTTTTTTTACTTTATTAGAGAAATTCTGTTATCTTTATAGTAAATACAAGGTGTTAGGGATTCGAATGTTTTAACTAGGTTCCAATAATAACAACGGTCAGATGATGCCCAGATTTTCTTGGATTTGTAATTATACGGATAGGTTCTTAGTTCTTCCTTTCTTTAGTCGGGGAGTTTCAAAAAAATTATTTAATTCTTTTTCAATTACAAGTCTGCAAAAGTCGTGGGTGTTTTAAATTTTTTTTATTTTTCATTTGTATCTTAATTTAATCACAGGTATTAAGTAAACGAAATAATCAAACTATGTAAAAACTGTCGTAGAGATAAGTCACGGCAAAATGTCTATTGTCTAGCGCTCAACAAAACGTGGAGGGAGAGTTTCATTTATCACGGATACTTCTATTGACGTGATAACGTTTAGTAAATTGATGAACACCAGCAACACACATGAAAAATAGTAACGTTTCGCGTAACATTCCACCTGAGCCTGTGTGTGCAAGCGAAAGCGCGCAACAAGCGATATATTTTTTTCGACATTTATCGGATTCTGGCCCGAACAGCCCGGTGCAGTGGGGCGAATGGTTGAAAGACGTCGATCGCTTCGTTTCACCTTACCAAGATTCTTAGGTAGAAATCATCTCATTTTAAAATTAACATCCCTCCACCACCTATTAATATTTCAACTATTATTTCAATATGTACACGTTAAGACGTGGAGAGGCGATCATTTTTAGGGTTCCGTACTCAAAGGGTAAGACTATGCCGTCTGTCCGTCCGTCCGTCTGTCACCAGGCTGTATCTCTTGAACCGTGATACATAGTTAGAAACTTGAAATTTTCACAGATTATGTATTTCTGTTGCCTATAGCACAGTTTAAAGATGTAGTAGAATATTTTAACACAAAAATAGAATAGAAGTATAACCATTTAAGGGGCTCCCATACAACAACCGTGATTTTTAGGGTTCCGTACCAAAATGGTAAAATGGAACCCTTATGGTGCGACTTTCTCCGTCTGTCTGTCTGTCTGTCCGTCACACTCGATTATTTCAGTAACTACCAGAGCTACCGATATGAAATTTGGAATAGTTGTGTATATTAGTGGCCCAATGACACTGGAATAAAAAAAAATGGAAATTATTTTTGTTCTTATTTAAAAAGGGGGGAAAATCGGAGGGTTGAAATTTAAAAGTGAGATAACTGTACTGTGTGGGGTATCATATGAAAGGGTTTACTTTGTACATTCTATAACCGATTTTTAATTATTTTTAGTCAAGATAGTTTTTGATTTATCGGGGAAAATGTCTACAAAAATACCGTTCCCCCCCTTATCTCCGGAGTTTACCAATCGAAAAATCTCAAATAATTATATCAAATAATAATTATGGTCAAAAGGAATTTACGTATATTTTACAGGAAAACTATAGCCAATGCTCTAACTAGCATAGTTTTTTTGATATTAACAATAAACCTCTACAAACAAAGTTAGTTTTGCGGTTCATTAACAAAGGTAATTATTACCGTTTTACATCTTAGGTCGTTACAGTTTTGGTCGTGTTACATCTACATTAGTACGAACGAATCTTAAAAGTACCCAGCTATAACTACCTAAGCTTATTTTGCTTCAGTACTTCTTGAGTACGGAACCCTCGGTGCGCGAGTCCGACTCGCACTTGGCCGGTTTTTTTTTTGCTTGTTTTTGCTCGCCTTTGATAACAGCAACAGGCAGACGCTTAAAATCTTTATGATCTTCTTTCTCATTGCGATTGAAAAATATACCTATTACAAGAGAATTCCAAACGAAGAAAATAAACTACATACTTTTATGTTAATTGTGTAATCTCTTAATTGAAATCACTTTTCTCCCATTTTTATTGCTTTTTATATAAGGCGACTGTTTGTATAAGTGATATTATTTTTAAATATCCCATACTTTAATTTAGATAGCTGTAGTTTTTGTAGTAGTAGCAATTTTACTATGCTTAGGTCTAAACCTGGGCCAAGTATCTTAAATTGTTTCCGTAGAATCCCGAAGAAGAAATAAAAATGATGATTTCTAAAATTGGGTATACTGATATTGAAGTGCAATGTAAAGAAAAATCTTTCGTTTTTACTAACATAAAGCTAGGCCATAAAAAGTAAGTTTTACATTAACACACATTTTTAGTACTTCCCGAGTCCTTACATGTAAAATGGAGATAATTTTTTTTTGTTCTCGTCTGTTCCATGATGTGGGGTAACGGTAGATAGGCTTTTCAAAACTATCGTGTAATTTAATTAAATAGTGCATCTATTTCACTGTATAAGTTATAATTATCAAGTGTAAAGTTTTTGTGCCTTTTATTTCCAGATTTTTTTAGCGCAGTGGATCCCTTCAAAATACCTCCGGAAAAGCAGAAAGACTATTAAGAAGACTATATGAAAATTTATCAAGACAATCAGCGTATCGATCACAATGACGTTACTCATCTTAATATTGATTTAACTCATAATTATAGTCTTCTCGTTGTTTCTGCCAAAAAATAATTAAGTACCAGTTGCCGATATTAGATATAGGGAAATTTCCCTCCAGGCAGGTGGTATGCCTGGGGACCGCTTGTGATCCGAGCGTATGACGTCAGAACTTCTATTTGTTGCTCGTGGAAAGCTCGGTCAGCGTGTGCTATTGCGCTGGTTACGCCATCTATCGTCAGCTATCGAAGACCGTTACAAGACCGCGCCCCGTGACCACACCAACGGGCCTCAAGCCAGGAATGCGAGGCCTTAGCCGCTTACCGGGGCTAAAAGAACAATACCGGGGGATCAAGGGTCCTCCGCGACACAACTCCCGGGTAAGGAGGCATGCCTGTAACCCCGTGGGGACTCGTTCCCTACGGAGAAGCCCCAACCGTGGCCCTACAGGAGCTTATACGGCTGTGTTGATACGAGGCACGTTAAAGGGGATACTATCGTCAGCATCTTGTGCGTTGTGCCCACAGAAGAATGTTACTTTTGGATGTTTTTTTGGTTGTTTATGAAGTTATATTCATAGTAAAACTAGCTGACCCGGAAAACATCGTTTTGCCATTAGGTATATAAAAAATAGCTTACGGCCTGGAAATTTTCTGTGTATGTAGTTTAGATCTAATCTAAACTACATACACAGAAAATTTCATAGCAATCGGTCAAGTCATTTCTGAGGAGTTTGGTAAGAAACACGAGACACGAGAACTTTAGGTATATATATCAGGAAACAAGTATAGACTAAATAACAAATTTGCTATTAGTAATATTAGCATACATTTTATGTATTCGGTTTCAGTATTACCTACAACTTCCTAACCTAGATCATTTAAATAAATTCTGGATATCAAAATAAGTGTCATAAGTATTATGAATTTAATTCAATTTGTAATTATCACGTATCATTGTTTGAAAATTAATTAGTTCAGTTCACCATATTATAAACATAGTGTTTACGAAAAACTCAAAAATCTTTAATTATTTCAAATTATTATTATTTATTATATTAATTACATAGGTAGGTTATTTGGAAAAAGCGTGTGCTATCGGCTAGATGGAGGAGCAGTCGCAGAAGAGGCCCAGAGCCCAGAGTCAACTATTGACATTAGATAATGTTCTCGACTCAATAATTAGAATTAGAATGTGTGACTCGGAGCTCTGGGCTTTTAATACGTGAATACATTTTTATGAATACTTAGATCCAATATAATTCAATGAGCATTATCCTTCACAAATTCAAAAGGCTTTCTTACTCATTAATTTTAACTACTTAAACTTTTTTTTGTAAATAACAACCCTACATAAAAACATACGATATTTCCTTTTTTGGAAAAAAATGTCACTTTCAAAAGGAATTCGCCATAAAAGAATGATGTGCCGAAAAATTTGTTTTGTATTTCTTCAAAATTCAATACCAATGTGTAGGTTCCCTGAAACAGTAAAATTATACTCAAATTAAAATTAAAGAAATTGATATTTTTTCAAATATCAATGATTTTGAAATACGTTGGTGGGTGCGACATGCAGCGTTGGGGGAGAATATCCGTTTCTTCTGATCGTTTCTGGATATAATACGTTAAAAAAATTACAATAACGTCCGTGTAGTTTCCAATAAAAATTAGAAAAATGGAGATTGGAGAAACTTTTGGCAGAATTTTCTATCTAGAATATTAGAATCGTGTTTCATTTTAGTTTTAAACTGCAAATCACAAAAAAACACTGAAATACGCCGTCTACGCCGTTAAATGTTATGTAAGTATGTGTGTTCTGTTAAACTTTAAGATTATCTTGACATTAATATTTTTGGGATAATTGCGAACAAATATCAAAATTTTCTCGATATAAGAGTAATGTATGGTTGACGGCTTTTTAAAACTAACTTAAATTAAAAATTAAAACTAGCTATAAAATTCAACTATATCTAAATTAAAAACGACATATCTAAAATAAAAACAACATATTAAATTAAAATGTTAAATTAAATTAATCTTGTAGACCGCTGTCAGAGGGAATTGTTCCCAAAATGCTGGCCCCATTGCCTCGTTGTATCGCGATACTAATTCTTTGGGCAAAGTAGAGGCCGGCATTTTGATCACCCGTTGCATCGACCACTCGACCAGGCGTAAAGAAATTTCTTTAAAAATTTTCTTTGCCTTCGGCCCCTACAATTTTAGATGTTCCTACTTCCTTGTGAATAAATATTTGCAAAATTAGATATTAATTATCCTGAGGTTCTACCAAAAAATATATTAAAAGTGCGGGAGCAATTTAAAAATGCCTTTTGGAATAAAAGAAATACGTACCTTAGTTACAATACAGTTGGGTGCTCGTAAGTAAGTTTGTATTAATGTAGCAAATGCAAAATGCTTGCATATATTATTTATCTTGTGTGTCCAAAGTACGCTATTTATTTTTCCGTCTTTTATTGAGTATACCATGAGTTTTCCCTGTAATGGTTTATAGTAAAATTAAAAATTGAAATTCTTGAAAAATAAAATTTACTTTGATAGTCGAAAAAAACTTTAAATAGTTACTCATATTTCCACTTACCTCATCAAATGTAGTCGCGGCAAAAAATGTCAAATTCAAATGACCGTAAAATTTGAATCCTTCAGAACTTAAATCCAATGAAAATTTCGTCAAGTTCTTAGATTTTGGCCCCATACACAAATTCAATCTCGTGTAATTCAAATTAAAAGGTCCCTGCAAAAATTATTGTTTTTAAATTTTGGTATCAAAATACTCCTCCAGTAAAAACGGATCCTCTCAATAACAACGGATCCTCGGAAATTCAAATATTATTTAGTTTTTCGCAAATATCAGTCTACACTACACATTGTAGGTTTATGGCAATAAGTTTTGCGAGCATAGCATACATCTACATTTTTTCGTAAAAACATTGCTCTGAATCTTCCATTCAATGCATATTGGTTATCGAAAATTTTTATTTTTTGCAGTTTCCCATATTTGGAGCTATCGAGAACCAATATGAGTTTTTATTAAAAAAAATATGAAGATGCATAAACGTTATGCTCGCATAGCTACCCTCGCTCGTTCCTACCTATCGTACTATCGTAGCCTACCTAGCCCGATGGTACCCATCCCCTTAATCTGAAGTCACGGTTTCGCAATGAAAGAAGCAAATAGTACTTACAAAGTGGTTAGGATCTTGGATACTTAGGTTCATCATATTATTATGAACCGTTGCGAAATGATATGCGAATGACAACAATAAAATAATACTTCGTGTGAAGGCGCACATGGTTCATCTATAATATCCTGTCGCTTAGTAAACCACTACATTATTATATCAGTAGATATCCCACCTATTGCAATGCACTAATGGATTTTTAAACATTATAAATGTGAAGACCTAATCTGTATCATGTATAATATCTCGTTTGTAGGGTTAACGAAGATTCGCGGTTTTTAAATGTCACCAATTTTTTGAGCGTCAAATTGAATCCCACTTCTGATTTTAACATATATGCCTCTAAATAATGTAAATCCATTTGGTATGCGTTGCTTAAATCCACGTTCACATAATAGTTATTTGTCACAAAATAAAACTGAATAAACACTTTGAGAGCAAAGAGTGTTTAGCCCGTGACGAAATTTTTATTTTCATGAACCTCATTTCTGATAATAAAAAGGTGGTAATAAGGTAATTAGAAATAAAATGAATATGCGGTAAATATCCTATGTATTTTTTTTTTATATACATAAATGTCAAAATTGTTTTTCCTTTGCCTTTTTAATTGAAACAGTTCCAAGAGAAGTTTTTAGCTTTACAAATAGCCGAAAGATATTTGGTGTCCAGCCAAATGACAATCATTTTGATATCATTTTCATAATAATCGGTACCGTTAGTGCATGCTCTTCCAAAATTCTTAAAATTTTTCTCTACATGTCAGTATCTCAGCAGATCGTAGATGACGACGGTGGATATAAATATAACATTTAGTATCTGTTTCTTAGAACTTTACAAGGAAATACATCGTTAACGACAATTAAAGCACGGTCGCGGAGCACGAAGAATTGCGTACTAATGTACGCAATTCTTCGTGCTCCGCGACCGGACTTTAGAACTAAATAAACCAGCCAAGTGCGAGTCGGACTCGCGTACGGAAGGTTCCGTTCCGTACCGTACCTACTATCTATAAAAACGGCAAAAACTCACGTTTGTTGTAATGATGGTGTTTATTTTATTATTTGTTGTAATAGCGCAACATAAAGAAATCATCTGGGAAAATTTATGTCTAACAATCACGGTTCAAGAAATACAGCCTAATGACAGACGGACGGACAAGACGCCGGAGTCTAAGTAATAGCACAGAATAGGGTCCCGTTTTTTACCCTATGCCCTATGAGTACGTAACCTTAAAAAGTCAAAACGTTAATGCACCTTTACCTTTGTTTTATTACTGTTGGTATTTATCAAGACTGCAAAAGGTCAACCCTCGGTCAACCAATGTTTTGAGCGATTACATTAATCATCATTATTGTCAATTTTTATTGTCAACTGCACATAAACTAGCTGTTTCCCGCTACTCCGTTTGCGTGGAACCCAGTTTCTACAAATATCACGTGGTTTCCAGCGTAGTTCCACTGTCAAAATGAGCGTCACTGTAAAAAATTGTAACTTATCCCATGAATTTTGAACAAAACAAAATAATAAAATAAAAATAGGAAAAAATTATCAATCGGACAAATCGATCGAATCTATGTTTTCAAGTGATTACCAGTCACACATATCTTAGCTACTAGCCTAAGATCCCGTTATACAACGACCTTCACCGAGATGCTTATTTGATGACACATATTTTATATGTAATTTAGTATATCAATAAGTATATTGCATATGGGTTGTCAAACAAATTTCAGTCCAGGATATGATTAATTAATAATTAAAAAAAAAAAATGTTTTTCAACATTTCACCGGTTTGATTATTAGACAAATTCTATACCAATCGAAAGTCTGAAGCCCATAGAATATGAAAACGTTGGGTTGTTTATTCTTTTCCTGTCACAACTCTCGGGTAGCCAGGTATAAACAGGTGCATCGATCCAGCATTTTGCACCGGTCTGATTATTGAATTAAAATTAAATAAAAATAAAGATTATTTCATTCTGAACACGATTGTATAAAGCTGCCTGCGAAAAATCAGTCCAGAATTCCGGTTGTCGAATTTTGAAAAGTGAAATATAGTCCATTGAAATGTTACATTTTTTAGGCCTAACCTTGCGTTTTTTAGAGGACGCAATTTTTGATGTGTAGTGGGGGTCAGTGTAAAGCTAAAACCAAGTTTGTGGGGTCGCCACCCTTGTCCACCACGGCCGCCATCTTGAAAATAGGGGTTGAAATGGTTTTTACGATATATCTCTTAAACTATTTATTTGTTTGATAAAAAAATTGTTAACATTTTTTGTTACAAATTAAATTCTCTACAACTTTGGTCCAGTAACTTTTGGTCCAGTTACTATAAATAAAAAAGTTATAAGTGAAAATGTTCAGAAATTCGAGATTTTTTTTTTATATAACTTTTTTATAATCATTTTACGAAATAATTATATCAGACCATTTTTGTAGATCGTTTTTTGGGGAACAACTTTTATTCACAACATTTTTTCATTAAGTCAATAGCTATAAGATTTTACAGCGCTCCGAAGTGAGTACTATTTTTCAGTACTCTTAACTATACGTATATTATAAGTGTACGTACTAATAATGTGTCATCAGTTGTTTTTTTTTTTGTAATTATATTTTTTTTAATCACAAATTTTGCAATATTATTAATATAAATAGCAGGCAGCTGTTCTTTTGTTCCCTCATGGTCACTTGGGTATTTTCTACCTGAACTGGATTCTCGGTAACGGCCATCAGATTTAAAATTATTTTAAAAATCAATAAATGTAAAATCCTGTAATGAAATGGAAAAGTCAATAAGTAATTATTATTAATAATATTGCAAAATTTGTGATTAAAAAAATTATAATAACAAAAAAAACAACTGATGACACATTATTAGTACCTACGTACACGTATAATATACGTATAGTTAATAGTACTCACTTCGGAGCGCTGTAAAACCTTAGCTATTGACTTAATGAAAAAATGTTGTGGATAAAAGTTGTTCCTCAAAAAACGATCTACAAAAATGGTCTGATATGATTTTTTCGTAAAATGATTAAAAAAAGGGGAGGGGTAAGGGGGTGCACTTCCATCTCGGCACCCCAACTGACAGCCTCACCTGCCCGTGGTACCCCTGCTGATCGACGAACGAGGAAATGGCGAACCGATAAACGGCGGGATAACCGTTTTTTCAGCTGGCTAGGCTGAAAAATGGAGCAGGTCGGTGTCGGGCAGCAGCGACACCGGCGCGACCAGTCTGGCCCTGCGGACGACCAACCCGTCTGCCCAGCGTGGTCGTCTATTGGGCATAAACCCTTAATGATTACTAATCATTAAGGGTTTATGCCCAATAGACGACAATTTCGGCTAATCATTGATTAGCCGAAATTGTCCACGGCCCCCAGTCCCTGGCAGCCTCGCTAGCCCCGGCTCTGGCAGCGGTACGGGTAACGGCGGGGCAGGGGGTGCTAAGAATCTCCAGCAGAGATTCCGCTGCCAACCCCGACGACTGGACCTGGCAACTTATAACGCACGCACTTTGAAGACCGACGAGAAGATAATCGAGCTGGAAGAAGCTGTGAGCAAGCTACGGTGGGATATCATAGGATTATCAGAGGTCCGAAGAGAGGGGGAGGACTCTGTTATTCTCCAATCCGGCAACTTGCTCTACTACCGGGAGGGCGACCAGCAGTCCCAAGGTGGTGTCGGGTTTATCGTCCACAAATCTCTCGTAAACAACATTGTCCAAATCGAAAGTGTGTCGAGTAGGGTAGCGTACCTGATACTCAGAATTTCCGAAAGGTATTCGTTATACAGGTGTATGCACCGACGTCGGCACATCCCGATGAGGAGATCGAGGCTATGTATGAGGACATCTCAAGAGCCATGCATGCCTCGAATACCCACTACAGTGTTGTGATGGGGGATTTTAACGCAAAACTGGGCAAGCGAAGCGTTGGTGAAGTGAGAGTGGGTAATTTTGGGTATGGGCAGCGGAACCATCAGGGGCAGTTGTTGGCGGACTTCATGGAGAGGGAGGGCCTCTTCATGATGAACTCCTTCTTCAGGAAGGCGCCTCACCGCCTCACGAGGAATGAGATTGACTTCATCATGTCAACTAAGCGGCACATATTCAATGATGTCTCTGTGATCAATAGCGTTAAGACCGGGAGCGATCACCGAATGGTAAGGGGCACATTGAATATCAATATAAAGCTGGAAAGAGCTCGACTGGTGAAGTCAACGCTCCGCCCCACTGCTGTGCTTATCCAAAACCCCGAGGCTTTCCAACTCGAGCTTCAAAATCGCTTCGATTGCCTGGAGGATTGCGTATCTGTGGACGATTTAAATGACAGGCTGGTGGAAGCTGTCCGTACCGTTGGGTCTAAGTTTTGTAAAACTTACTGCGCTAAGAGACCCAAAAAGTTTTCAGACCAGACCCTCAAACTCATGAACGAGAGGAACGAGATGAGACTCCAGTCTTCTGTAGACGTATCTGAATACCAGCGAATCAATAGACAGATCTCGAAATTACAAACGCGCGACCTACGTGCTCACAATACCGAGCGCATCAAAGACACCATAGAGCAGAACAGGGGCTCGAAAGTGTTCGCCAGAGATCTGTCTATCGGGAAGAGTCAGCTGACGCGTCTGAAGACCGATAACGGCAGTCTTATCTCCTCGAAACCTGAGATCTTGAGGGAGGTCGAAAATTTCTACGGAAGCTTATACACCTCAGTCCAGAAGCCTGTCCAAGATTTGGCTAGAGACCCTAGAGCCAAACTAACCCGGCACTATACCGAAGATATTCCGGACGTCAGCCTATACGAGATTAGAATGGCTTTCAAGCAGTTGAAGAACAACAAGGCGCCGGGAGATGACGGAATCACAGCTGAACTGCTGAAAGCGGGTGGAAAACCGATTTTGAAGGTCTTTCAGCGAATGTTCAATTCCGTCATTCACGAAGGAGTAACGCCCAAGGCGTGGAACAGGAGCGTGGTGGTTCTGTTCTTCAAAAAAGGTGACAACACTTTGCTGAAGAACTATAGACCCATCTCGCTGCTGAGCCATGTCTACAAACTGTTCTCGAGGGTCATTACGAATCGTCTCGCTAATAGGTTTGACGACTTCCAGCCTCCCGAACAAGCAGGATTCCGAAAAGGCTTTAGTACCATAGACCACATTCATACGCTGCGGCAGGTTATACAGAAGACTGAAGAGTATAACCAGCCACTTTGCTTAGCGTTTGTGGACTATGAGAAGGCCTTCGATTCGGTGGAGACATGGGCTGTGTTGAGATCTCTGCAGAGATGCCGAATCGACTACCGGTATATCCAAGTGTTGAAGTGTTTGTATGAAAACGCCACTATGTCAGTCCGTATCCAAGACCAAGCTACGAGACCAATCCAACTGCAGCGAGGAGTGCGACAGGGAGATGTCATCTCTCCGAAGTTGTTTACCGCGGCGTTGGAGGACGTATTTAAGCTACTGGATTGGAACGGATGTGGCATCAACATCAACGGCGAGTACATCACTCACTTGCGATTTGCCGACGATATAGTCGTCATGGCAGAGACCCTGGGGGATCTCAACACAATGCTCAACGACCTCAGCAGGGTTTCTCAACAAGTTGGACTCAAAATGAACATGAGCAAGACAAAGATTATGTCAAATACTCATGTTTCGCTCCAACCAGTGGTTGTTGAAAACTCTGCACTCGAAATTGTTGACGAGTACATATACCTTGGACAAACAATACAATTAGGTAGGTCTAATTTCGAGAAAGAGGTGAACCGCCGAATCCAACTCGGCTGGGCAGCGTTCGGGAAACTCCGCGATGTCTTCTCGTCCAACATCCCTCAGTGCCTGAAGACCAAAGTCTTCGAACAGTGCGTGTTGCCAGTGATAACCTATGGATCAGAGACTTGGTCGCTAACTATGGGCCTCATAAGAAGGCTCAGGGTCACTCAGCGAGCGATGGAGAGAGCTATGCTCGGAGTATCTTTGCGCGATCGAATCAGAAATGAGGAGATCCGCAAAAGAACCAAAGTAACCGACATAGCTCAACGTGTCGCAAAGCTGAAGTGGCAATGGGCGGGGCACATAGCTCGCAGGACCGATGGACGTTGGGGACCCAAGGTGCTGGAATGGCGGCCACGCACCGGAAAGCGCAGTGTCGGTCGACCCCCCACCAGGTGGACGGACGACATTAAGAGGGTCGCGGGGAGTCGCTGGCGCCAGGCGGCGCAAGATCGTGGTGTTTGGCGGTCATTTCAGGAGGCCTATGTCCAGCAGTGGACGTCCATCGGCTGAAACGACGACGACGACGACGACGATTAAAAAAAAGTTATATAAAAAAATCTCGAATTTCTGAACATTTTCACTTATAACTTTTTTATTTATAGTTACTGGACCAAAAGTTACTGGATCAAAGTTGTAGAGAATTTAATTTGTAACAAAAAATGTTAACAATTTTTTTTTTATCAAACAACTAGTTTAAAAGATATATCGTAAAAACCATTTCGACCCCTATTTTCAAGATGGCGGCCATGGTGGACAAGGGTGGCGACCCCACAAACTTGGTTTTAGCTTTACACTGATCCCCACTACACATCAAAAATTGCGTCCTCTAAAAAACGGAAGATTAGGCCTAAAAAATGTAACATTTCAATGGACTATATTTCACTTTTCAAAATTCGACAACCGGAATTCTGGACTGATTTTTCGCAGGCAGCTTTATACCATCGTGTTCAGAATGAAATAATCTTTATTTTCATTTAATTTTAATTCAATAATCAGACCGGTGCAAAATGCTGAATCGATTCACCTGTTTATACCTGGCTACCCGAGAGTTGTGACCGGAAAAGAATAAACAACCCAACGTTTTCATATTCTATGGGCTTCAGACTTTCGATTGGTATAGAATTTGTATATTAATCAAACCGGTGAAATGTTAAAAAAAAATTTTTTTTTAATTATTAATTAATCATATCCTAGACTGAAATTTGTTTGACAACCCTGCAATATACTAAATTAAATATAAAATATGTTTCATCAAATAAGCATCTCGGTGAAGGTCGTTGTATATCGGGATCCTATACTATACAGGTACTTATTGAAAGTACCATTACTAATTTTTAATTAATATTAAATTCATTAAGCGAATACGATTACGAGCACAATGCAAAATAAATCTATGTTACGGCCCCTCGCCTGTCCAGACGAGAGCTCAGTTCCCGGGCCCATAGAGGAACGAGCCCGGACAGGTCGAGGGGGGACCGACTAGTGAGACTACGCGGGATCACTAGTGTACGATCAGTCTCGGGTCGGATGACGGCATCCAATCCGAGTCGGATAGTAATCGAGTCTCACTAGTCGATCAGTGGAAATAGTAATCAGCGACTTTTACTAGACTACTACGGCAATCGTCAACTCGGGCAGCGACAGCCTTCGACAATAGAATCACATAGACAAGAAAAATAGAAGGCCACTAACCTGGTTGATGCATGCGACGATACTCGATGCGACGCCCCCTGTAGTGGATGTGGGACAGTATGTGGCGTGAAAGTGTAAATGTGTGTGTAGGTGTGTGTGTGGGGCTTGCAACCGTAGGGCCTCTGCACCAATCAGCTCCCAGACACGTCAAACACGAACACAGCTCCAATCGTTCGTTCGCCTCCTATGAGTGGAGTGCTCAATGCAGCAGCACAGTGGATCACAACACGCAACAATGAACGCGACGGTCAAGATATGTCAAGCGTTCAGGCTGGCTTCAAACTCCAACAAACACTCAAGCGAATAAATAAAGTACGTGATTCACGACACACCACAAGGTCAACGGTTAATATCAGCGCGGTCCACAATTATTTAACTACCGCGAACTTTCTCGCCGCTCAGAAAGTATTTCAATAATTCGCAACAATGCACTATCTGAGCCTCGCGGCTGGACACGCGTGTTACTAGGTGGCTCCGGCGAGCGTAGCGAACTCCCAAAAAGGCCGGGACAACCACTACTCAATGTCACAAACACGCGTGCAATGTCCAAAAAACCCAGCGATATCACAGCGCAAGTCGAGGCGGTCCCCAAACAATCAGGTCCGGGGAAAACAAACCGCGGCACGAAAACGACTCAGGCGCCTCAAAAACGGGCGTCCCGTTGCGCAGTTATTCGATAACTAAACACCCGCGCAAATATAAACGTGGCTACTCAAACGTAGTAATTTACGTCTCGCGACTACGCGTTTCAAAGACGACAAGTGATCAAATTACTTCAGCCACGCGCGGGGGACCGTTAAGTTTGTCGGTCGACAGCAGACTCGCTCCACAAGATGAGTTCACGAATACGCACAAAAGGTCGCGCCCCCACATAAAACTGTCTACAAGAATTGACGCGGTCCAAGAAGTACGTTTCTTGGGGTACAAACCGCCGGGGCAAAAGGGGCGCCGCAAAAAACCCAGCCGCACGCAAGGCTGTGTTTTTTGCGGCGCCCCTTTTGCCCCGGCGGTTTGTACCCCAAGAAACGTACTTCTTGGACCGCGTCAATTCTTGTAGACAGTTTTATGTGGGGGCGCGACCTTTTGTGCGTATTCGTGAACTCATCTTGTGGAGCGAGTCTGCTGTCGACCGACAAACTTAACGGTCCCCCGCGCGTGGCTGAAGTAATTTGATCACTTGTCGTCTTTGAAACGCGTAGTCGCGAGACGTAAATTACTACGTTTGAGTAGCCACGTTTATATTTGCGCGGGTGTTTAGTTATCGAATAACTGCGCAACGGGACGCCCGTTTTTGAGGCGCCTGAGTCGTTTTTGTGCCGCGGTTTGTTTTCCCCGGACCTGATTGTTTGGGGACCGCCTCGACTTGCGCTGTGATATCGCTGGGTTTTTTGGACATTGCACGCGTGTTTGTGACATTGAGTAGTGGTTGTCCCGGCCTTTTTGGGAGTTCGCTACGCTCGCCGGAGCCACCTAGTAACACGCGTGTCCAGCCGCGAGGCTCAGATAGTGCATTGTTGCGAATTATTGAAATACTTTCTGAGCGGCGAGAAAGTTCGCGGTAGTTAAATAATTGTGGACCGCGCTGATATTAACCGTTGACCTTGTGGTGTGTCGTGAATCACGTACTTTATTTATTCGCTTGAGTGTTTGTTGGAGTTTGAAGCCAGCCTGAACGCTTGACATATCTTGACCGTCGCGTTCATTGTTGCGTGTTGTGATCCACTGTGCTGCTGCATTGAGCACTCCACTCATAGGAGGCGAACGAACGATTGGAGCTGTGTTCGTGTTTGACGTGTCTGGGAGCTGATTGGTGCAGAGGCCCTACGGTTGCAAGCCCCACACACACACCTACACACACATTTACACTTTCACGCCACATACTGTCCCACATCCACTACAGGGGGCGTCGCATCGAGTATCGTCGCATGCATCAACCAGGTTAGTGGCCTTCTATTTTTCTTGTCTATGTGATTCTATTGTCGAAGGCTGTCGCTGCCCGAGTTGACGATTGCCGTAGTAGTCTAGTAAAAGTCGCTGATTACTATTTCCACTGATCGACTAGTGAGACTCGATTACTATCCGACTCGGATTGGATGCCGTCATCCGACCCGAGACTGATCGTACACTAGTGATCCCGCGTAGTCTCACTAGTCGGTCCCCCCTCGACCTGTCCGGGCTCGTTCCTCTATGGGCCCGGGAACTGAGCTCTCGTCTGGACAGGCGAGGGGCCGTAACATGTGGTAGCAGAGCGTGGTTTCGCGCCTTTTGGTTAAGCGGCTTTTACACGTTCGGCGCGTCGATATCGATATTTGTTGCGCGTATTTAATTCGTCGCGTATCTCTGTCGGTCACACGTTTGTAGGCGCGGTACGCCACGTGTCGGACCGATACGCCGCGTTAACGGCCACAGATTATTGTACCGCTACACCACGCGTTTTTGTAGCAACGCCGCGTTATTTACCGCGTGCCGCGCGTTTGTTAACCGCGACCTTGATTAGCGTTCTGCACGTGTTGGTGTTTGCATCTGTGCTTGTTCTACTTCCTTGTTGTTTTATTTTTTGGTTTCGTGCTTCCTTGTAATTATTCTCGCGCAGTCTCGCCATGCCTTCGCATAAGCCTCCGGTGCGCCGTATGCAGGATGAGCTGCGGTGGGCAGCTAGCGCGCATGCGCTTATTACTCGTCCAGACAGGACGGCTAGCTTGCTCCACCGCCTTGAGCAGCTCCCTGCCAGACGAGCCCATTTTGAAGAGGCCTATTCGGAATTCCTTGCTACAGTGGAGGACGACGAGGCGCGAGAATCGGCCCAGAAGGACTACGAGCAGTTCTTCGAG
The DNA here is from genome assembly GCA_036785405.1 of Coenonympha arcania. Lineage (NCBI taxonomy): Eukaryota > Metazoa > Arthropoda > Insecta > Lepidoptera > Nymphalidae > Coenonympha > Coenonympha arcania. Next base: position 3,157,053 of record CM072063.1, on the reverse strand, counting down.
TTCACAGACGATGTGCTCGAGGCTGGGGCCAAAATGAATCGTGAGGCTCGAAAGAGCATTCTGTGCGAGTCGCCTCGCCCGCAGCAGCAGCCCGCCCTATTGGGTCGGCTGCCTACTTTGGACCTTCCACACTTTGGTGGGCGGCTTCAAGACTGGATGGGGTTCATCTCCATCTTCGACAGTCTAGTCCATACCCGCCGCGACCTATCCCCAGGCCAAAAAATGGCCTATTTGCGGACCTCCCTTCAAGGGGAGGCACTGGGGGTAGTCTGCCATTTGAAGTTGTCTGACGCCAGCTACTCCACGGCCAGAGAACTCCTCGAGAGGCGCTACGCCAATGTGCGCCGCCTTGCTGACGCGCACATGATGGAGTTAATATCCCTCCCGGTTTTGAAAGACCTAGCACGTCTCCGGGAGGTGATCATTGACCCAGTCGTGGTTGCTTGCAACGCCCTTCGACAACTTGACTTACCGGTGGATCAGTGGTCCTTCTGGCTTCTTCACCTGGTTCTGTCCCGCCTGCCTCTCGATCTGCGGATCCGATTTGAAGAGAGGTACGGCGGGGACGGGGCTAACTATATACCCCCGTTCAGTGACCTCTTAAAGTTCCTTGAGGAACAGAGCCGCCAGGTGGAGAATGCCGTGGCCTCGGGAACACCGGCAAAGGAGCCGGCTCGACCGACGCCACCTTCTAAACCCACGACTTCCACCAGGGGTTCCAAGCAGCCAGAATTAGCGCAGGAGACTGGACGCCGCCCAATTCTAAACTTTAGTGGTCTTGCTGCGACCGAGGTGACCCCCTGTCACTATTGCCGTGCTTCTACGCACACGACGACCGACTGCCCTAAATTCTTGGAGAGACCGCCCAAGTCACGTAGGGCCATCGCAAGGGAGCGCCGTTGGTGCTACTCTTGCTTAGGTGGGCACTTGCAACGCAACTGCCAGCACCAACGGCCTTGCCCACATTGTCAGGGCAACCACCTTCCTATTCTTTGCCTCGACCGCAATGGCGTCGGTAGGCAGGAGGTGGTTGAGCAGACACCCGGCAGGAGTGGAGTCTCCTCACCGGTCACAGGCCCAGCCGATAGACGGCGTGGTGACACTTTCAGTTCGGCCCCTGGTTTTGATAGGGCTTCACCCCCCCCTCGGGCGGGGGTGCAGCCCTCCAGGGGCGGGGGCGTTCCGCCCTCCGTCAACCCTGAGGGAGGTTTTGCCGTCGCTCAGCCTGATCCAAGGAGGTCCTCCCCTCCTCTGGCTGAATACCCCGGGCTGGAGCGACACCTCCCTCGATGGTCTGGACACCCCCCTCCGCACTACGTCGTCCCGCGGCTGTCGTACCAGGCCAGACCCCCTCAGACCAGGAGGGACGCTTGGGTGTGCCCTGGGGGCACCACACCTCTTGATGTGATAGAAGTTCCCCAAGAAGGCCCTTACGAGCGCCCAAGGCTAGAGGAGTTGCCCGAAAAGGGCAACTCCCGTTGACTTACTGCTGCCTTGGCTCCCACCACCGCCACCTCACCTGACAATTTGAACGACCATAAGCCGGTCTGCCAGACTGTACTTTTACCAACGGCTTTGGTCAGGGTGTTTAACCCGAAGGGTGAGTGGCTAATGGTACGCGCGCTGCTAGATCTCGGATCACAGCGCTGGATTGCGTCGTCGTGGTGGGTGAGCGCTTCAGGGCAAGTCTCATTGCACCTTGTCCTAGCTAAGTGCAAGGTTGCATCTATCAGGTCTCGTCTAACAATCTCTAAGTTGAACTTGTGGAGCCAACTATTGACCCGGTTACTAAACCACGTCCACGCTTCTTGGAAGTCTCTGGTAAACATGGTGGACGTTTTTGCGTGGTCGGACAGTGAGATTGTCCTGTGTTGGCTCCGGACTTCGGTCCATAATCTTGGCATTTTTAAATACTCATGCGGGTTGCAATACCCTCTCAGCCATTTGCAGCGTGAGTTTGGATTTGGCAGGCCGACGAACCATTCGAAGCGTGATCTTCAACTGTATTGCTTGCTATCGTTTGGAGGCATCCATTGCATAGCTTGTGCTGAGTGACCTGCCTGCGGACCGCGTAAAGGCTGCTCGACCTTTCGCTGGTGTTGGAACCAATTTGCCGGTCCTTTCTTAGTGAAGAGCTCTAACCTTAAGAATGCTCGGTCTTTTGAGGCCTACTTGTGCGTCCTTGGTTGCCTTGCAACCAAGGCAGTCCACTTGGGACTTGTCAGTGCCCTCAGCACGGAGGCGTTCGTGGCCACTCTGGGCCGCCTCGTGAGCCGTCGCGGCCTACCCGATTTGGTTCGGACAGACTGCTGGACTAATTATAAGGGAACCAATCGTTATTTGAAGGAGGTCGTCGACTTACTTGTTGAGAGCAAGCACTGTGTAGGCACCGCCATGTCTAGAATGGGAGATCTTGTTATGCTTAAAGAATCTAATCTACTCCCACTATTTTGCGTCGTGGACGCATTGTTAAACTGTTATTTGGATCGGATGGCGTTCCGCGGGTGGCCGAGGTATTTGTAGGGGACTCAGTATTGCAACGTGCCGTGGTCACGTTGTCCCAACGGCCTATTGATTAGCGAATCTACATTCTTAGATTCGGAGCGGGGGATTGTTTACGCGAGAGTAGCTGGCGCGAGCGCAGAGCCTATTGTGTTGTATTGAATCGTGTTCTCTCTCTCTAACCCGCGGAAGCCCTCATCCGCGCGTCTCGCTCACGCTTTGGTTACGGCGAGTTTTTTGTATCGAATCGTGCGCTCCCGCTCCAACTCGCGGAAACGCCAATCTTCCTATCCCGCTCGCGCATCGGTCGCCGAGATTTTTTATGCCTGCAATGACGCGGCGACTTCGGTGCGCTCCAGTATTAAGCACGACACGAGTCAGCTAGCAACAGCCGTGCGTGCGGCTGGGTTTTTTGCGGCGCCCTTTTGCCCCGGCGGTTTGTACCCCAAGAAACGTGCGTTTTGGGACCGCGTCAATTCTTATAGACAGTTTTTGTGGGGGCGCGACCTTTTGTGCGTATTCGTGAACTCATCTTGCGGACCCAGTCTGCTGTCGACCGACAAACTTAGCGGTTCCCCGCGCGTGGCTGACGTAATTTTGATCACGTGTCGTCTTTGAAACGCGTAGTCGCGAGACGTAAATTACTACGTTTGAGTAGCCACGTTTATATTTGCGCGGGTGTGTAGTTATGGAATATTTGCGCAACGGGACGTCCGTTTTTTGAGGCGCCTGAGTTGTTTTTTCGCGCCGCGGTTTTGTTTGCCCAGACCTGATTGTTTTGGGACCGCCTCGCCCTGCACTGTGATATCGCTGGGTTTTTGGACATTGCACGCGTGTTTGTGACATTGTGTAGTTGTTGTGCCGGCCTTTGTGAGTTCGCTACGCTCGCCGGATCTACCTAGTAACACGCGTGCCCAGCTGCGTTTAGCGGCGATAAAGTTCGCGGTAGTTAAGTAATTGTAGACCGCGCTGTCATTGACCGCTGACCTTGTGTGTCGTGAACCACGTACTTTATTTTATTCGCTTGAGTGTTTGTGGGAGTTGAAGCCAGCCTGAACGTTCGACATATTTTGACCGTCGCGTTCATTGTTGCGGGTTGCGACCCACTGTGCTGCTGCATTGAGCACTCCACTCATAGGAGGCGAACGAACGATTGGAGCTGTGTTCGTGTTTGACGTGTCTGGGAGCTGATTGGTGCAAAGGACCTACGGTTGCAAGCCCCACACACACACCTACACACCCCTTTACACTTTCACGTCACATACTGTCCCACATCCACTACAGGGGGCGTCGCATCGAGTATCGTCGCATGCATCAACCAGGTTAGTGGCCTTCTATTTTCCTTGTCTATGTCGAAGGCTGTCGCTGCCCGAGTTGACGATTGCCGTAGTAGTGCTAGTAAAAGCCGCCTGTTATTTCCACTGATCGGCTAGTGAGACTCGGATATTACTATCCGACTCGGATTGGATACCGTCATCCGTACTGATCACTGTAGTCTCACTAGTCGGTCCCCCCTCGACCTGTCCGGGCTCGTTCCTCTATGGGCCCGGGAACTCAGCCCTCGTCTGGACAGGCAAGGGGCCGTAACAATCTACTTAGTAGCTATTAATTGATTATGCACACAAAGTTGTTAGTTATCTCTTTATCTTACAATAGATTTCAGACACAGGCTTCAGATTAATGGCTTAAAGGTTTAGAGATTAATAAACGAGTAGGTAACATGTTTACGTGATTCCGGAACTGCCCGTGTTAGAATTTAAGACTGATATACGTAGGAAATTGGAAAACTAATGTTCAGGATGGTTTATGAAAATTATCTTTACAGATGTGTTTTTCCTTAATTTTCTTTTTCGTAACTCAGTAACCCTATTTCAAAATAACAATTATTCTCCGCGCGGCGAACCATGATCCCTATGACAGTTCGTTTAGTGATGGGTCGTGTATTTGGTCGTGTCGATATTTTTTTTTTAGACATAGGCGTGGCTTGCACTTAAGCCACGTTGGTAAACATGTTTTAAAAAATATTACAATTTGCATTTTTAATGTCCATTTTGTTGTTGTTGTATTCATTTATGATTTTTGGCATAGATTAAGTAGGTAAGTAAAACGAAAGTTTCCAACCTTGTTATTTTCTAATAATGCTTAACCCGGTAAACACGTTTTTGCTATACATTTTATTATGAAAATGAATACTCCCTACTTATTTATTTTGTCTGAAAAATTGTGCACTCGTTTCCATTACCGACATTTTTTTATCGATACTTGCCGCCCTAGTCGATAAACGTCACACGACGTAAGTTTTGCAGGACGTAAACATAAAATCAGATTGACATAACTTCTTGTAAATGTTAAGAATTGTTAAAAATATCAACGGAATATCATTACTAATGGTATAAAGCTACGTAAAATTTATAAATGGCATTTTTAGACACCCCAAATATGATCCCGATTTAATGGTGACGCCACTACAATGTTATATGGTGACATTAGCTGTCAGTGTCATAGGGATCACGGTTCGCTGCGCCTAGTTTAAGTACTGAAATAACAAAGTCTAAATATACAAAAGGTTTTATCTGAAATAAGGCTGGGTCTCAAATTGTCAGATCTGATAAATATTTATGATTCGACTAATAAAAACGATAGATAATCTATCACATCACCTATTATAGTAGAATAGTAAAAATAAAACAACTTCAATCAATTTCAATTTTAAAATGTGTATTTCATTAAATTACTTTATAAAGTTACTTTTAAAATTGCTTCTCAATTAATTTTAAAACAAATGACTCTACCAGTGTTTCGTAAACTAATGGTCCGTGGCTTGGAAAGAAACACCGAAAGAAAACCAATTAATGCCACTACCTTTTTTAAAAGAAATCATTTTACATTGTTATTTATTTACATTATTAATTAAACTATCTTATTCTACGTTACATAATATTATGTATACTTATCTTAATAACAGCACCAGACGACACATAGTATTTGATTCACTGTTTTGAACAGATTTAATCAACATTACTTGTACGACAATAGTATAAGTATTACTTTTAGACTCTCAACTTGTCACCTTAACAAAGTGATCTTAACCTTATGCTTTCTCAGCGCAGACTAAAACTGCCGTGTCTATTATGTCATAGTATTTAAATGTTTGCCCTTCTACGTGTAAAGTAGGTAACTTTGTTTACGTATATTTTGCTTCCAGAAAAAAGCAGCGTTTGCTTTAAAATAACATTTTGCTGGGAATTATTTTTAGACAAAAGACACCGACGTCGAGTTTAAAAACAAATCATAAATACACAGTAATTTTCGAATGTACAATATTTTTGCCTATTTTATCTTTTAGTTAAAAGTTTTGCAAATACGGTTTTATCTTTTTACGATCCCTGCTGCAACAAAAATAAAAGGAATGGTCCAAAACATTGTAAAGTTTTACAATGGCTGTACGTGAACATAATTTTATGGCTGTGAGAGTTGGTAGGTTTTAAGACTAATACCGAAAAGTTAACTCCCAAAAAGAAACATTATAATAATTATTTACATAATTTGATGTCAAACATACCTATAATATAACACGGCCATACTGACATGTACTTCGTTCTCGATTTACATGAAACAAATTTATGTATCTTAATAATAGAGAAATCAGGCAGAGAACTGCGTCACATAATACAGGAAACTATGGTTTTACTTACAAGTTGATTTCCTTCATACTAACTTGTACTGTAATTATAAATTCACGGAAGGGTTTTTCAAAATATATTTACATAATAATGCTACAACATTTACTTCACTTTTTTTTTTAACAATACTTCAGACAATGATAAACAAAAACATCTTTATTATTTCAGCTCTCTCAGCTAACATGTTCATCTCATTATTATCTCATATTATCTCTATTTCTGGTAAGATAAGCTTAGGTATCCTGATTTTATTTACAATGATTCGAAACATACACTATATAATATAACAATTCTTTTCTCCTTTTATGGTTTTACATACAATGTTTCATAACATTTATTTAATTTTTGCTGTTTCAGCCAATATATTTATACTTATTATATATTTCTACTTTTTATTTATTTATGGTGACGCTATGCAAAATACACTTTTTAAATATTATAGAGAACTTAAAACATATTAATTGTACGACTAATTACAGGTTGCACCAACATGCGTCAACGCAATAAAACTTTAACTAAACCTAAACCTTATTAACTAACTATTTGGTAATTTAAGTTACAAATGAAGTTGAAGATATGTAAGTTACAAATAGTCTAAATTAATGAAAACTTTTGTGAATAAAAGTTGTTCACTATATTTAATAGATATTCTGCATCAAAATTACCAAAACAACGAAAAGTCTTATGATAATTTCCATTAAAAAAATACAGTTTATTTCGATTCCAGTGCTATATTAAGTATAAACACCACTAAAAGTAATTAAAGAGAATCTCTCATTGACTTTAAAACACATCTATTAAAAGTTTTTTTTTTTTATAAAAAAAGGACAATACAAGGACATCGCCTTATCATGGAAAACATTTTATTTAAAATAAATGAAAACGGAACCACTATTTCCTGACTATATCAGTGCCAGTAAATAAGTCATACAAAATGTAAACCACAAGTAACATGACAATTTCTTATTGATTTTTGCTAACAACGCCCTTGTTACATGTACATGTTATTACTATTCTTAAAGTTAGCAAAACAGTGTCAGTCAAGATCAGTGTCATATGTCAGATGCTAAGTATGCCGTGGAAATTCGACGAACGTGCAATACGTGTCTCAACAGCATCTTACTCACAGACGCTGAATCAAAATCAGCCATGAGTAAAGATCCTGATTCACTTGGCCTACTCGTCAGTCTACAGTCTCGTCCGTCACCCACCATATCCCTTTGGTGGTATTCACCCATCAAAACATTGACGGTATACTCACTCTGCAAGTGATATCAGTCTACAGTCTAGTCCGTCACCCACCATATCCCATTGGTGGTATTCACCCATCAAAACATTGACGGTATACTCACTCTGCAAGTGATATCAGTCTACAGTCTAGTCCGTCACCCACCATATCCCATTGGTGGTATTCACCCATCAAAACATTGACGGTATACTCACTCTGCAAGTGATATCTATAACACCCAGTATAACTCGTATTCTCTTTAACGCCCATCAACTCATTGATGCTATAAAACAATCACTTACATGTGATACTCTCATCTCTTGCCACTCGCAAGACGTGATATTATATCAAGTCATATTATATCAATATCAACTCCCACCCACAATGGTGGTATAAATTATATTTAGTTATTATCAGATAATGTCAAAGTAAAAGTAAAAGGCAAATCAATAACGAATATTTAAATTGTACTTATTTAAAAAAAAGATTTTTTTTTTTAATTTCTCTCGCTTAAACACATACAGAGTAGGTTAGGGTCCAGTTTCATGGCAGAAATCTCAAACCACATTACATAATGATCAATGTAACAAAACATTAAATCTGCCATTGCACCACTAATAAGAAAACTCAGGATATGGACATCAGAACGATTTACGTAATCCTTTTTCGTACAATCAAACAGCAGCGCCATCTGTCAAAATTCTATAGGTGGCTGCTGAGCGAACTACAGCGTGGCCTTACTATTGGTGGCAAAACAAGCATTTTTTTTGGCACGATTAACTGGCGAATTTTTTTCGCACAGTCCGCCCTGTTCAGGGTACATGTCTATTCGCACAAAAGGAGAATGCCAAAGGTGGTATCAAGTTTTCTCTTGAACCAAAACTAAAACTGGCAATTTGTTTTTCATATCCGGAATTTAATTTTGCACATAAAAATACTTTCTTTTCAATGTATATTCCCCATCATACAGATCTTATTAAGAAGTACTACGTGTTTAATTGCCTACAACTTTGAAGTTCGAATGTTAATCAAAAAAATAATGCTCGTAGGAGTTAATGTGGAAACCGTAGTCTATAAAAAATAAAGTTTGGATTTGATTCAGCTTGACACGGGATTTCATACCTCCATGGTCATTATCCTTTTATGGCCACGCCATATTTTCTGTGTATTCTTTTCTTTCGCAAATGATGACTTTATTGATTTATATGTTGACTCAACTTTATAGCATCACACAATATAAATCCATCATTATACATATTATATTCAAACTTATTAAACCGACATTAATGTTGTATTGGTGGACGTTGTATTATGTATAGTGACCTAAGGAGTTTTTAAATAAAACCGCGCTTTGTGTAAGTGATAAGTGTGTGATTGGATATAAAAATCTGTTTATCATTTAGATGATATTTCTGCAAATTCATTTTATACGTTATCTGATGGGTCACGACTAGCAACAGTTGTACCATTTTCTATAATATCACAGCCATTCAAATCATAAGTTCAAGGGAAATTTTTATAAGAAAAAAAAAATATTAATACCTTTTGCTATTTTTTGTATAGTTTGTTTCAATTTTGAGCTATCTTATACTATATCTTTATATTATTATACAGACTTGAAGTTAACCTATAAAAACCACATTAAAATATAAATAAGCAACCTAATTTACATGCCGTAAAGTAGTACAATTGTTTGCATTTATCTAAGTTTACTTTGAAAGTACATATTGTTGTTAAAATATACTAAATCAATACCTATATTATTTTTTTACATGACTGTAATTTTTATATCTAATTAGAAGAAAGGCTTATGTTATAAAAAAATGCATTTACTCTTATAGTAAACAAGATGTACTTATTTATCCATTTTCGGTGGAATTTTATGTCTTTACAGCCTTTACAGCTACCGTGCTTCTAATTAAAGTATTATCAAAAAAAAAACTATTGCTTAAGAAAACAAGTAACCGTTCGGCCAGTCTTGACATATAAAACGTCAACTTTTTTTTCTATATTTTTAAGATGGTTTCTCTTGGTATATATGACTACGTTATCTTCATTTCGTATTTGTCTCAATTTCGTATTCTCGTCAGAGACAAGTTTTCCATTATAAAATTATAATTTAACAAACTTTCTATTAAATATTCATTAACGTAACGTGTGTTATGTAAGGTATTAATTATGTTTGTGTTGTTAAAGGTGTTGTGCTGTGTTTGAAGATTTTATGCTGTGTTATTAAAAGAAGTTTCTGAGCTAAAAACACTATACTTTTCAATATAAGACTTTTACTGATTACTTGAGTTAGTTCAATCGAACTTCATGTATACTGGCTTTTTTTTTATTTAAAACCTAACCAGCCACAATTAGTGTGCAACGCATTATCCTATTCCTATGAAATGTCTTACTTTTTCTCTTTAGAACAAACGTTTCCACAATACAGTATTCTACAAATAAAAACAATCTCGCAGTGTCTAGCAAGATGAAAACATTAACAACGTTTTTTTTTTTGTAATGACCAAAGCCAACTCTAATTTAATAGTTTGTTAGTCATTCTATTAGTATGAATAATCCCATTATTGAGCTTATTTTAATGCCAATAAAAATCGATACAGTCTCATTCTTACCTACTCTATTAACCACAAATTGGTTTATAAAATAAAACTTTAATAAAGCTCGTATTAGAAATGTTTTAACTGAAATGGGAATTATAACTGAAAAGGATTTATTAATTTTAAGTGAAATTATTTGTAAGTATTTAAAGTTTATTTATTGATTTATGGCTTTTACTGGCACCAAATACTTATCTCAGACTGGCTAACAACTAGACTTCGTATTGTAAAAGAATTATGAGATTATATAGTACCGACAACTAATATTTCTGTGGTGAATAGCTCCTCTTTTCAAATACCTATATATAAAAATGTTCATTCGCAATGTTAGCTTGCAATCTCAAATAAATATGATCAAAAAATTAAGATGATTTATTATTCTCAGCATATTTTTAATAACTTAACGAACTCCAAAAGTTTTCTTAAAATTCATGTCCAACCACTTAAGAAGCTTCTTAGCACAACAACTAAAAACCCTTAACCGAATTGCATTTGTCATGTAACGGGACAAAAACAAATTTCAAAGAAAAAAAATTAAGCAATTTTCCGTGTTACTTCAATTAAGTATTTGGTCCACATATGATTGTATTGGAATTGTGTATCGTTTTAAGCAAGAACTGCAAAAAAAAAAGCATATTTTTCTACAGCCTCATTAACAACAAGGATACTCTTATTTTTTTTTATATATCATAATCAAATCAATTCAAACCATTTAAAACCTTTACTTTAGTTGCAAATTAATTAAATTGTTTATTTTTTCACATATGCACATTTTACAGGCATTTATGAAATATCAGACTCTACAACAGAAACTTTACGTTCGGAAAACGGTTTTACATTGGAAAGAACAGGCAAAAACTCGGCAATATCGAATAGTTGCTCTAGACTTAATATGTCGTATGTTTATAATTTTAAAGATGCTTTAGTGAATTTCAAATTCAAAACTAAGCTTTTACTTTTACCTTGCCATTAAGTTAACAATATAAACCGTTCAATACACAAGTTTTTTTTTTATAAAACCTTTTGAATAGCTACCGCGTTACGTAATTTCCAAGAAGCGATGGTCGTTGGCCTTCCACAACACTCAAAGAGTCCGGTAAACTGAGTCTTTTGAAGCAGTAGGTTTTTGACTGCAGCATTATGTAGTTCCAAGGAGCTGCGATTGATCGGGGGCCATTCACATCGAAGCAGTAGATGTATTAAATCTGAAACATGTTTTAAACACATATTAGATTCATCGGGGCTTTTGGAAAACGATCCCACTTCTGATGTTAGAATTTAAGACTGATATACGTAGGAAATTGGAAAACTAATGTTCAGGATGGTTTATGAAAATTATCTTTACAGATGTGTTTTTCCTTAATTTTCTTTTTCGTAACTCAGTAACCCTATTTCAAAATAACAATTAAGTACTGAAATAACAAAGTCTAAAAATACAAAAGGTTTTATCTGAAATAAGGCTGGGTCTCAAATTGTCAGATCTGATAAATATTTATGATTCGACTAATAAAAACGATAGATAATCTATCACATCACCTATTATAGTAGAATAGTAAAAATAAAACAACTTCAATCAATTTCAATTTTAAAATGTGTATTTCATTAAATTACTTTATAAAGTTACTTTTAAAATTGCTTCTCAATTAATTTTAAAACAAATGACTCTACCAGTGTTTCGTAAACTAATGGTCCGTGGCTTGGAAAGAAACACCGAAAGAAAACCAATTAATGCCACTACCTTTTTTAAAAGAAATCATTTTACATTGTTATTTATTTACATTATTAATTAAACTATCTTATTCTACGTTACATAATATTATGTATACTTATCTTAATAACAGCACCAGACGACACATAGTATTTGATTCACTGTTTTGAATAGATTTAATCAACATTACTTGTACGACAATAGTATAAGTATTACTTTTAGACTCTCAACTTGTCACCTTAACAAAGTGATCTTAACCTTATGCTTTCTCAGCGCAGACTAAAACTGCCGTGTCTATTATGTCATAGTATTTAAATGTTTGCCCTTCTACGTGTAAAGTAGGTAACTTTGTTTACGTATATTTTGCTTCCAGAAAAAAGCAGCGTTTGCTTTAAAATAACATTTTGCTGGGAATTATTTTTAGACAAAAGACACCGACGTCGAGTTTAAAAACAAATCATAAATACACAGTAATTTTCGAATGTACAATATTTTTGCCTATTGTATCTTTTAGTTAAAAGTTTTGCAAATACGGTTTTATCTTTTTACGATCCCTGCTGCAACAAAAATAAAAGGAATGGTCCAAAACATTGTAAAGTTTTACAATGGCTGTACGTGAACATAATTTTATGGCTGTGAGTTGGTAGGTTTTAAGACTAATACCGAAAAGTTAACTCCCAAAAAGAAACATTATAATAATTATTTACATAATTTGATGTCAAACATACCTATAATATAACACCCGCGACACTGCATGGATATTTTATTACGCCCGCGCCTTATGCAATTAAACAAATAAAGTACAAATTGACTCATTTATTCGTTCTCAGTCATTAACCGATCTCTGCAATCATTCCTATGTTCTTAATTCTGTGTACACTACTGTATAAATATACCTAAGTAATCATTTGCTCAGTGTCATACGACCCTTGAAACCGTGTACTAACCGTGTTCAAAGCGATCTAGCGCACGCGCTTACAATAATTATTTATTATAAATAATAATAATAGTCTTATAAATATTTCCTTTTATATAAAAGCTATTGAAACATATTTTGTTCACACGAAAAGAATAAATGGACAATCCCGAATTGTATCAAGATAACAACACGTTGCAGAGAAGAGACGCTCAAGAATGTTTAGAAGAGAACGTGAAAAAAATGAAATGGAAAAACGACGGCGATACGATCATCGATATAGGATGCGGGGACGGTAGCGTGACGAGCAGTATACTGAAAAAGTTTTTGCCCTACAATTACAAGAAGCTCGTAGGCTGCGATATAAGCGAGGAAATGGCCCAGTTCGCGAACGCCCACCACGCCACTGACCGCACCAGCTTCACGGTGCTCGACATAGCCGGACACTTGCCCGACGAGCTGCGAGGAAACTTCGACCACGCGTTTTCGTTTTACACGCTTCATTGGGTAAAGGATCAGGAGTAAGTGAATTTTAATCTTCTGTAATATAATCTTTTTCTCTAATATATAAAATTCTTTCGCCAATCTTTGTTACCAAACTCTTCCAAAACGGCTCGACCGATTGTTATGAAATTATCAGTGTATGATCACTGGGTCTAAGAGTAAGTTGTTAACTATTTTTAAGTCCCTGTGTAAGAAAAAAATTATATTATGTCAAAACAATGTTTGCCTTATCAGCTAGTAAGTATTACATATGTCACGGGTAATATGTTAGTATCACCCAAACGTTTTGGGTAAAGTCCGAATAATACGTAAAATAAATTTTAATTCTGAATTCACACATACTACCTAGGTTTACCCAACTTTGGATAGTGTTAGGTTACGTTACGTTAGGTAAAGCAAATTTAATTTAATTTAATATAAGAAATACTCGCTGTTTTGTAATTTTCCGAAGGCAAAATGAAACGGCGACGTCTCGGCGCTGCGGGAAGTGCAGCCCCTTCGCCCTTGCTACATACCTGCACTGGTCCCTATTTTAGAGCTGTCATAGATCTGTATACTTATTATGCATCATGTAGGCGCGGCACATTAGTAATTGACATGCAAGTTTTTAAGGCGACTATATCCCAGCACTTTAGGCATTTATCGCTCGCTCAGACCCCGCGCTACGATACCTACCGATCATTGCCGTAAGTCGCGCAGTTCAAATGAACTCCGTGACCCTATATCATAAATATTTGCGTCACAGTTGAAATGTTACAGTTGGACTATTTACATTATAATTCGCTTCACGAAATATATGCGGAAGTTGCGTTTTTACCTATATTTTGATTTTTTAATGGTAATCGAAATCTCAACAGAGGTATATTTTATATAAATCAGTTATTGCTGTATGTTTGTCTCGCTAAAACTCAAGAACGGCTGGACCGATTTAGCTGATTTTGTTTTTTAAATACTAGTCGTAGTCTAGGAAAGATTTAAACGGTGAGTACCTATATAGCTGCTTGTGCTGATTCACTGACTCACTCACTGATTGATCACCTCTCCTGAACAATTTTGTATGAAAAAAATTTTTTTTTCAAGTACTGTTTCGTATTTAAGGGAAAAATTCATTCAGAGGGAATAACTACGGAGAGAGCTGATGATTGAGAATTTCGAAGACGGGTAAAGAGCACAGCCAAGAGTATTGCAGATAGGTGGGGGGTGCTAGACCAAATGTCATTTGAAACGTCATTCAGTTGGCAGTGAGCTAAAAAAATTAAAAATGGCGCGATTCAAAATGCCCGCCATATGAATTTCGTCGGTATCTCGGATGTGTGGATGTGGTATATGTTTTCTCTGAGAATCCTCCAAAAAACCGCATCAAAGTACTACATGTTGCACAACTTTTCAATAGTCTCTTCAATATTCCCTATACATTTTCTATGGAAAATAAATTCCGCAATTTTTAATTTTTCTCTATCCATCGAATAGACCTTCGAGTCCTGATCACTTCTTGTCAAGAAACCGTTCTTCCATCTATTATACTTTCCGAAATATCGACGAAATTCAAATGGCGGCCATTTTGAATCCGCCATTTTGATTTTTTTTGACGACGTTTGGTGACGTTTCGAATGACATTTGGTCGAGCAAGCCCCACCTATCTTCGATACCTTGGCCGTGCTCTTCACCCGTCTCCGAAATCCTCAATCATCAGCTCTCTCCATATTTTTGTTCTTAATGAATTTTTCCATTGTATATGACAGTATACGTCAAAAAATTTTTTTTCATACAAAATTGTTCAGGAGAGGTGATCAATGAGTCAGTGAATCAGCACGACCAGCTATATATATAATAACTAGTTTTTCGCGTGGGGGCGCGGCCCGCTAAAGCGGACCGCGTAACTGCTTGTAGCAATTTACGTGGTCGGTCATATTCGGATTTAGCAAAAATTTGTAGGTAGGTACCCAATCGCCATACAATTTAGTATGAAAAAAAATATTCCGCCATTTTGAATTTTTTTTCTTGTCACTATATAGATATCCCCATTTCGATCATCTTTTGCTAAGAAACCACTTTTCCAACTGTCATAACCTCCGAGATAGAGACCAACAAAATTTGTATGGCGGCCATGTTTTTTCCGCCATTTTGAATTTTTTTCCAGCTCATTGGTAATTGGACGAGGTTTCAAATGACATTTGGTCGAGCACCCCCAACCTATCTCCAATACCTTTAGCGTGCTCTTCACCCGTCTCCAAGATCCTCAATCATCAGCTCTCTCCATTGTGTCCCCGAAAGAAATAGTTCTCCTCTTTACGAAAGTGTTTGTGAAAAAAATTTTTTTCATATAAAATTTTACAGGAGAAAATTTTGCGAAAATCTCGGCCGCCATCTTGTTTTTCCAAAATTTTCCATTTTTTCTATTAATCGTTTACTAATATCTACAATCATTGCTAGTTTGAACGAAATCGGTCGGAAAACAAAAAAGTAACAGAAATCACGTCGGCCGCCATCTTGTTTTTCTGAAATGTCATAATTTTTCCCTACTCGAATTCTGCACCCAAACACATCCTCCATACATCATTATATCGTTTTCCGTCTCCTTCTAGGTCTCTTCCATGGATTTTTTATGAAAAAAAAATTCCGCCATTTTGAATTTTTTTTCTTGTCACTAAATAGATATCCCCATTTCGATCATCTTTTGCAATGAAACCACTTTTCCACCTGTCATACCCTCCAAGATAGAGACCAACAAAATTTGTATGGCGGCCATGTTTTTTCCGCCATTTTGAATTTTTTTTCAGCTCATTGGTAATTGGACGAGGTTTCAAATGACATTTGGTCGAGCACCCTCCACCTATCTCCAATACCTTTAGCGTGCTCTTCACCCGTCTCCAAGATCCTCAATCATCAGCTCTCTTCATACTGTCCCCGAAAGAAATAGTTCTCCTCTTTACGAAAAAGTTTGTGAAAAAAAAATTTTTCATACAAAATTTTACAGGAGAAAATTTTGCGAAAATCTCGGCCGCCATCTTGTTTTTCCAAAATTTTCCATTTTTTCTATTAATCGTTTACCAATATCTACAATCTTTGCGAGTTTAAACGAAATCGGTCGGAAAACAAAAAAGTTACAGAAATCACGTCGGCCGCCATCTTGTTTTTCGGAAATGTCAGATTTTTCCCATACTCGACTCCCGCACCCGAACACATCCCCCATACATCATTATATCGTTTTCAGTCTCCTTCTGGGAGAACAATTGTATCAATCAGTGAGTCAGTGAGTGAGTGGTAATCGAGCTATATATATTACTAGTTTTTCGCGTGGGGGCGCGGCCCGCTAAAGCGGACCGCGTAACTGCTTGTAGCAATTTGCGTGGTCGGTCATACTCGGATTTAGCAAAAATTAGTAGGTAGGTACCCAATCGCCATACAATTTAGTATGAAAAAAAAATGTTCCTCCATTTTGAATTTTTTTTTCTTTTCAATAGATAGACCTCTTCGTCCAGATTATGTTTTGCTAAGAAACCACTTTTCTATCATTCATACATTCTGAGATAGACATCGACGAAATTTGTATGGCGGCCATCTTTTTTTCGCCATTTTGAATTTTTTTTCAGCGCATTGGCAATTGCACGAGGTTTCGAATCACATTTGGTCGAGCACCCCCCACCTGTCTTCAATATCCTGGCTGAGCCCTTCACCCGTCTCCGAAATCCTCAATCATCAGCTCTCTCCATTCTATCCCCGAAAGAAATAATTTTCTTCTTTACGAAAGTGTTTGTGAAAAAAAATTTTTTCATACAAAATTTTACAGGAGAGAATTTTGCGAAAATATCGGCCGCCATTTTGTTTTCCCAAATTTTTCCACATTTTCTGTTAATCGTTTACCAAGTCCTACATTCCTTGCGAGTTTGAACGAAATTGATTGGAAAACAAAAAAGTTACAGAAATCACGTCGGCCGCCATCTTGTTTTTCGGAAATGTTATATTTTCCCCCTACTCGAATCCCGTACCCAAACACATCCCATAAACATCATATTATCGTTTTCCGTCTCCTTCTAGGTCTCTTCCATACATTTTTTATGAAAAAAAAATTCCGCCATTTTGAATTTTTTTTCTTTTCACTAAATAGATATCCCCGTTTCGATCATCTTTTGCCATGAAACCACTTTTCCAACGGTCATACCCTCCGAGATAGAGACCAACAAAATTTGTATGGCGGCCATGTTTTTTCCGCCATTTTGAATTTTTTTTCAGCTCATTGGTAATTGGACGAGATTTCAAATGACATTTGGTCGAGCACCCCCCACCTATCTCCAATACCTTTAGCGTGCTCTTCACCCGTCTCCAAGATCCTCAATCATCAGCTCTCTCCATACTGTCCCCGAAAGAAATAGTTCTCCTCTTTACGAAAGTGTTTGTGAAAAAAAAATTTTTCATACAAATTTTTACAGGAGAAAATTTTGCGAAACTCTCGGCCGCCATCTTGTTTTTCCAAAATTTTCCATTTTTTCTTTTAATCGTTTACTAATATCTACAATCGTTGCGAGTTTGAACGAAATCGGTTGGAAAACAAAAAAGTTACAGAAATCACGTCGGCCGCCATCTTGTTTTTCTGAAATGTCATAATTTTTCCCTACTCGGCTCCCGCACCCGAACATATCCCCTATACATCATTATATCGTTTTCAGTCTCCTTCTGGGAGAACAATTATGTCAATGAGTGAGTCAGTCAGTGAGTGAGTCAGTGAGTGGTAATCGAGCTATATATATTATAATAATAATAGTTATAGTAATTGACTAGTAGGGCGCATGGGGGCGCGGGCCACATGTGGCCCGCGTGCTGTCTTCCCCCGCTATTTGCCTTACAACGTAAGTCTCAACATTCTCCATACATTTTTTATGAAAAAAATAAATTCCGCCATTTTGAATTTTTTTCTGTCCTTTGAATAGACCTTTGGGTCCTGATCACTTCTTGTCAAGAAATCGTTCTTCCATCTTTTATACTCTTCGAGATATTGGCGAGATTCGTTTGGCGGCCATTTTGAATTCGCAATTTTGAAAATTTTTCAGCTCACTGCCAATTGGATGACGTTTCAAATGACATTTGGCTTGTACATGACAGTATACGTCAATAAATGTACTAGTAGGCCACGGGTTGTCTTCCGGCCTATAAAAGAATCATCGCTGACCTCTTAAATATTCCCATACTTATCTATGGAAAAAACTAATTCCGCCATTTTGAAATTTTTTTCTATCCATTAAATAGACCTTCGGGTCTTGATCACCTCTTGTCAAGAAACCGTTCTTCCATCTTTTATACTTTCCGAGATACCGACGAAATTCGTTTGGCGGCCATTTTGAATCCGCCATTTTGAAATTTTGAAAGGTCTCGGGTTCCGCGGGTTTGTGCTCCTTAATATTATTATATTTGTATTTTTCTAAAAACTTATTAGTAGGTAGGTGAGGTATTTCTATTTAGTAGGAACCAATCTAGGGGTTGGAAGTTCAGAAATATCTCCCACGCAGTTTTTAAATTTCTATTGACCGCCATGTCCAAAATAAAGTCGATAGGATATTATAATATCATGTATTCATGAGAAACTCAGTTTAGCCAAACAAAAAAAATCTCGTCTCCCTTACTGACTGTATATAGGTATAAACTGTGGTTACGCGTGATGGTATTTGCACGTGGTGGAATTTATTTACTCTACCTACCTAATTTTCTTAGTTCGTATCAGATTTTCTTTGGAGCTTTTGAGGGCCAGGTATTTTGAAAAACTCAAGAAACACTTACCATATTTTAATTTTATTACTAAATGTAGTAAGAGAATTTATTTACAAATAATTAAAAAATAAATAATTTTAGCGCGAAAGGAGCGTGAGTCGTGAAAACTTGCGCAGGTCCTTCTCGTATAGAGGCTCGTGAGCCACTGAAGTACATCGCTTATTCGATGCGTTAGATCATTTTATGACTTCTGTTAGGCGAAATTTCGCAGCAATTTTTTTATTTAAAATCTGTCTTTCCAATAAATAGGTAATACAATGAGCTTACTTTACGTATAATTTTTATGAAATTTGGTCTGAAGCTTTGGAAATGCCATTAGAAAAATGAACAAAAACGACCTGTTTTCAAAAATTTTTATGATCGAGGCAAGTTTAACTTATCGTGTTTTCATGAGTACATTAAAGAGATAAGGCATGTATCTTTAATATTTATTTTTAACAGTGAAAAAAAACTATTTTTTCATGATTTTGAATTGGTTTGAAAAGTGGCGTAGTCGCTAAAAACCGGGATAATGGGCCGTTAATTTATTTTTTAAATAAATATATACGGGACATTTTACACGTCGCAATCTAGCCCCAAAGTAAGCGATAGCTTGTGTTATGGGTGCTAGATGACTGATAAATATACATACATACTAATATAGATATGTAATAATAATGAATATAATAATATAATGAAAAACACCCAGACACTGGAAAACATTCATGCTCATCACTCAAACATTTATCAGTAGTGGGAATCGAACCCACGACCTCCGGCGCAGACGGCAGGTTCGCTACCACTACGCCATTCGGTCGTCGTCATTTAAGTTATTATTCTAACACTACCCAGTAATCATGGGATTAGAGAGGTAGGTTAGTTAATAGAGTAAGTCAATCTCAAATTAAAACTTATTTTTATTACTATGCAGACATTACCCACAAGCCTTGGGTAGTACTAAATAAACCCGGGTGAATCTAAGTTTATTTCAACTCTTTACTTTATACCCGTAACATATTATACACCAATGATCTTCTGCAGTATTTTTTACCTCATATATTTTCACCTTTTTGTGGGTTCTATAATTTATTGCACAATAAATATAAACTCTACCGAACCGATTTGTCTGTAATTTGTAACTAAGACAGCTCATACCCTAGTTTCAAACACAATTCATCTACAAGTGGAAAATTAAAAAAAATTAAAACATCCACGACTTTTGCAGACTTGTAATTGAAAAAGGATTAAATAATTTTTTTTGAAATCCCCGACTAAAGGAAAGTAAGAACTAAGAACCTATCAGTATAATTACAAATCCATTCCCTAGCACAACTAGAAATAACATTAAAACAGAGAATTTCCCTTCCAAGTCATAAAGATACGTTTATTGTGGCGCCCCTTGCTGTTCAATCACCAGAACAATTATCTACGAAGCATTGTCAATGACTCACTAATATTTTATATAAAACTGTATCCAAATCGGTTGAGTTGTTTTTGTAATAATTGGGAACATTCGTTTGCACTGTAAATGTTTTTTATGGCGCCCCCTGGTGATCGATGTTCGTAACAACTATCTAAGAACCATTGCCGTTGAATACCAAACATTATACAGAAAACTGCATCTAAATCGGTCAAGCCGTTTTTGAAATAAATGGGAAAATTCGTTTGCAATATAAATGTTTTTATGGCGCCCCCTGGTGATCGGTGTTCGTAACAACTATCTAAAAACCATTGCCGTTGAATACCAAACATTATACAGAAAACTTCCTAAATAGGTCAAGCCGTTTTTGAAATAAATGGGAACATCGATGTGCACAAACAAACAAACAAAAATATTTTTGCATTATTGGTTTTTGTGAACAATTTAACATACAAACA
This sequence comes from Coenonympha arcania, assembly GCA_036785405.1. Classification (NCBI taxonomy): domain Eukaryota; kingdom Metazoa; phylum Arthropoda; class Insecta; order Lepidoptera; family Nymphalidae; genus Coenonympha; species Coenonympha arcania. The sequence continues at coordinate 3,136,286 of CM072063.1, read as the reverse complement.
AACATAAAATCTTTTTAATAGAGTAATGTACAAACGGTCTCTCGCCCTAAACGCATATACCCGTACTCCGTTCCGTCGTGGGTAAAAAATTAAAAATACGAAATTTACGCGAGCGAAATTAACAGCTACGTACGAGTTTCGTCCAATTTTCAATTCTATCACTTATTTTCAGGACTGCGTTTACCAACATCTACAAGATGCTAGCGGATGGGGGCGATTGCTTACTAGCATTCTTGGGAAGCACGTCGTATTTTGAAGTTTATAAAATTATGGCCCGAAATCCCAGGTGGAGCCACTGTGTGAAAGACCTCGACAGCTGCATTGCACCGTACTATGTTTTACAGGTATAACGTAATCAGGGTTCTTAAAGTAGTGACTCTAAGTAGGTACTAATTAAGTTTTGCGACAATGCAGGACCTACGAGTATAATATCAATGGTGAATATAATATGAGGAGAGAGAACAAGTTCGTTTGAAGTGATGGGTTCAAGTTTGTTTTTATGTTATTTAGTCGGTCGCCGGTCCTTGCAAATACTGACCTACGTACCTATTGAAGAGCTCTTAAAATGCAATTTAAGATAACGTAGCTGTTGTTGTCCTGCTATAAGGCCTATAAGTGTTCACTTATAGCTAATTGTATACAAATACAATTTTACAGTCGTAAATACTAAATATCAGGGTAGGTGCTGTCAAGACCTGGAAGCTATGGTCAAGTAACATTTCTAACATTTCTCTTTTGTTCGTAGGATCCTGAGCAGGAAATAAGAATGATGATGACCAGGATTGGCTTTACTAATGCTGAAGTCAAATGTATAGAAAAGACCTTTCCATTTACTAGCTTGGAGGAGATAAAAAGTAAGTTACAAACATACAATCCTACTTTTTTATAATTATTTTAAAAGCTTATGTTTGGATTTTATAAGGATTGTGGTCCTAGATGCTCTGATGATTTATTTCAAAGTAACACATTTTTATTTATGTTTATTAATGGGGATTAATGGAGATAAGATGCATAGAATAATATGGGTAGATCATGGGAATAAGATGGGTAGATCATCTGTTTTCTCTTTTGCGCGTTGAGACGTTTCCACTAAACATAAGGCAGTCATTACCTACATTTCTAGTTCTGGCCAAAAACTCCAGACATTTGGCTAAAATTCAGTCATTTCCCGGAACAGCAGGTATTCGAATATAGGTTGTCAATGATTTTTTTTTAATTTATCATTTATCCGTTTATCACAAAAAAACACATAAAAATGACTTCTTGGTTCCGGACACTTTTTGGCAACCCATTGCGGCAACTCCCGGGTGCCCTCTAAACTAGAATAAATCTGGGGAAAACCCGTACGCATGGCAGCCCTACCTAAGCATATGAGTACCATTCCATTTTTATTAATATTCAAAAAACATAACTTTTGCCGCAAATACCTGTCTACCTAAATACCAGATAAATCTTCTCATTTTAAAACTGCTACTCTACTCTAATGTGATGATTACGACCCCCACTTGCAATTTTCTGAACGCTAATAAGTACATATTTCTAAATTTCTTTCACAGATTTTATTGCCTCAGTAAACTTCTTCAAAATACCTCCTGCAGAGTTGGAAGCTTATAAAGAAGACTTTGTAAAAATTTATGAAGAAATGCAGCGACAGCGCACCGATTACGTTAGCGTCAATCATTTTAATATAACATTTACTTATAGCCTTCTCGTTGTTTATGGCAAAAAGTAATGTAAATAAGCGTTTGTTGTTTAAATTTTTTTTATTACATAGCAAAGTAACATCTAAAACAGACATTTTATTAGCAGATCGCCTTTTGACCCACTACACTTTTCCTTACGCGTCACTCCCACTCTCTGTAGAGTAGGTTCTGAAAGAAATCTCATAAGCTTATGCATAAGCTGCTCTCCGCTCATTATTATATCTTCGCGAACTCCTACTAATTCATAATAGTAACTTACTACTACCCAAATAAAAATTGTAATTCTACCTAGATATTATAACTGACTGATGGTAAAATATGAAAGTTTTTAATTTCGAAATAAAGTTTTAAATGTGAAACATTACAGGTGCTATCCTTTTCACACTGTTCCCTATGGAAAAAGATAGCACTATTTTAAATTGGATTAATTTAGAGATTTTGAACAACTGAATCGTCCACCTTATCTATTATTCATATTTTATTGAAAGTTTTTACTGACATCCTTCTGTAATAAACTATTCTAATTAATTCTGTGAACATACAGTATCCTTAACCCAATTCCAGGATCTATCAGCAATACTTACAGGGTTGTTTGTTGATTCATATCCCTGAATAGGTATTAAAATAATAATTAAATCGTGATTCATTATTAAATTAGTACTTATTATATTATTAGATAACCGTTAGAAACATTAAATTCCTCTGATTAGATACTTAATGATTTATTTATCATTGATGGAATGATTGAGGAATGGTAAATGAAATAAGAGATGAATTCTATGATTAATTACTATATAATTACCTAGAATGAACTACAAGCGGATATGAAATCGGAACAACTTTATTACTAAACCGTGAAAACTAAAGAGGCTAATTAACAGCTATCCTACCATAAATTTTAACTTATTTAGTATATTATATCTACATTTAAAGTTGAGCGCCAGGAGGGACTTTACATAGGTGTTTATTGAGGGTTCTCTTCCACACCGAACAAGGCTAGACTTCCAGTCGTCTCAGGGTATCTAATAGATGTGTCACATAATAGTGCAGAAAAGGGATGTCCATCCGTGCTTGGAGGAAAATGGAAAAACGACGGTGATACGGTCGTCGATATACAATGCGGGGATGGAAGCGTGACGAGCTGTATACTGAAAAAGTTTTTGCCCTACAATTACAAGAAGCTCGTAAGCTGCGATGTAAGCGAGGAAATGGTCCAGTTTGCGAACGCCCACCGCGCCACTGACCGCACCAGCTTCACGGTGCTCAACATAGCCGGACACTTGCCCGACGAGCTGCGAGGAAACTTCGACCACGCGTTTTCCTTTTACACGCTTCATTGGATAATACAAAATATGTACATTTTAAATTTCTCATATATCAATAATTAATCTAAATTAATTTTATTGACTGCTTAATTGTAATATTTACATAAGTAAAAGTGGCCCAACATAAACAGAATCACAGAGGATTTTTATTTTAATTAAAAAATACTTAAAGAAATTAAGTGACAAAAAAGGCTTTGTCTTGCAATTCACGTAGAAAAACGGTGAGTGAAAAAGTAGGTTTGGGGCATTGACTAAATATAAATGTTCGGATCATAAAGATAAGATAGGATAATTAAAAAAATTGGTCAAGTGCGAGTCGGGCTCGCGCACTTAGGGTTCCGTCCCTACAAACCATCCAAAACACCTCAAATAAAAAAATGACCACAAATTCCCCTCCCTCCTCTTCCTCCTTAAATGTATGATTTTTACAGTTTAAAATGTGAATTTCGGAAATCCCGTTCTTACTGCACCTTCATGACCTAATATCAACCTAGGTACCCAGATCTCTTCGACATTTAGTTTTTCCGGAGTAGCTGGAACAACGAAGAAAATTTTACTTTTGTATGGACAAATCCTTTAAATGCATGATTTTTACAAGTTTTTACCCTTTCAAATGTGAATTTCGGAAATTCCGTTCGTAGTGCACCTTCATAACCTAATATCAACCTAGGTACCAAAATTCAGATCTCTACGACTTTTAATTTTTCCGGAGTAGCTGGAACAATGAAAAAAATTATTTATGTATCGGAAAATCCCTTAAATGTATGATTTTTACCCCTTAAAATGCGAAGAAATTGTATATAATGACATTTTTTTTTTAAAAGAGCAAGTGCCGAGTTTCTTGCCAGTTTTTCTCGGTGCAAACCTGCTTTCCGAACCTGGTGGTAGAGTTTTGACTTTTCATAAGAGCCTATTAATTGGGCCTATGTGAAAATAAAGATTTTTCGTTTTCATTTTCATTTAGAAGCTGGAACAACGAAGAAAATTTTAGAACCGAATGGTTTATCCCGAAGCGATGGTAAGAGACCAGACGGTATGACGCTCGTTCCATGGAAGTTGGGTAGGTCGCTTGTTTGGGATGCGACTTGTGTAGATACATTGGCTGCATCCCATATTCAAGCGACCTGCTCCAAGGCAGATGCGGCAGCGGCCAGCGCTGAATGGGCCAAGAGGGGCAAATATGAAGCTCTCGATGGAAGCTTCATATTTGTGCCTTTTGGAGTTGAGACCCTGGGGCCGTGGGGCCCCGGTGCTCGTTCCCTTTTTGATGACATTTTAAAAAAGGGTGATTGAGTCTACCGATCCAAGAGCTGGCAGATACCTTGGCCAAAAAATAAGTTTGGCTATCCAAAGGGGCAATGCTGCCAGCATTTTGGGTTCAATGCCTCGCTGCCTTGGCTTCGATGAGGCTTTAGCTTAAATTTTTATATCAATTTTATTAATTTTTAATCTTTTACTGTCATATTTTATTGAGATAAATTTTCATTTTCATTTTATAATTTCGGAAATCCCGTTCTTAGAGCACCTTCATGACCTAATATATCAATCTAGGTACCAAATTTCAGATTTCTTCGACTTTTAGTTTTTCCGGAATAGCTGGGACAATGAAAAAAATTTCACTTTTGTATGGGAAAATCCCATAAATGGTTAATAACCAAAAAAGTACTTACTAGATTTCGTTTAAACTAATTTTCAATTGAAGTTTGCATGGTAATGTGCATCATATATATTTTTTAGTTTTATCATTCTCTTATTTTAGAAGTTAGAGGGGGGGGGGGGGGGGGGGGCACAAATTTTATCACTTTGTCTCTCGCGCATAATATTCAGTTTAGAAAAAAATGATGTTAGAAACCTGAATATCATTTTTGAAGACCTATCCATAGATACAGCATAGATATAGATAGATTGGCTTTGATGAAAATTTTTTTTGTTTTTTTTTTCTATTTTTGGATGAAAATCTTAATGCAGTTCACAGAATAGGTTACTTAATACTTACCAAGTTTCAACATTATAGTACTTACCTATAGTTTCGGAAAAAAGTAGCTGTGACGTACGGACGGACAGACAGACATGAACACGACACATGACACGAATCTATAAGGGTTCCGTTTTTTGCCATTTGGCTACGGAACCCTAAAAATACCGATTGATTTCGGCTTTACAAATACATCTATGTTTACAAAATACATGGTTTATCTAAAGTAGACCGTAGTCCAGCCAGGGCGCCTTGACTTAATTTAACATAGTTTTGTAAGGATTTTTCCAGACAAGCTATCATAGGCCTGATAAAATTTTATAAAAAAAATTGTTTCATCTAGTTAACAGCTCGGTGAAGGTCAATGTAGGTCCGGCTCTCAGACCCTCAGAATACAGAAATTAGACCATATTATGGTCTGTCTTAAACTCCAAAACGGGCCTATTATATTTTTTCAACTATAATGATATCGAGAACAACGAAAAAGGAATCTACTAGCTATTAATTAATTATCCATACAAAGTTGTTAATTATCTCTATATCTTACAATAGATTTCCTACACAGGTTTCAGATTAATAAATAGGCTTAAAGGTTTATCTATGTCTATACCTATACTTCTATATCTATCTTTACTAATATTTTAAAGAGGTAATGTTTGGGAGTTTGTGAGTTTGTGACGTTGTAAGGGGTACGTTGACGTTTGACGTTCTCTGGATCTCCTGAACCGATTTTCAAAATTCTTTCACCAATAGAAAGCTACGTGATTGTGGAGTGACATAGGCTATTATAATTTTCAAAATTAATTACGCATCTTTACTTAAATTTGAATAATGTAATCCAAGTTGTAAAAAATTGCTTTCATCACGTGCGCTGCGGAAACTATTGAAGATAGACCAAAACAATATGCTACAATATTAAAGAACGTATTAAAATCTGTTAAAAAAATTGCAATAGCATATGCGTATCTCCTATGGATAACTCACAACAACTGCTTTTAGTGTTAAAATTGTAGATTAAAAACAATAATTTTGTTTTGATGAGGTTTTAAATTTATAACCTAGTTTATAGTCCGTTATTTTTATTTTAAATCTTTTTATGTACATATATTTAAGTATTAGTTATAATTTTCTTTTCATTGTGAATTCTAACTAATTAAAAAAAATTATTATAATTTTGTGGACCTTATTATTTAGCCCATGGTATTTATTTATGTCTATATAAATATGTTTATTAGAACGGAAAGTTAATATAGATTATTTGTGCGCATTACTCTATACAGTTCAAACAAATATCTTCAAAGATATTATCAACATAAAAACGTGAAGTGCGGCCGGCCGTTGCGTGGCGATAAAGGCACTTCGGCTCCCTACGCAACGGATGTTGACGTAAGAAATTAAATTTTTTTTTTATTTATCCCGAATTACGCGGGACAAACGGGCCGGGACAAAAATATTTCTTACGCGGAACGGAGTCCGCGGGCAATGCTAGTAGATTAATAAATTGATAAGTAAATGAGTAGGTAACATGTTCACGTGATTCCGGAACACGGACACTGCGTGGATATTTTAATACGCCCGCGCCTGCAACGTAGTATATCTCTAAGCTCACTTGTTTAGTGTCGTACGGCGGCCCTAGCTAATTTATCATAGCGGATGCGGTTTTTTCAATTATTAAAATTATTATAAGATACCACATTACAATTTCTTTTATATTGTAACATATTTTATCTGCACGAAAAGAATAAATGAACAATCCCGAATTGTACCAAAATAATAACACATTGCAGAGAAGAGACGCTCAAGAATGTTTAGAAGTGAACGTGAAAAAAATTAAATGGAAAAACGACGGCGATACAATTATCGATATAGGATGTGGAGATGGAAGTGTGACGAGAAGTGTACTGGAAAAGTTTTTGCCCTACAATTACAAGAAGCTCGTAGGCTGCGATATAAGCGAGGAAATGGTCCAGTTCGCGAACGCCCACCACGCCACTGACCGCACCAGCTTCACGGTGCTCGACATAGCCGGACACTTGCCCGACGAGCTGCGAGGAAACTTCGACCACGCGTTTTCCTTTTACACTCTTCATTGGGTAAAAGATCAGGAGTAAGTGAATTTTAAATTTCTTTTATAAAAGTATTAGGTATATGTCACGGGTAATACTAGAAGATGTAGTAAACCTAAGTTTACACGGTTTTACTTAGTGTCATCCAAAAGTTTTGGGTAAAGTACGAATATTACATAAAATAAATTTCAATTTGGAATTCATCCATACTCACCTAGGTCTACCCAACTCTGGTTGCATGATTTTAGGTAAGGTTCATTCAATTTAACTGTTTCAATATTCCGATGGCAAAATGTAGGTACTGAAAACGCTCACTGTTTTGTTAATTGAGGAAGACAAATGGCTGCAACATCGACGTCTGCTGCGCCCTTGCGTAGCTACAGATCCGACGGTCCCTATTTTAGAGCTGTCATAGTATATTTGTATACTTATCATGCACACGATACACCTAGGTGAGTTACTAAATAGAGTGAGTCAATCCCAAATAAAACTTATTTTATTACTATGTGGACCTTACCTGTAACATATACATAATTATTGATCTTCTGCAGTATTCTGTATAACTCATGTATTTTCACTTTATGGGTTCTATAATTTAATGGACAAATATAAAACTACCGAACCGATTTGTCTGTTATTTGTAACCAAAACAGCTCATACCCTAGTTTCAAACACAATTCATCAAAAATCTTCGCGAAGCTGACAGCAAAAAAAATTCCTATAAATTTCAACTCGCAGCGGGATTCGAACCCGCGTCTCCTGGATTTCGCGCCTTAAAGTTGCAATACTTCACACTAGATGGCGCTGGTCTGCCTAAAAGACCTCAATATTACGAATCCAAATTTCATCGCAGTGGGATAAGACTCGTATGACCAAGCGGCAAGGCACCTGGGCGCGAAATCCAGGACACGCGGGTTCGAATCCCGCTGCGAGTTGAAATTTTGATTCGTAAATTTATAGGAATTATAATCCCAAAGTGTGTGAACACTAATCAAGGAAAATAATTAGCAAAAAAAATGCATGAATTTCGTCCAAATTTAAATTCTTTCACTTATTTCCAGAACTGCGTTTACCAACATCTACAGGATGCTAGCGGATGGGGGCGATTGCTTACTAGCATTCTTAGGAAACACGTCGTATTTTGAAGTTTATAGAATTATGGCCCGAAATCCCAGGTGGAGCCACTGGGTGAAAGACCTCGATCACAGCATATCACCGTACCATGTTTCACAGGTATTACGTAATCAGGGTTCCTAAAGTAAAACATGTGACTCTAAATACTAATGCGACAATGCAATGCCTATGAGTTTAATATTAAATGGTGAATATGAGTAGTGAGAACAACTGCGTTCAATGTGATGGCTAATCCATCATCTTTGGTGACGGGTTCAAGTTTTTGTATTATTTAGTCGGTCGTCGGTCTTTGCAAATATTGACGTACCTAATGACGAGCTCTTTAAAAAGACAATTTAGGGTAACTTACCTGTTGTTGCCCCGCTATAAGTTTGTAATAACTGGTCAAGTGCGAGTCGAGCTCGCGCACTGAGGGTTCCGTACTATCAAGACCCATCCAATAGTATTAAACTAAACAGTAACTCGACTAATTAAAAAACTAGCGAAAAACACTCTCTATTCTTTTTTAAACTATTTATTCTTAAAGTAAATATAGAACTAAATATTTTGTGATTATTTTAAGCGTCTACCCGTTGCCAATATCAAGCAAAAACTAACAAAAATATCACGTTTGTTGTATGAGAACCCCATTAAATACTTATTTACTTTATTTTATTTTTTAGTATTTGTTGTTATAGCGGCAATATAAATACCTACATCATATTGTGTGACTAAATATCACCGTTCATAATATACAGCCTGGTGATTGACGGACGGACGGACGGACGGACGGATAGTGAAGTCTTAGTAATAGGGTCCCGTTTTTACTCTTTGGGTACGGAAACTTAAAACCTGGTTACTTTTACAGATGTAGATATCAGTGGTAGGTGTAGTTAAGACCTGGAGACTATGTTCAAGTAACATTTCTAACATTTCCTTTTTGTTCGTAGGATCCTGAGCAGGAAATAAGAATGATGATGACCAGGATTGGCTTTACTAATGCTGAAGTCAAATGTATAGAAAAGACCTTTCCATTTACTGGCTTGGAGAAAATAAAAAGTAAGGTACAAACGACCTAAGCATAAGGCAGTCACTACGTAGATTTCTAATTCTGGACAATAACTCCGGACATTTGGATAAAATTGGGTCATTTTCCCGGACAGCAGGCGTGGCGGATGGCGGCGAGGCGGGAGGGCATTCGGACATGGGTTGTCAATGATTTTTTTTTAATTTATCTACTACACTCTACTGTGATGATGACGCCCTTTACTAGCAATTTTAATATATTAATGTACTTAGTTAGTATGTACATATTTATCAGTTATCTAGTACCCATAACACAAGCTATCACTTACTTTGGGACTAGATTGCGATGTGTGTAATGTCCTGATATACAGGGTTATATAAAAAATACCAGAAATCTCTCGACACTTAAATGATATCATTAAAAGTAACAACTTTTGTTCTACAACTTTTGTTTTAACTCGATATTTTGAGAAATATCACTTATTCAATATTTTGCACACATTCTTTCTTTGTAAGTACTCTGTAGTCTGCACGTAATATCGGCAACGCTGCGCGTGGTCACTGATCCGTGATTCGTCCTCCCCGCCTCGCACGCTGCACCCCTTCGTCGTTAGGCTAAGCGCACACTGCGAAAAATAATCGCATGTGATTAATATTCGCAAGTGCGATGCGAATTTGTCAATATTTTGTGTTATATGGAAAAATACTTGAGTCCCGCGCACTGCGGAAATAGTCGCAAGCGCAATTCTCTCATGTGACATGATTGCTCCCTGTCTTTCCTGGTGCGAAAATAAATCGTGGGTTTTTTACACACTACAAGTTAGTACTTGACTGCGATCTCACCTGATGGTAAGTGATTATGGAGCCGAAGATGTTAGCGTATTAACTTGGAAGGGGTAAGTATAACCCACTCCTTACAGTTTCTACACAGCATCGCGCCGGAACGCTAAATCGCTTGGCGGTGCCTCTTTGCTGGTAGGGTGGTAACTAGCCACGGCCCAAGCCTCCCACCAGTCCATTACTAAGAAAAATTAGAAATTCCAAAGAGGCCCGTGGCGGGAATCGAACCCGCGACTTCCCACTCGAATCCGAGCGCGCGCGCCACTGCGCCAGGAAGATCGACAAAAAATCGACAAAGGTTGTGGTGCGCGTAGGTATAATATTCGGATTGCGATTAAGTTTCGCATTGAACATGCGGAAAAAAAATCGCATCGCAGTGTGCGCTTAGCTTTAATCTTTCGCCAGTTATTGTGAGTATTGTGCATCTTTATCTTTCCCATTAGCACCGCCTATGTCTTAACCTGTCGCAGCGGTTTGGCAACAGGGACAGTCATAATCGCTGATTACCTGTATTTCGTTTCACAGTGTAATGTCACGTTACATAAATTTTTGTATGACACAAATTAATACGAAATTTTGGAAAGTTGTATAACAAAAGTTGTTACTTTTAATGATATCATTTAAGTGTCGAGAGATTTCTGGTATTTTTTATATAACCCTGTACATATATTTATAAATTTAAAAAAATCTTAACGACAATATTTTTAAACTTCTTTCACAGATTTTATAATCTCAGTAAATACCTTCAAAATACCTCCTGAAGAGCTGGAAGCTTATATAGAAGACTTCGTGAAAATTTATGAAGAAATGCAGCAGCAGCGCACCGATTGCGTTAGCATCAATGAAAATTTTAATATAACATTCACTTATAACCTTCTCGTTGTTTATGGCAAAAAGTAATGTACCTACGTAAGCGTTTGTTTTTTGAAAATTTAGTACTTTTTATTGTTCCGTGCCCAAAGGGTAAAAAAGGGACTCTATAAGACTTCACTGTCCGTCCGTCAGTCCGTCTGTCACCAGGCTGTATCTCTGGAACCGTGATAGTTACAGATTTGAAATTTTCACAGATGATGTGTTTCTGTTGACGATATAACAAAAAAATACAACAAAAAATATATACCCTATAGGTGGTAAATGGTATGTAAGCGTTCAATTCTGTAATAAAGTTTTGATTGTGAAACATTACAAGCAGCGTGTTTTTTATACAAACCATGTCCATGTCATGTAATCTAATAATAAGGTGCGAATTCAGCCAAAAATTTAGTCAAATCGTTGAAGCTTTGAGTATAAAGTATGTATCTATTATTTTCACAAATTATTGAAAGTTTTTACCGATATCAATCGAATTACGAACTATTCTAATTAATTCTGTGAACATTCCAAGACCTACTTACAAAATTGTTTTGTAAATTAAATATAGATAACCGTTAAGTACATCCATTAAACGATAACCATTAGTGATCTCATAATTTATTTTGTAGGCAGTGAATGATAATGCATTCACTGCCTACAAAATAAATAAAAAATTTTAGCTGAGTGCCAAATCTTTTTAGGGCGAATTTTGATTAAGTACATATTATGAATGTTTGAAAATATGGATAAATGTATATTGTCATTTTTTTAATAACAGGACATTACACACATCGCAGTATAGCCCCAAAGTAAGCGTTAGCTTGTGTTATGGGTTCTAAATAACTGATTAATATATACATACCTACATATAATATACATAAATGTAATATATTTAAAAACACCCAGATACTGGAAAACATTCATATGCTCATCACACAAACATTTACCAGTAGTGGGAATCGAACCCATGCCCTCCGACGTAGACAGCAGGTTCGCTACCGCTACACTATTTGGTCGTCATTATTATTACTTATATCTATAAAAAAAAACCGGCCAAGTGCGAGTTGGACTCGCGCACCGAGGGTTCCGTACTACATTAAATAAGCTTAGGTAGTTATAGCTAGGTACTGTAAAGATTCGTTCGTACTAATGTAGATGTAACACGACCAAAACTGTAACGACCAAAGATGTAAAACGGTAATAATTACCTTTGTTATTGAACCGCAAAACTAATTTTGTTTGTAGAGGTTTATTGTTAATATCAAAAAAACTATGCTAGTTATAATAGAGCATTGGCTATAGTTTTCCTGTAAAATATACGTAAATTCCTATTAACCATAATTATTTGAGATTTTTCGATTGGTAAACTCCGGAGATAAGGGGGGGAACGGTATTTTTTTAGACATTTTCCCCGATAAATCAAGAACTATAATGACTAAAAATAATCAAAAATCGGTTTTAGAATTTACAAAGTAAACCCTTTCATATGATACCCCACACAGTACAGTTATCTCACTTTTAAATTTCAACCCTCCGATTTTCCCCCCTTTTTAAATAAGAACAAAAATAATTTCCATTTTTTTTTATTCCAGTGTCATTGGGCCACTAATATACACAACTTTACTATTCCAAATTTCATAACGATAGCTCTGGTAGTTACTGAAATAATCGAGTGTGACGGACAGACAGACAGACAGACGGACAGACAGACGGAGAAGGTCGCACCATAAGGGTTAATTTTACCATTTTGGTACGGAACCCTAAAAACACATTTTTCGGAACAGTCTGCACTTAAATACAAACACACAAAACATTCCTGTCGTATCAGATCTGCCCGTGAAACCACGTCATTCAGAGTGCTCTAGTCGGTAGCGCACACAATATTATAAATAAACTTATTATGTTCTAATTAATCAGTCATTGTTAATTTGAGTGTTAGATAACCGTTAACCGATAACTAGTCATCTCATTGATAAGATAATTTAAATACAAACACACAACACATTCTTGTCGTATCAGAAATTCAGAATTGCAAGACTGTTCTGTACACTGCGTGTAACCTAACACTGCTCCGTCAGCACCTCGCCAGTGTCGTCGAAACGCGTGCCCAAACGGCTTTCAATCAGTAGGTACGTATAGGTATATCATCGGCATGTTACGGGCGGTTTCGCGTCGCGTCCTCATTATCATTATCAATATCAATATCAGTTATCAGTTATCATTATTAATATCATTACAGTCCATTCGCGTCTTTAAGAGCTAGCTGGTAGCGCACACAATATTATTAATAATCTTATTATATTTTAATTTCTGAACCCAAAAGAGAGCATCTATAAACGAAACTAATTTAAAAAAAGTATCGGAACTAACAGAACTGAGAAGTTGTAAAATGAACAATCCCAAATTGTACCAAAACAGTAACACGTTGCAGAAAAGGGATGCCCTGCAGTGCTTGGAAGAGAACGCAAAGATAATAAAGTGGAGAAACGACGGCGATACGGTCATCGATATAGGATGCGGGGACGGAAGCGTGACGAGCTGTATACTGAAAAAAATTTTGCCCAACAATTACAAGAAGCTCGTAGGCTGCGATATAAGCGAGGAAATGGTCCAGTTCGCGAACGCCCACCACGCCACTGACCGCACCAGCTTCACGGTACTCGACATAGCCGGACACTTGCCCGACGAGCTGCGTGGAAACTTCGACCACGCGTTTTCTTTTTACTCGCTTCATTGGATAATACATCAAAAGTAAATTTTAAAGTTCTTTTTTATAATTTTTTTATTTATTGATTTAAATTAATTTTATACGTAGTAGGTACGGAACTCGACTCGAGCTCGACTCGCACTTTTTATTCTACCATGGGCAGGCCAGGCTCACCTGTCACGTGATTGAAACGACTACAGGTAGACGTCAAGACGCCAATATTTCAGAGTTCAGACGGCTGCCACGCGCCGGCTAAGTTGCACGCACTAGTTCTGTGCGATCGATTTTACGGGCGCCGTACGCCGTCTGTTCAGCCACGGAGTACCATAACGAGGCGGCTCTAGCACGTCGTAAGAGATAAAGTTACGCGATAGAAAGAGACCACAACTTTGCGTTTATTAGATGTTGTTCGGAGGCGCTATTGCGAACTGAATTGCACTTTTCGTGTCAGAGCTAGAGTCGCTATTTCTTTAAATCATCTTGCGGAGTGAACCTTCTGTACCTGTACTATTATGTATTCCGTGCCATGGTTCATCGGACTGCGTTTACCAACATATACGAGTTGCTCACGAAAGGGGGCCATTGCTTGCTAATGTTCTTAGGACACTCTTCCTTTCTATGACGTCTACCATATAATGGCCCGAACTTCCCGATGGGGCCAGTGGCTGAAAGACGTCGATCGCTTCGTTTCACCGTACCATGATTCTCAGGTAACATTAATCAGGGTTCCTAAAGTAAAATCGACTGTGCGACCGGTCCTAAGCAAAAAAAGCCATTTCGCCACAGACTGCTGACATTGGGACTAAAAAACGTTCGCGTTGGAGGCCAGCGAGCACAGATAATAAACTATTTTAGATACTGATAGCGGTCGCTATCAGTGTCTGATTGGAGATAGTCTTAGCTTAGAGTTTTTAAATTTAGTGTATCTAAATTCACAAAGTGCGGTTGGAAAGGAATACCTAATGCTATTTCTAAAGATTAGTGCTATCCCTTCACGTTGGAAACACTTGATATGTTAAGAGCGTTCATGCGGCGCAATGTGCCTTGCGTTTCTGTCCATACAAAAAAGGAATTCGTTCCCGCTGACGCAGTTTTGCGTCGATTATGGTATTACAAAAAAAATTATAGTAAAATAAATATACAATTTATTAAAATAGTAAATAACCAGTGACATTGAATATTAATTGAATTAAATTACTATAATTCAGAAATAACAAAATATCTTGGATTTTATCCTAAAATAATACGTTTAATTTATCGAAAAATGCTAAAAATGACACTTTTCGGTTTATGGTTTTTGAATCAAAATCTAGGAAAATCGTGGTTTTTTTTTTGAGACACTTTTCAGTAAATGTTATTAATTTTCTAAATATGTCATTGTTATAAGTTTGTGTTAAGAAACATGGCAAATATCTTGCATCTGCGTAGAGCGTCGACCGCTATTTTAGCAAACAGCCTATACAAAAACTGTTCTAGTGAGAAAGTTATACACATATTTTAAAATATTTTTGAGTCAAGTTCTAGATTATGAAATGCTAAATAATATGAATTCAATTATGTAATATATAATTGAACACATAACTATTTTATGTTCCTTCGGAAATCGTAAATTTTGGCTCAAGCATAATACTAACGCGTGAACCGTCTTAAGCCAAATTTATTATATTATATTAATCTCTTTATTTGCAAAAATTACATACTTGATTACAAAAAATTATTATGGCCTCTAACTCCCAAAAAAGTATAAACTGTGGTATGGGAGTTAGTGACTTCCCAATTACATATAGTTGTTTTATTTATTTTGCATCTAAAGGCATTGTTTGCATGCAATAATGTGCCAACTTATAATTATAAAAAACATAGTTGTGTCATGTGTATATTATGTGCATTCATGAATGTCTGTGCGTATGTAAGTACATTTATAGATATGTGTGTGCATGTGTGTTTGTGATGTGTGTGTGTGTGTGTGTGTGTGTGTGTGTGTGTGTGTGTGTGTGTGTGTGTGTGTGTGTGTGTGTGTGTAAGCTAGTGTTATGCGCAGATATTTTGGTCCATTTGTATGTGCTAACATAATATTAGATAAATAATATTAGATAAATAAATAGAGGATTTTAAACATCTGTATAATATGGAATCTATGTAATGTGTTTACTAATGTTTTACAAAATCTATTGTACTAATTCATCACAATAATACAAAAGTATTTCATAGAAAGTTACTTTAATACAAGAAGATTTTAAGTTTAATGTATACAGGGTTATATAAAAAATACATCTAAGTACCAATTTGATTTTTTGCTAGGATCCCGAGCAAGAAATAAAAACTATGATGGCTATGATTGGATTTACTGATGTTGAAGTCAAATGTATGGAAAAATCATTCCTTTTTCCTAGTATGGAGGCCATGAAAAGTAAGTTCTGCAAAAAAACCTACATGCTTTTAATCACTAAACGATAAACATAAGTACCTACCAAGTGTTCGTTTTAGGTACTTAGGTATTGCGGGTTTCAGATATTGTAGTATCATAAAAATCTCAAAATTAGTAACTTTAGTTACAAAAATATATTTATTACCAATTTCATGTCCACGACATTGTTTATTCATAAACAATTAGTATAGGAATAGTAATAAATTATTAGGTTGGAATTAAATCAATAAAATCAGTATGTACCTGTTATCGCGAAGTTAAACTCTAAACTGAGGGTATGGATGTAATGTATGAAGTACGCGCGATATTAAGTACTATTTATTACGGAGGTACCTATAGCGACCATAGCCTCTGTCTCACTCCGATTTCACTCAATTACGTCTGTCCTGCTTGTCCAGGCTGAGCGAAGAGTGAAGACCAATATGTTTACTTTGTAAGGCCATAAACTGGAACAGCAACGAGCTCTGCCTGCTTAATACCGGGCACTGAGTCGGAGCCTCTGGTCCCGCAAAGACCTCCTCAACAATCCATAATAGTCCTGCCCACATCCACCTTAGTTACTCAGTGCCCATACTCCCGCCAACCCTACTAGGAGTTTTTTTTTAATAAATAAATATATACGGGACATTTTACATATCGCAATCTAGCCCAAAGTAAGCGATAGCTTGTGTTATGGGTACTAGATAACTGATAAATATACATACATACTAATATACATAAATACATATTGAAAAATGCCCAGACACTGGAAAACCTTCATGCTCATCAAACAAACATTTACCAGTAGTGGGAATCGAACCCACGACCTCCGGCGCAGACAACAGATTCGCTACCACTACGCCATTTGGTCGTCGAAGTTTTCGAGTCGAGTTCATCGAGAGGTTGAAGTTACCTATTGCGGCATCGCTACATCACACCAGGTCAAACCATACTGAAGGGTGACTTAGGTACCAAGTAAAACAGCCTAAGTACTTGATCCTTGGGCACTAATGAACTAGCACAATTAGTCAGGTGCTCCCATTACTAGCGACCGCCTGACTAATACGCACCGCCATTACTTGAGCATCAATACGCTCAGACAAGACCGTCCTCCACCGCGACACTTTTCGTAATGGCAAGAGATAACAAGATGGCGGTTGCATTTCAAACTTTTATGCCAAGATAAAAAATTCTAAGACTACCTACTACGAGTAAACGCTAGGATTCGCAAATCTGCGACACCTGTATTGTACCTTATGGTTCAGTTTAAAATAGGTAGGTACTCAACTTTGAAAACGTTTTTGTTTCCAGATTTTGTGAGCGCAGTGAATCCCTTCAAAATACCTCCAGGAAAGATGGAAGATTATTTGGAAGAGTTTGTGAGACTTTATCGGCATTATATTCAACGTATCGATGACGTTGATGTCAATCATATAACGCTAAGTTACCACTCACTCGTTGTTTATGGCAATAAGTAACGGTGTTCTTTGGAAAAATAAATAATTAAAAAAATTAAAAAACGCGACTGCCCTGTTATGAAACGAACTAAAAAGTAAGAAACAAGTTATTTTAGTTGATATGGCAGTCTGGTGACCATTCTGTGGATCACCTTTTATTCTGAGAGGTCCCCCGACTGCCATATCAACTAAAATAACTTGTTTCTTACTTTTTAGTTCGTTAACTAACCGGGTAGTAGTGTTTTTATTTTAATTTCTTTATTATTTATTTTTATTTTATTACTTTTAAGTGGTGCTTTAAAGTATTTATGGACATTTGAAATAAATTGCTGGTTGGTCATTATTTGAAAAGATTTGAGAATTGTTGACATGGAAACGCACAAAGAAAAGGTTTTTTTGGGTGTACACGCAACCTACATAATATAAAAGTATACACTGAACACAACACATCTTCGGTTACTACTCTCTAGGTAATAGCTTCATTTTGATACCCATATTGTAATAATTGTAATGTAATATTGTAGTAATTGTAATGTAAGGATTCCAACGATTCCCTATATATCCAAATCTGTTCAGCCATTCAGAAGTTATGGTGGAATAAAGAAACTAACATGAACCGCAAAAACATTACACTCCTTTTTTGGGCAGTCGTGTAAAAAGGGAAATGACTTACGTGTCAATTTCCTAACGAGCATGTCCTCTCAAGCCACTCCTCAATGTTCGTCGTGATTCTGCTGCACTCATGCAAGATACCACTAACAGCAGCCTTGAATGAAAATGAAAATGAAAATCTTTATTTTAGTTCCATAAATGATCAGTTGGATGGTGTATTATATTATTTTGTAAATATTAAAATCTAATGTTAGTAAATCATGTTTGTTTAGTTTAGATTTATTTTGAGTCCTTAAATAAAGTATAGAATTACCCATAAAAAAAGTTCACATTCTGTTTACTAGTTTACTGTTCACAGTCTGTCTTTTATTATCAATTGTAAACAGTAAACATAGCATACTTACAGAAAAATGAATATTAACTTATTCTTTGGGTTGGGCTGTGTCACTGTGTGTAAAACGACAAATAGATACCAGCCTTCAAAAAATTACAAATACGTCAAAATGTATTTAAAAAAAATAAATGTATGTTTCTGACAGTATGAAAGAAATATTCAATTTTAATTTGTCCAATGTTTTATTAAATGCCTAACTATTTTGAATAATATTACCGAGACAAGACAATGAGGAAAAAGGTTCAGTATCTCAGAAGTATTTTCGTAGATTTACTACTTGCTCGTTTTGTATAAAGAATTCAGCTTTTACTGAATATAGGTACCTACTTGAGTAAAAAGACTTGTTATTATCTAGCAATTATTATGTAGCAATTTGGCGACCTCCCTGGCTCAGTGGTGACGGGTTCGGTTTCGACTGGGAGGTCGCGGGTTCGATTCCCGCCACGGGCCACTTTGGAATTTTATAATTTCTAAATTGGCTCAGGTCTGGTCTGGTGGGAGGCTTCGGCCGCAGCTAGTTACCAACCTACAAGCAAAGACGTACCGCCAAGCGATTTTAGCGTTCCCATGCGATGCTTGTAGAAACCGTTGGGGTAACTTACACTTCCAAGTAAGTACGATAACATCTTAGGCTGCATCATCATTTACCATCAACTGAGATCGCAGTTAAATTCCAACTTGTATAGAGTAAAAAAAAGGATCAAGAACACTGTAATGTACAATTTTCATAAATAAGTGTTTAGGTACAATTTTTCGCACCTAGCTGAAAACTGTTGTAGGATTGTTCAACACTGTTGTAGAAAACTGTTAGGGGAACGGAATACCATAACAGTTCGTATCGGATCGTTGGTGAATTCTTAGATTTCATTTATGTTTAGAACAATCCTACCAATTTTGAGCTTGGTGCAAATTATCGTTCCCTCGGATGTCTAAATTGACCGAACTATACAGGTAACGTATGTCATCTTCATCTCATACAGAAATAATATCGATCTTGGTAACGTCTCTGCGGTGGTCAAGCCCATAGTGATAATAAAATTAATGCTTCAATTCAAAGAAAAATCCGTGGTAAAAAACAAAGAAGAAGAATACCTTCCACCTCTTGATGAACTGACGGTTCAAATCCATGAGCTCAGAATCCCCGACGACGAACCTAAGGCATACGTTCTGATGATTGCGTTCTTCGACCAACTTCTGGTGTCAAGTGTTGTAACATCAACAGGAGGCAGAGGAATTCCAGACAACAAAAAAACCATCGCTGCCGGCCGCATGAAATACGATCCTTCGAATTATGAAAAAATGTGCCTGTTTGCTGATAATCCTCTAACAAGTACGATCTTTAATTTTTACTCAAGTAAACATTTATATATGGACTTTAACCTTAAACTTTGGCACTAGGCCAAAGGTTCATAGAAAATACAATTTATTTTCCCAGAATATTTTGGTTTTGGTTCATGAGAAAACTTGATACCACCTTAAGTCATTCTACTTAAATTTCGCTATTTTACGTAATCCGAAATAGGTAGGTACATATTTGAACCTGTGGCTGTTTAAGCATAAGCCCAGTTGATTTGATAAAATAAATATTTAGCAGACACCTATTTGGTAGTATAGAGTATGAGAGACTTATGTATACATGTGAAGGTAAAGGTATATATTATGGTTTACCCTTACGTCCATAATATTGACACACTATACATAGACATATTTTCATCAGCTACGCGTATGTACTCGTAGGTATTCAGTAACTAATTCTGCTAACTTAATAGAGTCATTACTTTGCAGTACGAATTTACCCTTATAGAGGCGAAGAAAAAATTGTAAGTAACGCCTCATATGGTTCACCTCAGTCGAATCGCTCTAATAAATCAAGTCAATCTCCTAAATCTAGTAAATCTACCCAATCTAATAAATCTAACTTGAAGGAGTTGAAGGCATCTAAACCAGATCCAGATGCGTATTGCTGTAATATAGATATTTTACTAATATTTACAGGTAGGTAACCTTTTGTGTAATCTAATTTATTGATAACAGCTTTTATTAAAACGATAATGTTACCTTTTTTATTTATCTATATTTTTTAGAATTAAACAAAATAAATTTGCAATCTCGTCTAGAACCAATGGTTAAGCCATCGGTGTTATTGGCTAAAAGCTGGAACAACCTTCCACTAATAACGTTAACTTTGAAGGCTATAAGGAATCCAGCAAATATTTATCATCAGCAAATGCTTATGAAAGCCAACTTTATGAAAGTCACTCTTATTGGAAGTTACAATATGATCGTGCCATTCGATGATGCTTACGACTACGTAGCAGCGACGAAGTTACCGCTTCACAATGAAATGGTAAAAACTTTTTCAATATCCGCTATAACAGCTTAAAGTGAGTACCTTCACCGTTTTAGAATCACTGAAGATGAGACCTGCCCATGTGACAACTCGTCAACTCAGACATTAAAACATCTGTTTGAGTGCTGCCCGAGATTTGGATACGCTAAATTGGAACACATATTTATTTGCGAAAATTTGGGAATAGACCCATTCCTTATTACAGACCTCATGCGGAAAATATCTGCAATTGAGTCCTTTATAACCTACTCTACTAGCATTATGAAACAGCTAAAGTTCTTTAATGAAAATAGTATTATAAAGAAAAAAGTGACCTCCCTAATGCGCGGGAATAAATTTCAATTTAATAATTTAATTATTTTAAGCACTACAGTACGCGAATAATATAAGATGAAGCTAACATTAGAAAACGTATCAAATCGCGGAATCGTGCCGGCTCTATCAAAATGACCGAAACTCAATCAAAGATCTTAATACTGTGGAAAAGAAATCACATTGTAAAACAACAAGTGTTAAGAAAAAAAAACCTAACCTAACCTAACGTAACCTAACCTAACGCAACCTAACCTAACAGTAACTAATATCCAAACTCTCTAACTTAGGTACAAAGTTTCACATTTATTTAAGTTATTTATAGGGTAATAGGATTGGACGACATGTTTGCTGTTGTCGGTGCACTTTTGCTATTTTAATAATTAAGTATACATAGGGTTCTACAAAATAAATCTTTTGAAAAAAATAATCTAACTCTAATGCATTTTCAATGCATTGTCCGTCAACAATTAACATTGTGCGGATTATAATTATCTACCTAGTACTTTTAAAACTGAATATAGATGTCACTGTCAGTCCCATTTTTTTGTTGAAGCATACTGTCACCTTCACCAACGGCTGTAGACTCCCAAAAAGATTCAATAGTATGTCATTCTACCCTCATTGGGAAAGTCTGAAAATAAGACAGGACTTTTTCCCAAATGGATTTGAAAAGTATGAGAGTAATTTAGAAGAATTGCAAAATGAAAATAACATAGACGTGAATTACTACTTGAATGGACAACCAGCAGAATGTAAGTAACCTTTAAAGCAAGTTACTATAACCTAAGTACCTAGACAATAATAGTAATTGTTATTATAGAATAAAGAATATTGAAACAAGGTTTCTTTTCGGATGGTATCGCGCAGGGGGCTAGGCGAATGAAAATGATTTTTTTGCGTTACGAAAATCCCTTGACAAGAAAATCTTCGAAAATCTACAATGTAAGTTTCTCTTACTAGTCAACATGCATGCAATCACGTATAGACATTTTGTATGACGAACTCGTTAGCGCGAGCTTAGTCAAGAGTCAAGACAGTACGACCGAATGGCGATGGCGTAGCGCCGTAGCGGTAGCGAACCTGCCGTCTGCGTCGGAGATTGTGGGTTCGATTCCCACTACTGGTAAATATTTGTGTGATGAGCATGAATGTTTTCCAATGTCTGTGTATTTTTCAATATGTTATATTTATGTATATTAGTATGTATGTATAATTATCAGTTATCTAGTAAGTACCTATAACACAAGCTATCGTTTACTTTGAGGCTAGTTTGATGTGTAAAATGTCCCGACTCCCGTATATACATATTTAAAAAAAAAAGTACCATCTATCAAGCGATGGGTGAAATCGCACATGAAAATATAAAATGGAGTTTCGTTTTTCAAGGTATTATTCCAAACTTTGTTTCTACCGAGTTTTCCACGACACGCACGTCTTTTTTTATTCAAAGATGCTTACTTTTGTAGTAACAACCTTGTGGGCTTCTTTTCATCGTGTCCTACTCCTGATAGACACAGAAGAATGGCTGTCCAAACATCTACGCAACTACAAGTGGCCGCTTGAAGTGCATGCGTACTGTGAAAACAACAAGGGTTTCAGCTTTATGGGATTCATAGATCTCTTTCATTTACTCTATCCCGGAGGTTGGTTCAGATATTTATCATAATTATTTATAGATATTACACGATGACGCGCCCCACTCTGTCAAACTCCATACGAATCGAATGAAACATAAGCGATTTTGACAGAGTGGGACGCGTCTTCGTGGATTGAAATATCTATAATTAATTATAACTGGTATTACGGTTCTTGTGGAGTCTGTCCGGGCAGGTACCACTGCAGAGTCGGTCTACCGTGAAGGCGGCGGAGCTAATGTATGTGTTTCAGTATGAACTGCGCTGTATACAGAAAATTTTGAGCAAAATGATACAACGGTGCGTCTTATGATAATGTAACGCAAAGCTGTAGGTTCTCTAAGCCTGATATGAGTGGACTGAACACTGAACATCAGATGACCGTCTTGCTCGTGTCGTGTCTTCTTTTGTATAAAAAATTGGTTGTCTGTAAAGTCGATTTACGGACGATAGATTTACGTGATAACGTCATAATTGGCCTCTCTATCGTTTGTTTTATCGTGCCTCTCTATCGCTTGCACGCACAGGCTCAGGTGGAACGTTACGCGGAACGTTACTATTTTTCATGTGCGTTGCCGGTGTTCATCAATTTATTAAACGTTATCACGTCAAAAAGGTGCCTGATATCTCAGCAGTCATAATCGTGGTGCTTCTAAAGAATAGACTTAATATGCACTGGACGCAGCGAACCACGCGAAAAAATACTGGCGCCAGAAATATTTGTTTTGACGCCAGCAGTAAGGACACCATGTAGTTCGCTCAGCAGCCACTTAAAGAATGTTGACTGATTGACTGTTTGCTTGTATGAAAAAGATTTACGTAAACGTTCGGATGGTCCTACTAGTCTACTAACGTCTAGTCTAGTCCTACGTCTACGTACGTCCTACTATCATTAGGACCACGTATAATATTAACCGTTATAATATTAAGTATGTTTTCAAGAGAATAAAGTGCGGATTGTGGTACCACTGCAGTGGAGCGACTCGCAGGCTATGATGGTGAAGTGTGGCTGCCAATCTCTTCTCACCCCCGCCGATAAAGCGCCATCTGCTATGTCATCCGTCCAGAAGTCTAGCAAGTTAGTATTTTATGACGGATATGTAGATACAGATCGCGCAAAACTTTATGAGCTGCCTGAATGGGAGGCAATGACTTGCATAGTAAACAAAATGAACATACCCGAAAACATACCTGTAGGTGTCCGCGGGAAGGTAAAGAGCGTTGCAGGGAGGAGATTGCACAAGCAATTTCTACGTTCAGAGGGCTCATAAAGATTTGGGCGAACTATAACTACGATTTAATAAGGAGCTGATGGGTTTTCCACCGTTCATTTGTCACGACGACGTTAAGGTGTTACTGATTGGATAAAATATCTCACCAGTTCAAATTGTATTTAGTTTTTCGCAATTAGGTAGCTAGGTAGGTAGGTACTTACTGGCAGACTAATTACACATTGTGTTGAACGAAATCATTGATGACAATGATCACTGCCAAATCTATCTAAACTCGTGAATTACCAATTTATTTTTGATTGATCTGTTTTAACGTCGACCATCATCGCTTTTATTTAGACTTGGAGAGTGGACTTGATGTGTTTCCGTCATTTTGAAGGGCAACGACAACAACAGGGTCTGCACACACAAGCACGGTCACAGAAGTAACGTGCTTGCCGCGCCCCACTGGCAGCGACGACCACTGCGCCTTCGCCATCGTGGAAGTTAGCCTGGCACGGCCGTTTAAGAAGCCTTCCATACCACGACATATACCTGAGTAAGATGGTTAAACAATCAGTTAGTCAACAAATCGAACATTCTTGCTTTATGAACCAATGTCAGAATAGTAGAGCTTGATAGGGAGGAATAAGATGTAGTCATTTGTCAGTAACGGCGGTTCCCAATAAACTACTTGCCCTACTACAGATATCGATGTGACACAAGCTCCATACAAGTTATATCACATTTCTATCTCTAGTAAGGCACACCATGGATAGATAGGATATTGGGAACCGCCTTAAATCGATCATACTAATATTTCAACAGGTCAGAAATAAAGGAGATGCTGTTTGAAATGGAAGCGATACAGACCAAACGCGAGTGCACGGGACGAGGGCAGCTAGACCGTGATTGGCAGACTACGGTGCGAGCAGCAGCCAGCTCTCTGCGGCGTGTACCTTACTTTGGTAGGTAAACATTTACTGAACTAGCTTTTGCTCCATGACCACGTTCAGCCCACGGACGTCCACAGCTGAACAAAGGCCTCCAATGATTTCCAACTGACACGGTTCTGCGCTGCTTGTATCCAGCGACTTCCCGCGAGCCTCTTAATGTCGTCAGTCCATACGTTTGAAGGTCTGCCAATACTGCACCTTCCCGTGCGGGGTCGCCATTCCAGCACTTTGGGTCCCCAACGTCCGACGGTACTACGAGCTATGTGCGGATCTAAGCGGCAAGTCAGCTTCACTTAGCTGTGGTCCTCAAAAAATACGATTGTTTTCCTAGTAGGTTTTGACTCTTGACATAACTTGATACCACCTTTGCGCTTTCTCCTTTCGGTTTTTCACGAATCCCTTGAATTTTTTTTTTTTGAGTTAAGCAAGTAATAGTGTGCGCCACTGCAAAAAATCAACCAATACCAGAGAGATATTTAAAACACAAAATATCTGAAAATCTGTTTACAGGTTTAACTGATTTGTGTACGGTTAACCGGCAGCTAAGCGAGTCGCGCACTCGCGTGGAGTTGGTGACGTCATTCTGGCAGGACGCGGCCATTTACGTCAACAATAACTTCGTTGTCAGGGATTTTCTCCACTCCGATGCCGCTTTCGAAGTAAGTGTCTCTGGCCTGAGCAGTACAAGTATTCTGTAACTCGGTGCCTATCACAGAATGATAGCCACTGGCATATATTTTTATCCATTGAAGGTTTGCTGTGAAATAAAAAAAGATTTTCGTTGCAAACCTTCAATGGATAAAAATATATGCCAGTAGCTATCATTTTTTGAGAGGCACCAAGTTACTGAATACGTGTGCTAGAGTCAGGAGATGGAAGTGCGCTGATGAGATGGAAGTGCGCTGATAGATGTACGAGTTTGTATTAGATTTGTAAGGAAAACTTTGCTTATCGCTTTGAAGATCTTTAAGCTAGCTATACTTAGTTGAATTAAGGAATTGATAGGTCTTTTTTACATATGGAAGATAGGACGTGACGTCATTGCCAGTGCCTATGGCACTTACGCATAACACAACTATTTTGTATGGCATTATTTTGAAGGAACGATAAGCATATGGAAGCAGTGCCTTTTCAAAGGATTGTGGCAATCACGCACATGTTTCTTTGTAGGACCCAATACGTACGGAAGGGGACATTATAAACTTCCGATCTAAGGGTTGTAGTTTTATGCTAGAAGGTACACTATTAGGTAGATTTATTCCCTTTTTAAACCTATTAAAAAAGTCGTTGGAAATCTTTTGAAAGTATACTTAGTCTTGAAGTGGTGATATACGTTACCGTGTGAAAGAGTTTATAAATAGACCTATATCTTGGACGCGGTGGACTGCAAGTTGACCGCAAGAAAAATTGTCGCCAGTTTACCGGTGCCAAAAATGTTTTGACACCGACAGACCGCGGTTCCCTCCACTGATCACCAAACTTGTCAATAGTCTGCACGCACGTTTCTATAGAGACGGTTTCCGCCATATTGTGGCATGTTAGTGGGAAATATTGACAGACGGCGCTACTATTTTCTTGTATGAAGAAGGGTTGCGTATAACGTTCTGATGACCAGGCTGATTCTGTATCGTTCAATTTGTTAGTTAGCAACCCTCATTCGGTTGTTAATTTACAAAACGGAGGCAAACATCCTATTTTTGCATTATATTTGCACAAGTTACCAACCTAGGTTGGTATGGTATCATGTCAACATACCATGCTAGCTGCTAACTTGTGCAAAAAGAATACAAAAATACGATTTTTGCCTCCGTTTTCTTAGTTAATAACTCAGTCAGGGTTACTAACTAACAAACTGTACGTTACAGAATCAGCCCAGGTTTGTTATCGGTGGGTTTATACTATTTTAAGTCGAGCTTTGATAAGCTACCAATGTCATAAACCGCAGGAGATGGTGATGATAGCGCACGCGTGCCTCGTGCGGCTCGCCAACGAGACGCTGCAGCCGACGCTGGCAGCCCGCAGCAGGACGGAGCTTGCGCCCGCACAGCGCGCCGCCCGCCACGCGCGCCAGCTGCAGGACTTACCGCACGCCGTGGACCTTTACTTACAGGCATGCCTTTTCAACCGACTTCAAATAATATACCTTTTTTAATTAACAGAAAAGTAAAATACCTTACTCACCTTTCAAATAAAGATTTGGGTGAATCGATTTTGATGATTCTTCTTTTAATAAGTGTCGCTATCAATTTAGTTCAGTTCTGATATTGGTATCCATGAGAAAACCCATATAAGTCTTAAATATTTAATTGGAAAGGGGATATTCAACGGAGGTTTGATGAGAATTATTGAATAAGTGTTTTTTTTTGTTAATTAACGTATATATATTAAGTTTCTGGGCAGCTTTTTTTGTTATTTTTTATCTTTCTGCGATCAATCCTCTGACTAAATTAGCAGATTGGATGCGTGATTGTGGCATGGGAGAAGGTCACTCCACTGAGCGGCTTTTGTCATAAGAGCTTTTACTGGATTGACTACAGCATAGGTCAGCTATTGTCTTTTTGCCCCTGGCAAATGATACCGAAAGATAAATAATTGATGTGTGTCTCTTGTGTTTTTTGGTAAAACTAGCTATTTCTTCCTTTACATTAGGCATAGTTAGGTATTCTATATTCATGCATTTCTTATGTTTTGAAATGTTCATGAAATGTTCTGATGTTTTAGGCAGCTCTAGTCATATTAATATGCCATAGAGGTGGCACAATTTTGATTTATGGCACTCTACCTGATTTGTAATATAAGCATAAAATGTTCCAAGGTGCTGACAGCCCAGCCCCGGGAGGCGGGCAGTTGGCGAGAGCTGGCCACGTGTCTTCGGGATGTGGACCACGACTGGGCCAACGTTTGTATCAACAAAGCAATTATGCTGAATCCCCGTCATCCATTGAGGTAACTGTTACCTATGAATTTTCTATTGTGACTGGTTTTTTTTTCAAGGAATCTGGGACCTATTGCGATACTATGCATGGTACAGAATGGAACGAAATTCTAATAATTGGTCCGTCCGATCGGAAAATCCGTACGGGTTCCGTCGGGTTGTAGGGTACCGTACTATCAAGTAAACAATTGTTCATAATACCAAAATAAACTAAACACCCGTGTCCCCTAATTCAAAAACGAGCAAAAATTCACGATTGTTGTTTGGGAGAACCTTTAAATATAGATGTGTACTCATCGGTAAAGCTTCTCCGAACGGGTAATGAGTATCTACCCACTCACCTACCGTATAAAATTGTTTCAGCTTACTCTCTAAGGGTGATGCAGTATTCGACATTGACCCAGATGCTGCAGAGCCCTTCTTCACAGCTCTGATGGCACTGTATCCATTTTACACTTGCTTGTGGGTGGCCGCCAACGCGTATTACTTGCACCAGGAATTGTATCACATGGCGCAAGAAATCATGGAGCAAGTTAAAAAGTTGGTTCCCTAAAGTAGTGTTATTATCTCGCTGCAGACTCGGTCATAAATCATTTGAGTGTTTCGCTTTTGTTGTTCTTTGTTGAGTTGTGCATTACTGCAGAACAACAAAAGCGAAACACTCGAATGATTTATGACCAAGTCTGCAGCGAGATAATAACACTACTATAATGTTTTGGTTTTATAAGGGATCTTTTATGATAGGTAACTGTATGGCCA
This sequence comes from Coenonympha arcania, assembly GCA_036785405.1. Classification (NCBI taxonomy): domain Eukaryota; kingdom Metazoa; phylum Arthropoda; class Insecta; order Lepidoptera; family Nymphalidae; genus Coenonympha; species Coenonympha arcania. Next base: position 3,107,649 of record CM072063.1, on the reverse strand, counting down.
CACAGAATATCTTTCTGTGGTATGGCTTATAGAAGTACTTAGAAAGAAAAGAGTCTCGAAATTGGAAAAGTGCACGGCACCTATCGGAGTACTATGGTAAGCTTCGAAACGGAAAACTAGGATTTTCATTTGAGTACGTTATAGTTTTTCTTTATGTCATGGCGTGATTGATTGGCGAGACCTTTTTGAAGGGGATACAAGTGCATAGCAAATGAAACCTAATGATGAGCCCGTCTGAAGATTTTATCGTAAACCTTCATCATACAAGAAAAAAATAGCGCTAACGCACAAATTTCCCATTAATACGCCATGCTAGGGAAAAAACCGTCTCTGTGAAAACGTTCTTGCGACACTGACTCCAGTAACACAGTTATTACTACCACAGGAGGCAGGGTTTAAATCTATTGTTTGTAAACCTACTATCTGTTTGATGAATAAAGATTATTGAACCAATAACATAAACGATACTGCGGTCGGCTTACTACTGACGCCGTTGGTGTCAAAACAAACTTTTTTGGCACCAGTAAACTGGCGACTTTTTTGCATGGTTCGCCGGGACTTGTGTACCTATAATATGTCTATTCATAAAATGTAGAACCGAAGCGGAAGGCCTATCACAGGAGATGCCCTTCCCCCGGGCCTGGGAGCGAGAGCTGGGCGACTGGTGGGACCACACGCCGCTGCTGCCCGGCACCAGCCGCTACTACGATGCAGCTGACCTGCTTCTTAGACTTCGCGCCGTTTCCGTAAGCGACCCTAAAGGCTCTCCCACACAGACGCGTTATTATCGGTCGATAATATCGCATGCGTTATTGCGATAAATACTCCTACTTCCATTGCGGCGTTATTATCGCAGCAGTGTGTAACTACATGACCACCCTAATACAAAATGTACTGAGACAGCCTGTGTGGGGGAGCCTTTACTTGCACCCTTAGATTATGTACACACACAAACAAAACAAACAACAAACAAAGGAACTAACGTAACGTTGTCTCTCTCTGGTCTCTCGCTATTGCTATTATATGTGTCTTTTGGCGTTATGATGAAGCCATAATATTTTCCATATCGACAGATATTCCGATAATTTTAATATATATATATAATTGCACGGAATCACGTCGTATGTGTCAGCATATTCCGCGTCCAACGTGATTGATTGTATAAACGCATACTTTTAAGATAGTATATAAGGTTTGTAAATAATTAAGTTAATATGCCACAAAAATATACGTTATTACGTTGTCCGTGTTTAACTCATCTCCGTCACTTATACGCAACAGTGGTGACCCCGACGTGATAACAACATAAAGACCTCATCTGTCAAAAAGTAAACAAACGAGTGGACAGAGCATAGATGATACCTTTGAATTTACGTAGAACATTAGCAACGTAGCTCGACACACTTGCAACAATTCTGACCCGTTCCTTTTATCAGGGATTTCAGTCAGAAATTTCTCGTTTTCTCGTTCTCGCTTCAAAGGCTTTCTGCAATGATTTCCAGCCTACACGGTCCTTTATACTTTTTTTAATTTTGTTCCATTTATATAGGTAGGTACGTCGTGTCGCTACGTAACGCTATTTGTCACTTGGCTGGCTCAGGGGGCTGGTCGGAGGCAAGGTCCTGAGCGGAGTTGCCTTTTCAGAAATCGGGGTTGGGGGAACATTACTCATAATTATTTCTTTACAGCTCAAACAATAACTCTCCACTGACGACTTCAGACTGAATATATCATAGATAAGGTTCTATTTTTTTAATTTATCATAGCTTTCCAGTCTTATTTGACGCTGCTGAAGGGAGCTTAGGATTAAACATGTCTGCTTTTTCAATTCAAGCGTTATGAAATAAATAAAAACCATGATCTATAAATTATGGCAAAAAAATCACGTTTGCTGTATGGGTCCCGATTTAACCTTTGCGAAATTGGCTACGGAACCCTAAAAAGGATTTTAATGATAATACCTATTTTTCTTTCTTTTTTTGCAGCTCGCAGAGATATGTATAGCTCAAGCATTTTCCGAAAATGGAGAGAGCCCAGTTTACTATCACATGGTCGCTCTGTGTTGCCGGGTCAGAGGGAACGTCGATGACGCGCTGTGCCACATCAAACAAGGAGTCGAAAAATTTGGTGAAGTAAGGAGAAAATCTTCTCCATCAGATCATATGTCCTTTGGCCTATGTCCATTAGATCGTATGTCCTACAATGAAAGTTAAGAAAAATTGAACTTATTTTTTTTCTATTTTCATGTCATTTAGATCAATTATTTAAAGAGCTTGGAGGGAGAGTGCTTCCACAAGCGAAAAGAATTGACAGCTTCTATGGCAGCGTTTGAAAAGAACACCTTTTGCAGCAGTCCTTACATGTAAGTCATGAATGCAGTAGAGCGATAATACCTACTTAGGTACTTATGCCTATCACAAGAATGTTTAGTGCTATGATTGAGACCTGAAAAATTATGCTTCCTTCTACGACCTAGATACGTTATTCCACTTTGAACGTGATAAAATGACGACTTTTTTTGGGACAACATTTAACACTCACTACCACCCTGGTTATGGCGCGAGCTCGGCTTTGAGTGGGAGGTCGCGGGTTTGATTCCCACCACGGGCCACATTAGAACTTTGTTATTTCTAAATTAACTCAGGGGCCGTACCACCATCTCTTAAAGCAGTAATGCTGCATTTCTGTTTAGACATTTTCATACTATGTTTGTATGAAAATAATAAAACAGTACTACGGTCCCAACTCCAAGTGTCTGGTTACGCACTGCCAAGTAATTTAGCGTTCTGGCGGGATGCTGTGTACATACCGTTAGGAGTTACTTAGGTACTCCTTCCAAGTTAATAGTACGATAACATCTTCGGCTGCATCGTCTTACCATCAGGTGAGATCGATAATCAAGTAAGTAACGACTTGTAATGTGTAAAAAAATTAAAGGTAATGTATGACTGTAATATGATTTCACAGAACCTTGTTGTCTTTGCCTCGCCACAATCACGCGCGGGTCCATGCTGTACTAACAGACCTCACGCGGCGTCACCCGAGTGCATACGCTTGGATGGCGTTTGCGGATTACTGGATGACGGTAATATAACAAGCGACTAACACCCATAAAACCATCCCATAAAATAAACCCATCATAAATGCTTTCACCCATACATAGTTGACGTACCAAAGAATCATCAGGAGCGGTTTGATTCCTTGTTTCTCATACGCCCTGCAAGGGTTGGGTATACCCTCCCAGCCTCTGTCTGTCCCACCACATATAACTTGGGCATGTTCAAATCAAGACTATCATATAACTTTCGATCGAGGTGTGATAAAAGTCAAGCGCTAGTCTATAATATATCTTCTAGTTAAATAAAACTAGATTTTTTTTCAATCTCCATTTTTGTAAGATATAATACATCTCAACACATTGAACTTTTTCGATAGACTTCAGAAAAGGAGGAGGTTCTCAACACTTTTATGTTTGTTAACTACCTACGTCATAACTGACTTTGTGAATCGATTTTGATGATTCTTTTTTATTAGAAAGCTGACGCTTCCCGTGTGGTGCCATTTCAATTTAGTCCAGTTCTGAACTGGAAAACCATACAAGTCTCAAATTTTTAATTGGAAAGGACGTATTCAGCAGTAGTTTGATGAAAATTAAAGTCGTTTTATTAACGTATTTTTGACGTGACAACGTCTTATAATTCGATAACAATAAAAATAAAAAACAAGACTCATCCGGCGTTACCTCGCTCATGCGGCGTTACCTCGCTCGCGTTACCTCGCTTTGAGGCGTTCCATGTAAGGCTTGAAGTGCAAGCGAGAGTTGTCACGTTCAACTATCGTCAGTAAACCGACTTTACAGACATTTTTTTTTAATAATAATAATAATTTATTGGTTTTAATACATGACAAATTGCAAACAAATGAACGCCCTACCCTCTGCGGAAGGATAACCTGCGTTGCAGAGGGTAGATCCTTCCTGGATGTAATTTTTACACTTTTTTTTTAAATCTTATTACGATTACAATTATTAATCTGTAGCAAAGTGCAATGGGCGAAGGCGGCGACGCTGACGCGACGGAGGTGCAGCGCGCGGGCACGACGCACGCGGCGACGTGCGCGCTGGCTGCGCTGCGCTGCGACCGCCGCGCGGGGCGCGCGTGGGCGCTGCTGGCGACGGTGCTGCAGCCCGCCGCCCGCCGCCGCTACTGCAGGGAAATGGCTGTTTTGGTGATTATTATCCTTCTGCCTCTTAAATCTAAGGCGAAGAAGACGCGTCCCGCCGCGGTGCGCGGAGCGACAGATAACTCGCGCGGTGACAGAGGCGTAGATCTGCCTTACTTAGCGGTGTAATCTGCTCCCCCGCGCGGTGATGCAGATTACGACGGCCTCGCGCTAAATAAACTCGTATGTTCACTGTGTGGTCGATCGACGTGGAGAATGGACGAACTTATTCAATTTCAAGATGTTGCAGTTATATTGTCATTTTAAGGTTTTAGTATACAAGAATTAAAAGACACTGCGTCCATAGAAGATTTTGGACAGTATCAAATCACGCCCGGGACTGCGGAGCCAGTGTGTCATACCCCGCGGCACGCCCCGCGCTCCCGCGCAGATTGACAGAAACTGCGCGCGGCCGCCTTCCCGCGCGTTTTCGCGTCGCCAGTGTGTTGTGCTAGGCGTGATTTCTATACAAATTGAGATACTTACATACAATGGTAAAATCTGCCATCCCGCGCTACGCGACGGAGCGCGGTGCAGTGGGTAGAGCGCCTAAAGGCTATGGTATTGTTGGGCTAATGTCTTTGTCATATTAAAAATTAATTAGTTAATATAAATTTAAATACGAATCAAAATTTTCACTCGCAACGGGATTTGAACCCGCGTCCCCCAGCTCTCGCGGCTTCGTACTATTAGGTCCGCAAGACTAAGAGACATCATCGCATTCATCGCATTTCATCGCAGCGGGATATGGCTCGTATAGCTCAGCGGTCAGAGCACCCAGCCGCGAGAGCTGGGGGACGCGGGTTCAAATCCCGCTGCGAGTGAAATTTTGATTGGTATTTAAATTTATAGGAATTATTTCATAAGTGTGTAAAACACTAATCAAAAAGATAATCAGTTAAGTAATTAGTTTAGAAATAAATCACACCTCGGACGTTAGATTAAATGAAAATGCATTGCTGCCAGCGGCTCTGCCATCGTAAATTTTGGGTTTTTACTAATCTCGTCGGAAAACATTAATTTTTTCGGGATCAAAATATCCCATGTTTTAATCCTCTATGCAAATTAGACAAATCGGTCAGTAGTTGCAGCGTGAAGGATTAACAAACATACTACACCCTATCACACTTACCTACATAGGTACCTACAAACTTTCGCCTTAATAGGTATATTACAGTGATTAAATATGTTTCAGTGTGGTGAAAATAAACTACCGCCGGAAAAACGAACCGTGCACCACACACACGTCGATGCACAACAATCCTTTTGCTTTAGAATCGGAAAAGCGCTGCGCGAGTGTCGCTGCCAGATGTGTGAACATCTCTTGTTGTGATTAATGGTTTTTATACCTACTTATGTTATGACTTATTGTAATACATTTTAGTTAAACCAAACATTGTAAGAGTTTTGAGTTCCCAGTGCATTCGACAAATAAGCTATTTTTTGGGTTCCTTACCAAAATTGTAAAATATAACTCTGCCTGTCTGTCTGTCACAGTCGATTATTTCAGTAAATATAAAAGCTATTGACATCATGTTAATCTTATATAGGTATAAAACTAGCTTTTGCTCGCCCGCGTTTAATTCGCTAATTCATAAATCCCGAGGGAAACGTGAATTTCACGTTCCCGTTCTTAATTCGAAGTCTGGTTAGGCAATCTACGTATAGATGTAGCTATAGATTACTGTAGAAAAGGATAATGACCATGGATAAATGGAATAGTACGGGATTCCATATATCGATGGTCATTATACAAGCTTTATTCAAATCCAAACTTTATTTATGGAGTTGTGTACCCAAAGGATAAAAAGGGACCCTATTACTACCTAAGTACTAGATATTTATTCGTGCGGATTGCGGAACCTTCGGTGCATGAGTTTGCCTCGCGCTTGCCTGTTTTTTTTAGTTATAGACGTGGTATAAATTTTTGACGACCTCCCTGGCGCAGTGGCGGCGCGCTCGGATTCGAGTGGGAGGCCGCGGGTTCGATTCCCGCCACGGGCCACTTTGGAATTTTATAATTTCTAAATTGACTCAGGTCTGGTCTGGTGAGAGGCTTTGGCCGTGGCTAGTTACCACCCTACCAGCAAAGACGTACCGCCAAGCGATTTAGCGTTCCGGTGCGATTCTTGTAGAAACCCTTGGGGTAAATTTACTTACCCTTCCAAGTTGGTACGATTACATCTTAGGCTGCATCATCAGTTACCATCAGGTAAGATCGCAGTCAAGTATGTATAGACTAAAAAAATAGAGACATAAACTTGCCTAAGTAATATAAAACTGGTATTGTGAACAAGTTTATTATCGGATGCAGAATACTTACATATTTTTATTTTAAATTTTAAATACTTCGCTATGATATCATCTCGTCTACTTACGATGACAAAATCAAATACTTAGGTAAGTACCTAATCATTATCAGTTGGTAGTCATGGCCAGCAGACGTGTTGTTTTTGTTTTTACGATAATACTACAATGTTTTATCGACACATCGTGCTATGTTTGGACAAGTGAAATAACTCTTGCGCAAGGAAAATTGAGGGGCACAATCGATAATACAAAAAGGTATAAAGCCTATTTAGGAATACCCTATGCTTCAGTTGTAAAACGATTTCAGGTAAAATTACATTTGGTATTTATTATTTGACTATTTCATTGTAAGTTAACACTAATACAATTTACTGTTAGTCGACTCGCGACTACGTCTGCGTAGATTTAGTTTTTTGTTTTCATTCGGCTAAGGACACTTAGCCGCGATTTTCATAGAAAAATAAGTAGGTTAGGTTTTAACGTGATAATGATGAACACCAGCAACGCACATGAAAAATAGTAACGTTCCGCGGAACGTTCCACCTGAGCCTGTGCGTGCAAGCGAGAGCGCGCAACAAGCGATAGAGAGGCACGATAAAACAAACGATAGAGAGGCAAATTATGACGTTATCACGTAAATCTATCGTCCGTAAACCGACTTTACAGACAACCAATTTTTTTTATGTAAATTACAGCGTAAAAAATAGGTAAGTAATGTATGTAATAAAAACAATCATAAAACCTACTAACCGAACTACGTCGGCGACTATACGCTATAGGAAATAGGTTTATAACAAAAACCTTATCACTTTTATCTTCTTCTCTGTGTGGTAAAAATTACCGTTCGCTTTGCGTTCGCTAGTCTCCCTAAACTTAAAATAATTTCTGTCACTTCTAAAAAAATATTTCACAATCATAAAGAGAACAAACAAATAGTAGCTACCTTTCGAATTTGGTAAAGTTAGTAGTTAAGTACTTACATTTCAGCAATGTATTTTTATCGAATTTTCAAAAATAAACGATCAATGTCGCAGGTTTGAAGAATTAAGTGTTATAAAATCAGTTACCAATCTCTTTTCTTATAGGTTGTGCCTCTGCCTACCAACTTCATAGATATGCACTTACACTATGCACACCTACATACACTAACGTAGATAAAGATAATTTCCAGCATTTATTTACTGAATATTTTTAGGAAGCTGGTCCTGCACCAGCATGGGAAGGCACCAAGGATGCAATCGACGGATCTATCAAATGCAATCAATATTCCGATACGTCAGGAACATCTATTGGACAGGAAGATTGTCTTGTCGCTAACGTCTTTACCCCAATGAATCAAGATTGCAACTTATTGCCTGTCATGGTTTACGTCCACGGTGGTGGCTTTGACACTGGGAGTAATAATGTTCAACTTTTAAATCCGACGTACTTTATACAAAAAGACGTAATCATGGTAACAATAAATTATCGAATCGGTGCATTCGGTTTTCTATGTTTGCACGAAACAGAAGCGGCTGGTAATATCGGTCTGAAAGACGCAATAGCTGCGTTAAAATGGGTTAAAAATAATATCAAAGCTTTCGGTGGAGATCCAAACTCAATAACAGTGTTCGGCGAGAGCGCCGGCGCAACAGCCGTCCACTACATGATCACTACTGGAAAATATAAGGGGCTATTCGACAAAGCCATTTTGCAGAGTGGTTCAGTTTTAATGCCGAATAAGATTGACCTCGATCCAATAAGAACTGCATCAATCGTTGCCTCTAAAATGGGTTATAAGACGAAAGATCCAAAAGAACTTCTCAAAGTGTTCCAAAATTCCACAGCCGATGATATAATTGAAGCATCTCGCGTTGATTCGAAAAATCAACCACTGAAAATGTACAGATTCAGACCCTGTGTGGAAAGTCCTATTGATACTAAATCGTTTATTACATCGACGCCCAAAGAACTAATAGAAGCAACAGAATCAGATTCTAATTTAAGTATGATATTGGGTGTTAATAACGCCGAAGGGATAGCGCAAGCGGGGAAATACGATTCTAACGGACTCAAAACCTTGAATTCAACATTATCTGATATAATACCGGTAAACATCAAATTCAAAGATGAATCCGAAAAAGAACAACTCACGGAAGACATACGAGAGTTTTACTTTAAGAATGGCATCAATTACGATTCTTTGATCGATTTTTTTTCGGACAGCGTAGTCATTTACTCTTCACTAGCGTCAGCGCTCTCGTTACTTTCCTCTAACGTTACAATGTACAATTATTATTTTAAATACGATTCGTCTAGAAACTTCTACAAATTCAAATATGGACTCCCAAATAAACCTGGAGCTAGCCATGCAGACGACCTCATGTACATGTTTGATCCAGTGCAGTTTGAAACGACACCAGTGCCACCGCCTGAGGGTAACGATCTCAGAATCATCAATATCATCACAAGGCTCTGGACCAACTTTGCAAAGACGAGGTGAGTTATCAAAGACAAGGTATTTTATAATTTCTAAATTGGCTCAGGTCAGGTCTGGTGGGAGGCTTCGATCGTGGCTAGTTATCACCCTACCAGCAAAAGCCGCACCGCCAAGCGATTTAGCATTCCGGTGCGATACTTGTAGCAACCGTTGGGGTAAATGTACTTACCCTTCCAAGTTAGTATAGGATAACATCTTAGGCTGCATCATCACTTACCATCGATGAGATCGCAGCCAAGTACTAACTTTTATAAAATAAAAAAAATAAAGTTAGTTCTCCTATTATTTAGCCCACATAATAATTATGTTGTAGAGTGAAAAATAACTAAAAACTATATATACTAATCAACTAAAGACTCATTCAAATAAAATCAATTTAAGTAAGTATGTTTCATCTCACCCACTTTGTTTATATAGGCGCTTTAGTTATTTGTTTGCACATTTCTTAGAATATCAATAAAAATAATTCTGTGAAACTTATTGATAATGCCGCAAAAAAAAAAGAAAAAAATATATGTATAGAAAATCTAGTTTAGTTTATGGAATAATCTAAAAGGAATTATTTTTAGTCACGCTACTAATGACTATTATTACTTGTATGACAATTATTTATCTCTACAGCCGTTTGTCTTGCTAGTAGCTGGATACAACAAGACATCATACTAAATATAGCCAAGTCAAAATTAAATAGTCATTGACCCTTGCTTAATTCACAACAAACTAAAAATTTACAGGCACGTAAAGGATAGCATACCAATCAAAGAAATCCTGAAAGTCCTCATTGATCCTGTGTGCAATTTTTTTTATGCAATCAGGACTTTTCAGAATTTCATAGAGATGTATTCCTTACATACCTGTACATATTTAGATTGTTGGGAATTAATGCAAGGGACTCTTGGCCTGGCCTGCAAGTGACTCTGGCTAGTAATAAATGTTGACTAACAATCCGTAAAAATTTTTAGGAACCCGTCTTCTACGACTACGACGTGGATCCGAAGCAAAAAACACGACCTAAAGTTTTTACAGCTGGACAATGAAATTAAAATGATACCATTTCCTAACAAAGAGCGTTTTCAATTTTGGGATCGAGTGTACAGACGTTACACGTGGAATTAAATACAAACAAGGAACACCTAAGTTATAGTCCGCGCGGCGAACCATGATCCCTATGACAGTTCGTTTAGTGATGGGTCGTGTCTTTGGTCGTGTCGATAATTTTTTTTTTTTAGACAAAGGCGTGGCGGCTTGCACTTAAGCCATGTTGGTAAACATGTTTTAAAAAATATTACAATGTGCATTTTTAATGTCCATTTTGTTGTTGTTGTATTAATTTCAGATTTTTGGCATAGATTGAGTAGGTAAGTAAAACGAAAGTTTCCAACCTTGTTATTTTCTAATAATGCTTAACCCGGTAAACACGTTTTTGCTATATAAGTATATATTTTATCATGAAAATGAATGCTCCCCATTTATTTATTTTGTCTGAAAAATTGTGCACTCATTTCCATTACCGATATTTTTAATCGATACTTGCCGCCCTAGTCGATAAACGTCACACGACGTAAGTTTTGCAGGACGTAAGCATAAATTCAGATTGACATAACTTCTTGTAAATGTTAAGAATTGTTAAAAATATCAACGGAATATCATTACTAATGGTATAAAGCTACGTAAAATTTATAAATGGCATTTTTAGACGCCCCCAACATGATCCCGATTTAATGGTGACGCCACTACAATGTTATATGGTGACATTAGCTGTCAGTGTCATAGGGATCACGGTTCGCTGCGCCGAGTAAATGTGAATTATTTAGATAAGTCATGTACCACTAAGGACTTACCGTCATCTTATATTATATTAATATGATTCGATTTTATGTGCCCTATCTTTTACTCTTATATCAATGGCCCTACCTGGTACCCAGGTACCTTACTGCAGAATTGACCAAAATTTCGTTTTAATAAAATATGTTCTGACGGAACTGTTTTATGTGCAGATTGACAAAAGATTGTTAATAAATTGTTACTTTTTTTTTTTTTCATTTTTATAACCTCTACGATATCACATGCGATTTAATTTTTAAAATACTTTGGGTGGCAAGTGTGAACCTGCGCCATAATGTGACGTGGGCCTATACATTAATATACGTAACGGTATGGGGGAGAACGCAGGTTAAAACCAATATATTTTTAATCGCAACTGCTAATAATACACAATACAGACAATAGTGTTGAAGTTGTCGCTCAACTTCTTTACATTTTCACTTATAACTTTTTTATTTATAGTTCTACCACCAATAGTTACTAGACCAAAGTTGTGGAACATTTAATTTTCAACAAAAAATGTTAACAATTTTTTTTTATGAAATAGTTAAATAGTTTATGAGATATATCGTAAAAACCATTTCAACCCCTATTTTCAAGATGGCGGCCGTGGGACAAGGGCGGTGACCCCACAAACTTGGTTTTAGCTTTACACTGACCCCCCCTACACATAAAAAAAATAAAATTGCGTCCTCTAAAAACGCAAGGTAAGGCCTAAACATGTAACATTTCAATGGACTAATATTGTTTTAAAATTTTCATACTGACATTGTATGAAAATGTCAAAACAATATTAAGAGATGGTGGTACGGCCCCAGATGGGCTCATCCTTAGGTTCATATAGGTGGCACCCACCTATTTAATATTTATCCTTGTATAACCGCTTTGGGTGGTAAGTGGCGGTCGGGCGCGGGACTCGGCAGGGCTTCGGGCGGCGGCGGGCTCGGCAGCTCCGACAGCTTCTGCGTCAGCCACACCAGGAAGTATACGAACAGCCCCAAGCCTGTCATCCTGCATGAGCAATTTCAAAAACCATTATTCAATAGCCCCTAAATTATAAAGCCCTTGGGAGTCATAGAGCTCTGATTTTTGAGCCTGTTTAAATGGTACCACCATATGAGGGTACCATCCGGGCGCGAAAATTCAAATTATTTATTTTTTCGCTAATAGCGGGCTAATTATACGTCGTAGGCTTATGGCAATGAGTTTTGCGGGCACAGCATTTATGCATCTACATGTTTTTAAAAAAAATTCTGTTCAACAATACTCATTTACTTCATATTCGCTCGAAATCTGGGAAACTGCAAAAAAATATCTTTCGGTAACCAATATGAGGTGAGTGGGAATTTAAGAGCAATGTTTCTATTAAAAACGTAGATGCATAGGCCCGCGAAATTCATTGCCATAAACCTACAATGTATAGTTAGTCTAATATTTGCGAAACACTAAATAAAATTTGAATTTCGCGGGCTGGTAGGGTCGAAAAACTTTAATATAAAATTAACCGGCTGATAAGTTTAAGCTTCTTCACTATGGCAGACAGCACTGAGCATTAGAACCTAAGACTATGTAGGTACTAGAACCCTCGGTAAGATACTAGCTGACCATTCCGTTCCGTATTGTATTTGAAGAAGTACTTACGCGCCAAACATTTTACCAATTTAGGGTTTTGTACACTTGGACACCCGTGTTCGTCTACGGTAGAATTACGTGCAGTGCTCGAATGTACCTCAGAAGCAACTAATGAATGATAGAGAGATTCTTTCTTATTGTTTGAAATGTAAAATCAACAAACATTTTCTTGTTTACCATAGCATGTGTCAAGGAATTCATAATAACGAGCAATTGGCTGACCCGGCAAACATTGTTTAGTCATAACCTAAATTATTTATTAACACAATACCTACATAAGGTAACGACACCAATTATGGACGGTTTAAGGACAAAAAAATATATATTTCAATATATCTCCTTAGATAAGAAACATATACAGTTAGAACTAAATGTAGCATGAAGGTTGGGTTTTCCTTTATGTAATTTAATTATAATAACTAGGCTAAGATAACTAGGTCAAATAAAATAATTAAAATATTCAAACTGTATTTAAAATATTCATTCAACCAATGATGTACAGTAAAAATCTGGTAATGAACACCCAATAATGAACAAGATCTAGTAATGGACTCCCATTAATTAACAAAATCCATTTATGGACATCCAATTAATGGACAATGGACGGACAGATAGGTACCAACTTGTTTTTATATTTATGAAGCCAGCATGGTGGAGGATGCAATGGTAAAAATGAAGAACTGAGTATGATTCTTTCATATTTATTAACTAAAAACTAATTAGTCAGAAAAGTATTATATACAGTACGCCATATGTACATTAGTATAACTTTTGTGTATTTATCAATGTTTTCTCATGTTTTATTGGTGTACAATAAAGAATTTTCTATCTATCTACTTTATAGTAGCCATCTCTTTTATAGTATAAAATCCTCTTTTATTAGTGAGCACCGGTGGATCTATTCTTTTTCCTGATACCATATCTTATCGGGCTTCTCAGGCCATTTGAATGTATTCCCGGTTGAAAACGTCATTGTACTTATTTCGAAAGACTTGTTTGATATATTCTCAATAATACCTGGAAAATATTCGCCTTCGTATGTCACTACAACATAAGTTCCTTTGGACAACCTTTGCGATTTCGAAAGCTTGCTAAGCGGTTCATCTTCAGATTCCAAGTCAGAACCTTCCAAGTTCTGAAATTTTGTTTTCAGTCTTTTTCTTGATTTTTTTGACTTAATATTCTTGTGTGTTGCAACAGGCGACTTCTCTTCTTCTTGCTCTAATTCATAAGGGCTGTTATCAGTTTCACAATATTGTACTTCAGTTTCTGTGTCATCCGAAGAGGTGTCATCTATTTTTGTTCTTATAATTTTATTTCTTCTCTTTTCTTGGAACAATTTCTCTTTCAACAATTTTTTCTCTGCCCTTTCTTTAGCTTTTCTTTCCTTTTCTTCTATAATGCGTTGTTTTTCAGCTTCCTTTTTCTTGTGATATTCTCTCCACGCTTGACTAGTTACTGTGTATGGCAGTTTCTCCTTAAGTCTTCGTTTTTTTCCTTTATTCATGTCGTCATCATCCGGCCAATGCAAATTTCTTTTAAAAGGAGAAGGCACTATACATCCTTTAATTTTCATGGGAGATTTATAGGTTTTTGTATAATCTGCAATCTTCACGGGTGTTAAACTTATAACAACCCTCGTTTCTTTCGTCGGAGGTTAAAAAATAACTGAAATAAAATTGATCTGTCCATCACTGGGAACTGTAGAATTCCAGTAATGAACATAATATGTCTATAACTGGGTATACTTTAGTTTCCAGTTATGGACATTTTATGTCCATTACTGGATTCTGTAGAGCAAAATAAAAATAAAGTAGTTACTTTGAAAGAGAAAATTGAGCATCGCACAATAAAGCTCAAATTCTAGAACAGACAAAAAAAAGTAGTTGTGACACAATGTTCATTATTGGTAAATGCTTGAAAAAAAAATCCAGTAATGTACATCATCAAATTCGCATTACAAATCAAAACTGTCCTGGCTTATTGCTGTGGATTATTTGGTCAATTTATCATACTACACATAAAATAATGTCTTATTTCTATACCACACCTCTATTAGAGTCTATAAACAAAAGTATTCACTTACTTCCTTAATGATTTCCTTAATAGAACTGGATTATTTGTGAACAACTCACTGCACACGAAACTAACCATTCGCCATTTTGAAACTAAATGGCCGAGGGAAATGAAACGTCACCTTTTGACAGATGGGCTGTCAAAGTCTATGTTTATTTGTTGCCAGATTTTAAAATCAAATTTGTACCCTTAATTTATAAACTTTTTTCTTTTTTTGTCCATTATTGGGGTGGTGTACAACACTGGTGTCATTACCTTAGGTATAGGTCGCACAGCGAGAGTTGAGGCGAACATGGCACTCACACTAACGTAATTTTTGCAAACAAGGTGTTTCATTTTTGTAAGACGTAAGACGGGACGTCAGTTTATACAATTCAGTCATAATTATATTAGATCCTAAAATAATACAACACATTAAATACAATTTCACGACTTTGTCCATGTAGTGTTTTGCCGCGTCCTGTGTAGAAGAAGATTCCTAGTAATACCGTCACAAAATATAGTTACGTGCTGGGGTTTGAAGATTGGAAGAAAAATACCTGATGAACCTTTTATTTTGCACTTCTTATCCGAAATATGTCTGTATTGATTGACTGCTTGACAGATTGACTTAGCATAAGGTATAAATTATGGTATTCTGAGTCAATAGGTACAAATAATAAGTATTTTATAATGAGTAATATTTAAATCTAACGTTGTATTGTTATAAAAGCAAAATCACAATCTAAACAAAATTATAACTCGACTTCTATTAAAAAAAGTGAACCGCCTTCAAAAAACATATCCTAAAAAAATCCAATAATATAAGCGCAAAATAATTTTCTAATAATATGCTTAGTTTTCATGCAACACTCTGTATCAATAACATTCAAATGTCAAAAACACTGCTATCTCGCTCTTGCTAATTATAACTGATTTGTGCAAGCGGGACCACTGCAAGACGTCAGCGCATCGAGCGTGTACAGATACATAAACTTTGCATGTGTTGTTCGCCTCAACTCTCGCTGTGCGACCTATACCTAAGACAATTTGTCTTTAACAACTTGGGTAAAGTCATTTCGGAGGAGTTTTGTTACCTACTGTGCGTTAGAGAGTAGTATATTCCTTGCTACTGTGACACAAGAATTGTATTACTACTAGCTGTTGCTCGCGTGAAGTTAGTTTTTTTTTCTACAAATCCCGTGTTGTTCCCTGATTTTTCCGGGATAAATGAGTGAAAGTTCCCGGGTTCAACGGTCCAGTGATTATGATAGTCCTCCCATTCTCTCCTATCAGCAATCAACGTGCATTCTTCTTTCACACAATCCATCCATTTCTTCTTTGCTCCTCTACTTACTAACCAAACCCCCTCTTATTATGAGAGGAAACCGACTCCATATTTTGAGGCTTCGGTCGCTGCTAGTTACCATCCTACAAACGTTCCGCCAAGAGATTAAGCGTTGTGTTGCGAAGCTGTGTAGCAACCGGAAGGAGGTAAACTATACCCCTTTCCAAATTAAGGTATTAACTTTTACTGTACATCTTCGGCCGTCACTTACTATCAGGCGAGATTGCAATCTAGTTTTAATTGGTGGTATTAATAATCTGGTCTGATGGCGGCTGGCTAGCAGTTAAGTTTCTCCAAGTCTTCCTGTGCGATGCTGGGATATTTGATTATTACCCCTACGTCGTTAATTTACTCCTTCCAAGTTGTGGCTGTTAACGAAAACGGATGTTAACGAAAACGAATGCGCCATGAATGTCGACAGTAGTGAAAACGTGTGTGTGAAAACAAAGTGAGGCAAACTGAAGATTACTTACTGCATGACAAATTATAACAAAAACTCTCAGTCCTAAGTATCACAGAAATTGATATTCAAGTACCTACCACCTATTAACTTTGAATAATAGGGATTAACGTATATTTTAGGAGAAAAATAAAATCAACTCTTTATTTATTATATTTACTTTTTTGGTATTAACAATTAACCTCAAAAAACAAAGTTAAGTTTGCGGTTCGGTAAGAAAATGTTTAAGGTTGCACTTTTTCTATAGTAGGTCGGAACCCTCGGTGCTCGATTCCAACTCGCACTTGGCCGGTTTTATTTATAATTAATATTCCATTAAAAATGGGGTTCTAGGATAATGAATGGCAAAATAAAAAAGTCGTGAGTTTCGGTTACGTTGTTTTTTTACTATCAATTTTGGATGTGTACAAGAATTCGAGGAAAATAAAGGAATACGTAATGTTTATATAATATACATATATATATTCTACACCGCAGTATGCGTTATGAACAAACATTACTTATGTTACTTCCCATATAGTACTTCTACTCATTCATATTTTGTTCGCTCGCTCATCATATAAGATATCGTGAGAGCATAGTTATTCAATACAAGTGACAAAACAAGATAATATACTAACTATATTATATAGATCCGATTTATTTATTTAAATAAAACGTACCAGCTAATCGAATCTCCATCCGTACTTTGCAAAATATTAGCAAACACTGCATAAATCTAACTGTACAGACACGAACTCAAACGCATACGAGGGAACTCGTCAATATCGTATTTATTACAAGGGTCTCGCTTACAGATGCATACAAACGAACAGTATCATTCCACTGCGTATCGTAAAATCGGTGAAAAAGTTGCGATAAAAACCTAATTCACATACTGAAAATGTAAACGTATATTATAATAGATTTCAAACGTCTATAGGCGCGGCGGCGCTCACACGAACACCTTGGCCAGCCCGTCGGCGCCGGCGCTGGCGATGTACGGCCGCAGCGGGTGGAAGGCCACGTCCAGGATGCTCTCGTCGAACTTCTTGCGGTGCGCCGTGATCTCCTGCACGCACGTCTTGGTGTCCAGGTTCCACAGGCGCACGGAGCAGTCGTGGCTGCCCGACAGCAGGAACAGGCCGTTGGGGTCCAGCGCCAGCCCCGTGACGGCGTCCAGGTGCGCCACCATGGCGTGCGCGCAGCGGCCCGACACGGCGTCCCAGAAGCGGATGTGGCGGTCCTCGTGCGCCGTGACCAGCAGCGGCAGCGTGGGGTGCGCGCGCACGCGGTGCGCCGCGCTGTCGCACGCCACGCGCAGCACGGCCTGCCCCGTCTCCAGGTCGAACAGCAGCAGCGCGCCGTCGCGGTACGCCACGGCGGCGCGCGACGCGGCGTCCGCGAAGTCGGCGGCGGCGGGCGCACCTGCCGCGTCGTCGCGCAGCGTGGCCAGCAGCGGGCGCGGCGCGCGCGGCGCCCACAGCCGCGCCGTGCCGTCCGCCGACGCGGACAGCAGCCGGCCCTGCGCGCTGGCCAGCGACCACACGGCGTCCGCGTGCTCGCGCAGCACGGGCCCCTGCACGGCGGGGTCGTACGGGTCGTACGGGTCGGCCGTGGGCGGCGGCAGGTTCCACACGCGGATGGTGCCGTCCAGCCCGCCCGAGAAGCACTCCTCGGAGCGCGGCACGCCCATGGCGAGGCACAGCACGGGCGCCGTGTGCGCGCGGAACGTGTACAGCGGCTCCACGTCCAGCCCCGCCGACTTCTTGGCGGGCACGGTCCGCTGCAGGTTCCACAGCTTCAGCGTGTGGTCCTCCGACGCGGTCACCAGCGCCGCCTCCGTCGGGTGGAAGGCGAGCGCGCGCACCTGCACCACAGACGTTAGACGTCAGGACGAGAGCTCCCACAGACAATGTAGAAAAGGAATTAAATTACAAATAAAATCTAGACTAATATTAACAGAACAGTTTTGTGAATTAATATTGTGGATGCATCACGTATGGAGAACAAGAGACTCTTCTTGTCCTCCATGCGAGATATGGAAATACGGTTACAGATATACCGTCGGGTCGGCGCTCTATTCGTAACATCGAACATAACGCAATAAATCACTACAAAGGCCTAAATTAAACTAGGAAACTAAAGGTCCTACCGCCTGGCGAATCTTGGAGCTGGCATCATAGATGGTCTCGTCCATAGGACAAGGCGTAATTGTGAGCGTAATCTCCGGAAATAGTGCTACTTGAAAAATTCTTTCACTGTTCCACACTAATGCTAGCGGCGACACTCACCCCGTCAAAGTGCGAGCGCAGGGTGTACTTGGCGTTCCACGTCTTGCGGAAGGACTCCTTGCTGGCGCTGGCCACGTCGTAGCCCTCCGCCTCGTTGCTGACCGTGAGCTGCGCCAGCTCGCCCAGCGCCAGCGGCTTGTCGTCCGCCTCGCCCGCGCCGCCCGCGCCGCCCCCGCCGCCCGGCCCGAACTGCACTGCGACACAACACCACACCGCGTCATGGCGTGCTCCACCTCCCTCCACTAGCCCAGCCTTGCGTGACATGGGGGGACATGATGAGCACCAACATTTGTTGTCAAATGTTTATGTACTGAGATACTACCCTAGGGGACGCAATCTTGACAGACTAAAAATAGTCCATATTGTTTTCTAGGTCTGTGGACTCAGTGCCTCTTATAAAATTAAAGTTGCCTAAAAATTTTTTAGTGACGAGCAAAGCGTTCACCTGATTTTAAAGGCCTGCCAATGTTCCAGGATTTTTCCAGACAGCAGTATAATTTCGCCACATTGCCCTTTAAACTCATCACTAGCTTAAATCATCCGTAAAGACGATTCAACTTCAACTGATAAAATTATGTAAAAAAAAATGTTGAGGCTCTACATTGTAAAGTGACCGCTAAAGTGCTATCTTCCATTCTTACGAGGGCAGCTGAAAAGTTCTGAGCCTAGGCCATTAAAAGTCTAGATAAAAATCTAAATAAAATTTATTTTTCAATATAGTCCCCCTGGACTTCAATGCACCTTTGACATCTTTTATAGAGGGCTTGTATTCCTGATAAAAAGTAACCCGCGTCTTTGGCTAGAAAATGTTCATTTACGGCCGCCTTCATCTCTTCATCATCCCCAAATCTACGTCCCCGTAGGTCTTTTTTCAAGTTTAATAAAAAATAATCACTAGGTGCCAGATCTGGACTATAGGGAGGGTGGTTCACTTCATCGAAGCCAGTTTCTCGCAAGGCTTGCCTCGCAATGCGCGCCGTGTGAGCCGGCGCGTTGTCTTGCAAAAACAAAATTCCTTTGCTGATTTTGCCTCTTCTTTTTTCAACAATGGCTTCGCGAATTTTTTTTAAAAGTCCAGAATAATACTCTGCATTCATTGTAGTTTTTTTTGGAAGGTAATCTACGAGCAAAACTCCTTCGCAATCCCAAAAAATGGTGGCCATGAGTTTGGAAGCCGATTTTTCCACCTTGAACTTCTTCGGCGGCTTTTCCCCCTTCTCTATCCACTGCATTGACTCCTGTTTTGATTCTGGGTCATATTGTCGGATCCACGTTTCATCAACGGTGACAATACGAGTGCAAATTTCCTCCAAATTATCCTTGCACAAGTCTAAAAATTCTTCGGAAGTTTCAACGCGCCGCTGCTTGTCAAGTGGCGTGAGCATTTTTGGCACCCAACGCGCACTGACTTTATTCATGTGCAAATGATTGTGCATAATGTCTCCAACTCGTTCCTTACTGACGCCCAGCTCTTCTGCTATCTGCCACAATTTTATTCGGCGATCGTCCAGTACAATTTTTTTTACTTTTTCGATGTTTTCATCAGTGACTGCGGTGTTCGGCCGTCCCGAGCGGGGGTCATCTTCCAGAGTCTCTCTGCCTTGTTGGAATAGGCGTGTCCATCGTTTAACCGTGGCTGACGACGGCCCAGATTCCCCGTAAACACTAGAAGTCTCTTCAAAAATTTCTTTTGCTGTTTTCCCCTTTTTTACGAGGAATTTGATGACGGCGCGATGCTCAATCTTCGTTAATTGTAGCGATGACTCAGACATGGTGATGTTTACGGTTCAATTACTCAAAGCGTAATGAAGCTAATGACGTGAAACTTCGCTTATATAGTGGGCAGATGTCGCTCAAGCAGTGACCTACCGGATGAGTAAATAGTACGACTGCAAGTACCTTAGGCTCAGAACTTTTCAGCCGCCCTGGTACTTGCCAAATTTAAGCTCAGAATTCTCTACTAATAAAAGATTTAATTGATTTTAAGATGGTACAAGTATGTTCGTGAAGGGCGGTGTTAGTCTCTTTGTATGTGTACAAACATGTTCAAAAGCTATAATTAAAATAATACTCCGAAATTAATTACTAAGTATTATTCGAATAGAGACCATTAATTAGAGATCATCTCTTTCAAATTAATTCCTGTAAGGATTTAGGCCTTTTTAAATTCCCCGTAATTAATTTCCAAGATAAAAAGTAATATCACAGTTAAAGATATTCTGTGTAATAATATCTTGTCCACAACGCAGCCAGGCTATGCTCATGCCAAATGTTGAAATCGGTTAAGTAGTTGAAGCGTGAAGTGGCAATAGAATATCGTAATACTAGAATGGATTACATTTACATTACCAATAATAAAGTTTTGGGTAACATTGTAATTTTTAAATGATTTTATGTATGTAAATATAGCGACTATACCTACAATAAAAAAAACTAAGCCCAGGCGGCTATCTCCGGAGTCAATGGTAATAGTCAATTCAGTTTTAGAGACTTTAAATTTAGTGCGTCTAAAAATCTACCGTACCAGTTTAAAAGGTTGGAAAACAAGAGTAAATAAAGCACATAATCAAGCGCAATTATTATTAATATATTGTAGAAACAAGTCCTTAATCATTTACATCCACAATTGATGCTATTGCCAATGAAAACTGCGATGTTGCAGTTTAGTATCGGAATTATAGATGATGGAAGTTTTTTTAGATCTGATATTGATATACTTTTATTCTGATCTTGATATATCTGATATTGATATACTTTTATATATATAAAATAAAATAAAAGTATAATATTATATTCAGCGTATTTTAAGATATCTCTATATCTTAAAATTAATTTGGATGTTTTATATTTCAGCCTACGCAGCATACATAGAGATATGTCTCTCCATATGGATCAGAAAGAGAAAAGTAAGCAACAAAAAAGAGAGACATATCATAATAGAATCCTGCAGGGCGAGAATGCACGCGTACTCGCCCTGCAGGATTCTATTACTTTACAGGACGATTCCGACGCTATTTTCAACATACAATCAAACAGACGCGAATCGAATATAATTTAAATTCAGCTACTCCGCGCAGAGATGTATTAACTTAATTGAATAACCAAGAATTGATTACACAACAAAGCGGATTTAACGCATTAAGCATCATTTGCCAGTCGGCCGTAGGCCTCGTGCGAAAAAGAAATATCTACTTTAAACCTATAGGTATGTATTAACAACATAGTGGGTCTGGTTAGAGAAAAATTGAGGGCAAACGTAGCAAAAATATAGCAATCTTTGTGTTCAAGTTGAAAGAAAGCATCTATTTATGGAGATCCGCAGGAGAACCAAGGTTACTGACATAGCCCAAACCATTAGCAAGATGAAGTGGGCATGAATCTTCAACAGTGGACGTCCGCAGGCTGATATGATGATGATGATGATCTATTTAAGCCAGCCATATATGATCCGTTCTATATAATGATCACTTAGAACTAAACGTGCTATACTTGCCAGCACAATCGATTTTCAATTCTTTTGGCTTTAATATGGGTATTAAATGAAAGGGTTTGTTTTGAAGAATACAGATTTTTTTAGGCATCAATGTGCTTGACTACCATCATGCCTGATGGTAAACAATGATAAGGTGGAGCGCGCTTGCTTAGAAAATACCAATAAAAACCAAGGTGATCAAGTAAAAAGGTTAGCTGCCGCCACACTATACGAATTAAGGGGATTTATTGAATTTATTTTTGTCTTTCTCACTCTCACGGATACGTTGATAGGTGTGACATGCAGCGTCGCGGAAGAATATAACAGAAAAACGACCTTACCTAATTACTCAAAAACTAAGCTGGTTACAAAAATCTGTTTCTTAGCGTTTTTGGATATTATTATTACCGACACATTAAAACTAAAATTACAATTACATCCATTGTATTTTCCGATAAAAATTAGAAAAACAAATATTTTAGCAACTTTTGGAAGAACTTTCTATCGAGAAAATTTTATCCAATCGTGTTTCTGCTTCTAAGCGATTGTAGATAAAAGACACAAAATACAATATGGCGCTTAAATTTTAAAGTAATTGTCTTTATAGTTTTTAAATAAAACTTCATTCAAAAACGCTTAAATACCGTTTCTACGCCGTTAACCCACACCTTGTGTCGATGATGTTCTACAACTTACCAGCAGGATATTCGTCTCCCTGGCCGCCGCCGTCGGCTTCGCTGACTGTAAGCAGGTTCAGCTCGTTCAACACCTCCTCTGCTTCGTTGTCAACCTCCTCCCCTGGTTGCCACAGATTAAACAAAATCAATTACTATGCTTGGTCCTGCCCTCTAATTAGTTTTCAAGCGAATTTAATTTAATCTAATTTATGAGTTAGTGAGTTTGGATTTTAGTGACTCTTTCACGCAGCAACTACTGAACCGATTTGACTGAAATTTGGAATGGTGATAGATTATACCCAGGATTAACACATAGGCCACTTTTTATGCCGAAAAAATCCATGGTTTCTCCGGGATTTGTGGAAACAGCTAGTGAACTATAAATCCAAGCTATCAATGTGTTTCTTCATGATAAAAGTTGAAATAGTGTATTATATGTGTGAGTATATTTTTTTCAAATTGGTTAGCCTCCGGGCTTATATACATGCGGACGCAGGCAAGGCTAGTGAAGTGTAAATCCAAGTTGTCAATGTGTTCTTCATGAAGGCGATAGTGGGTATTATAATACCTTGTTTGATGGTGGTGTGGTGCATTTTCGCGCGTTTGGCATCTAAGTCATCTATCTCGTCCATGTCCATTTCCTGATTGGCTAGGAATTCGAAATTAGCGAACACCGCCGCCGTCTCCTGCACGGACAGCCCCTCCTCGGTGGAGCCGCCCCCTTGTGACACACCCCCTTTGCGCTGGTCCTTACCTGAACATATAAAATAGATACTCATTCATATTTAAAAAAAAAGACGTGAGTGTATTAGGAGCGTCCCACTACACTACGGTAGAAACAAAGTTTGGAATAATATAAAATATTGGAATCCATCGCTCGATAGATGGCGCTGTCTTCAGTTAGCTCGCGCTAACGAGTTCAATACCAATCTATATACGTAATTGCATGCGTGCCCATTCTTTTAACTAGTAGAGAAACTTTAATTCTAGGTTTTCTTCTTGACCGGATTCTCATCACAAAAATGAAGCCTTCGCCCAGCCCTCTGCGCGATATCTTCCGAAAAGAAACTTGGTTTCAAAACGAAAAGTCCTGCAAAATAAGCTATATGACTTATCTGCAATCACTAAAACAAAACGAAATTCAAAAAATGTACGAAGATGCCAGTTGTCTTAGATAGGCTACGTAATCAATTAGCATTCGGATGTTATTTCCATATCTTTTTTTAAATTTCGTTTTATTACAGCTATCGACAGGTTTCTGCAAAGATAACAAATAAGTCATATGGCTGCTGATTTGTTAATTACACACTTCCTACCCTTGGGCTTAGACAGTTATGCACACAGAGGTTTTCTTTATATCGGAGACAAGGTATAAGAAATGATTTTGCACTATTCCTATTGGATCACTCAAGTGAAAGAATTCTATAGGATTTTACAATTATTAAAAACTGACATATTATTGTGAGTATAATTGGTCATTTTGTTAATTAAAACACAAAGGGTGTAGAGTCCCTATTAATAGAGCAATCATAATCATAATGTTTTCCAGTGTCTGGGACATAATATATTTATCAGATCTCTAGTACCCATCACACAAGCTATCGCTTTCTTTGGGGTTAGTTTGCAATTTGTATAATGGCCTGATATACTATTTATTTAATTGAGATTATATTTATCCTTGAATTTAGCTCAAACAGAGCTCAGGAAGAGGGGTGCAGCTGCAAATAGACATAGGTGCGGCTCACAAAAAGTATACCATAACACACGAGAAAATGTAACACAGAATAACACACTGGAAATGCGTAACACACTGGAATTAGAGTTAGGGCGCCGTCAAATTTGCCGCAAAGCGCCGCGCGGTGGCAGCGCGTCTGCAGCGTTGCAGCCGGCAGCCGCACTGCTGTCGCTAGGTTTGAGAATTGTAGTGTAGTGCATAGTTTCACGATGGACTCGTTGTTTAGAATTGTACAAAAAAAAATACGCATTTCCAGTGTGCAATCGATTGTTACATTTTCTTGTGTGTTGGTGCCAATGTAGATAAGGCCCTGAAGGTTAGTTGCATACGTACCATAGTGATAGTCATACATCTTGCGACTCAGGGCAGTGTTCATTGAATAGTGCTGCTGTTTGTCACAGTTTCTGTAGCTGGGGTCCTCCACCTGCTCGTCATTATTTAAACCCAATAAAGTTCTCACTTTGTTTGAACGTACATCGAGAATAGTGTCTGTATATCCTATTTCCTGTTGACAAATTTAATTAATACATGTTATTACCATATTAAATTTAATCATTACATATTATTATTTACATCACTTATTATTATTATTTTTTTTTTTATTATTTCTTCATTATTATATTAGTAGTTCATTAATTCTTTTTTACATTTATTTCCCTTAAGTAGGAAAATAAATGTATTGATAACAAAGTAATGACCAATTCAATAAGTGAAATAATTATAGTGGTACTTTTTTTTAACTGAAGGTTTTTTTCAGATAATTTCGTGCATTGTGAATTTCAAGTTTGCTTAAATGAATAAAACCAAAAATTTTCATCATGTGTAAGCCTAATATGTGATAATTTAATTAATTATTGATACTTTGATAAATTCATGCTGAAAAAGAGTGTGACCTTGTCTAATTAAATAGACAATACATCATATAGTGGCTTATAATCTACAGTGATAAACTGTTCCTCTGATAGTGTAGTTCTAATATTAAGAAAGTGTACATTTCAAAACAATTTCATGTTATTTAGTAACATGTCACACATGCAAAATGTAATTTTCTTATTTTTAAGTTTAATTTTGACTTCCATTCACATAAAAAAATTATAACAAGATGGAAATTCAGGATGATTATTTCAGTTATGGATTGAATATTTCAGATACATGTTGGCCACTGAAGGGTATAAGTGGAGCTTAGGTCTGAATAATACCTTCAGTTTATTTATTACACTTACCACACCAGTGATTGGGGGCTAACAATTTTTTTTGTTGAGTTTTTCTCTTTCTAATCCATATTGATAAACACAGAAATTGAGCTCTACAAAATTTGATAACACTTTCTTTCTTAGAAGATCTGAGCCCTACTCAGTACTCCCATCTGACACACATCGCGACGGCACGGCAAGGGATTCCAAGTTTAAACCAATGGAGATTCAAACATATAAGTATAAAATAAATAAAATAAAATAGCCTTTTATTTACATCAGAATTAGTGACATTATTACATATTGTTTTCTAAAATTTTAAATGATGTCCCTAATTTTGAAGTGCCTTTCGGCAAAGGCCTCCTCCAATTCTTATGCGTTACTCTATTTTCTTGACCTACTTTAGTATTTTTCTTTTTTCCAAGAGTTCCAGAGTTTATTGGCTTATATCTTGAGATTTGTTGTTCTTAGGAATGGATTTAGTTATTTCTTTGAGTTTTGTTTCTATTTGGTTGCATTTTTCTATTAGATCTAAGGCTTTCCAGTGTTCAATATGTTAATGTGTTCAGTGTACATATGTGTAAACAGTTGCCTTTGTTTTCCTTCTTGGAGGGAGTTGGTCATTCTTCCCCACGGTGACCAGCCGTATTGGGGAAGTAGTAGTTATTTATATATTTGTTCCTGTTTGCTGTTTGTGGCGTCCGGGTAGTGGTTATTTGCTATTGTGTTTGTGTATTTGAAATTGAGTCTGTTCTCACTCGTCGTGCATACTCGAGTTTAAACATATAAGTATAGAAATTCAAAATTATGCTGCGGCATCGAAATATCTCGCCGCATAATTGAAAAGCATAGCAATTTATGTTGAATTTCTACATGTTTAAATGTCCATTGGTAAAAACTTAAAATCCCTTGCCATGTATATGTTACCCATTCCCATTATTTTTTGCTTAGTGGAACAGATGTTTTAAATGAGAATGGCAGTATGGTAAGATGACTCCCCCAGTCATGTTTGGCTATCCAGTATATGCCTTCTTTTTAGTCTCCGAACTACTTCTGCCATCGTCAGTTAAACTACTAGCTGGTTAGGATTTTTCATAGGTAAAAAGCCGTACCTGTAGGTATTGCTTAATGAGTTGGCGGCCTTGCTTCCACTGAGCTCTCTCAGCGGGCTCGGGCTCTTGCGGTGGCTCCTCGGAGGGCGGGCGCATGTCGCCCTGCTGCAGCTCCACCCCGTACTTGAGCTTGTGAAACTTTGCTCTTTCCTGCTTCAACGCATACTCGAGCATTTTGATCCGCCTCACAAGATCATTCTTTAGATTCTCTTGGCCCTTCCTCTCACCCTGGAGGAAGGCGATCCGTGCCTAGATCAAAGAAAAAAAGTATAAAACATCAATATTGGCATGATTATTGTCAATAGATGACTATTGTTTTCATAATTTTTAACCTATGCCTAATCTTGTTGCTTAAGAAGATGATGATGATGTGCAAGTATGAACTTATCACTTGTGCAAATACAAATCCTCAAGTTTTTTGGACACTGACTTTTTCTTTTTTGGAGAAATTTCATACTGACATTTTATTAAAATGACAAAACAATATAGTTCCCCACCTGGCAAACAATATTACAATAATACTGCTATAAGAGATGGTGGTACGGCCCCTGGGCCCTTATTCTGTATCTCAGTGATGATCACTCAGTGGACCTTCAAAGAGCTTTTTTGACTTTTATTTTTTATCTACTGAAGGTTTGCATCAAAATGTTATTTTTGTTTCACTTATAACAGTGATTATTACTGGAAGTGTCAATTTTTCAGAATAGCCTGGTGTTCCAATGGAGAGTGGAAGGGATGAGATCACAAGGTTGATCCCCAACAAGATGGGCTGATATCATCCAGGCCTCTAGCAGTTTTCCCTCACCGAGTGCTGCTGTTGCATAACACATTTGCATTCAGCATCATAACTCATAACAACAACCACTAAGCCAAACTGAGAAGAATCTTGTTGCAAAATCGTTTCAGTAACTATGTGTAGTGATGGAAGTCCATCTGCTATTTTGATGCTAATCTAGCACTACTTTACAAACTTATTAAATTAAAAAGGGGTTTAGGTTCTAATGAGATTAGAGTTCTAATTATTATTGTAACTAATTTATCAAAGAAAGATTGCTGGAAATATTGTTATTGAAAAGATTTTAAAAATCGATAGATTTAAATAGCATTACTATTATATTAATGTAGGCTTCACTAACTCTTTAAAGTTTTCCCTTGAATACGTGAATATTACGATGTTGTTTTCTTTAATAATCATAAATATCAATCACAACACCTTTGTACTGACAACATATAGTGGCAGTAAGCAGTTGGAGGAAGAAGCCTGAGAACAGGATGTGCTAGACAAATTTTATATTCACAATAATCTTCAATTTTATTTTTAAGCACAGTTATGGCTTTTGTCAATAATTTAGTTACAAATTAATTTGTGTATTGTCTGTTCTTCAATCATGCATCAATTGCAGATTTTATTGTTTTGGACTTGTGATGAGATAAACTAATTTTTGAATTAAGAAGTTGTCCAAATCTATTGTTAACCAATTTCCACACAGCAAAGGTACTGGTAGCACCAGGTAATAATTAATAGAAATTATACTAAAACATTGCAATCCTAAACCTTTGTTGTGAATGTTTTCTATGTATTCAGTAATAATCATTTCTTTACACAAATATAATAAATACATATTGAAATGCACTTATGTAGCACCCATAGCAGCTTATTTTTTTTCATACCAACCAAGTAGTATCATCCAAAAAGTGATTATAAGGACATGCTCATTTAAATAGTTGATGACAAATGTTTCCATTACAATCATTAAGGATAAACTATACAAATTAACGTACTAGCGATGCACATTAAAAATACTAATAGGAATAATTGTGAGTGTGTAATAATAGACCAAAAAAACAAACCAAAATTACATGCATCAAAATAAATTAGGCAGCAGGTAATGAACGAAATTGTCAGTGAAGTGGATTACGTGGGTGTTACGAAAGAAATAAAAGTAGCAATAGGAAGTCAACGGAACTAGTAACCGCTATTACCAAGCAAAATCAATACAATTATAAAAATAATACCTCAAACTCTGCTCTGTCCACCTCCCATTGTGATCTCTCCAGTTCGAATCTCGCCCATTCGTGTTGGATAAAATGCAAAACGCCCGGTATCGAATACTGGACACTTTGACTAGATTCTTCATTTTGTTTGTTATTTACACTAACTCCTATCTGAGACCCCACTTGCCCTCCGTTATGATGAGAAACGGAGCTATCATCCATGGCTGTGGGGATTTTCATGACATGGCCACCATTACCGTACTTGTCACAGACCTATCGAGAACTATATCATAAATATGGGACAATCAAACACTAAAATATCATTTTTAACTAAAATCTAACTAGTTTTCACGACGGCGACACCATTTAAAACACTTTTAGGCGACGTATTCATGAATGAAAAAATTATTGCATGATGGAATACAAAAGTCGAAACGACGTCCGTACGCTGGACATTGCTTTTTACTTTTTTTTATCAAATGTTGCCATGACAATCTTTCCGAGACCGACCCTCCAGAGATCTTTTGTTTGGATTTCAGTTTAATTTTCATTAAAATCTATAGAAAATATTATTTAATTAGAATTTGAGCAGTTTTGTGACCATAATATCTTTTCGTTTAGGAAATAATCCCAATATATTTTATTACTATTCCGAGAACGTGGCCTTGGGTTATTGTTCTGTGGTAATTTTTTTTAGCTGTGTACTAAAAAAAATATGTCATAGCCATAGAGCTATTAAGGTCATAGCACGTTAGTACACAGATAATAAATCTAATGGTCGCTTTTATAATTTGCCGTAGGACGGCACGGCACGATATCCCGTGCCGTGGCGTCCCGTCCCGTGTAGCCGTCGACGGCATGCCGTGCCGTAGGTCGCTTTTTTAATTCGCCGTAAAATCATTTACGCTTTGCGCCTCCAAAGTGTGGACGTCATGTTCTCGAAGAGACAGCGCCTACTTATTCTTTATTTGTTATATTTACGACGTAAAAAAAGACAAATTACAAGAAGGTATTATTGTATTGGCAACATCCACTTTTAAAAGTAAAATATTTAGAAGGGTCATAGGTACTATACGCTATTTGATAAGCTGAAGGAAGACCCAAATAAGTTTTTCAATTATTTTCGGATGTCAATAATCGACGTTTTATGAGCGTTTTATTAACTTTTTCAATTTTGACACCAGATTCTTACTCAATTCTTGCCGCCATGGTCAGATTTCGATTTTGAAAGAATTCGGTCCAATAACAAAAAAGTTCAAAATGGCGGCCACTTTTTTCTATTTTGACACCAGATTCTTACTCAATGCTTGCTGCCACGGTCAGATTTCGATTTTGAAAGAATTCCGTCCAATAACAACAAAGTTCAAAATGGCGGCCACTTTTTTCAATTTTGACACCAGATTCTTACTCAATGCTTGCTGCCGCGGTCAGATTTCGATTTTGAAAGAATTCGGTCCAATATCAAAAAAGTTCAAAATGGCGGCCAATTTTTAAATTTTAATACTATATCAAATGAAGTGAAAGACCGTCACTCACCATCAAAGAAAATTACCGTATTCAATATGCAGAGCAACAGGCGACGCCGTTTCTCATTTTATTTCATAGCGGGCAGCGAGATGTTTGACCGATTAATCTTGGGTCTTATAATTTTATTACACTTTTTCCGCATAGCCCCATACAAGATATCGTCCGAAAAGAAACGTTTCAACAAGAGGCCAGTCATAAAGGTTTTTTTTAAATCTCAAATGCCCTGTTTACTAACATACAATTTTAACCTTACATCTAGGGAAAATAATTTCAATGTAGACTGGTAACACTGATGGACTCTCGCTGAGGTTTGGCGTTTCGAACGTGAAGCTAACACAATATTTAAAAATAAAATAAATTTATTTTCATAGCACTTAAACTTACTTGTGAAAAGATATTCCTTTTTTTCGTCTTGACTTTTGCGAACAACTTTTACACTGTTTAATAGCACAAGATGGCATTTTAATTAATTGGCAGTTTTGAGCATTACGCAAGTTACGCAGCAGTGACCCGGTCAGCGGTTCGCTGCGTACTAACTCAAAAGGGATACGACTTTCTGGTGTGTATCCGTTTTGCGTGCCTCACTCCGAAGTTCCGTGCGCTGAATCTGTAGTAATCTGTGACTATAACGGTCATTTTTCTTTCACAACATACGCAAAAATGGCGCCGTGACGCAGCCGCCCGCGCCACCTACCTGGCTACGCACACACACACAGCTATATTTCTTGTAAGTTGTACGTACATAATACACTCTCAATAATGCCGCGACGGTTTAATGGGGAGCGCAGTGTGCTACGGCGACGGCACGGCAGACGTTTGCCGTTCACGGCGTGCCGTTGCCGTGGCCGATAAATTAAAAGCGTCTGCATACAATTTCATACATTTTGCTTTCCTATTTTACCGTGACGGCAAAACAGTACCGTGCCGTGCCGTCCTACGGCAAATTATAAAAGCGACCATTGCCTGTAAATCTTATTCGTGACCTATTAAACCTAATCTAAGCCCCACTTGCAAATTAATTAATGATTGGCAGGAGCTTTGAAGCGTTCTGCGTAAAATAACTGAAGGTAGTTTCAACCTATTATTATAGAAATACCAATGAAATATACTGGGTTGGGATATGGGCATTTTGTACACGTATAGTCAATGCATTTTGTACATGGCCTAAACTTTTTATTAGTCTGCCTCTTAGATTATTACTATACAATTATTACTTTACTTTATCATTGGTATGCCTAGCCATTTCTTTATGTACCTCAGGTAAGTAGATTTATTTTTATTTGATCTCTTACTGAGATTTCTTCAGTTTTCTAATTGTCGAATTTCACATATAACTAGATTAATGTCGTTTACAAACGTGTAAAAGAAAATAAAAACCATAGCATGCATAAAATTTATTTCTATGTCAATAAGTCATACTGATTACAAAATCAATACTTGTTGTAGTACATAGGAATGGTCTGTATTTGTAAACAATGAAATGGATCTAATGCCGAACACTGAAAAGCATTTTAGTGAAACATTTAAGTAAGTGAAGTATTAGCATAGCAATCACAAAATGCATAGCAAGTGATTGCTTTAACACAAAAAGGCTTTCAGTAATCAACAAAACAATAATATAGTTCCTGAAAACAGATCACCTGTGACAGACAAAGAACTAAAAAACAACAACTTCAACATTGCGTAAAACGTGTTTTTGTCAAAAAAAGTTTCAACTCACACTTTATGTGTGGTAGATGTGCAGTGTCACAGGCAACATGTTTGTTTATGAACTATGGTCATGTAAAGATTACATGGACTTCTTAGAATCTTTGGATGGCGAACGAGATCTTGAGCGAGACGCCGACCTCCCTTTGGAGCGGGAGCGGGAACGGGAACGGGAGCGGCTGCGGGAGCCCGACCTCGGGGAGCGGGAGCGCGTGCGGCGGCGAGACCTCGACCGGCTGAAACATTCGTACAAACAAGTTATAAATTATGCAACTTAATATGTTCGCTTGTATCTAATCCAAATATAAATCTAGGCTGCTTCCAACAATGTAATATAATGTTACGCTTTGTGCTGTTGTGTTCAGTGAGTGGACACTGTAAGTACATGAAACATATCTTATACCTTTAATCGAGCAACTCTTGTGAATTAATTATATTATAAAAACGCTTAGCCAGTTTATCTTAGCAGGGCATTATAAGAAGACAATATTTAAAAGGGTCTTACTGAAAGTTTCTAAAATTTGCTGTGTGATTTTAAACAGATAATAATCAGCAAAAACAAAAATTCTGTTGATAAATCATTGAAAATTGTAAGTTTAAATCTTTCCAGTAAAATTGACATTGTATAAATATTATAACACATTTTTAAGAACTTGGTCCTTGTATTTGTTATAAGTAGTGATAATTGGATTAGACACGAGCAATATGAAGATATTTTTTAGAAGATGATAGGTTTGAATAAACCATAATATCGCAATACAGATACTACAAATACAAAGTATCGTAAGTACTCCTTAATGTACTGTTCTCTTCTGTGTCTGTGTAACTTCATAGTAGGCTCTCCATCTCAACAATACTGTTGTTGTTTATCCTACAATACTCACACAAGCCCAAAAAATACATGTTTGTCTGCCTTGAACATAAATATGAGTAATAATGTGTAACTCACTGAGTGCACGCAGTGATTACAACAGACGTGTCACGATGCGCAGTACAAACATTATCATTGCACTTCTCGATTATGAAGTGTGCACGTAGGCTGTAGGTAAGTAGTTCGCTGAGCGAAGTTAGATGCTGCCAACATTAGTGGAGTGCACGACGCGCAGTGTAAGCTACGTAGCGCAGACTATAAGAAGTGCAGACACTGAAGAGTTCGGTCTCGGCGCACAGGCCAATGATAACCTATAACATAGTTATCATTGGTTTACGTGGAAATCAAAGCCATGGAATGGAATCTTCTACTTAAGAAATAACATGAACTTCCCAAACTGAGCAATAACAATACAATATTTTGTTTCACAAAAATTCCCATAAAGATTCCATACCATGTCAACATTCACAAAATAAGTAAAACTCTAGTGAGTGTGATCGAATGTCACCTGCGGCGGCGTCTACGCGAGCAATCTCTGGCGTAGTGTCCACGACCACCACAATCATAGCAGCGGTCATCGTAGGGGCGCGGGGGCAGCCTTGAACGAGGAGGAGGTCCCCGACCACCGTACCCGCGACTCCCATTGGACATTTCCACGCGGGCACGGCAGCCGCATATGGTGCGCCCGTCTAAGCCGCGCACCTAAAAGGTTTACATTTTATATACAAAACTGTTACGAACACCCATAATTCAACAAATCACTCATATTGTTTTTGATCAGTTTGATAACTATAGTCTAATAACTAGTAATTAGTGATTATCTTTAAAGATAAATTTATTTCTAGATTCTTTCGATAATGACGCTATTGTAGCTGTAATCTGTACAGCTATAACAGAAAAATGTAAAGAAGAGAGACAATAAAGTAAAGAAGACATCAATGATTTACACTTACAGCGTCTTCCGCATCTCTCGGATCTTCAAATTCAACAAAAGCAAAGCCCGGCGGATTCCTTGCCACCCACACATTTCTTAGGGGACCGTAATATGAAAACGCATCCTCGAGCTCAGGTTTGCTTGCGTTATTACCCAAATCTCCTACATACACCTTGCAATCGCCGTAACGAGACATTTTACCCTGAAAAAGTAAAGAAAGTTAAAAAATTAGCAAGAAAAATTAGCAAGAAACTACTTATTAACGACAAAGGATACACACAACTTACAGTTTACACTTTACTGTAGATACATCAGACTTTATACAAAACACATTGAAATATTCTTATTTATAGATTGATGGATATATAGTATTCAAAATAATCGGGATACAGGTAGAATCAACAACGCATTTTTTTCTTAGCAAATCGCACACGACAGAAAACTTGAGTTAAAATGGCGGACGCTGCTGTGCTGATGGCAAGCACCGGCGCGAGATTCGAGAAGGCACGACGCGCAAGTCACAGATAAAAAACAAAATATGAATAAAACGTAGTCTGTGGATGCGACTGCGTAGCTGCCAAAGACATTGCCATAGATCGTAATAGAATCTTATAACTATGGACATTGCATTAAAACTTGGACGAATAATTTCATCCAAGCATTTTATCAAGATCACCATGGCGAATTAACCAGCCCACGCCAGGGGGCTCCTTAGGTTGTGCGTCCCTTTCTAAGGTGAAGATAATCCGACACGACATGACTATAGATGAGATGACAAGATGTCAGACAAGGACACACTACCGGAGGGAACGGTCTCGCCAGGACCACTTTTAGCTAAAATAGCCACCGTTTATAAGAAAATAGCTACTCAATTTTAAAAAATAGGACTCATTTTAGCTTAACAAAAATGTTTGGTACCTACTCAATCTTGTTAGTGTATAAGATCCTTGATAGCTGTAGATAGTTTATCTTGTCGGAGGCCACTTGCCATAGCAGAATTATCATTGAGCAGAATAATCACAGACTGTCAGACACACTTTCAGCCACACTTTCAGCCACACTATAATATACTTCTCTTCATAACATAAACTTCTGTCTCTTGTCAGCCTCCCTAAACTAGAAACTGACAGACACAACACCGATCACTTGGACCAAGGATTTTACAATAACTCTATGGCCAGGTCTACGACCTTTGCCTGTCCCGAAAGGGACGAATGGATTTATAGAACAGAACTCTATGGCCAGACAGAAGCCATCCTTGTCCACAGAGTCAATATCCAAATCCTCATCCAAAACCTTGCATCCGCCCGCCGCCATATTGATTTTACTTCAAACAGCGGCTTGGGTTTGCGTTGTGGTTGTCTCGTTTGCAATCGATAACTTGATTTCAGATTCGTTTCTCATGGTTATATTTGTGTTTAATCGTGCATTTAATAGTCTTACTGTATTATGTGCATAATATTCTTAAATTTGGCGCATTAAATCTCTAGAAACAAAGTGTTCTACATCCTAAATGTAAGTCTGTCTAATGTGGGAATTTATGTGTAAAATGCGACGTAATTTACTCATGATTTGACGTTGTATATTGTATTATTACTAGGTGAAATGTCTCGCTACGGCGATTGTAAGGTGTACGTAGGCGATTTGGGTAATAATGCTAGCAAACCTGAACTGGAAGATGCGTTTTCCTACTACGGTCCGCTGAGGAATGTGTGGGTGGCAAGGAACCCTACTGGCTTCGCTTTCGTTGAATTCGAAGATCCTCGCGATGCTGAAGACGCAGTGAGTATTTGGGGTTGGCATTTGAAATACGCATCTGGATTTATGGGGTGGGGGCGGAGGGGGGGGGGGGGGGTGAGGGGGGAGGGTAGGAACCCTCCCCACCATCCCCCGCGGCGCGGAAACCTATAATTTTTTTTTATTTCGACTATAGCCTAAGAAAAAGTGGGGGACCTAGGAAATTAATTAAATATATTTTGTTGTATTATTTTACTATCTCAGAACCAACCAACAATGTGCACCTATAGGTAATTAGGTTAAGGTTATTTTCCTTTTTTGACCACCCAGAAATAGGAGCCCTGCGAAGCGGGGCTCCGTCGGCATGCTCTTGGAGGGGAAGAGGGTGACGGCTAAGGAGTTTTCCTAGGTCCCCCACTTTTTCTTAGGCTATAGTCGTAAATTCTTATATAAAGTTAACACATAACCTCAAAAAATAAAAAAATTATAATAAATTAAATATTTGTTGTATTATTTTACTATCTCAGAACCAACCAACAATGTGCACCTATAGGTAATTAGGTTAAGGTTATTTTCCTTTTTTGACCACCCAGAAATAGGAGCCCCGCGAAGCGGGGCTCCGTCGACATGCTCTTGGAGGGGAAGAGGGTGACGGCTAAGGAGTTTTCCTAGGTCCCCCACTTTTTCTTAGGCTATAGTCGTAAATTCTTATATAAAGTTAACACATAACCTCAAAAAAAAAAATTATAATTAATTAAATATTTGTTGTATTATTTTACTATCTCAGAACCAACCAACAATGTGCACCTATAGGTAATTAGGTTAAGGTTATTTTCCTTTTTTGACCACCCAGAAATAGGAGCCCCGCGAAGCGGGGCTCCGTCGACATGCTCTTGGAGGGGAAGAGGGTGACGGCTAAGGAGTTTTCCTAGGTCCCCCACTTTTTCTTAGGCTATAGTCGTAAATTCTTATATAAAGTTAACACATAACCTCAAAAAATAAAAAAAATAAAAAAAAATTATAGGTTTCCGCGCCGCGGGGGATGGTGGGGAGGGTTCCTAGCCTCCCCCCCTCACCCCCCCTCCACCCCCACCCCATAAATCCAGATGCGTATTTCAAATGCAATCCCAGTATTTGTTTGTACATATTTCAAATAATAGATTCTGCTAATTAATGAGGCCAGTATTTAGCAGTCAGTACCGTTTGCTCTTATATTTTTAGATACGTGGATTAGATGGACGGACTATATGCGGTCGCCGCGCTCGCGTGGAGATGTCTAACGGCGGACGCGGGTACGGTGGGCGCGGGCCTCCCCCGCGCTCCTCTCGCCCGCCGCAGCGGCCCTACGACGACCGCTGCTACGACTGCGGTGACCGCGGTCACTACGCTAGGGACTGCACCCGGCGTCGTCGTCGCAGGTAACAGATAACTTTCTACCTTGTAAACAAAATTATTACTTTTTCTGGAATTAGGGTTGCCACCATAGTAAAACATCCAACCAACTTTACAAAAAGAAGTTTTCTCAAAGTTTGTGCACATACCCAATGTTATCTCTTTGTTATCTTAAAATAGCTTGTGAAGATAAAATATATCCTTTCTGTACTAATTTAGTTCATAACAAATACTGTATAAAATACGATTCAAATCTTATCAATACATAATACACATTGTTTTTATAAATTGTATAAATTTAGGAGTACATTTTATTAGTTATTCTTATGATAAGTTCCTTTTTTATTGACAATATTACAAAACATATTCAACCATTCACATTTACAATGCTACCTATTCAGCTTTACAGAATCTCTAAACTAATTTGACAAGTCTAAAATCTGTAATCAATTAAACACCTACAACAACACAAACAATTAAACAACTATAATGTTGGCAACCCTGGAATCTTTCAGGACTTCACATATTTTAATCTTGAAAACATGAAAGATTCCATTCCAAAATAAAAAAAAACATTTGAATTCCACATAAACCAATGATAACTGTGTTATAGGTTATCATTGTCCTGTGCACCGAGACTGAACTCTTCAGTGTCTGCACTCCTTATTGTCTGCGCTACCTAGTGTTCACTTCGCATCGTGTGCTCCTCAAATGTCGGCAGCTACTGTCACTTCGCTCTGCGAACTGCGTAACGTCCGCCTCCATGCACACTTGACTTACTGAGAAGTTGCATTGGGTGTTTGTTTGTACTGCGTATTGCAACCCACCTCTGTTGTTAATACTTCGTGCGCTCAGTGAGTTACACATTATTATGACATATTTCTCTTCAATGCAGACACCGTAGGACTCATGCCTAGTTTTTATGATATATAAATCAACAGAAGAGTGGACTTTTTTGTCAGACACAGAGGAGATCAAGAAATATAAAATAATCAGCTTATTGGCACCAAAGGTTAGGGTGCTCCATTTAAACCATGGGCAGTACGAAGCTGACAGGCACACTTAGCTTAGTTTTTGTGATTTGTTAACAACAAAATACACTTCAAAATTATTTTTACTTTAAAGTTAAATGCTTGAATGTACCTTTTGTGGCCTGCCCGTAAATTTAAATTTTATTTGGATATAATAACTGATAAACTACATAAAGTTTATCAGTTATTAACATATTAAGGAAATGGCAGTATTATCTTCTTTCTTCTTCATATATAAAATGGTCAGAAGAATAGGTTATCTATTTTGCATACGGCCAAATGGCAAAACAGCCAGTCAATTTGCCTGGTCAGCTAGTGATTTTTATGAAAAAATTTACTTGAAAGTGTTCTAGTCAAAGAAATTAGAATCATTGAATATTGGGTAGTTAGTTGGACTTATTTCTTAAAATTTACACTATTAAGCAGAGATTTTGGTATAAATTGTGTGGGGATAATATTGCTGTTCCCGCAATTTACTGCCATTAGCTGATTATGTGTTATTAGCTTAATTGTCTTATATTAGATTGAATTGCAAAAAACTAAATATATTTTGTGGGCAGACCTGTTAATTTAGGCAATGGATAAGCATTTATTTATTTATTTTTTCAATAATGGATTGGAGGGAAAAACAACTAAATAACATTTTGTTGTTAATGAATTAGTATCTCCTGTGTTGTATTTAATTTATTGTGTGTTGAATTGGTTTTTCTAGCAAAATTGTTTACATCAATTAAGAAAATTGTCAAATCAAATCAAATCAAATGTCTGACTTTCATATAAACAATATTCGTTAAAGTAAATTGCAATTTTGGTGGTAGCAAAATAAAAGCATTGTGATAGAGAGACTGATGGACATAATATTAAGTGTGTTCCATTTTACCATTTTGGTTCGAACGCTGTCTAAAGAGATTTTCAGGCATTAAGCCTTGCTTGCATGCTACAATTTACAAAAAGCACAGCAGTGTCTTAACGAAAATCGAACTTGATAGCTTGATTTATAGAAACAAATCTATTTTTAGCTTAGATGAGGAAAATGTTTAGATAAACTCACCAAACTACCAAGTATGTGTGAGAGAATGAAATTAAAATTGTCAGCCATGTCAAAATAACTGTTGTTGATAGAGCGAAGTGTGACAACTGACATTATTAGGCTCAATTTACACAGCAGTGGAATGGAATGAAAGCGTCAATTTCGCCTCATGACGCGAGAATTAGTTGGAATGCTCGAGTATTCCAGCGAATTGTTTCAATCAATCAATCAAACCGACTCTTTGTTCGCGCCATTTCCCGCGGATTCCACAGCTGGCGCCGTCGGTAGCTATGGGAATTCTCGAGAATGCGCGAGGATTCCCGGAACACGCGCGACTTTTTTTGCTCTTATTTAATTTGTATGTCATAAAGTTCATTGTGCTATGTACAATTTCGTTGCAAAAAGTGGCTTCCATGTGCCGCGGTGTAAATTGACCCTTAGTGAGTTTATTCGGACATTCTCCGCATCTAAGTATTTTAGATTACTTATTAATAGAATTGTAATATTTCCAGCCGCTCCAGGTCCCGCCGCCGCACGCGCTCTCGCTCGCCGAGGTCGGGCTCCCGCTCTCGCAGCCGCTCCCGCTCTCGCTCTCGCTCCAAGGCGAGATCCATGTCCCGCTCGAGATCCCGCTCGCCATCCAAGGATTCAAAGAAGTCCAATTGATTTGATATTGTAATAATAAAATTCCGACATTCAATATCCGTATACAGATATACATAATATTATTATGTAAAATAAGAATAAATATTAAAGTTCATTTCCAGTACATACCTACCTGCATTTTGGCTTTTATTTTTCGTAACTGCCACTATCTCTATAGAATTTATATCTTAGAAACTACTGAACCTATATACTTACATTACTTACTGTTCGACATATTTGCGGACAAACCAACTAATAAATTCACTATATAATATGAAATCTATATTTAGGACTTAATGAAAATTATCTTAGGGCCGAGTTTTCAATGTCAGATAAACTGAGGATTAAATTTGAAACATGCCGTACAAAAACTGTCAAAACGTCATATTTATTCCTTAGTTAACGTTTATCTGACGATGGAAAAATCTCTTTTATCCATTGCTGGACATAGGCCTCCTAAAGGTGTTGGTCCACGAAAGATTCACTAAGTATATACGTTTGTGTTTCAAACAGCATAGCATTAATTTCCTACGAAAATTCGCTAAACCACCGATAAGAAATCTTATTATATGGGCATCCGAACTATTTACGTAAACCCTTTTCGTAAAAGCAAACAGTAGCGCCATCTCTCAAAATTCTTAAGGTGGCTGTTGAGCGAACTACAGCGTTTGTTGGTATTGGTGACAAAAAAGCACCTTTGGCACCGATAAACTGGCGACATTTTTTCGCGCCGCCTGGCTCTATATTATGTCTATTCGCCAAACGAAAATTTTATCGAATTCTTTATCTGCGTGGTTGAATATAATATTGATAAGAGATCGACAAGATTTTCCCACGACGCGCTCACTAAAATAAAATAAAAAACCGGCCAAGTGCGAGTCTGACTCGCGCACCGAGGGTTCCGTACTCAAGAAGTACTGAAGCAAAACAATCAGGCAAAAACCAATATGTTTATTTGACGACGAGTACTTAGAAGAACTTGCGTTTAAATTACCTTTGTTAATGAACCGCAAAACTAACTTTGTTTGTAGAGGTTTATTGTTAATATCAAAAAAACTATGCTAGTTAGAGCATTGGCTATAGTTTTCCTGTAAAATATACGTAAATTCCTATTGACCATAATTATTTGAGATTTTTCGATTGGTAAACTCCGGAGACAAGGGGGGGAACGGTATTTTTTTAGACATTTTCCCCGATAAATCAAAAACTATCATGACTAAAAATAATTAAAAATCGGTTTTAGAATGTACAAAGTAAACCCTTTCATATGATATCCCACACAGTACAGTTATCTCACTTTTAAATTTCAACCCTCCGATTTTCCCCCCTTTTTAAATAAGAACAAAAATAATTTCCATTTTTTTTTATTCCAGTGTCATTGGGCCACTAATATACACAACTATTCCAAATTTCATATCGATAGCTCCGGTAGTTACTGAAATAATCGAGTGTG
Organism: Coenonympha arcania; assembly: GCA_036785405.1. Lineage (NCBI taxonomy): Eukaryota > Metazoa > Arthropoda > Insecta > Lepidoptera > Nymphalidae > Coenonympha > Coenonympha arcania. The sequence continues at coordinate 3,066,536 of CM072063.1, read as the reverse complement.
ACGGACAGACAGACGGACAGACGGAGAAAGTCGCACCATAAGGGTTCCGTTTTACCATTTTGGTACGGAACCCTAAAAACTGTCAAATAGGGTACTTAAGTATAAAAAAAAACATTTTTTAAAAACTTATTCTCAGTTTAATCAACACTTCTCAATTAAACTCATTAAAAAGTTGATGACATTTCACAACGAATAGTAATTATAAAACTTAGCGCTTTTACAAACGAACTACATCCTGGTAATGGATATTGTTTATTTACTGTGTATAAATTCAAGGAACCAATTAAGATCGTCTGTAAGAGGACTAAGGTCTAAGGTACATCACAGTTATTATAATTCTGGCGCAGGACTTATTTTTATTTTACAGAATTAGCAAATGGCATACAGTTTTTGTTAACTAATAGTTATCTTTGAGATCATAATGATATTACCTCTATATTTGCAATCAATCTGATCACATTATCAAAATGATAGACATCGATAGCGATTCAGTTTTAATCTCCCAATTAAGCATGTCTAGCAGTAGTATCTACTCTATCTCTTTCTAAGTGATATCAGTAGAAAGATATGTACTACTTCTAAAGACTTTTTAGACGCGCTAAATTTAAAGACTAAAACAGAATCGCTACTATTGTAATACCTAATACATACAAAATCTAATAATACCTATCGAAGATCATACAAAAATAACTCCAATGTAATCTCACTTAAATTATAATCTTTAACTTATATATTTTTAAAGTAATATGTATGTTTCTATGTTATAATATATTAAGTTAATATATTAAAGCAAAATTCTTCAGCAAGTATATCAAGTTATAAAGAAAGTTTTAAATATAAAACAACTGTTTTTCTATTCAAAAAATATTAACACCTAACATGCTAAATATAATAAAAATCTTTATCGTGTATTTCAATTCTGTATTTTTTTAGGGCCACAAGCTAGGAGATGCTCTCATACATTTTTCACTTGAATTAATCTTGAAAAATATACATTTGTTGTTAAATTTATTGATATTTACGATTTACTTAGGACTTTTTATACCCGCGATTTAAATATCAGGCGAATATTTACTTTAGTTAGAGAATAATACGGCATTTAAAAAACGCTAAATTTACGTATGTGTGTGTAGGTAATTACATACTTTTACCTTGTGTTACGAGCGACATCTAGTATAACTACCTAAAACAACTACGTGTCCAACATATTATCCACCATCCACGCCATCTATCATTACATGATAAAAATACTTCGCTGGCGCTTTTTACACTGTGGTTTACACTTTAGAAATTCGAAAAGTTCATAATTCATTTTATGTTGTGATGAGCAATGAGGGCGACGTATTTTTATTACAAATAATTATTGATTTTATTGCCAATTGCCATAAATCGTTACTGCTGCCGTTTTTATTTTTTATTTTCTAAGTTTGAGTGTTCTTCGTAACAAATCCGAATTACATAGGTATTATACCTACTCGGATTTGTAGAGTTCAAAATGAACCGTACAAACAAAATAGCGTATAAAAAACATGAATTTTCAAGTGCATCGTATAAATCTAGGAAAAGAATTCGTTCCGCCCTAGAGAGAATTACTGGTGAAACTTCGTAAGTACATTCATTGATAATAATAGGTAGGTATAACCCGTTCGCAGAATCGTTCCAAGCTCATCTGAGCGGCAAAGTTTCTTTGAACGGATAGTACCTACCTACTAATTTAGGATTGTCAGCCATCCAAACTAGCATAGGTACTCGTTGCTTAGGTTTCTCACACCACACAAGCAGGGCTCAAGCCAGAAAGTCGAGGCCTTAGTCCCTTACCGAGGCAAAAGTACCTATATCATCGAGGGAACGAGGCTCCCCCGCGACATAACGCCCGTGTAAGGAGGCCCCTACCCCTGTGGGGACTTGTTCCCCATGGAGAAGACATCATTGCGCCGCCGCGGCGCGCCGCCTGGATCCACCAATATTCTATGGTTGCCACCACAGGTTGCCACGATGACGACGACGCCTTAGGGTGTTTACAGACGGACCGCATTACAACTGCAATCCAACCGCAAATTGCAGTTCAAGTGCAGTTTAAATGCGGTTGTCACGACTGCAATAGAACTGCAAACAAAACGCGCAGTCAGATTGCAGTTCAGTTGCAGTTGGCGTGCAGTCGTGTGAACTGCATATCGACTGCATCCAAACTGCAGAGAGAGCGGAGAGTGCGGGCGGGTGGAATGGTTCAAACTGCACTTGAACTGCAATTTGCGGTTGGATTGCAGTTGAAATGCGGTCCGTCTGCAAACACCCTTAGGTCCCAAACAAAGTCAAGCTGATGAGCGGCGATGGTACTTAGGGTGTTTACAGACGGACCGCATTTCAACTGCAATCCAACCGCAAATTGCAGTTCAAGTGCAGTTTAAATGCGGTTGACACGACTGCAATAGAACTGCAAACAAAACGCGCAGTCAGATTGCAGTTCAGTTACTGTATTACCATTCTCGTCGCTCGACATATTTATTTTATCTACTGACAAACAACGCGTGCGCTCACTCTAACCTAGTTGTTGCTACTGATTTCATGCGCGGGAGAGCGGAGCGTGCGGGCGGGTGGGATGGTGCAGTTTGGATGCAGTCGGTATGCAGTTCACACGACTGCACGCCAACTGCAACTGAACTGCAATCTGACTGCGCGTTTTGTTTGCAGTTCTATTGCAGTCATGTCAATCGCATTCAAACTGCACTTGAACTGCAATTTGCGGTTGACGTTGTCAGTTGTTACCTAGATATTTAGGTATTTGGAGATTTATTCAAGAAGCCTAGGTATTATTCGTTGGCTGAACTCAGGGAACAAATTTAGCCGGGATAAAACCTACTCGTACCTATATCTACAATAAAACCTAGAGATCTCTATTTCCAGCAGAATAATTAGTATTGTGACACAATGTGAGGTGTCGGTTACGGTAACAGTCTGAGAACATTATGCTATGCACAATGCAATAGCTTTACCGCGGCACTCGGCAGTCTCCGAGTGCCACAGGTCTTTCTTTTTACTGATATTTTTATACCTAATCATTTTTCATTTTGTCATAATGAAACAGTCGGGAAGGAGTTTGGCGAGCATATAAAAAGATGGAGCCGAGCAATGATATATTATATGAGCCGAGTAAAGAAAGTAGCAAATGTGTTTTAAGGTACGTATCCAGTATACACCTAAAAGTACCTAATTAGATTATGGTAATATTATGTGGTAAAATTGAACTTAGTAAGTTAGTAACCGAAATAGGTAGGTATAAATAATGCTACCGTATCACGTTATCCGCGCACACGCGCGTTTGAGGGCTGCCGGCATTGGCATATAAATCTATGGACCCCGGGTGTAATACAAAATTCACGAAAAAAGTGTCCCGAGAAAACTTATATAAACGAGAGTACGTAGATGTGTATTTTTATAAACAAACTAAAACATTGTAATTTATGTCTTTATCCATTATTATACAGCCTAATTTTTCTTAAGTGCGATTGGAACTTTTTTCGCGTTTTGGATTTCTTTAGCGGAATTTAATTTTCCAAAGATAATGTATGGGAAAAGATGACTGAGGGTTGCTATACCTTAAGACAAGGGAAGACAGTCCAAAGACAGACAGGCCACATGGGGCCCCCGCACCCACGCGCCATACTTGTTTTTTTTTTATATTTTTTTTTGCATAAATAATGTATAAGTACTAAGTATTTATATGTTTTATTAGCCTGTGGCTCCGGCCTCGTGGACTCTGGGTTTTCACTAATACATACAAATACATGGTATAAATGGAAATACATGGTATTTTTGGTATATGCTTAAAAAAGCCTATGTGTTAATCCAAGGTAATTAATTCTATCTCTAAGCCTAATCGGTTCAATAGTTCCGGCGTGAAGGAGTGACAAATAGCAAAAAAAAACCTTCTAAGCAAAGTTCAAGGGGATTGAAACTTTCTGGCATAGCGACCTGGCCGCCATTTTGATTTTTTTCCGAAATCGCGGCGCACGATTTAAGTAGTATGTATGGGTAGAGGACACATAGACGAACAAATAATGTCATGTAACATAGTACCCTAAAGTGTCACGTTACCGAGATATTTGAAGGTAAAGATAGACATATGAGGACAACGACAATCATTAAAAATAGACTTATCCTCATATGTCTGTCTTTACCTTCAAATATCTCGGTAACGTGACACTTTGGGGTACTATGTTACTTGACATTATTTGTTTGTCTATGTGTCCTCTATCCATACATACTACATTCATCGTGCGCCGCGATTTCGAAAAAAAATTAAAATGGCGGCCAGGTCGCTATGCCAGCTTCCATACAAAAAAGTTCAAACCCCTTTGATTTATAGGGTTTCGTACCTCAAAGAAAAAAAAAATTAACTCATAAGCTTACTTTGTTGTCCTTCTGTCTGTCTGTGTGTCACGACCCTTTATTTCAGTAACTATTAAAGATATCGACAATAAATGTGGAATAGTTGTACGTAGATATGGCCGGACGTGATTGCAATCATAAAATAAAATCAACTTTGTATCTTTTATACTATTTTTTATATTAACCTTAAAACCAAAGTTAAGTTTACGGTTGGGTAAGACTTCATTGATTACTTTTTAGGGTTCCGTAGCCGAATGGAAAAAAACGGAACCCTTATAAATTCGTCATGTCTGTCTGTCCGTCTGTCCGTCTGTCCGTCTGTCCGTCCGTATGTCACAGCCACTTTTTTCCGAAAGTATAAGAGCTATACTGTTGAAACTTGGTAAGTAGATGTATTCTGTGAACCGCATTAAGGTTTTTACACAAAATTTTAAAAAAAGTAATAAATTTTCGGGGTGCCCCATACTTAGAACTGAAACTCAAAAATTTTTTTTATCAAACCCATATGTGTGGGGTATCTATGGATAGGTCTTCAAAAATGATACTAAGGTTTCTTTTATCATTTTTTTCTAAAATGAATAGGTTGCGCGAGAGACGCTTCCAAAGTGGTAAAATGTGTGTCCCCCCCCCCTGTAACTTCTAAAATAAGAGTTTGATAAAACTAAAAAAAATATATGATGTACATTACCATGCAAACTTCCACCGAAAATTGGTTTGAACGAGATCTAATAAGTAGTTTTTTGATATTTACAATAAAACCTCTAAAAACAAAGTTAGTTTTGCGGTTCGATAAGAAAAGTGGTTTTAATGGTTTTATTCCTCCGGTTGAAGTACGGAACCCTCAGTGCGCGAGTCCGACTCGCACTTGACAGGTTTTTTATAATAGTAGATAGATACCGAACCCTCCGTGCGCACGTCCGACTCGCACTTGGCCGGTTTTATTATTTTATACACTGTATAATATGCAAATAAACGTGTAAAAACTTATTCGATTTTAGTATTTATAGAAATTTTGAAATTTGAATATTTTCAAGTAAGTTTCGGTTTAGGCTGAAACCGTTTCAGTACAAACATATAAACTAGTGACCACTGACCAATGTCCCAAAGTGGTAATTAGTTAATTTATTTATGTAATTTAAAAAAAAATAACGCACAAATTATAACTCTTCTTTTATGAATTTTTCTCTGCTCTAGTGCTCAGAAGAAAACATGTGGATTCAAAACTTATACACGAGTTAAACCAAAAATTCGTCTAGAAGCCCAGTACAATGCACCTGGCTCAGGTACAGTCACTGATGAAACAAAACCTGTAGAAGAGCAACATGTGGAAATAAACTGGCCCCAACCTGATAAAAACATCGAGATGCATGAACTAACTGTGGATGTCGATACAAATGATGGTTTGGCTGGGATAAATGGCTGTCGCATTGTTGATCTGAAGCACGTTATTCAGTGGGCATTTACACTGGAAAAACATCGTAGTAAATGCGAGTCATCAAAAATTGAATTCGTCTCTGAAAATAAAGACGGTTTTGTAAGTGACTTGGAATTTAAATGCAGCATGTGTAATAAATTTTGGAATTATAAGACGAGTGGCAGTAACCAAATGAATAATTCATTTGTATGGGCTACTGTCACCTCAGGCAGCTATTACACCCAAGCTGCCCAAATAATGAGCTTAATGGATATTCCCGTAATGTCATCTCAAAAATTTCAAAAAATCGAGAGAAAGTTAGGACAAGTGTGGTCAGAACACTTGACCAATGAAATAGGAAAAGCAGGAGCACAAGAAAGAGAAATGGCCATTCAAAAAGGAAACGTGTCTCATGATGGTGTTCCATTCATAACTGTCTACGTAGATGGAGGGTGGTTGAAAAGGTCCTACGGACATAATTTGAATTCACCGTCGGGAATGGTATGGAATGGAAAAACATAAGTTTGAATTTTTAAATTTTTTATTGTTAGTTCATTTATTATCTGAATTCAGGCTTGTATTATAGGAAAAGAGACAAAAAAATGTTTATTTCTTGGGGTAAAAAATAAATATTGTTATAGTTGTCAATATTATGAAAGAAGAAATATAGACAAAAAGGAGCATGATTGCTGCAAAAACTACGATGGGGCATCTACGGCAATGGAGGCTAAAATTATCGTAGAAGGTTTTCAAAAAAGCGAAGAGCTGCATAATCTTCGCTATTTAAGTTTTATTGGTGATGGAGACTCATCGGTCTTTGCAAATTTAAAAGAAAAGGTGCCATATGGTAATCAAATTAAAAAAATTGAGTGCAAAAATCACGTTATCAAAAACTACACCAGTGCACTTTATAAGGTAAATAAAAAATCGAATTTTGAATTTAGAACTTCAAGAATTAAAATTGTATTATTTCTAAAATTAAATTACAATATTTCAGATATTAGCCAACACCAAACTTCCTCTTTACGCAAGGAACATTTTAAAGGCGAAGCTTGGGAAACTAACAGCGATTGCACGAAAAATTATCATGAAAACCTGTGGTCAGCCTGCTTCCATGGCAGAGGATTTGCGTAATGGTCCACTTCACGTATTTGGTAGTCACGAAAAATGTAAGGATTACTATTGCACTACTGTAAGTCTTGAATTGTGTATAATTCATAAGTATATAATATAATATATCAAAAATCAAAAGCTGTTACAACGCATTAAAATACATATTTAATTAAGAATGTACACGTATAGCTCTTTTACATGATACCACACAGTATAGTTACCTCACTTTGAAATTTCAACCCCTTATAACTAATACATATTACCACCATTCCAAATTTCATGACGATAGCTTAAGGGGATTTATTGAATTTATTTTGTCTTTCTCACTCTCACGGAGATTTGGTAGGTGCGACATGCAGCGTCGCGGAAGAATATAGCAGAAAAACGACGTTTTACCTAATTACTCAAAAACTAAGCCAGTTATCAAAAATCTGTTCTAAGCGTTTAAGGATATTATTATTACCGATACATTAAAACAAAAATTACAATTACACCCATTGTAGTTTCCGATAAAATATAGAAAAACTTAGATTTTGGAGCAACTTTTGGGAGAACTTTCTATCGAGAAAATTTTATCCAATCGTGTTTCTGCTTCTAAGCGATTTTAGATGAAAGACCCAAAATACATGACGTGTAAATTTGAAAATAATTGTCTTTATAGTTTTTGCATAAAACTTCATTCAAAATCGCTTAAATACTGCTTCTAGGCCGTTAAATAGTTACTAAAATAATCGATTATGACGGACAGACGGATAGGGATGAGAGGGACAGAATTTTATTTTTATATAATATTAGATAATACAGCAATTAATAAACTCTATACAGCTAAACGAAAAAGGAAAAGAAAAAGAAGAAAACCTCGTGGAAAATTTAAAAAAAACTGCACCGGAGGTTTGGGCACTTATATATGCAGCGAATGAAAGAATAGCTTTAAAGGCTGGTCGCCTTTCAAATGAGACCACAAACATCGCAGAAAACTTTATGAGCGTCATTAACAAATATAATTGTGGGAAAAGGATAAATTTTGGAAGAGGGGGATCCTATCAAAGACGGGTTCATATAGCAGGTACATATCACTGTTAGATCAAACAATTAATATTTATAGTATTTATAATATGTAACACATAGGAATTAAAACACCGGTTGTAGACAGTGACAGTCGTTGTAGCATAAAATCAAAATCATCTATATTGTATTCATATTTTATTGTAATTTCAGGTTTGTCTCAAGTTGTAGGGCCAAAATGGCATCAAAATGCTTGGAAGAAACAAGCTTTAATGAGCCCAGGTCAGTATTTTAAGAAATATGTGCGGAGGATTGAAAAGAGTAGATTACGCCAGCAATCTTCTGTTCGTAAACGATTATATTTTACTCCTTCGGCATCGACCTCAAATAAACCTGACGAGCATTATGGCCCTGCAGCTTCTGACCCTTTGGACATTGACGAACTGGACCTTAAAAACCAATGTCTACATAGGTTAGAAGAGTTCCAAAAGTCTCCAGAAGAAATTAAGTCTATTGAGTTAGCCACTGTAGGGCAACACGACAACGACTTATACAATACATACAGACGTGACCGTCTAACCGCCAGCAATTTTGGAATGGTGAGTTTGGAGCTGTGATGGTGATCATCTAAATATATAAAAGAAGATATTGACTCACTCACACACAGCTCAAACCGCTGGGTCTAAAGACTTCAAATTTGGCACACAGGTTCCTTATGAGGTTTAGGGGTGCACTAAGAAAGGATTTTTCAAAATTCAAAAGTTTATAAGTTAAAATACTCCTTCACGCCGCAATTACTGAACCGATTTGGCTCAAATTTGGAATGGAGGTAGATTGTAACTTGGATTAACACATAAGCTACTTTTCATGCCGAAAACATGCATGGTTCCCCTGGGATTAATTAAAAACCGATATTCACGCGGAAAAAAAAAATTCACGCCGCAAATACAAAACCGATTTAGCTGAAATTTGGCATGGAGATAAATTTTATCCTGGATTAATAATAATACAAATAATACAACGGCTACTTTTTATCCCGAAAAAATCCATGGTTTCTGCGGGAATAGTGAAAGACAGATATTTATTGAAAATTGGAATAGAGACAGATTTCGTCCTAAATTAACGCAAAGGCTACTTTTTAAGTTTTTATTCCAAAAAAACGATGGTTCCCGTGTGTAGGGAAAACTAAAATTTACGCGGGCGAAACCGCGGGTTTCTGCTAGTTATTAAATAATTAGAAGTAAAATACAAACTGGAGTACCGTTTCACCCCCTTAGGGGATGAATTTTAAAAATCTTTTCTTAGTGCACCCTAGACCTCATAAGGAACCTATGTGCCAAATTTCGAATCCCAAGACCCAGCGGTCCGGGCTGTGTGTTGATATGTCAGTCAGACAGTCAGTCAGTCAGTTTCTTCTTTTATATATTTAGATTTAAATTTTTGAAACGTAAGTTTACGAGATTTCAAGAAATTAAAAAAAGAACTATTTATATGTTACAGGTTTGTAAACGCCGAAAAACAACTCCGTGCCACAACCATGTGAAGAAAATCCTGTATAAAAATAATTTTTGCACCAAAGATATGCTTTTCGGCCTGCAAAATGAAAATGTTGCGAAAAGCATATTTATGCAACAAACCCAAAAAATTGTTAGGCCGGCAGGTCTTTTCATTGATAAAGAATTTGGTTTTTTGGCTGCTAGTCCAGATGGTAGGCTTCTTGAACTTGTTAGCAATTTTTTTTCAGTTTAGTTCAGTCCTAGGTCTCCGATTTATAGTGTAAAATAATAATGAGCTATGGACTGCATAAAGTTTGGTAGATTTAACTTACAAACTCTTAGTTTATCGATTACATTTTTATCTCAATTACTTACAGGTATTATCGAAGACGAAAAATCAGTTATTGAAATTAAATGCTTTCCTTCGCTAGCCAGGTCTTCTGTAACAGTAGAACAAGCAGCGAAAGAAAAAAAAGGATTTCCTGTAATTTTTGAAGACAACAACCTTACAATGAACAAGAAACACCATTATTATAATCAAGTAAATAATATTCATTAATTAATGATTATGTTTCATGATAATTTACAATACACACGTACACGAACATTTGGAACAAAACTTTTCTTATTTCACTAGCAACTACCTGTACCTTTTTTACTGTTCCTTCTAGAACAGTAAAAAAAATAATGAACGAATCTATAGTTTCCAATAGCAATTCATACTTTAAATTTATTTGCAGGTTCAGGGCCAATTGAGAGTTTGTGATATGGAGCGATGTTATTTCATCTGTTTTATTTCCGTCTCACAGCCCCTGACAGTAATAGAAGTTCCTCGTGATGTGGAATTCATTACCAATATGCTGCCACATTTGATAAACTTCTTTAAAAATTGCTGCCTCCCTGAAATTATTTTAAGACGTGTACAAAAGAATAAAAAATGTATAGATTTGAGTGAAATAACTGGTAAGTTTATTTATAAAGAAATAGTATTCGGGATTGTTTTTTCGGAAAATTAAATCAAGTATAAAATGTTTTCTTGTATTACAGATAAAAATCGTCCTTTGTCTTCGGCTCCATAACTTTCTTTTAATTCTTCGTCCAGCCGACGTTGCAAGCAGAATTCTTAAAAGTGTTATTACAATAAAACCGATATGATATAAATTAATTATCATGTTATGGGGTAATGCTGCTGGCATTGATACTATTTTTGTGCTGCAGAAAAGAGCCGTCCGTGTCATTTATAATATCATACAAATTATGTGTTGTTTAAATGTTGAAAAATTTGCCCAATCGGTCTGAAGTACGAAAAAAACGCAATTTTGAAATTAAAATTTCACACGATTGGCAACATCGGAGGCCGGAGCGTATCGACTTATATGGGATGATTATTTGTATAGACTCCAAGTATTTATTGGGGTTTGTCATACGAAGCGGCATATCCTGTAGTTACTGGGAAAAGTACAAAACCATTTAAAATATTTCTGTGAAATGAGGTGGCGGTAATTTTGTATTTATTCTTGATTTTCGAAAATTTTGACCATATTTTTATTTAGAGGTACTTGGCGACATTTTGGAAAGTCGACATGTATATCAACCGACAGTATCAAGATATGTAAGCAGTGTTGCCACATTTGGGGTACTTTTCGAGATTTTCCCCAAAATATCCTCTCGTAAAATTTTATATGAACAATTCTTCTCTCACTTATGGCTTCGTATAGAAGTCAAAAAAAGACTCTATGAAAAATATGCAGAGAGCTAATGATTGAGGATTTCGGAGACGGGTGAAGAGGACGTCCACGTCACGCACACGAGAAGATAAGTGGGGGGTGCTCGACCAAATGTCATTCGAAACGTCATCCCAATGGCAGTTAGCTGAAAAATCAAAATGGCGGATTCAAAATGGCCGCCATTCGAATTTCGTCGGTTTCTCAAAAAGTGTAAAAGATGGAAGAACGGTCTTGACAAGATGTGATCAGGAACAGTAAGTCTATCTGATGTATAGAAAAAAATTCATAATGTCAGAATTTACTTTTCCATAGAAAATGTACATGGAATATTGATGAGATTACAAGTTGGGGAATGGGGAGGAAAATAAAAGTCTGTCGGCGATAATACATTAAAAAAAGAAAAAAGACTGGAAGACAGCCCGCGGGCTACCTGTGGCCCGCGCACCCACGCGCCCTACTAGTTTGTTATATATAGCAGTTCAAGAAAGACTTACAAATCTTTGAAGTCTTGGTACAAACCTCACCGCGAAACAAAATATAATTCTTCAAAATCTTATTATCTTAAAAAAAACCGGCCAAGTGCGAGTCGGACTCGCACACCATCTTGGTATGGCGTATGTATAATGACAAATAAATATTTGCAAATTTAATTTGCTGGTTACGCAGTACAAAGTACAGTTACACAGTGGGAGTTACAGGAATGCACAAATGGTGGGATTTTCGTAGATTTTCTTCGTGACGGGTTTTTCGTAACTGAAAAATTTGAAACTTCGTTCTATTTTTATGACAGTCGCTGTAACGTATTACTTAGGTATTAAAAATAAATAAATATTAAAATATATTCGTCTTTTCATTTATGAAGTCATTATCAGTATGTTATAAAATTTATAATAATTGCATTCAGTGTACCTACATAATTATACTACATAAACTGAGCCAGCGCGGCGAATGCACACAAGTGCCGCAGAGACTTTCGGTCAGTCATTTTATTTATTATGTAGGTAGGTATGTTCTGTTCTGAAAGTTTTGGTTTTGTTTGAAAACGATTCGGTCGTCAAAATAATAGATATCAAAATTATAGTATAAGTAGATAGGTATAAACATTTCAATCCACGACGACGCGCCCCACTCTGACAAATTTCATACGAATCGAATGAAACATTAGCTATTTTCACAGAATGGGGCGCGTCTTCGTGGAGTGAAATGTCTATAGGTAGGTAATTACTTGTTAGATACTTAGTAACAAGGTAGTAGGTGCATAGAGTTACAGTAGTACTGTAATGATATACCTACTCTATGAGCTCCTTGGTTCGATCCCTGGGTCGGGCAATAACTAATCCAAGATGCAATTTATCTCAATTCCAAATTTGAGCCAAATCGGTTCAGTAGTTTTGGCGTGAAGGAGTATTGAAGCATGGTAAAATACGAACTTTGGAGCCCCGTTTCACCCCTTTAGGGGGGAATTTTGAAAAATCCTTTCTTAGTGCACCCCTAGACCTCATAAGGAACCTGTGTGCCAAATTTGAAGTCTCTAGACCCAGCGGTTTGGGCTGTGCGTTGATATGTCAGTGAATGAGTGAATGAGTCAGTCAGTATCTTCTTTTATATATTTAGATTATGAGCCGAGTAAAGAAAGTAGCAAAATATGTGAGGTACAATATCAAGTATCTACCTAAAGAGGACCTAGTTAGATTATGGCACAGATAATATAATACTATACTAGATTATGGTAATATTTATGTGCTAAAATTGAACTACCGCACCACGTTATACGCGCACACGCGCGTTTTCTATTTTCAACTCTATTGCGTACGGGTAATGTTGTGTATTAGACTAAATATTTTTTGTACATATTGTAATACAGATTTTCGACTTTCGAGTGACGGTTAAAATTTATTGCCTATCCCGAGTCTGATGATAAACGTCGTAACTGTTATGTGTTTAGCAATCAAAATTAAGCCTTACCTGCTTCACTTTAAGGTTTATAATAACCCGAAGTTTTTGCTAGTATAAACCTTTTTCTAAAAGAAATCCGTGTTGTGGGTAAATGCAACCATTTTTACGTTGATTTTTAGGGTTCCGTAGCCGAATGGCAAAAAACGGAACCCTTATAAATTCGTCATGTCTGTCTGTCCGTCTGTCCGTCTGTCCGTCCGTATGTCACAGCCACTTTTTTCCGAAACTATAAGAGCTATACTGTTGAAACTTGGTAAGTAGATGTATTCTGTGAACCGCATTAAGGTTTTCACACAAATTTTTAAAAAAGTAATAAATTTTGGGGGTACTGTAATACTGTAATAATACTTAGAACTGAAACTCAAAAAATTTTTTTTCATCAAACCCATATGTGTGGGGTATCTATGGATAGGTCTTCAAAAATGATACTAAGGTTTCTTATATCATTTTTTTCTAAAATGAATAGCTTGCGCGAGAGACACTTCCAAAGTGGTAAAATGTGTGTCCCCCCCCCCTGTAACTTCTAAAATAAGAGTACAGTACGCGCGGCGAGAGTTTGGCTTTGACCTTCGGGTGGAGGGGATAACTGCGCATGGGTACCCATATTCTGATTGGTTGATACCCAATTTCTGATTTCTCTGATTGGTTGATACCCAATTTCTGATTTCTGCGCAATAACGGTCAAAGCCAAACTTTCGCCGCGCGTACTGTATGATAAAACTAAAAAAAATATATGATGTACATTACCATGCAAACTTCCACCGAAAATTGGTTTGAACGAGATCTAATAAGTAGTTTTTTGATATTTACAATAAAACCTCTAAAAACAAAGTTAGTTTTGCGGTTCGATAAGAAAAGTGGTTTTTATGGTTTTATTCCTCCGGTTGAAGTACGGAACCCTCAGTGCGCGAGTCCGACTCGCACTTGACAGGTTTTTTTTTCTTCAGCGGGTGTCAGATTGCTTGCGGGATAAATATATATATATGTATATATAAGTATATATACTATATATACTTAATATACATAAACTAGCTGACCCGGCAAACGTTGAATTGCCATTAGGAATATAAAAAAAACATAACATCCTGCTCTCAGACCTACCGATCATACACTGCAAACTTCATAACAACCGGTCGAGCCGTTTCGGAGGAGTTTGGTAACAAAATTGGCGAGAGAATTTTAAATATTAGAGAATATAATATTATACATATAATACCTATACTGAAAAACACCCAGACACCGGAAAATATTCCTCCTTATCACACAAACCTTTACCAATAGTGGGAATCGAGCCCACGACCGACTTACGTCGCAACGGCAGGTTCGCTACCGCTACGCGATTCGGTCGTCAAAATAATAGATATCAATATTATAGTATAAGTAGATAGGTATAAACATTTCAATCCACGACGACGCGCCCCACTCCGACAAACTTCATAGGAATCGAATGAAACATTAGCTATTTTCACAAAATGGGGCGCGTCTTCGTGGAGTAAAATGTCTATAGGTAGGTAATTACTTGTTAGATACTTAGTAACAAGGTAGTGTAGGTGCATAGAGTTACAGTAGTACTGTAATGATTTACCTACTCTATGAGCTCCTTGGTTCGATCCCTGGGTCGGGCAATAACTAGTTTTTTTTTTGTTTTTTATCAAGAAAATTTTAGTACCAGCTCGGAGTTGATTGATCTCTCTCCGAAAATCTGATATTGTGGACTATAAATGATATCTCTGAGTATTGATATACGCCATCTATGTCCTTTTTTACGCTAACAATTGGTAGAAAACGTAAGAACCACAGATCCTGGATTGAAACCATAGCGTCTATGTGTGGGTGCTCGTCGTGTCCCTACGCTGATAGAGATGACAGATTTTTATATTTGAACTAGATAACGAAATGGTTACGTTTTAGTTTAAAATAATGATGTGATAAAATAAAAGGCAACGTTGTACTTCCGCAAAACACATATTATTAAAAATAGTTCATTACGATTGGAGTAAATGATTAAAAACTGTAACTATCTTAAATAGCGCCATCTAGCGGCAATCCTTCCTCGGATAAACCGTTGCATTCACGTTAAGAGGTAACCCTTTAAGCACAGCTTTGTTTTATTCAAAAATTACACACAAATTATAAATGGGCAAATACATGACCCATGATCCATCTTAAAATATTTCAAGCATAATTCATATATGTACTGTGCTAAAAAATAAAAAAAGAGTCGAAGGAATTTAAGTTGGTCATAAATATTTCTCGTTTTTTTAACCCCCATACAAATAAATGTGAAAAAAGGTGTCTGTTTGGTCTTTTTCCTCCAAACGTTAAATTATTATTGATGACAGATATAGACAAGACAAATCAGAGTATAACTTATTCCACATCTATTTTATAGGCGGTAGGATTTCTACTCACTGCAGAATTAAAAAAAAAATACAATACATACACGTCTCGGTCTTGTGAAATTCGTTGTGAAACGTTAACAAACAAGTTAACGTTTAAAACCCGTTTGCCGATGTCTTCGCCTTTAATTATTACCGCCACCCGTACTGGTCTGTTATTAGACCTCCGCGGGCTGCGATTGTATGAAGTGGGAGGGAAGTCATCGGCAAAGCTTCTGCGAACGGGTTATACATATCGAAATTCACAACAATAGGCTCGGAATAGGCTTTCACAATGGAGGACAACAGAACTTGGGCACATATTACTTACTAGTTCATTACACACCACACTTCCTCGAGCCATGCTATATCCGTATTGCCTTGCTTATGGCATATTATGACATAAAATACTAACTACATTACGTAATAATAATATTACTACGCACGGTGTTTCCGCAATATTGGATTTTTTCTCATTTTAACCACATTATTATTTTTAGAATATTCTGACTTAACTTTATTAATATTTAAAAACCAAACAAAAATATTGTTTTTAGCATCGAGCCAAAAAAGCAATATTACAAGAACAATAAATTATTGCTTTGACATATCAGTTCCTAATTTAACTTCATAAATTAAATTTCTTTCTTTTAACACTGCTGGAGACAGTAGTAAAACACTCGAATTAAAGAAAATTATTGTTGTATACTATAAACAGAATCTATCAAAAAATACACTACAGCTAATTATATGTACCTAAATAAATAAATATTATTGAAACTATTGTTTTAAAATATAATAATATGAAGATATTATATAAATCAAAACTTTTACATTTCAACTTACTGTTACCTACATTTTGTACATAATATTTTTACACACTATAGAATTTAAATAAAACAGTAAAAACAGACATCCCTTAGCAATACAATATTACAGTAATAATAGTTCAAAATATATAGTATGCTGTATGTGGAATGTCTAAAAATACACAAAAAGCAATTTGTGAAAACTATACTGGGATTTTGTGTCATATATTCAAAATATACATCATATTCGAAACTGACTGTACAGTTGGATCTTTACACTCGAGAAATAAAATTAAAAAGTAACATTACAGGATTATGGCAGACATTGCTGTTGATTCTGTTGTGCAACTAAACTAAACTAATTTAAAGTAGTGTTATCCTTTTCAAACTGCTCTCGATGGAAAAGGATGTCACTATTTTAAATTATACTATTTCCATTTGTTTATTTTCTCTTTGAAACATGAAACAGTTATAGCAATAGCGAGGGACCAGAAATAGACAACTTTACCTTTATCTCTCTCTGGTCCCTCGCTATTGCTATATCTGTTTCATGTGATTTCATGTGTCAAAGAGAAAATAAAGGAATGGAAAGAGTAGAGTTTAGAGATTTCGCACAATAGAATCGACCACAATTTCCACCCTTTCAACAAAAATATATATATTATCACAAATCGCTAAAGACAAAAACACAGTAACCACACAAGTTCATTTTATCGCAATCAGATTGCATGCCTTACGAGTACAAAGCTCCCTGGAAGAATCGAAATCGATTTGTGCCAAGACTCCAAAGTCTGCATTTAGTCTTTTACAGAATGACTAGTTAAGTCTTAACATTTCCTTGCAAGTAACACATGCTGTGTAAGTATTTTCATACAAATATGTTATTAATCAAAAACTTCAGGTTAGAAGGATGTTCATCAATTATTTTATGTTTTTCACACAGACTATTTTTCATAGTAAATGAAAATATAGGTAGTTATATTTATCATTTACACATTTGATTATTTGGCTAAATGAGGCTTGCAGAATACATAGAAAAAAACCGGCCAAGTGCGAGTCGGACTCGCGCACCGAGGGTTCCGTACTCAAGAAGTACTGAAGCAAAACAATCAGGCAAAAACCAATATGTTTATTAGACGACGAGTACTTAGAAGAACTTGCGTTTTAATTACCGTTGTTAATGAACCGTAAAACTAACTTTGTTTGTAGAGGTTTATTGTTAATATCAAAAAAACTATACTAGTTAGAGCATTGGCTATAGTTTTCCTGTAAAATATACGTAAATTCCTATTGACCATAATTATTTGAGATTTTTCGATTGGTAAACTCCGGAGATAAGGGGGGGGAACGGTATTTTTTTAGACATTTTCCCCGATAAATCAAAATCTATCATGACTAAAAATAAATAAAAATCGGTTTTAGAATGTACAAAGTAAACCCTTTCATATGATACCCCATACAGTACAGTTATCTCACTTTTAAATTTCAACCCTCCGATTTTCCCCCCTTTTTAAATAAGAACAAAAATAATTTCCATTTTTTTTTATTCCAGTGTCATCGGGCCACTAATATACACAACTATTCCAAATTTCATTTCGATAGCTCCGGTAGTTACTGAAATAATCGAGTGTGACGGACAGACAGACAGACGGACAGACAGACGGAGAAAGTCGCACCATAAGGGTTCCATTTTACCATTTTGGTACGGAACCCTAAAAATCAATGGCTCTCCGGGAGTGTGATAGAATTGAAAAAGGACAATATGAATATCAATATACTACACAAGAGATATTAAGAGGTATCCATAATGATGAAGAGTTTGGTGTTGGTAACAATTACATTTTCCCATGTCAAAAATGGCCACTGTATTTAAATTTACAAATTTTGCATTCCAAAATCTTCTGGGACCTTTAAGTGATAAAGGTCTAGTTAGGAATCAGAATTATGTAACACAAAGATGACATGTATGTGCCTATTGAAATATATATATTTTCTGGTATTGCCTACAATGTATGTAAAATACTTACATAGTGTGTTGCTATATGACACAGCTAAGAAACTGCCTCTAAGTTTCTGTAGATCAAGTTCAAATGTTATTATGCATATGAAAAGAGTCATTGCCAGTGCTGAGGAGTAAAGATGTGTCGTGATAGTCCTGTTGCTGACGTGATGTCACTTCACTCTGCTGTGGTTGGTCGTGTACTTTCTTGTCTGGTTTTTTCACTAAATGTGCGAAGACAGGGTACTTGAGTGTAGTTTTCAGTTGATCATTGTGCTCCTCCAGTGAGACTCCAGCGTAGTGTAATACAAGCTCGTTCAAAGTTCTGTGAAAAGGGAAAAGAGTTTTTATATATCAACTTGATTTCAACATCTTCACTAGGAAATCAATATTGTAAGATGAAGAATAGTCTAGTCAGAGTTACTTTGAACTGCAGTATTATGACCGAATGGCGTAGTGGTAGCGAACCTGCCGTCTACGTCGGAACTTCTAGGTTTGATTCTTACTCCTGATAGATGTTTGTGTGATGTTTTCACTGGATGTAACTTATAGGAATGTAATATTTATGTATATAAAATATTATGTATGTATATCAGTTATAGTACCCATAACACAAACTGTTGCTTACTTTGGGGCTAGATTTGCTTAGGACCGATTTTTCAATCGCCAGATAAACTATCTGAGGAATAAATTTGAAACATATGCCATACAAAAGCTGTCAGAACTTCATATTTATTCCTGTTATTAAGGTTTATCTGGCGATTGAAAAATCAGTTATTAATATTACTGAAAATACGAAAGAACAACTCACTTGTAAATATTATAAGGCTCTGCAAATCCATAACCTCTTTCAGTCTTGAAAATTATACAATGATAGACCATGTTATTACAACAAATTGACAGTGCACGTTGACCAGTAGAGTTTGGTCGAATTAAAAAAGTGCCTTGTGGTTTCCCCTCCAAGAGCTCTTCAGCTCTAGTTCTGGAGCAGTCTTCCACCATCCAAGTCTTCATTTCGCGATGTGCATACACCTCCTCAAGTTTATGGAGATTGTCGTCCTCTAAGGCCTGCAGGTATTCATCAGTCTTGCTGCGCCTTTTCAACCATCTGTAAAATCAGATTCATGCTAAAATACATACATGCGATGGTTCTAATTTTGAAAATTTTGCCACTTGGATTTAGTAACATGGTACCAACAGCTCTACTCCAAATCTTTGTTGGTCATGTTGAAAATTCCTATAAACAATGGGTATTTCCCATTTATTCTATGGACCAAAGTATGTCTATATCCTATATTATAGGCAGCTTAGACAATACTTTGTTCCATGACATTGTGGTCAATTCTGTTGTGCAAAATCACTAAACTAAACTAAAATTTAAAATAGTGCTATCCTTTTCCAGCAGGAGCAGTTTGATTTTGGACAACACAATCAACCACATTGTGTCCCATGGAACAATTAGTATCAATTATTATATCAAAAATGACAAGTAAAAACAGCCCAGTAAAATCAAAGTATTAGATCTTACCCTTTATAACGATTTTTTACTGTGAAAAGATAAATTATCTCTGATTTTAATTTTGTTATTTCTCTTTCTAGTAACAGATTAGACTCAACAGTTCTTTTTAATCTGTGATCTAACTGCACTATGGCCTGTTTGAAATTGTTCACCTGTGTCATCAACAGCCTATTGTTCTCTATGAGGTCATTCTTTTCATGTGGTTGTGCTTTGGCCTGCATCTCAATCTGTGTTTTGATGTGTTTGTCGCATACTTTTATGGTTTCATTAAAACTGTCAAGGGCTTGTCTCATGAGTTTCACCTCTTCCCTTAACCTCATGTATTTGTCGGATCTTTCATCAAAGTCTCTGGTTTTAAGGACAAATTCCTTGTGAATTTCCCTGTATCTAGTTTCTAATGTTTCATCATTGATATTTTCTCCTCCCTCATTCTCCTGATGCCTGGACAGGGGGTACAAGAGTTTGATGTCGAGGCTCTGATTGCAGTGGGCCAGTGAGTATTCAGTGTAAAACCTAACAAGATCAACAACCGAGTTGAATTCAAAAGGCTCACAGAATCCGTAGCGCCCATTTTGATTGTAGATCTTTATCAACTTGTTTGTGCCTCCTTTTCTAACTGTCAATGTGTAGCCACTGTCTTTGTTGGAGGCATTGCGGACTAGGAAAGTTCCATCACATGTGTCACGGAGTTTCTCATTGGCTTCATCACTGTAACAAGAAAAATATAAATTATTTAATAGAAAAAATGACCTAAAATAAATTTTGTTAACTGTTGATAAATGAATGTTAACAAACTTGTTATTACAATGCAAAAAAAAAAACTTTAAAATTACCTACTGTCATAATTGTCTGAGAGTCAACTTGTCAATTCAAATTATGTAGTATAAGCAAATTATAAATTACAAAGATAACTAACACCTCTGTAGTAACTAGTATTATGGCTAATACAACCCCTATAGAATATTTTAAGTTAGAATTGTATTGTAAGAGGTAGGTAAATATGAGCTTTCATTATAATGTGATGTATTAGATCTTTAAAAAGTTAGCAGTACTGCTTGCATTTACAATAATAATTTTTCGCTGATTGGCCCTAGGACCCGAGCTCTTTTGTGGGGACAACCTTAGGCCTGCTCTCTGCTTTTCTATTAACATTTCTCCAAATTTTTTTGGGTCCATTCCTACATATGGGTGCAATACCAATTAAGTTGCAAAAGTATAGACGATATTGACTAGAATATGGAAACTTACCGAGTAATATCACCCCAATACCATTCGGCGTTTTCTAAACTGTCTTCTGCCGATTGTTGAGGAACTCCTATTTCTACCATTATAACGATTAAGTTATTCCACACTGTCAAGAGCCACGAGACATACAAATCTCATTAAAAGCTTGTTTAAATTCATAAATTCACTAAAATCAGCAAATATTGGTCACTTCCGCTTGATTGAGGTTACGACTTCGAGAGAACTTTATCATGTGAAGGCTAATTCTTAAATGCACAGGTTAATTTTCGATATCTCATGACATCTAAATAAAAATTGGTTTAGAGAAATAAAGCCGAAACCCCGAAGGAGCAACACGAGTTACCATGAAACATCTGGGTTTAGAATTCACAAAGGAATCAAAGGAAGGATAGGCTAGTTGCTATGGCTGACGGCTGACAAGCGAATAGGAAAAGATGTTTCCGAAGAACATATTGTAGGATCAAAAATATATAACATTATTTAATATTGAGCAATGGTTAAATTAACTCTTCTTACAAAGGATCGACAAACATTACGATAATGCATTGGAAATAAAAAGAATCAAGGAAATCACTGAAAATTAGTTCTATCAATCAAATCAATTTTTTTTTGCTGCTTCCAGTTTCCACAGATTAGTAGATACCCGTAATATTTGATGTTTCTTCAGACCAAGGATAAAATATATAAAAGTGTTCCGCAGAGCACAATCTTCTTTTTCTTCTTTTGAGGTATTGGCTCCGCGCGTAGAGTGATTGAGCCATTGTCAATTTTATTGTTCGTTTCAATTTTTTTTTTTAATAAAGTGAGGAAACTTATTTACAATCTAAATTATAAAATATAAAACGGAATTTTGAAAAGGATCAGAAAAGGATAGGAAAGAATATAAAATGGAATACTTATAATATATAAACTGTTTTCTTCATTTCTTCTATTATACAGGGTGTCCCGGGATAAAGTGCAACCCCGAAAGGGGGTGAAACTAGACCATAAATTATCGACAAAAAGATAGAAAAAAAATTCTAAAAAATTATTTTACTTTTTATTAGCGAATTAAGATTTTTATTTGTGATGTAGACTCTATGTAAAAAAACGATTTCTTATTAGTGGGTCGATTGCTTTGAAATAAAAAAAATATATTATACCACGTACTTGGCGGTAAGGGTACTTCCTAATTGTTATTTAATATAACAATTAGCACGCAAAAAGTAGCATCATGACATAAACTTTGCTTTTTGTGAAAAAGAAACCCTTTTTTATGACTATTTTTTTCAATGATCTCTAAATTTCTCAGAAAAATGTCCCCAATACCAGAAGATTTTACGATTTAAGAGTATTCTCTATCATATTTCCTTTCAAATAGAAAAAAATCTTCGTTGTAACCCAAGAAACAAGCTGGCTAAGAGTTTTAAAAATGACGTCACCACTCATCGTTTGCCGGGATGCGTCCTTTTTTTGTTGTGGCGACTTTCAACACTTCATAGCCAGCTCATTTCTTGGGTTACAACGAAGATTTTTTTTCTATTTGAAAGGTAATATGATAGAGAATACTCTTAAATCGTAAAATCTTCTGGTATTGGGGGCATTTTTCTGAGAAATTTAGAGATCATTGAAAAAAATAGTCATGAAAAAGGGTTTCTTTTTCATAAAAAGCAAAGTTTATGTCATGATGCTCCTTTTTTGCGAGCTAATTGTTATTTAATCCTTACCGCCAAGTATGTGGCATAATATTTTTTTTTTATTTGAAAGCAATCGACCCACTAATTTTGAAGAAATCGTTTTTTTCTTAGATAGAATCTACTTATCAAATAAAAATCTTAATTTGCTAATAAAAAGTAAAATATTTTTTTTGAATTTTTTTTCTATTTTTTTGTCGATAATTTATGGTCTAGTTTCACCCCCTTTCGGGGTTGCACTTTATCCCGGGACACCCTGTATAATGATGTTAAGTTTTAAATTTGTAGTTATTTACAATAAAACTTATCACTAACTTATTCTAATTACTATACAAGTCTTGCCCGCGTGGAATGGTAGCAAGAATACTGGCTGCATTTCCGCGTTGAACAGCTAGGCTGATACGTTGCGCAAAAAATGAGCCAGCCCTTCTGTCACCAGTTGAGGTTATTAAACGCGGGGAAAGCTATCGAATGAATTTTTTGGCACTATGACTCCATGGCGCCAGGGTCTCCACGGCAAATTTGTAGTATATTATGTATTCAATAAAGTTGACAATGGCTCAATCACTCTACGCGCGGAGCCAATACCTCAAAAGAAGAAGAAGAGTTTTGCATTGTGTTCTGTGATCTTATTTCCATCATAGACTACTAACACTACCTAAATGGACAATTTCGATAGATTTACCAAAGATTTACGAACCTGTGTGGTTTTTGTCGAACGGAGGGTCTTCATAACGTAGTGATTATATACTCTTTGGTCTTCATAGGGTCTTGGAAAATGGAAATTGGCATTCAATTTATTATCTAGAAAAGTACCCCTAATTTTTAAAGATGAAAACGGTAGATGTGAAGTTAAATTTTAATCAATGTGTATTTTAATAACGATGATGGACGGAATGTAATCAAAAATAAGTGTACAAAGTTAAGTGGATACTGAGCTGTTGTATTTTAATGTGAAAATGTTAAAAATATATATTATTTTAATACTTTCCTCGTTCCTCATCACCGCTTCAGCGACACATATAAAAGGGGAATTTTCTACACAGGATTTTTTCAAGTTCTTAGTGAAATTCGGCTTCCAGAAAACTGATATTCATTTCCAGAAGGAAACATATGGTTACATTTTCGGTAATTTAACTTCGAATGAGAATTTTAAGTACCCAATAACTTTTGCTGTTTTGGACAGACCACATTTCTTGCACTATTACAAAAGTCGCGACATCTATGACAAGGAAACTGCTTGTCAAGTAATGTTTCAACAGCTGAATGGTTCAGCTTATCATCCCAAGTGCAACGCTAATGGGCAAGACCTGTTCCGAAGAATACCTTGTCCTAGAGGCAAGTTGTGTGTGGACGAGGACTCACCTTGGAATGTGGTGAAAAACAATCAGTTTACTTATGTCATTCAAAACAACGGTCAGCCAAGGTAACTTCTGAGTCTTAAAGTTCTTCATATTAACAGTTAGATTCTTGAAGTAAATTTTGTTTGTAAATCTTAAAGGGTATGAATTTTATTAACAAATTCTGTCACTGCTAGATAGCTGCACTGAAATTTCCAGCTGTAGCTGATAGGTGTAAGTTTGTACTTGGATAAAAATTAAAAAAAAAAAATGATGTGGGGTGGGAGTACTGACAGAAGTGAAAACTTGGTGAGGTGTTGGCTACGGCAACAGTACTCTGTTACAGTATTGAGTTCAATGGTTTATTCCCCTCTTAGAAAATGCCCAGCGCACCACAAAAAGTATTCACTTAATAATAACAAAATAGTTAAGTAATAATTGCTTACTGCGATACTTGAAGGATGGTCCAGCGTTGGCTCCCCAATCTGAAACCACCGTAGTTAACACAGCACATCTGCGGGCTAGACAAAGTAACAGTCGTTTAGCGTTCACGACAGTAGATAAAAATTTATGGACAAAACAAGTGACTGTAGAAAAACTATGTGACCGTATTGAGGAAAACACGCTTTTTTTGATAATCAACTACGACAATTTGAACGCTCCCTGGCGTTTTTGCAACTCTTGTAGACAACTTTAGTGTACTTCGCATGACAATTGTTATCTGACAGTGAACAACGCTAAGCATAATGTAGATTCTGCTTTCATTTATTTTCATTTGTCACGTGGTTTGTCCATTACATTTTTATCTACTTTCGTGAACGCTAAACGACTGGTACTTTGTCTAGCCCCGCTGATTACAGTTGAAAGACTGATTGCAGATAGTAGAAAAGATCTTTCTTGACTTTGAACTCATCTTAGGCTGTAACTTTAGGTGTTAATCTACATGCCTGGAATTCGGAACCCTGACCTACTGATGAGAGGCAGAGATTGGAACCAAACGCCTGTCAATGCATTTTTCATTTAACACAAGTATTGTTTTTTTCAACAGGTTTTGGTATGTCTCTATAGTGGCCTGCTACTTGGATGAGGTTTCGTGCACATGGCATCATTACAGCGGCGCACCATCGGCTGACAACAAAACCTTAACAAACACGCCACAGACTATACAATATGACTTCTGGCTGGTCAACGGTAGCCCCAACATGACCCTATACAACTCAATGTTTTATCAATTCTCGTTTGATAGACAAAACACATTGGAACTGTATTTAATGTTCTGGCTGTGTTATATTATACTTCTGCCAGTACAAATTTATGCTGTCAGGTATGTAACTGTATTGTGTATCCATGTACTATGTGATAGGACTTCTTTTTTGGCTGTGCTAAGAATATCACTGTAGAGCACTGAAGTCCACAATATCATAAAATCAGGCATATTGTGACTTAAGTAGTCCTAAGAAAACAAGGTTCTCACCAATGCCATAGAACCTATAAATTATACCGAGATAAAAAGTAGCATATATGTAAATCCAGGGTATAATGTATTTTCATTCCAAATTTCAGCCAAATTGGTTTAGTAGTAAAAAAACATACACTGACATACAAATTTTTGTCTTTATAATTTTAATGTGATTATAAAAGTGTACTAGTAAAATACAAGTTTCTTGCTGAATTGGTAATAAAATGAAGTCCACATAGATGAAGCACTATTGTAGATACCTTATCTCTTATGTACCTAAAATAAGTCAGTGTTATATTTTACTAAACAAGTAGTACAGATAATCTGAAGTGACTGGATTACAACGATCTTTCTCACTGTATTATTGTTTTCACATAATATATTGATTATTAGAAAATACTAGGTGCTGCCCACATTTCCGCATGCCACTATGATTTGTTTATTCCTGCGAATTTTACCTTACAAACGACTATATGACACAGTTGTAGTAATCCTGCCCTCTAGTGGAATTGAAACTTTTTTGACAACTGGAAAAAGTTTGTGTGATGACCATGAATGTTTTCCGGTGTCCCAGGCGTTTTGTTTTTCTATAATAATATGTATATTAAATTATTTCACTTTTTATTAAAGTTCTGGCGTAGGTTAATAAGGAGCTAGTTTTTTCTACAAAAAAATTGAAACTAAGGGTCTAATTATTATTATCATTTAGTGTTAAATATTCTTCCTACGAGTATGTTGATTAATATATATAATTATATACTTTATAATTTTAGGACCCAAAGGCATCCTGTAACAAAGCTATTCACATCTAGTCTTGTGCTAGAGTTTGTAGCTCTCTGTTTCAACGTGTTACACACGGTCAGATTTGCTGCTGATGGAGTTGGTTTTGAAGGGTTGGCAGTTGCTGGCGATATATTGGATATTATGAGCAGAGTAAGTTTTAAGATTTGTATGATACACGCACTCCTATAGTGTTTTATTGTATATTAGCTATTGTTTGGGGCCACATCCCAAAAACTATAGGTAAACCCCTATAAACTTGACCCTCCTAATGGCCTGCGGAACGAGGGCGGGAGCCGCCCAAGCAATCAGCTAGTCTGTCACTGGCCGCTGACAGTGCTGCCGGTTCGTTATAGCCAATCGCATCTCCCGCCCCGCGTCCCGCAGACCATCAGGAGGGTCAAGTTTGTAGCGGTTTACCTATAAGTTCTGTGAAATCCCCAAGAGTATTTCTGAGTGTCATGGTTTCGATTCCCGCCAGGGTCTCTTTTAGGATCTTATTATTTCTAAATTGGCTCTGGTCTGGTCTGGAGGTCTTTGGCCCTGACTTGATAGTTAGATACCACCCTACCAGCGAAGACGTACCACCAAGCAATCAAGCGCTCCGGTGCGATGCTGTAAAGAAACCGTAAAAGATGAAGTTACTTCCCACTTCTACCCCCACTTCCACTTCTTTTACAAAAAATATCATATACCAGATAACAATCTGCGTATGATCCCACCATATGAATGATAGCGGTTTCCGCATTTCAGGAATATTAATGATAAAAAATTGACATTTGACACCACAGATAAACCTGAAGTTTTAAAAGCACTAGTAAATAAAAAAAAAACCAAAAAGAAATTATATTCTTATTTTAGATTTGATAATTTAAAACGCTAATTTTAAAAGCGTGATCTTTTTGAAAGTACTGTCCAATGTCCATGGGCAAACAATTTTGATTCTTGTTTCCTTTCTTCTCAAACTCATTAAAGTGTTTTTCTCTTGTTAGACATAAGCTTGTAAGTGGTAATACTATAAATAAGTAATGGTGTAATTGTTTTTTTAGACTCTTTTTATGCTACTGCTTCTTTTGTTGGCAAAAGGATGGGCCGTCACCCGTCTGGAGCTGACATATAAACCGTTGGTCTTTGGGGTGTGGATGGTGTACGGCGTAGTGCACATACTACTGTATGTTTGGAACACTGTGAGTATGAATTTTGTACTCAAGCGTTATCTTTTAGTGTACTGGTCTAGTTTATAATTAATCTAATATAGGTACATATTATTATATTGACCCGTATTATTGTACACTAGATGATAAAGAATATTCTATACAAAATATTCTTTATGTTTGTTCAAAGTCATTGCAAACCGACTTGCATATTTGTTTTCCGAGATAAAAAGTCCGGAATTTTACACTGACTTTGACTGAATTCTCTGTTTACTTCCGGAAATACACTGACTTTGACTGAATTTTCTGTTTGTTTAGTGTATGTTTATTTCAAACTATCAGGGGAAGAGAATTAGAAAAATAGAAAATGCACTTTCATAAACAATCATTGGCCACACGTGATGACCACAAAACCAGTTCAGGCCTTGAAATATTTATCCCCACTATAATATTACATTAAAAACATCTTATTGACTTTTCATAAGTTTCTTTAAGTTATCTTCGTAATCTTCTTTCTAATATATATAAAATTCTCGTGTCACAGTGTTTGTCACCGCTTTTAAAACAGTTTGACCAATTTTTATGATTTTTATTCTTAATTAAGACAAAAAATATTGGTTGCCTGTAAAGTCGGTTTACTGACGATAGTTGAACGTGACAACGTCTTCTTTGTCGCTCGTTTCGCGCTCGCGAGGTAACGCCGCATGAGCGAGGTAACGCCGGTAACGCCGGATGAGTCATGTTTTTTCGTGCGTGCAACCGGCTCTATCGATTTATAAGACGTTGTCACGTCAAAAAATATTGGTTGCCTGTAAAGTCGGTTTACTGACGATAGTTGAACGTGACAACGTCTTCTTTGTCGCTCGTTTCGCGCTCGCGAGGTAACGCCGGTAACGCCGCATGAGCGAGGTAACGCCGGTAACGCCGGATGAGTCATGTTTTTTCGTGCGTGCAACCGGCTCTATCGATTTATAAGACGTTGTCACGTCAAAAATCTGAGAATAGGTCGTTAATTATTTTTCATACACCTAAATGGCAAAACAATGTTTGCCCGGTCAGCTAGTATAAGTAGTCAGTAGTAGTAGTATAAGAACTTTGGAAAGAAAGAAAGCAAAAACGTTTATGTTTACGCGAGAGTAGCTGGCGCGAGCGCCGAGCCTATTGTATTGTGTTGAATCGTGTTCTCTCTCTCTAACCCGCGGAAGCCCTCATCGGCGCGTCTCGCTCACGCTTTGGTTACGGCGAGTTTTTTGTTGCATGCGTTTTGTATCGAATCGTGCGCTCCCGCTCCAACTCGCGGAAACGCCAATCTTCCTATCCCGCTCGCGCATCGGTCGCCGAGATTTTTTTTATGCCTGCAATGACGCGGCGACTTCGGTGCGCGCCAGTATTAAGCACCTTTCAGTCTGCTGTCGACCGACGAACTTAGCGGTCCCCCGCGCGTGGCTGACGTAATTTTGATCACGTGTCGTCCTTGAAACGCGTAGTCGCGAGACGCAAATTACTACGTTTGAGTAGCCACGTTTCTATTTGCGCGGGTGTTTAGTCATCGAATAACATCGCAACGGGACGTCCGTTTTTTGATGCGCCTGACTTGTTTTTCGCACTGCGTTTTTTGTCTGTTGCCGCGCCCCCTCTCTCGCGCGCTGGGGCGCTGGTGCGGTCCCTTTCGCACTTCGAACCGGTAGCCGACGGAAAGTGGGTTCCTGCGCGTGTGGTCTTCGTGTTTGGAGGCTGATTTGAAGCGGAGGTCAGACGGCTCTGCCAGTCCCATACACACACGCACCCTTGTACATACCCTTAACACTTTCACGTCACACACTGTCACACATCTACTACAGAGGACTCCGTATCAAGGCCGACGCTTCGGGATCAAGGTCAGTCAATAAGCACCTACTAATTTTAAACTATTTTTATAGTTGGCCGCGTCCGGTGGCGTATTGTATCAGCCGTAGTGGCCGACCTGTTGTCTAGTAAAAGTCGCTGATTACTATTTCCACTGATCGACTAGTGAGACTCGATTGCTATCCGACTCGGATTGGATGCCGTCATCTGACCCGAGACTGATCGTACACTAGTGATCCCGCGTAGTCTCACTAGTCGGTCCCCCCTCGACCTGTCCGGGCTCGTTCCTCTATGGGCCCGGGAACTGAGCCCTCATCTGGACAGGCAAGGGGCCGTAACATTTGGTAGCAGAGCGTGGTTTCGCGCCTTTTGGTTAAGCGGCTTTTACACGTTCGGCGCGTCGATATCGATATTTGTTGCGCGTATTTAATTCGTCGCGTATCTCTGTCGGTCACACGTTTGTAGGCGCGGTACGCCACGTGTCGGACCGATACGCCGCGTTAACGGCCACAGATTATTGTACCGCTACACCACGCGTTTTGTAGCAACGCCGCGTTATTTACCGCGTGCCGCGCGTTTGTTAACCGCGACCTTGATTAGCGTTCTGCACGTGTTGGTGTTTGCATCTGTGCTTGTTCTACGTCCTTGTTGTTTTATTTTTCGGTTTCGTGCTTCCTTGTAATTATCTTCGCGCAGTCTCGCCATGCCTTCGCATAAGCCTCCGGTGCGCCGTATGCAGGATGAGCTGCGGTGGGCAGCTAGCGCGCATGCGCTTATTACTCGTCCAGACAAGACGGCTAGCTTGCTCCACCGCCTTGAGCAGCTCCCAGCCAGACGAGCCCATTTTGAAGAGGCCTATTCGGAATTCCTTGCTACAGTGGAGGACGACGAGGCGCGAGAATCGGCCCAGAAGGACTACGAGCAGTTCTTCGAGTTCACAGACGATGTGCTCGAGGCTGGGGCCAAAATTAATCGTGAGGCTCGAAAGAGCATTCTGTGCGAGTCGCCTCGCCCGCAGCAGCAGCCCGCCCTATTGGGTCGGCTGCCTACTTTGGACCTTCCACACTTTGGTGGGCGGCTTCAAGACTGGATGGGGTTCATCTCCATCTTCGACAGTCTAGTCCATACCCGCCGCGACCTATCCCCAGGCCAAAAAATGGCCTATTTGCGGACCTCCCTTCAAGGGGAGGCACTTGGGGTAGTCTGCCATTTGAAGTTGTCTGACGCCAGCTACTCCACGGCCAGAGAACTCCTCGAGAGGCGCTACGCCAATGTGCGCCGCCTTGCTGACGCGCACATGATGGAGTTAATATCCCTCCCGGTTTTGAAAGACCTAGCGCGTCTCCGGGAGGTGATCATTGACCCAGTCGTGGTTGCTTGCAACGCCCTTCGACAACTTGACTTACCGGTGGATCAGTGGTCCTTCTGGCTTCTTCACCTGGTTCTGTCCCGCCTGCCTCTCGATCTGCGGATCCGATTTGAAGAGAGGTACGGCGGGGACGGGGCTAATTATATACCCCCGTTCAGTGACCTCTTAAAGTTCCTTGAGGAACAGAGCCGCCAGGTGGAGAATGCCGTGGCCTCGGGAACACCGGCAAAGGAGCCGGCGCGACCGACGCCCGCTTCTAAACCCACGACTTCCACCAGGGGTTTCAAGCAGCCAGTAGTGGCGCAGCAGACTGGTCGCCGCACAATCCCCAACTTTAGTAGCCTTGCTGCGACCGAGGCAACCCCCTGCAACTATTGCCGTGCTTCCACGCACACAACGGCCGATTGCCCTAAATTTTTGGAGAGACCGCCCAAGTACCGTAGGGCCATCGCGAGGGAGCGCCGTTGGTGCTACTCTTGCTTAGGTCGGCACTTGCAACGCAATTGCCAGCACCAACGGCCTTGCACACACTGTCAGGGCAACCACCTTCCTATTCTTTGTCTCGACCGCAATGGTGCCGGCAGGCAGGAGGTGGTTGAACAGACACCCGGCAGGAGTGGAGGCTCCTCCTCGGTCACGTGCCCAGCCGATGGACGGCGTGGGGCGAACACTGTTCGTCCGGCCCCTGGTTTTGATAGGGCTTCACCCCCCCCTCGGGCGGGGGTGCAGCCCTCCAGGGGCGGGGGCGTTCCGCCCTCTGTCAACCCTGAGGGAGGTTTTGCCGTCGCTCAGTCTGAACCAAGGAGGTACTCCCCTCCTCTGGCTGAATACCCCAGGCTGGAGCGATACCCCCCTCGATGGTCTGGACACCCCCCTCCGCACTACGTCGTCCCGCGGCTGTCGTACGTGACCAGACCCCCTCAGCCCATGAGGGACGCTTGGGTGTACCCTGGGGGAACCCCACCTATTGGTGTGGTAGAAGTTCCGCAAGCTGGCCCCTACGAGCGCCCGAGGCTGGAGGAGTCGCCCGAAAGGGGCAACTCCCGTTGACTAGTTGCTGCCCTGGCTCCCACCACCGCCACCTCACCCGACAATTTGAGCGAGCATAAGACGGTCTGCCAGACCGTACTTTTGCCCACGGCTTTGGTCAGGGTGTTTAACCCGAACGGTGAGTGGCTAATGGTACGCGCGCTGCTAGATCTCGGTTCACAGCGCTGCATTGCATCGTCGTGGTTGGTGAGGACGCTGGGGCTCCCCTGGAGTCCGGACAATCGTCCAATGTTAGGAATAGGAGGATCGGTTCCTCCGACTCCCAGGGGTCGGGCAGAACTTATGTTTGGTCCAGCCGAAGGTCCCCTTCGTATCCTAGTCGATGTGAACGTTCTTGACGATATTGTGGGACACCTCCCGAACGTTCCTATCCATAACTCGGCGGTTCATTGCGCGTCGGGTTTAACCCCGGCGGACCCTTCATGGTCTGAACCTGGCCCCACTGATTTGCTCTTGGGCGCCGATGTGCTGGGCTTGATCATGTCAGGAGAGATTAGGACATTGCAGAAAAATGGTTTGTCGGCCATGCCCACTATCTTTGGGTTTAGTTTTTTCGGTCCGGTTTTATGGACCAACCTGCCTCCTGACGTGGACCATCTCCAAACTATTGGAGTGGCACTTTCCGATGTAGTCCAAAAATTTTGGGAAATTGAAGAGCCCCCTCAAGCGGCTCGGGTAGACCCCCTCCATCAGGAATGCGAGTTATTCTACCAGAATAACACAGGTCGTCGCGTCGATGGCAGGTTTGTAACTCGGCTACCCTTCCTTGCCTCACGCCCCCCCCTTGGTCATTCAAGGGCGTTAGCTGAAAAAAGACTTCTGTCCATGGAACGCCGCATGAAGCGAGACCCTGCATTTCGAGAGAAATATATTGAGTTCATGAGGGAGTACGAGGCGTTGGGGCACATGTCCCCTTCCTCATTTGACTGGCGCTCTCACGAGCACTATTTTCTCCCTCACCACGCGGTCTTGAAGTCTCCAGGCGGTAAAATTCGTGTGGTCTTCGACGGGTCAGCGGCCACGTCTAATGGGGTTTCCTTGAACCAGTGTCTCCACACTGGCCCCAAACTTCTTAAGGATCTATCTGACATCCTCACCAACTTCCGTAGGCACCAGGTGGTTTTTGTGGCCGACATACGAATGATGTTCAGGCAATCGGTAGTGCATCGCGATGATCGTCGTTACCAGCTGATTTTGTGGCGCGAGAATCCCAGTGATCCTGTGCGCGTGTTCGAGCTGAACACTACAACTTATGGCCTTAGGTCTAGTCCTTATATTGCAATGAGGACGCTCTTGGAGCTGGCCAACCGGGAACGACTGAATTATTCGCGAGCAGCGGATGTCCTAGAAACTTCTGTCTATATGGACGACATCTGCGCCGGAGCATCCAGTGTTGAGGAAGCTCGCATCCTGAGGGACGAGTTGATCGCCATCTTGAAATCCGGAGGGTACGAGTTACGTAAATGGCTATCCAACTCACCTCAGGTTTTGCAGGACTTACCTGGAGAGGATCAACAGGATCCTCACCTGTTTGAACACCCGGAGAATCCCAATTTGCTGACGGTGCTTGGTATCCAGTATCAGCCCGTTCAGGATTCTTTTACGTACCGGGTCAAGTTAGATGATCCTCCGAAGTCTTGGACCAAACGACTGGTCCTGTCCACTGTGGCGCGCACCTTTGATCCAAACGGTTGGATAACTCCGGTTGTTTTTCTGGCCAAGTGCTTTCTTCAAAAGCTTTGGGTGTCTGGGTTAGGCTGGGATGAGCCTCTTCTTGGTGCTCTCTTAAGAGAGTGGCTCTCTTTGGTGTCCTCCCTTCCCGACATCAACCAAATCTCTTTACCCAGATGCTTCTTGCCTCCGGGCAAATGTCGTGCAAGCTTACACGGGTTCTGCGATGCCTCTGAGAAGGGATATGCAGCTGTGGTATATCTGCGAACCGTGAGTGCTTCTGGGCAAGTCTCGTTGCACCTTGTCCTAGCTAAGAGCAAGGTTGCACCTATTAGGTCTCGTCTAACAATTCCTAAGTTAGAACTTTCGGGAGCCGCACTCTTGAACCGGTTATTAAACCACGTCCACGCTTCTTTGAAGCCCTTCGTAAACATTTTGGACGTTTTTGCATGGTCGGACAGCGAGATTGTCCTGTGTTGGCTTCGGGCTTCGGTCCATAATCTTGAAGTTTTCGTGGCGAATAGAGTGTCACAAATACAAAGTTCTGTCACACCCTTGAAATGGAGACATGTACCCGGGGAACTAAACCCAGCTGACTGCGCTTCTCGCGGTTGCGAGGCTTCTTTGCTAGTCTACCACCCACTCTGGTGGGGACCGGGCTGGCTATCTGGCCCAGAATCCTCCTGGCCCCCGGACAAATTTGAGGCTCCAGCCGAATTACCCGGCTTGCGATTGAGGGTTGGCGTGGTCAACGATAGGCCCATTTATGACCGCGCCCTCTTGGAGCGGTATAGCTCGTTTGACAAGCTGATCGGCGTAACCGCTTGGCTGCGTCGATTCATGCATAATGTCAGGGATCCCCTCAATAAAAACTTAGACTCGGCGCTCTCGCCCTTGGAACGGCGAGAGGCGTTGATGTACTGGATACGTGTGATCCAAGTGGAACACTTTGAGTCAGCGATTGAGTCTTTGAAACGAGGCTCGCCACTGAAGGGCCACCTTGCTCGCCTGAGTCTATTCTTGGACAGTTCCGGATTACTACGTGTTGGGGGACGCCTTAAAAACTCCAACCTCCCTTATGGAGCGCGACATCCTTTGCTGCTCCCAAAGGATGGCACCTTTGTCAATCTGTTGATAACTCATTATCATATTAAAAATGCTCATGCGGGTTGCAATACCCTCTCAGCCATTTTGCAGCGTGAGTTTTGGATTTTGGCAGGCCGACGAACCATTCGAAGCGTGATCTTCAAATGTATTCCTTGCTATCGTTTGAAGGCATCCATTGCACAGCCTGTGATGGGTGACCTGCCTGCGGACCGCGTAAGGGCTGCTCGACCTTTCGCCGGTGTTGGAACCGATTTTGCCGGTCCTTTTCTAGTTAAGAGCTCTAACCTTAAGAATGCTCGGTCTTTTAAGGCCTACTTGTGCGTCTTTGTTTGCCTCGCAACCAAGGCAGTTCACTTGGAGCTTGTCAGTGCCCTCAGCACGGAGGCGTTCGTGGCCACTCTGGGCCGCTTCGTGAGCCGTCGCGGCCTACCCGACTTGGTTCGGACAGACTGCGGGACCAATTATAAGGGAACCGATCGTTATTTGAAGGAGGTCGTTGACTTCCTTGTTAAGAACAGGCACTGTGTAGGCACCGCCATGTCTAGAATGGGAGTTACTTGGAAATTTGACCCTCCGGCGTGTCCTCACTGGGGCGGAATCTTCGAAGCTGTTGTTAAGGTCGCTAAAACGCATTTGCGTCGCGTTATTGGGGAAACCATCTTAACCTTCGAGGAACTGTCCCCGGTATTTTGCAAGATTGAGGCGGTTCTTAACTCTCGGCCTCTCGGTCCCGTCTCCTCCGATCCAAATGATTTGGAGGCTTTAACGCCGGGTCACTTCTTGATTGGTCAGCCTCTTAACGCGCTGCCCGAGTATCCCTATCGGGAGGTCAAGACCTCACGGTTGTCTCGGTTTGAAATGTTGCAGCAAATGACTCAAAATTTTTGGCACCGTTGGTCTCTTGAGTATTTGCACTTGCTGCAGCAGCGCGTCAAGTGGACTGACAAAACTAACCCTCCCCAGGTGGGAGATCTTGTTCTGCTTAAAGAACCTAATCTACTCCCACTATTTTGGCGTCGTGGACGCATTGTTAAACTGCTATTTGGATCGGATGGCGTTCCCCGGGTGGCCGAGGTATTTGTGGGGGACTCAGTATTGCAACGTGCCGTGGCCACGTTGTCCCGACTGCCTATTGATTAGCGAATCTACATTCTTAGATTCGGAGCGGGGGATTGTTTACGCGAGAGTAGCTGGCGCGAGCGCCGAGCCTATTGTATTGTGTTGAATCGTGTTCTCTCTCTCTAACCCGCGGAAGCCCTCATCGGCGCGTCTCGCTCACGCTTTGGTTACGGCGAGTTTTTTGTTGCATGCGTTTTGTATCGAATCGTGCGCTCCCGCTCCAACTCGCGGAAACGCCAATCTTCCTATCCCGCTCGCGCATCGGTCGCCGAGATTTTTTTTATGCCTGCAATGACGCGGCGACTTCGGTGCGCGCCAGTATTAAGCACCTTTCAGTCTGCTGTCGACCGACGAACTTAGCGGTCCCCCGCGCGTGGCTGACGTAATTTTGATCACGTGTCGTCCTTGAAACGCGTAGTCGCGAGACGCAAATTACTACGTTTGAGTAGCCACGTTTCTATTTGCGCGGGTGTTTAGTCATCGAATAACATCGCAACGGGACGTCCGTTTTTTGATGCGCCTGACTTGTTTTTCGCACTGCGTTTTTTGTCTGTTGCCGCGCCCCCTCTCTCGCGCGCTGGGGCGCTGGTGCGGTCCCTTTCGCACTTCGAACCGGTAGCCGACGGAAAGTGGGTTCCTGCGCGTGTGGTCTTCGTGTTTGGAGGCTGATTTGAAGCGGAGGTCAGACGGCTCTGCCAGTCCCATACACACACGCACCCTTGTACATACCCTTAACACTTTCACGTCACACACTGTCACACATCTACTACAGAGGACTCCGTATCAAGGCCGACGCTTCGGGATCAAGGTCAGTCAATAAGCACCTACTAATTTTAAACTATTTTTATAGTTGGCCGCGTCCGGTGGCGTATTGTATCAGCCGTAGTGGCCGACCTGTTGTCTAGTAAAAGTCGCTGATTACTATTTCCACTGATCGACTAGTGAGACTCGATTGCTATCCGACTCGGATTGGATGCCGTCATCTGACCCGAGACTGATCGTACACTAGTGATCCCGCGTAGTCTCACTAGTCGGTCCCCCCTCGACCTGTCCGGGCTCGTTCCTCTATGGGCCCGGGAACTGAGCCCTCATCTGGACAGGCAAGGGGCCGTAACAGTTTATTTAGTGGAAAAAAGACACACAAACACACACATACAAAATGTATACAGAACAATTATTGATAAAGAATTATGCACCTGTATGAACCCTAAAGAAACTTTAAAACATTGTATCAATAACGTTCTTCCAGACGGAAGTGGACATAATAGAGGAGATAGACGAGTACCAGACGTGGCCGGGCTGGCTGGTGCTGACGCTGCGCGTGGCCATCATGGCGTGGTTCGTGCTGGAGCTACGGAACACCATGGTGTACGAGCACAACATGCCCAAGCTCAACTTCCTGCTGCACTTCGGCGCCTCCAGCCTCGTGTGGTTCGTGTACCTGCCCATCATAGCGCTCATAGCGCTGCAGATCAGTCCGCTGTGGAGATTCAAGTTTATCTTAGGTAAGCATTGGGTATTATTCTATGTGTATAACAGTGATAACTCAGAGTGAAGGGCACAACATGCTCAAGCTGAGTA
The DNA here is from genome assembly GCA_036785405.1 of Coenonympha arcania. NCBI lineage: Eukaryota > Metazoa > Arthropoda > Insecta > Lepidoptera > Nymphalidae > Coenonympha > Coenonympha arcania. Next base: position 3,029,338 of record CM072063.1, on the reverse strand, counting down.
CTGCCTTCGGCGCCTCCAGCCTCGTGTGGTTCTTGTACCTGCCCATCATAGCGCTCATAGCGCTGCAGATCAGCCCGCTGTGGAGATTCAAGTTTATCTTAGGTAAGCATTGGTTCAGTGATAACTTAGTGAAAAGCACATGCACAAGCTCAACTTCCTGCTGCACTTCGGCGCCTCCAGCCTCGTGTGATTCGTGTACCTGCCCATCATAGCGCTCATAGCGCTGCAGATCAGCCCGCTGTGGAGATTCGAGTTTATCTTAGGTAAGCATTGGGTATAATTCTATGGGTATAACTGATATCTCAGTGAATGGCACAACATGCCCAAGCTCAACTTCCTGCTGCACTTCGGCGCCTCCAGCCTCGTGTGGTTCGTGTACCTGCCCATCATAGCGCTCATAACGCTGCAGATCAGCCCGCTGTGGAGATTCAAGTTTATCTTAGGTAAGCATCGGCTATTATTCTATGTGTATTACAGTGATAACTCAGTGAAGGGCAACATGCTCAAGCTGACTACTGCACTACGGCGCCTCCAGCCTCGTGTGCTTCGTATACCTGCCCATCATAGCGCTCATAGCGCTGCAGATCAGCCCGCTGTGGAGATTCAAGTTTATCTTAGGTAAGCATTGGGTATTATTCTGTGTGTAACAGTAATAACTCAGTGAAGAGCACAACATGCTCAAGCTGACTACTGCACTACGGCGCCTCCAGCCTCGTGTGGTTCGTGTACCTGCCCATCATAGCGCTCATAGCGCTGCAGATCAGCCCGCTGTGGAGATTCAAGTTTATCTTAGGTAAGCATTGGGTATTATTCTGTGTGTAACAGTGATAACTCAGTGAAGAGCACAACATGCTCAAGCTGACTACTGCACTACGGCGCCTCCAGCCTCGTGTGGTTCGTGTACCTGCCCATCATAGCGCTCATAGCGCTGCAGATCAGCCCACTGTGGAGATTCAAGTTTATCTTAGGTAAGCATTGGATATTATTCTATGTGTATAACAGTGATAACTCAGTGAAGGGCAACATGCTCAAGTTGAGTACTGCCTTTGGCGCCTCCAGCCTCGTGTGGTTCGTGTACCTGCCCGTCATAGCACTCAGTGTGGACATTAGCCCACTGTGGAGATTCAAGTTTATCGTAGGTAAGCATCGGTTCAGTGATAACTTAGTGAAAGGCACATCGGCGTGTACAGCCTCATGTGGGTTTTTACCTGCCCATCATTGCGCTTATAGCGCCGCGCCGCAGATTAGCCCGCTATGGAGATTCAAATTTATCTTAGATAAGCATCTGTTCGGTGATAACTTAGTGAAAAGCACACGCTCAAGCTGGAATTCCTAGTTCACCTCGGCGTGTACAGCCTTATGTGGGTACTTACCCGCCCATCATTGCGCTTATAGTGTAAAAAATTAGCCCACTGTGGAGATTCTTATCTTGGGTAAGCATCGGTTCAGTGATAACTTAGTGAAAAGCACATGTTCAAGCTGAAATCACTAAGGCACTTCGACGTGTAAAACCTTATGTAGGCTTTTACCTGCCAATAATTGAGCTTATTAGACCGCTGTGGAGATTCAAATTGATCGTCAGTAAGCATTGGTTATTATAGCAAAATTATATTTAAAATCAGTAAAGTCCCAGATTTTAACATCAAACCACTATCATTTTGTTCACTTTTAACAGTAACTAGCACTATTGATTACCCTCAAAGGCGTTATACCCTCCGAGTAGCCACAGATATGTTAGAAGTTTTTACCCTAATAAATGTGAGATACATCAGGTTATTTCATAACTCGCAGGTATAACTTACTCGGCGGACTGCCTCGCGTTCTGCGTGATGGCGCACCTGCTGTGGCCGACGCGCTCCGAGCAGTACTTGCTGCTCACGCCCTCCGACTACACAGGTTAGTCTTCGACTGAGTAACCACGCTTTAACCTCGCCCTTAATGTTTTTTTTTTGACGTGATAACGTTTAATAAATTGATGAACACCAGCAGCACTCATGAAAAAGTGTACCGTTCCGCGTAACGTTACGTAACGTTACCTGAGCCTGTGCGTACAAGCGAGAGCGCGCAACAAGCGATAGAGAGGCACGATAAAAATTACATAAAATAATGATTATGATTATGACTATGATTACGATTATGATAACGATTACGATTATGACGTTATCACGTAAATCTATCGTCCGTAAACCGACTTTACAGACAACCAATTTTTTTTAAAATCTTTATTTAACGAGTTTAGTCATGTTTGACTATGCCACTCTGTAAAATTTACAATTGAACAGTATGCAGAATGTAGGGATTACGGCGAAATTGGACGTGAGAGAAGAATTATCTACTTTTAAGTCCAATCCCAACCAACCGTAACGTTTTGTAGGCTTTGGCTGAATGTGGATAGGCCAACACGCTATTAAAATATCCAAAAGCACCCGAAGCGAAACGTCCCTTAAATGAATTTGTCTTAATGCCCCGTTCCGAACGCACTCGCCCTTAATGTTAACCTTGCGTGTACCCAAGCTCTACCCGTTCTTCCCAATAGATTATGGACTTTTCGCGCACTTATGTGTGTGATACACATAAACCGCCTGGTCCGGCCTAAGACCAAAAGATGGTCCAACCATGTGGTCTGGCTGGTAACAGTAATGCATCCCCGGCGCGGGCGGCCGACCCAATACTGATTGCTTAGAGTCAGTTTAAAAAAAAAACGGAAAATTGTGCACCAAAGCCGGATCCGCTCTTGCATATACCTATGGTGTAAAAGATCGTCTTGAATTCGCACAACACTTTACTTACTAATCAAAAAAATTAACATTTGAGAATTTTAAAATTAGCGTACATTTTTAATAAAAGTTGTAAAGTTAAGTTGTTAAGTTCTATTGTGTAGGTTAATAGTTGTGTTCCTTACGGACACAACTATTAACCCTTTAAAATGAATTTACTAAGAAAAAAATTTACATTCACTAAATTTTACAGCTTCACCGACAGCGCGTTTTGAATTGGTTTTTGTCTAGTCTATGGTATTTTCAAAAACGTCTACTGAAAAGCTATGTTGTATTGACAACAAGAGCCGTACCACCATCAACATGCCAATATTGTTTTGATATTTTCATACAATGTCAGTATGAAAATTTTTAAACAATATTACAATAATACTGCAATAAGAGATGGTGGTACGGCCCCAGGTCACAACTCACAATGAACTCAGTGTTACTGTGAACTCCACAGCGGGCATCGAGGAGCTCGACGAGTTCAGCGAGTCGCCGCACGTGGTGCACAGCGACACCGTCGCGCTCACGGAGAGCGTCAACGCGGACGACGAGGAGGTCATCTTCACCAGGCCGCACAAGAACGGGGTCGCCTACACCTAGCACGCCGGCTAGACGCCGCGCGACTGTCCTGTGTATACGTCACGTGACTCACGTGTTTGTGAATTGTCACTTTAAGATGTTAGAGTGTCTGTCCACCGCCGGCGACAAGCAAAGCATCACCTACATCTACGTGTTTGCGAACTGTCTCTGTCAGAGGTTAGAGCGTCTGTTCTCCGCCGGTGACAAGTAAATCGTCGCCTACACCAGCGCGCCGGCTAGATGACGCCGCGACTGCCCTGTCAGAGCGTGTGCTACCACCGGCGACAAGTAAGTCGTCGCCTATACCTAGCACGCCGGCTAGATAACGCCGTGACTGCCCTATGTCTACGTCACGTGACTCACGTGTTGGTGAATTGTCGCTGTTGGAAGTTAGAGCATCTGTCTACATTCGGCGACAAGTAAGGCGTCGCCTTCACCTAGCACGCCGGCTAGACGCCGCCGAGACTGCCCTGTGTCTACGTCACGTGACTCACGTGTTGGTGTATTGTCACTGTTGGAAGTTAGAGCATCTGTCTACATTCGGCGACAAGTAAGGCGTCGCCTTCACCTAGCACGCCGGCTAGACGCCGCCGAGACTGTCCTGTGTCTACGTCACGTGACTCACGTGTTGGTGTATTGTCACTGTTGGAAGTTAGAGCATCTGTCTACATTCGGCGACAAGTAAGGCGTCGCCTTCACCTAGCGCGCCGGCTAGACGCCGCCGCGACTGTCCTGTGTCTACGTCACGTGACTCACGTGTTTGTGAACTGTCGCTGTTGGAGGTCAGAGCGAATGCTACCGGCGACAAGTAAGTCGTCGCCTACACCAGCGCGCCGGCTAGAATGATGACGCCGCGACTGCCCTGTGTCTACGTCACGTGACTCACGTGTTTGTGAATTGTCACTGTTGGAAGTTAGAGCATCTGTCTACCTTCGGCGACAAGTAAAGCATCGCCTATACCTAGCGCGCCGGCTAGACGCCGCCGCGACTGTCCTGTGTTTACGTCACGTAACTCACGTGTTTGTGAATTGTCACTAAGATGTTAGAGGGTCTGTCCACCGCCGGCGACAAGCAAAGCATCACCTACATTTAGCGCGCCGTCTACGTTACGTAACTCACGTGTTTGTGAACTATCACAAATACGTGAGTTACGTATAGACATTTTCGTCTTTATTACTCTGTTGAGTGTGATTTCTAAATTGGCTCAGCTAATCCACGCAGCCTCCTTTCTAATCGCTTATTTCCACAACTATCTTACAGGACGGTTTGCACAGTGGCTTGATCGGGTATTTTTATTGTATTATAAAAAGGAACAATGGACATGCTTTAAACAAATTGATTTATTGTTACATAATATTATTGCATTCGTATCGTGTTCTGTGTGTAGGTATAATTCAAAATCTTATTTATAAGTTAAATACCCAGTGTAAGTATTTACGAATATATTTTTATAGTTATGTTCCTATAAATTGACGAATTTTTTTATTGATAAATATGCACCTTTTGCTAGAATCACAATTTAATTATTATAACATGTAAAATTTTTAAGACTTTTTTATTTTATGTGGTAGGCTACATTTTTTTAAATTTTCATACATTTTTAGCTTTTTTAGATGTTCAATTGAATAGTCTGTGTTGAGTAGGTACTAGGCCATTTATTATTTATATCAATTGCCTCTCTTGAAGCTATTTTACGTTGATTTTAAGGCATCCCTTTTAGCAGGTGCCATTACTTCTTCAGTTTGTCTCAACTCTCAAGTCCTTCACTTATCACAATTGCTGCCATAAAGGACACCGTTATATTTTAATTTTCAATAAATCAGTTTTATTAGGTACATACCGAAACAAAGTAGAGCTTATTCTCAAAGTGCCAACTATTTTTTTTTAATTACAAATATTAATACACAAAAATAGTATTTTGTACAATGTAATATTCTTATAACAATAAGTTTCTGAATATTTGCTAGTGATGCAAAATGAAATTTAACGAAGTTTGTGTTTTTTGTTCGAAAACGAGAACCAAAATTATATATATGTTTTTTCATGCAATGGAGTAGGTACTCACACTATACACCAATTGTCAATTAAAAAAAATATCCATTTTATGGTAAAAGCATCATTACAAGATTGAATCACCAAAATCTTTTAAGGATATTTACCAAAAACACGAGGCTCGAAATCAGTCTGATTTTAAACCTTTACATTTAAAGTATATTTATTAAATAGATACTACATTATGAAGCATTTCTTGCAAAATTAACATTGATCAAAATGTGGCAAAAAAATTTGGACAAAACTTTTATGAGAGTAACTTATCAGAAAAATATAGATGTTCTCACGAGAGCCGGTGAGTTTTATTTATGATATTGGTTCAAATGCTGTTGTACAAAACCTCTGAAGTAAAATAATTGACGCGTTTAAAAATAGCGCTTTTCTTTTCCATGGGGAACACTTTGAAATGAATGGCACTATTTTAGATGCATCAAATTAGTTTAGTTTTGAGATTTAGGACAACAGAATTGGCAGCATTATGTATGATTTTTTTTAAATCTATATATGACTGACGACGACCGAATGGCGTAGCGGTAGCGAACCCGCTGTCTGCGTCAAAGGTCGTGCGTTCGATTCCCACTACTGGTAAATGTTTGTGTGATGAGCATGAATATTTTCCAGTGTCTGGGAATTTTTCAATATATGTACTTACATATAAGTATGTATGTATATTTATCAGCTATCTAGTACCGATAACACAAGCTATCGCTTACTTTGGGGCTAGATTGCGATGTGTGTCATGTCCTGATATTTATTTATAATTTATTATTTATATAGGCTTACGCTTGACCACAGTTTCACCTGATGGAAAGTGATGATGTGGTCGAAGATGAAGCGCGCTTATTTAGAAGATGCCTACTAACACTCTTCTAAAAAAATTGAGTCTACCTAATTTTGAACTACCTAATTGTCTACTCAACCATCCTGTTTTTCATTAGAGCCAGTAAATTATTCCATTTTCCTTTTTAGCGAAACTGATCCTAATGTCGACAGTGGTAGAGTTCACGAATAGCGCACAGACTCATCGGTCCTCGAACGGTAGAATGTCTATTATTCTATTAAAATTTTAATGAATTTATTACATTTAAGCTATTGGTATAATGAAGACGCGACTGTATGTATTTGAAATTGTCCTAAGGAACTGAACGTTAATATAAGGAATGGGAAATATTGATATCTTATGTACGACACAAATAAGTTTTTGTGTTCGTGTCTTTCACTGTTCAGATTACAAAATGATATTCTTTTATTAACAAAATAGAATGCATGATAATTAAAAACATGCAATAGGTACCTACCTACTAATTATTTCCAATAGTTTTGAAATCACCAAGAACAGTAAGGTATTATAATTCCAAACTTATTTTGAATAAATTTTAGATCTTTAGATTTTATTAAATAAAGATTTCGGCAATATTAACAAAAATAGAAATCGAACTTCGTAAGATTTAAATATTTCAATGATTTACATAGTAGGTATAGTAATATAAATTTACAAATAATGTACAATTGTACATAATAAATATGTTATTATTAAATAGCTGATTATAAATTATTTCAAGCTGTACCTAACTATATTAAGATAAAGATAAAATTTAACAGAATAGAAGTGGAAATGTACTGAGTATATTATTGTATAATCTATTTGTATTTATAAACGCGAGTGCACACGACACAATTTCGGCGGCAATTTTATAATTGAGTAGATCGTATAGTTGAGATTAGATTAGCTGAGATTTTTGCCCCTGCCGTGTTTCGTTCTTTATTTAAATTCTGCAGGTACCGTGGAATTTTACTGGATAAAAAATCCTTGTAAGTATATCTATCCCCAATCGTGGAAAGACGAAAGTTTGCTACAACAGTGATAGGTGTGTGAAATCACATACAAACTTTCGCATTTCCTATTTAATAGTGTGATAAACGTAATATTTATGTTAAAAATATGTTTACAAGTAGGTACGTAAAACTAGTACATTTTGTAAGTTTATAAAACTTGTTATGAGTGTTAAATTATAAGAGCACTTTACTCTAATTGATGTTTGAACCAACTTAAATAAAGTTGGTCCGTGTGGAAGTTCCTTGATGCAGATTCGAATATAACGATGTGATTTTTCAATTTTACTGTAAATACTTGTGTGAAAAATTAAAAGTACAAGCGGATCTCTCATTGTGAATGGAACGTTATAATGAACTTTGATAAAATGTACTTATGTATTGTATTAAATAGTTTTTTAAAATAATTGTAGTTTTAAAATCACTGTAAAAACTGTGAGTGCAGTTGTTTTATTTTTAAACACCAAAGCCATACTTAGATATTGCCAGTTTTGAAAGCCTGTAGCCAGAAAAAAAAACTGTATGACAGGAAATGTACATTGAAAAGAAAGTAACTTTTTGTATGCAAAATTCTCAATGAAATTCCGTATATGAAAAACAAATTCCTAGTGCCAACCAATGGTTCTTAAAAGACACTGTTTTATTTTCCTAGAATATTTTGGTCATGGTTTATGAGAAAACTTGAAAGGTAGGTCCGCCTTTAGTCATTCTTCTTTAGAAACGTCAACTTTTAAAAAGATAGAGCGGACCTCTAAAGCTGAGCTCTAAAGCCTCAGATGAGTCTAAATCTCTTGAAGATTAAAATGCAGTGATTTTAAAAATATTACTACCGGAATGCTTAGTTCCGTTATGTGATAATGATAAAAAATTATATTAACTATATGTATATATATATTAATTTACAACAAAGAAAACACATAGTATTAAGTACCTACGCGTAGTTTAAGTTGAGATTTTTAAATAGTGGACCTCTTCTACTACCTTTTAATTAATTGCATTTTAATTAAATCGAAATTATCTAGATTCTAGGTAGTGTTGTATAGTGTATAATTTATTAAGTTATTATCAAGTGCTATGTACTTCACAAACAATGGAAGCAAAATATATACATGATGTGCATTAAATATATGAATCGTCTCTATGTACTTTGTTTTATTAAAAAAAAAATATACTCCGACTTTTAATAATCCTAGTTATGCAGTAAAATGACGTTTCGTATTTTATTAAACTCCTGGGCAGGATTAGTTCCAAAAAAAAAAGTGAGAGGTGTCAAGGGACACCCGGATGGAACGAAGTATATCTGACTTGCTTTCTATAAGAGAGAGAGACAGACAGAGAAACATGCGCACGCCGCACGACTTAATAGCTTATTATAGTAAAAAGTGTCGTTACAACTTTTCGTCTTATTTTTTTCCGTCTAGCCCCTTTTCGCAACGCGCGATATGGAACTTCGTTCCAATAACTTTTTCGTTATAAAATAGGAGAAGTAACTTTCAAAGTTATATTATACTAGATCGTTCAATAAGTCCCGAGACTAACCTGGAAACGGCGCATATATTAAAAACTCTTTTGATTTTTAAAAAGTACTGGCTATCAATACAAGAATGTGTCAAATTTTTAAAAATGGAACAATAAAATTATTGATTTTGAAACTATTCTCCGCGCGGCGAACCATGATCCCTATGACAGTTCGTTTAGTGATGGGTCGTGTCTTTGGTCGTGTCGATTTTTTTTTTTAGACAAAGGCGTGGCTTGCACTTAAACCACGTTGGTAAACATGTTTTAAAAAATATTACAATGTGCATTTTTAATGTCCATTTCGTTGTTGTTGTATTAATGTAAGATTTTTGGCATGGATTAAGTAGGTAAGTAAAACGAAAGTTTCCAACCTTGTTATTTTCTAATAATGCTTAACCCGGTAATTACACGTTTTTGCTATATAAGTATATATTTTATCATGAAAATGAATGCTCCCCATTTATTTATTTTGTCTGAAAAATTGTGTACTCGTTTCCATTACCGACATTTTTTTATCGATACTTGCCGCCCTAGTCGATAAACGTCACACGACGTAAGTTTTGCAGGACGTAAACATAAATTCAGATTGACATAACTTCTTGTAAATATTAAGAATTGTTAAAAATATCAACGGAATATCATTACTAATGGTAAATAGCTACGTAAAATTTATAAATGGCATTTTTAGACGCCCCCAATATGATCCCGATTTAATGGTGACGCCACTACAATGTTATGTGGTGACATTAGCTGTCAGTGTCATAGGGATCACGGTTCGCTGCGCCGAGAATAATATAATAGTGATCTGTGATTTAAGTGACGCTACGGTTGTAATTTCGATACAATGGAAAAAAACGAGTTTCGCGTGTTGATAAAACATTGTTTTTTAATGGGAAAAAATACCGTTGAAGCACAGCAATGGCTTATAAAATGTTATGCAGGATCAGCTCCCTCTAAAGCAACCATTTGTCGGTGGTATGCCGACTTCAAACGCGGTCGCATGGACACCAATGATGGGGAACGCTCAGGTCGTCCAAATGAAGCAGTGACTCAACAAAATATTAACCAAGTCCTCAAAATCGTATTGGAAGATCGGAAGGTAAAAGTGCGAGAGATAGCCGAGATAGTGAAGATTTCAGCTGGTAGTGTTTTCACTATTTTACATAAAAATTTGGCCATGAAAAAGCTTTTTTCTAAGTGGGTGCCGCGTTTGCTTACAACTGATCAAAAGGAACAACGTATCAATGATTCAGAGCGATGTTTGGCGCTGATGAATCATAATAAAAAGGATTTTTTACGTCGGTATGTAACAATGGATGAAACCTGGATACACCATTTCACTCCGGAATCCAATCGGCAGAGTGGAGAGCGGCTGGTGAAAGCCGCCCGAAGCGTCCAAAGACTCAGAAATCGGCCGGTAAGGTTATGGCGTCTATATTTTGGGATGCGCATGGAATACTTTTCATCGACTACCTTGAAAAGTGGCAAAATATAAATAGTGACTATTACATGTGCTTATTGGAGCGATTGAAGTACGAAATTGCGGATAAACGGCCTCACATGAACAAGAAGAAACCTTTTTGCCTGAGAGTTCATATTAATGATCTCAAAGGTGTGCGAAGCCCGCCAACCCGCAGCTGGCTATCATATGAATAGGATTGTTGTAGCGACATCTATTGACAATATTTGTAAACTGCTCCAATGCCATAAAAATCGCCCTTTGCTCTCTCGCGATCGAGCACGTAAACATATTTTCAAAAATCAGCACACAGTAGTGAGGCATAACTATATTTTTTTTTATGGACAGAAAATGCCTAACGCATACCCCTCCGTCAGGGGAAACGGATGGATTATGTGGGGCTTGCACCCACTAAAAACTGTCTGTTTCCACGGCGGACTTGCTGGTGGGAGTACAGGATTCACTCCACATAAGCACCGGGTACCTTCATGATCGGCAGCCTGGCCGCTGCCGAAACAGTCTAAAACGCGTGCTCGTATGCGAACGCGCCACCTTCAGCACTGTCTATGTTTTTGCAACGGACGGCCCCTAACGTCCGTCACCGAACTCATGGAGGTCGGAGGTCATTGACTCTCCGGCGCCCGGTGCGTCTCCTGCGAGAGGGATGTGCCGCCTGATTTTCCCTCCCGCGCTCCGCCGCCTACTTTGCTGACTTCACCTTAAATTAAAAATATGAAAAAACCCCTACGCTTGTCATTAACATACCTAATTTATTAATTTTATTTTTATTTTGATAATCTAAATATATAAAAGAAGATATACTGACTTATTCATTCATTCATTCACTGACATGACATATCAACGCATAGCCCAAACCGCTGGGTCTAGAGACTTCAAATTTGGCACACAGGTTTCTTATGAGGTCTAGGGGTGCACTAAGAAAGGATTTTTCAAAATTCCCCCCGTAAAGGGGTGAAACGGGGCTCCAAAGTTCGTATTTAATCAAGCTTCGATACTCCTTCACGCCGCAACTACTAAACCGATTTGGCTCAAATTTGGAATGGCGATATATTGCATCTTGGGTTAACACTTAAGCAATTTTTCATCACGGGAAAATCCATGGTTCCCGTGGGATTAGTTAAAAACCGAAATTCACGCGGGAAAAATCTTCACGCCGCAAGATAGATTTCGCTCTAAATTAACACAAAGGTTACTTTTTATTCCGGAAAAATCGATGGTTCCCGTGAGAATAGGGAAAACTAAAATTTACGCGGGCAAAGCCGCGGGTATCTGCTAGTACTCGATAATCCTCACTCTCCACGAGTCCACATATAAGTAAGTCGTCGACTCGGATCGAGTATTTTTTTACGCTCTTTCATTTGATGTGCGATTCGTTTGATTCCACCATACAGCGGTGCGACCTTAGATATTTGTAGGTATGGGAAAATTAAATCAGCCAGGCCAATCGTTCCTCTGCTTTTAGGGACATGAAAATATGTATCCTATGTCCGTCTCCTGGCTCTAAGCTACCTCCTCACCAATTTTCAGCCATATCGGTAAACTCAAGAACAGTTATAAATTTTAACACGACTTTCTTTTATATTTAAAGATTCCTGTAGAGTTCTATGATAGGAATGTATTGTGTCTGACTCTGAAAGGAAGCAACTAAATAGATCACTCAGCTTATTGAAAAAGAGCGCAATTTGTGGTCTCCCCTCGCTTCACTCTTGAGGAAATTGACTTTTACACACTTACGCTTGTATGTATAATTTTGCTAAGCGTAGACCTTGCATGTGTAATTTATGGTACAGACCATAAAACGATATTATATTATTTAAATAAAAATTTCGACTTTTTGGCCTTACCTTCCTGGACCTTTTTGGACTTTTTTTTCCTTTACATTTTTGAACTTCCTTCCATAGTCAAAAATATTATATTTTTGACTTTGGAAGGACCTGGGAATTGAAGTGAAAATTAGTGTATGCTTTGCTTCTAAATAGCTTGTTTTATTTGCCTGTGTTATATAATTTTGTGCAACGTTCTATCAATAGATAATAATAGAATAAAACCTTAGGTATTAGAAAAGAAAGACGGTTTAGAGCCAACAACAATAATTTATTTATCCACACATAAATGTTTAGGTACATTAATAAAATACACGTAATAAAAAAAATACAAGCCAGCACAGCACTGTTAAAGATCATCCTATAATGTCTATATAAATATTATATTATCTTTAATCTTTTCACGCGTAGGTATAATATATACTAACACGTAATTAAAATTACTTACAAAATGAGGGTAGATACCATATTATATGATTTACAAATTTTTTGACTAAGTATTTACTCATTATCGGGCTAGAAGGACGCGCTACAAGAATTTTAGTTAAATGTAAACAAAATGAAGTAAAAATTTTAACTTATTCATTTTGGGTATTTATAGTAGTTTAGTTTTTTGATAGAAACAAGATTTCAAAAATATTTTTAATAATCTCATTTTTTTATTTTTATCGAAAAGAGATTAGAGTAAGATGTAAATTAAATGTGACTATAGCCTGTTATCGATATAATTTATGTATGTACGTACTTTTCGTAAATAAACCGTGCAGACAATCTTAACCACGCCTACTCTACTAGTATTTTATTTATCACGCTAAACCACGAATAACAAGATTAATTATTTCTTAATTATACAAAGACGCACCGCCAAGCGATTTAGCGTTCCGGTGCGAGCACAGATAATTATTCCTATTTCTGGGTGAGAGACTTGTAGAAACCGTTGGGGTAAAACTTACCCTCCCAAGTTATAGGCTGCATCATCACTTACCATCAGGTAAGATCCCAGTCAAGTAACTAGTTACTAACTTGTTTAGTGTAAAAAAAATTATTAATCTTGTTATTCCTTAAAATTGACATAAATTATCTTAAGTACGCAATATTTGTCACGATTTAGAGTCAAGAATACCCTGAAATTAACTATGGGTCGGGCTCACCCACAAATCACAATTATATTCATATAAGTAGGTACGAGTATAATAAAATTTTAGAATTACAACTTATTCAGTTTTTAGTCAGTAGGAACAGCACGTACATAAATTGAGATTATATATTTTAAAGGATAGCATGGACTGCTATTAGATAACGATAGAAAGTAAATCCATCGAAATTATTATTATCACATAATAGTCTAACATATAGGACACACAACAAAAATATGTAGGGTATATATTAATTAATCTATTTAAAGTTAAGGCTCAACTAATGAATCTGTCCGTGAAATTGAATTTTATAATTTGGTCTTTTTCGCTTACAAATAAAATTTGAATTTCGCGGGCAAATACGTTTATTTTGCCTTAAATAACTAACATTACAGTATTAATTTCTTCAACAAACGTTACTTTTAAACTAACACGTAGATCTTACTCACAGCTAACTATTAGCCAATTTACATTCATGTGGTATTTACTAAATACTCATTTAGAAAAAAAGTAGGTTCTTGGTTGTTAATTTAATTTAAGATACAGATAAAAAATAATAAATTATAGTTAACAGCATAGTTAATTAATTATAGCTTCAAAACCAACATCATTTATTGTGTATAGTAGGTATATACCCCTTAGTTATACCCATAGGTAGGTAGTAAAGTGTAAACCTGTACATAGGTAATAATAAGTTTATGTACTAAAGTTATTCAAATACATAAATCGCGAGGATAATATTATAATTTTAAGAGACCCTTAACATCACATCTATGCGGTTTTAGGCATCATACCAAATAGTAAAGACTAAAAATGAAGAAGAAAAAGAAATTAAAAAAAATGTAGAAGAATGCGCGGTGGTCGCGTGATAAATTCAGCGATAGTTTTCAAAAAATTTTGAATTTCGTTTCATTTCTGTCTTTATATCACATCGTAAAATGCCATATGGCTAGAGGTGCTACTACACCTTGAGTGCGTAACTCACTCGCAAGCCCAACAACGTAATTTTATAGGCAGACTGTCGATTTATTAGTAGCAAACACGTTACAGTCATCAGAGTACCGGAGAAGTACCTATTGCTACATATTGGATGCATTTACCTAAATTGTGGCACCTAAGTTTTGGCTGGAGGATGATAACTTTGCAAAGGTCGGCCTCGGCATTCAGCAAGTACCTATAGGTAGGTATGACGCTGCAGTCTATTCCAATTTCTATGAGCATACTTAGATCTCTTACAATTTTTAAGATAAATGCAAATTTTATTTAGATTTTAGCAAACAGTAGGCTAAATATAGATACATCTTATAGGCTTATAGCAATGAGTTTTGCGAGCATAGCGTTTATTCATCTACATTTTTTGCATAAAAACTTCGTTCAAATATTTACTTCATATTGGTTCCCGCTAGCTCCAAATCTGGGAAACTGCAAAAAATAATGTTTCGGGAACCAACCTTTAAGAAGCTCCACGATACCTGCCAAGTGTCAACCTGCACTCTTCGGTAGACCTCTACTGTCCCTAGATTGTGTAAGAAAAACGTATTCATAGTTATCGTGATCGTTTAAAAATTCTGCCCGCTGATTGGTTCCCTGATTTATGTCAGCTAATCGGAGTGGCGAATTTGCTAACGATTACGATAACGATGAATACGTTTTTCTTACGCAATCAGACCCCTGATCCTCGGAGCCAACATGCTCGCTAAAACAAGTTTATATTAAAACACCTACTCGCAATTATTCGAAACTCGAGACTGTAGAGCAATTAGATTGTCTAAGACTATAAGTGTATTATGCAAGTATGTGTGGATGTCCATCGTCCGTCATTACATAACTATAAACGGTAGATAGGTAACGATTGGCCTTGCCGGAAGCCTCACATGCTAGCTTTAGGTAGCTAGGTAAGGATTATTTAACACTTCTATCATTTTCTCATGCTACCTTATTATTTGTCCAGTTTATTGGCGACTAGTTGTTATAGTTGTTACTCGCGACCTTGTACACGGTTACAAAAAAAAAACGAGATTTTATTTTGAAACATATTTATAATAGGTATGTAATGTACTCCAACCAAATATAAGTCCTGGGGAAAATTTAGGAAAGGACCGGTAGATAAAAACAAAAGAGTGAGCAAAGAGGACTTTAGAGGACGTTCAATGGAACTTATTTGATAAGCGTATTTGACAATCAAATATGATGTTATAAAATAAATTCTAATAACTAATAATTTGACTCAATTATTTTAATTATAAGAAATATTCAATTTCTTGATACTTTATTGCTATTTGATGGATTTGATTGAGTCAAATGGGATACATTCTTAACCTACAAATATGTGTACCACATACGGGCGCAAGAATGGTTTTGTTTAGTAGGTACATCACGTCAAATAGGTATACCAGGATTTTCTCCAAACCATTTTGAGATATTATTAGATTAATAGGTACTACAACTACGCCGTACCGCGCGGTACACGTTTACTTTACCATCGTAAATTATTTAGTTCTTAAACAAACAGGAGAACCATAGTCTACCAATATGGTAGATAAAAACGAAACCTACTCTTCCTCCGTAGTTTATTCACATTGCATTTCACATGTCTTGCTTGCCTATAGGCAATAAGTTGTTTGATTTAGAGTTTAGACTATTGTAAACACAAAATTTGTACTCTCCAACTAAATCTTAACTCGATTCAATGTTATCTTCTTTAAAAACGGATAATGGTAATATCAGTAGGTACCTACTATCAGGCGTTATGTAGCTATGCACTTGCAGTGTATATTAAACGTTATTCCATTATGAGTCATATAGCATAGAAATGACCTGATAGCTTGATAAAACTATGTAAAAATAGTACTCCTTAAAAATAATCTGACTGCGGCATATACAAGAAAAATATTCAAAAACTTATAGGTACAAGAAAATATTCAATTCATTCAATGCATCCGAAACATATAATTATGTAGATATATAAAGTAATAAATTATACTAATTGCACAACAAGTGGTCTTGTAAAAATGTAATTTTGAGTGGACCCAAACTTTAAAACATATTTTTGTGACATTTAGTTATGATAGTAATTAATTCAAAATTAAAATAAAATTGTACTAATCAATTTGTCGCTGACTAACCACAGTCAGATAAAAGCGTTTCTTTTATCTCCTTAATATTAAGAAATTTTAACTGGAATATAATATATTATATATTAATAAGTATAAATAAATAACATTAGATTGTAATATCAATTGTGACGACTTATGGTATTTATTGATACAATATTACCTTAAAATCTTAGTATCTAATATAAAATGAGACATTCAAGAAATAAAGATCATTTTTTATGGAATATTAAACTACCGTGTACATTTTTAAATACTGAATAGAATTGAAGATATTTTTATAGTAACATACTTATTCATAACCATTTTCTTTTTATATTAAAGGTGACTAGGTCAATCTTACTAACACGTTTATCCACTTATTGTATTAAACATAGGTACTTAACTCTGAAGAAGTTAATGCATATTAAATGTGCAATATAGTTAATATGCCATTACATAATGGTTTCATTACATGGAAAAGGTAGTACTTTCATACACAATTTAAGACGATTAAAAGCATGTAGTAGCCTTGACCTAATTCAAATTGTTAGATTACGTTAGGTACATAAAGGGACTAGATTTTTACTAACATTTAGAGATAGAGATTCCCAGCCTTACAAATGGATTAACATTTTACGCGCCTAACACATATAAACGATTAGCTTATTAGCAATCTTATTAGTAACAATGTCTAGTTTAACCTGATTATAGACAATTGTATAATAATAAATTAGTAAGGTACACAGTGACGATAGACTTAATTCAACTATTTACGATTTAAACATCATTTACATTTATCAAAGATTACTCTTACGCTCGCCTCAAATACACGAAATATTTGTCATGAAAAAATATAATTCCATTTATTTAATAGACTTCACTGAATGGAAAAGTATAGGTACCTTTAATATTTTGATTAATAAATATTCTCAAATTTAAATAACATGTGTTACCTTAATGTAATTTACGACAATTTACGTTTAGGAGGATCTTATCTAGGAGTTTAGGAAGAATTACTGAGGAGACTAAAGATATATTTTCAACGACGATTACGAGAACCAGAAGCATTACTAGTAACTGGTGCTAACAGTCTACGCGGGACGAGGAGACGAGCATTACCTCTAGCGGGTCGCACTGCGCCTGGTGATTTCAGGTCAGCCAAATGTGACGCATATCCATCATTTAAAGTCGTAGCCATATTACTATACTTCTTACTTATCTTTCCGATCGCATAAATCTGCTTCGGTGATAATCCACAATTATTGTACACGCTTATATCTTTTCCGGAACCATAAGCAGCGTGTAGAATTACTCCGTGCTCTGTTATCAAGTTATTCAAATGAGCGGCTTTGTGTCCCAGAGGGTCAGTCGAAAATCCGTCCGAAAAGAATACCAAACCATGAGGAAAGTTATGCTCAGCTAACCAGGATACGACCTTTCTTTGTTGCATATCTGGTCTGCCTGTTATGTAAAGGATTAAGTATCCCAGATCTTGCCAAAACCTTACCACATCAACAGCCCCAGCTCTCACTTTCGGATCCCTGCCAGTAACAGACACACTTGCTGTGAAGGACCCGTCGATACTAAATACTACGCATTCGGTCTGGGGGGGCACAACAGCTAGATGGAAGTTACAACTTGTGTGATCACCTCTGACAACCGCTCTCACTGGATAAACACCACATCCTACGCTTTGTTTTTCTGTCAGAGTGTAAATAATTCTTCCAGTCTTGTCAGTCACTTCTGTGGATAATAAGGTCCATTCGCCTGCTGGTGGATCTTTTATCATATGAACATCCACTTTTTCACCAGTTAGAGTGATCATGTCGAGAGGTCCGTACATGAATCTGGCTGAAAATGTTTGGGGACAACCTTCTCTTACGATAACGTCATTGGCTCTGTGATTTGCAGCGACGTTCTTTAATTTTACTGATGTTCTCTTTCTCATCCATTTTTCCTTTCCTTGGCCAGGTTTGAACATGGCACTATCTCTATCGTCTGCTTGATTATATAACGCCAAATCGAAATGTCCTACTTGTCTCAATATAAAAGCTATTACATCGGAGCTTTCCCAATAACTGGCATGGAATAAATGGGGTAGGGCATTTGTAGGAAAATTAGTTAAGCCATCAGGACAGTAAAGGGCATAATCTAGTCGTTTTGTTCCCCACCATTTTTGTTGAAGAGCATTCATAGTAATTAATGGAATATTATCAACCATGCCACTTACAGTGCTTTGAACTGATGCCTCAGAGAGTCTTCTTAAAACTGGAGTAGGAGGCGTTTGCAAATGATCTCCAAATAATGTTGGATGGCTTTGTATTAACTCAATTAAATGATACGGCTGACCATTTCCTAGCGGGTACTTAGCATATCTTGCAACATTAATTGGTGGTAGATTCGTAAATCTTGCTGATAACAAAGGCTCCAACCTAGACGCGACAGGGTCAGTAGGATGGAATAGATTGAATACTTGTTGAACAGGGGGCTTTATTGTGTCCTTGAATTTGTCATCAGATATTTTTCTAGAAGCAAGAATGAGTGATAATGGACTACCGAAAGTGAAGAAGTCAGATACTTCGAATTCTAATTTAGTATGGTTATCACTAGCTGTAGATGATCGTCTTCTAGGTGTAGGAGCCTGTAAGTGTGATTTACTTAAATAATTTTCAGATGGCTCACTTGGAATAGTTATTTCAGTGTCAAGTATACTATTTTCACTATCATGTCGTGACTGATACTGTAAAGTACGACACAACGCATCAAAAGCCAGAACAGAACCCATACTGTCTGCTACTATACACACTTGCCCATTGAATCCTTTTCCATCATCTGATCTTATGAATTCATTGTACACAAGATTTGCTGATGTAATTGTTTTGCTAACATATTCACAATATTCTGGAGATGATGTCGCAATAAGAGGTATAGCTCCAATTGGAATAAGGTCATTTGTGAGTGAAGGAGACTCAATAGTGGATGGTGAACAATCAAAGCTGTATGGACTCAATGTTGACAGCACTCCGAGTGCTTCAGTGCAAATGGAGGGACATGGCACTAGTTTTATTGTAATATGACCAACAAGTGTTGGGTAGTGTTGTCGCATGACTGATTCAAAAGCTCCTTTAAATGTTGTGACATCAGATTTTTTTGCAGTCATATCAACATTCGCATCAAGGACACTGCCAGCATGAAATACAAGAATCAATACAGTTGTTGGGCATGAACTATGAACAGGAGTTTCAGGACAACCATCTATACTCTGGTGACTGTGCCAATTTGGAAGTCTTCGAGATCCTCTCTCAGAAGTCACTCTTTTCAAAAATGATGGATTAAATATACTGTCATCTTGATTACTATCTCCTTGAGTTGGAGATATGTCAATATCCGCCTCATCTAAGGAGCACATTGATGACCATTTATTGAATGATGACTCGCAATCATAAAATTCGTCCTCAGAGCCTGTCTCAGTTTCTGATTCTCGTACTAGAGTCTCCATTCTCCAATTGGCAACTTGAGTCTGTAAACTTTTGAGGGATCCAGATGAAGAAGACCTGAGATTTGATTTGGATGACTTGGGTTCAGATGGAGGGGAATTTTCTGGACTCAACTGTTTCTGAACTCTGTCCTCAACGCTGCTTTTCTTGGTTGTAAGTGGGCTTGATGAGTCTTCGTTTTTCTCTAGACTGCTCATAGTGGCTGCTAGAGATTTTGAGTTCTCCTCAGATAAATCTGTGTCTTCTCCAGCTTCACCTGCCATTTTCTTTTGCAAGGCTAGCTGAGTCTGTCTTTCGATTTCCCGTATGTCTTCCATGGTAAGACCGTGCCACTCATCTTGCCAAGCCCAAGCTTGTCTGTGCGCACGCAGCATTGTTTTTCTTAATGCTACATCATGAATGAACTTCTCTAGTTTAGTTTGCATTCCCCAATAGCGAAATTCAACCCTACACAGCTTATAAGCGCACATAAGCGACTTTCCATTGGGTAATGGCTGTGGTTTGCCTTTCACTTCCTTCCAATATTCTTCTAGCCAAGAGTCTGACAAAGGTCCTCTGTTACATTTTTGAGAAACAAACAGTTTTGGATCTTCTTCTTTAACATAATCAGCTCCGTAGAGCTGATCTTTAACAACATCAATAACATCAACTATTCTATTCTTTAAATCACTCCCTGTTAACTTGAAGACATTATCTTGATGGCCGTTATCAGGAAAATAATAAGTTTCAATTTCCAGGGAAAACTTTTCAACAAACGGGCAGGTGTATCTAGTTTTAGTATACGGATAAGCGTTCCAAGCTTCTTCTGATACTGTCAATGCTGATTTTGGGAGTAAGCTTTTGAACCACCCCGGCAAGTGGCTACCAACATGATAAATTTTCTGAGTGTACTGACCTTTTCCTCCAGGTCCGTCTTCGTATGGCTCATTAACTATGATTTCCACTCCACTACCTTCACCTGTGCTTTCTTCTTTGCTTTTCTTTGCTATCATATACAGCTGAGCGATGCGGTACTCCTCTACCGTCAGAGGCAGAGGAATTCTGTATTCTTTGATTAACATTTTGCTCGCTGGTTCTGTGAGGGACTATTCTGTAACAATATAAAAAACATACTACTTAATAACTATATTTTTAATAAGTACTACTATAAGATTGAAATATTTTATTCTGATTTATTCTGCATTTCTTAATTTATATTTTTGTTATAATGTTGCACACACTTTTTTATAGTGTATCATAATTATTGCTGCCAACGGCGCTTGAACCCATGTCTTGAACTCTGCCAACTGAGCTATGGGAGCGACTACCGTTGACATGATAATTTTGAAACACATTGTTTCCAGTATTAGCCACGCGATAGCTGGGGGACACAGGTTCAAGTCCTGTTGGCAGTAATAATTTTGATACACTCATGTTAAAATAATCAATTTCATACATTTAAATATAAAATACCTACACAATATTATCTAGATAAAAAACATATTTTTTCCTTATTTTATTGCAGTACAAACCTTGCCAAAACTTACATAATTTAAATTGCTAGATAAGTAATTTGCAAATGTTTTGAATTTAGTAACCCTAATTCAAGCTATTTTAAATGATTTCAAGTGTGTCTAATACGATAAAGTTTCACAGTTAAATAAAATAAAAACAATTTGATTTATAAATAAATATTCAAATGCAGCATCCTACTGCCAGTTCCCCAATTAATGTTCAATAATTTAATTAAAATATTTGCGCAATCTAACATGCCTCAGACGTTGCCTCCAAATAATGTAAAAATATAAGCTTTCCAGTTAGAAATAGTAATTTTAATCAAATAGAACAAGAAATTATCGCCCATCCACCTGAGAACTGAGA
The DNA here is from genome assembly GCA_036785405.1 of Coenonympha arcania. Taxonomy (NCBI): domain Eukaryota; kingdom Metazoa; phylum Arthropoda; class Insecta; order Lepidoptera; family Nymphalidae; genus Coenonympha; species Coenonympha arcania. The sequence goes on along the minus strand of CM072063.1, from coordinate 3,007,700 downwards.
ACGCAATAATGTTTTTTGTTCAACTTCCAACTACAATCACATAAATAATAATAATAATTACCTTGTTAAATAAAATTACACATTTTCACAAATAACAATATTTCATATTTTCCCACTTTACACGCCTTCTAAACATATTTTATTTTATTAACACACATCGAAGACACTACCTTCTCAACAATACAATTGAACCTCTGCTGTGGTTGTCTATGAATTGAACTTTGACATTTGCAGTTTGCAGTACGTAGGTACCTACTACCTACTGAGTACAAACCAATCCACGCACAATCTACGGCACAATGGCTCGAAACCGTTCCTTTCATCTAGCATCCTTGTTAGTTTTTACTCGTCTTCTACACTATTTCCATCATCAAATCACTAGCACACGTTCTTTTATTTGCGATAAGTAATAGAAATTATGAATATTAACAAAAATTCTTTTTTTAAATACTTTGATGCGAATGTGCATTTTATGATCACGTTAGGAGCGAACGTAAATTGAAACGGCTTCAGGCTTCTACGATGAATGCCGTATTCATAGTTACGTCCTACAATCAAAATACAAAATGCATAAACTTACGTACACACAAAATATAATTGAAGAGTCTGCCTGTGAATTTGAAATATTATCTGACTCTAAATGAACACAAATTGGTACATCTCTAACTCATGCTTTTTAATATAGGTATACGTAATAACAACAAAACATTAGATTTGTAAAATTTACATTTTGTAAAAGACAGATCTTTTAATTCTTGTTTTAGTTAAGTAGGTATCTAAGTAGAATAAAATGACACTTTTTATAGTAGGTCCCTAACTAATAGGATATGCAGGTACCTAATTCTACCTTTGTGTATTCCTACTAATATCTTCTGCGGGGCGATCGGCTAAAAATGTACCTACAGCTCTTTAATGTATGATACATTTTGAGCCGATTGCCCTGCTTAATTTCAAATGGTACAGTAAAATTTATCAGTAGCTTATTCTAATAGGTCACAAGTCTTACCCACGTGGAATGGTACCATTCCACGTGGGTAAGACTTGTGACCTATTAATTAAATAATAAATTTAATAATTAATTAAACAAGAATTAATTAAATAATAATTTCAACTTAAATCGTGGATAAAAAGAGGTTCACGCATTCAATAAAATGCAGCCACCCCTATGAATATGTGTCCTTTTACAGGATGGACACAAGAAAATCGATAACAGGCGTCGCTCGTTGAATTAAATCCGCCATGCTGTGGTGTGGCTGTGGTACATACCTACCTAGGCTACAGTTACATCGAAAGGTCCTATATTAAGTAACCGCACTTGGCATTCAGCAGGTGTCTTTGTAGTCAGTGACATTTAAATAGGAACGATTTTTTACACACTATACCTAGGTTTTTAGGACTTTGACTGCAATCTCACCTGATGGTAAGTGATAATTCAGTCGGAAGATGTTATAGTCCGTGATGTTTTACTTAAGTAGGTAGGAACTTAGTCAGCATTGCTCTGAAACACTAAATCGCTTGGTGCAAAGCGTGGTTAATAGCTGGAAGCCTTTCTCCCAGATCCGAGCCAGTTTAGAAATTATAAAATTCTAGGCTCGTTTTCTTTTTAACTCTACAAATTAGTCCTTGACTGCCCTGTTAGATCTCACCTGATGGTACCTACGCGACGATGCGGCCAAAGATGTTATCATTCGTACTAACTTGGAAGGTCGCTAAATCGCGCCGGAACGCTAAATCGCTTGGCAGTGCGGCTTTAGATGGTAGGGCGGTTTAACCAGCTCACGGTCGAAGTCTTCCACCAAGCCGGACTCAATTAAGAAATAATAAAATTCTAAAAAGATCCCTGGCGGGCATCGAACCTGCAACCTCGCAATCGAATCCGAGCGCGTGCTGAGCTCTAGGCCAGGAAGGTCGTCAATGCTGTTACAAAAGGTTACTACCGAACTTCTGTAAAATAATAATAATAATAAGTAAAATCTGAAAAGCTCACAGTTTCCTTGACGACGATGACGAGTACATGGCTGATGGAAAGCAATAAAGTCTAAATTTGACCGCCCTTGCCTACAAAATCACTTTTATTTATACAGTGATTTTTTTTCTGCCCTACTAGGCTGAGGATACGGAGGCTGGAAGGGCGTTCCACACCGTGGTACCTACTGTTTCTGCAGAAACGTGGAAGAAAAACGTTTCGTGGGAGTTTACTGGATGTCAACCTACCCGGCGTTCTATGGTATAAAGTGAAGGACGATTGTGGAGTTCCTTCAAAGTATTTACATTCTCGTATAAGTATATCCTGTAAAATCTACTAAACAAACCTTTCTCAAAATATCATCCCGTGTAAATAACATTTATAGAGATATAAATAAATTCTCACTCTATTGTATATTTAACTAGTTATAAAGTTTGTAGAGCAAAGCTAAGGTCAAAGCCTGTGGTCAAAGCTTTATAATTAGGTACGCAGGTGACCTTTCAACTCGTTAGGTAAAATCATTGACATTTCGCCTTTCGCGTAGGTAACTTCATAATTATATTAAAGCCACGCAAATAATCGGCAAAGTACGAGTCGGATTCGTGCACGAAGGGTTCCGTACCATTATCTTTAAAAACGGCAAAAAATCTCGTTTTTTCTATGGGACACCCTCTTAAATATTTGTTTTAATATTACTAATTATTTTAAAGTGATTAAACTTATAATCAAATATTCTGTGAATATTCCCAGCGTCTAGGTACCTATTGTCATTATCAACATCGAGCAAAACCAAAGAAAAAGATCATTTTTGTGGTATAAGTAGGACGGGACGCCCCCAATTCTATTATTAAATTTATTTTACCTATTCTATTTTTTAGTATTTGTTGATAAAGCGGCAACAGAAATATAAATATAATATCATCTGTAAAAAATTTCAAGCGCCTATCACGGTTCAAGAAATATAGCCTGGCAAGGAATATACTACTTACCCACTCTCTAACAAGAGCCTGGTGACAGACGGATTGCCAAGTCTCAGTAATAGGGTCCCGATTTTACCCTTTGGGTAGGGAACCCTATATTAAATAAAATTTGAATTTTGCGGGCTAAGTAGTTGGCCGAACCTCCCACAGAATACTAAAATATGTACCACGTTTGGCGTTTTGTCATTGGTTCTCCAAGGTTGTCAATAGATGGTGCTGTTCCAATGCCATACAAATCAGAGTACTGTATGGGGCCACCATCGAATCCTAACTAATATAATGTGAAAGAAAGTGAGTTTGTATGTCCTTCAATCACGCTGCAGCAAGGCAACGGATACAATACTTTATACTTAGCCTTTTTTCTCACAAAACATTCCCGCTCAATTTGCTCGATAATATTGCCAGGATCTAATACTATTTCTTAGATCATAATATTATGATATGTAGGAGGGCCTACTGTTCTAACGTCTGTCGATTTTAATCCCGCGCAGCTTAATCTTTCAATATTTATCTCTTTCTTGAATAATGCGGGCAAAGGCGTCTTTACCTATAGTGCAGGGTGTGCGGCGCACACGGGCGCCAGGTCTAAAGGGCGCCGCGCGCCGAGCGCCCTTGCGACACATCCGAAGATGCGTCGCTCTCAAAGACCCTGCGCCCGCCGTGGCCGACGCCGGGCGCGCGGTAGCAAAGCAAAACTACTCCATTTCCTACCTACTCTATTTAAATTTACACAATTACTTTTGTTTCAACATGAAAGCAGCCTTAAAACAGATAATAAAAGATTAAATTGGCGTAATGTCGCATCGCTACGAAAGGCGGGTGCCGGCATCGGCACCTGTTTGTTTTGATTCGTTTGACAACACGCCGCGGCCGACAATCATTGCTAACTCGGCTGTATTAGAATGCTATAAAGTTCAAATTAAATTTCCCAGGGACGTGCGGCGGTCATTTTCAAAGGCTTGTGTACGCGTGCCGCAATTTTTGTTTTACCGCTACATCGTAGTTTTGCGAAATAAGCCTTGATGCAATTGGATTAAGTATCATCTTTGAGTAAACATGTAAATATGAAGTAAATCGGCTTTTCTTTTGCTAAAAATTATATAAAAGGTAAGATTTGGTTAATTGCTTTCACAATTATTGCGACATGCCTCGAGGTCGGAGGTCATCAAAAATAGCTAGCGAAATTCATGAAAACAAAACATCGGTGATAGATAGTAATATCGAAGTTAAATAGGTACTCGTACCTATACGACCTAGCATTTTTCATTTGTTTATCCTACTGCAGTGCGGAACAAACAACGGTAAGTTTCAAGTGTAATATGTTCCTACTAGTATAAGTACTTAGGTACCTATTTATTTATTTAGGTCTTACTTGTACCTAACCGTTGAACAACGAACTACCTACTTTTAAATTTTATTTATTTATTCTGAAATGATGATGATTATAAATGCGAAAGTAGGTAACTCTGTCTGTCTGTCTGTGTGTTACGCTTTCACGGCCTAACCGCTGAACCGATTTGGATGAATTTTGGTATGGAGATAGGATAGCTTGCGTCCTGGGGAAGGACATAGGCTAATTGCTATCCCGGAAAAGTGCACAGATCCCGGGGGAATCGCGATATACCTAAGAATTCCTCGCGGACGAAGTCGCGGGAAGAAGCTTGTAATAAATAATACTCCAAGTCCTAGTCCAAGTTGCAGCTTTTTCTCTGGACCTAGGTATATTAATTTATTTACATTGATAGTTCTTTTAGGTGCCTAGGTATACTAAGTTTATTATTTATTTTAGATGTCTGATGGCGATGGAAAAAAGAAACTGTCTGGTGCACAGAGTCGAAAAAGAAAGCTGGAGAAGGAAGTGTCTCTGAAAAATAATACAAGTTCTATTAAAAAGTTTTTTGTTCGACCCGGTCCATCCTCGGACGAACACCTGGAGATAGAGACATATGAAAACCAAGATAATTCTACAGCAGAACTCGTCACTTCTAAGTCACCGCCGCCGCCGCCGCCGCCGCTGCTGTCTTTGTCGTCTAGGTATACTAAGTTTATTATTTATTTTAGATGTCTGATGGCGATGGAAAAAAGAAACTGTCTGGTGCACAGAGTCGAAAAAGAAAGCTGGAGAAGGAAGTGTCTCTGAAAAAGAATACAAGTTCTATTAAAAAGTTTTTTGTTCGACCCGGTCCATCCTCGGACGAACACCTGGAGATAGAGACATATGAAAACCAAGATAATTCTACAGCAGAACTCGTCACTTCTAAGTCACCGCCGCCGCCGCCGCCGCCGCTGCTGTCTTTGTCGTCGGTAGTCGAAGAAGACGAAGAACCCCCTAGTGCCGAAGCGTCCCCGGAGAATATACTTCGAGAAGATATAATGAATGATCTCGCGTTATGGCCACAGGTGTTATCCGATAAACAGAGAATATTTTTGATGGAGCGTGGGCCCGTGCAGGTAAAACTGGGTTCATAGCCTTCAAATAGTTCGAAAAGATCTTTTTCAAATGCTTATTATACTAAAAAGATGTTAAATAATGAAACCGTTTTAAGAGACTGGCTGGTTTACTCTAAGTCAACTGATTCTGTTTATTGTTTTTATTGTAAACTGTTTCATGCTGATGCGAGTCTGACTCCTTTTAATGGTGAAATAGGTTACAAAGATTGGCAGCATTTGTCTACTGCTATAGAACGTCATGAAAAGAGCTTAGGGCACCTATCATGTCTTAAGAAACAAATTACATTGAAAACTGTACCAAAATGAAATTGATCGGGAAAAAAAACGTTGGGTTGCAGTACTCGAGCGAATAATCAACCTAATTCATTTTTTAGCGAGGCAATGTCTGGCTTTTCGGGGAAGATCTCAAAAACTTTACGATTCTGATAATGGTAATTTTTTAAAGCTGGTTGAATATACCTCTAACTTTGATAATGTGCTTGCGGAACACATTGCCCTTATTCAAAAATCCAAGTCACGCCTAACTCATTATCTTGGCCATAATATTCAGAACGAAATAATACAATTGTTGGGAGAAAGAATAAAAAAAACTATTGTTTTGGAATTGAAACAATCTAAATATTTTTCCATTATTTTAGATTGCACTCCAGATATTGCACACGAAGAACAAATATCGGTTGTCGTACGGTACGTTCTTTTAAATGCAAGCAACGACAAGGCTGAAGTAAAAGAACACTTTCTGGGTTTTTTTCCTATTACAGACACTACTGGCCTGGGCTTAACTCAATTTTTGTTAGATTTTTTAATCTCAAACGAAATTGACATACAAGATATTCGTGGTCAAGGTTATGATAATGGTGCAAACATGAAAGGGAAAAATATAGGTCTACAAAAACGAATTTTAGATTTAAACCCGCGCGCATTTTATGTACCTTGTGCGGCACACAGCCTTAATTTGGTAGTGAATGACGCTGCTAAAAGTTCATTAGAAATTGTCAATTTCTTTTCAATTGTGCAGGAAATTTATGTTTTTTTTTCTGCGTCAACAGCACGTTGGCAAATACTTGCTAAAGAAGTGCCAACTTTAAGTCTAAAACCACTCTCAAATACTCGATGGGAGAGCAGGGTTGAAGCCGTAAAAGCTCTACGTTTTGAACTGGGAAAAGTGTATGATGCCTTGTTTACTATATATTCCGATAGGAGCAAAGATGCAGAGTCAAGAAATATGGCAAATTCATTGCTGGCAAAAATTAAGTCCTTTAAATTTATCTGCTCTCTGCTTATTTGGTTTGAAATTTTAAGCAAGATAAATATAGTTAGCAAGGCCCTTCAAAAGTCAGACGTTGTATTGTCAGAAGCGGTGAAAATGATTGATAATGCAAAAATAAGTTTGTCTGAATTTCGTAATGAGTCTGCTTTTGAGGAGCTCCTTAACAGGGCGAAAACTGTAGCGGAAGAAGTCGAGGCAATAGTAGAATTTCCCACACCTGCACGCCCTCGCGTTCGTAAAAGGTTTTTTAATTATGAGGCGGAGGATGAACCGATAGCAGATGCGAAAACAGATTTTAAAGTAAATTTTTACTACTATTTGTTAGACACCGCAATCACTAAGTTCGACGAACGGTTCGAACTTTTGAATGAAAATAATGTAATTTTTTCATTTCTTCAAAAATTGAAAAACTGGAAAGATTGGGACACTGATACAAAAAAAACACATTGCTCTAATTTAGAAAATAAACTTTGCCATGCTGGCTCTTCAGATGTGGAACAGTTCGAGCTCTATAATGAAATCGAATTATTACCAATGTTTATTGATGATTCCACTACGCCGTTGGATATTTTAAATTACTTATTTACGAATAAATTAATTTCAGTGTTCCCAAATCTGTCCACAGCACTGAGGATATACCTGACACTTCCAGTCACGGTCGCACATAGCGAAAGGTCATTTTCTAAACTAAAAATAATTAAAAACTACCTTAGATCAACATTGTCGCAAAGTAGATTGACTTAATAAGTATTGAACACGAAATCAAAATTGAAGTTAATGACATTGTTAATGATTTCGCTAATGCAAAAGCTCGAAAAGTAACTTTTTTGTAAATACATTTGTGTGTTATTATATAATTTGTGTGAACGACCGTCCTGTTACGTAACTATAATAGTTTTTAAATTAAATATTTTTGAAAGAACTACAAAGTTGTGATTTTTTATTCTTATAACCCCTTCTTTCCTAAAAAACTTTTTGCTTCCTGACATCATTTAAAATTGCACCATTTGCATCCGAATTTCCGTTTGAAAATACAGGGTGTTAGGTAAAATAGAGCAAATCTCTTGACGGGTGTTTCTACTCATGAAACTGAACAACTTTCCCCAAGGAACTCATATCGAATTCTCAAAAAAAAAATTGGACTTTGTATGGATATTTGGCCAATCAGCTGACCGCTCCGATACAAAGTACTTGTATGGGAGCGGTCACTTGTATTCCATTTTGACCCCGCTCGAGGGCGTCAGGTTACTGGCTGCACACGGGCGCCACTAGGGCTAGAGACGCCTCTGAATGCGGGCGTATCTCTTTCTTGAATAATGCAAAACTAGTAATAAAATAAATACATGCAAACGAACATAAACCTCCTCCTCTTGGGGAGTCGGTTAAAATGTAAAGAAACCATTGAAAGAAACAGTCACTCGCCTACGAAAGGAAAAAATTAAAAATTAGATTTTTAAATGTTCGACGAAAGGAAATATCCGGTACTTGAGTCACATTGTGTGGAAGAGTAAAAAGAAAAAAATGAAAACCTTAAATCTGTAAAAGTATTTATTCAATAAAACCTTGTAAATATTTTTAATATAAAAATTCATTTCTTATACCTACTCGCACATGCTACTTAATTGACTGTAGGTTGAAATTCTCTTACCAGCTTAAAAATTAAAGGAAAGATATTGATACATACCATCAAGTTTTCTCACATCTAAAGACCAAAATATTCTATGACAAAAATGTATTTTTTGAGAACCATTAGCACTAAGTAATTTATTTTGCCAATCCGGAATGTAATTTTAAGAACAGAACAGAAAGAAAGTAATTCTTTATTTCAAATGTACATTTCCTGCCATGAAGATGTTATTGAGAAGTAAAACTTGTTGACATGTCCATTATTTAAGATTTTGGATTTTCATTAAAAAAAATAATACTTAATTGTAGAAGTTAATTTGGAGACTGTAGTCTATAGAAAATAAAATTTAGATTCGAATCAGCCTTCCAAATATTGATGGTCAATGTCCTTTCTAAATGCAAAATCTGGTTAACTGACAAAATAATAGATTTTATCAGGAAAGATTGACAATTTAAAAGCATCATCTCCCCCTAGCGTTTTTAAACATGATTTAGGCACTTGTCTTTATGTATAGTCCGTCAAAAAAGTCATGAAATTAATTCACGGAAACATTAATTTTTCTCTGCCTGAATAAAAAGTATTTAAAAACAGAATATTAATAAAAAGAATTATTAGTATAATTTTTGATTACTTCCACTAAAAATGTACTTTACTCTGACTTTTTAATAATTTTCAACTCTTTTTAGGGTTCCGTACCAAAACGGTAAAATGGAACCCTTATGGTGCGACTTTCTCCGTCTGTCTGTCCGTCTGTCTGTCTGTCCGTCACACTCGATTATTTCAGTAACTACCGGAGCTATCGATATGTAATTTGGAATAGTTGTGTATATTAGTGGCCCAATGACACTGGAATAAAAAAAAAATGGAAATTATTTTTGTTCTTATTTAAAAAGGGGGGAAAATCGGAGGGTTGAAATTTAAAAGTGAGATAACTGTACTGTGTGGGGTATCATATGAAAGGGTTTACTTTGTACATTCCAAAACCGATTTTTAATTATGATAGTTTTTGATTTATCGGGGAAAATTTCTAAAAAAATACCGTTCCCCCCCCCCCCCCCCCCCCCCCTTATCTCCGGAGTTTACCAATCGAAAAATCTCAAATAATTATGGTCAATAGGAATTTACGTATATTTTACAGGAAAACTATAGCCAATGCTCTAAATAGCATAGTTTTTTTTGATATTAACAATAAACCTCTACAAACAAAGTTAGTTTTGCGGTTCATTAACAAAGGTAATTATGTATTACTGTTTTACATCTTTGGTCGTTACAGTTTTGGTCGTGTTACATCTACATTAGTATGCCTGATTGTTTTGCTTCAGTACTTCTTGAGTACGGAACCCTCGGTGCGCGAGTCCGACTCGCACTTGGCCGGTTTTTTTTTATTTCATGACTTTTTTGACAGACTATATTTTAATTTTAACATGTAAATAACATATCTACCTATCCCATAATATTATAAAATATTTTAAATTCATAACTAACAACATTTATCAGTATTATACATGAAGAAAATATTACATCTCCATTTTGTTGAAAAACGTACATCAAGATACATATTTTTTATCTTTCCAATATAAATAAATAATCTAGTTTGGACGTCTAAACTTTTAAAACTCATAAAACAGATATGAAACGGACCAACGAGTAAAATAGTTATCTTGTTTGTAGTAGTATCTGTTTTCGAAGTTTCTGTTGCTGCCGTTATAAAAAATTAAACTAGCGTGACATACATACTGACAAAACTGCTTACATACATTTTTATTTTATTCATTTTCATTAATAGCAATATTTCTTGTGTATTTTTTTTAAATGATGATGTAGCAAGACCTTATGTTATATGAATTACCATACCAATTGTCCTTTTCGGATGCAATGTAAATTACTACAGACCGAGAGCGATATGGTATTTTTTCTAAAAATAGCTAATCGGACGTTAGCAGACCTACCGAATATACACAAAAAAAATCATCCTATCATCATCAAAATTAGCGCTATCATATTTTAAGTTAGTTTCGTTAGTTTCGCTTCCTTAGTTTAAATACCTTTTCCACGTAGAAAATGATAGATAGACACCCGAACAGGCACTACTGTGCCGTACCAGGCCAAGCTCACTTATCACGTGACCGAAGAAACTACAGGTAGCCATTCTTGATACGCACTGCAAAGGCCTGGAATACCCTCCCAGGGACTGTCTTCCTGCCACTTACAATCCGGGCGCCTTCAAATCAAGAGTGAATAGGTATCTTCCAGGCCAACACTTTCCACCTCAGACTGTGGCATCACTTTCCATCAGGTGTGATCACAGTCAAGCGCTGTATATACATATAGTATTAAAAAAAGCCCTCTCGACGTACTAATTAGCTACTACTTGCGAGCGTTAGTTCCTGTACGGTCTATTTCACGCGCTGCGTGCTCCCGATTACGAGGCAACCTCAGTACGTCGAAAGAGATAAAGTTACGCGATAGAAAGAGACCACAACTTTAGATGCATAGCGGAGGCGGAGCCAGGCGCTATTGCGAACTGAATTGCACTTTTTTGTTTCAGCGCTAGTCGCTATTTCTTTAAATCATCTTGCGGAGTAAACCTTCTGTACCATTAAGTAAGGTTAGTTTAGGTTAGGTTATATATTACGTGGCCGTACAGACATTATTCGGTTAAAATCTTAGTAATGTCTTCGAATGACTTCTGTAGAGCCTCGACGAATTGCGTGCTGTTGTTGTGGGCTTTGTACGCCGACACCGCCGCGCCGAGCTTGTCAGGGAATGCAGAGTATCTAAAATAAAAGCATAAACAATCGTTATCACTTATCATTTTTCGAACGACATACTTTAAGATATTTTTGAGTTTTGAGTCCCTGCGAGTGCGTTTGGACCATTGATTAACGGCGTACAAGCCGTATTTCAGTGATTTTGAATGCAGTTTTACGTAAAAAATATAAAGACAATTACTTTCAAAATTGAACGTCATGTATTTTGAGTCTTGAATCTAAAATCGCTAAGAAGCAGAAACACGATTGGATACAATTTTCTGGATAGAAAGTTCTCCCAAAAGTGGCTCCAAAATCTCAGTTTTCCTGTTTTTTATCGGAAGCTACAATGGATGTAATTGTAATTTTTGTTTTAATGTGTCGCGGTAATAACAATATCCAAAAACGCTGAGAAACCGATTTTCGATAAATGGCTTAGTTTTTGAGTAATTAGGTAAAAGGTCGTTTTTTTGTTATATTCTTCCGCGACGCTGCATGTCGCACGGTCTACCAACGTATCTGTGAGAGTGACAAAGACAAAAATAAATTCAATAAATCTCCTTAAACATACTGATCAGCACTTAGTGCAGACGTCACGCATGTATTTTTAGGCTCCGCCTTGAAGCATCATTTTTAATTTGTAAGCGATAGCGCTGTGCTGTCAGCGGTACCGAAATGTTGCGGGCGGTAAAGACGCGCGACGGCAACGCCATATTTGAGAAAAATTTGGCTTCAACATACGTCACATATTTCCCGTCCTCTTAGCGTAACGTATTTCGTCATTGGTTTGGACAAACCTTTGCACAGGAAGTCTTTCTTAAAATAACTGACAAAAAACATCTACTAAATCAGGGTTATTATACCATGGATTTTTTTCTATTGATAAGAATCCTTGGAACGATAGGAATGTAATTGTACGTCTATCTCCTATCGTAAAAAATATGTGACAATAATTTTTCATACTATTACTATACTATTACTATTATGTAAGTACTATTATGTAAGAAAAGCTGTATATTATGATGACATTTTTGAAAAGAGCAAGTGCCGCGTTTCTTGCTAGTTCTTCTCTCATTCTCGTTGTTCTTCTGCGCCCCACTCTGTCAAAATCGCTTACGTTTCATTCGATTTATACATGGAGTTTGACAGAGTGGCGTGCGCCGTCGTGGCCGATATATATATAGCAAATTTCTTTGAAAGTGGGTATAAAGGTTTCCTAACCTTCAAGGGAGCGGAAACGGGAACAGGAACGGGAACACTATACATATCCCGGAAAAATTCACGATTCCCCCGAGCTTTGTAAAGACCAAAATTCACGCGGGCGGAGCCGCAGGCAACAGCTAGTAATAAATCACCCAATTCCTGGCGGGAGCGCGGTGAATATGATATTGATTCCCGTACTTCCGCCAGCGGGTCCTTCGCGGTAGCAGACAGTTTTTAGTGGGTGCAAGCCCCACATAACCCTCCCTTTTCCCCTGACGTAGGGGTATGCGTTAGGTATTTTCTATCAATAAAAAAAAAACTCACCCAATTCCAAACCCCTCTCTGGCTACAGGACCGAAACCTCCCGCCAGCACGCTGGGAGCAGATAGCGTGCTTGTGCTGAGGATTGATTTATTCAGAAACTTGTATTCATAAGAGTCGTACAGCTCTGGACGAGGCAGACCGTTGTCTTCAGCTATTTTCATGAGAGCGAACAGGTGCCTGTCAAAGCCTTGGCCCATGGCTGCCTGTTTGACCAGCTCGGAGTGGTAGGTGGAGCATTCCTGCATGATGGATCTGAGCTCCTGTTTCGAAGACTTATTCGAGTGTAGATTGTCGCAGAACAGCTGGAAGGAAAGGAAAAATTTAAACTATTGAATGAAAGCAGGCGTTATTTTGCGGAAATCCATAATAAGCAGGACAGAATAATTTTTTTTACTATAATCCACTACTTTTTTTTTTTAATAAATATATACGGGACATTTTACACGTCGCAATCTAGCCCCAAGGTAAGCGATAGCTTGTGTTATGGGTGCTAAATGACTGTTAAATATACATACATACTAATAATTAATATACATGAATATAATATATTGAAAAACACCCAGACACTGGAAAACATTCATGCTCATCACACAAACATTTACCAGTAGTGGGAATCGAACCCACGACCTCTGGCGCAGACGGCAGGTTCACTACCACTACGCCATTCGGTCGTCACTATACTTGAAAATAATCTTTATGTCTAATATACCCAATATATCCAGGAACACCGCCCACAAGAAACACTACACACAATTTTTCCAATAATTTCTTCGACGCACGTTTCGTCCTGACACCGGGACATCTAAACTCAATATAGCGGAAGGCAAGATGGCGGGCTTCATATTTTTTTGTGCACTCTAATGGGTACCAAACTATACTCTTTCCATTCGTTTATTTTCTCTTTGACACATGAAATCACATGAAACAGATATAGCAATAGCGAGGGACCAGAGAGAGATACAGGTAAAGTGGTCTCTTTCTGGTCCCTCGCTATTGCTATATCTGTTTCATGGTTCAAAGAAAAAATAAACGAATGAAAATAGTATAAAGGGTCAAAAACGTAAAAAATGTTTTTTATACTAAAATTGATTTAATACCTTAGTTTTTTCTGTGCACGGTCTCATGGTCTCTGTTCGGCCGTGTTTGAAGGCGGACGTGCTACATGATTCGTAAGTACCAACGTAGTTTCCGTACAGTAAATGGTAAGCTGCCTAGAAATAAATTAAACATATTTTAAGTAAGTACCAAACTCCTCCGAAACGGCTTGAACGGGCGATTTCTATTTTGCTTGCATTTCTCATACCCCTAAATGGCAAAATAACATTTGCCCGGTCAGATAGTCAAACAATTAAGTAAAGCTTAAATTTTTCAATCGCCAGATAAACTATCTGAGGAATAAATTTGAAACATATGCCATACAAAATCTGTCAAAACGTCGTATTTATTCCTCAGTCAACGATTATCTGGCGCTCGGAGCAATTAACAAGCCTTGTTAATTGCTCCGAGATCTAAATCAGCCATTTAAATACGACTTGGCACTGACTTTTAAAATACTATAGACAAAAGTGGACAGGACGATCGCCATTCACCCTGTGTATTCACCACTAATTTTTAAGAGGAAACGATAGTGGTCTTTTTCCATACAAACGTTCTCGCCTTACAAAATGCTCAAAATTGCCTATTTAGACCAGCGGGTCTAAATAGGCAATTTTGAGAATTTTGTAAGGCTTCTAGTGCTTAAAGATAATGTATTATCAAAAACGAAAACATAGAAACATAGAAGATATTGATATTTATTTTTCTGTAAAAAATCATTGCTCCAAGTTCATAAACCAGAAAGAAAACAGACGAGAACGTTTGTATGGAAAAAAGACCACTATCGTTTCCTCTTGATTTAAAAAAAAACATTAATACACTCCTGTGTAGAAACCTGTTCCATCCATTCCAGCAGACCATGAAATTCCATGAAACCAGCAACAGTGTTCCCTCAAAACTATAACATAGGGTTATTCAAGGAGCGGATAAACAAATTTCTTAAGAGCCGGCAACGCTTTTGCAGTTCCTACTGCGAATGTCCATGGGCGGCGGTGATCGCTTACCATCAGGTGACGTTTATTGCCCGTGGTCCCCCCGATTGTCCCCCTAGGGGTACCATGGGTAATTTTTTTCGCGTGGTATCCCTGGAGCTTTTAGGGGTACCACGAGCAAAAAAAAATTACTCATGGTACCCCTGCGCATCAAAAAATACAAAAAAGTGACCCGCCCGCTCGTTTGCTCGCGTTACTAATAAAAAAAAATACTGTACCTGAAAACCAAGTTGCATTATACAATCTGGACTGACTTTGAATTTTTTGCAGGCTCCTTTAGTTAAGCCTTCATATAAAATGTAGTCTATACTTAGGGAACTGCACCAATCGTTATATTCTTTTCTGGCGTTTTCAATGAAACTCTTTGATTTATCGTCTAGGTTAAATTCTGAAAAAAAAACATGATTGTGAGTATCATTGATCGCAAAATACGTGACTTTCGGCAGTGATTGTCATTCTAATACAATTTTTTAAATTTCGTCCCATAAGATTACCATAGCAATCTTAGAAATGGAATAGACATTGTAAGTTATAGGGCTAGAGCTGCTGGAATTGGGAAAACACCTCGTTTTTCTTGCAAATAATTTTTAATTGCCTTTTCGCAACAACTGTTTGGCGGTAATGAAAAAAGATTTAGCAAAGGAGAATCGCGAAAAGATTTACAAAAAATCAACCGATTTTCTTCAGGCTTTCCCAGATAAGGGGAGTATTTATTCGTGTGTTAACTCTGAGTTAACACACTAACACAGGTTGGCGCAAGTGGGCCTTTGTGATCTTGGGTAGGTAAACACTTATGAAGTCAAAGGTTTGGTCATTTGTTTCAGCAGATGGACTTCCACTGCTGGACAAAAGCCTCCTACAATGATTTGTAACCTACACATTCCTGCACCACTTTTATGTGCCCACAACTCCCTTAATATCAGACCATCTGGTTGAAGGTCTGTCAACTCTGCCCTTTCCCATGCAGGGTGGCCATTTCAGCTACGGTTTAGTCGACAAGGCTGGCAGCAGAATTTCTGCTGGAGATTCTTAAAACCCCCTACAGTGGCAAGTAATGGTCATAAATAAAACTACTCTTTCTTACCTAGCTTTTTAACACTGATTTGTTTATCAGAGGGTTTGCTATCAGGACCTATGAAGGGCTTAGTAGTAGTTTCATTATAGATGTCCTGGAAAAACCTCAGCACAGCCACACCATCTCCCCACGAATGTTCAAAGTTGATCCCAGAGACGCCATCTTTAGTGACAATAAGACTGAATGATTTGTCAAACCATCTGAAAAAAACAGTTATGAGCAAGTCAGACTGGTTCTCATTTCTCATCCTATCAAACTTAATTTAAAACAGGGAAGGTGTGTATGAAGACTTCTGTACAGCTTCAAGAAGACTTTAAAAGAATCTTACTAATGAAGATCAAATCAAATCTATTGCAGGTGGCACTTGGACAAGAAAAGCTTGTGACAGAAAGATGTGGAGGAAATTGGAGGAGGCCTTTGCCTTAAGTGGGCAAACAGACTAGGTTGTCGAGGCAGTAAAACTTTAATGTATATATATTTTAAATTTATACTGATTTAAACTATTCTTTTGTTACTTTTTAAATTGTTAGTCGAGTGTTAATATGTATACCAAATCTGAATAAAGGCTCTTTTTATTTTATTTTATTTTATTAATGAAGATGGATAATTAAGCGTCTACCGTCTTACCGTCTAGAAGAAGCACGACGCAAGTAAAGAGTTGCAAATCCAGAGCTAGGCCAGCATTTTATTCTTGAAATATTGCTTTGGGTGATAATATTTTTACCCCCCCAAACGTTTAAACAACTGGTTTAACAATTTTGGCCTCATTACATTCAGTACACCTTAATCTAGGCTCATGCGTTTTATTTTTTAATATTTTAGTTTTGTTAGGAAAGTTTTTAGGTAAAAAATATAGACATTCAGATGCTAATAACTTAAGATAGGGAGTATTTCTTAAATTCTAGTTCTTTCTTCTATCTGCAACATTTCTAAAATTATGAAAATCGAACATTTACAGGTAGGAAAATGTTACTGCTTTTTGCATGAAAACTTACAACTTACTCCTCATAAAATTAATATTACCTATTAGACCCATCTGCATGTAAATAATGAACAAGCAATTTATGTTTGTTATCATCAATGCAAACATGATCATCCAGCACTAAGTTAAATATTGCAGAATCAATCTTTTGCAAAACTTCTTTATTGCCAGTTTCCTCTAAATGTTTTCTCTGATTCGCCCATTGGTTCCTCTCCTGCGTTGTTAGGTATCCCACTGGATGATCTGCTTTAGAATTATCATTAAGGATTCTTGCTAAATTGCCTTGAATTTCTGCAGGTGATATTAGGTTACCTGAAATTAAACAGTTAACAATTAAACAATACAATAAACAAAAAAAATTGATTGTCTGTAAAGTCGGTTTACTGACGATAGTTGAACGTGACGTCACGATTGTGCTTCTTTGTCGCTCGTTCCGCGCTCTTCCTTGCACTTCAAGCCTGACATGCGGTGTTACCTCGCTCTGAAGCGTTCCGCCTCAGAGCGAGGTAACGCCGGTAACGCCGCATGAGTCATGTTTTTTCGTGCGTGCAACCGGCTCTATCGAATTATAAGACGTTGTCACGTCAAAAATGCCAATTTTCACAGTTAGCCTACATTCCAGGCCTTTGTGAAAAAAAAAATTGGTTGCCTGTAAAGTCGGTTTACTGACGATAGTTGAACGTGACAACGTCTTCTTTGTCGCTCATTCCGCGCTCGCGAGGTAACGCCGGTAACGCCGCATGAGCGAGGTAACGCCGGATGTGTCATGTTTTTTCGTGCGTGCAACCGGCTTTATCGATTTATAAGACGTTGTCACGTCAATAAATTAATTAACTCAACAAGGTTCCTCAGACTTTGTTTCAGATAAAAGTAAGCAAATAATAAAATCATTTAACAGTTGAACCTTGCACACACATTAAAAGAGACACAAACACCTTTGCTTTATTTAGTAAGGATAAAAAAATTATGAAACATTACCGTCTGAGTCCAATACATCAAAGATATAAAAGTTGCCACTCTTTTGCACTACAACATGATTGCAAGAAAGATCCCTATAGATTTTGTCTTTATTTATCATAGGGATTCGAGTTGCATTGAAGAGGCCGGTGAACTGGCTCATATCCAGTGGGAATGCTTTGAATAAATATGCTCCATACCTGAAAATAAGAAACAAATGTTTAACAGGCTGAAGCTTCCACCAGTTGTTCCATCCTTCCAGATGGTTTAGCTTTAAGACTTGAATGGCTAACATTCAATGCACAGCAGTAGTTTCGGAAATTATCACTTATTCATAAAGATGGACTTTGACCTCTTTATTACTGGACAGGGGACACTGATCCACAGGTTAAAACATTATGAATTATTCTTTTTACCATTGTTTGTTAATTACAGTTCAATGAGCGTCACTTAAATTAAATGCGTTCTTATTAATTAATACTAACTATGCAACAACAGTTAAATTTTCAAAATAAAACAAACCATGATAAACTTGCTGGCAATAACCCAGTTACAGTTCTAAACAATGGGGTGTTACTTTTTTTTGCATTAAGGTGATACACTTCAGGCTCCAATATCTCTTCTCGAAGTGATAGCATAAATCTAACTGCGCTCACCAACAAATTACTGGCTCTAACCAACTGGTTATTGTATTCGGATCTCACATCGTTCTGCATCACTAGGAAGGGATTGTAATTGATGGGCAACGGTACTCGATCTCTTAAATATAGGTCAAACCAATAATCTGATATGTAACTAGTATGCTTATTACGCTTATCCTTAGAAATAAGTTTCGCCTGTAATTCATTGCCCTCGTTTGCTACAAATTTACTCGTCCTCATCACCGCTTCATTGTATTGGGCATCGTTTAGAAGAGGTCGTAGTGCGTTCAAATATCTAGCCCGAGTTTTCCCTAACTCAGGTATAGGTAGTCTAGGCAGCGACTTTTGAAAGTGGAATGTGGGCACCTTACTTCTTTGCAAATATTGGTAATTTTTGTCCTTTAAATTCTTTCCTTTAGTAGCGAAACTCCGCACTTTAAACTTTGCCACTTTCACTTTAATACAATGCGAAATATTAATATGCTGCATTTTTAAAATGTTATAAAGTACCTATCCTCCACCAAAAACATAAAACTAAAAGAACAGCCATAGATAATACATTATATGAGAACAGCTAAGCTACCACAGAACACATATTGTTGAGAAACATGTAGAACCTGTTTTAAGTGATTATTTGTATTTGATATAATATTTGAAAATGTGTCATGCGTATATATAGAACATAAGGATGACATGTAAAAATATCTTCACTTCAATAAAAACACTGCGTACCTACAATGGTTATGGGCCCAGAAAATCGTGATTTTTTTTTATTAGAAGTCATTAAATTACCGGTCAACGTAAAGTAATTGTATTGTTAATAGTTACAATGAATTCGGTACGAATAGAAGCACTGAATAAAGACAATTACGAGAGTTGGCGATTACAAGTTGAAGCGCTCCTGGTTAAAAACGATGCGTGGGACTTTGTTAACGGTAAGAAACCAAAACCGGTAGAAGAGAGTGCGATAAAGCAGTGGGAGGTTGGCGATGCCAAAGCAAAGGCCGATCTCATACTCTCTGTTAGTGCGACTGAATTGAGACATGTCACAAATTGCCAAACTTCAAGAGACGTATGGTTAAAGCTTAATGCTGTACATGCTTCGGAAGGACCGGCAAGGAAAGCTGCATTGCTAAAGCAGTTAATGCTACAAAAGTTGACTGAAGGCGGGGATGTTCAAGAGCACGTAGTAAAATTCTTTGAAGTGAAGGATAAACTTAATGAAATGCAAGTAGAGATTCATAAAGATCTTCTGTCTATAATGCTTTTGTACAGTTTACCGGCTAGCTATGAGAACTTTAGATGTGCGATAGAATCGAGGGATGAATTGCCAGATCCCGAAAGTCTTAAAGTCAAGATTATCGAAGAATATAATTCACGACACAAGAATGAGCCTGAAATATCATTTATAAAGGGCAAATACAAAGGGAAGTGTGATAGTCAAAAAGCTAAGCCTGATGTCGCAAAGGTGCAATTTAAATATTGGTGTTTTAAATGCCACGAATTTGGACATAAAGCGTCTAAATGTTTAAGGAAGAATAGAAATAAAGATATTGCAAAGTACGTTTCACAAAGCGTGGAAAAGGAAGACAATGATATTAATTTTAATTCATTTAGTTGTAATTTCAGATCTGTTTCAAATAATTGTTATTCTGCATGCAGCGCGAGTGAAAACTGGATATTAGACAGTGGATGTACGTCAAATTTATGCAACAATCGTGATAAATTTATTGATATTTTTCCAATGCACGGTACATTAAACTTAGCGACAAATGGAAGCACAAATGTATGCGGTAAGGGTACAGTAAGGTTGTTTACATGCATTGATGATTCTATAAACGTAATAAATTTAAATGAAACGTTGTTTGTGCCAGACTTGCGATGTAACCTGATTTCAGTAGCTAAAATGATTGACAGGGGTTTTTGTGTTATATTTAAGGGCAATTTTGCTTACATAAATGACAATAATGGTAAAACTCAGTTAATCGCTGAACGCAGGGGTAATTTATATTATATTAAAGAACATTGTAAAGCGACTGTTTCTTTAGTTTCATCTGTGAAGAATGATGAAATGTGGTCGTGGCATGAACGTTTAGGTCATCTAAATGCAAGGGATCTTGTAAAACTCTTGAATCACTCTGGGAAGAAAATAAAGTTGTCAGATGTGAGCGAATTGTATGATTGTGATATTTGTACAAAAGGTAAGATGAGTACGCTATCTTTTTCAAAATCTAGTGGACCATGTAAGGAAAAACTTAGAGTGGTTTATTCTGATGTCGTAGGACCTATGCAAAATACGGCTATAGGTGGAGCTAGATACTTTGTAACATTTATAGACTGTAGTACTCGATGGTGTGAAGTATATTTACTGAGTAAAAAGAGCGAAGTTTTTACGGTATTTAAGATTTATAAGAGTTATGTTGAGAAATTGACAGGTATGAAAATAAAATACCTTCAAATTGACAATGGAACAGAATATTGTAACCATGAATTTGATGAATTCTTACAGAAGGAAGGAATTGTGCGAAGATTAACAGTTCCTCATACTCCGCAAATGAATGGGGTGGCAGAAAGAATGAATAGAACGCTAATTGAGATGGCGAGATGTATGATTCTCAGTTCAGGATTATCTGCTGGTTTCTGGGCTGATGCTGTAGTGACAGCGTGTCATATTAGAAACCGATGCCCGACAAGCAGTCTTGACGGTGAAATACCTTTTGAAAAGACATTTGGTTGTAAAGTACACGTATTGAATAAGCAACCGGGTAAGGATAAGTTTGCAGCTCGAAGCGTTGAAGGAATTTTTGTTGGTTATCCACGCAATTCCAAAGGTTACAGAATATGGTTACCCCACGATAAAAAGGTAATAATTGCTAGAGATGTCAAATTCAACAAGAAAGGGATTACTGATGTTGATTTTAAAGGCGAACAATTAAAATGTGATCCTCTCGAATTTGAGAAAGAAAATTGTGAGCTTAAGGCTACGGAACCGAAGATGGTTGAGATAGAAATAAACTCTGAAAATGCCACTGATCCTACCGAAAGTATTGGTAGAGGTGATTGTCCCGTGATCTCGGAGGTATCCGCGGATGTTGGCGTAGAACAAGAGCCTAGTACTTCGGATCAAGCTGCCAAAAGAGCTCCTGGCAGACCAAGACTTGTAAGGGGGCAAGTAGGTCGTCCTAAGAAGGTCTATAATACGGTACGGATGGAGGCAGAACCATTGCCAATCGAGCAAGAGGTAGATGATTTTGAAGATTGTCAAGAGTTTATCGGAGTAGCTGAAATGAGCTTGAAAGAGGCATTAAGTAGCGATGAAAGTTATGAATGGGAGGAGGCTATTTTATCCGAAATAAGAAGTTTACTGAAAAATGACACGTGGGATATAGTGAGAAAACCCATCGAACGTGATGTAGTTGGCTGTCGTTATGTTTTAACAACGAAATTAAATGTTGATAAAACTGAAAAGAAAAAGGCTCGATTAGTAGCAAAAGGTTATAGTCAACGTTATGGAATTGATTATCATAGCACGTTTGCTCCTGTGGTTCGTTTAGAAACAATCAGACTTTTAACAGCGCTTGCAGTTGAACTTGACATGGAAATGCATCAGTTAGACATTAATACCGCATATTTAAATGGTAATTTAAATGAAGAGGTGTATATGCAAGTTCCATCATTAATGAAACAAAGCTTACAAAAGATAATTAAAGATGAAAAAGATTGTGTCCTAAAGAAGAGAGCTGAGCAGATGTTGAATGATTTAGAAGCCGGTGGGGATGTTTGCCGATTAAAACGTTCCTTATATGGATTAAAACAAGCTGGTCGTCAGTGGAATATAAGACTAGACGAGAAATTAAAAGCAATGGGGCTTCAACAATCATTGAACGAGCCGTGTTTATATTTTAGTAATCACGAAGGAATAAGGTTTTATGTTTGCGTATATGTGGATGATATTCTTGTAGTTTCTCAGAAAAGAGATATCATTGATAACTTTAAGAAGGATTTAGCAAATGAGTTTGAATTAAAAGACTATGGCCTTGTGAAGTATATGTTGGGAATTGACATTGTCAGAAAGGACAATTCAATTAAGTTGACACAACAACAATATATTGAAAATTTATTGAAAAAATACAACATGGTTTATTGTAAGGAGTCTATTACGCCTATGGAAGTAAACAAACAGTTTAATATTGATACAAGCAATGTTTGTAAGACAAAATGTCCGTATAGGGAACTAATTGGTTCGTTAATGTACTTAGTAACGGGGACGAGACCAGACATTGCAAATGCAGTAGCCAAGTTGGCGCAATTTTTAGATAAGCCAAGTGAAGAATGTTGGAAAGCAGCAAAGCGCATATTACGCTATCTAAAAGGTACTACCGATTATGGCTTGATTTATAAAAAGACAGGTAAGCCGATATTGGGATATTGTGATGCGGATTGGGGAAATTGTGTGCAAGATAGGCGTTCCTATTCAGGATATGTTTTTATCCTAGCGGGTGCAAGCATTTCGTGGAAATCGCAGAAACAAAAGTGTGTAGCTACTTCATCATGTGAGGCTGAATATGTGAGTCTGTCATTAGCTGTGAAAGAGGCTATGTACCTGACTAGTTTGCTTACTGAAATCAAGTTACAACAATTCATAAAAGTAACTTTGCATGTTGATAACCAGGGGGCGTTGCATTTGGCGAGTGATCCAGTTTCACACTCGCGAAGCAAGCATATAGACATAAAGCATCATTTTATACGAGATGTTGTTAAGAAAGGAGAGATAGAGTTAAAGTATCTGTCAACTAATTTAACGATTGCAGATATTTTAACGAAGCCATTGTTAAAGGAAAAGCATGATTTATGTTTAAAGAATTTAGGACTTCAAGGTGCGGTAAATACAAATTAAGGGGGCGTGTTGAGAAACATGTAGAACCTGTTTTAAGTGATTAATTTGTATTTGATATAATATTTGAAAATGTGTCATGCGTATATATAGAACATAAGGATGACATGTAAAAATATCTTCACTTCAATAAAAACACTGCGTACCTACACATATACTCTCGTAAGGGCGGCCATACACATTACGGTCTACCGCACAGGTTACCTGTGCAAGTGTACCTGCACAGGTCAGGTAGCGTGTATGGGGACGTTCCGGTGTACCGTAACGGTCTTCAGTTCTATTTGCGATGGCATCGAGTGAGGACGAGGACGCACTAGCACTGCTAGATCTTGCGGTAATTTTGAGGAAAGATTAATTAAAATTTTGGCTATTTTAAAAGCTGAATTAAGAAAACGGAATGCATTTTTAACTGAAAAAGGCGAAAAACCTTGGTTTCCATTTTTACCCACGACGGAATGGAGTACGGGTATATGCGTTTAGGGTGAGAGACCGTTTGTACATTACTCTATTAAAAATATTTTATGTTTTTTATGCGTTAAGCTAGACCTATCTATGACCTACAATTTTTCTTCGCTGCTCATTCGCAAGAAAACAATGTGCGTCATACTATTACATTCGTACTTCGTAGGCACAGATTTAAGGCAATTTATTGAGTTATATGAGATTATTCAAGTTTCGGAAAAAAAATGAATTGATTTTGACATCTGATCAGCACCAGCGACGATGGGACACCTAGCGGGATAAATCGGCAGCGTGCCTCCCTATTGAACACGTGGTTAATGAAGACGACCTGCGCAGGTACCCACACACGCACAGGTTCACCGTACGGGCGACCGGAGCAAATTCGAAAATCGATTCTGCTCCGGTCGCCTGCACAGGTCAAAAAACCTGCACAGGTCGGTCGGCATACACGCTCCGGTCTACCTGCGCAGGTACACCGCACAGGCAGACCTCTCCGGTAAACCGTAACGTGTATGGCTTACATAAGCTACACATAGTCACCATAGACTGTTCTGTTCTGTTAATCCATTCGTCCCTTTCAGGACAGGCAAAGGTCGGAGACCATACAGCCTATTCATTCGTGTATATTTTCTGTGTTATGTATTCTATAGGCATAGCCTGTTCAATCGTTTAACAATAATAAATATAAATAATCATAAATATGTATGATTCATCTGAATGATTTTAATCTTGTAGTTTTTCTTTCTGACTCTTCTTTCTTTGAATTATCTTTCTTTCTGTACTTAAATTCAAATTTCTTGAACAGTGTTCAAAATATATTTGTATAAATATTTATACGTCAACGAATTCTTCAGTAAATCCTTTAGCGAGCGCGGCACGTCTTCAATGGTCTTGAAAATATTAATCAAGTCATCAATCAGCACAAGGCGCTGAATGCCGAAAGATGAACACGAAAAAAATATGTGATCCAGTGTTTGGGATTCATTACTATTGCAATAATTACAAGACGGAGAGTTCACTATTTTCATTCTATGTAAATGTGCATTAAGGCGACAATGACCCAATCTTAGGCGACATATGGCTGAATAATATTTTCTATTACTATAATTAGTTTTCTTATTACAAAACCACGGGTTTTTATTTAAATCATTATTTATGCATTTGTACCATAATCCTTTTCGCTCATTTTCAGGGGAGTTCCTCATCTCATCCCAATGACTTTCCATCTTATTTATCAAATTCTTATTGATATCAGTGTAAGGAAGGGCAACACTTGACTTTATTTGTCTGATGTTCTGTGATGTATTTATCGTTTTTGCCAAAAAGTCGACGTTTTCATTTCCAATCACTCCACAGTGTGCCGGGACCCAAATGAAAGCAATTTCATATGATCTGTTCAGCTCAAGTTGATAAGTTTTCTTCATAATTTCGTAAATTAAATAGTTAGTTTTAACATGAAGCTTACAATTGTGTATCGATGTAAGTACACTCATACTATCACTGGCAATCACCCATTTTAGAGACTCATCTTTACAATTTTCAATGTATTGCAACGCTGACAAGATAGCAAAAGCTTCAGCTGAGAAAATACTTGTATTAGAATCTATTCCTTCTCCAAAACCCACTTTCAATTTACTATCATAGAAGGCGACAGAAGTACAATGCTCGTTCTTGGCTGCATCTGTATATAATATCCTATAATTTTGCCATTTAAATAGTGATTCATTAAATGTCTCCTTCGAGTTGAGGGAAGGATCTATTTCTATATTACAGTAATAGTACTTGCTTTGGTATGTTCCTTCAAAGCATGGCCAGGTGATCTCTGTTCTGTGAATGTTTAAGGACCCAAAAAACTGCAGATAATCAGAAAGTTCATGAAGCAAGAACAAGGATTTTTTGTTTGATATTACTGATTGAGAACTAATAAGATTACTTAATAATTTATTAGATTTTATTGAATAAATTTTTAGTAAAAATCTATTTTTTAAATAATGAAATCTCACTCCAAGTGGAGGTATATTACATTCAATTTGCAAAATATTTATAGGTGTTGTCTTAAATGCCCCTGTTATAAGGCGTAAACCAGTATTTTGAATGACCTCCAACTTTTTAACTAAAGTTTTATTGGAAGCATAGCATAATGCTCCATATTCAAAATGACTTCTGATTAATGACTTGTAAAGGAGTAATAAAATTTTGGGATCAGCACCCCAGTATGTTTTAGCTAATGATTTTAAGATGTTCAGAGCTTTAAAAGCTCTGGCTACTACATAGTCAACATATTTATTCCATGACATATTGCTGGTAAAGAGAACCCCCAGGAATTTTACCTCTGATACCTCTGTTAATTCAGATTTATTATAGTAAATTTTTACTGGAGGATGAATTCGTTTGCCAAAAACTATGACTTTAGATTTCTTAGAGTTAATATTTAAATCTAAATAACCTAAATACCTCTTTAATCTATCTAAAGATTCATTAAGTCTAAATGCTATTTGATTTATACAATTTCCAGATAAATATATAACTAAATCATCTGCATATTGCAAATTACTCGTGAATGGTCCTAAATTCAAATTTAGCTGATATATATACAATAAAAATATTAAAGGGCTCAATATTCCACCCTGGCATACGCCTTTGGAAGAGTATCTGGGCCCATAAAGATTTCCATATTTTACAAAAACTTTTCTTTCATATAAAAAGTTATAAATCCATTTAATTAATTTTCCAGGTACACCAACTTTGTTGAGTTCTTCACAAAGTATTTTAAGATTGACATTATTAAAAGCACCCTCAATGTCTAGAAAAACAGAGACAAGAAGATTATTTTGAGCAATTGACTTTTGAATATCCAGCTGCAACAAAGCAATACTTTCCTGAGCAGATTTTCCCTTCCGAAAACCAAATTGATTATATGGTAAGATATTATGTTTTTCAATGAAAAATTCAAGACGTTGTTTTAAAAGCTGTTCAAAAATTTTACCCACGCAAGAAGTAAGGGTTATAGGTCGATATGAATCTTCATATAAAACTCCTTTTTATCGGGTTTCAAAACTGGTATCAAGCAATCAACTTTCCAATCTTCAGGAATGTGATTTCCTTGCCATAAATTATTAAAGATTGCACACAAAATTCTAACACCATTTTCATTTAATTTTTTTAATAAAATATATGGTACGCCATCTAACCCAAATGCTGTGTCTCTCCTGCCATGCACTGACATTTTTAACTCTTTTACAGTAAAGGGATTTACTAGAAAATGATTGAAAGAATTAATATTTTCAGCATAATGAAGTTCTTCGAATTTGACATAGTCTGGAGTGTACTTATTTAAGAAATTCATGATCCAATCATTATTATTATTAAATTTTTTTTTTACATATATATGTTTTATTAAATTTTTTCATTAAAGTCCATATCAAAGACATTGGAGTGTTCCGATTGAAAGAATGACACAATTCAGCCCAACTATTCTCTCTTTCTCTTTTTAATGTTAATTTCTTAAATGCTTGCAATTTTTTGAAGTTTAAGTAATTATCAAGACTTGGGTCCTTTTTAAAAACTATGTATGCCTGTTTACTATTCTGAACTGCAATAGTACATTTGTTATTCCACCAAGGAAGACATGACTTTTTTTTACGACCTTTATGGACTTTATTACTATTTTGAGATTTGCAATGGGGAATTGATTTTTGAACAGCTAAATGTAATAAATTAACAAAATTATTATATGTAGTTAAAGGTGAATTGGAATCTATAACAAAGTTACACAACAAAGAATCAAGTTCTTTTTCAAATATATCCCAATTAACACTTTTGTAATTGGGAAACAATGGCAAGTTATTACCTTTGTCTGAATTTCCATGACTATTGCAACCAACAAGTAATTTTATTATTGCAGGTAAATGATAACTTCCTAAAGGATCGTCGTGTAATGACCAATCGCAAGTCAATGCAAGAGATGGAGAAACCAATGATAAATCTAAAACATTGGGACGCCAAGTGAGAGAACCAACAGTAGTTGGCTTACCATTATTAAGAAGAACTAAGCTATTATCATCAATGACATCTAGAAGATTTCTACCTCTACTGTTTATACTATTACTACCCCAAATAGTATGATGGGCATTAAAATCACCCCCAAGGATAAATGGCTTCGGAATATTTTTAATCAACATGTCTAAAGTGTTTTTATTAAAATTTGCAAGAGGTGGACTATAGAAACTCAATATACTAATTTCTTGATCATAAAGTTTAATCCTAATACAAATGTTTTGATGATCATTATCACATTATGTATCTATTTTTGTATATGATATACTGTTATGTATAATTAGCGCAACACCATTATGTTGGCTACCTATATCTTTTCTTTCAATTTTATAACCTCTTATATTGAATCTATGTTCAGGTTTTAACCAAGTTTCACAAATTATTGCAATATGTATGTCATTTTCATAAAGAAACTGGGATAAAATATGTCGATTACTTAGTAAGCTCTGAGCATTCCATTGAACTATATTTACATAATCCATTATTTTTTAAATTGGGTAGTTTTTTTACTGAACGTTTCGAGAAGAATATTTTTCACATTATTAGAACTAATAGGGTTATTGTCTGTTTTAGATGATACAATTTTGACAATCGATTCTACAAGTAAATTCAAAAAAATATCTGATTTTAATACATTTTGTAGTTGTTTGTAAGGGTCATTTGTTGTTAATTTAGGAAAAGATTTTTCATTAAATAATTCTGCATATGTTACAGATCTTGACTTCATTTTATTTTCATTAATTTTCTGCTTTTTAATGGGACATTCACCTGATACTGCTATATGATTCCCATTGCAATTAATACATTTTGCATTTATTTTGTCAACCGAACAGTTTTTAAAATTGTGATTTTCTGAGCAAATGGAGCACTTCACGGAGTTTTTACAAAATTTAGCAATGTGTCCATACTTCAAACACTGCAGACACTGCTTGACTGGAGGAATAAAAGGACTCACCTCGTGTCTCCATGAATCCAAATGAATATAGTCCGGTAGCTGGGTCGCTGCAAAAGTCACAGCCACTGTTGCTGTGGGTTTGTATTCGGTTCTATCATTTATAGTTACCCTTGACATAAGTCGTCTGACTTGAATTACATTTGTTGAAGACAATAGTGAAAAAATCTTTTTGTTGGAAAGTTCAAGAGGAACCCCCCTTATGACACCCGTGATCTCCGTCGAAGCAGCTGGAATACTAGGTTTCATGTTGACATTTTTGTGGTATTTGTCATTATTTAAAAATACGTTAGCATTAATTGCTAAATCAAATACGATTCCAATTTTGTACTTGTTGATGGTTTTTAAGTACTTCACACCATTAACACTATACTGTCTTAAAGCCGATGATATGGCGAGCTTTTCATGTTCTCCAATAGCCTTTTCCGGAATATTAGATGAAAGGAAAACTATGTATTCCTCTGCACGGCCGTTGTCTAAATATTTGCGAGTATAGTTCTGGATTCTGAACGGTTTGTACTTCTCATCATCATCTTCAAAGTCACTTGAAGACGACACCGATTCATTAGTCGGCGACGACTCTTTTTTACGTTTTAACTTGGCGCCCCTCATTATGGGGGCACCGGAATGCTATTTTTACTAATTTTTGTGCACTATAAGCGATATTTAATAAATTTCTTGAAAATTTGTTATAAAAACGCGCCTTTTCTCTTCGACCGTTCCCGCGCTTTTTTTCTCACCATAGACTGACAACTTGAATAATCTCTAGAATGGGGCGCCTCATTACTCAGCTCAGCACAATCTCTTTTCTGGGTTTTGTGGTTGTGACTTATTGTTGTCTGTGGTAATAACGCTGGAGTAAAAACTAAGATCCCGATATAAAACGACCTTCGATGAGGTGTTTATTTGATGAAACGTATTTTATATTTAATTTAATATATCAATTAATATACTGCATAATGGTTTGTCTAACAAAATTCAGTCCAAGATATGATTAATTAATAATTAATTTTTTTTTTAACATTTCACCGGTTTTTTTAGTAGACAAATATTAAACCAATCGAAAGTCTGAAGCCCATAGAATATTATGCAAACTTTGGGTTGCTTCTTTTCCTACACAACTGTCGGGTAGCCAGGTATAAACTAATATATAGTGATCTGTGGTATAAACAGGTAAATCGCACTTTGCACCGGTCTGATTACTGAATTAAAATCAAATGAAAATAAAGATTATTTCATTATGAACACGATGGTATAGGGCTGCCTGCCGAAATTCAGTCCCGAATCGAATATGTGCGACTGAGAGGTCCCAACCAACCATCCCATGCGATAGAAGAGGACACAGCATAGCAGCTGTTTGAAGCCCGCCTATTTAAAGAAAGAAAGGTCGTTTAATATCGGGATCCTATCATATCAGCGAGTCTCGCAGCGAGTCGAATGCCCCTGCTCTATACTATTTATTATTGTATTAAATAAGCTAATTACCAACCACCTACTCTATGTAGGTAAATAGTTTTTTTACAAGGAATATATTATTATCTAGTCTGTTCTTCATGTGTTGTTCTATGACTTTATGCTGTTCTCATAGAGCATAGACAACCCACAGAGTTTATTGAATAGAGGGGTAGGTATAGGTCGCACAGCGAGAGTTGAGGCGAACATGGCACTCACGCTAACGTAATATTTGCATACAAGGTGTTTCATTTTTGTAAGATGTAAGACGGGACGTCAGTTTATACAATTCAGTCATAATTATATTAGATCCTAAATAATTCAACACATTAAATACAATTTCACGACTTTGTCCATGTAGTGCTTTGCCGCGTCCTGTGTAGAAGAAGATTCCTAGTAATACCGTCACAAAATATAGTTACGTGCTGGGGTTTGAAGATTGGAAGAAAAATACCTGATGAACCTTTTATTTTGCACTTCTTATCCGAAATATGTCTGTATTGATTGACTGCTTGACAGATTGACTTAGCATAAGGTATAAATTATGCTATTCTGAGTCAATAGGTACGAATAATAAGTATTATATAATGAGTAATATTTAAATCTAACGTTGTATTGTTATAAAAGCAAAATCACAATCAAAACAAAATTATAACTCAACTTCTATAAAAAAAAGTGAACCGCCTTAAAAAAACATATCCTAAAAAAAACAATAATTTAAGCGCAAAATAATTTTCTAATAATATGCTTAGTTTTCATGCAACACTCTGTATCAATAACATTCAAATGTCAAAAACCCTGCTATCTCGCTCTTGCTAATTATAACTGATTTGTGCAAGCGGGACCACTGCAAGACGTCAGCGCATCGAGCGTGTACAGATACATAAACTTTGCATGTGTTGTTCGCCTCAACTCTCGCTGTGCGACCTATACTACCATTACTGTGACATATCAAAAATAATAAAAACTGACACCAGATTTTTGTCTCGCTCACACTAATACTAGTACTAATTTAAAAAATTGAATAAGATATTCTTACGTATATTTTGTTTTATTTTATTGTAGCCTTGCTTCGAGCTTGCTTCTATGGGTTTTCAACTTTTCATTGTCTGTGAGGCTCAGAAGGGCTGGAACCCAGAGCCGTAAAGCCAGTTATTAAAAAAAAAATCATTGTCTGTGATTATTCTTCTGATTCAAATTTTGTTATAAATTTTTTAACCAAAAATGTTTAAAATTCATAGTACCTACTTCTAAATAATAAATTATTTTAATTTTGAAACAGTTTTCTGTTTTACATACGTATGTTTTATTTTGTGACATGTGAAACGTTTTTACGTTTTTGTCTATCTGACATCGAAGATCGACCTTAGCCTCCTATTTCAGGTACTTTACAGTGATCTTTCTCATAAGACCATCTTTCTCCCTCGGTTTAGTTCTGCATTTATTAATAGACTTATTTTATAACACGATTCACGGTTTTCACGAGGTTTTGAAAATGTTCTTATAAGATTATTTTAATTTAGGAGGAAAGTTGTTCACAGGTATTTTTAATACATTTTAAAATTATCTGAACAATGAATGACTTACCGGAAAGCACTAGTACTAGCGATGGTCCAGATCTTGAGACCCTAGATTACCTTCGTGGGGTGAAATCTTCGACATGTCTTCTTCTACCAATGACTCCAAGTCCAACACCTTTGGACTTCAAACATCCTCTCGCAGAAGAAATGAATGAGGAACCATTTATAGCTCTGAATGATGATCCAAAAATTGATCTTCCAAGTTCAGGTAAGTCAATTTTTTTTATTTGTCCACTTCACACTTTTGTTTGTCAATCCACTTTCAGTTTATGTTGTCAGTACGTCATCACAAACTTGATCCAACTATGTAAGGACACACCAGGCGCATTTACAGTTGAATTTCATGTTTTACTAGCCTTAGCTATAGTCACAATATGCCATATTAAAATCTATGAATGGATGAATTTAAAAGAATCCTTTCTCACTAAATAAAGGCACATTCAATTGCTATCTTACAAAAGTTCAACTTTCTTATGTATATTCTGCTTGCTTCAATAATTAATGTATTCATTAATTTTAGTTTAGTGCCAACCAATTACCAACCTAGCCTTAGCATTTATATTTATGCTTTTGATTTTGTGTAATAGTTGTTCTGTATTTTAGATTAATTTGAGATATATTTTTTATTATAAATTTTCAGCCGATCCCTGTACAGGAGATTCAAGTTCCTCAGGAGATTCAAACTCAGTAGTCCAGGATCCAGTCAGTGCTCAACTTATTAACAACATTAGTATGTTAGACTACCAAACTCTGAGCAAAAATGGCGACATTATTATGGGACAGGTAGGTATTATAACATTTGTACCTGTACTATACAGGATGGAAATTTATAATGCCATCTGAAGGGAAAGTACCTACTCTTAATACACAATTCCACCCTGTATATACTGTGAACATAATATCAGATGAAATTATTAAATTACTAGCTGATGCCCGCGACTTCCACGTGGGATAAAAACTATTCTATCTTTTAAGTTGGACCAAATGACAGATATTCACGAAGTTTGAACTAAATCCGTTCAGTAGTTTAGGAGTCCATCGCGGACAAACAACGTGACACGTGATTTATATATATTAAGATACATTCAGATTTCAGTAACAAGGGTCTATTCACCTAGTACATTAGAAAGGCTTGACTTGTGCTTTGTTCCATCACGGGAAAATTTTGGCTTATAGTTTCAATTGCTATTATTATTTTCCAGCCTGAAATTTGTAAACTAAATGGAAGTCTCAACATCAACAACAGGAAGTTGCCAAGTTTTGTAAATTGGAACTGGAGCATTATAAGAAAAGTTCTACTTTGGTTTGTGCTCTCAGGTCTTATTGCTTGTATTGGAGCCATCATTGCTATGGTTGTTACTATACCTAAGACATGTAATCCAGACCTGCCGTGGCACCAAGGTAAAGTGTTCTATGAAATTTTCCCTGCCAGTTTTAAGGATTCTAATAATGATGGTTTTGGAGACTTGAAGGGCCTCATAAAAAAGTTAGACTATATTAAAGAGTTAGGTGGCTCCTCTATTCGCCTCAATTACATATTTGAAGTTAATGATTATCCTTACAATTATTATAATACAACATCATTGCTGCATATCGACAAACATGTGGGAGTTTTGAAAGATTTCCAGGATTTAGTGGCAGAGGCTCACAAAATGGATATGAATGTTATTTTGGACATCCCTGTACTAAGTATGGCTGAACCTCTAAAATCATATGATGTAAATGATACGTTTGTGTTCTCCATTGATCCGCAAGAAAGTAAAGATCCCACTACTGTAGCAATCGCTTATTGGTCACGAGCGCAGCATGTGGATGGGTTTTATTTAAAGAATTTGGAAAATTTCCTTGACGATGTTAACTTCGAAAAATCCCTTCAGCTTTGGAAAAATATTTTGGGGAGCGGTAAAATCTTTATAGCAAGTGAGGAAGTACTAAAGAAAGCCAAAGGTACCAATCTCGCGGTCTTTCTAAATAGGATCGATCTTATTGAGGTGCATTTGGATTTGCGCGATGGCCCTGCCGGTTTAAAAAGTCATATAGACAGTGTTTTGTCTGGAAATCTTTGGGATAAACCCCACTATCCTTGGGTTCTTTGGAATATTGGCAATATTAATAGTGACAGGGTATCTGAAAAATATAAAAACTACACATTGGCTTTAACAGCTCTTGAGCTAGCGCTACCGGGTACTGTCAGTATATTTTATGGGGATGAGATAGGACTCGGCGGTTTGTCAGGCCCAGATATTGAACGTGATTTCCATGAACATGCGTTCATAAACAACGTTGCTATGATGACATTCTCTAACAACGAAAAAGCTAACAATGCTGCTCTGCCATGGATATCAAAATCTGCTTTGGAGCCAAGATATAATTATTTAAATGTAATTAAAAGTTTCATAGAGGTGAGATTAACTACACCAACAATATATTTAAAAGAAATATATAAAGAGGGCAATGTTCTTAAAAATGCGGATATACGTAAAACTGAGGAGAACCTTGTTTTGATAGAGCGTTGGTATCCCCGCAGGAACACGTGTGTTTTTGTTGGTAATCTTGGTGGCAAATCTATCACAACTGACCTGTCCACAATGTTCTATGGTGGCACTGTTGTAGCTAGTACCAATGCCTCTTTGGTCGGGCAAGTTTTATATTTCGATGAAGTTACGTTTCCTCCTTACTCTGCCATCATATTAAAGTTGGAGAAATAAACCAACCAAATTGTTTTTCCAACTTTAACTCACATCTTGCTTTTTGATGTTAAATGCTACCTATAGAGTTTAGTTTTTTTCAGTATTAACAATCTAATTGATCTATACTAGTCTTGTTACTAAAGAATACTTACTTATTCAATTAAATTAAGTCCTATATAAACTGGGCAGTGGACACCCATTAGAATAAGAAAGAATCTCAGTCAGTGAGTATTTCTCTGAGTAGGTACTTATTTTTGTTTGCGAAACGTGAATTCATCTTTATTCGATTCAAGAGTGTCAAAAATTTATTTACATAATAGAATCTATGAATCAGATACTCCACTTACTTTCATTCTATTATTAATTTGTATTTTTTTAATGTGTTGCTTAAAATAAGTATATAAAATAGAAATACATATTATGTTAGGTAGGTACTTAGGCTCCCAAACCATCATTATATTGTTTTTTACAAAGATATATTATATCATTTTGAATCTCATACTAATTATAAGTTATACCTACTCAGCAATTAAATAAGCACAAAATCTCAGATAAAAGAAAACAAAGTAGTCATAAGTTTTGGAGGAACAAAAAATGAAAAACTGTTATAAAAGAGATTGTTACTTACCTTTTGTTTAGATTTTTACATTTTCATTTTAAGATTTTTGTTACTTTTCTTACATTTTATTGCTGGTTTATGTCGATAGTTAAAATAGTTGACAAGAGTGTAATTTAATAGGTGCCTAACTTAATTAAATAAAAAAATGTAACTTGAAGTTTTATGTACACGCATATTAGGGCCCGGTTGACTTTTTGCTGCGTTAAAAAGCTTTTTTTGTAGCTTTGTTTGCTTAAACTGACGGCTTGTGGCGGAAAACTGCAGAAAGCCATAATCTGAACTCTTCTTTAGATTGTACAATTATACTAATAACTAAAGAATCGTATTTTCAGTTTCAATTTTCATATATCTTTGGGGCTGTCCATTAATCACGTGATGTGTTTTTTGAACATTTTTTTTACTCCTTTCTCTCCCCCATGGTGATACATGGTGAGATTTTTAGTGCCTACAAAGAATCTTAAATTTTTTATAATATACACTACACACTCACGTACACGTGATATTTATATATACCCCCCTCCCCCTTGTGATATTTCGTGATTTTTGCCGAACACCTCCCCCCCTTTCGAACCTCACGTGATTAATGGACAGCCCCTTTAGCCAAATAGGATAGGAACATGTAATAATACTCTGTAATATCATGTAAGAAAATTTACTTGTATAATACATTTTGTACGTTATTATAATCAGAAAAATAGATGTACTAGTTACTGTTATGTACATGATTGATAGCGAAAATAAATAGTTGTGAAAAATATTACACTTCTATAATTAACTAGGACTTAGTAATGACTTCAGATGCTTACATAACAAAAACGTTTACTTCTGAATTTTATAAAAGAGTGAGTATTTAAAAATTATGATTTGTGGTTTTAACAATAGTTCACTATTTAATAGCGAATTTGTATTGAATGTATTATTCAATAAATAAATTACTTTTGTACAATTTACACATGTGTAAACTCTTATAACAAGTGATAAGCTTTCATTTCTTACAATGAAATGAAAATTTAAGACATTTTTACAGTAGGCCTTTCCAGGTTTACAAAATCCCTTCCTCCCTTCATTTGAGACGTCTAAAAACAGTCTAAGAAAAATTAAAAAAAGGATACTATTTTTAGAAGTATCAAATTAGATTAGAGATTTGATAAACCAGAATACACTTTAAATTTTAAATTCTGAACCCAAAATCCTAGAGCATCAAAATTATGTTTTTTTTGAAGTTTTAACAATAATTAATTAAATCTTTCAAGTTCTTTAGAACAAATGGGAAATAAACAGTTTAAATATCAAAACTTGTCACATTTGTATAGGTACATACCCAGTTTGTTCCTATTTGATTTTTAATGGTTAAAGCGTTCAGTGGTTTAATTCATTAAAAATTTAACAACTACTTTGGAGAATATAACAGAAAACGTTTACCTTTAGAGTGGGCATAATGCAAAACTTGCCAGCCATCTTAGATTAACAGTATTGTGTTTAGGTATTTATCAAATTATATATTCAGTTAACGGGCCATTCAGACGATGCAGTTTTCCGTTTTAAAAAAATTAATGCAACTTTTTACGCGCGATTTACAATAAAATAGACAGTGGTTCCAATTCTGGTGAGCGAAATCTCAAAATTAAACGAATTTAACGCGTCTAAAAATAGTGCAACCCTTTTCAAAATGCTCCCTATAGAAAAGAATGGCACTAATTTTAGACGCCTCACATTAGTTAAGAAATTTAGTACAACAGAATTAGCACCATTTTCTGTTATTCAGATGATGCAAATTATTCATTGCTTCAATTTTACTGAATGCAACAGGCAAGAAAATATTCTTGTGCAAAATCAGTCTTTATTAAGGGTATCCAAAGTAATCTACTACCTAACGTCTAGTTTTAAGTAAAAAATATTGGTTTTTAATGGACTGAGAATTGATTCTATTTTTAGACGCGTCAAATTAGTTTAGAGATTTTGCACAAAGGAATTGGCATCATTACGAGTAAGTATATCATTCCAATAATTAACACAATGATCGGGAGATTTTTAAATAAAATTATATTTGATGAGTAATTAAATAAAATGTAGGTAAAATAACTTATTTGGCGTATTTTCGAAATTTGCTCCGAAAACTTCATTTAAAAGTCGACGATAAAACAATTCAGGATATTTTAAAAAACAAACCAATCGGCTGGCAAGTTCGCATTAAATGCGCCTCCGTAGTGAAAATTAATCATTATTTTATTGTGGATACAATTTAAATTTTTGTTGTGGATAACGCCCACTATATATATTTACTTCAATACAAAGTGATTGTTAGGCAAACCTACCATTATAATATTAAAGTATCAGTGAAATTACTATTATCTAATGTCAGTCTTTTGTTACAATTAAAATGGTGGATGAAAATTGCAATCATAGCACTGGAAGGATTCACAACAAGAAGTCTTATGTTAATTAATCTAAGATTTAAAGCGATGTCATGAGCTAGGTTGGCTCTTTTTGAGTTTCCCTACATTCGGATGCATTACATATGTGTTGGATAAAGCTCTAGGAGTGTGAGTTTCAGAACCGGGCAAGGCTGGTAGTTTATCAGTTGGGTTTCGTATTAATATTTTCTTTTGAGGCCCGGTCGCTACTCGCTTGGCATTCGTTTCTTGTTTATTCTTATGATCTATAGTATCGGTGGTGGTTTGAGCAGACTTGGCACTTTTTTTGTCACTTTCACAGTCACTACCTGTTTGCTTAACTAATTTTGTGGCACCAAACGCTTTAGTTTGTTTCAGTAACGATCGATCGTTACACAACGCAGCAATTAGTGGCAAGTCCAAGTTTTTACTTTTTTCTCTGAGAGTTTTTATATCTAAATCACAATTTGAGGATTTCACTTTAGTCACACTGTTTTCACTATTAACACTAAAATTTGGTCCTTGTATCTCCTTTAAATGATTAGGAATTTTCTTCTTGTGTTCGTAAGGCGGCGGCGGCGGCGGTGGCATCCGTCTGGTTTTTATCCGCGGTGGGTCCCTAATTGAAAGTATATTTTCATGCGACTTCGTTCGGGCAAAACTTGGCTCCGTTGTAAACGATAATATCGGAGGTCGTTCCAGATTGATGGAATGGCTACTGATGGACGTTCTACTTGTCATCGAGTACCAACTCGTTCTGGTTCCAGGTATTTGAATGTATGAGTCGGATAGATTCTGTACGGACCCATACGTAGACGAAGCGGACAAAGAGGTCGACAGGTAAGGCGTACTTCTATACTGTAAACTGCTTTTGTTCAAATTAGAAATTCTTGATTCTGTTATTTTATGGTCCATATAATTTTGCTGCGATATAGATGGGTCTTGAAGCGGATAGTAGACATAATCGACGTCGCTGTACAACTGTTGATGGAACATTGGGTTGTGTGGAGGCGGCGGCGGAGGCAGTCGCGCCACCGGCGGCGGTGGCGGTAACCGAGGCCGACGAGGTGGTGGCGGTGGAGGCGGTAGTTTCATCATGGCTACCAGAACGTTAGAGTCTATACTACGAGTGTGTGGTGCTATTTCTCTAGAGGGTGAGAGGTTAGTACTCAGCCCCTGTGCTAATTTAGATTTTCCAGCTCTACGACTAGATGCTTGATGTCTTTTTGACTTCTGAAAGCGATGTTCTACAACCATGGGACTAGCAAAAGTGCGCTCACCAGAAGCATAGACTTCCCCCGCCTCCGCTTTGAGTATGTTGATCATTGGCTTAGATGTTACGACTCTAGCTGCAACCTCTTCTTTTTTGTCATCTTGCCTGGGACCATTGCATACGGACGTGCTTGGGTAGGCAGGTGGTGGCTTAGATGGGTTCACAGCGTTTGAAGATGCAAGTGTGAGATGTTTGTATTCATATGGTGGTGGAGGTTTATCAGGGCGTGCAGGAAAGATAGGTACTTCTTCGTCTAAATTTAGTATATTAGGAAGTGATAAGTTAAGTCCTTTACGGCTGTCGATTCTTGTTGGTGGCGTTGGGGGACGATCAAAGAAGGAATTATTTGGATAGTTGTCATCCGAAGGGGCCGTATCCTCATGACCTTGAATGTAGCTATCACCAGAAAATGGTAATGGTAATCTAACGTAGTCTGATACCGAATCAAATGTATCGCTCACTGATTGGTTTTTAGGATAAACCCCTCTACCTACTATTAAATCGCTCAATTCACTTGCACTTAGTAAATTGCGTTTATTATCCGTTGGATCACTTCCATCGCCATGAAATGATATAGCGCTGGCGTTTGAGTTTGTACGTTCCCGAAAAATATTTTCCTTGTTGTCGTGTTCGTCATCACAGAATTGAGGTGTGCCATCAACACAGTCTGTATTACTAAGAGAGGTTGCTAATCTAAAGCCATTGGGTGAATGTTTAGATCTCTCAGATTTATTCTTTAGTATGGACGATACACTATCAAAATCAGCAAGATCGTTTTCCTTGGATATTTCATAACTTGCGTAGTGTGACCCACTGTAGTCTGTTTGACTTTCTTCTGAATGAGCATACAATTTAGAATGAGCTGTTAATTCTGAACTACCCATCGTATAAACACCACTCGTTTCACTAGATGCAGCGGCCGTGACAGGTTGACCCAAACCGTCATATAATGCAGATGCCGTGTCTTGAGTATACAATCCATCTATTCCAGCGGTACTGTTGTCACTTAGCATGGAATTCTGTGCTGTGTGACTATATCCTAGTTCTAAACTACTAGAATTAGATACCCTACTTAGTGTGCTTAATCCGCCACGTTTTAATATAACAGTGCTACATGAGGAAGAGCACTGTG
Source organism: Coenonympha arcania (assembly GCA_036785405.1). Classification (NCBI taxonomy): domain Eukaryota; kingdom Metazoa; phylum Arthropoda; class Insecta; order Lepidoptera; family Nymphalidae; genus Coenonympha; species Coenonympha arcania. Next base: position 2,967,884 of record CM072063.1, on the reverse strand, counting down.
ATCCTGTACATTTTAATTTATTTGAATTAGGACTGTCGGTTAATTTTTCTGCAACAACGCTTTGGTCTGGTAAAGAACCTGTTTCATCTGTTCGATTGGTTGAACTTTGGCCTACTTCTAATGAAGTATCATATTTAGATACTTTTTCATTTTCTTTGCTTTTTTTTATCCGCATTTTACATTTTAGTTGCTGCAGTGACGATGATTTATTTAATGATGAATTTACTTCTTGAGGAATGTATCGAATCATATAAGAGTTTGAGTAATCTAATAAATGAGCAAATGCCAAACTTTCAGTGGACGGCGCTGGAGGTGAATCGATCATTATTTCCAATTCATCTTCAGATTGCACCCTGTCACTTACGATACCAGACGTTGTGTTTGAGCTTGTAGATGATATAAGAGATATCCTTTGTTCATTTTTATTTTGACAATTTTGAGAGATCAAGGACTTCGAGTAACCGAAACAACTCTTACGTTCTTCTTCTTCTTTTTTTTGAATTTCGTGTAACTTTGATGAAATTTTCATGGAAAATTGATGCGTTTCTTTACACAAAGAAAACAAATATTTACATTTTTCTTCACTTGATGAATACAGTGTAGTTTTTCCCTCTTCCGTTCTTATTTCAAACTTTTTTCTGTCAAAACTTAGTTTTCCTATGGAACTCCATATGAAATTTGAGATGGGACCATTGTCAGGTAGTATCTTAATACCTTTAGCTGTGACAAGAAGCCATGTGGTTCCTGGTTCAATTTCTGTCTTAGACTGCTTCAGTCGATATCTGTGGGAGTTGATCGTGTCTGGCAGGAGGCAGACTTCGCGAATAAATCTGATTTCTGCGTCCGTTTTTGAGAGACCACGATGTTCACGATGACACGCACGTATAGCGGATGATACCCAATCACTTGTGAGTGACGGCGGTACGAGTTCTTCCACTTTAAAATACTCCTGATCTTCATAAGCGTCTTCGTCGCCATATTTAGCTTGAAGTGCTAATCCGATTAATAGTAGAAGTATCTCAGCGGGCAGTGTGTCCCTTGTGCGTATATTTTCAAGCAATTGAAGAAAATATAAATGACGACCAATATCGTCATGTAACAGTAACGGACTCTCTACATAATATTGAATTACTAGATGCAGTTCCAGCAGGGGTTTTCCATTTGCGTCTAAACCCTGGAAAAGGAATAATAAAGCGTTATTAGTTATTACATTCATTACTAACAAGGACATGTAACATTTTTGTCATAATGTTAAAATTAAAACTTACATGCGTATGTGAAGATCTCCAGCTCTTTGGCGCATATTTTGAAAGTTTACTTTCTAGATCAACGAACAGATATTCGCCATCTGAAATTAAGAAACAAATAAATATTAATCAAAATAAACACAGTCTGAATTCATTTACAGTTGTTTCTGTTACTTCGTCGTAATTAAACTTAAGCGTGAAATAAATGAGGCTAAAAACCTAAGCAATATAAATTACGGCCGGGCACAGTGTATGGAAAAATTTAAAGTTACAAAATATAAAATACAGTCAATACTCATAAAGAATATTGTGTTAACTGATATTGAGAGTTGAGATAGATCATATGCCTAAATACAAATATATTATAGTACGATGTAAAATAGAATACGATGCGATACGTACTTTGCATGACAGCTAAACCGAACAAATCTGTATCGGTCAAGCCTAGAAGCTGAGAGTGCGCGTGAGCCAGAGTCTTCAACTCCTTGACCCTCGCCTTCGCTTCCACGACGAAGTGAAGCGGCTGCGGCTGGCCGGGCATGCGCAGGGCCAGGAGGCGAGCGCCTGCGCCGAGCGCTCGCGTCTCCCCGCCCAGCGGCCCTCGAACCGAACACAGAGCGCGCATGTCGCATCTCGAGACGTCTATTACTCTACCTGGAACAATTCAAAAACATCAGCTAAATGCAAGTCAGGCACGCACACCGAGGACTCAGCTACCCCCGAGTCTAAGAGCAATACAAGTTTTATTACTGTGGACACAAAAAAATCATAGATATACATCCATTGTAGTTCCCGATAAAAATTAAAAAATAAAGACTTTTGAATAACTTTTGGGAAAACTTTTTATCGAAAAAATTTTTCTAATCGTGTTTCTGTTTCTGAGAGAATTTAGATTAAAGACCCAAAATAAGTACATCAGTTACACAACAAGCACAACAAGTCTTTATAGTTTTTAACTTGCAGGTTACCAAAATTCGCTTTTACCCCGTTTAGCCCGTTAACTAAGAATCTTAACTTTATTTTAATTATTTATTAATCGGGATTCTGTTGACACAAAAGTTGTTTAAGTTTCACTGGGACACTTTTTAACACAGAACCGTGACATTCCCGAGAACAGCGGACATATAAGTTATGTACATATCTTTTTCAAAATTGCATTAAGTAGTAGGTACTCGGAAAGTAAGGATTTTCACGTTTAGGTATAATCTGTATAATCGTTCAATTAGCGTTAATTGATACTCCGTATGACAAATAAATACCTATTTATTTATTTTCTGTCCCCAAATTCCAAGTTGGTTCAATTTTAGGGACAAACAGGTATTATATTACCAAACGTGCAGAAATCGGTAGAGCGAGCTGAGTATAGTAAGTAAGTATAGTCTTGTCTGCTGTTGCCTTCTGAAAGGTGCGTATTTAGGCAGGAATGTCGGGATTTGCACCATCTGTGCATTCCGCCCTTTTTTCCTTACTATCTATACACATAATTGCTTTTTTGCTACCTGCACATTGTATCGCGAGCAGCTATTATTTCGGAAATGTTTTATATTATTATGAATAGTTCTGTATTAACTCAGTTATTGTTTTAACTTAAAGTTATAACCGAGGTAAGTACTAAGTTCATGGCCTTGATGAAGTCAGAAGTTAGCACAGGAAGTTAGAGATATCACAGGGTGGTTGTCAAAAATATAAATTTTATTAGAGGTCAAAGTTTTGAACCATCTTGGCATCTCACCAGCTAGGCTACTTATAGAGATGGTTAAGTAAAAAGTGCATTTTGACTCTATTTTGAAAAATTACTGCTCTAATATCTCAATCTACCCTATTCCGTACCATAAGACTCCTTTTTTAAGAATCATTAATACCGAATAGGTACTGATTTCAGGGACAATAAAATACAAAAGTATCGTGATTTGTGTATATAAATGAAATAAGCTTGTTTTGCAACATTCCTAGTCTACCTGCAGCAACAACTAACAACCTGTTTTGTTATGAGTTTGTTAGGTAGATATTTACTATTCAGCAAATATGAGAATAAAACATTTACTTATGTGCCGCGACGTTTTAAAATCTATGAAACAAAAGACAAAGTGTCTTCGGGAAAGGCGGGAATCGTAGACATAGTTACGTTATAGTTCAGGTAACCTAAACTTTCCTTGGAATGTAGGATCAAGAGTTCGCTTCGAAAAAACTAGACGCGAATAAATTTCAACTCATCCGGTACCTCTGCGGCTCTTCTCTTGATAGCCATAAGAACATGTTATGTAGGGTTCCTTTCATTTGAAGTCGCCGCAGAGGATGACTCCTCCATAAGCCATACATTATTCGTAATAGGTATGCGTATTCCGAAACTCATTGGCGATTCAAGCATAATTTCATAATATATCATGGTGATATTTTTCGGATTTATTCAATGTTCAGTACCTACCTAATGTCAAAATATAGGCTATTTCGAGTCTGTTTAACTTCCACTATTTAAGATTAGGATCACTTTGTTTTGGATTTGGATTTGCTATGGATGTTTTTTTTTTGCTATTTCTGTTAAAATGAGCAGGAAAGTGGCAATTTCATGCTGTTTTTTTTGTTTATTATGTTATTAGATGTTTCAATCCACGACGACGCGCCCCACTCTGTACAAGTCCATACGAATCGAATGAAACTTAAGCTATTTTGACAGAGTGGGGCGCGTCGTCGTTGATTGAAATATCTATACATTAGTTTCGACTGAGGTCACAAGCATAGATATGCTTCCATGATCCATCGTCTTCCAGGACAACAGCAATTTGCTGGGTTTTAGCTAAGGGAGACCGTAGAGTACCTATACTACCTACTTTATACTAATATTCTATGTTAAAGAAGATGCTTGGGGTCACTTGGGGTTAACATAATATTTCAGAAAAACTTTGATAGAGGGTAATTTGAAAAGGAGCCTTGTTACTATAGACATCAATGTTGATATGTTGTAACCTAATTATAGTTATCAAGAGCGCCTAGGCCTACATTGAATGTATCCTATACAATGCCAAATACCTAACGTGCATTGTGATTTGTGACGACTATAGTTTGATTATGAAAATGGAGCTATTTTTTCTATAGGCATACTCTGTCAAATGTACTGCCATGCAAATGTTGCTTCCCCAGAACAGGGGCCGTACCACCATCTCTTAAAGCAGTAATGCAGTACTGTTTTAATATTCTCATACAAAATAACAAACATAGTATGGAAATGTCAAAACAGTACCTACTGCAACATTACTTCTTCATGAGGTGGTTGTATGGCCCTAGGTTTTTTTTATTTTCGTGGTCGGGCTATAAGTTCTGAAAGCTACGGAATCCTCGGTGCGTGAACCGGACGCGCACGTGGCTGGTATTATTTTGTTTTAATAAATGCGCGATAGTTTGTGATGGCGGTCGGCGGTCGGGCCGCGCGGCGGGAACCGGTCGGCGCGGCGGGGCGCGGCACGGGGCGCTACGTAAGCGCGGTAGCAGGCAGCAGCGGTCGGCGACGCGAGGAATGCGGACGACCTTCAGATGCCGAGCGCCCCTCCCCGCCGCGCGGGCACGCCAGCCGCATCTTGCGTCCTCGCATACCTATGGACGTCGCTGCCTCCACTTTTCGACATCTCGCCACCACTTTTGACACTCGCACATTGTTATGTGTGCCGGTTATGAACGGAATTTTAAGGGATATCTCGACGCAACCTCGGATGTGGCTTTGTTTCTACTTTTGTGTCCTTGAAAATAAATAAAATAAAAAAGGCTTTTTAATCTCATACCTCCTTAATGAGCTTATTACATATTGTTTGGTACGGTTAGTAACAATTTTTCTTAGAGAACTATGTTAGTTATTTTGTGATTAGTTTTGTTACTAACAATGTTTTCTTAAGATGCTCTACAATTAGACAGAAAACCAAAATAACCGACGCATTGGAGCAAGCACTCAAGTTGAAATGGAAATGGGGAGGACACATAGCACGTTGTGTCCTTAGCTTGTTCTTATGTCTGTCCTTATTGCTTTGCATAACAATTGCTCAAGGGCGGATCCAGGGGGGGGTCATGGGGGTCATGACCCCCCCCCTGAGCTGGTTCCAGGACTTAGGTGGACCACTAATGGAAAACAATGATTTTATTTATATTTTGTCACCATACAGATTTTATGGAACTACATACCTTCAATATTTAATTAATTTAATATAATATAATAACTTTGTATGATGGCATGGACATACCGCAGTCGATTTATGATCTTATTTTAAATTATGACATCGATATGTAGCCTAATATAAGATTTTTTTTATGTATTATGGCTAAACAACCCGTCAGTGTGGCGACAGCAGTAAGGTCTTTCTCTACGTTGCGCAGAATTAAATCGTGGATCTTCAATGGTTGAAGATGACCTAACCAGACTAGCACTTCTCCACGTTCACTGACGTAAATGACGTAATAACGCGTTTTGGGAGAAGACGTAAAAGAAAATATTGATCTCGTTATTTTTATTAAAATATATTATATAATAATAGGTATTTTGTCTGTTTCTTGGAAACCTTTGTCATACCAGCTCTTCACTTTTACGGAGTTTTGCGTCAAATCCCTCGACATACCTGTAGCTGTTATGACAAATCATTCACCACGGTTCTTCGTCGTCGTTTCAGCCGATGGACGTCCACTGCTGGACGCAGGCCTCCTGAAATGACCGCCAAACACCACGATCTTGCGCCGCCTGGCGCCAGCGACTCCCCGCGACCTTCTTTATGTCATCCGTCCACCTGGTAGGGGGTCGACCAACACTGCGCTTCCCGGTGCGTGGCCGCCATTCCAGCACCTAGGGTCCCTAACGTCCATCGGTCCTACGAGCTATGTGCCCCACCCATTGCCACTTCATTTCTGATCGGATCTCCTCATTTCTGACTCGATCGCGCAAAGAAACTCGTACCTAAAGAGTACCTATAGCTCTCTCCATCGCTCGCTGAGTGACCGTGAGCCTTCTTATAAGGCCCATAGTTAGCGACATGTCTCGGATCCGTAAGTTATCACTGGCAACACGCATTGTTCGAAGACTTTGGTCTTCAGGCACTGAGGGATGTTGGACGAGAAGACATCGCGGAGTTTCCCGAACGCTGCCCAGCCGTGTTGGTTCATCTCTTTCCCGAAATTGGACCTACCTAATTGTATTGTATGTCCAAGGTACCTATACCAACAACCACTGGGTGGAGCGCAGCATGAGTGTTCGACATAACCTTCGTCGTACTCATGTTCATTTCAAGTCCAACCTGTTGAGAAACTCTGCTGAAGTCATTGAGCACTCAGTTGAGATCCTCCAGGGTCTCTGCCGTGACGACTATATCGTTGGCGAATCGTAAGTGTGTGATATACTCGCCGTTGATGTTGATGCCACATCCGTTCCAATCCAGTAGCTTAAAGACGTCCTCCAACGCCGCGGTAAACAACTTTGGAGAGATGACATCCCCCTGTCGCACTACTCTCTGCAGTTGGATTGGTCTCGTAGTGGTAGTCGATTCTGCATCTCTGCAGAGATCTCAGCACAGCCCACGTCTCCACCGAATCGTAGGCCTTTTCATAGTCCACAAACGCTAAGCAAAGTGGCTGGTTATACTCTTCAGTCTTCTGTATAACCTGTCGCAGCGTATGGATGTTGTCTATGGTACTAAAGCCTTTTCGGAATCCGGATTGTTCGGGAGGCTGCAAGTCGTCAAACCTATTAGCGAGACGATTCGTTATGACCCTCGAGAACAGTTTAAGAGGAAATGTCGTCCGAGAGACTTTTGAAAATTAGGTATTCTAGAAAACTATCGCTGTCGCTCTGCGACGTTGCTGTGTCCTATTCGTGCAATAAGGACAACTGCAGATCCGAGACAATAGCTCTATGTAAAAAGTTATTTTTCGAGGTTTGGCTCTCGGCTATTTCCTCCTCCAAAATTGGACCAATTTAAAAGATATTTCGTAAACTAAATCTAAAGGATATATACTGTGTCGCTATGTTTTTCTTTTTTCGTTAATAGTTGTCAAATTCGTACAATAGGCATCTGTTAACAGTGGGTCTAAACAGGCAATTTTGAGCATTTTGTAAGGCTTCTAGTGCTTAAAAAGATAATGTATTTTCAAAAACGAAAACATAGGAACATAGAAGACATTGATATTTATTTTTCTGTAAAAAATCATTGCTCTAAGTTCATAAACCAGAAAGAAAACAGACGAGAACGTTTGTATGGAAAAAAGACCACTATCGTTTCCTCTTAAAGACGTGGCTCAGCAGCGAGATGGGTCTGTAGTTCTTCAGCAAAGTGTTGTCAGTTTTTTGACGCCTCCTGTTCCACGCCTTGGGCGTTACTCCTTCGTGAATGACGGAATTGAACATTTGCTGAAAGACTTTCAAAATCGGTTTTCCACCCGCTTTCAGCAGTTTAGCTGTGATTCCGTCTAGGGTCTCCAGCCAAAATGTATAAGCTTCCGTAGAAATTCGACCTCCCTCAAGATCTCAGGTTTCGAGTAAATAAAGCTGCCGTTGCCGTGCTGTTGTCGATCTTCAGACGCGTCAGCTGACTCTTCCCGGTAGACAGATCCCTGGCGAACACTTTCGAGCCCTGTTCCGCTCAATGGTATCTTTGATGCTCTCGGTATTATAAGCACGTAGGTCGTGCGTTTGTAATTTTGAGATCTGTCTATTGATCCGCTGGTATTCTGATATGTCTCCAGAAGACTGGAGTCTCATCTCACGGTTCATATGGAATATAAATAGGCTGCCTCATTTCGTGCGTGATAGTGCTTCTCTGGATGTCTTCAAGAGTAGATGGCAATATGTACGTGTATGTGTATTATAGTTATTATGTGTTAAGTTTTTCAAGTGTACAATAAAGAATAAACATTTTTAAGTACAGTATTTACGTAAATTAATAAAATACCTACTTTTTACTTGTATCTATTGTTATCAAAATAAAATTATAAGTTCTTGATTTGACCACGACTATGTGACCCCCAGAGCCGGGGGGGGGGGGGGGGGGCTGGAAAGCATTGCAGGAGGCCTTTGTCCAGCAGTGGACGTCCGTCGGCTGAAACGAACGATGTGACCCCCCCCTGGCGCCAAAGCTGGATCCGCCCTTGCAATTGCTTTCATAAATAAACAAAACAATCTTGCGAAGCTTATTAGATAGCGTTTAGAATACCTACAGGTTAGTTAGTTTGACATAGTGTATTTAAAATCGTTAACTTATTGAAGTGTAAAAAACCATGATTTAATGATGATAAGCTTACTTTTCTTAACTGATGGTCATAAAGTGGAAATTAAACCGTCTGTCCGCCCGTTCGTCTCTCTGTCACTTGGCTGTACCTATCCCTTGAACCGTTAATACAGTTAGTAAACCGCTAATAGTTACAGTTGAAATTTACGCAAAATTTATGCTGAAGTCCCAATCAATATTTACTTATTTTGCTCGATATTGATTAAGATAATGTTACGGAACCCTTCGTGCGCGAATGCGGCTTGCACTTTGCCGATTATTTTTTTACTTTGCAGCCGCCGAGCCGATCAGCTAACTTAAAAGTTAAAATCATGTCTGCTCTACATTATAAATAAATAAATATACAGTATATCAGGATTCAGGACATTACACACATCGCAATATAGCCCCAAAGTAAGCGATAGCTTGTCTTATGGGTACTAGATAACTGATAAATATACATACATATTAATATACTTAAATATAATATATTGACAACACACACAAACATTTACCAGTAGTGGGTATCGAACCCACGACATCCGACGCAGACGGCAGGTTCGCTACCGCTACGCCATTCGGTCGTCAATAGGATTAAAAAATGTTGGTTTACAACTTCCTCTAGATTCCATCTTTAATTATTGTAAAATGTAAGTTGTGCTTGTAAGTATTTTATATTTACACAATATTTGGTTTTTCTTTACTTTTTATTTAAATAATAAATAGGTATATCCCTTTTTTTTATAGACAGAAAATGCCTAACGCATACCCCTCCGTCAGGGGAAACGGATGGGTTATTTGGGGCTTGCACCCACTAAAAACTGTCTGTTTCCACGGCGGACCTGATGGCGGGAGTACGGGATTCACTGTCGTATTCACCGCGCTCCCGCCAAAAATAGGTATATCCCTATCATTCTTGGAATGATAGGGATATATTTCCATCTCCTCACGAGATATCTTAAAAATTATGTAATAATTTTTGTTATTATTTAAGAAATTGTATATAATGACATTTTTTTGAAAAGAGCAAGTGCCGAGTTTCTTGCCAGTTCTTCTCGGTGCAAACCTGCTTTCCGAACCTAGCGGTAGAGTTTTGACTTTTCATAAGAGCCTATTAATTGGACCTATGTGAAAACAAAGATTTTTCATTTTCATTTAACTGAATTGAAAAATGTTGTTCACCCCAGGTGCGCATTTTATAACTTAAAAAAAAAACATCTAAAAAAACATCCCTTCCCGGCTATAGCGCACTAGCTATAGTTATGAAAATTATAATATCGATTAATTTACAAAACAAGAGCTTAGAATATGCAGGTACCTATTACGAAATCTGATCTCTTGTTATTTAAACAATTCGATTTTAAATCTTTTGTTATCGTAATCACATAGAATAATAAATATCTGGGTGACCGAGCTTTGCTCGGTAGTATTACAGCCAATCACCAATAGATGGCAGCAGGAGTTTACTGCAATAGTTTTACTTTATCGCCAATAGATGTCACGTATAGATTTATATTTTTTTTTTGGTAAATACGACATTTTCTAAAAATGAATTCTAGTTAGATCAATTTATCGCCCCCAAAACCCCTTGTACTTATACTAAATTTCATGAAAATCGTTCGAGCCGTTTCCGAGATTCAGATTATATAGAAATTATCAAAATTCATTTAAGTATAAAAATTCAGATTATATGAATTGCTCGTTTAAAGGTATAGGATACTCAATTCGCTCAATACGTCGATATCGCATATTTGGCTTATATCACATTAGTGACGTCTCGCGTCATACTGACGTCAACGATAGAGCCTGTCCATGATAAATATGAATTACCTGCGGGCTGCGTGCGTTATGCGTACTTACCTACAAAAAAATTGTCGCAAATACGTAAGTCTCAGGCTCAGAGTTTTGAAAAAAATAAAAATGTTAACTAAAACCAATGGCGAAATACGCTTCAATATATTTAGTCAATGACTAAAACACAAAAGTGCCAAATTCTGTTGTGCAAAATCTCTCCAACTAAAATGATTTGATTACAGGATTTCACGCGTTTGAAATAGTGCAGAAAATCTTTTTCATGCAAATTCCTTATGCATTATGAAAGGAAGCACTAATTTTTAACCGACTTCAAAAAGAAGGAGGAGGTTCTCAATTCGTCGGAAGCTTTTTTTTTAGACCCGTTAAATTAGCTTCGAGATTTTGTACGACATAATTGGCACTAATATTTTTGTATTAGTGTGTGCGATGTTAATTATTGTTTCCGAACTTTTATAACTGACTTGTAGTCTAGTCAAAAAGTACCTTCTTGGCCAAGTTTTATCAGCCTCCAAAATTATAATTGAGGTGACATTATATCAGGAAACTCACCTAGATGATTTAAAAAAATTGTTAACAGTTAATTAAAAACAAAAAATATGTTTTAGTTTTTTGCAATAATCTCAAAAAGTACTTAAAAACTAATAAACACTTTTCAAAATAAAAATGAAGTCTGTTAAAAAGAGGTAATATCCTCAAACAAAGTCCTGACTTTTGGAACTGTAGGCCAATATTTATAATTTCCCCAGAAGGATGAAAATACGACAAAAAACGGATGCTCTGGCTTTCGTGAGCCACGCTTGCTTTGGCCACTATGAATAAAAATTAGTAATATATATATTTTATTCTGCTTGAACATGAACATCATATTATGTGTGATAATAATGTTAAACTATACAATTGAGATTTTTCCTCTCTGGGAGCAATTCTTAAAATAAAAGGCTTGAGAATAGATCCCCTTAGCAAAATTAAAAATAAATATTTTTCAGTTTTTCATTAATAATTTTTTCTGTTAAAGGAAACGAAAATTATTATTAAAAAAAAAACTGAAAAATAAAATTATTAATTTATATTTTATTTATTTTAATTATTTATTTATTTAGGCAACTACAACAAGTTATTTAAATCTTACATAGGTACAATTAAATTCCTACAAATACTAAATTTTAATTCTAATTATTACTCTAATATAAACTAATTATAATTTACCTAAATATAGGTACTTACTTAACTAATTGAAAACTTCTGATAAAAAAATTCAGGCGGATATTGTTCATTTATCTACCCTACCTTTTCAGTAAGCCCTCGAAATGTTCCATAGTTTAAATTTAATATGTTAAAATAATTTTTATTAGTAAGTAAAGTGTCCAAAGTAAGCGGGGCTTACGCTGTGTACCTTACTAATGTTTATTTGCAAAGTATATCTTGATGGAGTCCTGTTCATTTTGAACGCTTTACATCCGACAAATACCGGCGAAACTAGCTAGAAAAAACCATGCCGACTCAAAACTAGTTTTGATGATAATTAGCTGCTGCTATTTTATATCGCAATTCGGAATACCTACTACAACAGAATATTCAATATAAGTTCCTCGACGGAATATTACCTACAAACAACAGTAAGTAGGTACCTATGTATAGCGTAAGTAGGTATACCTACCTAAAATCCTGTGCTTAGTAAGTACAATGGGCTGATGCTGTATCGTTCAGTTTGTTAGTTAGCAACCCACACTGGGTTTGCAAGATTTTTATGTTGTACAGAATACAGCTTGGAGATGCAATAAAACGTATGAATTATGTTGATGTAGGGTATGATGGGTATCATCCAGGTGCTATAATTCAAATTTCATTTAGTTTTTCGCAAATAGTGGACTTTATTATGCATCGTAGTCTTATGACAATGAGTTTTGTTAGCATAAAGCTTATGTCTCTACAATCTACATGTTCGTCACAAAAACTTTTGTTAACAATATTCATTTACTTCATTTTGGTTCCCGATAGCTCCAAATCTGGGAAATTGTAGACAATAATCTTTCGGGTATTTAATTTTCGGGTTCAGTGCGGTAACCCTAAAATATCTTGGCGGAACGTCTGTAGAGGTAGGATGGTAACTAGCCGAAGCCTCTTACTGGATCAGACCTAATTCTATTTTTTCTGAACCCCACAATAGCTGGGTGTGGGTTATTTCTCAGAATAAGAGGGATTTGGTCAGTAAGTACAAGTAGAGGAATACCAAAAACAGGTAAATGGATTTTGTGAAAGAGGATTGCACGTTGACAGCTGATAGAAAAGAATGGAAGAGAGGCAAGAAGTTCTGCAGCCTTTTAAGGGAATGGAGCGAATAGTGTACCTAACTGTCTACTAATTTCATTGATGTGAGCAGACCACGAGAGGTGACAGTCAATTTTCAATCCCAGATTGTGATCCCAGTGGAATTTCCCATTCCACTAAAGCAATGTCATAAACTATCCAAAGGAAGACTCCGAAATTGACTTTTTTGGGCACTCTTCTGCTGCCTCTTTTGACAGTCTGTGATTTCTTCGGGTTGACGAGCAGACCAAAAGACTCTTGCCAGGACTTAATTTGAGCTAGGTCAGTATTAATTGCCTCTATAGCAAGCATTGACTATTGCGTGCCTGCTACAAGTCGTCTGCATAAAGATGGTATGAGAATATAACACTCTCTATTTTATTTCATTTTTAAAAACAGAAAACAACAACTGGGAGAGTACGCCGCCTTGAGGTACACCAGCAGTAAGATCAGTAGTCCAAAGAAATATCTTCACTGCAGATCCTGGCGACCTCAAGTCCTATCTTCATGATAGGACTTGAACCAACAGGAGGAGAAACATTAAGAGAGAGAAGGATAGCAAGCATTACATAAAGTGAAATTAATAAAATAAAATCAAAGCGTCGATCAAACAAGAGATAGCACCTACTACCCTAGACCTAATACGACTTACTAGAATCTTGGTATTATAAGTACCTACTGTGAATAAAATAAAATGTGCCTACTTGAAATAAGATCCTTACGACTTACGACGACGCACTTATATGTTTGCATGCACAACAAAAACATGTTATGTATTGCAAGCAATTATAAGATACTCGTATTTAGTTACCTAGTTGTTTTCCACAGCTTCGCTTTCGGGGATTTCAGTTTTTACAAAATCTCGTAGGTAAAGTTTCAAAATTACTTAACTCTCTTTTGGTTCCATATCAAAATTGTAAAAAGGAATGAACCATTATCGTGCGAATTCATCCCTCCATCCGTTCGATTCAATTATTTTAGTAAATATAAAAGCTATCGAGTTTGACTCACACTTGTCTGTAAACATGACAAATCTTACCAAAGTATTTGTGTGCCGATGATAATTATTATTTTATTTGGATATAATGTGGATAATATAACAGATTATACCCATGTATTATTGTTTACGGTCTACACTACATAGGTACCTATAATAGGTATTACGTGCAGGCTGACGTTAATTTATTTACCTTTACACACACTCGTCGCTATCGGAAGAATGCGGTCGTACGTCGCAACCATTCTGTAGCTAATGATTCATTTGCTTTATCAATAACTCGACTTATATATCCTACATTGCTTTAACTATTAATATACTCTTATCGCGAAGAATTATTACTGTGTTGGGGTTTCAGCGTAATTGTCGGTCAGTTTCTAAGTATGAATGCCATTAGTATACAAAAATAAATGTCTTTATTTTTACCGTTAAGTTTTATACGTATTACCTGATCATACTCGTAGTTATCTAGAAGCTCTAGGTACCACTACCTTTAATTAGCTAGGTTATTACGTACCTTCTAATTGTGCTACTTTTAAACTTTCTACAATGTTCTAATAATTAAAGCATTTAATTTAAATGTACTCAATTCTAATTTGCCACACAAAAATATCATTGAAGAATTGAAGATCGCATCTTTGAATTTTTTTCTCCCACGTCTTTTGTAGATAAAAGAACTAAGAACGATAATTTTGTTTCGCGGTCTTGATTCAACTTATTCAACTCGGTGGGTTCAACTATCTGCTAACATTCAAATTTCGGACGTCGTGTTATCAAATTACTTTTTACTTGCAAAATATTTTGATTTTTAATTTGTTTTTCCCTGATATTGACTAGGATGAAAATGAAGGGGGCGGATGTAAAGCTTAAATATAAGCTTTTAGGGTGCATATAATATCATTGGGTGCCTAAGTCTGTGGGGTAAGTATTTATAAAGAACATTTTAAGCACTGTACAAAAGCAAAACTTGTATATATAACTATATATTTTTAATTTGTTACTTGGGGGTTTCAACTTTCAAAGTTGTCAGTTTTTGCCTCAAATACCTAGACTTACCCCACAGACTTAGGTACCCTAAAAGCTTATGTACCTATAGATGTACATCCGCCCTCTTTATTCTTTTAAATACTCGTCTAAATATATATTATCAGGTCATAAATTTGTACTAAGACCGGGAAATTCAAATGTTAAGGGGTAAAAAATGGTGAATGTAGAGATTTTCCATACAAAAGTGTAATTTTTTTCGTTTTTCCACGAAGTCCCGCAAAACTGAAAGTCGTAGAGATCTGGGAATCTATGTTGATAATTATTAGGTCGTGAAGGTGCACTAAGAACTGGATTTGCGAAATTCAACCAAACATTCTAAGGATTTCCCCATAAAAATCTGTAAGAATTTAATGCTCCAGGGATTCCGCCAAAACCATAAGTTGTAGAGATCTGAAATTTGGTGCCTAGGTTTATTTTGGGTCACAAAGGTACACTAAGGCAGAGATTTTCGAAATTTAAATTTTAAGGTGGGATAATTTTCGAACATTTTTGTTTTTTGACAGAATTTTTTAAAAATCGATAAATAACCACTGCAGCAAGCATAATAAAGGAATCTTTGGTCAAAAAATGATCTCGATATCTGACTATTGCAGCAAGCATAGAAAAGGAATTTGTGGTCAAAAAAATAGGCCGCCATTTTGATTTTTTTTTACAGATGAATTTAATAATAATAGGGTACTAATAATACATTATGAACTCAAAGAACGCTGTTAAAGTTGCATTACTTCTAAGACACAGATTTATTCTAAGATCTCTGATCATGATTCATGATTGATTCCCAGTAATATGTACCTACCTACCTTTAAGGGCGGCCTAAAGCATGTGTTTGCTTAATTCTAAAATAAATATAGTTAAATAATGTTAAAAAAATGGTGGTCAAAAATTTTTTGAGGGGAGTACCCTACAGCTAAACATAAGCTTTTGGGGTATTGTTGAAGAACTTTTTAAGCACATTACGAAACTTTTTGTATTTAGCACTAGAGATTATAAGTATTAATACAAGCTATCTTTAGCTCAGTAGTAAGTTATCACCAAATATTGTGTTGACCTTTTATAAGACGTTACGTTCACTACGTATAGACCTACTTACCTATGTGAAACAAAGATATTTTGACTTTGAGTATTGATGAATTTCATATTAATTTGAACGCAAAGATGGTATTTTAAGTTTTCTCAGATAGTGTTTTTTGGCACTAGGAATTTGTTTCTCATATCCGGTATTTAATTTTGCATACAAAAAGTTGCTTTAATTACAATGCACATTTCCTGTCATACTTAAGTAGGTAAGTACAGATTTTATTGAGAATTATATAACTATAACTTTGTAACTAAGAATAAAGTTTGGATTTGAATCAGCTCGGTACCTACGGGGTTCCATACATGCATGATATCCTTTGCAATAGGTATGAATGCACCGTTCACTGTGACTACATACTCGAAGGTATTTTGCTATTTTGCCGTTTGTTCGTAAAGTCTGTTAAGGGTGGTGAGTTCGTACAAGCGCGGAGGCGCAGGCATGAGGCAAGTGGTAACTAGCAAACTGGTGTGTGGTGAGGAAGGGCGTGCGGGCACAGGGTCAGCGGCCGCGGCGCGGTGTCGGCGCAGGCGCGGAATTCCAGCTATGTGTATGAAATGAAAGTGGCCGTATCGTGAAAGCGCGCGCTTCTACTGCGGCCGCTCAGGGCGTCGTTAGGCGGCACCTCACTCACCATCAGTAAACAAATCCAAAGTGGCAGATCACAATGACATCAATCTCCGTCGTGAACCGCATCCATAGGCACTTCACTTCACTGTGGTACACGCGATCTCCCGCTCGGTTCACGGCGCAGCGGCGGCGCGCATAATCTCCGTCAGCGCGCAGGAACGACTGCGAAGCGGCGCGGCGCGCAGTGTTGCCACCTTGCAGAAAACTTTTTCACTAGATTTGATCTGAAATTTCACCAGATTAAGCGATATTTTTAACTTAAAAAATCCCTAGAATTCACTAAATCATTTCAAATTAAATCACAAGGTAAGTCAGAAATTTTTATTTTTATTGAGATTTATCAGATTTATCTATATCTTTTTTTGTTAATCTGTGTTTCTTAATGTCGCCAATTCTTGCAAACATTTCACAATGACAAAAAGTACAAAAGGCTTTTTGTAGGATCGTTTGCTACAGGCCGTAACCAAGTCTTGAACTCTTTTTGGATTTCCCATTCTTTCCGATATTTTTGAGGATAAAAAGTCTTCTGAAACAGAAAGTTCTGAAACAGCAGTTTTTTTACTCGGTAAAGTTTCCATCCTGGACCCAAAGCACAACATTCGATGAAATCACTAAAAGTCATCAAATCATTTTTTAGTGATTTTTTTTTTAGATTATCACTGTCTAGCTCCTAAAATCCACTAAATCTAGTGAGAAAATCACTAAAGTGGCAACAATGGCGGCGCGGCGAGGCAGGGCGCGTGGGTCGGCACTCGGCAAGGCATGAAGGCACGCGCGGGGCGCGCCGCGGCGTTGGCTCGGTGGAATGCGGCGAGATAGTGGATGGCGCGGGTACCGACCGAGGCCCGCTGTAGGCTGGAGCACGGAGGCTCCGCGCCCGCGGATATATTCGGAGCTCGGACGCGCCTCGTGCGTCGGCGCTGCGTTGCCTGGAATGCGCTCGGTCAAAACTCAAATCTACTTTGAATAGGTAGTTACCACAGGTAGTTACTACTTTAATAAACTGCCCCCGCGGCTTCGCACACGTTGAACTTCTGCTTTACTCCCTCAAGGGTTTAATTTCCAAAATTTCTGTCATCGCTATTTATTTTAATTGTGACCACAAAATATTTGCTGGTAATAGTCGCTTATTGATTTTTAAATAAATCGATCGTCACAAAAAAGATAAATATGGTGGCCATCTTTTTATGGTTCCGTACCCAAAGGGTAAAACGGGACCCTGTAACTAAGACTCCGCTGTCCGTTCGTCCGTCCGGCCTTGCTTGCTTGCTACATTTTCAAAGCAATCGGCCCGGTAACAAAAAAGTTCAAAATGGCGGCCACTTTTCAATTTTGACCACAAATTCCTTCTATACCTTAACTACTAAGGACAAGCATGAGATAGTACTGTTTGCTGATGATACATCTCTATTGTTTAAAATTAATCGACAACAAAACAATTTTGACGACGTAAACAGTAATTATCTCAAAGAAGTGGTACCTACACTGGTTTGAAGCTAATAATTTGCTTCTCAATAGCACAAACACAAAATGTATTGAATTCACTTTACCGAATGTTAGGCACATTCAAACCAATATACAACTAGATGTAGAGGAATAGTAATAGTATTTCTAGGAATAACGTTAGATGATAAGCTACAGTGGAAGCCTCATATAAATATTTTATCGAACAGGCTTACTTAGTTCTGCTGCGTACGCGGTTAAAAAAAATTAGGCAACTGAAGTGACAGACGTCCAGACTGCTCGACTGGTATATTTTAGTTATTTTCACAGCATCAGCCATCATGTCTTATGGTGTCTTGCTATGGGGTAATGCTGCTAACATTGATACTAATTCTTTTACTGGGTACTTAGTCATTGTAGACAATGAGTTTCGCGAGCATTAAACTTATGCATCTACATGTTCATAATAAAAACTGTGTTCAAAAGTACACATTTATTTCATATTGGTTCCCAATAACTTCAAATACCTGTAGCTTTCGATAGGAAACCGTAAATAATTATCGGACGTTCGACAAATATTATCCAAAACCGATAATGTGAATAGCGTTTGACAGGCGTAATCGTACGTCTAGGTACGTCAAACCGATTGGGTTTCGGTTTCTACAACTTCCCGGTCGATGCGGATATTCTGAATTGAAAATATTTGTTATCGTATACCGAATCGTACGATAACAACGTTATTATAATGTTTCTGAATCGCCGCGCCAAACTTTTATTCCGTACCTATCTCAGTCATGCACAGACTCATGCTCACTATGTGACCTACGACCTCATTTGGCACAATATTTTTCTTATTCATTGATCGCCATGTTCCACGCCACATTCCATGTTCGCCATGGCATCTTACTTTCGTTTCACCTATTAAAGCAGCAATGTATAACGAACCATAGACAACAGTGATTATCACTGCTCAATGCTCTAGGGACTATCAACATTATTATCTGTCAGACATAGCATAGCCATAGAGTATATAGGGGTCTGTAGGTCTGACGTCTGACGCTCGACGCCTCTCTGACGCAGACGTCAGTTATCAAATATCAGCTGTTGAAAAAGGAAAAAAAAAACAGATTCAGTACAATACACAGTAACTTTAAAATTATATTTATTACATACGGTCTATGCGTAATATTTTGATCATGTTAGGAGAAGAAAATCCATAATTAACGAGAACAAAAGATAATTATTCACTTCCATAAATCCATATTCCTCTAAGAAATAAATTTTCAGTGTTTTAAGATGATATTTTCGAAGGCTGCAATTTCTTTGCTTTGTGTTTTATTACTTTTGTCTGTATTTGTGGCGAATCTATTGAATATAATCGCAACAGATCACAACTTTTACGCCGAGAATCGAAGCGAGGGAGAGAATTTTACGAAATACTTAGCAGAAAAGTATGGTAAAATTACCGACACCACCGAAAATCTGATATGGTTCCTGCAAGTAAGTTCAAATATTGCATCATTTTAAAGTATACAATTTTCAATAGATCAAGTTTCTTACTTGTACTTAACTAATTCTCATGATAATTTTATAGAGACAATGGTAGCAATTCTGTTTTAAAATTTCTAAATTAAGGGTGTCTAAACTGTCTATTATCCATTTGACAATACTACGGCTGCAAAGAGATAATACTTATTATCCTTTTCCAAAGTGAGACCAATAGTAGATTTTTATACATGCTAAACTCAGAAATTTTAAAACAGAATCGCTACAAACCTGAGACCTACCCTTTAAATTTTATAATCCAAATGTAAAAGTTACTCGTAGATGTTACCCAATTAATAATGCTCCAATGTTTGGAATGAATTATAATATATGAAGTAAAATTTAAAATAAATTTTGTAAAACTTAGCATATACTAAACTAATATAAAGAGCAAAAGAGCACTAGGTTTTGCCCATGGCTTCATCATCGTGGATTTTGGTACTCAACAAACTGATTGATTTATGCTAAAATATTGTTAAATGTTATAAAGAAGTTTTCTAGACAAATTTATAGATTATAATTTCTGTTTATTAGAGAATCCCATGGTAACCCTATTTGGCTGCTTTTTTATTGTTTGTTATAATTAAGATTGATTGAAAAAGGAAAAACCAGTTCATAATTTTTTTTGTCAGAAAGAAGCAAAAACTTATATTGAGAACCTTTCTTAGTTAATGCTCTTTCTTAGTCAAGATAATCTTTGTAACATAATATTTGGTGCTTCAAGAGAAAAATGTTTTGAGGTCTAAACTATATTGAGGTATTAAAATTCTTTATATCATGTTTAGATATCTGACATACACATCAGTATATTCCGGGATCCAGGAAGAATATCTCAGTTTCAACAATTTTGTGACAGTACTGTGAAAAAAATTAAGCCTCTTATTGTATTAGCCACTGGCGATCTCACAGACGCAAAGACCAAAGATAACCTGGGTAGCTCCCAGGTGAAGACTGAATGGGTCTACTATCACAATATTATTAGGGAGTCTGGTGTGACTGAGCACACAACTTGGCTAGACATAAGAGGAAATCATGGTAAGTGCACATTAACAAAGTTTTCCATCTGCTTGTAAGTTCACAGTAAAATTCAAGGCAATGTTGAATACAATAGTTTCAGCCGACGGACGTCCACTGCTGAACAAAGGCCTCCGGCAATGATTTCCAGCCCGCATGGTCCTGCGCCACTTGTATCCAGCGCCTTCCCGCCACTCTTTTAATGTCGTCAGTCCATCTGGTCGGCGGTCTGCCAACACTGCGCTTTCCCGTCCAGGGTCGCCATTCCAGCACTTTGGGTCCCCATCATCCGTCGGTTCTACGAGCTATGTGCCCCGTCAATTGCCACTTCAGCTTCGCAATACAATGAGCTATGTCGGTGAGTCTGGTTCTTCTACGGATTTCCTCATTTCTGATTTGATCATGTAGAAAAACTCCGAGCATATCTTTCTTCATCACCCGCTGAGTGACTCTGAGCCTTCTTATGAGGCCCATAGTAAAAGACCAAGTCTCGGATCCGTATGTCATCACTGGCAACACACATTGTTCGAAGACTTTAGTCTTCAGGCACTGTGGGATATTACACGAGAAGATCATCATCATGAAAGCTGCCCCACCAAGTTGGATTCAACAGTTCACCTCTTTCTCAAAATTGGACCTACCTAGCTGGACCATAATTATGTCCCAGGTATATGTATTTGTCCATAATTTCGAGTGCAGAGTTCTCAACCACTACTGGGTGGAGCGGAACGTGAGAGTTAGACATGATTTTCGTGCTGAGTTCTCAACCACTACTGGGTGGAGCGGAACGTGAGAGTTAGACATGATTTTCGTCATAACATAATTATCAATTCATATTAATTGATTATATTTTAAATCCCAAAGAAAGGGCCCTGAAACAATGCCGTCCAGTCCTACAAAATATGCTGATCACTGCTTTACATGATTCATATTATAATACATAATCCTAATCATATTGATAACAAATATTTTATTTTTTCCAGATAACTTTAATATTCGAACTTTAAATTCTCAAGAGAATTATTTTAGAAATTATTCAGTACAAGGAGGCACTAATCCAAAATCATATGTTCATATTGCGGAAGACAATGGCCTTAGTGTGGCATTTTTGGGCATCGATGCATGTCCAGAACCGGGGTTGCGGCGGCCCTTCAACTTCATTGGGATTTTGGACGCCCAAGAGCAACAAAATTTAAAGAGATTGAAAAATGAAGCAGAGAGCAAAGCGGATCACATTGTTTGGTTTGGACACTATCCTACGTCTTGTATATTGTCATTGGAACAGGATTCTGAAAGATTGAATGTGAGGCAGCTCATGGGTAGCGCTAAAGGATCTCAGGCTTACGTGTGTGGGCACCTGCATTCCATGGGAGGAATAGTCCCAAGGATGTATACAATACATAAAAAGGGTTACTTAGAGCTAGAATTGGGCGATTGGAAAGACAACAGAAGGTATCGGCTCGCTGCGATCGATCATGGAATATTCTCATTTATCGATCAAAAGCATAACACATGGCCACTCGTACTGGTAACAAATCCGAAACACGCTCGATATACTTTGCCTGGACGTGAGCCGTTGCAATTGATACCTGAATCCTCCCACATCCGAATATTGGCATTTAGCGACGTGAACATGCAGTCTGTGAAAATATCTTTCGACAACATCAGCTGGATGGAATGCAAAGAGACTAACGGGCCTCTTTACGTATGTCCCTGGCTCCCGCATTTATTTACTACTGGATTGCATAAGTTATATGTATCAGCAGTTGACGAAATTGGAAAGGAAACATTTTTAGAGCATCCGTTCTCGTTGGACGGGACTGTAATGCCATTTGACATAGCTCCAAGAATTTTACTTATGTTAGATGCTGGTGCAGTGGTAAGTATGCGTTTTAATCCCTTTTATCGCCTTCTACCCGGCACAGATTTCGTCTTGGACGAGTTTGGCCACAGACCACCACTCTGGCCAAGTGTCAGAAGCTTCACACACCTTTAATTAATATTACGTAGACCATTCTAGAATGTTTTCTCTTCCGATCCCTTCTCAATGTTTTCCTTTACTGTTAGAGAACGCAAATTACTCTCTAACCGGTAATTGATAGACTTAATGTGTGCTTGAATTGGACTTTAGAATCCTGATTAGAAGGCAGAAAACTGTAAAACTGTGTATTATATTAGAAAATAGACACTAACAATTTTTTATTTCAGTTTCAGATGCTATTTGGAACACTGCTGTTGATTAACGTATTGCCCCTAGTAATATTGAGGTTACAAAAGAGACCGCCCAGATATAGAAGAAAATTTGGTCGGCAAATATTACGCAGAGTTTGGCTGTTGAGTAAAATCGATCGAGTGTTCTATCCGATTGTACTTTACGCAGTCTACTTGCCTTTGGGACCATGGGCAATAGGAGAACTTATTGATGAATACATAGGAGTTATTTTCGCTTGGGGGATATTGATTAAAGGATCCTTGGTGCCGGAGCCATTAACATACATGTATGGAAGCGTGCAGTTAATGTTTGTACAGATACCATTGATATTCGTACTGGCCAATGTTCTGGAAATAAGACTTATGGGGCAAAACTTGAGATCTTATCAGCAACTCATAAAAAATTTGCCCTTCATATTTTTACTGTCAATACAGTCATCACTAGCTTACTACTTCTGGCTAGAGTATGGCACAATGGCATTTTTGTTTGGCCCCTTAAGGACTTGGAGTGTCGCTTTAAGCATACTCTTATGGTACAAAACTTTAACTCTACCTCATGAAGTTTGCAGGTCAGTATTTTATGCAAGCTAGGCAATTGTGTAAGACAGACGTATAACAGACAAATTCTGCCCACTGATTGGCCAAATTCACTGTTTAAATTTTTTCCATCCATTCATTCGGCAGGTAGAATTTGATTACGATAGCGACGAATACGTTTTTGTTACGCAATTGCCCACAAGCTTTTCTTTAACTTGCAATATTTATTAATGCAGTTATCCTTAACGATATATGTTAGTTATTATTATCCTTAACGAATTGAGATTAAATTATGCATACCTACGCGTTTAGTTTGGACGACAAATGCATGGATAACTTTACAGTACGGTTTATAATGCGTAAACAGTGCTGACATTGCATACGCTGCTGACGCTAGGTGTGATTGTGAACGCGCTATTAGCGCGATAACATTTTAAACCGACAACAGCGCGCTGTTGCCTGTCACTGTCAATTTATTATTATTGTTTGTAAACATATTATCTTTAGAGCTAAGCTAAAAGTTAAACATGCGTTTATCTAACAGAAAATAAGTACAATAATTATTATAAATTTAAATACGAATCAAAATTAAAGGATATGTAGGAATTAGGAATTATATCCTAAGTGTGTAAAACACTAATCAAAAAGATAAGTAAACAATAATTATTGTTCGGCAATAGGCACAGCAAAACCGTTAAAATTCACAAATCGATTAGCAAAGTTAAAAGTTTATTAATTTGGCAAATCAGCGGTTGATCTGACTGATGTCAGTTGAATTTGACATTAGCGCTCACGCTGCACTACCTCTTTTTTGTGAGCACTGTCAGCGCGACTAATGACGTCACTCATGACGTCACGTAGCTGTCAATAACCAATAATATAAGCATCTTAAACCGACTTTCAGCACGCTGACAGTGCAAATGGTGCATATGTGCGCATTTTAAACCGTAGGGTAAGTGAGGTGTTTCTAAATCCAACATGGTGGAAGGCCCAAGATGGCGTATTAGTTATTTTCTGTGCACTTCCATGAGTATTAAATAGGGTAAGGTAGTGTTTGCATTAAGCTGATGTATTAAAGCATTTTTAAAGAGTTTTTACTATTTGTTTATTTACACGTGTTTATTCTGACTTAAATTATATCGAATAGACAAAAAGTTTACCCAAAATAAAATTTATTTAAAAATTTGCGGGAAGGATACAAAAAGCAAATATGGGGACGAAAACTATTTTTGACTTTACCAATGGTCGGGTTAGTGGTTGGGATTAAAACTATTACAATAGCAAAATTATGGTGTTAATGATTCATGTGTATGAATATTATAATAATGTTCCCGTTTTATTGTTTTCAGATATTTGACCAGATTAAATGAAATACCATTCTAACTGTCTCAACTTGATAGTAAACACTAATTCTGAGGAATTGAAGATATTTTTATATCGCGTTTCTACATTTAAATTGACAACCTATTGTTGTACTTCTTGACGCTACAGTCATTGTACCTACATGTAGGATTGTGATTAGTGAATTCACACCGTAAGTATTTGTTAGCATCAAAGATATTTTAAATAGGACAAAACATCGAAATACCACTGAATGGGAGTATATTGGTACCAAATACCAATGCTGTTTTAGTCTGAATTGAGTGCATCTAAAAATCAAGTATTCCTTACACAACAGTACCCTATGGAAAAGTAAAACACTATAGTAATTATTATTTAGAAATAGTGCTATTGATTTCGAACTTCGAAAACCTTCCTGGCGATGTGGAGCGGGCTCTGATTTGAATGAGACATCGCGGGTTCAATTCCCACCACGACCACGGACCACTTTATATAATTTCTAAATTGGGCCAGGTCTAGTCTGGTGGTAATCGTTAGCAAATTCTTCCCTCCGATCGGCCGACGTAAATCAGGGAACCAATCAGCGGGCAGAATTTGTAAACGACTACGATAACTATGAATACGTTTTTCTTTCACAATGTTGGTACCATTTTTGAAAGAAAATTTGTACGAAATTGGCAGCTTTCATACTTGAGTATTTCGCTGACGCAGCCATTCCAAAGTTTGTCGTAAGCTTATATATTATGTAGATAGTTAATAATGACTTGATGTTAGTAATAATTGTTTGTTTGGTTTATAATTTTATAGTTTTTTATTTAATTATGAATATACAAGATCATATTATTTTATTATTATTTGATTCATCGTTATTTAATATATTATGAATTGAATGCTTATCCAACACTGGAAATATAAGAAACATACATTTTATTATTTACTTAATAATATGTAGTGAAACCCAGTTATTCTAATTTTGTAATTATGGCATAATTACATACATAAAAAAATTTAATATAAGTTCTAAAGAAAATTGTGAAGAAAAGTAAGGCAGGCTTAAAAGTAGTATTATGTTGTATGACATGTTTTGATTAAGGGCACCTAACTTTACACTCATAACATAGAATTTGTCACCAGACGAACTAAATCTTTTTGAAATAAATATGTGTAACTAAAGTAAAACACTTACCAAAAGTTGGCACACTAAAATATTTTTAATCTCTATACCTATTGGTACATACCTAATCTTATATAATTTCTTATATTTACTAAATTTCTAAAGAGGTTGATCAAGTGAACCACTTTTACACTGTGCTTTACACATATTTTATTTAACACCATTTGCCTAACCCAAAATATTTTGAGCGTTTTTGGAAATTGTTATTAATTACCGACTAAAAAAAAATAAGGAAAAATCCAGTGTTGAAAAACTTATCTAGGGAAAACTTTCAATCGGTAATTTTTTCCCATCGTGTTTCTGCCTTGGAGCGAATTTAGATTAAAGATCCATACATAACGTTATAAAATATATAAAATTGTACTTTACTGTAATTATAAATACAAAACTGTACTTTACTAATTGTTTTTAACTGCAGGTCACTAAAAATTGCTTTTAAATAACCGTTTAGTCCGTTAAATAAATAAAAAAATTAACATTACTCGTTTTGGGGTAAAAAAAACTGCATTATTATTGTATTTAAGAAGATTGTATTAAAATACATATAAAAAGTCGTCCATATAAAACTAATTAAAATTAATTAAAAACTACAGTGACAATACAGATTTTTCACAAATCTCACTTTAAAATTTTACTAAGGCTAGTTTATTAATAAAATTCAGCGAAAGTATCTAAAGACGTAGAAATTTTACATAAAGTATAGAAAAATGTTTCATAATATATACCTAACCTACTTATGTTATAGATATTTCAATCCACCATGACGCGCCCACTCTGTCAAACTCCTTACGAATCAAATGTAACATAAGCGATTTTGACAGAGTGGGGCGCGTCTTCGTGGATTGAAATATCTATTCAATCTCTGATTATTATATTGAGCTACTACGCCAAAAATATGACTTGCAAATACATAAGTAAATATTAGGTCCTTACATATGAAATTGGCGTTTTGTCGTACAGCCACTTTGATCTCAAATATCTCTTCTTTGGTTAGAAATTCCAATTTCAAATTTATACAGCTATTTACTCATGCGTTTGTGTTTTGAAAATCGTAATTCATTTGTTTTTTTCTCTTTTGGTTTTTTTTTTGCGCCACTCTGTTTACAAAATGGAAAACTTGAAATATCGCGTTATTTACGAGTACGAGTTCCATCGTGGCACCAGTGCTGCAGAAACGGCTCGAAGGATTAATGATGTGTACGGCGAGGGTGTCGCAAAAGAAAACACAGTGCGTTTTTGGTTCCAACGTTTTCGTTCTGGAAATTTCGACCTGCAGAACAAGCCCCGTGGACGGCCGGAGACCGAAGTTACCAATGAAGAATTGAAGGTTATTATGGAAGCGGATCCATCGCAAACCACGTCCGAGCTAGCTTCAGGCTGCGGTGTTAGTGATAAAACTGTTTTAGTTCACTTGAAGCAAATTGGGAAGGTGAAAAAGCTTGAAAGGTGGGTACCTCATGAATTGAGTGCAGCAAACCGACAAACGCGCGTAGACTGCTGTGTTACATTACTCAACCGGCACAGTAATGAAGGGATTTTAAATCGAATCATTACCTGTGATGAAAAATGGATCCTGTATGATAATCGGAAACGCTCATCGCAATGGTTGAACCCTGGCTAACCAGCCAAATCCTGCCCCAAACGAAAATTGACTCAAAAAAAATTACTTGTGAGCGTTTGGTGGACTAGCGCCGGCTTCGTTCACTACAGCTTTCTTAAATCTGGCCAGACGATTACGGCGGATATCCATTGTCAGCAACTGCAATCCATAATGGAAAAGCTAGCTGCTAAACAACCGAGGCTGGTCAATCGTTCTAGGCCACTGCTGCTTCAGGACAACGCTAGACCACACACTGCACAACAGACGGCTACCAAATCAGAGGAGCTTCAATTGGAATGCCTAAGACATTCACCTTACTCCCCGGACCTTGCTCCAACAGATTACCATTTTTTTCGAAATTTGGATAACTTCTTACAAGGGAAAAAAATTAACTCCGATGAGGCAGTCCAAAGCGCTTTCAAAGATTTTATTGATTCCCGTCCGAATGGCTTTTTTAGTAAAGGGATCATTGAACTACCTTTAAGGTGGCAAAAGTGCATAGATAGCAATGGTACATACTTTGATTAAATATATATATTATATTAAAAAAAAATCGACTTTATGTTCCTCCCATACAAAACGCCAATTTCATATGTAAGGACCTAATATATAAGTTATTTGTATATATATAAGGTGTTCGTCAAATTATCTGCCACCGTTCCAGGAGGTGAATGTGCCATATATAAATATACATTACAATTGTGAAGAGTCCCGGCTCAATTTTTTTTAATTAAACATTATTAACATATCGCATCATGTTGCATAAACATGTCCATCAGACAAACTTGAGTACATGTTTAGTACAGTTATCTCCTCGTAATGGAAATCAGCTGTTTGGGCGCGGCGTGAGAGCGTTGACCTTGGGTTGCGACGTAATTTTTAATTTAAAAATTAAAAAAAATATTGAGCTTGGGAACTGAGATTTCTTCACTATTGTAGTGTATATGTATGGCACATTCACCTCCTGGAACGGTGGCAGATAATTTGACAAACCCTTATATACAAATGACTCCTGAAAGGATGCATAATATTTCCTTACAGAATGATGGAAATAAATTTTGAATTGTATTTTTTTAAACAAAAACACATTTTTCGTGGAAGGCGTTTTGAGTCATAGAATAAATTTATTTTAAAGTAGTTAAATAATTATTAAATTAAATAATAATATCTTATCTTTCTAATCCTTGTCTGTGATTGTTTTTCGATTAAATTTAGCCTTTGTGTC
This sequence comes from Coenonympha arcania, assembly GCA_036785405.1. NCBI lineage: Eukaryota > Metazoa > Arthropoda > Insecta > Lepidoptera > Nymphalidae > Coenonympha > Coenonympha arcania. The sequence continues at coordinate 2,939,444 of CM072063.1, read as the reverse complement.
GTAATAAATCACTTGACTTATGACTAGTCGTCTTCTTGGCCTAGCAGGATTAGTATGCTATAACTATACTCTTTCCATTCGTTTAGATAAAGATAAAGGTAAGGCCAGAGAGAGATAAAGGTAAAGTTGTCTCTTTCTGGTCCCTCGCTATGCTGTTTCATGTGTCAAAGAGAAAATAAACGAATGGAAATAGTATAGTTTCGTTTTTGAAAGCCACTGAGCCCATACACTTTGTAGACGGTGGAGCTAAATAAAAACGCCTTTTTGAACTTTTGGCTTCAAAACGCTGTGCGGAGGAATTTTGCGGCTTTTCGGTTTTTAAAATTGTAACGGCGGCGTTCTTCCTCAAATGCGCGGTGTCTAAGCTGTGACGTAACCGCCTAGCGCCCTCTGCGTAACGTTTTGTTTTTGCACTATTTATTGAAACGTTCAAATTAATTAACATTTGCACAGATTATAAATAAAATGCAGTCTTAAAAATTTATGTCAACAATAAAATATTCGCGTCGTTTACATAGCCCACCCCAGTGCTGGGCTGAGCTCAGCACTCTTCTCCAACTGGCAGCTTGGCGACGCGAGCTGTAGATCGTCTCAGCAGGCCCGACTTCGTCCGCACGTCCACCACGCGCACGCGCCCGTCTCTGCCTGGCAGGACCGCTTCGATCACGCCTCTGGGCCAAACTCCTCTCGGCATGTTGGGATCGACGATCACGACGACGTCGCCGACCTGCAGGGGTTGGGATTCACGTTGCCACTTCTTCCTCGGTAGCATCTGCGGCAGGACCTCTCTCACCCAGCGCCGCCAGAATTGATCGGCCAGGAGCTGCGAGATGCGCCACTGCTTCCTCAGGAACTGGCCGGAGTCGTCGAAGACCCCGGGTACTGGAAGGTTCGAAGAAGTACCTAAAAGAAAATGGTTAGGTGTGATGGCCTCTGCGGTTGTAGGTTCCACAGAGACATGAGTGAGGGGACGGCTGTTGACTATCTGTTCCACCTCTGCCATCAGTGTCATCAGCACCTCTTCTCTCGGTGTGCGTTCCTTCAGTACAACCTTGAGTGACGTTTTCACGCTTCGTATTAAGCGCTCAAATGCCCCACCCCAATGTGGGCTCAGGGGTGGCTGGAAAACCCACTTGGTGCCGTAATTCACGGCCTCGTTCTTCAGCATGTCTTGATCCAATTCCTGTGCTGCTCGTTTCAATTCAGTGGCTGCTCCTCTTAAGTTTGTTCCGTTGTCCGAATAAAAGAACTTCGGCCAGGATCTTCGTGCAGCCATGCGTCGCGCAGCAAGAATTAAGGAATCAGTGGTAAGTGAGTGCACTAATTCGATGTGCACGGCTCGTATGGTCATGCAGGTGAATAGCACGCCATACCTTAAATTATGACCCCGTCCTACGGCTACTTTCATCGGTCCAAATAGGTCCACCCCGCAGTGCGTGAACGGGCGCTGATGATGCGCCATCCTCGCTTCAGGAAGATTCCCCATCCTGGGTGGTTGCGGTTGTGCCTTGCGGATTCTGCAAAGCAAGCATTTGGAGACGACGGTCTTCACAGTCGGGCGTAGCCGCAGGATCCAATAGGTTTGCTTTATTTCGTTTACTACAGTTTCTTGATTCCCGTGAGCGTACTTTCTATGGTAGTGCATTACAATGAGCTTCGCTATGTGACTGCGACCATCCAATATAATTGGTTGTTTTGTGGCTTTTAAAATTCCAGGTGCAGCGTCGATGCGACCGCCCACTCGGAGGACACCGTACTCATCGAGGAACGGCGTTAAGGTAAGTAGCTTACTTTTCTTGTGTAATGAATTTTCTTTTTGCAGGTGTTCGAGGTCTTCGGAAAACGATTGAGCCTGTGCGTATCGCATCAACAATCTTTCGGCGCGCTCCATCATAACTCCGTCGATTTCTCCGGTGAGTTTCTTACATTTATCAACAAACGCCAACACCATGCACGTAGACTTCAGTAGCCGTATCCACGAAGAAAACCTCTCCGGATCGGGACACGCAGGTAAGCGTATGGGAAAATCTTTTATTGTAGCCACATATTCCGATCTATCCGAGTTGATTGGAGTCGTTCTCGGCAGGTCTGCAGGCCATTCATCTTTGTCACGGCATAAGAAAGAAGGACCGTAGAACCACTCGCCCTCAAAAACATTCAAATCGCAGCCTTCTCTCGTAGCGACGTCGGCTATGTTTAGCGTAGTAGGTATGTATCGCCACTCGCTCACACAGGTGAGCTCATCAATTTCACCTAGTCGATGAGCGACGAACGCTTGATAACTGCGAGTGTTGTCTCTTATCCAGTGCAGCACGGTAGTTGAATCACTCCAAAAGTATTTCTTTTCAGGTTTAATCGTGTGATTTTTAATCACAGTTTCGGCGAGTCTAGCGCCGATTACAGCAGCTTGCAATTCCAGCCGTGGCACAGTCAGACAATTTTTAATCGGCGCCACTCTGCACTTGCTAGCGATGAACGAAACGTTTATCTTATTATGGCTAACCCATCTCCAATATGCCACTGCGCACATCGCCTTTGTAGAAGCGTCGACGAAAACGTGTAATTCCAAATGGTCATAAGCATAATTTTTGTCCGCGTCGCTTAGTCCTTTGTGCTTCTCGCCGTCGCGCGTCGCTGTGTGATAAAATCGAGGTAAACAAACACGGTCGATGCGCTTAAGCAATTCTAGCCATTCAGTCCATTTGGCATAAAGTTCATCGGTAAGCAAATCATCCCAGTCGATACCCGTTGACCACGTTTCTTGAAGAATGATTTTCCCTTTAATCGTAAACGGTGAAAGAAATCCAAAAACGTCAAATATTGACATCACTACGCGTAACATTTCTCTCTTGGTGGGAATTTTTTCTCCTGAGACTATGTCGACTGGAATACGTTTGAAGGAGACGTCGAAACCCAACGTATCGTCTTGCGGCCACCAGATTAGACCTAACGTGCGTTCTGACAGCTGTTCAATATTGAACCTTACGGCTGTAGGTCCTAAAGTTTCAGTTGGCATGCAACTTAAAACTTCCTGAGAGTTGCTTGTCCAATTTCTTATTTCGAAACCACCCTGTGAGTGAATGAAAGAAATATTCTGCATCAATTCTTTCGCTGCGTCTTCGTGTTGAACACTCTGAATGTAATCGTCCATGTAATGTTGTTGATATATTGCGTTGACCGCTGCAGGCTTCGATGCTTCGTACCTCCGTGCGTTCTTATTTTTTATAAACTGCGCAATGAACGGAGAACAATTAGCGCCGAAAATTAAAGATGTCATGGCGCACACTTTTATATTTTCATTAGGGTTGTCACGCCATAGAAAACGTAATGCATCTTGATCTTCGGGTATAATTTTAATCCTGAGAAACATGTCTTTTATGTCTCCTGTCATTCCAATTCTGTGTTCCCGGAACCGCATCATTATTCCCAGCAGAGAAACCAGTAGATCCGGACCCTTTAACAGGTAATCGTTAAGACTCTGGTGTTGGTACTTCGCAGCGGCATCAAACACGAGACGCAGCTTCCGTTTATTAGGATTATCAACTCCAAAATGTGGTAAGTACCAGGTCCTTGGACTTGAGGACTCTTCATTCTTCAGTACGCTGGCGAAATCATTCTCAAATAAATGATTAATCCTGTCTTTGTACCGCGCAGCGTAGCCGGAATCAGACTTCATTTTCCTTTCTACATTTCTTAGCCTCGCCATCGCGTAAGGAAATGAGTCAGGCATCTCTGAGTTACTGTCCCTCCATGGCAGACCCACATACCATCTTCCTTCTTTCAACTGGCTAGTTTTCTCCACGAGAGCTAAGGCGCGCAGGTCATCGGCGTTCTCTCGGGGCGCAGCAGATACGCCGAGGGAATCAATAGCGAAATAACGCCGAACCTGCTCATTCAATTCGCGGAGTTCCTTCTCAGAACTAGATTCGCAGTCGATGGTTTTAGTAAGGAGTGTGGAGTGCACGAAACATTGCCCTTTATTTAGACCATGTACAGACCACCCGAGAGGGGTAAGGGTGGCGTACGGTTCCCCTGGCTTTCCTTCTAGGACTTGCATTGGTTGAAGTAAGTTGTAGTTATCTTGCCCTATTAGAATCTCAGGCTTGAATATTTGTAGTTCTAATTCGTTTCGGATTTCATTCAGATGTCCGTATCTCGACAGATCTAAATCAGTGGTATCCTGCGACGGTAAGTGTAGGCGCATTGTGTTCGCAGTAAATGTAAATCGCTTGCCGTCTCGGTTAGATATGGTTAGTTCTACGATCTCGCTGTCGCACTCGACGACGTTATCAAATGCACCACACACACGCATAGTTTTTTTGTGCCCGTGCAACCCCACTCGCGCGATGAGCTCCGAGCTGGCCATCGTCAGTGTTGATCCGCCATCAAGCAGTGCGCTCGTGTTGTATGTTCCCGTCGGTCCGTGTAGCTGAATAGGCACTACTTGCAGCAATGTTCTGTGCCTAGGTTCCCTAATGTGCGTAACAGTTTCTGTGTTAGGTTCCTGAGAGGTCGGTGAGGCGGTGATTTCGTTTCGCGTGTTCTTAAACTCGTAATGTAGGAGCCGGTGATGACCCAAGCCGCATGTTCTCGATCCTGTGTTGAAATCGCAGACAGGAGCGGTGCAAATATTCTCTTCGTCGTGCCTAATTGGAAGTAAACATTTAAAGCATAGGCGATATTGTTTTACGTGGCGCCACCTATCCTTACGTAGGGCCTTCTTGAAATATTTGCATTCCGGTAGACTGTGCGGTGCTCCCCGGTGACAAAATCGGCATTTTTTCTGCTCTGATGTTTCGCTTTGTGCCATTACGTGATGCTGCGACTTACCCGCTTCCGTAGATTTACGTTTCAAATAACTTTGATCGGGCTTAGTGCAAGTAATAATATTAATTGCCGTCTTCGACGTTTTCACCGCTTCCTCGCGTAGGAAATCTGATAATATTAATAGTTTAGGTTTAGATTTGTCGGTGATGAGCGGATAACTGTAATCGGTCCATTTTGATAACAATACTGTCGGGAACTTAGACAACACGGCGGACATGATGTTTATGTTTTTCAGGTATTCATCCTCACCGATTGCAAGTACAGCTGAGACGAAATTCTGGACTTTCACCGAGAACTTGACAATATCCTTATGATAATCCGGTGCCATAGCCGGTAGCCTGTTTATATCCTGAGCTATTCTGTGGATTATTACGTCTGGGTTACCGAATTGCAGCTCCAATGTAGACATCACGACGTCAGGGGTTGTGGCGCTTATTAATAGCGCCGTGACTGCTTCTTTGGCCGGTCCCCGCAGACAATTTCTTAATCTCCATAGGTTTTCTCTAGGGCTAAAGTTACATAATACCGTGGATTCTTCATAGGCTTGCTTAAAATGCAACCAATCCATAGGATCTCCAGCAAAGGTAGGTAAATCTTTCTGTGTGCTAATACGGCTTAAAAGCTTAGCATTCGGTGCGCTGTTCTTAGAGACGGCTGCCATATCCTTAAGTGCGCTAGCCAGCATCGCAATCGTACCTTCAGTGCCGCCGCGCTCTGCGACGGGCGGGCACAGCTCGCCCGAATTTTGAACATCATGCTGGACGGGCTGTGCTAACTGCTCGTGGCTACGCTCCAACCAATTCTCCACTTTACTACTAACGCTACGCACCTCCTGCTCCTCCGCTATTGAACTTCTGCGTGAACTGTATGCGTCTTCCATTGCTGCCATATCAGCTTGCAGCCGCTTTTCAATTAGCTGCATCTCGATTCGCGCTTTTGCCTCGGCCGCTTCTAGTTCAAGCTTCGCTTTCCTTGCGCGGATTGTGCTTGACTTAGCTGACGAACCTCTATGCGAAGCAGATCTTTGCGAAGCCACTGACTGACCGCTAGTGTGAGCTTTTTCCCCACTGCAACCTGCTTCTTCCTCGCCGAAAAGCCTTTTCCGCACTTCCTCTTTCAGTGGCGCGTTATTAAGTTGCTCCGGTGCTACATCCTGGCTCTGTTCCTGCTCCTTAGCTGGCGCCTTCTGCTTTCTTACGGTGGCGCGCGTCGGGTTCACCATACTTGGCGGTGGAGTTTGGAACATACCTCACAGATCCGGCTGAAGTGACCACTATGTAGACGGTGGAGCTAAATAAAAACGCCTTTTTGAACTTTTGGCTTCAAAACGCTGTGCGGAGGAATTTTGCGGCTTTTCGGTTTTTAAAATTGTAACGGCGGCGTTCTTCCTCAAATGCGCGGTGTCTAAGCTGTGACGTAACCGCCTAGCGCCCTCTGCGTAACGTTTTGTTTTTGCACTATTTATTGAAACGTTCAAATTAATTAACATTTGCACAGATTATAAATAAAATGCAGTCTTAAAAATTTATGTCAACAATAAAATATTCGCGTCGTTTACACACTTGTTATACTTACTTAGGTAGGTACATTGAAAGTTTGCCACAAAATCTTATTTTCGTCTTACTAACTAAATCAGCAATGTTTAGGTAGAACAAACTATACAGGTGGAATTTTGTAATCCACCTCAAGGGAAAGTACTCTTAATACTGTAGATAAAATACTTATTTTACATAAAGAAAACATTTCTTTATTTTTGAATAGAGAGAAAACTGCATTCAAAGATTTACGAAAATTCGCTTACCACACACGGAAATCAAATCGACTAAATTCTGTTAAAATTACAACCTGTACTTTTATAGCATGTAAAGAAATTTCTATCTACAGTATTAAGAATAGGTACTTTCCATTCAGGTGGCATTACAAAATTCCACACTGTATACAATAGTGATCATTATAGATATTTCAATCCACGAAGACGCGCCCCGCCCCCACTCTGACAAAATTGCTTATGGGATTTGACAGCGTGGGGCGCGTTATCGTGGATTGAAAAATCTATAATGAAAGTGTCATAATAACAGCATGATTACAATGCTGGGTCAAATTAGACTATTTAGAAAGTTTTTGATGTTTCTATATTTTATTTTATAAATGTCTTAGCAAATTTTTGAACTTTAAGTTTTATTCAATAGCGACTCAACGTTGAATAAATTTATACCGAGATGATTTCATAGCCACAGCTAGTCATTTGTGCCGATTTGGTTGTACAAATCTCTGCATCGAACAAAATAGTGTTGGACTGATAAGTAGCCCTATTAGAACCTCTTGATTTTCATAATCTACAAATAGCCTGGGAAAATTAAGGAATTCAGACCAAATAATTCGTGTAGTTTTGAAAGTTGGTACAGTTATTCCTTAAGGTATCCAGATGAATATACTAAAAGTCCCCGAGGGTGGGACACGAGCTGGAGGTGGGGGAGGGGGGGAAAGGTCTCTTTTTCAAGTTTTTTGCTTGTGACTCGAAAACTATTTATAATATCTCTATAGTGACTTCTACATTAATCATCAGCATTAAATTTTCTATAAATTATGTCTTAACATTTTTACTGTACGATCAATACTTTAGGAAATACAGAGTATTAAAGGTGATAAAAAAAAAATCGTTTTACAAATTTTAATTTTGAAAATTTTTACATTTTTTTTTGCACGTGTATGCCAACTTATCATCAATCAAATTGTGTTTCATCTTTATCAATATCGATGGGGGCTCCGTTAGTACAAGCTCCTTGGCAGCCGTTGCAAATAAGACTACAATTAATGCCCGCTTTTCGACAACTGCATTTTCCAGAACAACCACTTTTGCATCGGCAAAAAATTGAATTTAACAACGCATCAGGAGCAGGAGGATCCAAGGTCGTGATTGGTTTTAAGTTTCCATCGGCTCCTCGCTTCCAACCCCATATTTCAGGAGGCAGTTGGTTCCCAAGCCACTCCTGTACTTGATGGAATACTCTGTAAGCGTGATATTTTGCTGACCCTTTGGTAGGGGGGAGGGAAGAAAGATCCGGTTTGGGCTTGGTAAAAGATTTCAGGAAAACTGTTAATCGATATCGGTTAATCTCAGACTGTGTACAAGGCGCTCGGTATACTTCAAGAAACATTTTTTCTCCGGCTTCTGCTATAACATCCGGAGTAGATGTTGGGTCATAAAACACAGTTGCTATTTCCTTTAGTAATGGCTTTTGATCAAAAAGTTTGATAATTGATGTTTTGCCCTTCCTGTAAATAGCGGAGGTTGTATCACACCCACTGAAACTATGCAGAAAGAGAATAGAACTACAAAATGAATGTTTTTGAAGTTCTTGGGAGGAAAATATTTTTGTTTCCACTTTCCCTCTTCCCGGTTTGACAAAAAATATTTCTTTTTCTGGAGGAGTAAGAGCCATTGCAAGAACTACAAGATCAACATCTTCTCCATTAACAGTGACCACTAGATTGTCTACAGCTTTATCAATTGCAGTGCGAATAATTGTGCAGTCAGCATCACTTGTAGCTATTCGTGTTTCTATGTTTGCAGCCTGCATTTTTTCTGTCAGAAGTTTAATCAGATGGGACTTGTTTTTTGTATTTGATAGAAAATGCTCTTGCTGAACAGTGACCTTCATCGAGAGATTGATGTTTATATCAACAGACTCACTAGTATAACCGTCTCACTAGTTTTCAAATTTACATTAGTGTCGGATTTCGATAAAACATCATATAAAGCCGCTTTTTTTGGTTTCCTCATTAAGCCATTATTGAATAAAGCCAGTGGATAGGGAGCCAATTCGTATTCCAAATGTGATGCTAAATGTTTATCATCCTTCTTGGCAATCGCAATCCTTTGAAAAAGAAGCAATGGATCGACGACCACTGTCTCATCATGGATCTTGACAGCACTGTGCATGGCTCCCAGTGATAGAACTTTGTCTTTACGCGTTAGTTTTACGTCTGCGAAATTATTTCCCAGCGTTTTTTCCATGTGCTGTTTACCGATTTCTTCTGCAATGTGACAATTAACTTTGCTATTTCCAACAATAGTGGTGTGGTGTGGCTTGCGGGGTGCGGTAACGTGACGCGGGAGGGGGTTTAGCTTGCTAGTTGCTATGCGGCGAGGCAAACAACGAATGAAACACGCCGATCTTTGTGACGCGACTTATCAAGTTATCATCTTTGTCAAAGTATAACGATTTTGTTTCTTATTTTTATCACCTTTAATACTCTGTATTTCCTAAAGTATTGATGGTACAGTAAAAATGTTAAGACATAATTTATAGAAAATTTAATGCTGATGATTAATGTAGAAGTCACTATAGAGATATTATAAATAGTTTTCGAGTCACAAGCAAAAAACTTGAAAAAGAGACCTTTCCCCCCCTCCCCCACCTCCAGCTCGTGTCCCACCCTCGGGGACTTTTAGTATATTCATCTGGATACCTTAAGGAATAACTGTACCAAGTTTCAAAACTACACGAATTATTTGGTCTGATTGACGATTTTGAAGCTAATTTTCCTAGGCTAAAAATAAATATAAATACTTAAATAAAAATAATAATATTGGTACATTTTTATTATTGATTAAATGAAAGACGTGTCCATTTAAATTAGATATTTCGTAGAACCTATTAGGCGCTATTTATTAGGTATAAAGTTAAATCACGCTTGTGTTGTACGTGGTTTTTTCTATAAATCGTTGTACCTAATTATTGTAATAATATATTGATGTTATATTAACACTTAAGATCACAATATTATGATGTATAAAATATGTAGAAAAATAAACTATTTTCTGTGATATTTTTTTATTTTATTTCGTTATCTTTACCTTAACATTTATTATAATTTAACTTAATAATCAATAATCAATTTCATTGTAAATTTTTTCTCACGTCATTACTTCGTAGCGTTATTAAAATATACGCCTCTAGTAACACTTAAAACAATTTATGGTTACATAATATTATAATACCTACGTATATTGTATGAATTAGGGAATGTGTAGTAAGATTAAATCAAATACGACGTACGCTACATGGATTAAATCCTTACACTTGTTTTCACTAGACTTGACACCGTTCTATTTAACACTTTCGTGTTAGCGTTGTTGTGATTACCTGATAAGTACTAATCCATATGTATACAATTTTCCAACAAAATAAATCTTAAATAATAATTGGTAGCTGTCTGTACCTTACAGGTAACACGATCTTTATACCTAAGTAGTAAATTCTATAAGTATCATATTAAGGGGATTGATTGAATTTATTTTTGTCTTTCTCACTCTCACGGAGATTTGGTAGGTGCGACATGCAGCGTCGCGGAAAAACGACGTTTTACCTAATTACTCAAAAACTAAGCTGGTTATCAAAAATCCGTTTTAAGCGTTTTAGGATATTATTATTACCGATACATTAAAACTAAAAAGACAATTACATCCATTGTAGTTTCCGATAAAATATAGAAAAACTGAGATTTTGGAGCAACTTTTGGGAGAACTTTCTATCGAGAAAATTTTATCCAATCGTGTTTCTGCTTCTTAGCGATTTTAGATTAAAGACCCAAAATACATGACGTGTAAATTTGAAAGTAATTTTCTTTATAGTTTTTGCATAAAACTTCATTCAAAATCACCTAGATACGGCTTAATTCATTACTTTATCTGCACTCATTTTCAGACTGGCTGGTGTCGCGAGTTCAATGTTTTTCCCATCTCAAAAACGGCGACGCGACGTTGTGGGCAAACGTTAGTTTTCTTGTATACAACCGACTAGCACCTAAATTACTAAGGACACCATACGTTTTACATTACTTATCATAATATACCTAGGTACATTTGTATTAAAGGGTTTCGGCCCAAGTAGCAAATTTTATTTAGTTTTTTGCAAATAGTAGTCTACTTACATTAAAAACAATATGTAGGGAACCAACTCAGATCACTCAAAACCAATATGTGGTGAATGGGAATTTATGACCAATTTTTTTATTATAAACATGTACCTAGATGCTCATGCATATGCTCGCAAAACTTATTTCCATTTAAGCGAACGATGTAATGATTTAGTCCACTATTTGCAAAAAAACTAAATGAAATTTAAATTTTCGCGCCCGGATTATATCCGTGAACCTTGCCACTGGATGATGATTCATCGACACTTTATCTACACGCCTTATAAACTCTGTATTTCAAGACGCATACAAGCGAAACTTTCAATATCACAATCCATACAACTAAGGCTATAACGTCGTTGGTAAAGTTTTGAGCCAATCCTAAATGCTCTAAGTATTTGCCTGGATATTTGAACATGCAATAAACTTTGTGGCACGGTAACATTTCGCGGTTAAACCCGTACGCCGCTTGGAGGAACGCGTCGAAGGCGTAACGGAAATATGATATCAGCGCGAACGGTTGCAGATAAACTGGCATCTCGTTGTATGGAATGAAGAATTCGGAGAACATCAGCATTGGTATGTTTGCAGCGGGAATCACGAAAAGACCCATCTGAAATAGAAAAAGAGCTCATTAAAATATGTGAAGTAGGCAGATCCAATATATAAAACTTTCGTGTCACACAGTGTTTACAAACACTGTGTGACACGAAAGTTACATGTAACCAAACTCCTCCGCAACGGCTTGACCGATTTTTTTGTTCTAAATATTACTTACCTACAGAGAAAGTAACGACAAGAATCACTTTCTTAGAGATCCGCAAACTCAACTTCATAAATCGACAATCGTTTATTCTTTTCGACATTTTGCCTAATAAATCAAAAATATCAGGCATAAAAATAAATATTTTTTATCTATTTTAGTACCACCCACTTAATATTGTTAGTTACCCCTTTTTAAATACAAATTAAGACGATTTTCTTACGTACCTATTCCAAATTTTAGGTCGATAGCTTGAATAGAACTGAAAAAAAAGTCGTGACAGACAGACAGTCAAATTTCAAGTGTGTAACTATCTATCACGGTTCAAGACCTTGGTAACAGACGGATGGATGGACGGCGAAGTCTCAATAATAGGGTCCCGTTTATTACCCTTTGGCTACAGAACCCTAAAAAGCACATAAACTGGTGTCGGTTACGATAGCAGGGTATGTGGTAACGCTGTTGCGAGTTCATTATCAATGGTTTATAGTTTTTAGCTCAAAAAGGCCAACGCGCCTAAAGAGGCTTTACCATCAAACATTGTTACCTTAACTCCGCACGCAGCGCCTATCACGAGGCCGAAGGTCTGCGCCAGCATGGTGACGAGCGCGCAGATGACCCACGCCAGCCCCATGCGGTGCAGCTCCAGCGGCTGCGACGTCAAGTACCACGCGGGGAACACGAACACTGTTGCACACACTAACTGCGAAATGGAAATGCAACCGTTTAACTCAACGCGGGTGGGTGGGTAACATCCGGGTGGGAAAATTCAAGTATGTATTTAAGTTTTTCTCAAATACATCGTAGGCCTAGGACAATGAGTTTTGCTATACGAAACTGATCTGTGTGCAAAAAATGTCGCTAGTAAATCGGTGCTAAAAATGCTTGTTTTGCCATCAATAGAACGGCCACGCCGAGCGAAGTAGCTCAGCTGCCAAAGGCTGCCACCTATTGAATTGTGACAGATGGCGCTACTGTTTGCTTGTACGAAAAAGGTTTACGTAAATCGTTCGGATGCACACATCCTGAGGTTTCTTATCGGTGGGTGAATGGGAATTTTTGAGCAAGGTAAACTCAAAAAGTCTACAATGTGTAGTGTCTAGAGCGAAAACAAAATAATATTTTAATTTCGCGGGCTTGTTTGACTGAATCACGTTAAATGAAAACTTGACATTGACTCTTCTTAAAATTCTCACTAAGTCTAAATGAATGATATACCCTCAATTATTAGTTTACGCTGGAGAGACAAAATACCACATGACAAAATAGACGGTGCTGCTTGGGAGTAGATCCTTTAATAGTCTAGTTTTTGATGTTTTGATAAGGTAGTATAATGAAGTAGGTACCAAGTTTACCTGTATTGGAAGATCCACTATAATCTTGGAAGCGCAGTAGGTGGACAGGTAATACCATTTGTTGAGGTGCTCTTGTAGTACCACAGTCGATTCCACGGGAACTGCAACAAGAAAAGTTATACATCATTATTTCATTATGTCGCAAGTAGGAAGTTTTAATAACATGGAAATAAATATTCCCCTGTCGCGGGAAAACTAAATGACAACCAAAAACTACCAAAATATTTGGAACTTCTAGAGTTCCATTTATTTCTTCTAATGTTCCAAAGAACTAGTGCCAAAAACACGTAGGTACGGACGGGTTTGAGTTCCTGATGCGTAATGCAAAAGTCTGGAATATTCATCCAGGTACTGTCTTTCCCACCACCTACAACTTAGAGTGTATCACTTTTCATCTTGTTTGATCGCAGTCAAGCGCTAGCCTATTTAATTAAAAAATAACTATGCCTACTTACAACTTGAAACTTATAAGCTGAAGTGGCAATGGGCGGGGCACATAGCTCGCAGGACCGATGGACGTTGGGGACCCAAGGTGCTGGAATGGCGGCCACGCACCGGGAAGCGCAGTGTCGGTCGACCCCCTACCAGGTGGACGGACGACATTAAGAGGGTCGCGGGGAGTCGCTGGCTCCAGGCGGCGCAAGATTCGATCGGTGTTTGGCGGTCATTTCAGGTGGCCTATGTCCAGCAGTGGACGTCCATCGGCTGAAACGACGAACGACGATGACGACTTACAATTTTGTATGGTCGGCATAGCGTTAGAGAAGAACAGGAAAAGCAAGAAGAAGAACAGGCATCCAGTGTTGGACATCACGCGGCCTCCATCGTTGCCAGCGCCGTGGTAAAGCGCCCCCAGCAGAAGCGCCACCATGAAGTGGGTCGTGACCCTTATCTGAAACAGATTTGCATGAGTAAATATGAGGGAGGACCGCAAGACGCTGATTAAAGTGGCATCCTTATGGTAGCCATAGAACATCCATTCTAACGTTCGACGCTACCGATTGGATTTTTTTTTTATAATTGATAGGCTTGCGCTTGACTATACAAACAAGTCTGATGAACAGAAATGATGAGGTCTAGGATGGAGCGCGCTTGCCTAGAAAATGCCTATTCACTCTTCTCTTGAAGGCACCCAAATTGTATTTGGCTGGGAACACGGAAGCTGGAAGGGTGTTTAGCGGTTCGTATCAGAAACGTAGAAGATCAGTTAGAACTGACCGTGTGTGGCCATGGATTGGCATAACAGTTATGTTTGACGGATCACAATGGAATTTTAATTCTTTTGGCGTGGATCATGCAGATTAGACCGTGACCGGCGGTCGGCGATCGTCAGTTCAATAGAGTCAGGACTTTTGGCGGTGGTAGACATTGCATCGTTGTGGGCGCGTTGCAACTAATGAACGTCCCTGCCGATTGGACATATTTAACTTATCGTGTGTGGTGTATATGGATGAACTGTAAATTGGATCAAGCCTACAGCGTCATGCTGATTGGACGATAGAATGCATGGTCTATGGCTACCCTTATTTGGTTGATATCCAGCGAACCCGAACGAATCGTTTTTCTTTCACGGTTCTGATACGAACGGTTAAGGTGTGGGACACCCTTCTAGTTTCGGTGATCCCAGCCAAGTATAATTTGGGTGCCTTCAAGAAGATTGAATACTTAGAAACTTTCTAGGCAAGCGCGCTTCACCATGGCTTCACCTTAGACCTCATTGCTCTCCATCAGGCATAATTGTAGTCATACGCAAGCTAATCGAAAATAAGAAATACAGGATGAGTAAAAATATGAGTAGGTAGGTAACTAGGTACTTCTAGTAAATGAGGATGTTATTTTTTCATCGGGGTCAAAGGTTATCACAAAATGATAAAAAATCTAAGTACTACCACACCAAGACTGCCGACATCCGGATAAAATGAAAATTGCGCAAAAACGGAAATGAACGTTAGATTGGTGTTGTTGTGGTTGGAATATTCCAGGGGTGTTATTGTCTAAATTAAGTGATTACGTACAAAAAATTATATTAAATTATGAGTCACAAATCTCAGGGTCAGATTTATTTTTATATCGCTCAAGAAATGGTGCAGCAATGTGTTAATTTTTCGAAAACATCAGAAACCTGGGCTATTATATTTGTTTTTACATACGAAGAACTTGTTTATTCGCTTGGCACTAGACCTGTCAACAGCCTATTAGCTACAGTGTTGATAGACTCAGGATAATTAATATAATGTTAATTCCGAAACTTAAACTATGCTCGACTTTTCAGACTCACAAGTCACATGTCATGATTTTTGAGCCCGTTATACTATAGGATTGAAAATGATACGAGTATATCATGTCCACATCTCAAACACTTTTTGGTTTGTCAGTATCTAGAAAAACTGGAGAGCAGTAAGTGCCTACTGCTGTTGAAGCTTCATTGGCAGCTCATAAATGAACACTATTGTGAAATTTACCTACCCATTTCATAATATCTAAATTCTAAAATAAAATTAATAAGAAATCTCCCCTAAGTCCCAGCACTAATTTTTAGTAGGTTACCTACGGACATGGTAAACGGTCTTTGTTCGAAATTTGAAAGTCCAATGCTGTAAATCATGTAGAGCAACGAGTATTTATTAGACGTTAAGCAAGGATCATTGGACGTTGAGTCAAGAATTAAAAATTAGGATTGACCGTAATTGATTATCCTAGAAAAAATACTGTTTAATGCGAGTACCTACCTAATGGTATATTCCTAATAACAATGTTGTTAAGGTTAACTACTTAAACGGAATAGGATAACTACTTAACGGCGTCGCACTACTGTTTCGTAAGACGTAAAATGGTACCGTCTGGCGCTCGGGATAGACCACAGTTGAGTAGGATAGAATATCTTTAAACTTGGGATAGAGCTCCTAGTGGAACGTCTTCTCATAAATAATTCCTGCGTGGAGAAAGCTTGTGGAAAATTTTGTAATAACTCATGTGGCAATGTTGCCAGCATAATGGGTGAAATGGATATCTGCCACAAAAGTAAAATAAAGAAATAACCTGTGTGAGATGGACGTCTCGCAGAGCACCCAGGTACCCTCGGTGCAGGAGTGCACACATCTGCTTGCCAAACCCGGCAGCGTACGTGTCCACGTGGTCTATATTTGATTTCAACAGAGCTTCTGCTTCGGTTGAGTTATCTGAAATAGCCATGTTTTATTTATGTACAGGCTCTAGATTCGATAAACTCCTATTTAAATAATC
This sequence comes from Coenonympha arcania, assembly GCA_036785405.1. Taxonomy (NCBI): domain Eukaryota; kingdom Metazoa; phylum Arthropoda; class Insecta; order Lepidoptera; family Nymphalidae; genus Coenonympha; species Coenonympha arcania. The sequence continues at coordinate 2,923,334 of CM072063.1, read as the reverse complement.
GGATTCAATAAGTAGGCACGAGTTAGTGGAATTCGATCCTGTGGGTCGATTGTGAATAACGGGAGTTCCTCAAGGGTCCATGTTAGGACCATTTCTCTTCCTCATTTACATTAATGACCTTCCTTATCTTGCTAAGGACAATCATGAGATATTATTGTTGCGATGTTCAAATATTATTAGATTTTTCGCTAATAATTGATTATAAGCGCACGACGAATATAAAATTGCAGGAATGGTAGTATCATGGTAGTATCATGCTTAAATCAAAATCTTTTATCAAAAGTGTGTCTAGATTCTTGGTCTAAATTCCTTTACTGGACGTCGTATAAGCAAAGATTTTTATATAAAGACGCGAAGACTGATGAAAAAGGTCGATATTTCGACTTTTGTTAATTGCAATTATTTTTAAAGCTGTACCAACTCCACGAAGACTCCATTTGCAGTTTGTACATAAATCCTTTATAACGTTAGGTTAAAATAATAACACTTTGTACGTATTTGATTTATAGCGTAAGCTGTAAGAAATATACTAACTATAAACGTGTCGTTTATTATACCTAGAGTAGGTATTACCTGATTGATTAAAGACCTAGACCTATGAAGAATTAAAAGCAATTTGTAAACACAAACTGGTTTAAGTATAGCGCCAACTCAGTGTTTAATAACGGTGGTAATTTCATACATTGCTATAATTAACATATACCAAGCCTAATTAACATACACCCTTATAAATGAATACCAATGTCGTTGTCAAATTGTTCATGTTTGATCCTAAGCATTGATTAAACATTAATTCATTATTGATCCTAGGTAGGTATATTAGATTAAAAATCTAACCTAGGCATTTAGCAAAAATAACGTATGTAGTTAAAGTGTCATGGCCAGTTTTCCCCAAAATTTTACAAAACTTAATGTTATACCTAGTCAACGTTCTGCGGTCACATTTCTGTAAAAGAGATCACATCAGTTTTTCTCCATTTCTCAATTGTCGGTCATAATCAATTATGAAACGAGCAAGTCATCGAGCCTAGCCCGACGAAATACCATTCGGCCATATCATGTAGGTACCTAATGAGCAATTCGAAGATCGGTAGGTAGGTAAATAAAACAGGAAAGACTACGTGTTTTGCGAGGTGTGATAATATAATCTATTGGCTATTTCCAATACGGTGCCACAGATAATATAATACTATATGACGGTGCTATAAACTTCTTCGAGTTGGGTGTTCCAGCTAAGTAATCATATAAAACACGTAGAGTACGAATGATAACATCACAAGAATCTCAATGAGGTGCAACATTACATACAGATTATAGGTATGTAGGTACATTATTGTGTTATGGTGGGTCTACGTAGGTCAGCTTTAGTTAGATAACCAGAGGAACTAACGAGTAAATAAAATTCCGACATTCGATAAAATACAAATGATGTACCTTTTCCATTTCTGTGTTGAACTTCTTTATCAGCTATCTTTTTCATTTCAATGGCGTATGTGTTGGCTTCTCGTTCTAGTTGTGGTAAATTGCCAGCATATTCTCCGCTTGCTATTTCTAAAACTATTAAACAAAAATTATTAACTACTTGATCGTTATTTAAATAGGAGGAAATTTCGAACGGCAAAAGCTTTGGTTCAAATTAATCACGGCATAACTAGAACCACTCCCAAACAGATGTGGGAGGTATCCAGTATAGAATTAAAGAACTTACGGTAATCCGCCAGGTTGTAGTAGAGTGGGCAAACAAATCCAAACTTTCTCAGCAACTCTGGCACATCGGCGATGGCCCCCGCATACAGGGTCCTGCCGTTGGCGAGGAGTATCACGTCATCGGCGGAAGCGAAGAGCTGCGAGGACGGTTGGTGGATGACGCACGCGACTGTGCGTCCGCTGTTTGATACTGACTTGAGCGCTTGCGCAACTGACATGGATGACACGGAGTCAAGTCCACTGTAAAACGAAATTTTTAGCGTATTGTATAGAAATTAGTCGATGTACTGGATACCTGTAAATGCGTTATGCGCCTCTTTATGTTCCACTACGGGGTACGGTCTAAGAATGAGAGGGCTTTGGCGGTTGGCCTTATCCCATTTGCCCAAGTGCGGATTGGCGACCTTCGCATGTCTTTGAGAGCTCTCGATGTTTTCCTTCGCCGTTGAGCAAGTGATAGAGAGCTTCTAAAACGCGCATAACAGGTGCGAGTTCACGAGTAGGTAAGAGTGCCAAAAAAATGCCAATCGCCCATTCACGCGCCCACAGCCCACACTTGTATTTAAGTGGTCGTATGATTTTACACGAGGTTATTAGGTTAGGAGCAGTACGGTGCCATTAGTCCAGCTCGTAGGTTTGAAGAAAAAGTAACGTATGGCGTGGTTGAATATCACCACGCTCCTGTAGTTTAAAGAGGAGACCCGTACCCTGCCACAGAACACTAAATAGTACCAGAAGGTTCACTCCGCATTTAAAGAAATAGCGACTCTAGCGCTGACACAAAAAGTGCAATTCAGTTCGCAATAGCGCCTGCCCCACCCCCCCCCCCCCCCTCAAAATCGACACGCAACAAACGCAATGTTGTGGTCTCTTTCTATCGCCTAACTTTATCTCTTACGATGTACTAGGGCTGCCGTAGTCAGACGGCGCGTAAAATATAGACCGTACAGAACTAGCGCGTGCAACTCGGCCCGCGAGCGGCAACCATGAGGTCCGGACCCGTACTTGTAGCCGGGACGGCCACGTGATAAGAGTGAGACTGGCCTGACCCTGCTGAGGAAATAAAAAAGAGTTTAGCGTCAAAAGTGATTAGTTGGCATATACCTGGTGGGTTCGTCGACCAGCATGACGGTGGGGTCGGTGAGTAGTTCACATGCTATGGTCAGTCGCTTCCGCTCTCCGCCCGACAAACGCCCGGCTCTTGTGTCGAACACCTCTCGTATGCCGAGCTGGTCTGAAACCGATTCTACCTAGGATAAATAATAGAAACTAGGTTTAGTAACTGAGTTCCTGTATTGACCCTGTTTCTGAGGGTGTCTTCTTAAATCAATCATCAGACCACCCGTCCTCACACTCAAACACGAAAGCAAAGTTCCCAATGTTTCTACAGATTATACAATCTCGCATTGTGAAGTCAACACCTCCCGAGGATATCCCGATGTCGGGATGACATGTACGTCGAGAGTTTGGTGTGTAAAGAATTGTGCGTGGTGTTGCATGTGGGTGGTGGAATTGCTCACATGGGAAATTTGTTTTCGTGCTTGGCCGGTGTTGCTTGTTCCTTTTAGCTCCGAAATGTCACAGATGTGCCGAGTGTGCCTGGTTCACACCCAACTTCCGATGGAGGCCAGACATTTGAAGTTTTGACTGGACTATTGCTACTTACTTCTTCTGCTTTATAATAATAAAAACTTCAAATAAAAATGGACAAAACTTAATTCAGAGTCCGACTCGCGCACCGTGGGTTTCGTTAACTTTGTTTTGTAAGGGTTTATTTCTGATAAAAAAAATTTGCTAGTTTTGCTTTTAATTGCTTTTATTTATCTTATAATTCACATAATTCATACAGTTTGGCACTGATAGATACTTATTATCCTAACCTACCTAACTTCTACCCGTTCGCAGAAGCTTTGCCGATAGCTTCTCCCACTTCTACTACTGCGACCCGCACTCGTCAGTTAGCATTAGTAGACACTAGACAGTCAAAGCTTCTATGAACGGATTATTATGAAAAGCTTTCCTACAAACGAATCCACAGAGTTTATTATTATTTAACCTCGATCTATTTATCAAGTAACTATTAGGTTGTTGGCATTGAAACTAGTTAAACTACATTTATTGAGACAGACTGATAAAAAAATAATTTACATAATTTGATGCTGTTTTGGAAATTGTTGCTCGTTTTGATGTACAAGATTGAGCAGATGTTGGTTAGCACTTTGCATTAGAAACAAGTATATTTGAGGTAGGTAATACATAGCCTAGTTTTATACACAGCATCGTTATAATCACGCGGGGGCACTTTGTGGCACTGTTATACCTATGGGTAATTTGTAGGAATTGGATGTGTCTCATATTTGGAATTTAAAAACTTTAGCCATAATTAAAAGATCCTTACTAAACTCATTAAAAGTTTATCGATTACGGATAAAAAATGTCGATATATTTATCTGCACATCGATAAATGTATATACTGATGACGCGTTGGACACTATCTAGCAACAACCATAAATAGGTAAACAGCTGAAGCCTGAAGGTGACAAATTCTAGATGCAGTATCAGTACACTACAGTAAAGTAGCAACTGTCAGTAGGCTCCAGGCAGATATAGGTATTTTTGTAATTAAAGTTTAGTTTATATTAATAGCCGTCATGAACCTATGGATGAGCCCATCTGAACATTTTACCGTAAATCTTCTTCATACAATAAAAAGTAGCGCTTGACAAAACGGAAAAAAACCGTCCCTGTGGAAACGTGCGTGCGAACTAATAACATAGTGAAGTGATCTGTGGCGGGGATCGCGGCCCATAAACGATACTGCAGTCGGCTTATTACTGACACCGTTGGTGTCAAAACAAACTTTATTGACACCAGCATATGCAGCATGCGCACGTAGAGAGATGTCTCTCTTCTTTTGTCGCTCTCGTTTATTCTGTCTATCAATATGGATCAGAAAGAGAAAAGAGCGATAAAAGTAGAGAGACATATATCTCTACGCCCGAAAAAATGACCCTGCAGTAAACTGGCGACCTTTTTTCGCGCAGTCCGCCGGGTCCTGAGTATATGTCTATTTTTACATAGCAAAAATCTAAGCCTGTATCACCAGCTACTTACCGTGTTCGTGCGTTCGACGCGGCTGGCGCGGGGCAGTTTGAGGGTGCACGCGAACTGCAGGGTCTCCTTCACCGTCAGCGTGTCGATGAGGGTGGCGTGCTGTGCGACCAGCACCACGTTCCTCCCCGCACCCTGGATGTGACCCCTCACTCCAGTTTTTCTGCGGCAACAGGGGAATAGGTATTTCATATGTTCAAGATCAATTACAGGCGAATGGATGACTTCACTGCGTAATTGTCCGCACCCAGATTCAAGTAAGAGATCGTTCGATTACCGCCACGATAAATAGGAGCCAAAAAACGGTCGTGCGTCTTCCGGAGAATCCTCACGCATTCTCAGGATTTTCTTTTTGTATGCTATACAAAATCCACGACGGATTTTCCCGAAGTAAAAAAGTGCTCATTCTTGTTTCAGTTACCATACTATTCCCAACCTTTACCGACTTCCAATGACCTAGGTATATTTTGTAAATATTCGTTTTTTAAATGTCTGCATGAACAGTAGATTTTTCCGGAACATCTAAATTCCAAACAGCCAAATTCATTAGTGGTAAAATAAATAATCATTCAAACTCACACAAACTTTCACGTTTATAACATTATGAATCATAACATTATAAATTCATATTAACATTAGTTTATTAGTTGGAAAATAATAGGATAAAAATATCTTTTCACGCTAGACGTTTCATAAAACTCAACTGCGTTGAACTCTTTTCTTACTAGTACCTATCAGAGTTATACGTATACATACTAATTATATTTATAGCCTGGCTCAGTTGTTTCAACTAACTTCGAACCTATCTCGAAAATATTATACTTTAGTGCTTACCGAAGATATTCAGATTTTCGAGCTAATATGCTAAAATTGCCACTTTGCAGTATTTATAATAAACATATTGTGTATATCATACGATATTTCACGACTTACCATACCACAGGTACTGATAGATATGCCACAAACCTGCTATGTTGTTCATTTATAATTTGCGAAAAACCAAAAAGGCAGATTTCATTATTCGGACTAAGTTATTGGCCATAACTTTAAGGTATTATATAAGGTATAAATTATTACTTTCTGTAACGCTGTAGATTTTCTGTAAGAATAATAAATAAATAAATAAGTATAGCTTGGCGAACGCGCCATAATCGTAATTAAAATCCAAGACTTATTTTTGTCCTCCTTGCTCTTACAAATAAGTTGGTGGGTGTGACAATGTGGAAAGTATTGCGCGAAAATGTCAAGAAAAATAAGACGTTTTCTGAGCGTTTTTACAACTTATTACTGGCGACTAAAATAAGAAAAAGTTACATGTACATAAAAAACCGGCCAAGTGCGAGTCGGACTCGCGCACCGAGGGTTCCGTACTCAAGAAGTACTGAAGCAAAACAATCAGGCATACTAATGTAGATGTAACACAACCAAAACTGTAACGACCAAAGATGTAAAACGGTAATAATTTCCTTTGTTAATGAACCGCAAAACTAACTTTGTTTGTAGAGGTTTATTGTTAATATCAAAAAAACTATGCTAGTTAGAGCATTGGCTATAGTTTTCCTGTAAAATATACGTAAATTTCAATTGACCATAATTATTTGAGATTTTTCGATTGGTAAACTCCGGAGATAAGGGGGGGAACGGTATTTTTTTAGACATTTTCCCCGATAAATCAAAAACTATCATGACTAAAAATAATTAAAAATCGGTTTTGGAATGTACAAAGTAAACCCTTTCATATGATACCCCACACAGTACAGTTATCTCACTTTTAAATTTCAACCCTCCGATTTTCCCCCCTTTTTAAATAAGAACAAAAACAATTTCCGTTTTTTTTTTATTCCAGTGTCATTGGGCCACTAATATACACAACTATTCCAAATTTCATATCGATAGCTCCGGTAGTTGCTGAAATAATCGAGTGTGACGGACAGACAGACGGACAGACAGACGGAGAAAGTCGCACCATAAGGGTTCCATTTTACCATTTTGGTACGGAACCCTAAAAAGAGGAGATTTTGGACAAAGTTTTCGAAAAATTTTGTAAATATCGAGAAAATTTCTTCCAATCGTGTTTCTTTTTCGAAGCGACTGTAGATTAAAGATCCAAAATACATAACGTTTTTAAAGTAATAGTTTTTATGCCTAGTTTTTAATCTGCAGGTCTTAAATAACATAAAAACCTGTCTAGCCCGTTAAATAAGCGACTGGTGCATGCGACAAGGTATTTTTTTTCAACGCTTTTTGGTAACCAGGGTAGGAACCTAAATTCGAACTGCTTAAGACAGTGATTTTCAAGGTAGGTAACAGCTAACAAGTTGGGTATTTTTAGTTTTCAACATTGTAAGTCACCTTCATTTAGAGTTCTTTATTCGTAGAAGTTGTATACAGGTGCAACGACCTTCAGGTAAGTACCTATGTATCTACTGGTGGTATTATATTATGTACATGTACAGCCAATATTTATGCTAATGCAGTTCGTGCAACTTTACTTTACTTGCATCATACGCAACCAGAATATACAATGGTACAGACGATATTTAAATCAAATAAAACTAAATTTATTTCACATAGGCCTAGCTTGCAGGTGCTTACGAAGATAAAATAGATAAAATAATTATTTCCCTTTTTTTTAGGGGATTTATTGAATTTATTTTTGTCTTTCTCACTCTCACGGAGATTTGGTAGGTGCGACATGCAGCGTCGCGGAAGAATATAGCAGAAAAACGACGTTTTACCTAATTACTCAAAAACTAAGCCAGTTATCAAAAATCTGTTCTAAGCGTTTTAGGATATTATTATTACCGATACATTAAAACAAAAATTACAATTACATCCATTGTAGTTTCCGATAAAATATAGAAAAACTGAGATTTTGGAGCAACTTTTGGGAGAACTTTCTATCGAGAAAATTTTATCCAATCGTGTTTCTGCTTCTAAGCGATTTTAGATTAAAGACCCAAAATACATGACGTGTAAATTTGAAATTAATTGTCCTTATAGTTTTTGCATAAAACTTCATTCAAAATCACCTAAATCAGGCTTGTAGGCCGTTAATATAAAACTCTCGTGCCAACTTTTGTTACCAAACTCCTCCGAACCGGCTCGACCAATTATTATGAAATTTTCTGTGTATGTTCTATAGGTGTAAACTGTTTTTATATCCCTAATGGTAAAACAACGTTTGTCAGGTAGCTGACCCGACAAACGTACCCGACAAACGTTGCAAAAGAAGAAACTGACTCAGTCGGTTGCATGTTTTGCAGATGTCGAATTTCTTACTAAGTGCCTACTTGATATCAGTTTCTTACTTGCGACCGGCGAGTATTTTCAGTAGTGTAGTCTTGCCGGCGCCCGAAGGACCGAGGATGAAAGTGAGTCTTCCAGGGCGGATTGCGCCAGACACTCCCTTCAGAATATACTGTCCCTCCACCCTCGTCCGTTTTCTTCTACCGCAGAATGTTTTCTCTGAAACAAACAAAACAAACACTTATGAGGATCGTATACCTGTAAGCTTTCATACAAAAAGCGATAACGTTTTCCTACCCCTAAATGTAGTCCGATTTTCATAATTTTTGAAAATGTTGCAGATACTGTAAAGTCCTATGCTCGTGCGTTTTACTTTTTAAGAAATATTGCTTATATTAAAAGTTATTAGAATTTAAATATCCACATTTTTAGCAGGACAGATTAATTTGTTTTGCTGTAATCCGCTACTTGAAAAGATTCTGTATGGTACAATATGCAGGGACACTGCCCACATGAACCACTCCACACACAATTTTCCAACACAATTTTTCTTCGACGCACGTTTCGGGATACCGGGACATCCTCAGGAGATGTTGACTTCACAATGCGAAATCGTAGGATTTCGCATTGTGAAGTCAACATCTCCTGAGGATGTCCCGGTTCGGGACGAAACGTGCGTCGAAGAAAGTGTTGGAAAATTGTGTATGGTGTTTCATGTGGGCAGTGTTCCTGCATATTGTACCATACAGAATCTTTTCAAGTAGCGGATTACAGCAAAACAAATTAATCTGTCCTGCTAATTATGGATTTCCGCAAAATAACGCCTGCTTCCATTCAATATCCACATTTTTGACCTTAAAACTTGCTCCAGTATTTTTTTTTTATTAAATTAACTAAAATACTAATAAAATAAAATTTACGAGCCTAGATCAAGGTGTACTGAATCGAATGACACCAAAACTGTCCAATTTGGTAAACGTTTGGGGGTGGTGCTTGGATTGGAATATTCTCACGAGTTACGAGTAGTGATAATTAATTAAGGCCGTAGACGTTTTTTATTTTTGTCCTCTTTGCTATTACGATTACGTTGGTGGGTGCGACAGACAGAAGATCAGACGGAAAACGAAGTTTTGGCATGACTAAAAAACAAAGCCACTTATAAAAAAAACTGGCGTTTTAAGAACTTATTACCACCGACTGAAATTAAAAAAAGCGAACAACAATGGATGCACCATTGTTGGTTCCTATAAAATGAAATAAACTAAATTTACTTAAATTATAAAATAATTTAAAACATGTAAAAAATTGTCCAGTTTTTTCCGAGTCCCAGTATCGACTAATTCGTGAGACAAACTCGATTCTCAGACTAATTTCTTAAAATTAATACTTTTAAATAAATGTTTCAAGACAATAATATGTAAGTAAAGATGACGTGAGATGAAATTGCCATATTTCACTGAAGGAGTTGCGAAAAACCAATTAAAATAATTTATAAATTTTATTTTAGGTGCGTAACCCTAAAATCGGACGTGGCTACGGTTATTCGTTATTGTATGCAAATTCAATCATGCAAGATGTCACACAAGATGTGAACAAATACCTATTAATTACTTGCTTACTTGTACCCTTGTGTATTGTATTTTATGATATAATGATAAATTGTTTACCTAATTTGGCCTGGCTCCGTCTTCTAATAATTTTAAACATACAACTTAAATAAAATTGAAAGTTGTCTGTAAGTAACGATAATTATTTATTTAAACGATATAAACGATAAAATGGGCTAATCAAACAAAAGTTTTATTTTTTTGTCTACCTCAATCCGTATAACTGAATGTGCTTTCTTTTGGTTTTCATTGCACTTTAAAAGACCTTTACAAAATTATGAAAATATTAGATACCTAGGTATATTAGAAGTATATTTTATGAAAAAGTCATGTTTTGGGAAGCCCGTGCCCAGTCGTGGACGAAAAATGAGATCGCTACAGTCAAATTAGTCCTACCTATTAATTTATTTTGTGTTTTAAGTTTATGTGTAAAATCAATTGTAGGTATTACCCACCCAGTAGTTAGGAACCTACCTACCTACCTCGTAATACTTCCGCAAGGCTGTCAATCTGATTGGCTTGACTTCTGTTAAGTTGGTATAAGATAAAGTTACAATGAAGCGCGAAAATTAAGGAACTGATTAAATTACGCTAGGTAGGTACCAAAGCAATGTTTGAATTAATTTAATATTATGTAGGTACACTTTTTATAGGGCCATTTGAATAATCAAATCAATTACCTTAGGGTTTTGAATTTGAATAATTAAATCAATTACTAAGGAATTAAATAGTTTTTATGGTTTTTAAGCTCTTATATGTATAAGGGTATAATTTGGGAAATACCTAAGTTAGAAAAATGCCGTGTTTTAAGTATAAAATTTTTTGAACGGTATTTTTAAGTGACGTTTTACTGAAAACGCAGGTTCATAATATTTTGTACGCTATAGGTAAGTACCTACCAGAAATTAAACTGTCTTTAGTTGTTTTTGCTCTATGTATATCGATAAATTGAAGTTATTTAAATATCCGCGCTATCGTGATAATAGAGGGGTAACACCAAAGATGTTCTAAAGATACGTTACGTTCATACTAAGCGACGCGACGTTCAGCCCCTAGATTGTGTAAAACAAACGTATTCATCGTAATCGTAATCGGAACCAAATTCTGATTTACGTCAGCCAATCGGCGGGCAGAATTTGCCAACGATTACGATAACCATGAATACGTTTTTCTTACGCAATCAGACACTAGTTCTGTTGCGCGCTGACACACGCCAGACACGCGTAACCTCATTCTCCGTTGCTCGCGGACTGAACGTAAAGTACACTGATTAGGGTAATTTGTCGGCCACAAATACCGCGCGTATGTGCGATATCTACCTCTTTTTTAAATAGAATATCTTTGGGTAACACGAGTTGGTAGGTTTTCCTATACCTATTCTTACCTATTTATAACTTACTTATTACGTTACGTCGTGAAAGTTTAACAACAAATACACCTATCTATAAATAAAGTTAACAAAAGTAATAAATATTATAATCTTCAAAATAATTGAAACCGGCGCGGGAGCATCCTAGCGTGACTCTGGATTTGAATTCGCTACGGAATCCTCGATACGCGATTCTGACTTGAACATGGCCACTTATTTATTAACAATCGATAATATTTATATAATAAGTACTTATCTGATTTTCTTATTTTGATATTATAACTTAATAGTGTATTAATTAAATGTAATAAATAAATATACCTATATCAGGACATTACACACATCGCAATCTAGCCCCAAAGTAAGCGATAGCTTGTGTTGTGGGTACTAGTAAACTGATGAATATATACAGGGTTATATAAAAAATACCAGAAATCTCTCGACACTTAAATGATATCATTAAAAGTAACAACTTTTGTTCTACAACTTTTGTTTTAACTCGATATTTTGAGAAATATCACTTATTCAATATTTTGCACACATTCTTTCTTTGTAAGTGCTCGGTAGTCTGTACGTAATATCGGCAACGCCGCGCGTGGTCACTGATCCGTGATTCGTCCTCCCCGCCTCGCACGCTGCACCCCTTCGTCGTTAGGCTAAGCGCACACTGCGAAAAATAATCGCATGTGATTAATATTCGCAAGTGCGAAAGCAAATACATACTAATATATTGAAAAACACCCAGACACTGGAAAACATTCATGCTCATCACACAAACTTTTAGCAGTAGTGGGAATCGAACCCACGACCTCCGACGCAGACAGCAGGTTCGCTGCTGTAGCGGCGTACATTCGGTCGTCAAATTGTATCGTCAATATATTGGATTGTGGCTAAATTATTTTATAGTTTATAGTAAACCAATAATGTTAACTTTTACTATAAATTAGGGAACAGTGCGAGTTCTATCATAATCGGTTTTAATTTAAAAATAAGACTATGATTGAATTTAAGTAATTTTGTAAGTAAATAGTTATTTTTTTTAAAATATTATCTTAAATTTTTTATTAATTTTAATTTGGGAAGTGTTACGGGGCTTGCATCGGGGGTACCTACCTCGATACCTAAGTAAGTAAATTAAAAAGTAACGTATACACATACACAACACGTAACGTATTGTTAAGAGCTGGGGGTCGGGATTGGAAGAATACACGAGTCGATGGGTTGAGGCCTTTATTTGACGGTAGATTAAGCACACCGTACAAACCTCCGAGTGCCTCGGAGCACTCGAGGACTACTCAATCCACGAAAACACTGTCTCTAGTCTCTCGCATTCACAACTAGTCCATTTTTTCACTTTTATTTTTAGTATCGCATTTTTCACTCTGACTTTTTGTCCACACAACACCATGACAACCATAAAAACCGAACATGTCTTTTTAAATTTCAAACATCTAATTTATTTTTCTATTATTCTGCTAGCGATCGAAAAGTTCTCTCTAAACTGTCATATTTCAACATAAAGCTAGAAGCGCACGATTAATTTCCCAGTATTTGCCTTAGTCCGTGACACTGCCCCCTCCTAAGACATGCTCGTCTCGAGCATCGTTATCTCCGTGGTATCTAGCTAAACGATCTATATGGACAATTTTTGCTGGACTCCTTGGCGTGCGTTGTATCCGAAAGGTAACATCGTTGATTTTAGTAATCACCTTATAAGGACCTTCCCAGCTTCGTTGTAGCTTGGGAGATCTTCCTTTTCTTCTTACAGGATTGTGCAACCATACTAGCGACCCTTCCTCAAAATACGAATTGGTCGCCTTCCGATCATAACGTGTCTTCATGCGTTCACTAGCCTGAAGACCTGCGGCCCTTATTTGTTCATGCACATCCAACATCTTAGTCCGCAAATCATTAGCGTAGTCGGTGACATTTCTAGGCGTGTCTGGAGGACAACCGCTCAGCAGATCAGCTGGTAGTCTTAACTCTCTTACAAAGTTTGCAAATGCGGGGGTTACTGTGATGCTTTCATGAATAGCAGTGCGATATGACAGTAGAAATAGTGGTATATATTCGTCCCAATCATTCTGATGGCCGTCTACTACTTTAGCAAGGGCCTTTCCAAGGTCTGGTTAAACCTCTCCACCATTCCATCTGATTGTGGGTGATACGGGGTGGTCCGAGTTTTATGTATACCCATTATCTTACAAACTTCTTGAAATACCTGTGATTCGAAGTTCCGGCCCTGATCACTATGGATTTCCAGTGGGGCTCCAAATCTACAGAAGACTTCATTGACCAACTTATTAGCCACAGCGATTGCTTCTTGATTCGGAATGGCAAACACCTCGGGCCATTTCGTAAAGTAATCCATTACCACAAGGATGTACCGATTGCCCAACTTTGTGATCGGAAATGGCCCTGCTACATCTAGAGCGATTCTTTCCCACGGAGCTCCAATATTGTATAGCCTCATTGCCCCCTTGCTTCTAGTCTGCGGCCCTTTAACAGATGCACAGCTAACACATTTTCGACACCAATCTTCGACATCTTCACGACAATGTAACCAATAAAATCGATCTCGAATCTTAGTAAGTGTTCGTTTAACCCCCAAATGTCCACCGGATGCACCGTCATGATAAGCGCGCAGCACTTCTTTTACTTTTACTCTGGGGACGACTATTTGCAAATGACAATTGTTCATGCGCGTAGTCTCCCATTTTCTACATAATACTCCATTATGTAAAGTCAAGCTCTTCCATTGCGCCCAAAGACTTTTTGTGCCTGTGCTATATTGTGCTACATCAGACCATTCAGGTTTCGAAGTACCATTCCGCAACCATTCCAGGATTGGACGAATATCTCCGTCATCCTCTTGCGCCTTTTTCATGGCGTCATCGCTCCACTGGTCATCGACCGAATCCGTCCGAATAACTTTCACAGGTACTACTTCCTTTGCCTCCTGTCTTTGACAGTGTTTACAATTCTCAGCACATGGTCGTCGAGACAAAGCATCGGCATTACCATGACTTCTTCCTTCACGATGTTCTATCTCAAAATCGAATTCTTGCAACTGCTCAATACATCTCGCTACTTGTCCCTCTGGGTTCCGGAATTCTAATAACCACTTCAAGGCAGCGTGGTCAGTCCTCACCAAAAATTTACGACCAATGAGATATTTCTTGAAGTGCTGTAAAGTCTTTACTACAGCAAGTAATTCTCTCCGAGTAACGCAATAATTTTTCTCCGTATTGGATAGTGACTTACTAAAGTAGGCGATCACATTCTCTTGATTATTCTTTTGCTGGGACAACACTCCTCCAATTGCCTTATTGCTCGCGTCAGCATCAACTATGAATTTCCCCTCTGGGTCAGGGTATCCAAGAATTGGTGCCTCACAAAGATGTTTCTTCAGTTTCTCAAAAGCTTGTTGGCAATCTTCGTCCCATATAAAGGGCCTTTTTTCCTCAGTAAGGCGATGCAAAGGCTTAGCTATATCGGAGAACCCCTTCACAAATCGACGATAATAAGAGCATAGTCCTAAAAATGCTCTAACCTGTGTTTTATCCTTTGGATCAGGCCAGTCCTTGACAGCACTAATTTTAGCTGGATCCGTTGCAATTCCATCTTTCGATATGACATGTCCCAAATAACCCACTTGATGCCTGAAGAGTAAGCACTTCTTCGCACTTAACTTCAAATTAGCTCCACGTAATTTATTGAAAACTGCTTCGAGTTTCTTAAGATGATCTTCAAAGTCGCGGCCCACAATAATTATGTCATCCAAGTAAACAAGGCAAGCCTCTCCCAATAATCCAGCCAGTACTTGCTCCATCAATCTCTCGAACGTGGCTGGTGCATTACATAGCCCAAAAGGCATAACTTTAAATTGCCACAACCCCTTTCCGGTTGAAAATGCTGTCTTTTCTTTATCTGCGGGATCTAAGTCTACTTGCCAATAACCACTTTTCAAATCAAGTGTTGAAAACCACTTCATACCGCTCAAGGTATCCAATGTGTCATCAATTCGCGGTAAAGGATAGCTGTCTTTCTTAGTGACGTCGTTCAATCGGCGGTAATCGATGCAAAATCTCAATGATCCATCTTTCTTCTTCACCAGTACTACTGGAGAGCACCAAGGACTCGCAGAGTGTTCAATAACATCATTTTTCTGCATGTCTTGAATCATGTCCTCTACTTCTTTATCTTTTGCAAGTGGTATGCGTCTTGGTCGCTGACGGATTGGCATAACATCTCCGGTATTAATTTTATGCTTCACCACACCAGTTCTTCCAATATCACCATCATCTTTTGAGAACAAATCAGAAAAGTGGGTTAACAGTTCTTCGACTTTCTTTCTTTGAAGCGTAGTATGATGATCTTTACAACCTTCTATGAGTTTCGTTACTTGATCATCTTCCCTATTCCACGTCGTTCGACTTTCTTCACAATTCCTTAGAAAACTTATTTCTTCACAGGTGCCTACTACGTCACCTTTTTGAATAATCTGGGGAGAATTACATGGATTGAATACTGGGATCATTGAAACTCGAGTTCGTCCTACAACAACTCTTGCGGGAATCCATGAATGTCCATGTCCACGATGTTCAATAATTGCGCATCTTCTTGGTCTTCGGATGTTTTCGGAAGGTAACGTCACAGGAACTAATGTTTGGGATCTTGGGAAAAGGGTTGTATTCTTCAAACAGTAAACTTTCCCATAATTTCCACCCTTTATTGGAATTTCTTGGTTTCCACACCTAAGCACTCCATACTTAATGTCAATTCTACATTGATGGTTTCGAAGAAAATCTAGACCAATAATGCAGTCATCAACGATATCTGCTAGTATTGCTCTTTGCCAATAGACCCTGTCTCCAATTTTAATGGCGACGTTCACTTCCCCCCAGACAGGTACGCGCTGGCCGGTGGCTGTCGTAAGATTTATGTTTCCTTTCTCCTGTAAATTACATTTATCAATATACTTCCCTTGTTGATGTTTAATGACTGTCCGTGATGCTCCAGTATCCAGGGTAAGTTGACATACTACCCCATTAATGGCTCCATCTATCACCAAGCTGTTTCCATCTTCTATCTGCTTCAATGCAATATTAAATGGGGTTGTGATTCCTCCTGAATTAGAAACCGTTGCGTCCACTTGGCTTATACTGGTCACTCGTTCCCTCCTGGGACAGCTGCTCCGCAGGTGTCCTCGCTCTCCGCACCCATAGCAGGTTGGGTTAAATATACGCCGCTGCGTCCAATTCCTCTCTGTTGTAGCCATTTCTCTCAACTTTAGGGTTTTTGAGTCATATCGCACAGCCTCCACCTCTAGGGCATGAGCTACAGCCTCCTTCAGGCTGATGTGGTGCTTCAAGCGGACGGTAGCTCTAACCTCTGAATCTCGAATTCCATCCACAAAGGCTTGCAACAACATCGTCTCTACAGTGGACGGTGAAGATTTGTAAGCCTTCCGCACGAGTCTCTCAACTTCCACTGACCATTGCTGTAAGCTTTCATTAGTTTGCTGAACACGGTCCCTGAGTTGAGCCCTATAAACGTGTTCGAGATGGCTATCACCATATCGAGATTCCAAAGCATTAAGAAGTTCGTCACATGTAACCTTATTTTCATTGACACACAACGCTTCCAACACAGTTATTGCTTCATCACGGAGTGCAATCGTAAGGGCAGACTGCGCTTCATCATCCGTCCAACGACTTGTTCTCTTGACGGTCTCGAATTGAAACTTGAAAGCCGCCCAAGATGATTTGCCGTCGAAATGTGGTAACTTAAAAAGCTTTGCCGGTGTCATACCTTCTGAACTACGCGATGCTCCTCTGTGCTTTTCAAGGAAATCAACTCTCCGCTTTATGTTCAATAACTGCGAGTCATGCTCCTGCAAGGTTAAATCTTGTTTTTCGGAAGACTCCTTCATTCGCCATACTTCCTTCTCCATCAGCTCTACCTTCTGCGTGATCTGTTGCAGCGCAGCTAGTATGTCCTTGTGAAATCTCTCATGAAAAGCACGTAACTGTTCCTCGAGACGCGCACTGGCCTGTTCTTGCACATGTGACTGTTCTTGTATCTTAACGGTCATCTGTTCTAACAGCGTGTTTACATCCGCCGCTGGCATTTGATGTGCGACAGGGTTGCGCTCAGAAGTACTTGCAACTGAGTCTTCTCGCTCTCGCGCTTCGGACATGGCACGCGTAGTAACGCCCTCCTTCTCGACTCTGGGCCGCAATGGCATCTTCCAATCCCACTTCTGACACCAATGTTAAGAGCTGGGGGTCGGGATTGGAAGAATACACGAGTCGATGGGTTGAGGCCTTTATTTGACGGTAGATTAAGCACACCGTACAAACCTCCGAGTGCCTCGGAGCACTCGAGGTCTACTCAATCCACGAAAACACTGTCTCTAGTCTCTCGCATTCACAACTAGTCCATTTTTTCACTTTTATTTTTAGTATCGCATTTTTCACTCTGACTTTTTGTCCACACAACACCATGACAACCATAAAAACCGAACATGTCTTTTTAAATTTCAAACATCTAATTTATTTTTCTATTATTCTGCTAGCGATCGAAAAGTTCTCTCTAAACTGTCATATTTCAACATAAAGCTAGAAGCGCACGATTAATTTCCCAGTATTTGCCTTAGTCCGTGACAGTATACACGTATATAAACATACCTACATAATATTATTATATGGACGGAAAGACTGCTGGAGTATATTAATTGTTTTTTTTTATATTAGGTAGTTACTTATTTACTAAAATAGAAACATAATACATACAAGAATATTTATAAAATACTAACTATGATGATTTTACTGAAAAAAACGGCTAAAACTCACTATGACTTGGTCAGGATCGCCCGACCAGGGGCCTGATTGTGTAACTTTTTACGATGAAATGGTATTCCTTGACCATCAAAGTAAAATATTCCTTAAGTGTATCAGTTTAAAGTCACAAATTCATTACAACCGATTTCAACATGGAGCGTTATGGAGCGTATCGTACATACCTAAACGTATAAGAACAGATACACAAAATTGAGCTCTAATTCAATGTTGTTATGGTTTATTTTACTGTGATGCCATCGGCCATCAAATGAATACCATTTCATCGTCAAAAGTTACACAATCGGGGGGCAGTTTCGGACCCATCAGGGGTCCTTCTTCAGGGGCATAGTGCACGCGCGGACGCCCGAGCTATACTGCTGAAACGCGGCCGGCACGACGCGCCGCGCGCAACGCGCGCTGCGAAGGCGGTGGCTGCGGCGCGCGGGGAGGTGACACCCCACCCGCCTCTGACTCCTGAACATGACCAAGTCATAGTGACCAAGTCATAGTGAGTTTTAGCCGTTTTTTTCAGTAAAATTATTATGTCTACTCACGGAAGTCTTAATTCTAATACTAACTATGATGGTTAATTTATTATTTCACACGTTGGTATTTTAAAACCCTGACCTAAATGATCTGCAAGATACCTCGTTATAAGTTGATAGGTAGGTACAAGTACATTTTAATAGTAGAAGTTTTATATCCAGTCAATGTGTTTCTAAAGTTATTGCCATGTTATCGTCAAATTATCTATTCTCAATAGATTGTAACTTGTAACATTTCCGGAAGATTTAGGCGGAATTATATTTTACTGAAAGTTCCTGGTTATAACCAATATCTACATCCCCTGTGCTTAAAAATTAGAATCTCCTTTCGTAAATAATACATATACAATTGGTATATAAAAGGGTTCGATGTGAGAAATGCTGTTTTAGGCATTGCCTCATTATGAGTGGCCAACTCCGTAGTTTGAAGTTAATCCGTTGTTTTAGAATGTTTTTCAACATTTGAATTTAAAAAGGGTGAATTTTTTTGTTTTTAACCAAACGGTAAAATAAAATTTTTAATTGGGTATTTGACTCCAATTTTTTATCACTTTATTAATAATCAAGGAGAAAAATAATGTCGAACACTGAAAAAACTAATTAAATCGAACAAATAACAAAAATCTAAATATTTCTGATTAGACAGAGATAGCGATATTAAATTGTGACTTCACACCTCACGAATGCCATAGTAGCTTCGTGCGGCTTCATACAAATTTTCGTTTTTAATGGACTTTAAGTAGGAAAATACCCAATTGTAGAGAGCTATTTCTAAGAATAAATCACTTCATAAAATGGGTGTATTTCATCATTCATGAAATGGCCAGCTGTAGTAAAACAAAAACGACCGATTTTTTCCAGTACTTACTTAATTCATTTTATGAATTAATTGGTCAGCCACATCATGAAACGATCAATTCTAAGATCTGGCCACAACATTATATGCCTGCATATTAAACTATTAATAGAATGAATATAGATTATTATGAAGTTTTTTACGATCGTTATTAAAATTCGTATGCGTGAGGTGCGGTCAATAACTTTTGGCCACTAATTTTTTGCACATAAAGCAAGTTTGAAGATTTTATAAATAGCCTGCTTGCTGAAAAAACTCAGCGTAGGTAATTAATAATTACTTCAACAAATAAAAATAAAATACGGCATTATATATCCAGGCATTTAAGTCATTTCATCTCCACTTTAATATTATAGCTGACCGGGCAAACGTTGTTTTGTTATTTCGGGGTATGGACAATAGATAACGTCTCTTAGAACTACCGAATGTAGACAGAATCTTTCTCTTTTTCTAATAAATAACATTCTCTCGCTTTTCTTTGTTACCAAACTCCTCCGAAACGGCTGGACCGATTGTTATGAAATTTTCAGTGTATATTATCTGGGTCTGGGAGCAGGTTGTTATCTATATTTTATGTCCCTAAGTGAGAAAAAAAATTTATATGGCAAAACAACGTTTGCCAGGTCAGCTAGTTAATTTATAAAATTCTCGTGCCAATTTTTGTAACCAAACTCCTCCGAAACGGATCGACCGACTGATAAGCTGGGTATGTTTGGTAGGACTGAGAGTAGGTGGTAAGCTATTTTTTTTATATTCCTAATGGCAAATCTCATAGGCAAGTCAGCTAGTCTCATATATAAAATTCTCGTGCCAAATTTTGTTAGCAAACTCCTCCGAAACGTCTCGATCGATTATGTTATGAAATTTTGTGTGCATGTTCGGTAGGTTTCAAAGTAAGTCGAAGGCTTTTTATATTCGCTTCAAGATTATTGACGACGATCTGTGCCCATGTTATAATTCTAGCATACAAACCATAGACCATCTATTGAAAGAGTGCCCAAAATTTACGAACGGACGCTACAAGCACGAATCCCATTGTGAATTTCTACGGCGCTCACGGACTCTAATGGAGTTCACAATTCCTTATTTTTAAAAATCTAAAAGAGTATAACAAATAAGATAAATAGTTAATACTGTGAAAATACTAATACTGTGTTAATACTGTAATATTGTGAAATTGTAAAGTCTTTTCTAGTCTTTCGCCGTATTACTGACGTATCAAATAGCGAAAGTAATACGGCGATTCAAAGATTCCTAATGTTATGTTAATTTAATTCTTGCGAAACAATTAAAAAAAATCCCTAATGGCAAAATAACCTTTGCCAGCTCTAGCTGAGCTGTATTTTATAAAAATCATTAAGTATAAAGTCTTGTTGTGATTATGCCTAAGCAAAAAAACATAAAGCTCAAAACTTCCCATACCCAGTAATATTTCTGAGTTCTGGGATTGAGCTCTTATACCTTTTTCAATAAAAGAGAAAGAATAGGAGAAAATAATTGAACAAAAAACAAAACATTGTTGAATGCTTTTTCGTAAGAGCTTCAGTGTGCTGTGTCAGATAACAAAGCATGCATAAAAAATGCAATTTAGCATTAATAGATCGTATAATTCAAATTTAATTTCTATGATTTGTTTTTGATTATGATTATTTTTATCGGTAAGCCTACACATATTTCCTACAGCACTAGTATAGTATTATATTATCTGTGCTACAGCTATTTTGTTCCTATTGTATTCATTATTTATTTACAATACTTACCTATTAAGTATGTTATCTGTTTTTGATAAAATTATGATTTGTGAACTTTGTTCTATTACTCATGATCATGTACCTACTAATGTTCATTTTATATCATACTTAATATTAAAACAATGGCACTACCAATAAGATGTCTCCAGACCACGGTGCAGCGGTCAAGCGTGGGAGATGTAGACAGAAGGGAGGGATAAGGTTGGTACTGCACTAGTAACTGCTTGAAAACAGATGCATTCTCCACTCACATAATTCGAAGGCTCCTACAATTACATGACCGGTGCATGAGAGATCCAGCAATCAGGGGCCGAACCACCGCCTCTTATAGCAGTACTAGCTTTTGCGCGCGGCTTTGCCCGCGGTAATTTCGATTTTTCACAAACCCAGAGATTCAAATTTT
This sequence comes from Coenonympha arcania, assembly GCA_036785405.1. Taxonomy (NCBI): domain Eukaryota; kingdom Metazoa; phylum Arthropoda; class Insecta; order Lepidoptera; family Nymphalidae; genus Coenonympha; species Coenonympha arcania. The sequence continues at coordinate 2,901,891 of CM072063.1, read as the reverse complement.
TCAAAAACCTAAATTTCCTTATCAACCTTAGCCTTTATACTTACTTTCTAGAAAGTAGCTTATGTGGTAGTTATGGGATATCGTTTATCTCCATTCCAAATTTCAGCCAATCATTCCGGGACAAAAAGTAGCCTTTGTATTAATCCAAGTAACAATCTTTCACCACTTAAATTTCCAGCTAAATCGGTTCAGTAGTTATGGCGTGGAGGAGTAGTACTTCCCTCGCGTGAACTTCGTTTTTACACAAATTTTGCGGTAAACATAGATTTTCCAGAATAAAAGATAAGCTGTACCTATAATAATCCAGGATATCGTCTATCTTCTCTCCATATTACTAAATCATTTCTGTAGTTACAGCATAAAGGTATTTCTACCGCGAAAATTACGGTTTTTCACATATTTCTCGGAATCTATGGATGTATCCGGTATAAAAGTAGCCTATGTATTAATGCACGATGTAATCTATCTCCATTCCAAATGAAATTTGGAATGGAGATAGATTACATCGTGGAGATAGATTACCAAGTCGGTTCTGTAATCGCAGCGTAAAGGATTTTTCTCTTGCGTGGAAATCGATTTTTCGAAAATCCCGTTAAACCATGGATTTTTCCGGGATGAAAAGTAACCTTAGTTCTAAATCATTACATAATTTACCGTTGATCCAAATTTTTGTCAAATCGCTTCAGTAGTTACGGCGTAAAAGAGTTTTTCTCCCGCGTGAATTTTGCTATCGCGGCTGCCCCAAAGCTCCCCGAGAACCGAAGCGAAGGGTCAAGCCGGCCGGCCGCAAGCCAGCGGCAGCCCCTAAAACCCCCGCCCCTGTGTCCGCCCAGAAATCTCGCGGAAACCATTGATTTTTTCGGGATAAAAAGTAGCCTATTCATTAATCCAGAATATAATCTATATCCTTTCCAAATTTCAGTCAAGTCGGTTCAGTAATTACGGCGTGAACGATTTTAGTCTGGCGTGGAATTCGATTTTTCAAATATCCCGCAAAAACCGCGTAATTTTCCGAGATAAAAAGTAACCAAAGTGCTAGATCATTATATAGTGAACCTCTAATTCAATTTTTAGCCTAATCGTTTCAGTAGTTGCGGCAGTTCTCCCGCAGGAATTTTGGTTTTTCACACATCCCGCGGAAATCATGCATTTTTTCGGGATAAAAAGTAGCCTATGTATTAAACCGGGATATAATCTACCTCTATCCCAAATTTCAGACAAATCGATTCAGAAATTGCGACGTGAAGGAGTATTTCCCCCGCGCGTATTTCTATTTTTTACAAATTTCGCGGGAACCATAGATTTTTGTGGGATAAAAAGTAGTCTATTTATTAATCCAGAATATAATTTAACTCTTGTTCAAATTTCAGCCAGTTCCGATCTGTAACTGCGGCGTGAAGGAGCATTTCTTCGTAATATCTTTGGACCCCCGGTTTACCCCCCTAGGAGGTAGTCTCGTTAGTAGGGGTGGAATCAAAAAATTGAAGAACTTTGTTATTTTTATCCAAAATCCTACTTACCGATTTTAATGAACATAACTTGAAAATTGACGGATTCCCATATACGTAAAATAAAATTCCTTATTTAACACCCTTAGCGGTAGAATTTCATAAAATCCTTTCTTAGTACACATCTAGGGTATTAAGAGAATATTCCCTGAAAATTTCATGTTTCTACGTTCAACCGTTTGGGCAGTAGCTTGTCCAAAAGCCAGCCAGCCGGGACCAAGCGTTTTCTAGTTTCAACCCCCTTTTTAGAGAGTTAGGGGTGAAATTTCCAAAATCCCTCGGTCATACATTCTCTTATTTTTATTCAGAAGTCTATATACCAATTCTCATGAATCTAACTTGAAAAATGAAGGACTTTCATACAAACCTAAATCCCTTATTTAACCCCCTTAGGGGTAGAATTTTAAAAAATCCTTTCTTAGCGAGCGGTTTGGGTTCACAAAGAATCTTCCCTGAAATTTTCAAGTCACTACGTTCAGCCGTTTGGGCTGTAGCTTGTCTGTCAGTCAGTCACTCAGGACAAAGCTTTTTAGAGTTATAGATTATTGTAATATTGTTTTAAAATTCCCTTATTGACATTGTATGAAAATGTCAAAACAATATTACACTAATACTTTACTGCTGTAAGAGATGGTGGTGCGGCCCCTGATCGTGTAATTTTTTTCTATCAATCATTAAGGAACTGTATCAATGCCAATGTCAAAACTAGCATTTTGACCTCAAATCAATGCATCATTATTCTGAGGTTATGACTAAGTAATCAAAACACTTAAAAATCACGTTTTGACATTGATGCAGTTATTTAATGATTGATTGATTACGCGAGTGGGGGGCAGGTGCGGGACCGACGGCTTATCGTGCTTTCCGAGGTACTTAGGGGCTGAATTTTGAATGAAACTCCCCACCAAAGTTTTTTTTAATACTATGTATCACTTAATACCATTTCATGGCCCGGACCCAAGTATCAAACTGAGGCCACAGTGATCTGCTTAGAACATAACAGCTGACCACCTAACTAAACTAATAAGACACATTCGAACTAGCAATTGCATACTTCTGCCTAGGTGAATGGATGAACATGTATGGACGACCTGGTTTTCATAGCATTCGTTGAGTTGCAGACATTATTAAGCACTAAGATCTAGAAATGCAACTACGAATATAACAGTTGCGAAACTCATGAATCCTTGACTCAGTGCTGCTCCAATTTATCTATACATTTCTACATCCGTAACTCATAATGTAGTTAGGTAGGTATATTTACATCGGACAAACATTCTATCGAGAAAAGCTTTTCCAATCGTGTTTCTGCTTTTTAACGTTTTGAGATTAAAGACCCAAAATACATGACGTTCTTTTTGTCTCAATAGTTTTCATATGGGAGGCCGGTCAAAATCGCATAAATAGGCCTTCTATGCCGTTAATTGAGCTTGTACCTAAATCCGACAAAATATTATATCAATACAATACATGTTATTCGCAACTGCAGCTGTAAGTTACGGTACACATAATATGACATAACAGTGCATCATAAGCAAACACGCATACCTACTTGCAGAATTGGGAACGATATTGCAGTCTCCAAACGAGTTTATTCGATATTGAGTAACCGATGTATTTATGTAGATACCTACATACCTAAATCCCCCGTTGAAATCGAATGACTTTACTACTTACTGTATTACTGAGGTCACTAAAAATGGCTTAAATAACCCTTTTATGCCGTTAAGTATAATATTAATAATTAATTAGTAGCACAGCGAGTGCAGACCAATTGCATTAGTAAATTATTGCCATTTGACTACTTATAGGTTGATTTTTTTGTAGGTAGGTACAGAGACTAATTGCAGGGTCAAATTTAACCTTACCCTTTCAAAGCCGGAGGAGTTGAAGTAGATAACTATACATAGTTGTACTTCAATGACTCTATTGCGCAGACTTGGCAAAATAATTGATGAGAACCAACCGATAGAGCAAGCTGGTTTCATACGCAATTTCTCCACCATAGATCGAGAAATATAATGAATATGACAAACCCCTATATCTCTGCTTCATCGATTACAGCAAAGCTTTTGACTCAATATCGCATTGCTCTATATGGCAAGCTCTATCATCTCAAGGCGTAAATAAACAATACGTTGACCTAATTAAAGAAATATATAAAAACAGTACAGCGAGGATAATAATGGAGAAACCTGGACCTAGCTTTAGAATAGAAAGAGGCACAAAACAGAGAGACCCGCTCTCTCCCAAGATTTTTATCGCTGTAATTGAACAAATCTTTAGGAAACTAGATTGGGAACAAAAAGGTTTACGCCTTCACGGCAAGTACCTTTCCCACCTGAGATTTGCCGATGACATTGTGCTGCTTTCAGAAGAGCCAGAGGAAATGCAATTTATGATAGAGTCACTGTGTGAGGAAAGCAAAAAGATAGGCTTGGAAGTAAATCAAGATAAAACAAAAATCATGACGAATAGACGCAAAGTACCTGTTTACGCGAGAGTAGCTGGCGCGAGCGCCGAGCCTATTGTGTTGTATTGAATCGTGTTCTCTCTCTCTAACCCGCGGAAGCCCTCATCCGCGCGTCTCGCTCACGCTTTGGTTACGGCGAGTTTTTTGTATCGAATCGTGCGCTCCCGCTCCAACTCGCGGAAACGCCAATCTTCCTATCCCGCTCGCGCATCGGTCGCCGAGATTTTTTATGCCTGCAATGACGCGGCGACTTCGGTGCGCTCCAGTATTAAGCACGATACGAGTCAGCTAGCAACAGCCTTGCGTGCGGCTGGGTTTTTGCGGCGCCCCTTTTGCCCCGGCGGTTTGTACCCCAAGAAACGTACTTCTTGGATCGCGTCAATTCTTGTAGACAGTTTTATGTGGGGGCGCGACCTTTTGTGCGTATTCGTGAACTCATCTTGTGGAGCGAGTCTGCTGTCGACCGACAAACTTAACGGTCCCCCGCGCGTGGCTGAAGTAATTTGATCACTTGTCGTCTTTGAAACGCGTAGTCGCGAGACGTAAATTACTACGTTTGAGTAGCCACGTTTATATTTGCGCGGGTGTTTAGTTATCGAATAACTGCGCAACGGGACGCCCGTTTTTGAGGCGCCTGAGTCGTTTTCGTGCCGCGGTTTGTTTTCCCCGGACCTGATTGTTTGGGGACCGCCTCGACTTGCGCTGTGATATCGCTTGAGTGTTTGTTGGAGTTTGAAGCCAGCCTGAACGCTTGACATATCTTGACCGTCGCGTTCATTGTTGCGTGTTGTGATCCACTGTGCTGCTGCATTGAGCACTCCACTCATAGGAGGCGAACGACCGATTGGAGCTGTGTTCGTGTTTGACGTGTCTGGGAGCTGATTCGTGCAGAGGCCCTACGGTTGCAAGCCCCACACACACACCTACACACACATTTACACTTTCACGCCACATACTGTCCCACATCCACTACAGGGGGCGTCGCATCGAGTATCGTCGCATGCATCAACCAGGTTAGTGGCCTTCTATTTTTCTTGTCTATGTGATTCTATTGTCGAAGGCTGTCGCTGCCCGAGTTGACGATTGCCGTAGTAGTCTAGTAAAAGTCGCTGATTACTATTTCCACTGATCGACTAGTGAGACTCGATTGCTATCCGACTCGGATTGGATGCCGTCATCTGACCCGAGACTGATCGTACACTAGTGATCCCGCGTAGTCTCACTAGTCGGTCCCCCCTCGACCTGTCCGGGCTCGTTCCTCTATGGGCCCGGGAACTGAGCCCTCGTCTGGACAGGCAAGGGGCCGTAACATTTGGTAGCAGAGCGTGGTTTCGCGCCTTTTGGTTAAGCGGCTTTTACACGTTCGGCGCGTCGATATCGATATTTGTTGCGCGTATTTAATTCGTCGCGTATCTCTGTCGGTCACACGTTTGTAGGCGCGGTACGCCACGTGTCGGACCGATACGCCGCGTTAACGGCCACAGATTATTGTACCGCTACACCACGCGTTTTTGTAGCAACGCCGCGTTTATTTACCGCGTGCCGCGCGTTTGTTAACCGCGACCTTGATTAGCGTTCTGCACGTGTTGGTGTTTGCATCTGTGCTTGTTCTACTTCCTTGTTGTTTTATTTTTTGGTTTCCTACTTCCTTGTAATTATCCTCGCGCAGTCTCGCCATGCCTTCGCATAAGCCTCCGGTGCGCCGTATGCAGGATGAGCTGCGGTGGGCAGCTAGCGCGCATGCGCTTATTACTCGTCCAGACAGGACGGCTAGCTTGCTCCACCGCCTTGAGCAGCTCCCTGCCAGACGAGCCCATTTTGAAGAGGCCTATTCGGAATTCCTTGCTACAGTGGAGGACGACGAGGCGCGAGAATCGGCCCAGAAGGACTACGAACAGTTCTTCGAGTTCACAGACGATGTGCTCGAGGCTGGGGCCAAAATGAATCGTGAGGCTCGAAAGAGCATTCTGTGCGAGTCGCCTCGCCCGCAGCAGCAGCCCGCCCTATTGGGTCGGCTGCCTACTTTGGACCTTCCACACTTTGGTGGGCGGCTTCAAGACTGGATGGGGTTCATCTCCATCTTCGACAGTCTAGTCCATACCCGCCGCGACCTATCCCCAGGCCAAAAAATGGCCTATTTGCGGACCTCCCTTCAAGGGGAGGCACTGGGGGTAGTCTGCCATTTGAAGTTGTCTGACGCCAGCTACTCCACGGCCAGAGAACTCCTCGAGAGGCGCTACGCCAATGTGCGCCGCCTTGCTGACGCGCACATGATGGAGTTAATATCCCTCCCGGTTTTGAAAGACCTAGCACGTCTCCGGGAGGTGATCATTGACCCAGTCGTGGTTGCTTGCAACGCCCTTCGACAACTTGACTTACCGGTGGATCAGTGGTCCTTCTGGCTTCTTCACCTGGTTCTGTCCCGCCTGCCTCTCGATCTGCGGATCCGATTTGAGGAGAGGTACGGCGGGGACGGGGCTAACTATATACCCCCGTTCAGTGACCTCTTAAAGTTCCTTGAGGAACAGAGCCGCCAGGTGGAGAATGCCGTGGCCTCGGGAACACCGGCAAAGGAGCCGGCTCGACCGACGCCACCTTCTAAACCCACGACTTCCACCAGGGGTTCCAAGCAGCCAGAATTAGCGCAGGAGACTGGACGCCGCCCAATTCTAAACTTTAGTGGTCTTGCTGCGACCGAGGTGACCCCCTGTCACTATTGCCGTGCTTCTACGCACACGACGACCGACTGCCCTAAATTCATGGAGAGACCGCCCAAGTCACGTAGGGCCATCGCAAGGGAGCGCCGTTGGTGCTACTCTTGCTTAGGTGGGCACTTGCAACGCAACTGCCAGCACCAACGGCCTTGCCCACATTGTCAGGGCAACCACCTTCCTATTCTTTGCCTCGACCGCAATGGCGTCGGTAGGCAGGAGGTGGTTGAGCAGACACCCGGCAGGAGTGGAGTCTCCTCTCCGGTCACAGGCCCAGCCGATAGACGGCGTGGTGACACTTTCAGTTCGGCCCCTGGTTTTGATAGGGCTTCACCCCCCCCTCGGGCGGGGGTGCAGCCCTCCAGGGGCGGGGGCGTTCCGCCCTCTGTCAACCCTGAGGGAGGTTTTGCCGTCGCTCAGCCTGATCCAAGGAGGTCCTCCCCTCCTCTGGCTGAATACCCCAGGCTGGAGCGACACCTCCCTCGATGGTCTGGACACCCCCCTCCGCACTACGTCGTCCCGCGGCTGTCGTACCAGGCCAGACCCCCTCAGACCGGGAGGGACGCTTGGGTGTGCCCTGGGGGCACCACACCTCTTGATGTGATAGAAGTTCCCCAAGAAGGCCCTTACGAGCGCCCAAGGCTAGAGGAGTTGCCCGAAAGGGGCAACTCCCGTTGACTTACTGCTGCCTTGGCTCCCACCACCGCCACCTCACCTGACAATTTGAACGACCATAAGCCGGTCTGCCAGACTGTACTTTTACCAACGGCTTTGGTCAGGGTGTTTAACCCGAAGGGTGAGTGGCTAATGGTACGCGCGCTGCTAGATCTCGGATCACAGCGCTGGATTGCGTCGTCGTGGTGGGTGAGCGCTTCAGGGCAAGTCTCATTGCACCTTGTCCTAGCTAAGTGCAAGGTTGCATCTATCAGGTCTCGTCTAACAATCTCTAAGTTGAACTTGTGGAGCCAACTATTGACCCGGTTACTAAACCACGTCCACGCTTCTTGGAAGTCTCTGGTAAACATGGTGGACGTTTTTGCGTGGTCGGACAGTGAGATTGTCCTGTGTTGGCTCCGGACTTCGGTCCATAATCTTGGCATTTTTAAATACTCATGCGGGTTGCAATACCCTCTCAGCCATTTGCAGCGTGAGTTTGGATTTGGCAGGCCGACGAACCATTCGAAGCGTGATCTTCAACTGTATTGCTTGCTATCGTTTGGAGGCATCCATTGCATAGCTTGTGCTGAGTGACCTGCCTGCGGACCGCGTAAAGGCTGCTCGACCTTTCGCTGGTGTTGGAACCAATTTGCCGGTCCTTTCTTAGTGAAGAGCTCTAACCTTAAGAATGCTCGGTCTTTTGAGGCCTACTTGTGCGTCCTTGGTTGCCTTGCAACCAAGGCAGTCCACTTGGGACTTGTCAGTGCCCTCAGCACGGAGGCGTTCGTGGCCACTCTGGGCCGCCTCGTGAGCCGTCGCGGCCTACCCGATTTGGTTCGGACAGACTGCTGGACTAATTATAAGGGAACCAATCGTTATTTGAAGGAGGTCGTCGACTTACTTGTTGAGAGCAAGCACTGTGTAGGCACCGCCATGTCTAGAATGGGAGATCTTGTTATGCTTAAAGAATCTAATCTACTCCCACTATTTTGCGTCGTGGACGCATTGTTAAACTGTTATTTGGATCGGATGGCGTTCCGCGGGTGGCCGAGGTATTTGTAGGGGACTCAGTATTGCAACGTGCCGTGGTCACGTTGTCCCAACGGCCTATTGATTAGCGAATCTACATTCTTAGATTCGGAGCGGGGGATTGTTTACGCGAGAGTAGCTGGCGCGAGCGCCGAGCCTATTGTGTTGTATTGAATCGTGTTCTCTCTCTCTAACCCGCGGAAGCCCTCATCCGCGCGTCTCGCTCACGCTTTGGTTACGGCGAGTTTTTTGTATCGAATCGTGCGCTCCCGCTCCAACTCGCGGAAACGCCAATCTTCCTATCCCGCTCGCGCATCGGTCGCCGAGATTTTTTATGCCTGCAATGACGCGGCGACTTCGGTGCGCTCCAGTATTAAGCACGATACGAGTCAGCTAGCAACAGCCTTGCGTGCGGCTGGGTTTTTGCGGCGCCCCTTTTGCCCCGGCGGTTTGTACCCCAAGAAACGTACTTCTTGGACCGCGTCAATTCTTGTAGACAGTTTTATGTGGGGGCGCGACCTTTTGTGCGTATTCGTGAACTCATCTTGTGGAGCGAGTCTGCTGTCGACCGACAAACTTAACGGTCCCCCGCGCGTGGCTGAAGTAATTTGATCACTTGTCGTCTTTGAAACGCGTAGTCGCGAGACGTAAATTACTACGTTTGAGTAGCCACGTTTATATTTGCGCGGGTGTTTAGTTATCGAATAACTGCGCAACGGGACGCCCGTTTTTGAGGCGCCTGAGTCGTTTTCGTGCCGCGGTTTGTTTTCCCCGGACCTGATTGTTTGGGGACCGCCTCGACTTGCGCTGTGATATCGCTTGAGTGTTTGTTGGAGTTTGAAGCCAGCCTGAACGCTTGACATATCTTGACCGTCGCGTTCATTGTTGCGTGTTGTGATCCACTGTGCTGCTGCATTGAGCACTCCACTCATAGGAGGCGAACGACCGATTGGAGCTGTGTTCGTGTTTGACGTGTCTGGGAGCTGATTGGTGCAGAGGCCCTACGGTTGCAAGCCCCACACACACACCTACACACACATTTACACTTTCACGCCACATACTGTCCCACATCCACTACAGGGGGCGTCGCATCGAGTATCGTCGCATGCATCAACCAGGTTAGTGGCCTTCTATTTTTCTTGTCTATGTGATTCTATTGTCGAAGGCTGTCGCTGCCCGAGTTGACGATTGCCGTAGTAGTCTAGTAAAAGTCGCTGATTACTATTTCCACTGATCGACTAGTGAGACTCGATTGCTATCCGACTCGGATTGGATGCCGTCATCTGACCCGAGACTGATCGTACACTAGTGATCCCGCGTAGTCTCACTAGTCGGTCCCCCCTCGACCTGTCCGGGCTCGTTCCTCTATGGGCCCGGGAACTGAGCCCTCGTCTGGACAGGCAAGGGGCCGTAACAGTACCATTAACACTTTCATCAGCAAACCTGGAATACGTCGAAGAATATGTGTATTTGGGACATTTGATAAAATTTAAAGCTTGCACTGACAGCGAAATAGAACGACATATTAAAAATACGTTGAACAAATACTGGGCTATGAAAGAAATATTTAAGAGTAAGCTACCGGTAAAGTTAAAAGCCAAAGCCATGGAGGTATGCCTGCTTCCATGCCTTACCTACGCATGTCAGACATGGCCACTTAATAAATCAAATATTAATAAAATCAAGACTTGTTAGAGGGCAATCGAAAGAAGCTTCCTAGGACTCAAACTCAAAGACAAAATAAGAAACACCAAAATAAGAGAAAGAACAGGAGCAAAAGAAGTAACAGTAAAAATCCGTCGCTTAAAATGGAGATGGGCCGGACATGTTCAACAGTTATCAGACGAAAGGTGGTCTAAAATTACCACAAACTGGTACCCCATCGACAAAAAAAGAAGACCCGGCCGGCCACAAATGCGCTGGAGTGATGACACCACGAAGATGGCAGGCAAAGGATGGAACAAAGTCGCTCAGTTTATGTAAACCAAATGCAGAAGGAAACTATAGCTATTTTTTTTTACAGCGAGTGCAGACCAACATTGGTAAATTATTGCCATTTGACTACTTATAGGTTAATTCTTCTTGTAGGTACGGTGACTAATTGCAGGGTCAAATTTAACCTTACCCTTTCCTGCGTCTGGATCTCAAAAAGTATACCTACTTACATAGCCGGAGGAGTTAAAGTAGATAACTATACGTATTTGTACTTCAGTTGACAAGTAGTTCTGGTTGGTTTTTTTTAAGGGAGCTTAACCGAATGTAGCAGAACTAATCCTCTAAGCTCGCTTCAATTAGCGCCCCCCTAATAATTGTTTATGCCATCAATAAAATATATACGTGTACATCGTGGATCTCAAACATGATCAATTTTCATGATATTTCTGACCCCGTCCTGGCTAAATGTCACAATTGACCGCTTCATTAAACGGTTTTATTTCATAAAATGGCCACTAATATGGCCACACACACACACACATGTGTGTGTGAGTGGAATCTCTTCAGTTTTTCTCGAAAATTTAAATAAAGTAAGTTTATATAAAGTAAGATCGGGTAAAGACGGAACACAACCACTTCGTAAAATGGTCGGCCACATCATGAAATAATTATCAATTCTAAGATCTGGCCCCGAGAATATTTAACACATTATTATGTATTTGAGTGTACATAATATATATTAAGTAAAAAAAAAATCTCTTATTAATTTAGTCATACATATGTAGATATGTATAATATGCTCCAATACTCTGCTTTTTCAACCAGCTTCAAAGATAGAAGGAGGCTCTCTTCATTTTGTTTTTGTATTGTATTAGTACTTACCTATCTATGGTAAATTTTGCATTATTTACAAAATCAATAAAATTGTATGAAATAAAACTATTTACTGATTTGAATATTATAATGCTGGAAGCTTATTTAATAAAATTTCTGCTATTGAACTCTATTTATTAAATCTGATAAATAAGTTACTCTGATTTATAAATGACTCTTCTCATATTTATTGGTCGTAGTGCCTAAAATTTTATTTCCGGCCATACTCAAGAGATTTCAATAAGTAGGTACCTACTTAATATGATGACAGAACGGAAATTGAAACTTAAGTCGTATAAGGAAATTCCATATATAGAATTCTAGGGATTTATGCATCTTGCCGAATCTAAGTACCTACCTAGATCATTGAGGTACAGAGTACAGACCTCTTTTTAATATATTATTGGGTACAGATTATTATTTCGCTCAACGGCTAAGTTTACATACAAAGTGTAACAGCGCGAGCGTCTTGGGCACTATGCCCATAAATGATCAGTTCGATGGTGTATATATTTTGTAAATATTAAAATTTAATATTATTTAATCATCTTTGTTTAGGATAGATTTATTTATTGGGTACCTGATATAAACGTGGTTAATGACTGCTAATAAATATTTAATACTTACCTACTTAGTCTATCTAAATAAGCAAAATACATGTACCTATCCGCTCTCAATGCATAGAAGTTAATATTATACTATGTAACAAACTACATATAACATTAGTCATTATCTGCACTAATAAAACAATAACATGTTTCTAAACAGATGATTACTAATAAATCGTTCAACGTATATTATAACATTATTTACCATTTATTTTGCATTGTAGATCAGTAAACACGGTTAAACTTCGGCTATGATTTTGGCTGTCACCACATCCTAGCTCTATGTCCATTTTAAACGATTTCTCTGTTATAACTTATGCTTAAATTAATTTGATTTCGCGGTCATTTGTGTTCACGCGGCGGCAAAGCGTCTCGCATGCGCTTTGGCACGAAGTGAAACTGGTCAAAACGCGAGTTTCTCTCGACTCGGTAGTCGACGGAACCGGCAGTGTGTAGATTGTAGAGACTGGAGTTATGGAGAGGGGCTCATGACACTTATCTCAGCACCAACGTAGGTACGTACATATTTTATTATGTATTTGAATCAAATCATACAATAAGACAAAGTATGTACGAAAGGAGAAAGTTATGCAATGTGTAACGAAAAGTTGAAATAATATTCTTAAGTGAACTTGATAACGAATCACCTGCAAAAATATTAAACATGCTTATTTATTTTTTTAACACATTTGCTCAAATAGTGGACTTTTCCATGTATGTTAAGCGTGCGCAAAGTACTTCTTTTCCACACTAGTACGTTTTGTTTTCCTTCTGCATGGAGGTTTTAATCAAAAAGGTTGTAAGTAGTACATACAGAATGTTTGCATTAAATGACTATTTTATAGCGTAAACACTAATAATACTAGAATTAAAGGACTTAACTTTTTAAATTGTTAAATCTGAAATAAAAATATAATTTTTCAACAAAGTTTCATTGTTATTTGTTTCAGAGTTACTTTTTTGTAAAATAAAAGGACTTTCATAACTGCCGGATACTGACCCCAGGTCACAGAGTGCATCAGTTGACCATAGACAATTCTTGTCCTCTTTTTTGTTTATTTTTTTTGTGCGTGAGTGCTCTGAGTTCATGGTAAATTACATACTACTATTAAAATATTTTTATTTTTGGCCCCAACTTTATGTATTTTCGCAAATGTGTTAAAAAATATCGTTCAATGCACGTGCGGAATTGTCATTTCCACTCGTCTCTATTTTTGACACGCGCCTACGGCTTGTGTCAACAAACCGAGACTCGGTAAAGAAATGACATACTTTCCGCACTTATATTGAAATGTACTATTTACAGGGTGATTCGTTATCATTATTTGTAATTTAATTTATTAATTACGATTTATTTAAAATGAGTAGGTACTGTAAATGGCAAAGACGCTATACGCCGTTTAGGTTCATGACGTCACTTTGCGGGGTAAACAAAGACACAGCTTTGTTCTTAGGGAGCTGTACCAAAGGGTCTTAAGTTAGCTTAGTGAGCTGTGAGGTTGATAGTGAGATATTCACTCTTCAGTGAGTTGTGAGAGCGTTAGTGAGCTCTGAAGTTGTTAGTAAGCAGTGAGGTCGTTAGTGCCAACTGCCTAGTTGTAGTGTAATATGTACCTACTTTGTTTTCAAGACGTTATGACGTCACAGTCGGAGTTCGTCATTTATTATGATATTTATTATGATTGAGTTCGCTTTGTGAGTTTCACTCAATACCTACCTATTCTCTGGCTGTAATTTATTTCTCGTTTTTATCAAATTCTTATTTATCATTAATTAATTATTATCATTTATCTTCTAAATGCTTGTGTAGCAAAATAATGATCACTTATTTACCTAGTATTTGCAAAGTGAATCTTAAATGAAGTAATTAATGTTGTAATTAATTAGATAATTATTACAGACGGATTTATGCTCATTAATATGTTATAATTATGTAAGTAAGTATACTAATTAACACTTTGTACTGTATTAAGTTTCGTCCAAGTTTTTTTAGGGTTCCGTAGCCGAATGGCAAAAAACGGAACCCTTATAAATTCGTCATGTCTGTCTGTCCGTCTGTCCGTCTGTCCGTCTGTCCGTCTGTCCGTCTGTCCGTCTGTCCGTCTGTCCGTCTGTCCGTCCGTATGTCACAGCCACTTTTTTCCGAAACTATAAGAGCTATACTGTTGAAACTTGGTAAGTAGATGTATTATGTGAACCGCATTATGGTTTTCATACAAAATTTTAAAAAAAGTAATAAATTTTGGGGGTGCCCCATACTTAGAACTGAAACTCAAAATTTTTTTTTTCATTAAACCCATATGTGTGGGGTATCTATGGATAGGTCTTCAAAAATGATACTAAGGTTTCTTATATCATTTTTTTCTAAAATGAATAGCTTGCGCGAGAGACACTTCCAAAGTGGTAAAATGTGTGTCCCCCCCCCTGTAACTTCTAAAATAAGAGTATGATAAAACTAAAAAAAATATATGATGTAGATTACCATGCAAACTTCCACCGATAATTGGTTTGAACGAGATCTAATAAGTAGTTTTTTTGATATTTACATTAAACCTCTAAAAACAAAGTTAGTTTTGCGGTTCGATAAGAAAAGTGGTTTTTATGGTTTTATTCCTCCGGTTGTAGTACGGAACCCTCAGTGCGCGAGTCCGACTCGCACTTGACAGGTTTTTAAACTCATAGCTATCATGGGTCGGGCATAATTTCTCCTTTCTCTTTTTCTTCTTTATCTGCTTCTACAGTTGTATCCACTGTCTGAGCCTATAGCGTATGGGTGGATATTAACGGCGTACCTTTGAATGCAGTTTTACGTAAAAACTATAAAGACAATTACTTTCAAATTTGAACGTCGTGTATTTTGGATCTTTAACCTGGAATCGCTAAGAAGCAGAAACACGATTGGATAAAATTTTCTCGACAGAAAGTTCTCCCAAAAGTTGCTCCAAAATCTCAGTTTTCCTCTTTTTTATCGGAAACTGCAATGGATGTTTTAATGTGTCGGTAATAACGATATCCAAAAACGCTAAGAAACCGATTTTTGATAACTGGCTTAGTTTTTGAGTAGGTAATTAGGTAAAAGGTGGTTTTTCTGTTGTATTCTTCCGCGACGCTGCATGTCGCACCTACCAACGTATCCGTGAGAGTGAGAAAGACACAAATAAATTCAATAAATCCCCTTAAGGCTGCCAATCCACCGGAGCAGAGTGTGGCAGCGGAGCGGAGAAACGGAGAAATATTGCACAAAATCTCCGCTACGATTTTGTGTTATCTGTCTCGCTCTGCTCCGGCGGATTGGCAGCCTTAGTAGGCAAAGACTTCTCTTTTCTTATTTCACCAAAACGGAAAGGTCTATAACTTTACTTTGGGATTACCTAGAGCTGATTTTCAGCGATTTTACGGTAATTAATTATTACAAAAATAACGAGTTGGTGTTTCCAGGCAGGTAATCGTTTGATATTCTAAAAACACTTAAATATACTTACTTAAGTACCTACCTAATAGGTACTAGCGGTTTGCCCCGAGCAAAAACCTTCTAGAAAAAATCTTCTACTATCTCTTCTTTTATTCTACCCCTGACGAAAATACTGACACTGGAAACCCTTGAACTTTTGAGACATAAATAAAAAATAATCAAAATTTTAAAATAATTGAAATATTTGTATATAATAATTGAATAATCTGTATCTGTATGTACTCGCTGATCAGCGTAATGTATAGGTACTGTGCTTGAAAAGTTAAGTTTTATTACTTTCGATAACTATGCTATGATATTTGGCTCATAGACATTTTGCACTCTACATGTTACTACCTACTTGACTGCGATCTCACCTGATGGTAAGTGATGATGCAGCCAAAGATGTTATCATACTAGCTTGGAAGCATCCCCGGGCCATATAGCAATTTTTAATAAGCCACTCTGTATTGTTTACCTATACTTGTTTTGGCAACAATGACTAACGAAATTGTTTTTATTTAAAGTTTATGTTACAAAGATAATATTAATGTATTATCCAATACCTAAACATAAATAATTTATATGCACGTTATAAAGTCAGCCTAGGTATTTTCCTAATATTTATACCTATTTATGCGGATTTTGGCCTTGCATTCTTATTTTTAGGCCTTCATCTTCTATAATTATGCTTTCGAGTGGGATGGTATGATAAAAAGGTGGTGAGATTTTATGACGCGACAAAAATTCACCAAAATCGCTACTAATTACTCCACATAAAAACAAGTCAGATAACATGTTTTAATACAAAGTTCGATAGGGTGTGAAAAAGATTACATGTCTAAGACTGCTTTTCCACCAGAGGTGTGCTACGTTGCTATGGATGTGTTTGACATCAACCAAGCATATTCATTGGTGCACATAGCTTAGCACTGGTAGAAACGGATTCAACTAAGATCATACGTTTTAACAACCGACATCAAAAAAGTTCTCAAATTGACTGTATGTTTTTTGTTTGTTACCTCATAATTTTGACTGGGTGAATCGATTTTGATGATTCTTTTTTTATTAGAAAGCTGCCGCTTCTTGTGTCCCATTCAATTTAGCCCAGTTCGGATGATGGTATCCATCAGAAAACCATATAAGTCTTACATGATTGGAAAGGATACGTATTCGACAATAGTCTGAGTGAGAGTTGAAGTGGTTTTTTGTTCATTAATTAACGTAGTTATATTATTTATAGGTATAATATGGCAGGATGCGTGCTATGTATGCCTGCTGACCGTCTAGAGTGGCGTAGCTATATTGTTTAGGGCAGAGTCTCTACACTATGGAACTAATAGTAGTGTTATTATGTCGCTGCAGACTATGTTATAAATCATAATCGGACTAGGGATGTGCGCTAGTTGCGCGCGCGCAAGACCGTTATCGATAACCGAATCATCAACGTAAACATACTGCATCATTAAGTATGCAGGGTAACTCGAGCTGCGCATCTTTCTCGCGCAGCTACTTTGCGCCGGCGGCGCATCTTCATAGCGCATCCATAGAGTGGGGGGCTGGCCAAGCAACCTCCACGAGTGCCCGAGTGCTACGGTGCCTCTCTGTAGCGCACGGGCCGGTGCTCCCTGGTAACGTCGGTTAATAACCGACGGCTAATAGCTTGACCCGGTGGATAGGTGACGTTTCTTCGCGTGTCCCTCTGGGCCCCAGCAGAGGGCACAGTGTCGAAACGTCTACACCTACCCCGGAGGAGGAAGAAAACCTTATTAAAAAATTCCAGGCGGGGGCGGAAACGCCCACAAGTCCCTTCGGGGCACTACGAGGAAGACAACCTCGTAAAAAAATCACCGAAGTGGACGGGAACGCTCGTCGAGAGGGACAATTACTGTGGCACATCCCTCTCGCAGGAGACGCACCGGTTGCTGGAGGACGAACATCTTTCTTCGGCTTCCGGGTGCGCCGGCCTGCGGGTGATGGACGTAAGGGGCTATGGCGTCCGTTACCCGAACTACATCAACAGACCGAGGAGGTGGAGCCGGCGGCGGTCAGGCTACCGGGCACCGGCAGCAGCGACGGGACCTGCCGCTCAGGTGGCGGGTCGGGGCCTGGCGGGAGCGCGGTGAATACGCAAGTGAATCCCGTACTCCCGCCAACGAGGTCCGTCGTGGCAACTGGCAAGGGACAGGTTTTAGTGGGTGCAAGCCCCACATAACCCCTCCGTTTCCCCTGACGGAGGGGTATGCGTTAGGCATTTCCTGTCGATAAAAAAAAAAGCGCATCCATAGAGTAGGTTGGTAATTAGGGTATCTTCCTCGCACAGCTACACAGCTTAGTATTGGTGGAAATGATTGTAATGTGTTCCAAATGTAACAAAAACTAACAAAAATCGCGTTTGTTGTATGGGAGCCCCCCTTAAATATTATTTAATATTATTTAATCATATCATTAATTTATTTGATTAAATATATTTTTTTAATTTAACTACTTATTTTTATAGTGAATATATATATAACTAAATATTCTGTGAACATTTGAAGCGTCTTTACCTGTCACCGTTTTCAATAACGACAAAACGACATCCATGCATTTTTTAAGATTGCTTTTGCATCGCTTTCAAACGAAATTTAAAAATTGAGTGGTAGGTGGTAAAGTCGCTAACCTATAATAATTCCTTCCTTTATAAAATACACGTAGTAACTTAACCTTTCCTATATATTAATAACTTCGGAGATAAGGGGGGAGCAGTAATTTTTGGACAGTTTGCCCAATAAATCAATGAATATAACGCACAAAAAATAAATAAAAATTTGTCTAGGAATACATCTACACCTCTTCATAAATAACAAGTGGAAAATTAAAAAATTTTAAAACACCCACGACTTTTGCAGACTTGTAATTGAAAAAGTATTAAATAATTTTTTTGAAACTCCCCGACTAAAGGAAAGTAAGAACTAAGAACCTATCAGTATAATTACAAATCCAAGAAAATCCGCCGGAGCTGCTGTGTTTTGCCTATGACGGTGTTGATGGTGCTGTTTACCAGTTGATGACTAATTCAATTTCTTGATACTTCTTATATACCGGCAGTATATCATTACTTACTAATTACATTTATTGATATTGGAAACGAAAATAGCAATGGCAGCTCCGACGGATTTTCTTGGATTTGTAATTATACTGATAGGTTCTTAGTTCTTACTTTCCTTTAGTCGGGGAGTTTCAAAAAAATTATTTAATCCTTTTTCAATTACTAGTCTGCAAAAGTCGTGGGTGTTTTAAAATTTTTTAATTTTCCACTTGTTTTATAGTTTTTCGATTAATATATTAATGTAATTTAAATTATATTATTATTAAAAAATGAAAATTAATCTTCAAACTAGCCATTAGCTCCTCTAGCCGCGTTTGAAGGCATCATGCCTTCCAAGTCATGAAGAGACGTTTAATGTGGCGCCCCCTGCTGTTCAATCACAAGAACAATTATCTGCGAACCATTGCCAATGACTCACTAATATTTTATACAAAACTGTATCCAAATCGGTTCAGTCGTTTTTGTAATAATTGAGAACATTCGTTTGCTCTGTAAATGTTTTTTATGGCGCCCCCTGGTGATCGATGTTCGTAACAACTATCAAAGAACCATCGTCAATGAATACCAAACATTATACAGGAAACTGCATCTAAATCGGTCAAGCCGTTTTTGAAATAAATGGGAACATTCGTTTGCAATATAAATGTATTTTATGGCGCCCCCTGGTGATCGATGTTCGTAACAACTATCTAAGAACCATTGCCGCTGAACACCAAACATAATACAGAAAACTGCATCTGAATCGGTCAAGCCGTTCTTGAAATAAATGGGAACATCGATGTGCACAAACGAACACACAAACAAACAAACAAACAAACAAACAAACAAACAAACAAACAAACAAACAAAAATATTTTTGCATTATTGGTTTTTGTGAACAATTTAACATACAAGCAAACATAAAATCTTTTTAATAGAGTAATGTACAAACGGTCTCTCACCCTAAACGCATATACCCGTACTCCGTTCCGTCGTGGGTAAAAATAATAATTATCAATTTATTTTTATTCCAATGACGTTGGGCCACTTAAGTAATGTATACATAAGTGGCCCAACGTCATTGGACGCTATTTCAAACCACTATTCAAATTTCAAATTTCATGTCGATATTACAGAAATAATCGAGTGTGACTGACGGACGGACGCAGAATGTCATAGGTAAGGATTCCAATTTTACCATTTTCGTGTGGAACTTTAAATTAGATATTTGACACAAAAATGAACTCACCAGTTACGTTCATTCTAACTGCACAGCTGACGTCGGTAAAAACAAGATGAAAATATCCATCACCACTACCAATTTCATCCTTGCCTATTTCTAGATCCATTTATAGAAAGCGCTAAAACACGTGAACTTGTACTCTATTTAGCCTTTGTTTTTTTTTTAATTTCGTTTCACTCTTTTTTAACCGGAGCGGATATAATGGTCATCCCGCTGAGTACGCGTCGCGGAAATGGCTAGTTGTCTTACAATGTCCAAGTGCCTGTAGGTATCTGTACAAACACATAGGTTCATATCTGCACGTATAATATATGTTTACAGTTAGATATCAAATTAATTATTATTGGGAGTCTGCTTGACTTTATTTTTGTGTCAACTTCGTTAATTACTTTTAGATAAAAGAAAATTACATTATCGTTATATCACAAGATAGGCTCCAAAATTAAAATAAGCAGCTTATTGATTAAGGATTCCATTGCAAAATGTAAATTATGCAATTATGCGTAGATAATAATATCATAAAATAATACCTCTGCTGTTCATAGTACATAGGTATAGGTACCTACAGTTGTCCTCAAACCTTACCGCAGGTATAGCTTGTATGCCAACAAACTCGCACGAAACGCTTTTCTTCCACGTGTCTGATACGAACCGCTAAGGTGTGGAACGCCCTTCCAGCTACCGTGTTTCCAGTCAAGTACAATCTGGGTGCATTCAAGAGAAGAGTGAATAGGCATTTTTTAGGCAAGCGCGTTCCACCTTAGACTGTATCATCACTTTGCATCAAGTGTGATCACAGTATAGCGCTGGCCTTGTGTATTTGACTCCATTTTTTTTATTGCTTTATTATAAACCAGGATTAAAATAATGAGTCACTGAAAAAAATGATTAAATCGATCAAATAACAAAAAAGTTATAAGTAAGCATGATTAGAAATTAAATTGTGACGTCACACCTTACTAATGCCATAGTAGCGTCGTGCATACAAAATATTAAGTATATTCGTTTTGCGACAAAGAGATAGAAGACCCTACCACTCCAAAATTAAAATGCCCGTAACTTTGTAAATATTCGTTGGATTTTAATATTTTTTTCAGTGTACATCATTATTTTATTCTAGTTTATAATAAAGTAATATTTTTTATCAAATTCAGAAGTAAGTAGTGTAACTAATACTACACAATCAATAATAAAAAATATGTCCAACCGTCTGTTGGTCCATCATTCAAGGAACATGTTTCTCGTAATAACAAACTGAAAACATTAAAAAGATTTTTATGAAGTTTATACACGCACCATACAATGATAAGTTAAGTATTAATATATGTAGTCAGCGGTCATAGCGACATTGACCTCTTGACTCAAGTTTGATAACCCGACAATGACTACATAACAAAAACTATGTCTTGTGCAGTGCTTTAATTTTATTAAAATTGTCTTTGCAATTGAGTATTTTCCTACTTTTGAAATTTGATAAATACGAGTTTTATTACTTTATTATAAACTAGGATGAAAACAATATTAAAGTACGCTAAAAAAAAGAGTTCATTTTAATTAGTATCTACTTAGTCGCTAATGTGAATTGTCAGCGCTATACCTATGTATGTTTAAATTTGAAATCTAAAGCTTGCGTTAGGACTGAAGGTTGTAACAGAGAAAACTTTTTTGTGTGGTGCTTTTTTACATAACTTACCTTTCTTTTACCAGTCGCCCTATTGTAGCCCTGAAGCGGTATTAGGAACTTCTATCCAAAAATCGTATGAAGATTCTTCAATTATCATAGGTAAAATCGAACGTTATAAGTTTTAGGCATATAGGTTTGCAAGTTTAGTATGGGATAGGGATGCAAGATGGGGAAATAATAATTTAGTCTCTGTCTGTGGATATAATCAGCGAATATTTTTTTATCCCTGGCCCATGCAAGGAGGACTGGAGTTACAACTAAAAGAAAAGATAGGTACGTAAATAAAAATAAAATACAAAAATTTGATCATTGTCGTGTAACAATTTAAAATATAATTTGCTACAATCACCACTTTCATGTAGATATTATTTACACAAAATAGTATAAAGTTATATAATTATAACAATAACACAAAGGAGAAATAGCATTTATTCCTAATTTGCCTAAGATTATTTCCGCGTCTTCCTCAACATACCTATGTCATATATACCTGTTAAAATATTTGTATATTTTGTCTGTATCCTCTATCAATACGACATTCAACGTCATGTGTCATCTTGACTTTTAACTATCTGTGTTAATCTGTCAACTTGTTTTGTTCTCTTCCTACTTGACCTTTGCACGGCTCTTATGGCTTCCTGAATTATATTTTTATTTAACCAAAGATAATCTATGTGACAATGTAACTAAATAATGTTCAAGAAGAATATATTAAATAGTGGTGATAGACAAGAACTGCTGATTGCTTTTATTTTAATTCCAATACGTGAACTTCGTAAAACACGCTGACTCCATTGCGTGCGTCGCAGCATCAACTCTGCTTACAGGTTATCGCCCAGATTTTTATATAAATAATACGAAGCAAATATCAATCAGCTGTTGGAGCACAGAGTTAAAGGTAAAGTGCTTATTTTATTGTCTCACGCACTACATTGTCAAGATGTCTGGACAAAATAACCTCACAATCGCCATTGAAAAATTAAAGGGCGTTTCTAATTTTGCTAGCTGGAAGTTTGCAATCAAACAGATTTTAATGCTTGAAGGATTATGGCAATGCGTTGAGGGCACGGACAATGATCCTTCTCGGAATGGTAAAGCCCTAGCCCGCATATGTCTAACACTGGAACCTAACCTTTACCAATACGTGTGCAACTGCACGACTGCTAAAGAATGCTGGAAAAAGCTCAGTGACTCCTTTGAAGACAAAGGTTTATACCGAAAAGTTTTACTTCTACGTAAACTACACCGCCTTGAGTATACTCATTATGGAAACATGCAGGAGTATATTGATGCCGCTATGTTATTAGTACAGCAGCTGGCAGACATTGGCAAGAAGATAGAAGATTCGGAGCTTGCAGAGATATTACTATCGGGGCTGCCTCAAGAATTTGAGATGTTGGTTTCCGGTCTTGAAACTATTAGTATTTCACAGCAGTTGACAAGCGAAGTTGTTAGGATGCGCTTGCTGCAGGAAGAGCACAGACGGAATCAAGAGGGACAGTCGCTGGCTTATGTAGCTGCAAAATCACAGCTGAGGAAGGATGTCGTATGCAATTACTGTAAACGAAGAGGACATTTGCTCAAGAAGTGCTTTAAACGGCGTCGTGATGAGAAGGATAAGAAAAAAGAAGAGCTTGCTCACACCTTCTACGCTTCAGCATTCAGTGCAACAACGTCCAGTGACTTTATACTCGATTCTGGTGCAAGTATGCACATGTGTCAAGATAGTAGACTTGCAACGGACATCAAGGCAAGCAATTGTGTCATTTCAATTGCCAATGGGCAAGAACTGACTAGTAAGGCCATCGGTAAGATTCCTCTCTGTGGTAATGTTACTCTTGATAATGTATTGGTGGTTCCAAATTTGTCTAGCAATTTAATTTCAGTGAGTAAGTTAACTGATAGAGGTTATAATGTGTTATTTCATAAAGATGGGTGTTCAGTATATGATAAGTGTCGAGTATCAGGCAATCAAGTTCTCTTTGCTGCTAGGAATAATGGGTTATATAAATATCAGTTAAAACAAGGCAGTTACCTTCCCCTAGAGTCCTCCAATCCCTTGCAGATTAGGCAAGTGACAGAGAGTGCTCATGTTGCAGAGTGCGCTCCTAGGAGCATATGGCACAAGCGGCTTGGTCATCTGAACAGTGCAAGTATGGATGTTCTTGGTAAGGGACAACAATGTGTTGGTGTCGTTTTTCAGAATACAGAAAAACCAGCGAGCAGTTGTGTGGCATGTCTTACGGGCAAGATGAACCGGTCATCTTTCCCGCGGGCGGTTGCTCATCGTGCTGCTCGTCCCTTGGAACTCGTCCACTCAGATGTGGCTGGGCCGATTCAAGAGTCAACTTGGGGCGGAGCGAGGTACTTGTTGACCTTCACGGACGACTACTCAAGAAAGACATTTGGCTACTTGATGAAGTCTAAATCCGAAGTAAGTTCCCATTTTATTACCTTTAAAGCTTTAGTAGAGAAACAATTAGGAATGGTTATTAAAACCTTGCGCAGTGATAATGGTACTGAATATTGCAACCAAAGGCTTAGAAATTTTCTTAAGCAGGAAGGCATTATCCACCAGACTACAGTGCCTTATTGCCCTGAGCAGAATGGGGTGGCTGAGCGTGTCAACCGTACTTTATTTGAGAAGGCACGTACTATGTTGCAGGATGCTGGTCTGTCGAAAAGATATTGGGGGGAGGCTATTATGGCCGCGATTTATTTAAAAAATCGTTGTCCTTCAGTCGCTATTTCTAACAGTATACCTGAGCATCTGTGGACTGGATCTTGTGTAGATCTGAGCCATTTGCGTGTATTTGGATGTGTTGCCTATTCTCATGTTCCGGAACAAAAGAGGCGAAAGCTTGATGCTAAGGCAAAGAAATTTATTTTTGTAGGTTATGGTGAAGGTTGCAAGGGATACCGACTATCAGACCCATCATGTCCAGGCAGGATTATTTATTCTCGAAATGTAAAGTTTCTGGAGAATGAATTTATAAACAGTAATAAAGCTGAGCCGAGTAGGGATTTTATTTATTCTGACAATAATAATAATAATGTTTCAGTAGGAGAGCATAGTATAAATACAAATAAAATATTTTATAATTTGAATGAGCCTAATGTTAACTGTGATATAGGAAATAACTGTGATAATAGTAATAGTAGTTGTGAAGTTAATAAATTAGACAATAATCCTCATTCAAATGTTTCAGATATGGAGCAAGTGCAGCCTGCGAGTTCTCTGCCTTCAGACGTCTCTCTGGACGCTGAAGATGTGGAGCCGATGCCGCTTGCATATTCACCACCCTCGGACGTCTTGCTGGACGACAATGAGGAGGTACCATCACCTGCATGGTCACCATCATCAGACCTCTACTGCACAGGAGATGAAGGTGCTAGTGAGACCGGTGATGAAGGTAATGTCTTGATGGACATTGGGTCTTCTCTGCCGGAGCTTACACATCAAGAAGGAGAATCTTTGACTCGCTCCAAACGCAGTACGCGAGGTATGATACCATCTAGGTATAAGGATTACGACTTATCTGCCATGTTGGCAGAGGCAAGTTCTATGGGAGATCCACTTACATACAAGGAGGCCATGGAGTCATCGGACAGTGATCAATGGATAAATGCCATGCGCAGTGAGTATGACTCGCTAATAAGAAATAAAGTGTGGGAATTAGTAGATAGGCCAAAAGGGAAGAATATTATTAAATGTAAATGGGTTTATAAAAGGAAATATGACGCAACAGGTAAATTTGACAAATTTAAGGCTAGGTTAGTGGCCCGTGGATTTAGTCAGAAACAAGGTACTGATTACACGGAAATTTATTCACCTGTAGTCAGACATTCCACTTTAAGAATTTTGTTTGCGATTGCCACACAGTTTGATTTAAAGATAGATCATATTGATGTCACCACTGCCTTTTTAAATGGCGAACTAAAAGAAACCATCTTTATGGAACAACCTTTAGGTTTTAGTAATAATAATGACAAAGTTTGTTTACTTAGAAAAAGTATTTATGGTTTAAAACAGTCGAGCAGAATGTGGAATATTAAAATTCATAGTATTTTGTCACAAAATGGATATAAACAAAGTGTAAAAGAGCCTTGTATCTATGTTAAAAAATCAGACAAACAATATGTAATTATTGCTCTATATGTTGACGATTTCTATGTTTTTCATAATAATTGTATTGACAGTGTGATATCATTATTGCAAAAGCATTTTGAAATCCGTCATTTAGGCGAGCTAAAGAATTGTTTAGGCATGAATATTACTAGAAATAAGGATGTAATGATTTTGGACCAAAGTGACTATATTGAGCGTTTGTTGGCTAGGTATGGTATGAGTGATTGTAAACCTGTCTCTACACCATTGCCTGCAAATTGTAAACTTGATAAATCGAATAAGAAACTTTTAGAAGATGACATATACAAGTACAGACAGCTTTTAGGGTTGCTTATGTATCTCGCTGTTTGTACTCGTCCTGACATTGCGTTTGCATGCAGTCAGCTTGGTCAATTTGTTACTTGCTTTGACATCAGTCATTGGAAAGTTGCAAAACGAGTTCTGCGTTATTTAGCTGGAACGAAAAATTATGGCCTTCACTTCAGGAAGGATAGTAATTTTCAAATCACTGCTTATGCAGATGCAGATTTTGCCAATGACTTATGTGATAGAAAGTCTTACACTGGGTATGTTATAAAATTAGGGTCCTGTGTGACAAACTGGGAAGCCAGAAAACAGCAATGTACAGCCCTTTCGACTACGGAAGCTGAATATGTAGCTATTGCAGAAGTATGCAAGGACATATGTTTTGTAAGGAATTTCTTGTTGGAAATTTTGAGCAAAAGTTTTAATGTTATTGTATACAACGACAACCAGAGTGCTCTTAAATTGCTGTCAGCTAAAGAGCATTGTCACAGAAAAACCAAACATATTGATTTGCGTTACCATTTTGTTAGGGACTTGATAAGTGAATCCCTATGTGTAAGATATTTATCAACTAATGAAATGCTTGCAGATGTCTTAACAAAATCATTAAGTAGTGTAAAGCATTGTAATTTTGTAAATGGTTTAAATTTAAAAAAATTGAATTGAACTAAAATTTTGTTTTACACAGTGACGTATTTTTTGTGATGATTTCATATTGACTAAGCTATGTATGTTGTTGTATTTTGTGTAAATATGACATTCAATTTAACATGGCATGCATCAGAGTTTAACTTTTGTGTAAAGTAATTCTTTGTATGTTTCTTGCCGATTGTAGAGTCTAAGAAGGAGTGTTAAAATATTTGTATATTTTGTCTGTATCCTCTATCAATACGACATTCAACGTCATGTGTCATCTTGACTTTTAACTATCTGTGTTAATCTGTCAACTTGTTTTGTTCTCTTCCTACTTGACCTTTGCACGGCTCTTATGGCTTCCTGAATTATATTTTTATTTAACCAAAGATAATCTATGTGACAATGTAACTAAATAATGTTCAAGAAGAATATATTAAATAGTGGTGATAGACAAGAACTGCTGATTGCTTTTATTTTAATTCCAATACGTGAACTTCGTAAAACACGCTGACTCCATTGCGTGCGTCGCAGCATCAACTCTGCTTACAATACCTAACACAGTAATTAAATTATGTACGTGTAAAACTTTGGTAACTGTTGTAGACGGATGCGAAAATGCTTTTAGCACTGTATCTATTCATTGACGAGTTAAAGAGACGCAGTTGATAAACAGGTATAGGTAATCATCACAGACTCAATTCAAGGTGCCTGCTTTCTTAGGAAAAAAAGATACTCTGCATACTTGTTAAATTAATAATCTATCCTATCTACTATCCAGATTTGTCCTAACAGAGAAAAAAAATTCATACAACATGTGTGGAGCTCATAATATTTTAATGGCGAATCTGGATAGAATAGGTTATTAATTTCGGCCGCTAGTGTTTTATTCAAATGTTTGACTTATTGTGTTTTAATAACTAATTGTAACAAAATATAATTGAGAATAAGCAAAATAAATAAATCTGAAATCTAACAAACACGTTTGCATCTTGGTCTATGAAAGACCATCCATAACGAACTTTTCCAGGCTTAACTTAGCAAGTTGAATCATTGGCATTGAGATCCAGCTAATGCATAATGTGGCATTTGATAGCACCATTATTAGGGATATTTTCTCAGACAGTTATTTCTACTATTTTAATACTAATACGCGAAAGTAACTCGAGTGAACTTTAAAAGGCAAGAATGTTTTAAATATTAAATAAATATCTATGTTAGAAGTAAGAGCGAACATTTACGAGCATTCTTTTATGGCAGCAAGCACACAAAAAGTTTAACTCGAGTGAACTTTAAAAGGCAAGAATTTTTAAATATTAAATAAATATCTATGTTAGACGTAAGAGCGAACATTTACGAGCATTCTTTTATGGCAGCAAGCACACAAAAAGTTTAAAGTGTGTTCAAAGATATTTTATCCCTTACAGAGTAATTATATGAAAGTTTGAAGAAGTGCTTAAAATCTTTTTCTTTAGAATGTGGTGACAAATGTCAAGTTTTACATTTGTGCTCACTGTTCACCATAGATTACCCCTCTTACGGGCCCTTATGTGCTGTTCACCTATAAACCTTTTACCGAAAATAATAAAACATATTACATTTTCTATAATATGAACAATCTCCACCAACTTAAACTTAAAAGCATTGAAATTGAGCAGTTTCAAAATATATTCAACCTCATAATTTAAGTTAATGCCACGCTATAAGAGTAGGGGGATTTTAATGAACTATTTGGTATTTGTGATGGTATGTGGAATTGAATGCATTGGTATCTAAACGGAAAAGTATCTCGTAATTGAGATTCTTATCGGCACTAATGAATATGTACTTAGATGCTGATTGGACGAGAAAATACTACGGACAACCTCTCGTTGTGGATCAGACAATTTACAAAATAAAACAACTGCCTCCGTCAATTAGTTACAGCCACATATACCTATATACGTTTTTTGCCCTGTAATTTTTTTGTTCACTTTGGGGTATGGAAAATAGATAGTAGCCGATTCTCAGACCTACTGAATACGCATATAAAATTTGGTGAAAATCGGTAAAGCTGTTTCAGAAGAGTACGGTAACTAACATTGTGACAGGGAAAATTTATATATTACAGATAAATTGAACTACTGGATACATATTGGATATGGCGGCTTAAGAATAACGTGCAAAGTGAATCAAATGATTTAGGTTGTAATAAACAAAAATACCTCGTAAGCTTGCCAACTGGCGACCGGACGAAATTAATAACTTTTCCTATCCAGATTTGTCCTACCAGAGGAAGAATTTTTACGTTAGGTACTTGTACGAAGCTTTTATTAAATTTCTATCTTGGATAAGGCACAATATGCGGATAGGGTTATTAAATTACGTAACTTGTACGAAGCTTTTATCAAATTTCTATCTTGGATAGGGCACAATATGTGGATAGGACAGGTTATTAACACAGACTTTATGTAGTCTGAGGTTATTAATTTACGTAACTTGTACGAAGCTTTTATCAACATTCTATCTCTGATAGGGCAAAATATGTGGATAGGATAAGTTATTAATTGCGGTCGCAAGGTAGTTTGTCTATCACATATCTCTATTCTCTTTTCTCTATTGTCTTATCACATTTATGTCTATATTGGGGCGTCACCGAGAACCAGAAGACGGCGCCAAAGTAGCGCCAATATTTATATATTTTTCACAAATTTACCACACACTTTTCTAACTAACAACTATAAATACATTTACTACGGCCAACATTAAAACTGTCAGGGAGGAAATAAACAGCTACATTTCCAACTACAAGTGTAGGCTAACCAGCCATCCGAACCACCTAGCTGTACAGCTGACAATGCCAGAAGTGATTCGAAGACTGAAAAGACGGCATATATTAGATAGCCGAAAGTGACACAAGGGGGATCTTCCTGATGGGGAAGTCATCTTGCCGTACCGCCAATCTCATGCAACACAAGCAAGAAAGATTGCAAGATTTCCACAACACAAAAACAAAAAAAAAACATTTACTACGGCCACATGTCACGTTAAATCTTGATCTCAGCCAGACAGTAGGTACCTATAAAATTACGGTCTTAGTGACGTCTCGGTGGCGGCTGCGCTGGATAAACAGCTTCGCAGGTGTCACAAAATGAGTCTGTCCGTATAATTTCCTCGTCGAAGATTTTCGTCGTCAAAATTTGGTATCAGTTGCAAAAGGTACCTACTACAGTATTATGTACCTAATTGCGACGAAAAAATCTGATATTTACTACTAGGAATTGCGGTATTGAATACAATATTCAAAGTTTTAGTAGGTATAATCTATTTTTAAATAAACTCTGTACATCAATGTGTTTAATAAAGTTCTGTAAGACGTAACATTAAGTACTGGGCGTCTCCCATATCTATGGAATATGGCGTCATCGGCATTTTTACTCGTTCTGGACCAGTATGCTGCATTGGTATGGCTTTCAAAACCGACAGCGACTGTTATTTTGACATATACTTTTTATCCATTGAAAGTTTCCAAAAAAATTATATTTTTATTTCACTCAGCAATTTAAAATGAATCATACTGCAAGTAGGTACAATAACGGCATAATGGTCCTGTTCTATGAAGCAAAACGAGACAAGATAATGTTCCATAGAGCAAACGGGAATTACCCGAAACATTATTTTCAACCTTTAAATATTAGCTATAATTTATATTTATAACTTAGGTTGTTATAAGATTCTACATACCTACGTCTTGTACACATGTCATTTAACTTAAATAGCCAACTTTTTAATCGACAAATCAAGTTGGAAACATAATCTTCTATATTAGGTACCTACGCAATCCTAAATCACATTTTAAAGCGTGTCCTCATTATTTCAATAATAATATTACAATTCACCGTGGGATTGCTAAATAACAAATCTAGTCCAGTCCCACAATTAAATTACTGGATTAAAATTAAATTAAACCTGAAAGGAGATCGTACTATCACCATTTGCTTTTTAGCCTAATTTTTAAAACTATGTAAGCGCACGCAATGAATACGGAAGCTATTCCGAGTAAAGCTACAACGGCCATTGAAAACTTTTCGCCGGCCATGTCATTGTCCTTGATGAACTGCGAGGGTCGGGAGTAATGGCAGTACAGGTCCGAACATGTTAGCTTCGGCCGGTCAAGTCCAAACACGGATATGACCATGCCGACGAGTCCGTGCTTCAGAAACGACACGTGGAACAGCCATCGAACGAAATACGGCGCATCACTGTATCTGAGGAAGAAGCCGGAGAATATTGTGAACGGCATGATGAAGAAAGGGCCGAATACCACACCGTTCTGAAAGTACAAAAAGTTACCGGTTATTATAAACAAGCAACAATATAAATTACAAAGGAGATACAAATAATCAACGGACAAATATCATTGATAGAGTTAAGACCTTGTTCAGACGACGATCGCTAAGTTTGCTTGCCTTATACGTATTTATACGTGACAAGAATTAAAGTGAGTTTATAGATCATTCGAATGAATATCATGTCCCACAAAGTGTCGATGCGGATGTTATATATATTTTGTACCTAACTACGTCAGTTCAACAAATTAATTTGTGGAGGAAAAGTAAAGGTATTGAATTTAAAATCAAATAGAATGGTAGACTGAGACATCAGTCGCAAGAGGAAATTAGAACTGTGCAAAATCAGGGAAGTCAGACTTACTTAACTGCTTGTTAGTACAATTTTTTTAGCCTGTTAATACTCATTTTTGTTTTAAGATGGTTACCTAATTACTTGTTAATACTAATTTTTGTTAAAAGGTGGTTACAGAGACCCGAGTGAGAATTTTGGGAACCCTTGTTGGAACCCCCATTAGATACATTACTATAAAGTAATGTAAAATTAAATGAGTCGTCATAAGTGCACGTAAGTTAGGCCTACCTATATGAAATAAAGTATTTGGATCTTTGAATTTAATAGAATGGCGAACTCTAAAAAACTTGAGTGGAGGACCTGCTTATAAAGAACTGCCTTTCAAGTGGCTAGACTTTGAAGAAGAAAAAGAAGACATAAGTAGGTGCGTTTGCGGCAAATTTTAACAAATACGCCGTTAAATAAGTTAAACACGGAGTTTCCTGTGACATGTTTTATATCGCCATAGTTAGACAATTACGTATCTGTTAAAGTTAGTTGTAAGAAAATCCTATCCTATGCTTCCCACTTCCTACTAATATTATAAACGCGAAAATAATGGATTGGATAGATTTCACGCAAAAACTATACTGAACCGATTTGTCTGAAATTTGAAATGGAGGTAGTTAATACTATGGATTAACACACAGGCTACTTTTCATCTCGGTAAAATCCATGATTTCTGTGGGATTTATGAAACGAAGGCATCTTGTTAGTTATCAATAAGTTTTCACCTTGACATTAAACATGGAGCCGTTGCAAAGCCCGATGCACATCGCCACGAAGGAGACCAGCAGTAGCGTGCTGCAGAAGATGAGGAAGCGCACGTGCTCTAGCGGTTGCCCGGTGAGCCAGTAGGTGATGCAGGCGAACAGGACCGTGCACACCGCCTGCGTCGGCAGCGCTGACACCAGCGTGGACGCGTAGTACGCGCCGGTGTTGTACCACCGGTTGAAGTGTTCTCTTCTCGTAACTGGGATTTGTTCTGGAACTTTAAAAAAATAGGTGAGCGGCGAGGAATACTTGGTAGGAACAAAGTTTGGAATAACACCAAAGCCAAAACTCTATTTTATATTTTCATGTGTGTTTTGCCCATCGCTAGATAGATCTGCTCGCTCTGCATCGCTATAGATAGATCGCTGTCTTCAGATAGCTCGCGCTAACGAGTTCGTCATACCAAATCTCTATGCGTGATTGCACGCGTGATTGCCCATTCTGTAATCTAGTAAGAGAAACATTCATTCTAGATTTTTGAAGATAGTCGCAGATTTTCTTCGTGACGGGATTTTCAAGAATATTTGTCCAAGTGTAGGTAAGTCCAGCACAATAGACTTATAGAGCAAAAAAAAGGAAAAAATGTTATTTTTGGCAATATCAAATCAAATTGTAATGATGTCTCGCGGCGTACTCACAGCTAATAGCCCACGTTGTAGAAGGTAAAGCAGGCCCACGAACAGCGCAAAAAATAGTCGCCAGTTTATTGGTGTCAAAAATATTTGTTTTGGTATCAACAGGCAACGACGTCAGTAGTTACCCGACAGCAGCATTGTCTATGAACCGCGGTCCACGCCACAGATCACTATACTTGATATTAGTCAGCACGCGCGTTTCCACTGGGACGGTTTCCGCCATATTTTGACGTATTAGCGGGGAAAGATGGTGCTACTATTTTCTTGTATAAGGAAGGCTTCCGTAAACTCTTCAGATGGGCTGGCTGATTGATCCTTGTTCATGTCGGTGTCCAACACAGACTTCGGGATCATTTTGTAAAGATTATCGGAGCGTACTTCGGGATCATATTGTAAAGATGTCTCGGAGCGTACTTCGGGATCATATTGTAAAGATGTCTCGGAGCGTACTTCGGGATCATATTGTAAAGATGTCTCGGAGCGTACTTCGGGATCATATTGTAGAGATGTCTCGGAGCATACTTCGGGATCATATTGTAGAGATGTCTCGGAGCATACTTCGGGATCATATTGTAAAGATGTCTCGGAGCGTACTTCGGGATCATATTGTAAGGATGTCTCGGAGCGTACTTCGGGATCATATTGTAAAGATGTCTCGGAGCGTACTTCGGGATCATATTGTAAAGATGTCTCGGAGCGTACTTCGGGATCATATTGTAGAGATGTCTCGGAGCATACTTCGGGATCATATTGTAGAGATGTCTCGGAGCATACTTCGGGATCATATTGTAAAGATGTCTCGGAGCGTACTTCGGGATCATATTGTAAGGATGTCTCGGAGCGTACTTCGGGATCATATTGTAAAGATGTCTCGAAGCGTACTTCGGGATCATATTGTAGAGATGTCTCAGAGCGTACTTCGGGATCATATTGTAAAGATGTCTCGCGGCGTACTCACAGCTAATAGTAACAGCACTGAAGGCGGTGAACATGAGGAACATGAGGCTGAAGTACAGGAAGTTGTAGTTGTCGCGCATGTACTTCGCGTCCACGCCCACGTTGTAGTACAGCAGGCCCACGAACAGCGCCGTGCAGCAATGGATGCTCGTCATCATGATAGTGAACGACGGACTGCGCCAGGTGGACTACAAACAATATTAAGTTTCTTTTACATTACAAGTACAGCAACTAATTCCTATAGTGCCAATGGTTCTTAAAAAACACTATTTTATTTTCCTACAATATTTTGGTTTTGGTTCATGAGAAAACTTGATATCACCTTTGGTCGTTTTTCTTTTGTTGGCATTCAGATGATACAAAATCGAATGTATTCGGATAATATAATTCGCATAATCGAATGCATGGAGGAAAACGGGTCTTTTCAATCCCACGAGGCGTGGGAATGCAGGCAAAAATTCGAGTTGTAGGTATTTAAATTGGTCACGGTTGGTTTTCCGGATAATCGCGAATCCGGATACCGAGGGCCGGATAATCGAGTTTCTACTGTAAATACTTGACTGCCGTCACATTTGACGGTAAGCGACGAAGTAGTACGATACAACTTACTCCTTCCAAGTTACTAGGATAACATCTTGGCCCGCATTTTATCACTTACCATCAGGTGAGGTCGCAATCAAGTACCTACTTACATGTAGTGTAACAACACACATTTCAATAAGTACCAACGAAATAAACTTAATAGTGGAGATGGTATAGGCAATAATTTATACAATTATCTACGAGAGTTAACCTACTTGATAGTGGTAATTTTATAAATTGCATTATTTTCGTCAAACCCGTTTTGGAAGTGAAAGTCATACCTACTCAAAGATGTAGTGCAATACGGGCTATTAATACGAATAGCTCCGTTTTATTTGCAGTTAAAAATAAATTATTACGTTTAAGTTGTTGGATATTCGAATCTCGTTACGGTTTCACGACACCATCAATATGCGGGGAGCAACGGAAAACGTATACTATCGAATTCTTAGCATATTAATATTATTGATAGACTTACGCTTGACTAAAATCATGCCTGATCACATTTGGAATCCAGTTTAAAGGGCTAGTAATGATTACCAGCAGCTAAGGTGTGGTATACCCTTCCAGCTTCCGTGTTCCCAGCCAAGCATAGTGCCTTCAAGTAAAGAGTGAATAGGCATTGCCAAAATGCCCTACGCTACTAGCCCTTCAAACTCGATTCCAGTTGTGAGCCCTAAAAAGGGGTTGAGAAAAAACATAGACATACCAATAATGCTCTCCAAGTCAGAACGGCAAATTGCTTCCACGGTGATGTGGGATAAGTGCTTTTAAGAGCTAGTAGTATTTTACGTGTCGGGTCTTCTTTAGGGGTGGGTAATGACGTCAAATACACTTCTTCACTTTTACTTCTCTTATATTCTGAAAAGAAAATAAGCACATAGGTATAAACAATGCTACATTCATTTGGCATTTGGTCTATCTATCCTTTAACGCTACAACTACTAGAAGACTCTGAGCCTCGTCCACAATATTCCTTCACTAGTAGTGGTCCTTTGACTCCCTAAGCCAGGTGGTGTATTTTCCCATTCGCCTTAGCTTTTTATCCACTTCTTCTATTTTACGATTCGACTGCCACCTCAACCACGGGCTGCCCAAAAAGCTGCAACCGCGATAGCTCTATCGGTAGCCTCGTGCAGCGCCATGTCTGTGCAGGTGTCGGGCACGCAATTAGGCACTTATCTTTGAAGGTCGCAAGGCCCCTCCATATCGTTTTTGGATATGAATCATCACTTTCCGAGGTTTGCTTTGGACTTTCCCACCCCTGACCTAAGGCGATTGAGTGATTTCCAGATAGGCCAGCAGAGTATAATATATCCTTGGACTAGCTTTCCCTTTACGCTGATGTTTGGATTAGGGGTGTTTAGCCGTGACCTCCACAGAGTGAGACGCATAGTTTCAGCGGGCTGGTTGAGTGTCTGCACTGAATGTAAGAAGCTTTACCTGTGGAGTGCAACCTAGGTCAGACCGGGTTATGGTTGCGTTTGTCCTGTATCTGTTTTGTTTTTTCTATCTCTCCAACTACCCACTCTATCTGCCCAACGTTTTTTTTGCCGGCCTTTTGGTCTTTTTTGCTCAGGTGTCCACTTGGTCATGATATTCACGGCCCGAGAATCCGAAATTCGTTCTAGGTGGGCCCGCCAATTTCATCTTTGACTTACAAAACCTGACGATTGGATTTTAGTAGTGTAGCCATAATTTCAGTGCTTACCTATTAATTTTCTATCAGTCTCATTGGGTACGTTTTGCGTCCACTGTCCGCTTTTCCCATTATGCGAACATTGCACTAGTCTATCCTCGTTATCTGCACTTACTTCTAAAACTGAAACAATTTTTTGTTATTAGAAATCAAATTTAAGCAATTTGTGACTCAGGGATACCGGTAGGTATGCTGTAAAATTGACACTACTCGTGATAACTGTTGTCTATGGTTCGTTATACATTGCTGCTTACGAAAATAATTCTTTGTTGCAAACCCTCAATGAATTAAAAATAAATCTCCAAAAACTCAGACCACTCAAAAAAGCTCTTTGAAGGTCACTGGAGTGATCATCACTGAGATACAGAATAAGGGCCCAGTTTGGGAAAATCACCGTACAAGGAATCTAGTTAGGACTGAATTCCTGAAACATTAATATATTTTTTTAATTATTTTTTGTTTTATACGCGAGATTGTGATTGATCTACTTGTAAATGGAGATCACTTTATGAGTACAAAAATCCGAGTTATCTCATTTTGCGCGATATTTCTTGTGTTACGGCAATGATTAATGACTCATAAAAAAAACCTTGACTAAAGGGATTGGAGGCATTCTCTTTGTCTTTGCATTCTGTGACACATACGAGTAGCTACCGCAACACTTATTAGTAATTTCATTTTCCCTGATGCCTTAACCATTCATTTACCATTTCTAAGATACGCTTATGGAACGAAATTCAAAATCTTGAGGGACATGAAAATCTGGAATGACATATCCGATCACAAAATCGATCACGTGACGTCCGCAAAGAGAATTGTCATTCTCATAATATATCTTTGATATATGACTTGTCTTTCTTTGAATAGACAAGTCATATGGCTACAGCTGCAGGATAGGTAGAATGTCACTGATCTCTATTACTAGTACGCTGGATCAAACATTCTATACAAATTGAGAGTTCATTTTTGTGCCGATTTGCAGCGCCCCTCTCGAAGGTCCATGGTACAAAATTAAGATTTGTTGCTTGTGACCGTCGTTTGAATGTCATTTTATTTTAGTTCCATGGACGCTCAAGCCAGGTTACGCAAGAATCAAGTGTCTTTATTTTTACGTTCATAGTTTGAGG
This sequence comes from Coenonympha arcania, assembly GCA_036785405.1. Lineage (NCBI taxonomy): Eukaryota > Metazoa > Arthropoda > Insecta > Lepidoptera > Nymphalidae > Coenonympha > Coenonympha arcania. The sequence goes on along the minus strand of CM072063.1, from coordinate 2,865,145 downwards.
TCCAGTGTACTATGGTAAATCGCTATAAACTTGACCCTCCTGATGGTCTTCGGGACGCGGGGCGGGTGATGCGATTGGCTATAACGATACCTCAGCGCTGCCGGCGGACAGCGACAGACTTGCTGATTGGTTGAGCGACTCCCGCCCCGCGTCCCGCAAACCATAAGTAGGGTCAAGTTTGTAGCGATTAACCTATAATCAAAGTCCAGTGACTGGTAGATACTAACAAAAGTCCACAGTGTTGTGGTAGGGCGGGCAGAAGAGGCTGTTCTGCTCGAGGAAGGGCAGCAGCAGCGGTACAGAGCCCATGTAGGCGCAGCGGCCCGCCGCCACCGCGAACAGCCGGTCCACCATGTGCAGCACCAGCGCGGACGGCTGGTGCATGCTCACCACCACCGTGCGGCCCTGCCGCGCCAGCAGGTGCAGCAGGTAGATCAGCTGCTTGGATATCGAGCAGTCCAGCCCACTGGAAACAATAACCAAAACATTTAGACTTCTACCTGCAGTAGCCGCACAGAATACATAATAGTACCTAACTGTACAGAAGGTTCACTCCGCAAGATGGTTTAAAGAAATAGCGACTCTAGCGCTGACACAAAAAGTGCAATTCAGTTCGCAATAGCGCCTGGCTCCGCCTCGGAAAACTACACGCAACAAACGCAAAGTTGTGGTGTCTTTCTATCGCGTAACTTTATCTTTGACGATGTACTAGGACTGCCTCGTAATCAGGCGCATGCAGCGCGTGAAGTAGACCGTACAAGAACTAGCGCGTGCAATTTGGCCGGCGCGCGGCAGCCGTCTGAAATATTACAGGCGTCTAAAACAGAGAATAACTCTTCACTATTGCCGAGTTTCTTGCCAATTCTTCTCGGTGCAATTTGCTTTCCGAACCTGGCGGTAGAGTTTTGACTTTTCATAAGAGCCTATTGGTTTATGGTTAGGCCTATGTGAAAATAAATATTTTCTTAAAATCCCGGGAAATCCCGGGATTTTCAAGATCTTAAAAGAACCGGCTCTGAATATGACTACCCGGTTCTCCCGGTTCTTTAAAAAAATCCAATTATTACGTATTTTATCGTCCCGTAAAACAAAGTAATTGTAAACGGAACAGTGAACACTGGAATTTTTCGTACAATCATAGTCCTACCTACTCCATGTGCGAAAAAAGGCGATAAAATTATAAACAATCGCCCGACGTCAAATTGGTATACATTAAAAGTTATTTCACTCTTTGTAGTGGCATTTTAATTCGCTTTTTTGGAAATAATTATCTACTTTATGTTTACTACAAATCGTAATAGGATGTAATAGCATGTCTTTTATAGGAATATTAAAAAAAATGCTTTTAATTAAAATAATAAAACTTTTTTACCAAGAACCGGGAAATCCCGGGTACCCGGTTCTGAGCTCGGTGCAGAACCGGGAATTTAAAATTAAGAACCGGAACCGGTTCTGCATGCCCTAGTAAAAAACTATAAAGACCCAAGAAAACCGTCGTCTGCCCGGAGTATCGGATTTTCTTTGAAAAAATTCGATGCAGAAAGCTCATTTTCAAACATTGGAGTAATTAATTATGTGTGTAGGAGTGAGGACTGCGCGAATAAAGTCAAGTCCGCCACTAATTTTATATAATTTGACGTAATTTAGAGATAATTAAACATTATTCCGGTAAAATGGGTAATAAAGAAGTGATAAGTCTCATTACTTTGGCCATTTTCAAGTCAATGTCTGATAAGATTGTCTGTGTAGCCTTCGTATCACACTGATTTGTGAATTGCAAATAGCAGCTGATATCGTTGACCGCCCAGTCAAAGGTTAACATTGTTTAGTTGTTGCTACACGCGTTTATTCGATTACTAAAAATATCTACTACTATAGTACTCGAAATATCTACAGGGTTATATAAAAAATACCAAATCGCTCTCGGCCTGCATTACATTAAACTAACAACTTTTGTTCAACGATTTTTTTTTAATTTTAGTATTAATTTATTTCATACAAAAAATGTTTTTTCTGTAAAGTGACATTACACTGTTGCCGCTTCGCGCCGCGAGTTTGCCGGCCGCCGCGCCGTTGCCACTTGCCGATGTTACATTACAGAGTAGGAACAAGTAGAGTATCTCTGTAAAATATTGAATATTTGATATTTTTCAAAATATCGAGTAAAAAAGTCATAAACAATTAAAAAGTCTAAAAGGTTCGTTTCAGAACTTGATGTAAATTAAGTAGGTACCTACTAAGGTAAAGTAACAGGTTTTTTTTAGAATCGGCAAGGTCGAAACCACATACAAGTTTTAAACTTTAGGTCGGTATTTGAGGGTTAAAAACGCACATAGGGCTAAATGAAAAATTATGTGTTGACCACTTTTAGCATTTTCTTTTACGTATCAGCGTTTCAGACCTAATTATTTTATTACAACATGACCAAACAAAAGCGTATTCTACAAAATTTTTATCTTTAAAACATGGTTGAGTTCAATTAGTATTTAGTACGTATACATCGGTGACCTACCTATAGGTACTTATCTATTATATTCTACGGTACATAATTTATGTATTTTTTTCTCAATATATTTTATATTTATTTTCATACAAAGTAGGCTCATATATCTAATAGGTACCTTGTTTATAAAATACAATCCAAAATCTTAAACGAAGTGATTTTGGATTTTTGGAGTAAAGACCATAATTGGATTCAAATTACGTTAGAATTCTATTCATAATAATCGACGCGACACAACAACATAATATTATAATAGATCTAGGCAGTGGCAGACAAAGGAATTATATCTAATGAACAATAAAATAATTGCACAAACTATTTATAATTAACTATACAATATCAGTAACAACTTGTTACGCTTAGTACCCGCGTTGTGACAATTTATTCGTTATTTTGAATTACTGAAAATAATTACTTAATAATTACTTATATTATTAAGTGCTGAAAAGAATTATTTCATTATTTAATTACTTACTAATTACCTAACTTCTTTAAAAATTAAATGCCATCAGCTATCATTTCATCAGACTTTGCACTTATATTATCATCCTTCCAATATGCTTAATGGTTAGGACTTAGGACATCTTACTAGTATATTGTCATACTCATAAAGTAATATACATATATTATGATATTCAGTCACAGTGGAAATGGGCGAGGCACGTACTATGTAGGACTTCAGACAGGCCAGTCTCACTTATCACGTGGCCGTCCCGGCTACAAGTACGAGTCCGGACCTCATGGTTGCCGCTCGCGGGCCGAGTTGCACGCGCTAGTTCTGTCCGGTCTATTTTACACGCCGTCTGACCACGGCAGCCCTAGTACGTCGTAAGAGATAAAGTTAGGCGATAGAAAGAGACCACAACATTGCGTTTGTTGCGTGTCGATTTTGAGGGCGGGGCCAGGCGCTATTGCGAACTGAATTGCACTTTTTGTGTCAGCGCTAGAGTCGCAATTTCTTTAAATCATCGTGCGGAGTGAACCTTCTGGTATTATTTAGTGTTCTGTGCTTCAGACGAACGATGGACCCGCTTGCTACTTGAATAGTCCACGCACCGATAGCAGAAACGTCGGCAGGCAGCCAACACGTTGGTCCGACGATATTGCCAAACTCTTGCGAAAATCATGGACGAGAATAGCCCAACACCGCAAAAAATGGCGTGCTTATGAGGAGGCCTATTTCCAACAATGGATTAATGAAGGCTCCTAAAGAAGAAGATGATATTCTTAAGATATTCTGTTCTCCTCATTTGTACAGCAATAGGCAACAGAAAAGTATATTATAGAAATTATAGTGACTATGCAATTTACGAACTAAGTATTATCTAATCATCTTGTTAATCCTATTATTGATTACTATGTGAAAAGTTGAAAATGCACCTGATTTTGATAAATAATTTAATCAACACGATAATATGATTTGATACTGATATAATTTATAATGAATGATATTAACCGATGTATCTCATTTTAGCATGGAAACAGACACAATTACATATTTCGTGAATAATTAAATCAAGATCATCGATAAAAAGTTTGGCAACGAGACAAGTTTCTTATTTCATGGTTACAAATTGATAATCAACGACGGAATATTAAATGTATAGGCACATTAACTAGGCTAAATTACGAAAAAATACTAGAATTACAAGAAACAGACTTAATCATTTATAACAGGTTAGTCTTGTTTTTTTTTTGTAAAGGATAACTTAAGTCATGTTTATTCCTCACTCTCACCCAGACGGAAAAATCTTGATGATTGAGAGCTGAAGAACCATACCTAGTCCCAAAAAAAACAAAGGTTTTGAGACATTTCATTGACTCATCAGTGGGCTGATTCTGTTTCGTTAGTTAGCAACTCGCACTAGGTTATTAACTAAGTAAACGGAGACAAAAATCGTATTTTTGCACAAGTTACCATCCTAAGTTGGTGTGATATCATGTCAACATACCATGCTAGTTACTTACTTGTGCAAAAATAATACAAAAATAGGATTTTCATTACTCATACACGGAAAGTAGGTCTGAAGTTGCCTGAGAAGCGGGTTGAAAGCATTGACCTCTATATAGAGACAGGGCGAACCGCGCGAAAAAATGTCGCCAGTTCAATGGGGAAATGTCCCCATTGTACGCGCACTATTGTCTATGCCGCGGTCCCCGCCTCAGCTCACGACGCTCCGCACGCACGTTTCCATGGAGACGGTTCCCGCCATTTTAGTAAGTACGCTTAGTAGCGAGAGAATAGTGGAAAATTTAACTCTAAAAGATAAAAATGCCTAATTGTGCGATAAAAGACTGCAAAAATTACACCAAGAAATTTAAAAAGAAGCATGGGATAACGTATCATCGGTAAGTAACATCAAGAAATATTACATAAAAAAAACAAGTATTTCGCAGGATGTTTGATAGATCATGGCGCTAAATTTCCTTGTATGAAAAAGGCTTTGGCAAAATGTTCGAACAGGCCTATCCTTAGTAATGATCAATGGTTGAAAGTAATACTTTGCAGCCCTAGGGAGAATCGTTTTCAACTGACAGCTGTCAAATAATTAAAAAAAACTATTTGTCACATTTTTATTGGAGTTCAAATGAAACACGACATACCCGGGTGCATCCATAGACAAGAAGAAAGATAGACTTTATTCATAAAGTAAAGACAACTGATTCATAGACATTCATAGACAATCATAGACAATACTTGACTATTAAAAAGCTAAATGCATAGCCCGCCGGCTAGGCCAAAGAAAAAAAAAGGCGAGAAAGTGGCAAGCGGCAATCCGATCTTCATTTGTTTTTCGAGTTGTAGAGTTTTGTTTAGGCTTCTGTTTAACAGTGATTTTTTATTGACACAATTATTCAATTTTCTTTAGCTTATTTCTATTTTTATTTTGACTTTCCTTATATTCGTAATGAAAAGCACAGTGTTTACCTCGGGATAAAGACTTATTTAGTCCCTCGAACTATAGGCCAAACCCCGTCTCGGGACTAAATAAGTTACTTTCATCCCTAGGGTAACAATGTACTTACTATTTTGCCTCTATTTCCTAAGTTAATAACCCAGTGCGAGTTGCTAACTAACGATACAGAATCAGCCCACTGGTCACAGAAGAGCTGGTATATTTTCTTGTGCAAAGAATCAGCTTAGCTGTCCAGCGGGGCTAGACAAACTCATAGTCGTTTGGCGTTAACGCTAGTCGACAAAAATGTATGGGACAAAACAAATGACTGTAGAAAAACCACGATAATAATTACTAAACACGCTGTGTTTGATACTGTCGGCTGTCAATTGTCAAGCGAAGTACGCTAAAGTTATCTACAAGGTCCGCGAGAACGCCAGGGAGCGTTCAAGTTGTCGTAGGCAATTATCAAAAACAGCGTGTTTAGTACTATTATTATCGTGGTTTTTCTACAGTCATTTGTTTTGTCCATACATTTTTGTCGACTAGCGTTAACGCCAAATGACTGTGACTTTGTCTAGCCCCGCAGCTAGGTTTTTATTCGCTAAACGCTGTTGTAAAATGAACATGCATTTAGCTATGTTCTGGGCATTTTTTTCTAAAGCATTTTCTGTCAACCCTGAAAAATTAATTTTACTATTATTGTCATAAGGCGTAAAATTGAATGTACTTCAAAACGCAACACGGTCGAGAATTGTGAAAATAAATTAACTGTGCCCGATAAAGTTGAGCATAGTATTTTCTATGTTGTTTTTTGTACGTTAAATTTAACACTATTTAAATAAACTTGTAAAGTTAACTTTTCAGTGTTGTTATTTTAAATTTTATTTCATGATTAACTTCACTCAGTGAGTGAAAACGTTACGCAAATCGCTACCTAGCGCGAAAATGTAGCCAGTACTTCTTTCATTAGTAAATTGCATTATTCTTTCTTTCATTAGTAAATTGCGTAGAATGATGCCATTCAATAAATGACATCATTGGCGAGTTTATGACGATGAGGATAAGGGTGTAAAATTAAAGTACCTACATAGGTACCATCATATTCATATCATATCATACAAATCAGTTTCATATGCGTTCCTTTTTTAATTTGTTTTTTTTTTTGTTCTTCTGTAATTCGTGGCGTCACCCAGTCCAAGGCTCCGACTGAAAATCAGCGCTGTGTGCTCCCATGCTTATATGGGGCACACAGCGCCATGCTAAGTTGGGGCCTTTTTCCGGGTTATGCCACATGTGACAGGCGGTGTCTGGTGCTTCCCTCACAGCTCACTTGGGCAATTATTGGTATTAATTGTTGCCCGAGTGGGGGAATCTTGCAGGCATCGTTTTAGTACGTAGGTGTATTGCTTTGTTACATGTGGCATAATTTTCTGCGAAATAAAGTTTTTTCTTTCTTTCTTTACCTCGTATCGTACAATGTACATACCTTACTCGTAAATCAGAATTGAGATCGCGACCAAGAACTTACTTGTAATTGAATAAAAAAGGCTTGTTCGAAAACGAAGTGATTGCTGCGTTAAAATCTGCTCAAAAATAACCGCTTGCACCAAAAGTGCACGGAAAGCACCGATACATAATATTACTAACGTACCTACCAGCTACCTACATAAAGTAAATAAAATGTACTGTACTATGAAATGGTGAATAATAAAGGGAGCCGCGTCTGTGCATGCAGCTGGAGCAAGAGCTGGAGATTAGGCAATGACCCGTATTTTCTTCTTTCTTTGTTTTAGATACGTATTTAATATGTAGGTATATCTACCTAATAATATTATTATGAGTAGGTATTTATTCATCTAAAACTTCCACGCGGTCGTTGTCGCTACGATACATTAATATTAGGCCGTTAGGAACAATAATAAAATATGTTAATGACAATGAAATTAAATACCTAATAATAAATTTTTTTTCACATTGCCCTAACTTACAGGCGCTTAAGATAAGTTGAAACTCTACCGCTAAGTTCGGTAAGCAGGTTTGTTTGAAAACCTTTCGAGATACTCGGCATTTACTGTTTTCAAATTGCAATACCTTTACCTAATATGAAACCTCTTACTTTGGGGCTAGATTGCGATGTGTGTAATATCCTGATATATATTTATTAAAAAAACACGTTGTTAGCTGTACCTGGTAGGTTCATCTAGGAACATGACGGGCGGGTCGCTGACCAACTCCAGTCCTATGGCGAGCCTCTTCTTTTGCCCCCCCGACAAGCTGCCCGCCCTGGTGCTACGCGCTCTGCATACCCCGAGGGACGTTATTATTTCTTCTACCTGAAAAACAATGTCATCTATACATACAAGATACACCTCAACAAACGCAAAACAATTGTGTGGGGCGCGCAGTGAGGCCAACTTTTGGGTGTGCCTAATAGACAGCCCTGCGGGGCTAGACAAAGTCACAAGCGTTTGGCGTTAACGCTAGTCGACAAAAATGTATTGACAAAACAAATGACTGTAGAAAAACCACGATAATAATTACTAAACACGCTGTGTTTGAATAATTAAATACGCTAACTTGAACGCTCGCTGGCGTTCTCGCGGACCCTGTAGATAACTTTAGCGTACTTCGCTTGACAATTGACAGCCGACAGTATTAAACACAGCGTGTTTAGTAATTATTATCGTGGTTTTTCTTCAGTCATTTGTTTTATCCATACATTTTTGTCGACTAGCGTTAACGCCAAACGCTTGTGACTTTGTCTAGCCCCGCTGAGAGGCCTGTCAGATATACCCTGGACAGGCCGGACAGCGTGAAAAAATTTCGCTAGTTGTTTATTGGTGCCAATAATATCAACAGTAAGTCCACACTGTAGTGCGCTCAGCAGCCACCTATAGAATTTTGGCAGATAGCGCTACTGTTTGCTTGTACGAAAAAGATTTACGTACATTGTTCGGATGCCCATATCCTGAGTTTTCTTATCAGAGGTGTGCCCACAAGGCAAGCGGTGTTTGGTACTTCCGTCCTTTGGACAAACCAGATGGGTTATCTTAGCATCAGGAATCGTTCTAGTACTGTACAGTTGTACACGTATAATATGCCATGAGTGAAAAGAAATGTGCCATGGTAAGAAATAAAAAATATCTTTAATTCTTTTTTCTTTCTAAATGAACATGGTAATTTAGGGAAATTGTGCGAAATAATTTTTATAATGAACGCGAGGAAACGAGCAGGCAGTGTGATATTAGGCCATCATCTGCGTCCATGGACGTTGGCAGGTATTAGTAACCTCAGGATATGGGTAGGTATTCGAACAATTTACGTAAACCTTTTTCATACAAGCAAACAGTAGTATCTGTCAAAATTCTATTGGTGGCCTATGAGCGAGCTACAGCGTCGCTTAGTGCTGTTGGTATTTTTGGCACCGATAAATTGGCGTCATTTTTTCACACCGTCCGCCCTGTCCAGGGTATATGTCTATTGTTCCCGGCTTGTTTAACCACCCTTGTAAAACAACATGTTTGAGAGAGCACTGCTTCTGGTAAAGAAGGATCTGGCATACAGGCATACCCGGTCTTCAAGTGGTAGGGATGGAACATGTTTCCCAAAGCCACGCCAAAGTATATGCACAGAGAATTTGGAAGATGGAATCACCTCATAGCTCCTCAGAGCACTCCCCATTGAACAAGCAATAGAAGTATAGAACACACATAGAGAATGTTGTTATCTTATGTGTTAATCCAGAGTATAATAATAAATGCTATCTCCCTCCCCGTCAAATCAGTTATTGGTAGTGGAGTGGCGTTATCGAGTAACAAATAAAGATAGATAAAACTCTTAATTGTATACCCACCACATACCCTGTGTGTATACCATAGAAAATAAAATAAAAACGAAACAATTAATCAAAACGCAAACTAAAAAATGGAATTCAGGTTTGCAATTTGGCGGCATTATCGCCGTAAAATACCTCCAAACTTTCAAGTTTCATTATTTCTATAACAAAAAGGATAATAACCTCTGCAATGACTTTGACTTACCTACTAGGATAATTAAGAAACATGTTTGGTGTTGTTTTTATCATTGAATTCGTTATGTTTCCCTTTTTTCATTATGTAATTAAGATATCAAAAATCCAACGAATTTGATTCGAGTCGGAAATAAACTGTAGTAGGTATCTACATGAATATTTATTCGACATGAAACCAAATAATCGAAACCAACGACAAAAACTTAAGCTAGACATACCACGGCGAAGACTTGAAATATGTTCCCGTAACTCTTATTGTATGGCCGTCACTTTATATAATAAACTTTCTGACAGCACTAAAAGTCTACCAATGTCTAAGTTTAGGAAAAAATTATTCGACTATTTAATTGACCAATGCTTTTATTGTGTACAAGATTTTTTGAATAATTGTAAGATTTGACATACGAGTATTTCCAGATAATCAATGCTTCTTTAGTGTAAAGCTTTTTTGAATAGATGTAGTAAGATTTGACATTATTGAGAATATTCTTGATTTATGACGTTTGATAATTGTAGATAATTATTTATATTATATGTATATTGATTTTCTCTAAAGGATTCATTTGTAAATTAATTTCTTTATCGTAACAAGCAAACTATTATATTTTGCACGCCATACAATATAATGGCAGAATGTGAAAGAAACTATAAATCTTACCTACTATCCATATTGTTCATTACTCACATTTGGCAAAATAAATAAATCATTTCATTTCATTTCATTTCATTTCATTTCTAGATTTTTAAAACTTAAAGGGGAAACCGTGAAACAACAGTAATCATTTTGCGTAAAAAAATAATTAAAGAACTAAAATTAAATACCAGAGAATGGTCTCGGTTTGTTTGACTTTTCAAGGTCATGCTTTTAAATGGCTGGCTTTAATCAGAAAAACAAAATTTATATGAATGAGGTAGGTAACATTGATTAAATCCGTTTGGAGTTGATGCTCATTTGCCTTGGCTTACATTTATCTGCACGTGCTAATCGAATGTGGAAATAAAGCAGTTTCCATACGTTTTGTTCGTATCATGCACACAGCTCTACTTCTACGACATGATGTGTCATTAACACGTATAAAGTTGGTAAATCTCAGTTTTTTTTCAAACAGACAATAGTAGATTGTGCTATACGAGCATAGAACGATCATCGACATAAATATCAAACCATGCCTTCGGCTCGGATGACAAACATGTCGGATAAAGTGGGTTTTATGATCGAGTGACACATTCTGCTTTTCACTTCAGTTGCGAGTAAGCTTCGGGGACGAGGATTCGCGTTAAAAATTCAAACGTTTACAGTTTTATCCTCACGTAAGGCGCGGAAACGTGGACGTTCTGCGCCGGATTAACAAGCGGCCTGATCCACAAATTCAAGGTCGCTCAGCGTGCTGTGGTGAGGGCTATGTTAGATGTTTCCCTGCGCGATAGAATCAGAAATGAGGAGATCCGCAGGAGAACCAAAGTGACCGACATAGCCAAAACCATTAGCAAGCTGGAAGTGGCAGTAGGCAGGTCAAGCTTGTAGGGGCCGGAAAGTCCTGGAGTGGAGACCGCGTACATGTAAGCGTAGTGTGGGGCGACCTCCGTATGACCGACGATATAAAGCGGGAAGCGGGAAGCGGCTGGATGAGGAAGGCTTAGGACAGTGTGTAGTGGCGCGCTCTTGGGAAGGCCTATGTTCTAAAGCAGACGTCCGCAGGCTGAGATGATGATGATGACAGTTTTATTACAAATATAGATAGATTATGACATAAATACGAACTCTTCTCCGCTTCTGCTCGCTGCTGACGTGGTTGCCCAGCTTCAGCTCTGCGGCGATGGTGAGCGACTCCTGGATGGTGAGCATGTCGTGCACGCGGTCGTCCTGCAGCATGTAAATACGTACTCTTCTCCGCTTCTGCTCCCTGCTGACGTGGTTGCCCAGCTTCAGCTCTGCGGCGATGGTGGGCGACTCCTGGATGGTGAGCATGTCGCGCACGCGGTCGTTCTGCAGGATGTAAATACGTACTCTTCTCCGCTTCTGCTCCCTGCTGACGTGGTTGCCCAGCTTCAGCTCTGCGGCGATGGTGGGCGACTCCTGGATGGTGAGCATGTCGCGCACGCGGTCGTTCTGCAGGATGTAGATACGTACTCTTCTCCGCTTCTGCTCCCTGCTGACGTGGTTGCCCAGCTTCAGCTCTGCGGCGATGATGAGCGACTCCTGGGTGGTGAGCATGTCGTGCACGCGGTCGTTCTGCAGGATGTAGATACGTACTCTTCTCCGCTTCTGCTCCCTGCTGACGTGGTTGCCCAGCTTCAGCTCTGCGGCGATGATGAGCGACTCCTGGGTGGTGAGCATGTCGTGCACGCGGTCGTTCTGCAGGATGTAGATACGTACTCTTCTCCGCTTCTGCTCCCTGCTGACGTGGTTGCCCAGCTTCAGCTCTGCGGCGATGATGAGCGACTCCTGGGTGGTGAGCATGTCGTGCACGCGGTCGTTCTGCAGGATGTAAATACGTACTCTTCTCCGCTTCTGCTCCCTGCTGACGTGGTTGCCCAGCTTCAGCTCTGCGGCGATGATGAGCGACTCCTGGAGGCTGGATGGTGAGCATGTCGTGCAAGCGGTCGTTCTGCAGGATGTAAATACGTGCTCTTCTCCGCTTCTGCTCCCTGCTGACGTGGTTGCCCAGCTTCAGCTCTGCGGCGATGGTGAGCGACTCCTGGATGGTGAGCATGTCGAGTACGCGGTCGTCCTGCAGGATATAAATACGTACTCTTCTCCGCTCCTGCTCCCTGCTGACGTGGTTGCCCAGCTTCAGCTCTGCGGCGATGATGAGCGACTCCTGGATGGTGAGCATGTCGTACACGCGGTCGTCCTGCAGGATGTAAATACCTACTCGTCTCCGCTTCTGCTCCCTGCTGACGTGGTTGCCCAGCTTCAGCTCTGCGGCGATGGTGAGCGACTCCTGGATGGTGAGCATGACGTGCACGCGGTCGTTCTGCAGGATGTAAATACGTACTCTTCTCCGCTTCTGCTCCCTGCTGACGTGGTTGCCCAGCTTCAGCTCTGCGGCGATGGTGAGCGACTCCTGGATGGTGAGCATGTCGTGCACGCGGTCGTCCTGCAGGATGTAGCAGGAGCGCCGCCGGAACATCTTCTCGTTCCGCACGCGTCCGTTCACGCACACCCTTCCACTGGTTGGTTTTCTGTGACAAGATATTTTAAAATTAATACTTGCTGACCGGGCGAATGTTGTTTTCCCGTTGAGGGGTATGGGGTTGGTTCGTCCTATTTTCAGACTGAATACCTATACCTACATGAAAATCGGTCAAGCAGTTTCTGAAGAGTTAGGTCTTAAACACTGTGAAACGAGGATTTTATACATTAGAATAGAAAAGCATTTGCGTTTGGGGTATCACGCTACCGACCCCTTTTACTTTTAGGTTCCCTCTACGCCATAGAGTCTATGGCGCATCGGCACTCGCCCAGATTCGAGTGGAAGGTCGCGTTTTCGATTCCCTGCACGGGTCAATTTAGATTTTTATCATTTCTAATTTTGCCAAGTCTGGTCTGGTGAAAGGCTTCGGCCATCGCTATAGTTTCCACCCTACCAGCAAATACGCACCCCGCCAAGTGATTAAGCTTTCGCAATACTTCTAAACCTAGGTAGGTATGTACTCGTAGTAAATACACGAATGCCCAAAGTGCCCCCACAGAAATCACATGAAACTGCGTCAATAGTATATTTAATCTTGTACATGTTAGGGTAGCCGCCATTCACAAAATGTGTAACCACGAACCATGCGTTATCAATGTCATATTGTAATGATAAGATTGCTGGCCAGAATAAATATTAATTTTTTAGATAGCCATATCTATAGCCATGAAGAAGTATAGTATTTATTGCTTGTAGGTAATATTATCTTAACTTATAAATAATATTGATCGAAGGTTTAAGACATTGAGTAAATTATGTAGGTACTAAGGGCATTTTGTTAACAGCAAGATCTATTACTCGTTTTTGAGAGTAGGTACTTACGTAAGTAGCTATTAATAATACGAAACGAATGGACTTTGACTATCTCTGAGAAATTTACTTTCAAGGTAGCTAGTTTTAAGTCGTTTTTAAGGGTTCCGTAGGTACCAAAATGGTAAAATGGTTTCCCGTTCTCCTTTAGGCCGCCTGACACAGCCAATTAAATATTTTATCTACGCTCATTGCATAAAGTTCGAATTATGAAATCGAAATGTGTCAAATTCACCTACTTTATTCACAGACATCTATAATTATTAAAAAGTTATTCATAATAACATCGCTCTGCTATGGAAATATTTAAAGAAAGTTGTTTAATATCCATAACGATACACGGCTCTAGATTCCTGTATTTGTATCTGGGGTTTTGAAGGAATTGATTACAGTACCGCTATCGGCAATACAACGGTTAACGTTTACAATTATTATCTGGGGTATGTAGGTAATATTTTTTATGTATTATTTTTTTAAGTGAATCCACAGACAACATATAGTTGGTAGTCATTGCCGAGAGTATAGATGGGCCATGATTGACCATAGACAACAACACAATGTCTAACATTCCGCGTAACGTTCCACCTGGGCCTGTGATTATGATTATGATTACGATTACGACTACGATTACGATTACGATTACGATAACGATTACGATAACGATTACGATTATGACGTTATCTCGTAAATCTATCGTCCGTAAACCGACTTTACAGACAACCAATTTTTTTTGTTACTCAAAACTTTGCGCTGAAAAATGTCTAGTAGTGAAACCTACTAAAGAAAATTTCACTCCACCTTAGTAGAGTCACATCTTAGTAGTTGCAATGATTTACGACAAAAGTTAGCAAGATTTTATGATTTGGATTTATGATAATAATATGAGCGTAGATAAAGTAGTGTATGAAACTCTACATAATTAGGTATTAAAACACTCGTGTGATACTATTAAAAAACTCGCCTGCGGCTCGTTTTTTAAACTCACACTCGTATTTTAATACCCCCCATTATGTAACCGTTACATAAACTACTATTATATCGTAAATCAGTAATGAAATTTGACTGATATATTGAAAGGATAAACTTGAAACATAGGCAAAAATTGGGGTTGAAGTTTCTAAGCGAGGTAACTAAACCATGGGTGAAACTTGTCTTATAAAAAGGACTTTGGTTAATAAGTGTTGAAAATATCTCCCCTCAAATTCGCTCCACCCCTCAAAAACAGTTCTCTAGCTAGCACATCTTTTTTAAAATTAATAACAAACCTTTAAAAAAAAGTTAGTTTAGTGAATTGAGATAATATTTTTATAATGTAGGTACCTACTAACGAAATATCCCCAAAAGTTTTGCAGAAAAACGCGCGGCGTCCCCAGTTTATCTCCGAAATCGCCAAAAACGCTTGTTTTACCACCAACAGTAAGGCCTCGCTGTAGTTCGCTCAGCAGCCACCTATAGAATTTTGACAGATGGCGCTACAGTTTGCTTGTACGAAAAAAGTTTACGTAAATCGTTCGAATGCCCTTCTCCAGGGGGGTTATTCCGTAGTGATAGTTACATTGATGTTCACTGTTGTCTTGGCCTCGTTGTACATAGCTTCTTTATTAAGAGAAACGAAAGAAAGCTTTTGTGGTGAACCTTCAGTGGATAAAGAGCATATGTCAAATGAGCTCATTGAAGGTCACTGAGTGATCTTCACTGAGGGGGGCTGAGGTTTCTTATCGGTGTTCGGTTCCCATAAAGTACTAACAACAATCATACAAAATAACACTTCAATCTAAATAGATCCATCAAGTTGAGGACTTATTCTGAGACTGATCGTTGACTATTGTGTAGAAATAAACCATAATTTTTATCACGTCGCACATTCATTGCTGAAAAGTAAATGTCAATAAGATTACCTACTTTTGTGGACATATATTTTTCATGGATCACTATTCGCATCGGTTGACCGCAACTTTATTTACTTGGAAGTTGGATGTTTCCTTGTGTTACGCGGGACTAAAATATAGATATTTAATTAAAGTAGGCATAAAAGCAGACAGGATGCAGGTAACAAAAAGATAACTAGATACCCATACCGTACGTACGTATATTATGTGAATTCGATGAATGTACCTATATTTTTTCAATTACTTTTCTACGCACTACAAGGTATTAAGATGATTTATTCAAATTATCTTTGTCCTTCTCGCTCTCACGAATACGTTGGTATGTGCGACATGACATGCAGCGTTGAGGAAGAATATACCTAACAGGAAAACGACTTTTTTTTATACCTAATTAGGTACAAAAAAAGCTAAGCCAGTTATCAAACTCTGTTCTGATCGTTTTTGGATATTATTATTATCGACACATTAAAACCAAAATCACAAAAATTAGGTACTTACATCCATTGTAGTTTCCGACAAAAATTTTTGGTACCTACAACTTTTTATCGAGAAAATTTTATCCAATCGTGTTTCTGCTTCACGGCGATTTTGATTGAAGACCCAAAATACAGGACGTTATGTTTTGTATGATTTCTTGTTTGTTATGTTTTCCTTTCTTGTAATATGCATTAAAGTTTTAATTCATTAACTTTGAGGAGGGTTATACTTAAGCTCTATCCGTAGAGTCAACCTATAACAAGTTGTATCAAAGAAGATTTGACTAGAGCGGTGTCTTTACTCAATAATCGTCAATATCCGTACAAAGCCGTAGGTCTGTAAACGTTAGTTCCTCATAAACACGCAAAGTAGATGAATTGGAAGGAAGTAGTTGAGGTCACCGTATTAAACGCTTCCGCTCGGTCTAGATTTTAAAAAGATGTGGGTTTCACTTAAGAACTGAACAATCAGCGTAATATTACGAGTAGGTACTTATTCTGTAGGTTGAGGTAGGAACGGGTACCTACCTAATACCTAGATAGAATGTCAATAGTGAATGATGGTTTTTTTTAAATCCCTTTCCCTTAGATTACATTCGTTAGTGCGTAAATGAATGCAATTTCACTTTATGCTAAGTGAAAATATGGTAATTTGACGACCGAATAGCGATAGCGATCCTGCCGTCTGTACCGGGGGTCGTTGGTTCGATTCCCACAACTGAAAAATGTTTGTGTGATGAGCGTGAATGCATTCATGTGTCTGGGTGTTATTTAATGTATTAAAAATTATGTATATTTATAAGTTATCTAGCACCCATAAAATAAGCTATCGCTTACTTTGAGGCTAAATTGCGATGTGTGCAATGTCTTGATATAAAATGTATTTATTATGCAAGATGGTATCGTATATCGATGGGTTGAATAGGTTGACACACAGCATTGCACCGGAACCCTTTATCGCTTGGCGGTACGTCTTTGCCGGTAGGGTAGGATGGTAGATAGATTTAACTGACGCATCCATTGACTTATTATCTAAGGACCCCGGGTGTAATACAAAATTCACGGAAAGTGTCCCGAGAAACCCTATATTATAATAAACGAGGGTATGTGTATTTTTATAAACAAACTAAAACATTGTAATTTATGTCTTAAACCATTATTATATAGCCTAATTTTACTTGCAACTAGCTATAGTGCGATTGTCTTCCTTTTCGCGTTTATCTCTCTTTCGGTTCGGACACTTTTTAGCGCTGACGCCTGACCCGTCATCCCGTCATATATCTATGGACGCATCATACAAAACAAGACTAAAGCCAAGTTGGAAATGATAAGATCGTAAACAGTCTCGAACCGGAAATTGAATCGAAACCCCACCTGTAAGCTATAGGTATCTTGAATTTGACAAATAGATGACATGAAAAACTGAATCGTAACCGGAACTGCGTCGCTAGAAAAGTTCATAGTATAGGCCCTGAACTCAATTAATAATCATTGGTTAAACATAAAATAGGTAGGTACTAGGTAACAAAAATAAATCATTATCTGCCTCATTAACTTAATTAAGTTAAAACAACCGCGCTAATATATAATGAGAGAACACAAGTAGGTACAGGAAAAAACATCGATATTTAAGCAATTTACACCTATTTCCTTAAATATCGATGTTTTTTTCGATTACGGAATGAGGGTTATATTTTTTATACGCTCGCGAGTGATTATTATAACATTCAACTGGTAGGTACTGATTTAGTTCACTTGTGATTAGAGATGGATTTATCCAGAATATCGATATTTTTACAAATGGCAAAACAATGTTTGCCGGGTCAGCTAGTTTTATTAAAGGTACAATACTACACAATTACATAACATTAGCAAAGTGGAATATCTGTGGTGGAATCAATGACTTCTATGTATCCTACTGCAATGGCAGCCTATATTGGCACCGAATACATAGGTAACATAACTAAGGCATCGGCGTTACAACTTTGAACATATAAGTACAAGTAGATAATATTTTAAATTATTATAAATTATTATTATTATTATAATTTCTTTTGCATAAGTTTGTGTAATTAGCTTTTTGTTTTACTTTTTCTTTTTTTGTATTATTAGACAACTTTAGCTTACTTATATTATAGCTTCCATCGTTATTTAGCGTCGACTTTATCAATTACTAAGCATGTTGTAGCTACCTTTAAGTCGAATCATATGTTAATGTAGTACCTAAGTTTTATTTATATGTCAATGTATTACATATGTTTCTGTTGGTGGTGCTTTGAATAAATAAAAAATAAATTAAATAATAATATATATGGGTTTATCATAATATTATGGGTAGGTTCCATATTATATGTATAAAACAGCATTATCTTTAAGTGGATAAGTTTAACTCGTGCGCTAGGTTTAGTCATCCATAGCAATATAACAGGCAATATGGTGAATCATAATATATCTAAGTGTTACAATCTTTTAAATACATGTATTGATATTATATTGTGATTAAAATGGAATATAATATACAATGGTGAGTAATTCCGGAAGCAGTCGCCAGTCAGCAGTCCAACGGCATCTTGAAGTAAAAATATTGAATTTTAGCGAATCCTGGGTTGATTCTCGCCACGGGTCAGTTTGAACTTTTATAAATTCTAAATTGACTCAAGTGTGGTCAAAATTTTATAAATTTGAAAAAAAAAAATTTCTAGTCTGGTCGAAATTCATAAATTCTAAATTGACTCTAGTCTGGTCTAAATTAACTCTGGCGTTCCTATGGCGTTCCGGCGGGATGCTATGTAGCAGCAATCAGGTGTTACTAACTGCGTCGTCAGTTGTCACTTAACATCTGTAGGGTTAGTAAAAACACGTAACATCTGTAGGGGTAGGAAACCTGTACCAGTCCCTCTGGTGAGATTACAGTCAATAACTTGATGCAATGATTTCTATGTATACTTGATGTGTAACAAGTGGAAAATTAAAAAATTTTAAAACACCCACGACTTTTGCAGACTTGTAATTGAAAAAGGATTAAATAATTTTTTTGAAACTTCCCGACTAAAGGAAAGTAAGAACTAAGAACCTATCAGTATAATTACAAATCCAAGAAAATCCGCCGGAGCTGATGTGTTTTGCCTATGACGGTGTTGATGGTGCTGTTTACCAGTTGATGACTAATTCAATTTCTTGATAATTCTCATATACCGGCAGTTTATCAATGCTTACTAATTACATTAATTGATATTGGAAACGAAAATAGCAATGGCAGCTCCGACGGATTTTCTTGGATTTGTAATTATACTGATAGGTTCTTAGTTCTTACTTTCCTTTAGTCGGGAAGTTTCAAAAAAATTATTTAATCCTTTTTCAATTACAAGTCTGCAAAAGTCGTGGGTGTTTTAAAATTTTTTAATTTTCCACTTGTTTTATAGTTTTTCGATTAATATACTAATGTAATTTAAATTATATTACTATTAAAAAATGTAAATTAATCTTCAAACTAGCCATTAGCTCCTCTAGCAGCGTTTGAAGGCATCATCCCTTCCAAGTCATAAAGAGACGTTTATTGTGGCGCCCCCTGCTGTTCAATCACAAGAACAATTATCTACGAACCATTGCCAATGACTCACTAATATTTTATAAAAAACTGTATCCAAATCGGTTCAGTCGTTTTTGTAATAATTGAGAACATTCGTTTGCAATGTAAATGTTTTTTTGTGGCGCCCCCTGGTGATCGATGTTCGTAACAACTATCTAAGAACCATCTCCAATGAATACCAAACATCATACAGGAAACTGCATCTAAATCGGTCAAGCCGTTTTTGAAATAAATGGGAACATTCGTTTGCAATATAAATGTATTTTATGGCGCCCCCTGGTGATCGATGTTCGTAACAACTATCTAAGAACCATTGCCGCTGAACACCAAACATTATAAAGAAAACTGCATCTAAATCGGTCAAGCCGTTTTTGAAATAAATGGGAACATCGATGTGCACAAACGAACACACAAACAAACAAACAAACAAACAAACCAACAAACAAACAAACAAACAAACAAAAATATTTTTGCATTATTGGTTTTTGTGAACAATTTAACATAGAAACAAACAAAAAATCTTTTTAATAGAGTAATGTACAAACGGTCTCTCACCCTAAACGCATATACCCGTACTCCGTTCCGTCGTGGGTAAAAATTGTGTGTGTTAAAAATGATCTGTGATCGCACAATGACTTGCAAGTAGCAAGCTTCAATCGCCTCTTATCGTTTTATCATACCACTATCCGCTAATGTTGACAAAGTCTTATGCGTGTACTTAAGTTATATTAAAATACCGGAATGCACTCAGATCATATTTCCTAACAATATTTTGTTCTACGAGTTTTATTGAGATTTTTTTATGCGGTCGTCGTCGTCGTCGTCGTTTCAGCCGATGGACGTCCACTGCTGGACATAGGCCTCCTGAAATGACCGCCAAACACCACGATCTTGCGCCGCCTGGCGCCAGCGACTCCCCGCGACCCTCTTAATGTCGTCCGTCCACCTGGTGGGGGGTCGACCGACACTGCGCTTCCCGGTGCGTGGCCGCCATTCCAGCACCTTGGGTCCCCAACGTCCATCGGTCCTGCGAGCTATGTGCCCCGCCCATTGCCACTTCAGCTTTGCGACACGTTGAGCTATGTCGGTTACTTTGGTTCTTTTGCGGATCTCCTCATTTCTGATTCGATCCCGCAAAGATACTCCGAGCATAGCTCTCTCCATCGCTCGCTGAGTAACCCTGAGCCTTCTTATGAGGCCCATAGTAAACGACCATGTCTCTGATCCGTAAGTTAGCACTGGCAACACGCACTGTTCGAAGACTTTGGTCTTCAGGCACTGAGGGATGTTGGACGAGAAGACATCGCGGAGTTTCCCGAACGCCGCCCAGCCGAGTTGGATTCGGCGGTTCACCTCTTTCTCGAAATTGGACCTACCTAATTGTATTGTATGTCCAAGGTATATGTACTCGTCAACAATTTCGAGTGCAGAGTTTTCAACAACTACTGGTTGGAGCGAAACATGAGTATTCGACATCTGGTGACACGGTAGTGTCACCGCCAGACGAGTCAAGCGAAGCGCGAGGGCACTACCTATCTTTTCTCGAAGTGTTTCGCCGTATTTTTAAACCCTTATAACTTAGGCCAGAATTATTCCAGATAATCAAAATTCTCGGGAAATGATGTCGCCGGTGAACTTATTAAACGTATAAAGTTTCAATATCACAGGTCTTATACTTTAGATTTTATTGACATCTGAAAAACCCAGATTTCGTCACTGACTGACTGACTGACTCACTGATGATCATCAAAATTCCTAGGTACTTCCTGAAGTCCTAGAAAGCTGAAATTTGGTATGTAAGCTAGAATTAGTACACAACCAACAAAAAAATTCCAAAAGTTGGAAATTTAACCCCCCAACCCCTTAAAATAGGGGATGGAAGTTTGTATGAAACTACGGCAAATATTGATGCTAGAGGTCTCAAAATTGATATAGGAACTCTTCGTAATAAACAATTAAATACGTGTTTCAGGATTTTTAGTAAATCACCCCACATCCATCAAATTAGGGGGTTGGAAATTCGTATGGTGGCATGGAAGTTTGTATGAAACTACGGCAAATATTGATGCTAGAGGTCTCAAAATTGATATAGGGACTCTTCGTAATAAACAATTAAATACTGGTTTCAGGATTTTTAGTAAATCACCTCACATCCATCAAATTAGGGGGTTGGAAGTTGGTATGCGGGGATGGAAGTTTGTATGAAACTACGGCAAATATTGATGCTAGAGGTCTCAAAATTGATATAGGGATTCTTTGTAATAAACAATTAAATACGTGTTTCAGGATTTTTAGTAAATCACCCCACATCCATCAAATTAGGGGGTTGGAAGTTCGTATGGGGTTTCCCATCCGTATATAGGTATAGGTCGCACAACGAAAGTTGAGGCGAACACGGCACTCACACTAACGTAATATTTGCATACAAGGTGTTTCATTTTTGTAAGATGTAAGACAGGGGACGTCAGTTTATACAATTCAGTCATAATTATATTAGATCCTTAAATAATTAAACACATTGAATACAGTTTCACGACTTTGTCCATGTAGTGTTCTGCCGCGTCCTGTGTAGAAGAAGATTCCTAGTAATTCCTAGTAATACCGTCACAAAATATAGTTTGAACCTTTTATTTTGCACTTCTTATCCGAAATATGTCTCTTGATCGCTTGTAGTTTGATTGATTGACTGCTAGACAGATTGACTTAGCACAAGGTATACTTAAATTATGGTATTCTGTGTCAATAGGTACAAATAATAAATATTTTATAATGAGTAATATTTAAATCTAACGTTTTATTGTTATAAAAGCAAAATCACAATCAAAACAAAATTATAACTCAACTTCTATTAAAAAAAGTGAACTGACTTAAAAAAAAACATATCCTAAATAATTGGTCAAGTGCGAGTCGGGCTCGCGCACTGAGGGTTCCGTACTATCAAGACTCATTCTCAATAGTACGTATAAAATAAACTAAACACCCCTGCCCATAGAATTTAATAACCGGACAAGTGCGAGTCGGACGTGCAACGCCATCTGTCGTCATCAAAGTTAAACAAAATATTAGACTTGTTGAATATCAATTCAACACGTATTAAAAAAACTACTCACTAGATCTCGTTCAAACCAATTTTCGGTGGAAGTTTGCATGGTAATGTACATCATATATTTTTTTTAGTTTTATCATACTCTTATTTTAGAAGTTACAGGGGGGGGGGGACACACATTTTACCACTTTGGAAGTGTCCCTCGCGCAAGCTATTCATTTTAGAAAAAAATGATATTAGAAACCTTAGTATCATTTTTGAAGACCTATCCATAGATACCCCACACATATGGGTTTGATGAAAAAAAAAATTTTTGAGTTTCAGTTCTAAGTATGGGGCACCCCCAAAATTTATTACTTTTTTTATAATTTTGTGTAAAAACCTTAATGCGGTTCACAGAATACATCTACTTACCAAGTTTCAACAGTATAGCTCTTATAGTTTCGGAAAAAAGTGGCTGTGACATACGGACGGACAGACAGACATGACGAATTTATAAGGGTTCAGTTTTTTGCCATTCGGCTACGGAACCCTAAAAAACCATTACTATAAGCACAAAATAATTTTCTATTAATATGCTTAGTTTTCATACAACACTCTGTATCAATCTCATTCAAATGTCAAAAACACTAGCTATCTCGCTCTTGCTAATTATAACTGATTTGTGCAAGCGGGACCACTGCAAGACGTCAGCGCATCGAGCGTGTACAGATACATAAACTTTGCATGTGTTGTTCGCCTCAACTCTCGCTGTGCGACCTATACAAACTTAATTTCTTGTTCGATATCAGCTAGTATACATCTGGAAAAACACGTAATATTTTTTGGTAATTATAAGCACGATTCCAGTGCCCAAGTGGCCAAGCGCCCAAGTGCCCAGTGCCCCGTGCCCAGTAATATCGCACGTTTCAAGCCCAAGTTCCATGCATGTCATGTTTAACAAGCCGAGTTTCACTGCATGTCGAGTGACCAGGATCCAGCGCTCAATGACAAGAACCCACATTGAGCCGAGTGCCCAGTGCCCAGCTTGAGCTGTCGAACGTGCCAAACGTCAAATCTCTCTGATTTTGAAGAGCGTTATAGCGCATAAATACCTGCTCAGTGCCCAAACGGATGCGTCAAGCCCAAGTTACATACAGGCCCCGTCCAACGAGCCCAGCTCTCAGTTACCAGTGCCCAGGGTGAGATGAGTGCCCAAGGCCCAGTGCCCAGTACCCACAGTTAGCCGTCGGACATGCCAAGCGTAAATTATATGGATTTTAACAGCGCCCCAACGTCAGTGTGCCCAGTACTATAGTGCACGCGGTAAGCCCGAATTCCCGTACCGAGCTCCGCGTGTTCATTGCCCAGAGTCCAGTGCTCTGTGACCAAAATGAGTTGTCAAGCGTGTCAAGCGTCAAATTTGAATTTCAAGAGCGCCTCAGCGCCCAACGAAAATAAAGACTATAAATAAAACAATAGTTAAAAAACTAATAAACACACAAATTTTACCGATACCTTCCGTAGATTTTTAATGGATAATAAGTAGTCTGTGTTAGTCCAGGATATAATCAGTCTACATTTTAAATTTCAGCCAAATCAGTTCAGTGGTTGTGTTGTGATTGAGTAACAAACATCCAAACTTTCATTTGTATCTGACTTTTTGTTTTAATAGGTAAAATTTGAAGTTAGAAATTGAAATTTGGATCTATACATTACGTTTGATTATCGTTTTATCTTGATAAATGTAAAATTAGTTTCACTTTCGGTAGGCCAAAACTACTAACTTTAAATCCACTGTAAGTTTTTTAAATTTTCAGAATATACTTCTAAGCAAAGTACGTATCTACTCGTAATACAAATATATTAGAGCGTAGGCTGTGAAAAGAGGCGCACCTGAAGTGCAAGAAATACACGAAAAAAAAGAAAAATTAAGTTAATAAAAACATTGTTTTAAAGAACTTACAAAAAGAAATGAAATCCCAACAAAAACATTTTCATGTAAAATGTTGCCAGACGAGCATATGGCTAACACTGTCAAAAAGTTATTAGATCTCATGTAGGGCAAGACTTCTGACTTTATACACCCTTAAATACAAGCTCTAACTTCACAAACTCTATACTTTAGTTACAATAATGTCTTGACCGTTTGGCTACCGTTACATTAGGCGTAAAATCAAAAATTTATTCACTTTTCAGTACTCTGTAAGTTCTGTTAAATCAAAATTTGAAATCAGGAAAATGATTTTGGTGGAATAAATTTTTCACTTTACGCCCATGTGACGGTGGCCAAACGGCCAAGACATTATTGTAACTAAAGTGTAGAGTTTGTGAAGTTAGAGCTTGTATTTAAGGGTGTATAAAGTCAGAAGTCTTGCCCTACATGAGATCTAATAACTTTTTGACAGTGTTAGCCATATGCTCGTCTGGCAACATTTTACATGAAAATGTTTTTGTTGGGATAATCTTTGTCTTGCTCATGTTCATTTTGAGTCCAATCTGTTGAGAAACCCTGCTGAGGTCGTTGAGCATTGTGTTGAGATCCTCCAGGGTCTCTGCCATGACGACTATATCGTCGGCAAATCGCAAGTGTGTGATGTACTCGCCGTTTATGTTGATGGCAAATCCGTTCCAATCCAGTAGCTTAAAGACGTCCTCCAACGCCGCGGTAAACAGCTTTGGAGAGATGACATCCCCCTGTCGCACTCCTCGCTGCAGTTGGACTGGTCTCGTAGCTTGGTCTTGGATACGGACTGACATAGTGGCGTTTTCGTACAAACACTTCAACACTTGGATATACCGGTAGTCGATTCGGCATCTCTGCAGAGATCTCAACACAGCCCATGTCTCCACCGAATCGAAGGCCTTCTCATAGTCCACAAAATATCACATATCAAAATAATATGATCAATATTTATCATAGACTAGCTGACCCGGCCACGCGTTGCTGTGGCTAAAGTTTTTGTTATATTAATAAATTAAAATTGCGACTATAATTTAAGATTTAAACTATCCTATCTCTCAAGTTGGACCAAATGTATTCACGAAGTTTGAACTAAATCGGTTCAGTAGTTTAGGAGTCCATCGCGGACAAACATCGTGACACGAGATTTATATATATTATTATGAATGTACGTACGGTTCACTACCCTGCACTACCCTCTATCTTTTGTCCCCATCACTGACCCTGAGCTATAATTTTATTACACAGGATAAAGATATATTAGAGACATCAATTTATTTTGCAAGAATATTATTGAATTTTCAAAAGTTGTAGGTATAGCAAAATTTTATTGAATTTTCAAAAGTCGTATAACAAAAGCATTTAGTTTGAATGAAAGGACTACAGGCCGAGGTTATTTTGGTTTTTTTTTAATCCTGTATATAATCAAGCGTGGTACAAGCGTCGAATAGTTTTTAATAACATTCTTTCTACCCTTGTATCACAATGTTCTTCTGATGTTTGACGTTATAATATATGAGCTCAAGTATACGTAAAACAAGGACTTCCCTGTACTTTGTTAATTGTTATAAGGTACTTAGGTATATTAATATAACATACAGCTTTTCCCTATACGTATCGGTTGTTGGTACGATAACAACGCTAGCATTCTGTTGAAATTTATTGTACAATGAATTACTATTGTGTAGTGTGTGGCCATGTTTAGAAGTTATACATCCGTTGCTGTTTCGATTTGACCACAGACTATAATACTTTGACTCTGTTGCATCTATTGTCTATACTAATATCATAAAATCGAAGAGTATTTTTGTTTGAATGCACTAATCTCAGGAACCAGTACAAATTAAAAATAATGGTTTTTGTGTAGGATAGTCCATTAATCAAGAAGACTAAAAGCTTTATAACATCACGCTTTGATCATAAGGAGAGGAGAACCAATGAAAAATGTTACAAAAATGGGAAAAGTTGTTCCTAACTTGGCGTGAGAGACTAAAATAAAATGACATCCACGACGGTTTTTTGAAAATTTCAATTATGAATGACAATTTTAGTACCGGGGACCTTCGAGGGAGGTGCTTCAAATCGGCACAAAAAAAGGAACTGTCAATTGTATAGAATATTTAGTCTTGTAGTTTAGCGTACTATAAAATAAAATAGAGGTCTGATAGAGAATTTCTCTCCATCAACTGCTGAGTGACCATGAGTTTACTTATGAGTTTGTGTAGAGTGCAGGCTCAATAAGTGAATAAACATGTGCAGTACGGATGGAACTAATACATGTCAAAGGAAATCTACTGCTAGCCGCATATCTGAAGCATCTTACGCATGGGCGGCGTTAGGACTTCAGTCAGAGGGGTGCATACGCATAGCTCTATCTACGTAATATTATAAATAAAATAAAATAGAGCCTGTGCGGTATTATGAACGAAAAAATAAATACGTAAAATTATTAGTAATATTTGTACTTTGGTTTCCAATTGGACCTAAAAAAAGGTATTTTTTTCGGTCTTTTCTTTCCTACCAGGACGCCCATGATACTTACGTATATCCTGCGAGGATGTCCATAAGGGAACTCTTGCCTGCTCCAGACTGCCCCACTATTACGCTCAGCTCTCCCGCATTGAACTGGCCACTGATTGAGTTGAGGATGGTCTTCTGCCCTAGTGGAAAACAAACAAGTTTTATAATAACTTACGCGTTATTGTAGTGACCTTGTTATGTCTCTATTTCTTCTACTTCATTAAATGTTTATCTTTCTTAATATTATAAAATTCTCGTGAGAATTTCTGTAACCAAACTCCCCCAAAGGGCTCGACCATCATTCTAAAATTTTCTGTGTATGTTTGTGAAGGTATGCGAGTTGGTCGTTAGCATTTTTTTGGACGTGATAACGTTTAATAAATTAATGAACACCAGCAACGCACATGAAAAATAGTAACTTTCCGCGTAACGTTCCACCTGAGCCTGTGCGTGCAAGCGAGAGCGCGCAACAAGCGATAGAGAGATACGATAAAACAAACGATAGAGAGGCCAATTATTATGACGTTGTCACGTAAATCTATCGTCCGTAAACCGACTTCACAGAAAACCAATTTTTTTTTACACATCTGTAATGGCAAAACAACGTTTGCCGGGTCAGTTAGTAAGTATCTAATATAATTTAGTAATTGGGGTTTTCAGTTATTGCGTAAAGCAGTACCTAATAATGAATATGTTTACGTATTTCGGTTTGTAGGGCATTGTAGAAGGCGAAATTATTGGGCATTGTGATATTTAACATCGAATACTTTGCAGTGTACTTACTGTAAAATAGTGCAATACGAAGTTCTTAGACGAACTGTATCTGATCTTACCTAATAAGAATTATGTCGTTATACTTTGCTATTAAAAAATACATTTACTAATTGACCCATTAAGGAGTAAATATTTGATTATAAATATTAAACACATTTCAAACGAATGTAGAGCTATAATTTGAATGTTTTTTAGTAGTAAATTATCCTTGGCCTGGAAATTTATTATTCTTGCCTACTTACATAATTTTCAAATTTCTTGAAGCCTTAATAATATAATTCAATTCAAGTCTATTTTGGGTTGCACGTGTAATAAACGACCTTGATTTAATTAAGAAACACTGGTCAAGTGCAAGCCGGGCTCACGCATTAACGGCGTAGATGGCGTATTTAAGCGTAAGTTTTTTAGTTTTCAGTTTAAAACTATACTTAAAGACAATTATTACTTTACAATTTAAACTTCATGAATCGTTGTGAAGCAGAAACACGATTGGATAAAATTTTCTCAACAGAAAGTTCTCGCAAAAGTTGCTCCAAAATCTCAATTTTTCTAATTTTTATCGGAAACTGGAATGGACGTAGCCGTAATTTTTGTTTTAATGTGTCGGTAATAATAATATCTAAAAACACTTAGAACGGATTTTTGGTAACTGGCTTAGTTTTTTAGTAATTAGGTAAAACGTCGTTTTTCTATAATATTGTAATAATAATAACAATGCGGAATCGTTATTATTATTCGTTATATTGTGCCCTGTTATACTCCCAAGAAACACAACTTTTTTTTATAACAAATAAGTTAGTGTCGTGTATAATTAGGTAAAACGTCATTTTTCTATAATATTTCCACATTGTTATTATTATTTGTTATATTGTGCCCTGTTATACTCCCAAGAAACAAAACTTTTTTTTTTAACAAATAAGTTAGTGTCGTGTCTATAACAAGGTGGGTCCTTTCAGATTCCTAACAGAATCCTAAAAGACTTGGGCTTTTCTCAAATACTCAAGGTCTCAAAATACAAATGATAATATACCTACTCGAAGAATGAAGATTTGTACCAAGATAGTAAAAGATTTCCGCTGAATATTTTAAGGTTTATTTACAAATAATGTTTTTCTCACAACAATGTAATTAAAACAATTTAACCTTCAGTCCATTTAGATATGATTAAACGAGTTTTTTTTACTGTAATTGCTTATACTTATTTTTGTATAAAATATTGGCAAGGAGTAGGAATAACTAATAGCTATCGAAGTTAACCTATAGTGGTTAACAAAAAGTGCGAAATATCTTTTGTTTATGTTTTTACGTAAGCGTTTGCTCTAGATTGCGCGAATCCTTGTAGGGCTGTTGATATGTACGATGTACAATTGAACATAATATAACATTGTGCAAAGAGGGTCGTATTAATAACCTTTAACAACCATTAGTTAATTCTTTAATACTTACTATTTATTTTTAACCGACTGTTTTCTTTTTGATAAAAATGAGTTACAGTCTACAGACGAAGGTCGACGATCATAGGAGGTTTTGTATTAATTTTTCGGGTTCCGCATCCAAAGGGTAATAATATACTTAGTGTGTATATTATGTAATGTGACATTGGCGAAAGAATAATTAATTATTCTTGCTATTCAATTAATATAAAGCTGATAAAATTTATTAGGTACATAATAATAATTTATATGGTAAATAATAAATTAATTTTATTTATCCTTGAATAAATAAAATTAATTTATTATTTACCATATAATTTATTTAGGCTGGGCGATGATGAATGAGCGAGTGAATAAATGATTGAGTCAGCTAAATGCTGATGAATGAATGAATGAGTCGGGAAGGATAAAAAGAATTTTATATTGTACATTAATTTTAAGTGATAAAGTAATGTTAGACCGATCAAACTATTATGGTTTGTGATAACTGGAATATAATTACTGACCAGTTCTAGTTTTTCTAACGCTGGACAATGCGCAAGAAGTAATTGTACATACATTCGGTTTTTATGGTTGCATGAACCAAAAGAATGACCTTTATTATTTTTTGTATAAAAATGTTATTATAAGGAAGTAATGTGGACAAGAACGCAATAAATGTTTAAAACAATGTGCGTTTCAATGGTAAAGTACCTCGTTTAAAGCTTTATTAACTCTAGCAATGCAAAACAAATACAAGTTGATCTTAATTATTACAAGTTTTCTGTTTTTACTGACTGACCTTGTCTGAGAGGGAAAAATAAAAATATTCAAAGCAAACTTAATGGGTGTAAAAAAGTTAGCCTAGGTATATTATGCATTTTAATGGTTGTAAAAATTCCACAGAAAATAACAAAAAATTTTGGTTACCAATTTCAGTAATGTATTTGTCTAAAACATAAATACAATTCCTATTACATTTAATTCCTATACAATATTATTACTCGAATTTTCTTCAAATAGGTCATAGCTTTTCAGTTTTCGCCGAGTACGATTGCCAACCCTAGTTCAGTACGTTTGCACTGAATGCACTTGAGTTCGTTAATAACGATGCTTATTCACATGTATTTTTTTATTTTAATGTATTTTTTTACTGTCAATTGACGTTTACGAGTATCATAAAATTTTGCAATATAGAGACAAGATTTTTAATGACATTTTAAACTGAGTAGGTACAAGTATTTTCCAGCATTTTCTTTCAAGCAATTAGGAATTAAAAATATTACTTTGTTGACTATACTCTTGCTTGAATTTTGCTTTGTATATATTTATTTTATTAGTTTATTATTTCTAATTTTTATTTTCAATTAATAGAATATATTTTTACAGGTTTGTAGGTTAAAATAACTTAAATTTTAACCTATTTAACCTATTTTACATCTATTTATAAAATTATATAGTTAATTTTAAAATTCATACCTATCTAGGACTATTTATATGGCAGTCGGGAGCTGTTCTGAGGAACACCTTCCACCAAGGGGTCCTCCGACTGCCATATGAATTTATAACTAAAATAAGTTGTTTTTTTTTACTTTTAGTTGGTTTTATAACGGGACAGTCGTGTTTTTTTAATTTTAAAATTATTTATTTTTATTTTCGCTTCAAATGTGCTCCATTAAATAGCCACATAATATTATTATCTAACCTGTGCAAAGTGCAAAAGCTCTAATATTTTAATTTTGGTGATTTTTCAAAGATGACGTTTGAAATATATGACAGTTTATGGAAACGTCATTCGATGCTAACAATTCATTTATGATGATAATTGATAGATAAGAAATTATATTATGTCAAAATCGTTAGTAGGTGCATGACAACTTACTACAGAGGAAGGACTCAAGGTATTTATTATTGTGTTATTATTTATTGAATAATACCATTATTATTCAATAATGAATAACTTATGAAATAAAATAAAATATATTCGAGATGTGAATCGCATAATTTAAACATGATCATACATTTTTATGCCAGCTTTTATAGCCGTCTTCGCATAATAAAGGTTTACGAAGTACATTGTTTAATGTTTTACGGCAATAGATAATGCTAATGTACCTACAACATAAAGCTAGGTAAAAACTTCTCGAAACGGAACTAATTTTTAGTTTTTCTGATAAAAGTAAAACTTGTTTCCATGATCAATATTGCGTCATTTGTAAATCTGACTTTTAATTCGATGCAGTAAACTGATGTTTCTTATTTTTCTAAACTCCAATAAATCTGCTATATTTCACTTTTATAACTTAATTTCGTAAAATAAGGTTAGTGACTTTCTAAACAAAATTATATTTACCTATGTGAAATACATAGATTTATAATAGGTTGTCGCTCGCGCTCCGACTAGATAGAGCCCTACCTAACAACGACAGCTCCGTGAGTGCGGCAACTTTTTCTTGTAGTGTGAGTGTGTCAATTTGAAATTTATATGGTGTGCGGATGCTAGTGTGCGTGAAAAATTGTGTAGCGAGACGGCTCGATTTTTCCAATTTGGGCAAAGTATTTTATTGCCGCACTTTTGAAGTCGAGGGCTCCCTCTTGGACCTCTATGATTTATTTGATTTACTATGACAGAAATAACAGTTTTCTGCATCAAATTAAAAGTCGTAGATATTTTGAAATCGTAAAAATCGGAATAACTGCATAAAATTGTTCAAATTACTTGACTTGCGCCACTCTTCTTTGCCAATACCTCTTCTTAATCTTTTCGTCTTTAATTAGGTACCTGTTTATTTTCAAAATCAAACATTGCTTCAAAGATAATATACCTAAATCATAGTACTATGGAAAGGAATTGAAATGAAAAATACCTATCAGGATATTACTTATGGAAGTTTGAATTTTGAAGTTACAAGGAAAACATAAATTCATTATGGTCACAACATACATTAGGAGTAATGGTTTAACCCTGTTAGTTTATTCAATCGGTAGACATGGTTATCCATCATGATTCATGGTAGATTCACGTTTGTTGTATGGGAGCCCCCTTAAATATATTTTTTGTATTAATTTAACTAACTATTTATTTATTAATACGCTTGAAATATATACAGAAATATTTTGTATTATATATCTATCTAATCTTTATTAAAAATTACTAGTAAAATTAAAATAAAACAGAAATCTAAGGGAGGCTCCAATACAGCAAACGTGATTTTCGGCAGTTTTTATAGATACGAGTACGAAACCTTTCAAATGCCAGTCGCACATGGCTGATTATTAAAAATTAATAAATCATTATTATTACTCAAAATTTTTATAAACAGATTTAATCCGAGATCAATGGCGATATGATTTCAATGACGGTCACAGATAACAGCGTATTATGGTCATACGTGCAGGTTGTGCTACGAGTAATTATTAGGTATTTCTTGTGCAACATTGTTTCGTGTTAAGGCCATCGCTATTTCGTAAATTCTGCTAAAGTCGACCAATTTCCAAATTGGGCATTATTAAAATGTTAGTTTTACTTGTTTGAATCCTTGCGTCCTTGTGGAATAAACAATCAGTTTTAAAAATCCATTACACTCCAAACCTCTATTATATGGATCTCAGATTGTCAACGCAAAAATTAAGACACTTGATAACCTGGCGTGAGCATCCATGGAACTAACATAAGTGAGACAGTTAGGGCCCAAAAGAATTTTCATTTCTCCCTAAGGCGAGAAAGCAGTATGAAAATTATTTCTCGCCCTAGGGCGATTCTAACATGACGTAATCTCGTATTGCGTCTATAATAATGTCTAAAGCTAGAAACTTCTTTTTTTACACGACTGCCCAAAAAAAAGGAGTGTAATGTTTTTATTTTTTAATAATGCATACGGTCAGTAGCGAAGTTCGACCTTTGAGTTTGTATAGGCAAGTAGGTACATTACTTTTCATCTCACCCACTCGGAAAAGGGATTTTTATTGCCTAAAATGCGGGCGGAAAATGCTATTATATTACCTAGGGCTCAAAAGAATTTTCATTTCTCCCTAGGGCGAGAAAGTAATATGAAAATCCCTTCTCGCCCTAGGGCCGCAAAGCATTTTCAAATTCGAACATAACGTACTCTCGCATTGCGTCTATAATGTCAAAAGCTGAAGACTTTTTTTTAATAACACATACGGTCAGTAACGTAGTTCGACCTTAGAGTTTGTATATAGGTACAGTATTACTTTTTTGTTTTTACATTTACTTGGAATATCAATAAAAATAATAACTCCAATTTAGTTTTATTTTATTAATTAAATCATCATAAGTGATAAATAATAATATCTTGTTTTTATTACACGACTGCCCAAAAAAAGGAATGTAATGTTTTTAGGGTTCATGTATGTATGTATGTATGTGAGTTTCTTTATTCCACCATATCTTTTGAATGGCTGAACCGATTTGGACAAATGGGGTATTGTTAGAATCCTTACATTATTCCGGGTAACATAGGCTATAGTCCAAGATCCCAGGGCCACCAGACGTCACGTATTTTCTGACGAACGAAATGTGCACGATTGAATAGTGTTAGTATGTACTAAAAGCGCATGCCTACCTGCTAGCCTGCTTAGACGGCCAATTTTCAGGTATCAGGTAATCAAGGTACATAAAAACATTACTTACCTCACGTAAATTCTCCAAGCTGATTTTCACGTATATTTTAGGCAATACCCTCAAAAATAAGTCGCCAATACTCCCAGACACTTTCCGTCGGCCGTATTGCTTTGCAGACGCTTTAAAGCTCACAAAATAATTACTTAACTTCACGTAAATTCTCATGCTCCATTTTTATATATGTCTACCAGACAACTATTTTAGAAGAACAAGAAGACAGACCGATCCAAGGGGCCGATCATCCCCTAAACTCAATTTTAATATCTCTGTGGGTAGGAGCGCGAGGGCATTATCCACGCGCGTGAGACTGAGTGAGATATGTATTAGGATATATTGACATCTTTCTCTCACTCTCTTAAAGTTTATTCATCAATTAATTATTTATATTTAAAAAAAAAAACACCTTAAAATTAAAAAAAAACAGGTAAATGATTAAAAATTAACGTAAAAAAATGCTCATTTGACCACAATAATTCTAAAATCTTATCCTGTAAGCTGTTGGGACAAATTCAAGTAGACTTCAATTATTTTTTTAATGAAATGTCAGAAACTCGATGGTGTTAACAAATTAATTAAATAACCGCATTTTTTTTTAATTAATTATTTATTGGGAATAAATCATAAAAAAACAAAGTAGAAAAATATTATTAATCTCTCAAAATTTCTGAGTAGTGTCTCTAATCTTCATTATCATCGTCATTGAAATTAGATAATTCATCATCCAGCCAATCCATCAGCCAACCTACATATACGAATCAAATAAATTGTTAAGGGTATTTCAGCATAATCGCCAAATATGCATGAGAATTTACGTGAAGTTAAGTAATTATTTTGTGAGCTTTAAAGCGTCTGCAAAGCAATACGGCCGACGGAAAGTGTCTGGGAGTATTGGCGACTTATTTTTGAGGGTATTGCCTAAAATATACGTGAAAATCAGCTTGGAGAATTTACGTGAGGTAAGTAATGTTTTTATGTACCTTGATTACCTGATACCTGAAAATTGGCCGTCTAAGCAGGCTAGCAGGTAGGCATGCGCTCTTAGTACATACTAACACTATTCAATCGCGCACATTTCGTTCGTCAGAAAATAATGAAGGTATTAGAGAGTAGTAACCGAATATATATATATTATCTAAAAAAATATACTTTTACACTCAATTTTTCTAATACGACTGTCAAAAAAAGTATAAACTAAAAATAAATAATTAAAAAAAAATAAAAAACACGACTGCCCTGTTGTAAAACGAACTTAAAAGTAAAAAACAAGTTATTTTAGTTCATCTGCATATTGACAAAGTCAAAAGTGGTCAAATTTCTCATTAATTAAAACAGATATACTCATATTATGGCAGTCGGGGGACCGTTCTGAGGAACGGAACCTTCTATTCTAACATAACCTTTGTCAATATGCAGATAGCTAAAATAACTTGTTTTTTACTTTTTAGTTCGTTTTAAAACAGGGCAGTCGTGTTTTTTAATTTTTTAATTATTTATTTTTTTCATCATTCATATCAAGAAGATGGGTGATGACTAAAGACAACATCTAACATACTCGCAATGCCGATCCAAGTGTAATGTTCCTCGCTGTGGTGAGATGAAAAATTTTGTGTTATTTACGGCCGCAAATTTTTTTGGGTCTCGTGTCCTTTGACACTCGGCCCAAAAAATCCATTTTGCGGCCTTGCATAACAAATAACTATTTCAAGTTAAGTATTTTCGCGAGTTCATATTAGTTGAAACGGATCAATTAACGTACACAGTGTTGCATAACTTAATTACTGTTAGTTGGCCGTTTAGTGCAGGCATTAGTTAGTACGCAGTGCTTGTTGATAATGCGATAAACAATTTAGCGCATAGAAGGGTATCATGGGCATGCGGTGAGTCACGCGTAGGTACAATGCACTGTGCCCTCGTGTAGCGCCGCCCTTATTATTATTAAGAAGATCGTCTAGCTGTAAGTTTTCATACAAATTTATATAATAAAAATTATTTCATTATAGGCAACTGGCAAAGTTATTCGTTATAATATCCGTTGTTGTGCAAATATTTTTTTTTAAACTTTTTTAAATGCAAATGTAGCTAGCTGTAAGCTTTCATACAAAATACGATAACGTTTTCCTTCCTGTAAATGTCGACCGATTTTCATAATTTTCAGAAATACTACAAAATATATAATGAAGAACTATGCCCGTACGTTTTAATTTTTAAGAAATATTGCTTATCTTAAAAGCTATTAGCGTATAATAATCCATATTTTTGACATAAAAACTTCCTTGAGTATTATTTTTTTTTAATTAAACTAAAATACTAAAAAATAAAACGTATGTGCCTAGACTATGGTGTACTGAATCTAGCAAGAGTGAAATTATCCATTTCGGTAAAGGTTTGGAGGGGTAAAAACGTTACTCTCTTTGTAGTGGCATTTGAAGTTGGTTTTTTGGAAAGAATTTTCAAGATAATTTTGTACCACAGACGACAAAAAATAATTCGGGGATGATAATAACAACCATTTATAGGTATCTAATATTATAAACTTCACGTTAGGTAGGTACTTGTATGAGAAGTCTGAAAACAAGTTTGGCGATCTAATAGGTACACTTAAATTCGAGTATGTTTTGTGTCAAACTAGTTTGGTCACTTAACGACTTAGTAACCAAAAAAATATATCTTAAAATATATTAGACGTGAAACTAACTCAAAAAATGCTCGTAATGTCAGTGCTGTTTTTGGAGAGGATATGCTAGTGAAACGCACCATTCATTTTTGATTTACCACTTTCGAAAATTTCCACTTAATTAAGTAAGATACTATCCTTAGAAACTTAGTGTGTGAGGGTGAAGTCTTGCTCTACATGAGATCGATAACTTTTCGACAGTGCGAGTCATAATATGCTCTCGTCTTGGCAACATTTTACATGAAAATGTTTTGATGGGATTAAAGTATCTAGGAATTAACAGCATGGTTTGAAGTTGGCAGGTACTAAGTACTCGTGATATTTGGGTATATTTTATACCTTGATTGATTTTTGAATAGTTATTCATAAATTGCAGCAAATCGATAAAATTATAAAAACTTGAAAAATTAATGCCCTATGTGCATAATATAAAAAATAAATGAAATAAATTAAATTAATAAAATTATTTAATTTATTTTTTATCACAGCAGGAAGGGAAGTAGGTAGGTACTGTATGTATACAGTACCTACCTATTTCCTAGTAATGACTGTAGTCATAGATAAGACTGGTTAGGTATCCCACGAGTATTTACTTTATAGTAAACATTACATAAAACAGGTCATTGACACCGACCGTAGCAAACGCGGCAAACGTTGCGAGCAAATCGTTTAAAATTTAACGACATCGAGAAAGTAAGTTATTTAATTTATTGTCTTATCCAACAAATTCGTGTTTAATTGTTGTCTTCAATAAATAAATTATAATCGTAACAACGTTCTTAGAGACGCGTAGTAATTACTCCGTTTATCATTGAGCGTATGATAATAAACTTAAAGATAACTACTTAGCGGGTACCGTCGTTGTAATGGTATAAATAATCATTTGTTAATGAGCCAAAAAGCAAGATGTTAATCACAATATTATGTAAGGGTTCGCGCACCTCCGGCCAAGAAACCATGTCGCACTTTGTAGCAGACGTCTTCGAAGGTGATGTTTATGGAGTCCTCGACCAGCGACGTGGAGTTTGTCTCCTGGGAGTCCGACTGGTTATCGGGAGCCATCGCTACACTGGGAGCTATACTACTGCACACTACACGGCTGAGACAAAGACTTCGTATTCCATCGCGCGAACACAAAGACTCGTCTTGTTTGACAACAAAGAGCGAAGCAGGCACGAATTCAACTCGCCCTAGCGCGGAGGCGATTAGCGGCGTACTACTAGTGGCGCAGGCGGCTCCACCAGCTACCTCCGTCCTCACTATGTACGAGTACCTAATTATCGGTCGTTCTCCCCACCCGCTGCTTGTCAGCTGTCAAACTAAGCAGCTGATTGTTGCATCGTGACGGCGTCACCAGACAAACCGACTGCAGCCTAATCCTGGGCAATAAAATTCACGGCTCATTTCATATAAGTTAAGCATGTTATTGCTTAGGTTTGTGGGTAAACTAAACTCAAACCGGCCAAGCCATGTATTTTGGCTAAAGTGTACGTAAGTTAGGGCTTGTAGAGTTAGGGCTCGTATAGTTAGAAGTCTTGCAACATGAGATATGGGCGGCCCATATCCATTTTGCTTATAATATTAATTATTATATTAATATTATAAGCAAAAGGCCTTAGAAATAATAACTTTAAGTTCTTTTTTTCTGTTTATAGGATTAATTTGCTTAGGTAGGCACTGCCGCCTATATGGAGTGCACGCCACTCTGATATACTATTATGCTCTCTTCTTGGCAACATTTTATATGAAAATGTTTTCGGTGGGATATTTTTTCCAATCGTGTTCCTGGCTTAAATAAATGTTCCTGGTATACCTTAGTAGTATATACCTACATAAATTATTTTTATGTCTGTAAGCTAAAAATGTCCACAATTTAGGTGTGAGCTAAGAAAGACTATAAGGATTTAGGACGACTGTTGAGGGATTCTAGGTTCTGATGAAAGACTGGTTTGTCCTCTTTAAATGGTAATATAACTAACCTGTTCATAAACCGGTTTTAATGTCAATGACACATTATTAAAAAAGTAGAAAATTTATCTTTTTTAGTAAGTACTTAAAATTTTAATAAAATCTTTTTTAAGTACTTAATATTTGAATAAAATAAAAAAAAGAAACAATTGAAATCGATAAGTAAAAGTAAGTAAGCGTAGTGTGGGGCGAGAGGCGACCTCCAGCTCATTGGATCGTAGTTCGTACCGATAAAAATGGGGTTGGCCGGAAGCGGCTGGATGGGGATTGAGGAACGCTGAGGACAGGGTGTGATAGCGCTGTAGCGCGCACTTGGAATGGTCTATGTCCAACTGTGGACGTCCGCAAGCTGAAATTATGATGATGATGATGACATTATTACTATTACCGCAGAATGAATTTATACTTTAGACTATGGTATTACGAAAATAAAGATGGGGACTGGGGTGTACGTGCAAACCACATCTTTATAGCAAATACGCTTCGCAACGCTTTTGCTTAGCTTTGATGAATTGTGTGCTGGACCGTGGACGGTAGAGACACATTTCGTAGCTTAGATTTTTTACCAAAGATGTGTTATGCACCTATATTATGAGAGGAAGACAGCTAAGCTACGAAACGGACGGTTTTACTAATGATACACAACGTGGCGGAGCGGGTAAGATTGTACTATGGAGATGGTGTGGAAGACATGGTAGATCCTTGACTCTAACTGAACAATGCATCGACATAATTACGACGAGGGGTCTTCTTGACTAAACAAGGTCAGTCAGGGTACGGGCCTCTAGGCTGGGCCTTCTTGCCCGAGCATTTCCTCACTGTTCCTTCAATGCTACCTTGTTCCTTCTTTTTTGACGTGACAACGTCTTATAATTCGAAAGAGCCGGTTGCACGCACGAAAAAACATGACTCATCCGGCGTTGCCGGCGTTACCTCGCTCATGGGGCGTTACCGGCGTTACCTCGCGAGCGCGGAACGAGCGACAAAGAAGACGCTGTCACGTTCAACTATCGTCAGTAAATCGACTTTACAGAAAACCAATTTTTTTGGCCTGGGTGACCAAGGTCTCGCTCATAAGGCGTAAACCTGCGATTTTCTTGTCTTGGTATCAGTCCTTTAAGTCGTCGCAAGTCAGCGGTTGTCCTTAGATGGTGCGAAGCGAGTCGACTCGAAATTCGAACAAAAATCTGTACTAACCCTATGTAGTCCTGTTGCTACATGATAAATCAAACGACCTTCCTTTGACGACCCCCCTAGCGCAGTTAGCAGGGCACTTGGATTCTAACGGGACGTCCCAGGCTCGAATCCCGATACGGGTCAGTTTGGAATTTTCAGAAATTTCTCAATTGGCTCTGGGGCCGTATCAACATTTAATAAAGCAGTAAGGTTGCAATAAATAATAAAAACAACTTTGGCTGCATCGGTACTGCGATTGCAGTCAAGTAAGTCTGTACCATAGGTTACTCGTCACTTATGTGGAGCGAGGGTTGGTGGGTACCTATCACACAAATTATTACCAACTTAGGGTAGACGATCTCAGGCCGAAAAAAGCAGCCCTACCTAGCTATGGAAATACCTACGTATCTAAGAACTGCGAAAACTAATTTTTAAGTGCGTACAGTTACTTTCATTCAGAAATAAAAAATTGGTTGTCTGTAAAGTCGGTTTACTGAAGATAGTTGAACGTGACAACGTCTTCTTTGTCGCTCGGTCCGCGCTCGCGAGGTAACGCCGGTAACGCCGCATGAGTGAGGTAACGCCGGTAACGCCGGATGAGTCATGTTTTTTTCGTGCGTGCAACCGGCTCTATCGAATTATTAGACGTTGTCACGTCAAAAATAATAATTGGAATAATATTATGTACTTACTTACTACAATATTAAAAAAGAAATATTTACCAGCAGATAGTTACCTAATGAGGTTTTCGGACCGTTACTAAGTACAATAAAATAAGTATAAAGTACATCAAAATTGGTTCTCCTAATGGATTTTAAAACATCTCGTTACTCAACAAAATACATCAAAATGGTCGAACAATTTCAAAACGTTTAAAAAAAATAATAAACCTATTTTAATCTTCTAAAAACATTAAGGTAGTTAATACAGGTAGGTACTATAGGTTATTATTTTTTAAAACTGAGTACTTAAATCACAAGTAAAATGTTGTATCTGAACAATGGGGTTTTCCGGGATGAGAGAAACAAATACTTACACAGAACATAATTATTATGCATATGTTGTGTATATTTGTTTCAGGAAACTTTCTTCTTTTTCACATTGGTGTTATAATAAAATTAACATAATTTAAAGTTTTTGATTCTTCATGAAAAATACCCTATTACCGTAATAAGAGACTTTTGCTTATGAAGAGAGATCGTGTAGAGCTTTTTTTTTGTCAATTCCAAAATAGATCGAATCTAGTCCAGAAGCTTACGAGCTGGCATGGGGCTAAACTTTTAGGCTATGAAAGTCAATAAGCAGTTTCAGGCACAAATGACAAAAACGATACTATGTCGCAACTACAACGGACATTATTGTTTCGTTGGTATAAGAAAAAACAATAAAATTAATTTTCTGTGGCTCAACATTTTTAGAGTTCCTTATTTTAAAGGTCTCAAGCCATGAACCGTAACAGATAAGCATTTGAAAATAAAATCTATGAGTAGATAATATATATTTCCATTACCATTGTAATGTCATGTCATTTTTTGCAGCCTTTTATATCTGGAATTCACAATCGTTAATCTTTAACCGATTAATCCCAACCGGTAAATACTTGAAATTTTTACAAAATTAATTTAAGACAATGTCTTGGTAGGTACTTTATTAAAACAAATATTCTGTGTCACCATAAAATAA
This sequence comes from Coenonympha arcania, assembly GCA_036785405.1. NCBI lineage: Eukaryota > Metazoa > Arthropoda > Insecta > Lepidoptera > Nymphalidae > Coenonympha > Coenonympha arcania. The sequence goes on along the minus strand of CM072063.1, from coordinate 2,823,911 downwards.
ACGTTAATTTCTTCTCTATGAGTTCTCTATAGTACTGAACTCTTCGTGGTTTGTCTGACTCGCACTTGGCCAGTTTTAGGGATAGAGTGAGTTTTTGGGGATTGACACAAAATTATTTCAGGAAAAATAGAAATGTTGTTTATTTTAGGTCTATTGCATAGAATAAAAAACCGAAAATATTCCAAAACGTATTTTAATTTCTCGTTATAAATTAATTACTATAATTATAAAGCTGTGTTCAAATTAAGTTTTGCTTACATCAACTACATTGCGTTAAGTATTCTTATTAGGTAGAAAGAGTTACATTACATAAATTATGAATTTATCACTTACAACTGGAAACTGGAAATAGTAATACATTTACAGCATAACTGAAAAATCATATCTATAGTGTAGGCAAGTTTAATATTAAAATAACTAGCTGATACGTCCTTGATTTTCTCGTGAGAGAAACGAGAAACGTCTATATTATAAGGAATCTCCGCAAAATTTCAGCCTACTATAAGTCCTAGGTTTAAGGGATCGAAATATTTTATGCTATGAGATTTAATTCGATTAAATTAGTTTAAATATGAAACATGATTGCAGATCAACAGAATTGAAATACATAGACTAAATGCAAGGAAATTATTCAAAAAAATCAGATAAATAAAATTAAGTTCATAATACTTACTTCAAAATATTCGTTATTCGTCGTATTGCCCGTGGTCCCCCCGATAGTCCCTAGGGGTACCATGGGTATTTTTTTTGCCCGTGGTACATACCCCTATTTTAGGTTTTAAGGGTACCACGGGCAAAAAAAATACCCATGGTACCCCTAGGGGACTATCGGGGGGGGGGGGGGACGGGCAATAAACGAAAATATTCACGACATTTTAGCTATTTATGAGGTAAAGTATGCTATTTATGAGTAACTTTAGGCGTAAACTAAGTTTATTCAGACGTGACCAAACCAAAGGAAGACAAAACGGAAAACGCGAAGGTTTCAATTCTTCTTCAAGAGTCAAATTGAAGAAAAACGCAATAAAAGTTCCTATTTATTTTCATGTATGATTGGTAGCCAAAATTTATTATTGCTCTTCAAAGATTCGGCTTTTCGGGGCTTATTTGCTCCAACCAGTAACATTCTCATATATGTACTAAGTAAGGCTCTTTTCTATAGAGGGCATGTTGAAATTCTGATTTTAATTTTAAGTATCACCATCATCCCATTTTACCCCATCCCAATCCCAACAAAACATATTTTGGACATTTAATCGATTGATGGGCGGCCTGCTGTTCGCATTTTCCTGCCAGAATTAATACTACAACGGTCTTTATTACAAAAAATTTTCTGTTCACCATAGAATAAACGCTTGTTTCTTCTCGATGGTACTGAACTCGTGTCAACTGGTCATTCACTGGAAAAACATATTTTTGGCATGTATATGTCATCCAAAGAACCACTCTCTAGCTACTTGGCCCATAACCTTCGTTGATTCTTTTTCGGAAGGTATTGTTCTGGGTTTCACTGGGCCTTGTCAATCTTCCCTGTTTGTCTTTCTTCCATAACTGTCGATGTTTATCTTTCTTAACTTTTCCTATTTATCTTTTCTCATCCCTCATTGTCATGTATACAGACTACAACTTAAGTACTCATTATTATTTTCGTCAAGTACAAAAAAATAATTGTTGTGTTCCTTGTCTCAGCCACTAATATAATACCATTTTAGGTTTCATCAGTATCATATTATTTACTAAAAAGATTAATCTTAAAATCTAGATCAGTCACTTGGATTCACTGCGTCCATTCATTCACCGCTTCATCTCTTGTTCAGTCGATACCACAGTGAAGTGCATGTCAGAACATGCATCAATACTGTGGTGCTGAGTACTATGGCCATGTTGGCGCCGACGTCAACTGACGTGATGTCCATTTCTGACAGGAACTTGCTTGGTGTTATGTAGTGGCAATATTCTGGAAAGAAAGACGTAGTTGGTTTAGCATAAAAACACACAAGAAAGATCTGTACCTAATCTTTATTTGTATATTGGTGAGCGTGTAATTTATCAACAGCCAGTTAGACAGTCTTATTGCTAATTCTACGATTGCATTTGGTATCATTGTTGAACGAAATTCAAAAATGGATGTACTTATGGAAGAAAAAAATGTAAGGACGTGACAAGCCTATAACCAATCGACAAATTGACTTATTGATAAAATATGCCATTTTCATATACTTTTACAATTTCGTTCTACAAGTCATTGCGTATGGCTTAATTTTGCGTGCGATTACTGCGGTAATGACTACTTAATTGTTTATTAGCTTTCGCCTCTAAATTAGTATGATGGGAAAGTTTGTATGTTTGGATGTTTGTAACTCAATGCCGATACGACTACTGAACCGATTTGGCTAAAATTTGCAACGTAGGCAGCTTATACCCTGAATTAATCTAGGCTTTTTATTCAGAAAAATCTGACGTTCCTGCATAACGAGATTTTGAATTAAAAAAAAACCTGAAGTACTGAAATGGATAACATTATCATGGAAAAATCTTATTATATAAAAATAGCTAACCTTGCAAATGTTGTTTTGCCATTAGGGACGTATAAAATACCACAGACCTACCGATAGAGAGAGACGAATGTGTAAGTTCGGTAGGTCGTAAGTTATTTTTTTATTTATATCCCTAATGGCATAATTATGACATTTTATATTTTAGTTAATAACTTAATTTAATTTTTAATTTTAAACATTTCCTGTTGCTATTTTTAATGTGATGACTGAATATTTTTTAATTTAAGACCATTCATGCGTTGGAATTATGCTTGAGTCAAAATTGACAATTTTCGACGTAACATAAGAGTGTCATGTGTTCAATTATTGATTAGATAATTGCTATCATATTATTTGGCATTTCATAATATAGTTTTTGTCTCAAAAATATTTGAAAATATGTGTATAACTTTCTCATTAGAAAGTTTAAGGTAAAGGCTAATTACTCACGCGGTGGAAGCTCTATTTTGATGGAAGATATTTGCCATGTTTCATAACACAAACTTATAACAATGACATATTTAGAAAATTAATAACATTTACTAAAAAATGTCTCAAAAAAAAACACGATTTTCCTAGATTTTCATTCAAAAACCATAAACCGAAAAGTGACATTTTTAGAATTTTTCGATAAATTAAACGTATTATTTTAGGATTAAATCCAAGATATTTTGTTATTTCTGAATTATAGTAATTTAATTCAATTAATATTCAATGTCACTGGTTATTTACTGTTTTAATAAGTTGTATATTTATTTTACTATAAATTTTTTTTGTAATACCATTTTCCGCGCAAAATTGCGTCTGTGGGGACGAATTCCTGTTTTGTATGGACCGAAACGCTAGGCATGCCGCGCTGCATAAACCCTCTTAATGACTGTGTGACCCAGGGAAACGTATTGGAGTTTTCTGTAATGTGTTCCTGGTTGTGAAATACAATAAATAAATAAAATAAATAAATAAAAACAACGTTTGCCGGTTCATCTAGTTGATTCTATATGCTGTAAATGAATCACACCTTTAGCGCAATGCATCTTCGTCCTGTTGAATCCATAAATGGAATGCACCGCGACGTGGAAGCCGGCTCTGAAGTAGGAGGCGTGGTGGAGCCACTTGAAGGCGTACGGCGTGTCCCGCAGGGCGAGGCAGAACCCGAACACGGAGAACAGGCACGCGAGCACCGGTCCTATGAACACTGCGATCTGGAACAACGAGATAATCATCATCATCAATAGCCCGTTTCAGTCTGTAGCGGTCTTCGATAGCTGACGATAGATGGCGTAACCAGTACCCCAGCACACGCTGACGGAGCTTTCGACGAGCGTGCTATATATAGAAGTTCTGACGTCACACGCTCGGATCACAAGCGGTCCCCAGGCATAACATCTGCCTGGAGGGAAATTCCCCTATTGCATACACCACCGGCATAAGTCCACTGCTGGACTAAGGAAAGAAAGAAAGAAAGAAAAAAACTTTATTTCGCAGAAAATTATGCCACATGTAACAAAGCAATACACCTTAGTCCTTACGTACTAAAACGATGCCTGAAGATTCCCCCACTCGGGCAACAAATACCAATAATTGCTCAAGTGATGAGGGAAGCACCAGACACCGCTTGTCACATGTGGCACAACCTGGAAAAAGGCCCCAACTCAGCATGGTGCTGTGTGCCCATAAGCATGGGAGCACACAGCGCTGATTTTAAGGCCTTCCCATTTGCGCGCCATCCGTTTCTGTTGTTACTGTGTTGAAGCCACATTCTTCCTGCTGCCCTAACAATATCATGATGCTTCTTTGTGAGATCGCGTTTGCCATTACAGTAATGCCCAATGCCCATGCAGTGAACAAGATAATATGGGGTGATATAATTTATCACCACCAAGCCACCGTTGCTTTGCCATTTCTAAATTTGAAATAAGTATGAAAAATATTACATATTGAATGGAAGCAGGCGTTATTTTGCGGAAATCCATAATTAGCAGGACAAATTAATTTGTTTTGCTAAAATCCGCTACTTGAAAAGATTCTGTATGGTACAATATGCAGGAACACTGCCCACATGAAACACCACACACAATTTTCCAACACTTTCTTCGACGTACGTTTCGTCCCGATACCGGGACGTCCTCAGATGTTGACTTCATAATGCGAAATCGTAGAACTTACTCTATTTCTTTTAACCGAACCACTTTGTTCGCTTCTTTAATTTTAGTACGCATGGCTAGGTTTGTACTGATGCTCTCCCGAAATCTGTGTTTCCCGCATCTTACGACCTGGGTACCTTTAAAAAAGATTAAATATCTAGGCAAGCGCGCTCCAACTTTGACCACATCGTCCCGTTCCATGAGGTGAGATTGTGGTCAAGCGTAAACCTATAATGAATAAAAAAAAGGTACCTTAGTAGGTGTGTTGGATCCGATGAAGTAACCCCAAGCTTGCGCGCAGAGGGACGTAGCGACCACGGTGGCGAGGAATAGTGTAGCGCGCGTCGGCTCCAGGGGGTTATCCGTCAACCAGTACGACAGCACCACGTACGAGACGCACGATATCATCTGTAACAAACGACACGATTTGAAAACCAAGTGAACTAAACCAGTAGGACTGGATCGGCTGAAATCGTCTCGCGAAACGAAAAAGCGTTATACTATGGTAGTGTTACTATCTCGCTGCAGACTCGGTCATAAATCATTCGAGTGTTTCGCTGTTGTCGTTCTGCAGTAATGCACAACTCAACAAAGAACAACAAAAGCGAAACACTCGAATGATTTATGACCGAGTCTGCAGCGAGATAATAACACAACTTTAATTTTCCTGGTGTCAGTACGTAAAAGTAGGTTCCACTGCGGCGGTGTCAGTTATTCTACCTTGCTGTTTCAATTTTTGAAGGACCCTGTAGCAGCTGACGTGATTACTAGGCAAAATGACATCTAAGAACTGACTCAGGGTGGTGAGGTCAGTGCAATGTGTCGAATGAAATATTGCAATGCAGTCTTTGCAGTGACTTGGATATAGGCGGGCGTATCACAATATAAGGAGAACGTCTTGCTTTTCTCTTTATTTTTTCGTATAAAAGAAACTGGAACATTCCAAGTAGAGGCTAATTAAAGAAATAATGTGAAAGCTTTTAAACGTTCCAGGGCCGACGGGTTTAAAAATGAGTATTGGAAAAAGCGAGAACTTCTTTTTTTAGCGGGGATCCCTACAGAAACCTATCTTTCAAGCCCTAGATGCTTTACCGTGGACTGAGTATGGATTTTACACTTTCATGGATTATACTCTAGTCCAAATAAGAACTTTAGAAGCCCTGTTTCATTATTGAATCTTCTGCACGGTTGCGGCCAAGCGATAAAATATTTTATTTTTATTAATATTAAACTCACCTGAAATGGTAACTCCACTGCTAATATTGAAAATATATATGGCCCCAAAGAATACCATCGATTAAAGTATTCTCCTTTCAATATATCCATCTCCAAAGGAACTGTAAAGAAATTAATAGATTATAGTTTTATTGAACCCATATTATCTTTTATTTTTGTTTTGAATAGCTAAGTGATTTAATCAATTATTTTCTTAATTAGGTAACAGTACTATATCTCTGTGAAAGGTCAGTTGTAACTAAAAAACAATGAACGAGACATGAATAAATGATGTGCACATATTGATAATAAACTTATAAAAGAATAATAACTTTTTAAACCTTCTAGTGCTAAATGAAATTAAGATAATGGCTATCAACCTAGGTACAAACATGTCTAAGTTTGTAAATATGTTTACTGGATATAATAATAACTGATAAATAACTTTTAACAATGGGTACTAACAAAACCACTGTTTTATAGGTGTAAACCGCAGGTTTCTATAAAGTACCCTTTTAGTATTAACTATTAAATTTTACTGGCATAGAGACAGTTTGAAAGAGTAAGAAACATACAAACGCATACAAATAAAAAAATATAATATAAATTAAAAATTGAAGCTTTATTTAAGTTAAGTAAAGTAAAGAAGAATGACCAAAGGTGGCATCAAGTTTTCTCATGAACCAGAACCAAAATATTGTAGGAAAATAATAAAAAAATATTTTTAAGAGCCATTGGCATTTAGAATTTATTTTTCATATTAAGAATTTAATTTTGCATACAAAAAGTTAATTTCTTTTCAAAGACCATTTCCTGTCATAAGTACAGATTTTTTTGAGAAGTATGTAGGTACTACATACTTGTTTATTTGCCTACAACTTTGAATTTTAATTAAAAAAAATTGGTGGAGTTAATGTAGAGGTCGTAGTTCATAACAAATAAAGTAAGGATTTGAATCAGCATGATACGGGATTCCATACATCCTTGGTCATTATTCTTTAATGCATAAGACATAAAACAGCAGGTCACGCTAGAGGCATGGCAATAAAGGAGATATTTCAAATTGGGCTAGGTCTTGTACGTTACCTTAAAAAATGAGTTGAGAGAGTGAGTTGGGAGGATAAAATTATTTAGTTAAAACGAATACTTACACGACAATGTGACAGACATTTTGCCAGTGTACACGACAAGAAGCATAGATCCATACAAGTAGACATAGTTTCCGAGGACGCTGCTGGCCTCGCTACCGACACCAAGGTAGAGGTAGCCGAAGATGAGAGCGATAACCACGTGCGCCGCCACCCGGTACATAAACAGCGACTAAAAACAATAGAATGAAAAAGAAACCTTAGTTAAAAAATACCCAACAAACCAGCAGCTCTTGCCATATCATATCCATGCGATTGCTTTTGCATCTCTTTCGAATAAAATTATAAAAAAAGATTCCGACGAATTTTTGGAATTTTAAGTCGGTTTTAAGTTTCTTCTTTTAAGTGGGTTAAAAATGTATAAGAAGGCGCGACCAATTTAAGATAAATTTCATACATTTTTTAAATCGGCTACAAAATGTCGCCAGTTTACTGATTTTAAAAATGTTAGTTTTGAGACCAGTAATAAGGCCACCAGTTCAGATGAGCTCGTGCTCAGGATCATATCAATGGTTCATAGAACCATCCAATCTGGTTGGTAAAGGTTTGCCAGGGCTTAAGACTTGAGCTTTGTAGGTATAGTAAACTGTACCACGATAGATGTTGTTGTGGATGATTTTATAAATCCCAAAGTTCATCGGGTAGCTCATTTAGCTGTTATTCTATCGAGCTTAGTCAATGCTTAAAATATTGCTTATAACATTTAATCAGATCAAATTATTCAGCGTAACAGAACTAACCTATTTTTATAATTTGAAATATTTAATATTATCTTAGTGGTAAAATCTACTTTTTGCACACGGCATTTTTTTTATTAATTAATGAGTATAATTAATTTTAACGCGGCATTAAGTAGTTGCTTTTTGCTAGGTTTTGGATATAAAATGTATTATTTAAATGTTTGCGGCATAAAATTAATTATTTCCATGTCACACGTGCCTCGTGTTCACTTATTTATTTATATATTTTTGATAATTTTATGTTGAAATAATTTTGGAGTTGTGTTTCCAAAAAATATTTATTATTTATCGGCTGGAAGTACTTACACTAGAATCTACATTATTATCTATGCGGTGATATATTAGGTGTAAATAGTCAGCTAGTGTTTCTATTTTTTTAAACTCACATAATTCCTTGTCGTCATCAAATAATTCCTGTACAATAGTATCCAAGTCTGTTGCATATAACCGGATGGCCTGTAGATGTTCTTTGAAAATTTCTTCTGATATTTCACGTTACTCCTAAGCTGCTTGTCTTTCAATTCTGTGTCCATACCTGGAACCCGAAAATATAAATGTATATTATAAACAATAGTTTTAAATGCACTTACATCAACATATTTATTTAATTCAGATCTAAGCCATATTATAAGTTTAAGTGAACTTTCGAAAGTAAGTAAGCGAAATTACCTAATTGAATCATTTAGGCTGGGTTGCTTGACTTGATTTTGACCGAAATGTTATAGTTAAATATGGCGGCATGACTCTTTCGTTCGGCATAAGGGTCAGACCGCCATATTTAACTATAATGTTTCGGTCAAAGTCAAGTCAAGCAACCCAGCCTTAGTGACTTTTTTTTTGATTAATTTGTTGTGATAAATCTCTAAGCTAAACTAATTTGAAGCGTGTAAAAATTGTGTTCTCTCCATGGGGAGCATTTTGAAAATGGTAGCTCCATTTCCAATTTTTACAACATTGGCAGTATTTTGAAACTCATTGGAACCTTTGTTTAAAATCCATTGCAAAATTAGCGCCAAACATGACGAAATCAAAAAAATAAAAACCATGGAGAGTCAAAGAATTTAACAATGACTTACTTAAAGATCTAGAAAAAGAAGATATCACAGGCACGCTTTCTTCCCAACTCCTCGAGGTAGATTCAGGGTTGTACTGCTGTATGGTGTTAGCGATGGTGTCTAAAGATGTGCCGTACTCGCCTGATGCCACTTCCATTACTAAAAATGTGAAAATAACAAAAACCATAAAAGAAACAATTGTTTCAAGAGGTCGCCCGCAATTTATTTAGGTAGGTAAGCAAATTGTGATTCTTGAATTACAGATATAATATTGTTGTTTGCAACGTTAGCAGTGGGTATCGTTATTGAAACTTTGAAACCTTCGAAAAATTACGTTATTTCGAGGTACGAGGAATCGGTTAAAAAAATATGACAATGGCAACCGAGGATAAAATCCTATCGTTGGATAATACCTAAGTAGTAACGAATGGTTCCGAAGATAATATATAGGTATTAGCTTAGATTATAATTTTACTTCTACAATTGTATGAAATAAAAGAAGTATAATGCCGGCAGTTTGGCCAGAAATTTAGCACGACGAACTAAGCAACAATTAGGTACAGTATTATTTTAATTAGTCAAAAAGTATGTCATTAAATTTTAAATTGGTTGAAATATGTTACTATAAAAATATTCGCCAGGATATTGCTTAAGTTTTTATAATTTCAAACACAATTAAAGTTGAACCAAACAAATAAAAAATTAGCACAATTAGGGTATTTTACTAAAATCAAAATATTGATTTATTTAACTCAGTTTTGAAAAAATATTCAATACTAAAGAAACTTTTGAAAAAACATTACGACATGACGACAGGATATTAAGCAATTTAATAATTCTGTCGTCAATATCACTCGTACTATAGTAACTCTCTACAATTTTTTTTTTGCGAGAAAGGGGCAGATAAAAAAATCAAATGCTTGTAACTTTTGATTCCCTTGTCGGTTACGAATTTTATTTTCAATGTATGTATGTCATTATTTCTAACCTAGTTTACAATAAAGCAATTAATAATGGAGTAAAATGCCGTAATAATTTCTTAACACATTATTGCATAGGTTGTGTCGATAGGTAGGTAGATATTGTATAGTATCCTTAGTAGATGTCGTGATATAAAGTTATTCCTTGCTCTGTGTCGCGTCCGTAGTCTACCTTGTGTGGTCTAGGCCAGGAGTATATGTGTTCTGTGGGTCTAGGTGTGTGTGTGACCTTAGCGAAAAATGACACATACATGTAATATTTGTAACTATTCAGATGCATTTAATTTTACTTCATCTAAGATTTACACCTAGATATAGCAATGTTGACACTTAAAATAAATATAAAATTAACTTTCCATCCAATGTAACAAATCAATTTGCTATTTTGATCGTGTAAATAACTAAATGATCAGATGATTTTGACTTGTCTATTAAGTGCCTACATCAATATTTGAGCTTTAATGGTTAGATATTATTATTTAAGTAGTTAAGAACCAAGATGGTTTGTATTGTTGTCCTTCTCGCTCTTACGAATACGTTGGTAGGTAGGTACAGCCACCGTTGCGGGAAAATATTGCAGAAAAACGACGTTTTGTCTAATAACTAAAAAAAAAAATGAGCGTTTTAAGAACTTATTATTGCTGACAAAATTTAAATCTATTGTATTTTCCGATAAAAAATAAAAAATGAAAATTATAGACCAAGTTTTGAGATAACTTTTTAATATCAAGGAAATTTCTTTTAATTGTATTTCTGCTTCCGAGCGAATTTAGGTTTAAGACCCTTAATACATTACCTTGAAAGTAATCTAAATATTGAAAATTATTTTCGTGCCAATTTTTAGGGTTCCGTAGCCGAATGGCAAAAAACGGAACCCTTATAAATTCGTCATGTCTGTCTGTCCGTCTGTCCGTCTGTCCGTCTGTCCGTCTGTCCGTCCGTATGTCACAGCCACTTTTTTCCGAAACTATAAGAGCTATACTGTTGAAACTTGGTAAGTAGATGTATTCTGTGAACCGCATTAAGGTTTTCACACAAAATTTAAAAAAAAGTAATAAATTTTGGGGGTGCCCCATACTTAGAACTGAAACTCAAAAATTTTTTTTTCATCAAACCCATAATATGTGTGGGGTATCTATGGATAGGTCTTCAAAAATGATACTAAGTTTTCTAATATCATTTTTTTCTAAAATGAATAGCTTGCGCGAGAGACACTTCCAAAGTGGTAAAATGTGTGTCCCCCCCCCTGTAACTTCTAAAATAAGAGTATGATAAAACTAAAAAAAATATATGATGTACATTACCATGCAAACTTCCACCGAAAATTGGTTTGAACGAGATCTAATAAGTAGTTTTTTTGATATTTACAATAAAACCTCTAAAAACAAAGTTAGTTTTGCGGTTCGATAAGAAAAGTGGTTTTTATGGTTTTATTCCTCCGGTTGTAGTACGGAACCCTCAGTGCGCGAGTCCGACTCGCACTTGACAGGTTATTGTTACCAAACTCCTCCGAAACGGCTCGACCGATTGTTATGAAATTTTCAGTGTATGTTCGGTAAGTCTGAGAGTAGGTCGTTAGCTATTTTTGTTATATCCCTAATGGCAAAACAACGTTTGTCAGCTTATTGTCTTTATTGTTTTTAACCACTAAAAATTGCTTAGGTAGTTTTATTTCGTTAAGGCTCGGTTGCTTGATTTGACTTTAACCGAAATGTTATAGTTAAATATGGCGGCATGACTCTTATGTCTTTCGAAATAAGAGTCAGACCTCCATATTTAAGAGGGGGTAGTAACTGAAGATGTCAGTTCAAGATTTGATTTTTACAGTAGTAAATCAAGTCTCAACTACCTGAAATAAAACACACGAATATTACATCATATTTTCGAGAAACTGTATTAGTGAAAACATAAAAGGATAATTTTGTGTCGATAAAAAAATCCCGAAGTTACGTCCAATTTCTTACAATTTTCAATTTATTATCAATGTTATACGTACTAGAGAGCCAAGGTTTAGGATTATAATCTCAATAAATATTACGAAGTAGGTACGTACATTATCGTTTTCTTTCTAAGTTATGTATTTTAAAAGTTATTACTAATTAACTATAAATGGCGTGTATTACATTCTTATTTCGCGTAATACGCCATGCTCTTTTGTACCAGAACGATGTTTTGCGCATGACAAGTTTTGCTAGCTTTCACCCCCCTCTTAACTATAACGTTTCGGTTAAAGTCAAGTCAAACAACCGGACCTAAGTGACATCTCTGAGTGCGGCCTTATGCATTAATAAATTCAATAAATAAGTAAGCTGTGTAGTCCTTGTCCTTGTGCTCCTGTATTGTGAGTAAATACTTATCTGAACTATTGATAAACCGTTGATGAAATATTGATTTGTCTCACGTTTCTAATGGGAAGTTGTAGAAGGAAACATTTATGTACTTATTTATATCTTTTAATCGAGATTGAAATCAGGAAACTTTAATTTTTCCTCTACAATTTGAAATAAACGTTTAATCTAGATGGGAAACAATGTCCTGTGATTAAAAAAATCTAAATCAGGACAGAGGGCAAATAGGAATCACAAAAAATACGATAAATATTTAACAGTTTTTAAAAAAGACCATTCTTTCTCTAAAATATGAAATTCACATGTCTTGTGTTTGTTGCCAAACTCCTCCGAAACGGCTCGACAGATTGTCATGAAATTGTCTATTTATGTTCGGTATGTCTGAGAGTTCGTCGTAAGCTATTTTGTTATATCCCTAATGGCAAAACACCGTTTGCCGTGTCACCTAGTATTTTTATAATAAATACGTCTAATATTAGCATTCTAATATGTCAGCTAGTTAAAAAGCATCGATCAAAAGCTGCTATTATACCATAAATAATAATAGTTTAAAAACTAAAAAAATCGGGCACTTTTTGCCGTAGTAATCTTGAATTCTTTCAGTCAAAGTTCTCCAGTAAAAGAACCCAGAAAGTCATGCATTCAGTCAAAGACTTGAACGTCAACATTACATTACTAAAACAATTTATTTTATTCAACAATCGATTTTAAACGTCAATTAATGCTTAATTTCCACTGAACATGAACAATTAAACATGAACATTGAACAACCGTTTACAAAAATTAGTCGCTGATTGATCTCTCTTACTCGCATGCAAAGTATGCGGAAAGAAATTAATTAATCCTGGCGAATCTATTTAAGATAATTGGATATTTTAATCGAATTATTGCATTGTCATCGGCCTTTGACGGGTGTGCAAAGTTTGAATTAAATCTGATCGTTCAAAGTAGGACAAAATCGAGTTCAAAGGAGTCGGTTACAAACATACATACATACAAACATACAGATGAAGCTAATAAAAGCGTGTTAAAAAGGGTTTTATTTATATATAGAATCATACTATGGCGATAGGTTCAGGGATCTGGTAGCAATTTTTCCATAAGCAATACATAACCTATGGTGTAGATCGGCCATCGTATTTATACTAATAGAAACACAATTTATAAATAAATCCAATGCTACATTGTTGTGACGATTACGAATTGAAGGTTAGCCTTATTGCTAATCGTTTACGCGGCATGTATGTATATTATTATTGGCTTTCTATTAATAAAATGACGATAATTTAAATTTTTTAGAATGTTTTCTTCGACAAAAAAATCAGATAGTGTTTATAACAGTTCTAATGACAATTATTTCGTATATTATGGAGTTATTCAAAGTGAAATTCGTAATTTTTTATGATTAACCAACTTTAAACTTAACCAACTTTAAACTTTTTAATGACTTTTTTATGATTAACCAACAACAAAACAACATGTCGTCAAATAAAGCGTATTATAAATAAATTACTAGTTGACCCAGCAAACGTTGTTTTGTCATTAGGGATATAAAAATATCTCACGTCCTACTCTCAGACCTTGCTAAACATGTACGGAAAATTTCATAACAATCGGTCAAGCCGTTTCGGAGGAGTTTGGTAACAAAAATTGCTACGAGAATTATATATATCAGAAAGACGAGCAGAAGCTTCTTCGATTCGATTGCATGAATAAATGATATTCGTAGTGAACGAGCGTTTGTTAGTTAATTCGACCTTCAATTACGCAAACACGGGACACCGGATCTCTCGTTGTTGTATGGAATAGACTATAGATATAGATCTAGAAGATCCGGAAACGGCAAAGGCTAACATATATTTATCCAGCGGAAACAATCACGAGCGAAGGAATTTGAAAATTCAAAAACCATGAGAACAAGAGAAACATGTCAATAAGATTCGTCTTGTATTTTAATGATTCAACAGGTCAAAAAAAATTACACACAAGTTAGTACTTGGCCGCAATCTCACCTGATGGCAAGTGACGATGCAGCCTAAGATATTATCTTCTAGCTTGGAAGGAGTAAGTAACCCCTAACGGTTTCTAATAGCATCGCGCCGGAACGCTAAATCGCTTGACGGTGCCGTCTTTGCTAGCAGGGTGGTAACGAGCCACGGCCAAAGCTTCGCACCAGACCAAATTGACGCAAATTAAATTGATTGACGTAAGTAAATAAATTAATTGCGAAAGGGAAAAGATACATTGCCCCGCTCTTATCTCTTATACTAGAGGTCCTGGATCCCAATTCCACAAATCCAGATCCAGATCCTCCTTGGAGGCAAAGGATAGATCCTTGATTTTTCTGAATAATATCCTTTTATGCATCTAAGTTTTCGCAACTAAATATCACTTTGAATGTGATGAAACTTCTATGTGAGAGTATTCCATAATGTTCTTTACGGTCAATTTATACCACAGCGGAATAGAATGGAATGGATCAATTTCACCTCATGACGCGAGAATAGTTTAGTTGCCGATATTAGCTAGGGGAATTCTCGAGAAGGCACGAGGATTCCCCGGAAGACGCGCGACCTCTTTTTCGCTGTTATTTTATTTGTATGTTATATATACAATGGACATGAAGTTCCTTATGATATGTAAAATTTCGTTGCAAAAGTCGCTTCCATTCCATTCCGCCGTGGTGTACATTGATTCTTTAAAGTTTTCCAACCCTTGCTTCTATGGTCAAACTATTCTTATTCCAAGCGAAGCCCCAGCTGCAAGGGTTATACTTACAGAAGTCGGCTGGATTATGGTACGGTGGGCACCTCAGGCCAGCACTGTTCAGCGCTGGGAGGAGTAGTTCCCTTGGCCCCGAATATAGCGTGTTTCCAGCCGCGAGACAGTAGATGCTGTCTATTTTCTCGAACATCAGCGCTGAGGGTTGGTGGATTGTGGCCACTAGAGTTCGCCCTCCGCGCGCCAGGCCGCTGAGAAGAGCGATTAACGATGTCGAGGATGAGGAGTCCAGACCTCTGGAAAATATTTGAAAAATAAATAGAATTCTCAGATGCAGTTCCGGAACTCTATCCCATTAAAATGGCTTGTACTATAATTTCAGATTATTCAACTCCTGTACGAAATTACTGTTAATATTATTAGAGAAGAAACTCCGAATTATAATACATAATATTGTAATCGATTCTGTTGTGCAAAATCTCTAAACTAAACTAATTTAAAATTGTGCTATCCTTTTCCATAGCGAACATTTTAAAAAGGATAGCGCTATTTTAAATTAGTTTAAAGTTAGTAATTATAGTTCGCAATAGTGCCTGGCTCCGCCTCCGCTACGCATCTTGACGACCTGTCTGGCGCAGTGGCTCCGCGCACGGATTCGAGTGGGAGGTCGCGGGTTCGATTCCCGCCACGGGCCACTTTGGAATTTTATAATTTCTAAATTGGCTCAGGTCTGGTCTGTGGGAGGCTTAGGTTACCACCCTACCAGCAAAGACGCGCCGCCAAGCGATTTAGCGTTCCGGTGCGATGCTTGTAGAAACCGTTGGGGTAAATTTACTTAACCTTCCAAGTTAGTACGATAACACCTTAGGCTGCATCATCACTTACCATCAGGTGAGATCGCAGTCAAGTACTAACTTGAATAGAGTAAAAAAAAATCTAAAGTTGTGGTCTCTTAGCCAGCGCTCGGCGGCAGTCTGAAATTAGTAGGTATGTCGAGACGGGTACCTGCAGTTTCTTAGATCACGTCATAAGTGAACCTGGCCTGGTAATGTCTGGTAATTGAGTATCACTCACGTGGTGGGTTCATCGAGGAACAACAACGAAGGGTCTGACAGCAGCTCCAGAGCGACAGCGAGTCGTCTTTTTTGTCCCCCTGACAAGTCTCTGCAGAGAGTCCGCGATGTCCCGCTCAGGCCCAGCAGTGCGAGCATTTCAAACACCTGTAAAATTACTGTATTTATAAACAAACTAGCGAAATCCCGCGGCTTTGCTCACGTTGAATCTCTGCTTTACTCCCTCACGCGTTTAATTTCTAAAATTTCTGTCTTAACCGCCATTCATTATTCAAATTCATTAATTCAAATTTTGCTGTTTCTTGCTAGTTAAATAACGATTTCCAAAGCAATCGGTCCAGTAACAAAAAAGTTTTTGAATTTTAACCATAAATTCCTTCTCAATGTTTCCGCTAGTCAGATATTGATTTTCAAAGCAATCCGGTACGCAATTCGGTATTTATGAATAAATACTTATTTTTTTAATTTAAAAATTAACACAAACACTCTATTAAATACTTATTTTTAACTAAAAATTAACACATACACCTATCTAATGTAGCCCAATTTTAACGTGTGAGTTTTACACATTAAAATTAATTCAGAAATCAAACGCGTTCTCATTTAAACTTTTAGGATTCCGTGCGAAAATAACGTAGCGGAGTCTTGCTTGTGAGTAGCCTCGTACGTCCGATCTTTACGGGTTTAACTATGTACCAGAAACTTGGGTAATGTCCAGAATTCATTGGATTTTTATAGGAAAAAAGTCTTTAAAATTAAGTCATCTGAGCTGTTGGGCAATTTTTAATAAGGTAAGTATCACTAAAATTATATCAGTCATAAGAGATTAAGATTTCTCAAAAATGTTTGGGAATCTGAACAGTTTCAAAACTAGAGAGAAGTTACAAGAATAAAAGCTGTCAAGTAAAGACTCACAGACAGCATCACTATAGTAAATTGGTACGGAACAGAAACGCGCATTTCAGACTAGCAATTATTGGCCTATCGTTGTTCTCATTTTGAGCCATATACAACATCCACAGCAAATCTGGTGAAACAAGTTCTATGGACCGAAATATTATGCATTAAAGTTACATCAATTGCGTAATCCTGGTAACCGATTGGAATAAATTTAAGAGCGAGACTTTCACCGCAACTCGATTTGTCATACTTTCTCTTTGCGCTCGTGGAACTGGAAGTCGGCCAGCTTGAGGGCCGCCGCAAGAGACATGGACTCGTACACGGTGAGGTGCACGCGCAGGTCATCGTTCTGGCGGATGTACCGCGCGCCGCCGCGTCCGGTCGACTGAGATGCGCAAGCGCACACCCCGTTCACGGTTATCTCGCCTCTCGCGCCCTTGGTCCTGGCAATAAAAATAATTGTACATTATTGATTATTAATGAGAAATTGTATAAATCATGGAAAGGTTGTGACATGACATGAGAAGGTTTAATAATATTATTTAATTAAGTAGGTACAGTAGTTACTATAGGAACATTCATGTAAATGATAAGAGGAGCAGAACGCCAATGTCACAGATCATAGCACTGCAGAGCGCTAGTCATTCTGAGGCATCAGCTAGAAGTAATATCGCGAGCTTCAGTAGCCCTTCAAGCTGAAGCTTTGTACTACGCAATTGCTGCTTTGCTAGAATATCTGACATCACGGTAGTTTATGTACGTTATCAACAGCTCTAGCCATTATGACGAAACTTATAAGAAGGCCATCGACCATTGCGATCATTTTTATACATTTATGAAATTCATTCAATTTCTATCTTTTTAGCGTGTTTAAAATGCCACATGGTTAGAGATGCTGGATGGTTTTTGCAAGAAGGCCCCTACTACCTTGTAAAACGTTTCCACCGGTCGATGTTTGCGTTGAAAGAAGCGTTAGATAACGAGGTCTTAGATAACTACAATTAGCGCAATGTGTCACAATTTTGGACACGGATTGGGGTTCTCTGTCAAGTTAAAAAATTTCCGCTCATGGATCATGCAACCGGGAGTTTATAAGTTAAAACCTTTCTATTAAGATGGTACTACCAGGTACATTTTTCTTGGAAAAAAAGACGTGGCCGTCTGAGAGTGCCGACAGATGTGAAAACTCAAACAGAGGTTGGTGTCGGTTACAGTAACAATGTCAGGAGTTTAACGGCTTTTTCCATTACAAACACAGGTGTTGGTTAAGGTAATAGTCTTAAGCAGGGCTAGGATGTCAGTAATTTTTGTAAGTTTGTCATTTTGTGACGATCTCTTTTTCTTTTCCTAATCGGCTTTTTCCATCTCAAAAATGCCAAAAATGACCTTAAAAAATAAAAAAAAAATTTTTTCAATGTTTTTATATATTTCTTTTATTTAAAAGAACTTACTTTTGTTTGCTTTAATTTGTGTAATATTTATACCTAACTTTGCTAGTTCATTGTTTGACCGCATACATCGGATGCACTTACGAGTAACCGGCGAGGATGTTCAACAGTGTAGTTTTTCCGGCGCCTGAAGGGCCCATTATGGCCGTCAGCTGCCCCGGTTTGAAACATCCGTTAACGCCTTTTAGTATTGTTTTCCTTTCTGCAACAAAAATAACTTCATTCACATACATTGCGACAGTAACGTGAGGTTAACATATAATATTGCACAATAATTAAATTAAAGGGGTAAATGAGGGGTAAAAGTAAGCGTTTTTTACTAAGTGAAGTAATAATAATCGTATATTTTTTGGACCGTGCCACTGTGGAGAAATCCTCTATATTTTTAGTACTTTAGTATCCACGAGAAAACCATAAAAGTCTTAAATTTTTAATTGGAAAGGATGTTGCATTTAACAGTAGTTTGATGAATTAACGTATACCTATTATACTCAAAATAAAAGTATTAAATTTTTAATTGGAAAGGATGTTGCATTCAACAGTAGTTTGATGAATTAACGTATATTATATTCAAAAAGTTTCAAGTGCCACTAAAACCATGGCTATAAACGAACATTATGCGGGTTTTCAATAAGGATAATAAACCGCAAAAGATTCATATTTAGTTTAATTATTATTGTAATTGACTAGGTATATATTTAAGAATTGGCTACAATATAATATGCGTAGTTAGGTACCTATATGGATTTTCGTAAACTTTTGAGTTTGCATAAATGAATACAAAAGTATAAATTTTTTGTACAAGTTAAGTAGTTAACTATGCTTAGGTGACCTTTACATTTAAACAAGCACATTGACACCAATAAGCAATTAGAGTTACTTATGTCCATTTAAGTGATTTGTTCTTTTGCAGATTAGAAATTCCTCATAGGAATAGTGGCACAACACAATGGCCCCCAGTTCCCAGCAGACAAATTTAAAGTCGCACAGCGGGCCAGAGAGAGGGCTATGTTAGGAGTTTCCCTGAGGGATAGGAATCCGAAATGAGGAGATCCGCAGGAGAACCAAGGTCACTGACATAGCCCAAACCATTAGCTACCTGAAATGGCAGTGGGCAGGTCACTCGTGTCGTAGGGGTGATGGCCGGTGGAGCCGAAAAGTCCTGGAGTGGAAACCGCGTACAAGTAAGCGTAGCGTGGGGCGCCCTCCAGCTCGTTGGACCGACGACATTAAGCGGGTGGCGGGAAGCGGCTGGATGAGGAAGGTTGAGGACAAGGTGTGGTAGCGCTCGCTTGGGAAGGCCTTCGTCATCTGTTGAAGGGATGTTCAACAGTGGACGTCCGCATTCTGATATAAGATGATGATGATGTCACACCACTTCCGTCTGTTTGCAGCCGCGCGAGAGGCATTTGAGATAAGCGTATACTGCCTCCTTCACTTAATCCGTTCAGCTTCTCAGTCTACGTCCGCGAGTTTTGCCAGTGACGAGTATTAGAGCGAAGGTACCTTTTCGGACGGTACTGCGGAGGGCTAAGCGAAAGAAAACGGATCTTTTTCGTCACGAAAATCCCGACAGGAAGAAAATTTACGAAACGTCATTTAGGTATGCATTTTATTATTTTTTGTGTAACCAACACAATCAATATGCAAATATGCATTTATTATGATTTTTAAGAATGTTCGTGTAAATTAAAATATCACATGGGATATTTTATCGCTTCCCTATATTTGCGTAAAAAATACCTACATAAATAATAGCGGAAAGTTTCTACATAAATGTGATGTTGAAATCAAAATGAAGAACACCATGATGGCAAAAACGTGAACACAATTATGTTACGTTAGTATATCTTCAAGACCTAAATGTTTAGTTCAAGTGGCATAATAAGTGCTCGTAGATAAAAATTATATAGAAGCCAAGTGGAAGCCAACAACCACTTACGCAATTAATCAGTCTGATATATTAGGTATTGTTTCTAACTAGGTGCTGGAAAGATTTATAGTTAAGGCTGAAACTGTATAATTTAATTAGTAATTAAAATTATGTACCTATCTCACAAGTCACAATACATTTGATGAAAAGCTTTTAGGTACAATAATTATTTAGTAATTTTAACTCAGTAAAGAAAAATATATATCGCCAGTTTATCGGTGCCAAAAATACTTATCTTGCCACCAACAGTAAGGCCACGCTGTATATTATATTTATACATTATACTAGCTGACCCGGCAAACTTCGTTTTGCCTGTTATTTTTTGTCAACATTTAATTGAACGCGGCCGAAGCCTCTCGCTGGATCAAATATAGTTAATTGAATTTCATCTCAACCCCACAATAGCTGGGTTAGGGTTTCCTCTCAGAATAAGAGAGGTTTGTTTAGTAAGTACTTAGATGAAGACCAAAAAAGAAATGGATGGATCGTATGGAAGAGTATTGCACGTTGACAGCAGAAGAAGAGAATGGAGGAAGACTCCATGGTAAAAATTTAGAATCGTTTGGCAGGAGTAGGGGGACGGGAAGGGGGAAGGGGGGAGAGGGGGTGTCCCCTAACCCCCGATACCACTCCCTGAAAAGGTATTGCACCATTCTTGAACAAATTTAAAAAGATGAAAATAATTAAAATGACGATGATGGAGTCGCTTCGTCGCGGAGAGAAGCGAAAGGGGAAGGGGTGGGAAGAAAAAAAAAATGGGATTTTTCCCCCCTCCCAAGCTAAAACTTTCGACACGTACCTAGTAGTTTTTAAGAAATATTTTTTTTTAATTATGAAGTTTTGAATTCAATTTTGCTGTTATAATTACTGAAATACATGGTTTGAAATGGAAATTGTAGCCTCAAGAAGAAGTAAAGGAGCTAGGAAAACCCTTTATCCATCACCATCTACCCCTCACCCCCCCCTAAGGGTCAGTCGACAAAGCTTTAAAATCTTGAGGTTAAGACTCTTTTAGCCTTCAGTCTTTCCCTTACCCTTTTTTGGCTCGGTCTATTTCTGGATGGTCATAAAAGAAAATAACCACTCAGAAGGATGGTGGGGCCTGCAAGGCCAATGCAATCCTCTTCGTCACCTATCCGTTATCCGAGTCGGGGTGCCCCAAGTCCCGAGCTCGCTTCGCTCGCTCAAGATCCTAAGTGGTTTGTGTCAAAAATTAATACTACAAATAACATATTTAAAAAGTTCTGTGGCCTATTTTTTTTTTGTCGGTACAACAAAATATATGTGTGGTGTTCCATCTCGTCCTACTGTATCTCCCGAAAGTCATCCTCACTCCGATAAAAGACTTCCCGATTTATACTGACCGCCATATAGATTGATTTTTGAAAAGCTCGAAAACACTGCGTTACCTCGTAATGCGAATAGTATTGTTGTAATCAGGGACCAAACCTCTACCAAATACAACACCTTTCTCCCCCGAACTCCTGCCAAAGGAAAGTAAATCTAAACGCGATTTACTAAGTTTCATCAGTACTAACAAATATCTGTAAGAAGTTTGGTGAATCGGCTTTAAACAACTCCAAACAATTGCGCTAAATCGTTAGTCGGTTGCATTTATGTTCAGCTGAAAGAAGCCTCGGTACCCATCTCGCAGAAAGCTTCGAAGCCACAATTCATTATGAATTATATTTCAAGTTCGTTCATAGGATACACCTATGATTTCAGCTATTTATCTGATTTTCGATCAACGGCCCCGAGTATGAAATCCCAAATATTTCCGACGTTATTCTCAGTACTCGAAGCTGATGGCCGTCCAGCTCGTGGGTCATCAATTCTTCTGACCATTTTTTAACGATTGTAAACGATGGAGCAGATCCTACTTCTTTGTCATTCTGTTTCAGCGTTAATCCTTTCTTGAACAAATACTTGGCATCGACGTAATTCGACGATTTTCTCCCAAACTAACAATCGGTATTATAACGTTATTTGCATATCAAATAAATTAAATAGACCAAAAAGGTCGGACATCATACTCCGGCTACAAATTTCGAAACAAACTTGTAAGAGGTGCTGACGTGACAGCAATGAAATGTTTACATAGCAACGCCATTAAATCAATTTATTAATTTTATTTTCAATTAGAAAATACTCGATAATCCTAAGTCTCCTCGTATAAGTCCTCGACTCGGATCGATTATTTTTTTACGCTCTTTCATTTGATGTGCGATTCGTTCGATTCCACCGTACACCGGTACCGCCCTTGGTTTTTGTATGGGAAAATTAAATCGGCCAGGGCCAGGGTTCTTCAGCATTTTGGGAGATCAAATATAGATAACAACCCGCTCCCCGACCCAGAGATAACACCCCGAAAGTTTCACAACGATCGATCCAGCCGTTTAGGAGGAGTTTGGCTACAAAGAAAATCGAGAGAATTTAACTTTTATCCCCTCTCCTAAGGGAACCATGCTGAATTTCGGGATAAAAAGTATCCTATGTCCTTCCTCGTAGTATGAACTCAAGCCATACCAAGTTTCATTGGAATTCATTCAGTAGTTTCGGCGTGATGCGCGGCCGTGATACAGAAAGACAGACAGACAGACAGACAGACAGACAGACAGACAAAAATGAAAAAAAATACAGTTTTGGGTTCAGAACCGATTTTAGAGTGCCCTCGAAAAAAAATTTTCAAAATATCTTTAATGTACAGAATTTGACCTGTTACAGATTTATTATAAGTATAGATAGATTAATTTAATGTAGACTAGTAATACAAGTACGAAGTACGGACTACGGAGATGGGCAATTAAAGTAACACAGAATGTAATAAAGGTGTTTAAATACATTTTAGCCATGTTCCTTTCTTGAATACGACATGACTTTCTCTCAACAAGTAGTTCTCTCACTTTTCACTTTCGCATGAATGCATTTCATACACCACTACCTACACATATTATTATCATTATAGTACCTATGTACTTTGTACTGATACACGCTGCTCACGATTTCTTTAGGTGCCACTTTCGCATTTGTCTTTGGGAGATCAAGGGCCCTAAATGAAACATACTATAAGATGGGGAAAGTTTTTTGCATTTGACTGAAATTGCATTTGTAAGTGAAGATGCCGGTTTGATCATTGATGAGATGTAGACTTCATAATCCGAAATCGTAGAGACGATCTCTACGATTTCGGATTGTGTCATCATCTCCAGGGGGCTGATTCTGTATCGTTCAGTTTGTTAGTTAGTAACCCTCTCTGGGTTATTAACTAAGAAAACGGAGGCAAAAATCCTATTTTTGCATACTTTTTGCACAAGTTAGCAATTAGCAGGGTATGTTGACATGATACCATACCAACCTAGGTTGGTAACTTGTGCAAAAAGAATGCAAAAATATGGTTTTTGCCTCTGTTTTTTTAGTTAACAACCCAGTGAGGGTTGCTAACTAACAAACTTGAGGTGTCGGGACGAAACGTGCGTCGAAGAAAGTGTTGGAAAGTTGTGTGTGGTGTTTCATGTGGGCAGTGTACCTGCATATTGTACCATACAGAATCTTTTCAAGTAGCGGATTATAGCAAAACAAATGAATCTGTCCTGCTGATTCTTACTTGGTTTTATTATTATTTTATCTACCAATGGATGCAGTCCTCGCATGCAAATTAAGAATATCTAAACTGATTAGTAACCTAGAACAAAGACGTAAAATAATTCGAATATAATAAGGCACGTTATCGGTAGTTCATCTAGGTAGATACTAATGTCGTATCATGCATAAAACATATTATTATTCATGTCGGACCAAATTTACTGAATAGCTAGTATACTAATGAGTAGTAATAAAATAATGTATTGCCATCTTCGATCAATATGCATATAATTCATTATTATAATGCATTTGCCATGATAATGATTTGGTGGTCATTATGTGTAAGGAATAAATATTGTTATTTGTGACGTAGCTTCCTGGACGAAATCCATTTTGAACTTCACAATATTCACGCGGGAGAAAACTCTTCGCGCCGCATGTACTAAAAATTTTAGCTGAAATTTGGAATGGAGAGTCCTAAATTAAAACAGGATTTTTTAATTCCGGAAAATCCATGGTTCCCGTAGGAATGGTGAAAAACTAAAATTTAGCATAAAAGAATGCAAAGCCGCGGGTATCTCCTAGTAGGAGATATCCCCAACTATAATTTTGGCACCTATCTGTTAGAACTAGATAATAATATAAATGCGAAGGCTGATTGTGTAAAAAAATTACCAAACAGCATTAATATTGTTATTATCTACGATTTTCTCTGCACAATCTCAAACGCAATTGTTAACATGGTTGTATTTTTTCCTGAAATAGTAAATTGAGTAGGTACACAGGACAATCGCTTTTATCTTTTTGATCAGTATTGATCACCATACCTTATAATTATTACGACTCTGACCCGGCAAACGTTAGTGTTTGCAGCATAAATAATTTATCATTTAGGCGTACCTATGAAATAGTACATTTCAATATAAGTGCGGAAAGTTTGTCATTTCTTTACGAGTCCCGATTTGTTGACGCAACCCGAAGCCGCGGGTCAACTATAGGGACGAGTAGAAAGGACGAATTCCGCACGTGCATTGAACGACGTTTTTTAATGCATTTGGGGAATAATAATGGTTTTACGTGTTTGCCTGCTCTATGTTTGCGTGCCTTGCTCGTGTTTGTGCGCGTACTGGTGCGCCCGCACCGGTGCCGCGCGGGAGGAAAACAAAAAACGAACTAATGCGGAAAAGATTAACTTTCCGCACGCAAAACACCAATGGAAATATCTACTTTTTGAGCAAATATATTAAAAAAATAGTTCATGTTCTTAAAAATCGTTGAAGTTTCAGAGAAGTCTTGTAACTAACACGCGAAAATTTTAGGTTAAAAATGTTATACTAACTGACTCGGCAAATGTTGTATTGTCTACCAGTTTTGGAGGAGTTTTGTTACAAAGACATGAAAATTTTATATAATTAGATGACATGGGCAGTGGGCAGTGACGCTTGGGATTTTAATAAGTGGCGGATGTCTACAAATTAGCGACCACGTAAATATGAAGCTGTAATCTAACAGATAGCTACATTAACTAATTGGATATAGCTTAGTTATAAATTACACGTGTGAATATAACATGGGTATGGTTGATTTTTTTAGGTTTAGATATGATACCTATTGCCTAATACCTACTAATTTAATTATATTACCAAGGAGTTTACGCTTGGGATTTTAATAAGTGGCGGATGTCTACAAATTAGCGACCACGTAAATATGAAGCTGTAATCTAACAGATAGTTACATTAACTAATTGGATGTAGCTTAGTTACAAATTACACGTGTGAATATAACATGAGTATGGTTGATTTTTTTTAGGTTTAGATATGATACCTATTGCCTAATACCTACTTATTTAATTATAATACCAAGGAGTTTTTAATTCAGTGATAAGGTTGACTTTGAACAAGAAAAGAAGTCTCTCAGAAATTTAATACATTTAATACAAGCTGAATTACAAAATTCGCAGAGATACTCTTACTTCTTCATATAAAATTTAAATGTCTTTCTTTCCATCTAATTTTTAAAGACACGTAGTTTTCGATAGCACGAAATATGTAATAATTATTATACATCAACAAAATCCAATATGTTTATATTATGTTTTGACGACCTCAATGGCGCAGTGGCGGCGCGCTCTGATTCGAGCGGGGGTTGCGGGTTCGATTCCCACCACGGGCCACTTTAGAATTTCATCATTTCTAAATAGGGTCTGGTCTGGTGGGCTTCGGCCGTGGCTCGTTACCACCCTACAAGCAAAGACGCACCGCCAAGCGATTTAGCGTACCTACCGGTGCGATGCTTGTAGAAACCGATGGGGTAAATTTACTTACCCTTCCGAATTAGTACGATACCATCTTGGGCTGCATCATCACTTACCATCAGGTGAGATCGCAGTCAAGTACTTACTTGTTTAGAGTAAAAAAAAATTTTCCTATGTCAATAATTAGGAAGGATCGAGAATCGAGATGCATTGCTTGGAGTTAAACCGGTTGGTCGAATACTATCGGTTGCCTAATGAGGAATTAAAGTCCCTAGATGTGCAACGCTACATTCCATCGCTCTCTAGGCTAACTTACATCCCACTAAAGTTGAGACGAAATCTTACGTTGGTGATTTACATTGGCTTAAAACGTAGATTTAAGCAATTGTTAATTGTATTTTTATCGTGTTCTTTTTCAGACTCATATTACGTTATAGGTAAGGAAAACCCTGATTAATTGGAAACGTATGTGTAATTACGTAAAAATAATAGCATTAAAATATGTACTCGGACAATTATATTTTGTTGTTGTTTTTGTTATTAAAACACAGGTGAATGACCTGAATAATAAATTTGCAATATCTATTATAATCTTTATCGATATTGGTATACAAACGATGGGTAAATTATTGAAATAATGCAATATGAATGCAGTGATTAGATTAAATTTTATTTTAGGGTTCCGTAGCCGTATACTAATGAAACCACACAGCACACTACAATATCATATCTGGAAAAGCAATTTTTCTTTTTACAAAAAAAATAAATACTGAAATCAGACGAAAAAAATATTAAACAAAATATTTTTTAATTTTCAGTCATCTATGCGTGTTCAAAAATGTAACAATTGAACTCACTTAAACTTAAATAATTTCGGGAAATTTTCGATTAAAATTAAGTAGAACTTGAAAATATTCTTGAACTAATAAAATTCGATTTCCAAAATGGTACCTCATCTTGTGTGATGTTTGAACTTTGAGGGTTCAAGCATTTACGTACGGAACCTACAGTGCGCGAATGACGACTCGTTCTTAGCCACATTTGGTGTTATATTTATACTAGCTGGCCCGGCAAACGTTGTTTTGCCATTAGGGATACCGAAAAATATAGATAACAACCTGCTCTGAGACCTAGTGATCATCCACTGAAAATTTCATAAAAATCGGTCCAGCCGTTTCGGAGGAGTTTGGTAACAAATATTGGCGAGGGAATTTTATTTATTAGAAGATAATGATATATAATATTATCATTGTTAGAAGATTGGTAGCGACGAGCAAATGAGAAATTTTGTAACGCTTTTGATGGGAGACGCGGGTTCAAATCCCGCTGCGAGTGAAAAATTTTGATGAATTATTTCCTAAGTGTGTAAAACACTAATCAAAAAGATAATTTTGTATCGCTTGTTTTATTAGTGTCTGAGTGTTTTTGATATTTAGCAGTTATCTAGTACCCATAACACAAGCTATCGCTTACTTTGGGGCTAGATTGCGATGTGTATAATGTCTTGAATCTTGATAAATATTTATTTATTACCTTCAGCAGTGTCTTGTAGTTGACCATGAAAATATATCACACCTAGATGTTGGTAGGTATAAATAATCTCATCAGCTGCTTATTGATAAACTCGTAAATAGTAATATGGGTGTGAACGAACTCAAAATCAGAGTGTTGACCATCCTTGAACTGGCTTTAATAGTTCCTTTGTAGCTAGCGGAACAGGGTCAGCAGATTGTGTTTCGTGATTCGTGAGGTAAAGCTCAGGACTAATTAAACACACTGGGAGCGCGGTGAATACGATAGTGAATCCCGTACTCCCGCCAGCAGGTACGTTGTGGAAAAACAGCTTTTAGTGGCTTCTGTTTACCCTGACGTAAATGCGTTAAGCATTTTCTGTACGTAAATAAATGGTCAAGTGTGATTCATGCTCGCGTACTGAGGGTCCCGTAGCCGTTATCAAGATCAATAATTCTCAATAGTATTAAGTTAATTTAACACCTCTACCCGCCAAATTCAATAACGAGCTAAGAAAAACATGTTTGTTTTCTAGCACCTACCTACGTATTTATTTTTGTAATAGCGGCAACAGAAATACATCATCCGTCAAAATTTCAACTGGCTATCCTATCACGGTTCGTGACTTCACATCATCACATGAAAGATGGACAGATGTACAGAGGGACAAACAGCGGAGTCTTAATGATAGGGTCCCATTTTAAGAGGATTTATTGAATTTATTTTTGTCTTTCTCACTCTCACGGATACGTTGGTAGGAGCGACATGCAGCTTCGCGGAAGAATATAATAGAAAAACGACGTTTTACCTAATTACTCAAAAACTAAGCCAGAATCAAAAATCTGTTTCGAAGCGTTTTTGGACATTATTATTACCGACACATTAAAACAAAAATTACAATTACATCCATTGTAGTTTCCGATAAAAAATAGGAAAACAGATTTTGGAGCAACTTTTGGGAGAACTTTCTATCGAGAAAATTTTATCCAATCGTGTTTCTGCATCTATGCGATTTTAGATTAGACCCAAAATAGATAGATAGATAAACACTTTATTGCACACCACAGAATAAAATATAAAAAAGAAGTAATAAAATACATGATGTTTCTTTATAGTTTTTAAATAAAACTTTATTCAAAATCGCTTAAATACGGCTTCTATGCCGTTAACCTTTGGTTACTGAACGCTAAAAGGACTACTTAGACAGGAAAGGAGTTTAGGATGCTTTTTTCCACAATCTTGGGATCAACACAAGTCACGTTTATTTGTATTCGTTATCACGTCACACGACTAAAAAAATATCTTTGTTTGAAGAATGACGACGTATTTGCATTGTTATTTGTTAATGTTAGCCATGAATATTCATTGATTGTTTTCCAAATACCTTTACCTACATATTGCCTCTCTATTGTTATTTATTACCTACTTACTTATAGCTGTTTATTTAAATTGCGTCTCAAGTAAAAAACACTTAGCGCACTAGATAGGTATATTTAGTATTTACGTATGTTGTAGTAGGTACTAGGGCATGCTCCCGGGAATTCCCGGTTCTTAAAATCCCGGGAAATCCCGGGATTTTTAAGGTCTTAAAAGAACCGGTTCTGAATATGACTTCCCGGTTCTCCCGGTTCTTTAAAAAAAACAATTATTACGTATTTTATCGTCCCGTAACACAAAGACGGTAATTGACTGTAAGATCCCAGACTGGAACTGCAGCTAGTTTTCGGATTCCTCCTAATTACACAGTTCCACGCACTTGCACGCATTCTTCCTGGTATATTAAATCCAGTCTTGGTCTGCTGGAGTCTCCCTTCTACTGGAACTGCGAGCTGCGTGGCCCTGACGACGATCTGCCAAGATCTGCCGCGACCAACAATCAAAACCGTGACTTCTATGCTGAAAAATTTCTGGGCGTTTTATCAGCTTTCCCAGTTTACTAATATCGGCAACTATGTTTTCAGCTGATGGAGATTATGATGACTCGGCGGACAATGAGGTCGGCATTGCGGCCGCCCATTGTCGTGCATTTCCTAGTCTGCTAGGTCTTTGCTACTTTGTCTGCTAGGACCTGGCCAGTTTGTGAATATCTGTATTTTCTGATCCACTATAGCCATGGGCTTTTATATTTTTCTTAAAAATGTGAGGGTTTTTGCTCACCCAAGTCCATTTGCCTTAATCATTTCCGATTTTTTCTGGTCTCTGACTCTTCACATCAGCAGTAGCCGCTTCTTTAGAGCCTCATATTTTCATCTTTCCGGTGCATTTACCAATAAGTCTGCCACTTGCTGTATTGTTTCTTTTTTTTGGATACTTGGATGTCATAAATTGGTACTTCACCTTAACTCTCATTTCCTGAGGATATCGGACTACTTATGCTTAGTAAAACCAGTTCCCACGATAACCTCGGAAAGCTTTGGTTTTCGCTCCGCCATCATTGTAGTTCCCTTTTCCAGAAAATCATCGAGAGTCGCCAATTATTGTGATTCCAAAAGATGATGACTGCGCTATATCTATGATTGTATACATCCGATGAAGATAATTTAAACTGCTGAGTATAAAAGCTTTCAGTTTATGTAACTACGTAGATTTGCGGGGCAATAGAATATTATAGATATAAATATTAATTGTAGCTCGTAGGCAAACCAAAACGCTAACTCACCAATCAACGTGTGCACATTCCCTTTATCGCTGACCTTCCACCATTTTAGCTGAATTTAAAAAAGGAGGAGGTTCTCAATTCTTCAAAATCTTTTTTTTCCATGTATGTTCCCCGATCACTCAAAGACGCCCGAACTGATTTAGAAAATTATTTTTTTGTTTGAAAGAGTATATTGAATGGAAGCAGGCGTTATTTTGCGGAAATCCATAATTAGCAGGACAGATTAATTTGTTTTGCTGTAATCCGCTACTTGAAAAGATTCTGTATGGTACAATATGCAGGAACACTGCCCACATGAAACACCACACACAATTTTCCAACACTTTCTTCGACGCACGTTTCGTCCCGAACCGGGACATCCTCAGGAGATGTTGACTTCACAATGCGAAATCGTAGAGTGACTCTCGTGTCAGCAACGCGTTCTTATATACCCTTTCTGATTACTCATCCTATTGTTCGCCCCACTCACTTCGGCTGGTCTCGTACCCCCGAAAACAAACGAAGCAGTGGCGAAGATGATACGTTAATTTGTTCGTTAAGTAATTGAAACTGATTATTATTGCAAAATTTTATTATTTCTAATTGTTCCAGCATGCTCAGATAAAGCCCTTTATCACAAGTATGTAGGATTTTATACGAATGATCGAGTGCTAATTTGTGTCCACTGTCTAGAAGATGTTTTGCGAAATGAGACTTTTGGGGTTGTTTGTTTCTAACTGCGGCTATAATATGTTCTTTGTATCGTGTATCAAATTTACGGCCTGTTTGACCAATATATACACCATTACATTCTGAACATTCTAGTTTATAAATGCCCGATTTTTGTTTATTATCTAATTTATCTTTACCATTACATATATTTCTTAAGGTATTGTTTGTTTTAAAAGCAACATGTATATCATGTGTTCTTAGTTTCCTAGCAATTTGCTGTGATACTGGTCCAAAGTAAGTTAGACTTGATTTGTATTTATTGATTCTCTCAGGAGATGATGAATATAGATCCTTCCTGATCTGCAATAATTGTTGTTTCCTAATTATATTATTGACTATATTGGTGCTATATCCATTAGCCTCTGCCATGTGGTAAATTACTTTTAGTTCTTTTAAATAGTTTTCCTTCGTAAGTGGAATAGACATCATCCTGTGTACATAACTGTGAAACGCTGCGAGTTTATGCTGCCAAGGGTGACAGGATGTAGCTGGTATAGTTGTGTCAGTGTATGTTGGTTTTCGGAAAATTCCAAACTGATGTTTGTTATTCGCACGAGTTATAGTTAGATCGAGGAAGTTAAGAGAATTGTTTTCTTCTAATTCAAATTTGAATTTAATTTTAGGATGTAGTTTATTAAGATTAACAACAAAATTATCCAGCTGTCTGTTCGATCCTGTCCAACATATTATAATATCATCCACATATCTGTAATAATATAGAATATTTTTATTTTTGACAATATGTTTATTTTCAAAATCATCCATAAATATATCAGCCATTAATGGACTTAGTGGTGAGCCCATGGCTAATCCCTCTTTCTGTTGATAAAATTGGTTATTGAATTTGAAATAATTCTGTTTCATACATATTTTCGTTAAATCTATTACTTCAGTTATTTCGTTGGCATTTATATGATTGTGTTCCAGTAATTCAGTTAAGATGGTTATTGTTTCATTAACTGGGACGTTAGTGAATAAGCTGTCCACGTCTAGTGATATTAATTTACAACGGTCTGGCAATGATAAATCTTTAATGTTATTAACTAATTGGAGACTATTTTTCAATGAATAGGTTGGATCGAATGATGTTTTTGCTTTAATAATTTTGTTTAACTCTTTAGCTAATTTATACGCTGGTGCACCAATATATGAAACCACTGGACGGATTGGAACATTATCTTTGTGGATTTTCGGTAAGCCGTATAATGATGGAGCATTAGTGTTCATTAGAATGACGTTTTGTTTAGCTGTGTTTTTGGGAAAAATGTATTTTGATTTATTTACAGCTAACCTTACTTCTGCTGCGTATTTACTAGTTGGATCAGTGGATAAGTGAGAAAATTCTTCTCTTGATATGACCTCTTGGACTTTGTTTTGATAATCGATTTTCTTTAGAATGACAATAGCATTTCCTTTATCGGCTTTTGAGAGAGTTAAATTATAATCCTTTAAAGTATTTTGTAAAGCTCTATAATTTTTCATGTCCTTATTGCTATTGTTTATGTTGTGTTGATGACCCTGTGAATTGTGATTTAGATGAGCAGCGTTTGTTTTGATCTCATGTGCTACAATGTTTTTGACAATGTTATCTTTTTTACTAAGGACCACCGCTAATTCTGATTCAATTGCTAATGTTTCTAATGATTTGTATGTAGTATTATTTGGAATATTGTATTTCAATCCATTCTCCAAAAGGCCCATTTCCCTTTCGGGTATTACAATGTCCGTCAGGTTTTTGACTCGGGGATAAAATTGATGACAAGGACCGTCTGCCATACTGTCTGTCTCATTATTGTTCCGAACTGCAGATTGGGAGGAATTCTTCATTAGTACTTTTAATTTCTTTTGTTGGGAGATGTATTTCCTGTGCACCTCAATTGATGCCAAGTCTCTTGCTTTTTGGTCCAGAAGATCAAATTCAATATTATGCAATTTGAAAGTAAGTTCTGAATACAGTATTTTAAGATGCATTTTCAAATTATCCCTAACAGTGAACCAGTGCCGTGATTCTTCATTTAACCATACTTGTTGGGCTTTCTTGATGGCAATACTGGAAGCTCGACTGTGTGTGTTGGTTTTTATATTAATGTATTTTGGAATGACGTTAAGATGTTTACATTGTTGATTGAACCAAATATTTTGAACTGCGACACGATGTAATTTCGTTAATTTGATGTAAAGCCTAGCCTGTACGGTCAAGCTCACCGCTTTTAAATATTGAATGGAAGCAGGCGTTATTTTGCGGAAATCCATAATTAGCAGGACAGATTAATTTGTTTTGCTGTAATCCGCTACTTGAAAAGATTCTGTATGGTACAATATGCAGGAACACTGCCCACATGAAACACCACACACAATTTTCCAACACTTTCTTCGACGCACGTTTCGTCCCGAACCGGGACATCCTCAGGAGATGTTGACTTCACAATGCGAAATCGTAGAGTGACTCTCGTGTCAGCAACGCGTTCTTATATACCCTTTCTGATTACTCATCCTATTGTTCGCCCCACTCACTTCGGCTGGTCTCGTACCCCCGAAAACAAACGAAGCAGTGGCGAAGATGATACGTTAATTTGTTCGTTAAGTAATTGAAACTGATTATTATTGCTAAATTTTATTATTTCTAATTGTTCCAGCATGCTCAGATAAAGCCCTTTATCACAAGTATGTAGGATTTTATACGAATGATCGAGTGCTAATTTGTGTCCACTGTCTAGAAGATGTTTTGCGAAATGAGACTTTTGGGGTTGTTTGTTTCTAACTGCGGCTATATGTTCTTTGTATCGTGTATCAAATTTACGGCCTGTTTGACCAATATATACAGCATTACATTCTGAACATTCTAGTTTATAAATGCCCGATTTTTGTTTATTATCTAATTTATCTTTACCATTACATATATTTCTTAAGGTATTGTTTGTTTTAAAAGCAACATGTATATCATGTGTTCTTAGTTTCCTAGCAATTTGCTGTGATACTGGTCCAAAGTAAGTTAGACTTGATTTGTATTTATTGATTCTCTCAGGAGATGATGAATATAGATCCTTCCTGATCTGCAATAATTGTTGTTTCCTAATTATATTATTGACTATATTGGACTATATTACCAATATAGTCAATAATATAATTAGGAAACAACAATTATTATTCTATTAATAATTAGGAAACAACAAATATTAATCTATATTCATCATCTCCTGAGAGAATCAATAAATACAAATCAAGTCTAACTTACTTTGGACCAGTATGTATGTACACAGGATGATGTCTATTCCACTTACGAAGGAAAACTATTTAAAAGAACTAAAAGTAATTTACCACATGGCAGAGGCTAATGGATATAGCACCAATATAGTCAATAATATAATTAGGAAACAACAATTATTGCAGATCAGGAAGGATCTATATTCATCATCTCCTGAGAGAATCAATAAATACAAATCAAGTCTAACTTACTTTGGACCAGTATCACAGCAAATTGCTAGGAAACTAAGAACACATGATATACATGTTGCTTTTAAAACAAACAATACCTTAAGAAATATATGTAATGGTAAAGATAAATTAGATAATAAACAAAAATCGGGCATTTATAAACTAGAATGTTCAGAATGTAATGGTGTATATATTGGTCAAACAGGCCGTAAATTTGATACACGATACAAAGAACATATAGCCGCAGTTAGAAACAAACAACCCCAAAAGTCTCATTTCGCAAAACATCTTCTAGACAGTGGACACAAATTAGCACTCGATCATTCGTATAAAATCCTACATACTTGTGATAAAGGGCTTTATCTGAGCATGCTGGAACAATTAGAAATAATAAAATTTAGCAATAATAATCAGTTTCAATTACTTAACGAACAAATTAACGTATCATCTTCGCCACTGCTTCGTTTGTTTTCGGGGGTACGAGACCAGCCGAAGTGAGTGGGGCGAACAATAGGATGAGTAATCAGAAAGGGTATATAAGAACGCGTTGCTGACACGAGAGTCACTCTACGATTTCGCATTGTGAAGTCAACATCTCCTGAGGATGTCCCGGTTCGGGACGAAACGTGCGTCGAAGAAAGTGTTGGAAAATTGTGTGTGGTGTTTCATGTGGGCAGTGTTCCTGCATATTGTACCATACAGAATCTTTTCAAGTAGCGGATTACAGCAAAACAAATTAATCTGTCCTGCTGAAAGAGTATACTTTCCAGATGGTTTCATAGTCATCAAGTTAGGATCTGATTTTGGGATCCTGGAGAAATCGAGGGAACTCTTCAAATTTTATAAGAACACTTGAATGTTTCGTATAATCATAGACCTGCCCCATGTGCGAAGAAAAGACGATAATATTATAAACAATCGCCTGACGTCAAATTGGTATACATTAAAAATTATTTCACTCTTTGTAGTGGTATTTGAAGTCGGTTTTTTGGAAAGAATTTTTTTATTTCATGTTTACAACAAATCGTAATAGCCCTTTTTGTAGGAATATTAAAAATAATGCTTTTAATTAAAATTTTAAAACTTTTTTACCAAGAACCGGGAAATCCCGGGTACCCGGTTCTGAGCTGGTACAGAACCGGGAATTTAAAAATTAAGAACCGGTACCGGTTCTGCATGCCCTAGTAGGTACCTAGTCCGGTAAAATTAGACCAAAAATTGGAGTCTGCTGAAAGCTGAAAATCGGTAAAATTGGTGGCTCACAGGAAAAAAGTATCGGTACATTTTTTGTAGATAATTTTATGGCCTACAAATTTTGACTGAGATATTTTTATGAAACAACTTACAACTATTTTTTTGACCTTTGACCTTTAATAAAAAAAATTCCATACACGGGATAGATGGGGAAATTTCAAATTTAATTTTTAATCATATTTTAAACAATTTTACCGATTTTCAGCTTGTTGGGAATTTATGTAAGTAGTTTTAATGTCTAAATCGACCGAACTATAGGTTTAGGTATACTTTTATGTTTAGTCAGACAGGAGAGGAATGAGTCAGGTTTTCAATTTACAAGTATTACCTACTAAAACTGTTAAGTATTTGGTGAAAGCTGATTGTGTTTTGTACGAGTAGGTACCCGGTAGCCGGTGGTTCGTTGAACGCAATGAGTCAACTCCATGCGTTTGTTTATTGTTTACGTTTGAGCGTACACTGTAACCAAAGGCACTGTAGGTATAAACGCTATCATTACATAGCGCCGACCGCTCGGCGGTTTTATCAGGACTCCTTTAACGAGCCAGAAAGAGATAGAGGGGAGATAAAAAACCACGAAAGAAAGAAAGGACAACGTAAGTAAGGTTACGAGGATACACTCAATTTATTTTTGTCGCGGAAGAATAGAATATATAACAGAAAAACATTTTATTTAATTACTAAAAAAGCTATTTATCAAAAGTGCGTTACTAAGC
Organism: Coenonympha arcania; assembly: GCA_036785405.1. Classification (NCBI taxonomy): domain Eukaryota; kingdom Metazoa; phylum Arthropoda; class Insecta; order Lepidoptera; family Nymphalidae; genus Coenonympha; species Coenonympha arcania. The sequence goes on along the minus strand of CM072063.1, from coordinate 2,787,546 downwards.
GTTTTTGGGTATTATTATTATCGACACATTAAAATAAAAATTAAGTACAATTACATTCATTGTAGTTTGCGATAAAAATGGAGATTTTGGAGCAATTCTTGGGGGCACTGGCCATCGAGAAATTTTTTATCTTATCGTGTTTCTACTTGACAGCGAATTTACTAATTAACTAATTAAGACCGAAAATACAAGACGTTTAAATTTTAAAGTAATTGTCCTTATATATTTTAAACTAAGTACGGAGTGCCTTCTACCATCTCTTAAAGCAGTAGGTATTATATTGTTTTAAATTTTTCATAAAATACCTACTGCTTTGAAACTTTCAAAGCAGTATTTTATGAAGCGAATTTTACATCAGTATTTACCACCATCTTTCAAATTGAAAGATGGTGGTAAGCCTCCTTAAAATTCGCTTAAAACAACCGTATCCGCCGTAAATAATTATGTAGGTGTAAGGCGCTGTTGCGAGCTGAATTTGACTTTATTGTGTAAGCCCTAGCGTCGTTATTTATTAAAATCATTTTGCAGAGCGACTCGTCTGTAGGTCCTACATGAAACATGTGCTAAAAATGGCAAGTGCAATACGGAATGAATCAAATCGCTAATCAGTATTGGCATTTGGCATCGTTCACTCTAGCATTGTTCACACTTTTTTAGGGTTCCGTAGTTGTATAATGGTGCTGCCGCACTGCTGTTCAAAATTGTTTACAAACATTAGGAATTTTAGATGTTTTGAGGGCTCCTACACTGATGGAAAATGTTTACAAACATTTATAAACATTAGAAAACATGAAAATTGCTCTCAATTTGGATTTACGTTGTGAGGCGTCTTCACGCAAATGGAAGAAATTTGCTCATTGGATTGGCTTTTATTTTATGTTTAGAAAGAAAGACAAAGAGCGGACCCAGTGGTGCAACCTGGTGTTTCCAAACAAATGATTAAAAATGTTTTATTTGTTAACTAACAATTTTGTAAAGAAATAATGTTTAGGTACTAACATTATCTAACATGAAAACGTTTTCTAACTTTGTGATCAAATCTTTGTTAGAAAACGTTAACTAATGTCTGTAAACATTTTTTTTACAGTAGTGTGGTAGCACCAGAAGACTTATCGTGTGAAGTTTTAGCATAAAAATTCTATGCTGCGATTTGTCATGCATCAGCATTCAGGATGAATCAATAGCAGTTCCCCGATTAGGAACTGATAAGATTTTATCGAGTAAGCCTTTATTTGGATGTAAAATATTCTCTAGCGAGTTCAATACACGTCAAGTTTTTTTTATTTTATTCTATACACGTTAGTACTTGACTGCGATCTCACCTGATAGCAAGTGATGATCTCATCCAGACCAGACCTGAGCCAATTTAGAAGTTATAAAATTCCAAAGTGGCCCGTGGCGGGAATCGAACCCGCGCCCTCCCACGAATCCGCGCCAGGGAGGTCGTCAACTTGTCAATTTGTCAAGTTACATCAACGAAGCCCTTTTGTACACAGTACCTACATCGTATTAGGAAGGCATCAGTCACTGAAGCCCAAATCGGCAAGGGAGAGAATTAATTACTCTAACTTGACAAATTAATTATTGTGAAACAATGAGTTTGTCAAGTTAGAGTAATTAATAGCTGATTAATAGTCAGTCTCAACTCTTTAAGAAGAACTTTAAGCCATGTGTAATGTACAAACGTATTAAAATGGAAAAGGTTAGTCCATAACGCACTACGCTCGCTAAGTCTGGGATGGTAGGATTCACACGCCTTTGCGAACATTTATGTCAGGAGAATTATTGCAAGTAGGTAGCTTCTCATGATGTTTCTATATTAAGTTTTCACAAAGGCGCATAACTGAGAAAAAAATTGTGCAATGTTGAATTCGAACCCATCTTATAACCACAGTGTCAAATCTTTAAACTGTGTTTTGAATAACGCTATATTTTTACGAGAACATGGTATGAAACTATAACAAAATTATGAGTTTTCAATTCCAAAAACCAGGAAGCTAGAAACCCAAATCATCCACGCAATTAATTACGTAATAACGTTTTTAGATCATGGCAAAATAATGGTAAATAACTTTAAAGGAATTCTAACTGCAGACGTAACTGGCGACTTTCACAAGATAAAGTTGAATGACTGCCGGTGCCGAGTACGTAAATGCAAGTGGTAGTAGGTTTCTAGGCCAGAGTGCGCATGCGCGCTGCGAAGGTACCAGAGCCAGCTGTTTCCCAAGTCCCCCACACCCAGACGGTCCCCTCCAGGTGGAAAACGTGGGGCTCCACGTGTCTGTAACGTTGCCTTATGAATTTTTACTTGAATGAATTGAATTTAACTTAGTTTTAAGTCGACTTGTAGTTATCACCATACATACGCGACAAATATCATATTGACGTTTTAAAAGAAAATGTACGATAGGCCTATGTGAAATAAAGATATTTTGAGTTTGAGTTTTGAGTTTTGAGTTTGAATTAATATTCGCCATACAGTGTAAAGACAGATCACAGAATCTATCTATATACTTATAATAAATCTGTAACAGGTCAAATTCTGTACATTAAAGATATTTTGAAAATTTTTTTTCGAGGGCACTCTAAAATCGGTTCTGAACCCAAAACTGTATTTTTTTTCATTTTTGTCTGTCTGTCTGTCTGTCTGTCTGTCTGTCTGTCTGTCTGTCTGTCTGTCTTTCTGTATCACGGCCGCGCATCACGCCGAAACTACTGAATGAATTCCAATGAAACTTGGTATGACTTGAGTTCATACTACGAGGAAGGACATAGGATACTTTTTATCCCGAAATTCAGCATGGTTCCCTTAGGAGAGATAAAAGTTAAAATGTATACTGAGTTGTAAATCATTAACGCGTGGTTCGATTTCATTCATTCTTTTTTTGTTAGAAAGGGAATACATTAAAGATTGTTCTGTACATATTTCAAAGTCATCGGTTTTGTAGTTCAGAAAAAATAGGCATAATAACCCTCAGTATTTGTCCAAATAGCTTGAAACGGAATATGCAGAAAACTTTGATATAAACAAAATAAACAGAATCAAACGAATCGCACATAAAATGAAAGAGCGTAAAAAAATACTCGATCCGAGTCGACGACTTATATGTGGAGAATTATGATTATCGAGTATTTTCAAAATAAAAATAAAATTAATAAATTGATTTAATGGCGTTGCTAAGTAAACATTTCATTGCTGTCAAATTTTTTCACGTTTTTTTTAATAATTATTATACCAGGTTTTTCCATAGATTTACTGTAGTGTAAGGTCCGACCTCTTTGGTCTATTTAATTTATTCGCCCAAAGTTTATTTGATATGCAAATAACATAAGATGCGATCATTCCGATTGTAGGTTTCGGAGAAAATCGAACATTACGTCGATGTATTTGTTCAAGAAAGGGTTAACGCTGAAACAGATTAATAAAGTAGAATCTCTCCATCGTATACAATCGTTAAAAAATGGTCAGAATAATTGACGCACTGAAGATCAGAGAAGCTAAACATATGGCATTGCTTCAATGCCATATGTTTAGCTTCTCTGATCTTCAGTGCGTCAATTCTTCTGACCATTTTTTAACGATTGTATACGATGGAGAGATTCTACTTTATTAATTTGTTTCATTGATACTGGGGGCCGTTGAGATAGCTGAAATCATAGGTTACATATCATATCAAAAAACTCGAAATATTATTATATATAATTGTCACAATGAATTGGTTCTTCGCAGTAAGCTTAATAAGTGAGACATAATTAATAAGGCAAAACAACGTTTGCCGGGTCAGCTAGTAATAAATATGTTCGCACAATTTTATTATTCACTCAAACTTGCTTGCACCTTTTTTTACTCTATACAAGTTAGTACTTGACTGCGATCTCACGTAATGGTAAGTGATGATGCAGCCTAAGATGTTATCGTACTAACTTGGAAGGGTAAGTAAATTTTGCCCCAACGGTTTCTACAAGCATCGCACCGGAACGCTCAATCGCTTGACAGTGCGTCTTTGCTGGTACTTCACGATTTTCAAAAATATAATAATAAGTACTTACTCGTATGAACTTTACAAAAAACTTATATACATAGCCACTATATTTATGTAAAAAGTATCGTGGTGTAATATCTCTAGTAATGTGTGAAGTTAGGGATTTTTTGATTTATATAGGTGAGTTTGTAATCCGGGTTTTGCGCGTTATGCGTATAATATGGTCGGTCCATATCCTTAAATATGAATAACATATATCCATGCACCTTCGTAGCTATTTGAATTTCAATGAGATCATACGATAGAAGAATCACGGTTATCATGGCTGCAACAATATCGGTACTATTGTCGAATTTTTCACTAATACCAATAACTTAAAACTAACCGAAAACCTAGCTTTCCCTTGGTTAAGGCTAATTTACTTTTATTATGGAAAATCCATGGTTTTCGCGGGAAATGTTACAAATTTAAATACACGCTGATGAAGTAAGATTGAAATACTTTTCATTTTAAAATATTAATTCTAATAATTAAATAGCAAAACCTGGATTAACACAATTAATATTTAGACACTTATTAATTGTTCGTATTTCTGATGTTTATTAATGTAATCACGCATTCCTAGTTCCTACACATTATTATCAAGAATTTACTATTATGTAATTACATTTACATAACATTATTGATTATAGTTATACCATGAAATCATGACATCACAGTATACCTACTATGTACCTATTCAAATGATTATACTGTGTCAGTCACGGTTATGGTGTTTTTACGCAAAAACTCCATCCATTGTCATCAGTCATAAAAATCATTGTGCGTAGGAACTGAAGCGTGGTGTTGTGTAAAAAAAACTGAACAATACGACGCCGGTGCGACAAGCCAAGTTTCGACCTTTTGCCAAACAATTTAATACTTATATGGTTTTCTCATGGATACCATTATCAGAACTGGATAAAATTAAAATGGGACCACATAGGAAGCGTCAGCTTTCTAATAAAAAAAGAATCATCAAAATCGATTCGCCCAGTCAAAATTTATGAGGTAACAAACATAAAAAAAACATACGCGTCGAATTGAGAACCTCCTCCTTTTTTTGAAGTCGGTTAAAAATTTTATTTCTGTTGGTTTAGAGGTGAAAGGTTGTTGAAATAACCTTATCGCGCAAAGTAAATTTCACGATTCTCGACCAATGACTTCTAGTAGGATACATAGAAGTCATTGTTCTCGACCACAGAGCAAGGAATAACTTTATATTGTGTTCTCGACCATGTTGCTTTGAAGTTTGAACTTCATTCAAGTTTACGCTGTCAAATGTCAATAGTCGTAAACTTTTGACATAGAGCGTAAAATATGGTGAAAATTAATTTTTCAGTGTTGGCAAAAAAAGTTTTGGTTTGAATATCGTGTACTTATATGTATACCTACGTAAATGCCTTGACCTATTTCAACATTTCACCGCCTACCTGAAGTCGAATTTGAACCTAGTTATTGAACGTTCAAAGACTGTTTAAAGTTGATTAAGTACAAATTTTTAATAGGATGATTCACAAATTTTAGGATTTTTATTTTTTCATTATACACAGAAGATATTATTGTGAAGGTACCGACTACATTATCATCATGATAATACGCATAATATTTATGATAAAACAGCTGACTGAAGGCCTTCGTATTGTAAAAAGGACTTTTCATGCTGTTTTAACGTCTCGAGTCTTGACCCAAATTTTAATTTATCTTAGCCTTTTTGTATTGTCTCATGTCTTATGGTATCTAGTTCAATATTTGATTTCGCTTTGCGTGCCATCTATAAGTACGTATATCGCTAAAATAATTACTAATAAGCAATAGCATGCAATACTACGCAATAAAGAAACGGATTTCGTTGTTTTAGGTAATTACAAACCTTGAACATCTACGAAATGTTTGTAATACTGGGGTTGGTACATCACTTTAAGCAAAGATTTAAATCGATAAATAGTGGTTAATGAATGATATCCCAGGATGTGATTCATTTATATATGCACTACTGATAACAGTCTTTACGTGTTATAATTAGTTATAACTTTCCAAGGTGGCTCCAGAAATATCTATGTAATACAAATAATCTAATATAACATCTGCGCAATTTTTTGTAGCCAATACTTTTCTAGCCTCCAACATTCTATGAACTTATCAGAACATAATAAAGAATTTTTCAGACTTTCGGATTCGGAGATTTATTTGATTTTTGGATAACTGCAAGGGCTTTAGTTTGTAATAAAAATACTACAAACGATACTACCTACTAAATGACGTTTTTGTTCACTAAAACTAAGCTGTGGATACCTAAGTAAATTCATTTAAAACTTTAAGTAAACGATTTTTTCTAAAGTTTACATATTGTCGGTAGTGTACCTATCATGTAATTGCACCATGGGAAAACATGCACGACCTATGAGTCATCGGAATATAGTTCGGTATATTTGTAGGTAAACAACGTACCAGTCATAATGATCAGCATTTTAGTTAAATAAATATGTAACTGTAACAAGCTGACAAACAATTGAATCATCGGGATCAAATTACAAAATTAAAGCAATTATGTACTTAACATATACGAATAATTTAAGCTTTCACAAAGCTGAACACAAAGTGATATTTTCCTTAAGGGGATTTATTGAATTTATTTTTGTCTTTCTCACTCTCACGGAGATTTGGTCGGTGCGACATGCAGCGTCGCGGAAGAATATAGCAGAAAAACGACGTTTTACCTAATTACTCAAAAACTAAGCCAGTTATCAAAAATCTGTTCTAAGCGTTTTAGGATATTATTATTACCGATACATTTAAACAAAAATTACAATTACATCCATTGTAGTTTCCGATAAAACATAGAAAAACTGAGATTTTGGAGCAACTTTTGGGAGAACTTTCTATCGAGAAAATTTTATCCAATCGTGTTTCTGCTTCTAAGCGATTTTAGATTAAAGACCCAAAATACATGACGTGTAAATTTGAAAGTTATTGTCTTTATAGTTTTTGCATAAAACTTCATTCAAAATCACCTAAATACGGCTTGTAGGCCGTTAATGATCACACTAATATAAGAAAGGTGAAAGATTGTATGTGTGTGTGTATGTTTCTTACTCTTTCACGCCATTGCGTATGAAACGATTTGACGGGTTTGGTGGAAACCTGAATTTCACGCCAGCAAAGCCGTGGGCGAATTAAGGGCCACAAGCTAGGAGATGCTCTCATACATTTTTCACTTGAATTAATCTTGAAAAATATGCATTTGTTGTTAAATTTATTGATATTTACGATTTACTTAGGACTTTTTATACCCGCAATTTAAATATCAGGCGAATATTTACTTTAGTTAAAGAATAATACGGCATTTAAAAAACGCCAAATTTACACATGTGTGCGTATCTTAGTACATACTTTCACCTTGTGTTACTAGCGACATCTATTATAACTACCTAAAACAACTACGTGTCTGACATATTATTTTTGAAGTTGGACAACGCCATCATGATAGATGGTGTTGTATAGATACATGATAAAAATACTTCGATGGCGCGGCTGTTTACATCCGAATTACATGGTAATTGGTAGGTAGGTACCTACTCGAATTTGTTGAGTTCATAAAAATTCTATTTTTCGCAATTATTTAACTAATCCAACGAAGTAGGCTTATGGAATTCACTTCGCGAAAATAAGAGTAGGTACCTACTAAAATCTTCACAGTTTAATATTTTATGTAAAACTAGATGACCCGGCAAACGTTGTTTTGCCATATAATTCTTGACGTGACAACGTCTTATAAATCGATAGAGCCGGCTGCACGCACAAAAAAACATGACTCATCCGGCGTTACCGGCGTTACCTCGCTCGCGTTACCTCGCTCTGAGGCGTTCCATGTAAGGCTTGAAGTGCAAGCGAGAGTTGTCACGTTCAACTATCGACAGTAAACCGACTTTACAGACAACCAATTTTTTTTTCTCACTTATAACAATCGGTCCAGCCGTTTCGGAGGAGTTTGGTAACAAAGAAAAGCGAGAAAATTTTATATATTAGAAGAAAAAGATGTTTAAGTACTTGAAAATGTCCAGTTTAGAAATGTAGTTCGAATATCAACCAATTTGTGAATTGCGAACTCACGTCAAACTCGGCAAACTTTTTTATATAAACCTGTGAAGATGATATTGTTTTTTTCGCAAAATGGATGCCATGAGCCTAATTCATTGTACCTACTAGTTAAATATTTGCGAAATACAAAATAAAATTTGAATTTCGCGGGCCGACCTCCGTTTTTTTTTACACACTACAAGTAAGTACGTGACTGTGATCTCATCTAATGGTAAGTGACGATGCAGCCGCAGATGTTATCGTACTACCTTGGAAGAGGTAAGCAACCCCTAGCGGTTTCTACACAGCACACACCGGAACGGTAAATCGCTTGGCGGTGCGTCTTTGCTGGTAGGGTGGTGACTAGCCACGGCCGAAGCCTCCCACCAGACCAGACCTGAGCCAAATAAGAAATTATAAAATTGAAAATTCCAAAGTGGCCCGTGGCGGGAATCGAACCCGCGACCTCCCATTCAATCCGGGCGCGCGTCACTGCGCTATAGTAGTGTTATTATCTCGCTGCAGACTCGGTCATAAATCATTCGAGTGTTTCGCTTTTGTTGTTCTTTGTTGAGTTGTGCATTACTGCAGAACAACAAAAGCGAAACACTCGAATGATTTATGACCGAGTCTGCAGCGAGATAATAACATTACTATAGGAGGTCGCTGTGGCTATGAGTGTCGTTTTGGAGAGTGTAGGAGTTCGGGACCAGCAATAGGCTAATAGATAATTGCGAGACTTGCGAGACTCTTGCTGCAAGACCAAGACCAAGACCAAGACTCGGAGTGCAAGACCAAGACCAAGACCAAGACCACATGTACTGGCGCAAGACCAAGACCAAGACTGGCTGAGTCTCGTCTTGTTCTTGCATTTGGGCAACACTTATATTTACTGCGGCAGTCTCCGAGTGCCACAGGTCTTTCTTTTTACTGATATTTTTATACCTAATCATTTTTCATTTTGTGCTAATAAAACAGTCGGGAAGGAGTTTGGCGAGCATATAAAAAGATGGAGCCGAGCATTATATCATTATATTAATATTGACACCTCGGGGTAGAAAGGTCGTATAAACCATTTTACCGAAAATGAGTTATGAATGCAGTTTTATTCAAAATTTCCCGCTCTATCGATTGGTCTTTGTGACGCTTTCAAATTCGCAAAATAACGGGTTATACGACCCAGATGACTTCAAAGTTTGAACACAGTTTTTGTGGAATTTATGATGTAAGAACCAAAAAAACTATTATTGCTATAACTATTTGGAGTAATACCATATTAATTTAGAAGTTCAGGGTGTAAAAGACAGTAGATGTGAGCCAAGTATGGTGTAATACCTAAGTAACAAAATGCGCTTGGTTGTAAAAACCAATGATAAGTACAATTTAGTTTTTACACCCTGAACTCAAGTTGATCAACTGACGATAAAGTATCTACACCCATTCGGAATACATTCGTGAAGTGCAAATTGGCTTTTGCATCCCTAATCAATTAACTTGAAACGAAATTACGTTCGAAAAAATACATTTTAAGAAGATGTAGGTACATCGTCGGCGACTCGTCATACTAATTTTTGACGTTATTATAAAATAATATACTTTTTTTTACAATAATAACGGGCCTCCCATTCCATTTTTTATCAACGTCATAGATTAGAGTAATGCAGATAATAGTTAAAGAATTTAGTTTTGATTTTCGTTTTCTCAAGAGGTCAAGTGGTGTGGTTCAATGAGAACAGATAGTGAATTGACGCCGGTGACAATAGATGTTAAGAAGACGCGCCCCATTCATTCAAAATCGCTTATGTTTTATTCGATTCGCATGGAGTTCGACAGAGTGGGGCGCATCATTGTAGATTGAAATATCTATACATGGTTTATACACCCTTTTGCTTTCAATTGATTTTTTGTATTGATGATATTAAGGGTTTATACGACGTAGTTTACTATTTCTCAAGGCTTCTACTTCCAAATCACTTTCTTCCTTTTTTATAATATTCAGATGAATAAATTCAAATAATTTAGTTGGAATCTACGGGGACCGTCACTAGAATCCTTCAAATCTCTTTCCCAGCACACTGACTCCTATTAGTAAAGGTTATTTTACATTAACCAACATAATAAAAAGGCAACCAACGTTGACCAACATTAACAACGTAATATAATCGTAAGAAAAAACAATTAATACAAAAATGTTACGGAAACAACTTGAAGATAAAGGTGAAAGGTACAAAAACAGAGAAGAAGACTCAGAACTATAAAGAACTATGGGACAAAATCCTTGTGAGCCGAACAAAGGGGTCTTACAAAATTTAATAACAATCTATTTACAATTTCTACTGGATAAATACTGCCTTGTAAATTGTACTCAGAAATTTTACTGTACAGTTAGTCGCATTTTAAAGAATGCAAGGCCAAAAATGACTCAAGGATAGGCAATATCCCTGCCAAATATTCTTCCGATGATAAAGAATACGTAAAGATGTTGATTGAAAAGCTACCTGCGCATTTCCTCAGGAACTCAAAAACGTTATATTTGTGTAGAATTTAAGAAACTTAAGAACCAGAAACAGTGTGAGAGTAATGAAAAATGACTCAAGGATAGGCAATGTCCCTGCCAAATATTCTTCCGATGATAAAGAATACGTAAAGATGTTGATTGAAAAGCTACCTGCGCACTTCCTCGGGAACTCAAAAACGTTATAATTTGTGTAGAATTTAAGAAACTTAAGAACCAGAAACAGTGTAAGAGTAATGGTAATGATGATCAGATGTAACGTGTTCGAGAATCGGTTTTTACTAGGGTTCAGAACCGGGAAATCCCGGTCTCGAAATAACCGGGAATTCCCGGTTCTTTTGTCAGCAAAGCGGAACCGGGACATCAAATTTAATTTCCGGTACTTTCGGTATTTTCGGTACTTTCGATACGTTTTTAAGATTTTTTAGCGCGATTCATGCTATTATTTCCTTAGACACTCTTTCTTACATACATACATACATTCAACTGTTTTAAAATTCCAAATAACATAAAAAATTCAGCGCTAAAAGAAAAAACGAGCGAAATTATTGGTGATAAGGTAGTTAGAGTTACATCTACCTTATCTGCCCTACAATGCCTGGTTGCTACAACCTGCCGAAACAATAATCTTGACAAAAGGTGAAGAACTAAACGCGGAGCTAGAAAAAGCTACTGAAAACCGAATGAGATCTTCTGCCCATGAAGATATCTTTACCAATGTAAGGATTGAAATGGCTCTCTTCGAAAATGGAGGAGATCGTGGGCGTTATTTGTCACAGGCGTATGATCATTTATTAACAATTCCGCCAACCAGTGTCGAGCCCGAAAGAGTTTTCTCTTTCTCTTCGGCCGGTTTGCTATGTAACAAAATAAGAGCGATATTAGTTTAGATGCGCTTGTGTTTTTATGGTCCTACTACAGAGAGAGAGCAAAAAGCGTTTAGTTTTTTATTATTTTATTTTTATTGCGTTTTTTTTAAACTCGGAAAGATTATATTTTTGTTTAAAATATTCATTTTTATTTGTTTTTAGAATCAAACTTAAAAGTTTTTTAAATGCTTTATTTTGTTGATTTTTTCAGTAAGCCTTAATTTTCTCCTCATGATGAATACTACATTACTTAATTAAGTACTTGACTAGAATACTGATTTATTGATTTAAGAATTTAAAACAATAAAGATTACTTTTAGCTTAAATTTCACAAGGTTAAGTTTAAAAAGTCATTTTAATTTTAGTTAAAAATTTTAATTGTAATTGTTTTTAGTTTTAAACTGAAATCATATTTCTTAAAAAATTCTCAGGAGGAGATATCATGTTTTTGTATTTTTATTGTTTGTTTAATTTTGGTTGTTTTCTTTGAAAAATGTTTAAGATAATTCTAAATGTAAGGGATCACCTCCTGATCGATAGTAATAATTGATTGCTTACTATCAAAAAGACTGATTTATTGATTTAAGAATTTATGACAATAAAAAATTACTTAAATAATCAATTTCGGTTTGATTTTCAAGCAAATTACCATTTTATATATAAAAATCTACAAAGAACCGAAAATCCCGGAAATACCGGTAAATCCCGGTTCCTATAAGTCAAAGTCCCGAAATTCCCGGTTCTCAAAAACCGAGCCGGTTCCGGAAACCCTAGTTTTTACATGATATTATTCAACAATGAATAGAATATCAGTTTTCCTAAGCCAAGGAAAGATATATTTCTTTTGTGTACAATGAGAATATGAATGAAATGAAACAGAAAACTAACATACTTATTTAGTTTCTAGTAACAATTCATCAGCTGATAACATATTGTTATCAGCTGTTGAATTGTTACTAGAAAAATCCCATCGACTCTCCAACAAACAAGACAGACAAACTCCCATCGACGTAGAGTTTTGTATTTGACAACAAGAAACAATTTACGAGAAAGGATTTCCCGAATTTTCTTCGTCTCGGGATTTTCGTCCCCAGCGATGTACCGTCCGAAAACACACTTTCATTTCAGAAAAATCCAACATATCAGGATTGTAAAGTTTTTAAAAACAAGTAGAAATTAAGTATTCTGTATGTGAAGAGGTACTAGAAGAAACAATCAATCTTTATGAAGAATCTATAAAAAGGAAAAAGGGAAAAGGATGAGTACGAATTCACGATAACTGATAAATTCACAAAAATGGAAATAGCGAGCATTTGGTACATTATTACTAAAGTTGAATGACCATCAGTTGCCTATTTCAACTGCAAAATACAATAAAAGTAAAAGTGACAATTTTATAAACAGCATTAAATATGAAGATACGTTAATTGACGATCCAAGGAAGATGGCGTTTGTTTTCAATAACTTTTTTATCCAAATGACAAATAAAAAAACAGACTTATCTGAAGATTTTAAAATAAGTTCTGCCACTAATAGTCTGCATTCAATGTATGTAAAACCAGTGACATCACATGAAATTGCGAAAGAAATAATGTCACTAAATAACACAACCTCCGCGGGCTACGATGAAGTATCCACGAAAATAATTAAAGCGAGCAAAATCTATATAATACCGGTGCTTGTACATCTAATCAATTTATCTTTTGAAACTGGTACATTCCCGGAAATTTTGAAACGATCAATAATAAAACCGCTGTATAAAAAAGGGGATCCGAAGGATATATCTAATTATAGACCAATTACGCTCATACCCATATTTTCAAAAATCTTTGAAAAATGCATGTTAAAACGTTTATTACAATATTGTGAAAAATTTAGCATTATAAAGAAAGAGCAGTTTGGGTTTCAAAAGAAAAAATCAACAACGCTGGCCATATATTCGTTCATAGACGTTGTTCTCCGAAATACGGACTCAAGAAAAACAACCACAGGCTTATTTTTAGATTTATCAAAAGCATTTGATTTCGTCCAGCACGATATTTTAATCAGGAAAATGGAAGCAATTGGCATACGGGGTCCAGCTATCGATTGGTTTTCCTCTTATCTACGTGACCGTTACCAAGCTGTTATGTTAAATAAAAAAATAGGGAGCGAAGTAGTATCATTTCAATCAGATTATATGCATAACCAATTTGGAGTCCCTCAGGGAAGTATTCTCGGACCAGTACTCTTTCTTCTATACATAAATGACATTACAGAAGTCACAAATCACAAGTGTGTTCTCTTCGCGGATGACATATCGATAATTTTGACATCAAATAGTAATAATTCTCAAACGGTACATGAGTCTGACATAAATAACACTCTTCTCAATATTATAAACTGGCTTGACATTAATAATTTACATATCAATTTAACCAAAACACAATATATACAATTCTATGAAAAATCCCCCATTGCATTAAATATAAATCACAATAACAAAACGATTTCTCCTACCCGAGAAGTAAAGTTTTTAGGTCTAAACGTAGATTTTAGATTGACATGGAAGAATCATATCAACATTGTATGCGAAAAAATTAATAGATTTTGCTACGTGCTAAGACGTCTCAGACATGTCGTAGATTTTAAAGTAGTGTTGTCAGTGTATCATGCCTATGTTGTCTCTGTGCTTAGATATGGCTTGGTATTTTGGGGCAATGGGACTGATGTAAATAGAGCTTTCATTGCGCAGAAAAAGTGTGTTCGCGCCATGTGTGGTGCTGCACCGCTGGACAGTTGCAGGCCATTATTCAAAACATTTAAGCTGTTGCCTCTTCCGTGTCTTTATATATTTGAGATAGGTTGTTTTGTTAAAAAACATATGTCACTTTTCGCAACAGCCAGCGATGCTCACCCTAGTTCTTGTAGAAATCCTAATCGCTTAGTTTTGAACTATCTACCTAAAACTGAGTATTTTAAACGTAACTGCGTCATGATGTGTGTAAAAATATATAATAAACTACCTTATGACATCAAATTACTTCCCATTAACCAATTTAAAACCAAATTATTTCAATGGCTGAATCTGTATAATTTTTATGACATGAAAGAATTCTATCAATGTATTAATAAGTAAAATGATAAATTTAATCTATAGTTTAAGCATTGTTTTTAAGTTTTCGCTGTTTTCCGATATTACTTTATACATATTTGCACGCCATAGAATGGCAATACACTGTTACCACTTATATTTAACACCTCAAAGTAAGTGTATTAAGCGAATAAAGAATTATTGATTATTGATTGATTATTGAATGATTTGATACGTTTATGTGATGAATAAATCATACTTAAACCATATCAAGATGAATTTTTGAATTTACCCTAATAAACGAAGACGATGAAGATGACCGAGGTGAAAATTAATATAGAAATAAAGTGCTGTCAAAGTTTTATATTTTTGTTAATTTCCAACATAAGAAGATGATGCTCTGATCAGCGTTAATGATAATAATTACTGATTAACGTTGTGTTAGTACCAAGGTAGATAAGGTGGATGTAATCACGAGCTCCTTGGTTCGATCCCTGGGTCGGGCAATAACTAGTTTTTTTTTTTGTTTTTTATCAAGAAAATTTTAGTACCAGCTCGGAGTTGATTGATCTCTCTCCGAAAATCTGATATTGTGGACTATAAATGATATCTCCGAGTATTGATATACGCCATCTATGTCCTTTTTTACGCTAACAATTGGTAGAAAACGTAAGAACCACAGATCCTGGATTGAAACCATAGCGTCTATGTGTGGGTGCTTGTCGTGTCCCTACGCTGGTAGAGATGACAGATTTTTATATTTGAACTAGATAACGAAATGGTTACGTTTTAGCTTAAAATAATGATGTGATAAAATAAAAGGCAACGTTGTACTTCCGCAAAACACATATTATTAAAAATAGTTCATTACGATTGGAGTAAATGATTAAAAACTGTAACTATCTTAAATAGCGCCATCTAGCGGCAATCCTTCCTCGGAGAAACCGTTGCATTCACGTTAAGTATAAGTACCTACAAGGTGTTTCGGGGTCGATAGAATTATTTTTAGAAAATATTGAATTTTCAAAAAAAAAACCGATCGAAGCTCGGTCACGCAGACATGGGTATACAAATAAACAAGATTAATTATCAAAACATTTTCTGAGAACACCGAAAAATTAATTTTACGACTACTGACATAGAGCGTACTTCGAAAACGTTACATGCGCGATATAGTCGAGCATTGTATTTTATATGTTGAAAAGCATTCAATTTAACACTTTATAACAATAGACGTAAAATTAATTTTTGAGTGAAAATTTTTCATTTTATTTCATGATTCACTTCACTCAGAGTGTAAAAACGTTAAACGAATCGCTACCCTATTCTCGTAAAATCATTGTAACTATTTGTCACGTTTAAGTAATATTTGAAATTAATAACCTACTTTTATTATTTAAAAAGAAACTTCAATTAACAAGCTAGCTACAGAAGTTACAAAGTATTTGCAGAATAAAGTGTTTGCCATTCCAAAATAGATAAATTAAAGTATTGCACTATGCATCACACAGAAATCTAAATTGCATCATACCTAAAATAATATTTGGCAACGCAGACTTACTGTAACCGTTATATAAACTGTTAGTTTAGTACAAAGGGAACTGATCTCGACTGAAATTCACGTGTTGCAACGTTGCAAAAATACAAAATGATGGATGTGCACATATTAGACAATTTATATTATGAATTGTAATTGCGAAATGTTCTTATTAAAATAAGTAGTCATAATAGTGTAATAGTAGCAGTTTATCTATACGACTACACATTATAAATGTTGAAATGATTACTGTTAGTCAAAATTAAGAAGTCGTAACGCATCAGCATTTCTTGTCTAAAGTCTACTTGCGTTAACTAAAGTCAGCGTGATTAACTACGAGTTACGTAGAAATAATAGGTTGAATTAAATTGTTATAATGCCCAATGTAACGGTAACTATGGTGTAAAAATATCATATTTAATCCACTGTTTGGCGCACGTGGTGGAATGACAGATTTCACCAAAGTTTTTAGTCGTGATTTCACGAGGATTTTCATAGAAATATCTACAGCGATATTAGAAAAATATCATACATTTTTCACAGTCCATGACTTTTGATAAAATCTTAATCCCGGATCTAAAGACTCACCTTTCTTGATTCCAAGTCACGCGTCTATTTATTAATTTTTCAAAATCCCCGGGTATTTTATGTACTGGACATTATAAATAATAACAACATTAATTATCGGTTCATACATAATAAAGATAAGGTATACAAACACTGCTGTACCTCATGATTGTTATAAAGCCAATTGAATCAATTGCCTTTAATAGAATAGCGTCTCGTGCATTAGGAATATTTTCCAGTCTTCTTCTTGGAGCAACAATGTTATATAATATAATCGTTATAAAATTATAATTGTATTCGTTATTATTTACCCACATGACAGATTTACACGAGGAATACCATGACTTAAGATGTATATTGTTGTGTCTGTTCTTGTATCACGAATACATGACGTCATGATGCTAATATGATATTCTAGGTACTGGGCATCGTTTCAGTAGGAAAATAGTTCATGAAATCTGTTCGTGTTCGTGAAAGCAGACGATATTGAAATCAAAAAAATTTTTGCGATCACTGAAAAATTAATTTTATAACTTTGGAAAAGAGCCTAAAATTGAATGTACTTCAAGACGCAACATGGTCGACAATCGCGAAATTAAATCTACTTTCCGCGATAATGTTGAGAGATTGTATTTGCTATGGTGAAATACATTCAATTTGACATTCAAAACCAATTATTATAAGCTAATTTTTTTTCTTGATTTACATCACTCAGTGTGTGTAAACGTTACGTGAATGGCCCCCCTGCTTTGTATAAGCGTAAATACAAAGTTTCGTTTACATATAAAATATTCAGCAATTTGTTTTGTTTTTCATATAAAAAATATAATTTGCGTAATATTAAATAAGCATATTAAATAGGTTATTACTTTGTGCATCTGCGTCACGTTACAATATGTATATCTAAGTAGGTATAACATAAGCATTTTATTTAGATTGATCTCAATAAAATGCATAACTGATGAATAATGCACAAACGGCAAAATGGATATTGGATACTCCGTAGTAATGCACAAAACAGGTACCTACAAACATACAAGTAGGTATCAATATACCTACTTGTTATGGCGAGCCATGAGAAAATTATAATATGTTACTAACTGAGAGCACTAGGAAACTAGGTAGCCTTAATTGGTAAGCTCATGGTTCCAAATCAGGTCAAAATGTAGCCAATGGAAAGATATGTAAAGATATTTCACTCCACGATGACGCGCCCCACTCTATTTAACTCTAGCTGAATGAAACATAAGCGATTTTGACAGAGTGGGGCGCGTTTTCCTGGATTGAGATCTAAATCAGGGAATTCTTGGTCTCAGCTCTATATGCTCCCAGGCAGAAAGAAGTTATATGATTAGCTGAATTTGCTGTTCACATTGTTTCAGCCAATCACAGGGCATAATTTGCTAACACTTACGGCACAAATCAAGAGTGCCTCCGAAATGTTATTTGGTTTTCCGCTGTTAGCACAGAAATCAGAATACCAAATGGTTATTGGTTAGCTAATCATAGTTAGCTTAGGACAGTAAAATTGCAGGAATTGCATTTGTATCATCTTCAAATGTTATATAAAAAAAATTTCAGCTGTTTAAGTGTTTCAAACTCGATACACAGATAATTTTTTTAGAATGGACATTTTTTATAGTTTTGAAATAGTGTTCAATTAAAAAAATAGTTCATAATATTTTTTTTGTTTGCAATAACTTTTGGCCACTAAATTATGTACAGCTGTGCTAAATAGCATGTCAATAGTTTCAATAGTTACTGAACACAGCTGTAGTTGTGACAGACAGAGGAAAGGATGAGAAAGGCACCGGGTCCCATGTTACCATTTTGATACAGAAAAAACAACTTACCAAAACGAAACTTAGTAACGTCGAACGTGTTGAGGGTGCAGGTTACATCTTTGAACTCAAGGTGCATAGAAGCACGTGGTATCAAAGGAATCACATTATTATTGCTGAGTTCGGCACACAGGTCACTCTTTACTCCTGGCGTCATTGTTAATCACTTCTCATCACTCACTTCAACTGAAAGTACGTCCTTACCGCATGAAAGACTGATACTAAATGACACTGAAAAGTGAAAATCCTCAAATACTGTGAGATCTATGTATTGTATACGGTCAATACTGTAAGCACTTTACACGTGGTTCATTGTAATTAAACACTTCTAATTTTATTTTAAATATGTCACTGTTTTTGTATTGAACTAAGTATGTAAGCTAGAGGCAATCTGGTACGTTTATGAGCTTCTTATCTAGCCATTCTTCCTCATATTCTTCGGGGTTATTGCCTATAATGAGTCGTACTTGTTTATGTCGACTTTATACGAGGGACTCTTCTAGGTCAGATCGACGTTTCACGAGGTACAACTTCAAGACGGAACTTCATTAATTTTACCCAATCTGTAAACATAGAGAATTTGTAAACAATCAACATGTAACGAGTTGCAGCTATCGATAGTTTTAATTAGTTGTAAGTAGAACGTTCTAATGAGTACTTTAATATGCTAACGCGTGGCGTGTTATTGCATTTTAATCATTCATTTGTTTTGGTTTGCTCAGTTCCGATAAAGAATTAACGTTCGACAGTTTTCTTTGCTCGTTGGACCAATAAATCCATGCTAATTATGAATATTATGAGTTTTTTTGTATGTTTTTCATACAAAATGGTTCAGGAGAGGTGATCAATAAGTGAGTCAGTCAGTCAATCAGTGAATCAGCACGAGTAGCTAGCAATATTAATTCTGTAAAAAAAGTTGACTGCCTAGAAACATTTTATCAGATATTTTCCCATTTTTATGAACACGAACCTTTCGGATTTTGTAATTATTACGGAGATTTGGACAACGGGAATAGGGACTTCCCAGAGATTTGAGTTTTTTAAAAAGTAAGCTTGCATTCAATAAGTAAGCTTAACATCCGTATCTTTTGATTGACCTTTTATACAACCAAGGAACCACTAATTTCAGTATTTGGTATCATTTTTAACTTGATAGCTTCACGCGTTGCTGGGAAAAAACTAAGTTACGGGTAGACAAACCGGCTGACAACAAAGTGATCTTATAAGGGTTTGTTTGAGATAAGGAACCCTAAAAATACCATAATTATTATTTAAACTGCCAATAATTCTTATGAAAAACGGTATTCCGAAATACACAGATAACACTATCGTACAAGTAAGTTATTCTCCGTATTCTAGAAAAATCTTTGCTCCAGATTTAACAATTAAACGCTTTAAAGAAACGATGTCTTAATAAACTGTACAATTCGTGAACGATAACACAGTAAGTACCTATTTGCTAGTTGATAAGTTCACGTCACGTCCCATCTCCAAAAATTTTAAACCGAGTTTTATTTTTAAACGAGAGCTGGATACATGAAGATCTTTTAATAAAATCTTACCATTAATATTTTGCGTCACTTAACTTAATTATAAAAAAATATAAGTCTAAGTACATTTTTTAACCGAGTTCAAAAAAAAGGAGGAGGTTCTCAATTCGTCGGAATCTTTTTTTTTCAAGCAGTGTTGTGAAAAATGTAGTTAGTGTAGTCAGTATGTCAAATAGAAGTAACGTCAACTTTAAAGTACCTACTACCTAGCACATTATATTTTTTCTGACGACAATTTATATGTAACAAGATTCCTGGGAAATGATCAAATACGCTGGACATGGCTCGTATAGCTCAGTGGTTAGAGCACCCAGCCGCGATAGCTGGGGGACGCGGGTTCAAATCCTGCTGCGAGTGAAATTTTTATAGGATCAAATACGCGTAAGATAAAAACAGTTTTTTACTTATTTTGCTTTGAAACAAGTGTATAATTTTAGATAAGCGTATGCAGATTAAAATTTATCATTCAGCCTCTAACTCCTAAGTCTAGGGAAAGTTTTTTTAAATCGTCATCATCAGCAGCCTAAAAAAACTTGGTGATATGAAATTATTCAGCCAGTTCAGTTTCGAAATAACTTCTAGGTGAAAATGAAATTTAATTTTTTTCCCGAAAAGCAAAATTTATTTAGTATCTACCTTACTAGACTACTGCACTGGCGTTCCTTGGCGATATAAGTGACAGAAAGAAGAAAAAAATAGACCGTCTTTGCCTCTAATTTAGATTAACAACCCAAAATACATGACGTTTCTTGAAATTAACAGACGGAAAGAATAACAATGGGTTCGTTTTCTTCATTTGGGGTACTGAACTCTAAGTTTAAAATGATTAATCCGTAACCGCCAGATTGCAATTGTCGATCGGTTTTAAAGAGGAATGAGTACCTAGTAGATAAGTATGATAACAAATATAAACTGCCTACCTAATTATCACTAATGATAACAAAATTATACTCCTAGGGGTCATGGACTGAAGCTAATTCCTCGTAAGATTTTAAACAATAATGTTATCTTATCAGTTTTACACTAATTATGATTTTTACTAATACTTACTGAGGATATACATATACATTTGCAATATTTTTTATGCGAGTAGATATCTATTACCATTGAACTAGTAGAACTGATTTCATGTTTATAAACGAAATGATTAATAATTGCCGCATAGAATAGAATAGGTTAGAAAATTCTTTATTTCATATTGGCCCAGCACACAGAGGCTCTTAGGAGGTTTCAGAGGAGGTCGCGGGTTCGATTGCATTATAATTTCTAAATTGGCTCAGGTCTGGTCTGGTGGGAGGCTTTGGCCGTGGCTAGTTATCACCCTACCAGCAAAGACGCATCGCCAAGCGATTTAGCGTTACGGTGCGATGCATGTAGAAACCGTTGGGGTAAATTTACTTACCCTTCCAAGTTAGTACAATAACATCATAGGCTGCATCATCACTTACCATCGGTGAGATCGCAGTCAAGTACTAACTTGTATAGACTTAAAAAAACGAGGATTCACAAACGCGCCCTGCCGCCGAAAAGAAGCCCTCAACAAACTCAGCCGGGTATTCTGAACATCAACAACGCTGCTTAAAAACGTTTTCCTATTCGTAAATATAGTCCGATTCTCATAATTTTTGGATATGTTGCAGATACGTGAAGTACTATGCTTATACGTTTTACTTTTTAAGAAATATTGCTTATATTAAAAGTTGTTTGAGTCTATTTATCCACATTTTTGACCTACAAACTTGCTCGAGTATTTTAATTTTTTTTTAATAAAATAAATTAAAATACTAGAAAAACAAAACGTACGAGCTTAGATTAAGGTGTACTGAATCTAATGACACCAAAATTGTCCAATTTGGTAAACGTTTGGGGTGGGTAAAATCATGATCACCCAAAGCCATATGTCAAGAATAAAATGTAGGTCTAGCTCTGGACTTGCAACTCTCTGTATACAGGCATAGATATCATTTTTGAAAACACATATTCGCGTTCCGCTAAGTCAGTATACTAGATAGGCCAAGATGTGCACGCGCCTATCGACGGATTCCGCAACGGCTAGTGAAAGTGAATCCTGTATTCGTATGCGAGCGCGTCCATTGCGGAAATAAACAGTTTTTAGTTGGTGCAAGCCGCAGAAACCCTGTCTCCTCGTTTAAGACAGAAAGCCTAATAATATACGTTAATTAATTAACAAACCAACCGACTTCTACTCTCATCAAACTACTGTTGAATACATCCTTCCTTTCCAATAAAAAATTTAAGACTTTTATGGTTTTCTCATGGATACCACTATCAGAACTGGACTAAATTGAAATGGGACTACACGGGAAGCGTCAGCTTTCTAATAAAAAAAGAATCATCAAAATCAATTACCCCAGTCAAAAGTTATGAGGTAACAAACATTAAAAATCACAGTCAAATTGAGAACCTCCTCCTTTTTTGAAATCGGATGAAAAAAAAAAAAAAAAAAAACGTTAGTATTGCCTTAAAAGGCTGCATCAAAACATTGAATCTTTATTAAAATGCAACATAAGAGCATAGAATAAATATGTCGCTTTATTTAAGACAAGAAATAAGGTATTGCGCTGGACTTCAATTTCAACTTATTTGTCAAACATTGCGCAGTTTTAAGGAAAGTATTATGTAAACACCTTAGTCATATCCAAAAAGTACATATACCTACTTGATTTTTCACTCGTAAGTGAAAATAAAATTTTATTCCATCTGATTCAACAGCCTTATTTAAGTTATTTTTTTTTTACTTACAAGATGTTTTAGGATTGAGCGTGAATGGTTTTTAACAGTTAAATTGGTTTAATACACTACTTTTCGCTTTGAATGTGAGAAAATAAAATATTTAGGTAATACAAAAACTTTTTACTAAAGGTAGGTACTTCCATCATCAAGGATCACCAGTGCATTAACAGTTTCATTAAAAATTCTTGCGATTTATTTCTAAATTCTAATTGTCTAATTGTCAGATTTTCAAAGATATTGCAATAAAGACTATTCTGAATATTGTTTAAAAAAACCACTACGAACACTTTCGGGTCTGGATCGCATTTCTTTTTTCATCTGATGGTAAATGGTAACTTACACAGACGCGTCGATACGATAAAAATGCACGCGTGATAGTCTGTACACTACGTAGATAAACGCTTATGCCGAGCGTCCGATTTCAGTGCTATACAAAACACTACTGCCGAGCGCCGACACCGGCGTTTCCCCATATTGATCCAACAACTGTGCCGTATCACTTCGTACAGTTGTAACAACAGACGTTCCCACCTGATAACCAAACAACCAACCGACGACCATTAGGTCATGTTTACCCATTTTCTGTTAGTCAAATAATGACTCGAAACGTGATGATCAAAGTGTTGTTGAAGTTCAGTGCCCAAGTATGGTTAAATAAAGCGTCGAACACCATGAATCTTGGTGTTATTCCTATAAATAATATATTTAATGATTGGTAATTAATTGTTACTTCGTCTCGTCACTCAAGTACAGTAACCAATTCGCTGATAAAATTTTTCTTTCTACAGTGGCACCTTTCTACTTTTTATTTTATTTTAAGCTCTGGGAAAATTTAATGGTTTTTCATGGTTTCACGATGGATTTGTAATAAAAAAGAAAATTTCTGCGGGCTTAGGTGTAGGCAAATCCTAATCTACTCACCTGTATTTATTTATGGTGGTCGGCTAATCACCTGTATTTATTTATGTTGGTTGGTCTGATGCATTTGTCACAACCAGCAACCAGCAATCACATTGCATCGTCTGTTTATTATGGATCTGCGACATGCGTCACATCTCACAATCTATTTTCAGATGTTTCGCAGTTCTGATTAATTTTCAGCCAATTTTCAGCGCGTGTAATATTTTCAAGAAGAATAATTATTGATTTATACAGGCAAAATTTCGGAATGTATCTCTACTATGATAAATATACCTAACTAATGCCGACTTAACTCTTCATTAATCAGTTTTCATCATGTTTTCATGACGTAGATTGTAGTAGTCAACAGAGAACTGGGAAAGACTAATGGAAAATCTATATGGACATTAAAAAATACGTAAAGGACTGATAGCCAGGAAATAAAGTTTTTCTTAGGTAATGAGGATTCCAATAATGATTTTCATCAATATTGTACGCGCACCAGTGTAAGAAAAACGTATTCATCGTTATCGTAATCGTTAACAAATTGTGCCCGCTGATTGACTGTCTGATTTACGTCAGCTAATGGGGGGGTAGAATTTGCTACCAATTACGATAGCGATGATTACGTTTTTTACGCATTACGTCTGATCTATACTTATAACTAAAGCTGAAAAGTTTGTTTGTCTGAACGCGCTAATCTCAGGATTACTGATCCGAATTGAAAAATTATTTTTGTGTTGGATAGCCCATTATTGGGAAAGGGTATAAGCCATATATCACGCTAATAAATAATAGGATAGGAGAGCATCAATGAAAAAGGTTGTAAAAACCGGAAACAAAATCCTTTTGGGACCTTCTGTTGCGTGAGCTGCGGGAATGATTACTTACGCAAAAATTGTTCCACTCTAAAAGTTCTAAAAAAATTTCGGCACACCACATTCTATCTTTTAAGGTTATCTTAACTCATTATAAAGGGATATTATGTGGAAACCGAAATTTATGCGGGCGAAGCCGCGCGCAACAGCATCCATAATAAAATGATCTATTTCAGTAGGTATGGATAAAGGACAATTTATATACAGACAGCATGAACAACAACGTGAGACTATAGTAGTGTTATTATCTCGCTGCAGACATGCACGACTCAACAAAGAACAACAAAAGCTCGAATGATTTATGACCGAGTCTGCAGCGAGATAATAACACTACTACATATAATTGTTTTAGTTTGATTTTAAATTAGGGGCTTCTAGTAGGTACTACCTGCGCTCCTGTTGATGCCAACGTACTGGAAATAAATTCTTGAAGCTTGTTATTGTTATATATGGAAGATAAAAAGTAACATTTTATTGTGTTTACACAGGATAATGAACAAAAAATATTCCCTTTGAGTATATATTTATAGGTTTGTAATGGTTTTTGGTGATGTGCCAAACTACCGCAAGCAAAATTATGGTTTCTGTTTTATAGGTACAAGTAGGTAAGTCCTACTGAGGTGCCAGCCAACACCGACAAATTATTTTAAGCAGTTCAAAAGTACGTTGTACTGAGAATACTGGAAATACCAGAATTCATAAGGGAGACATTGCCAACATTTGAATTAGGTCATTTGGGTCTTAGGTTAATAGTTGTGACATAGCAGGAAAACCCATATTGTTTACCATTCCTTTGTTCTTTTGAAGCCTTTTTTGTAGCCTCATATCTATGGCGAAATATGCTGTAAAAAGTAACTGCTGCGATAACATCCTAGACTTTGAGCATATAACTACTAGCTAGTTATATGAACTCATTATGTCTATAAACCTTAAGTATATAAAATATCAGGGTGGTTGGGCAAAATTTATTTTAATTTATTTCCACTGGATGCGTATAGTCAGTATTGCATCATGCTGAGTCGTTGCCCCTTTTTGGGTTTTCTGGTCACAGGTTTCTTTAGTTTTAGTATTATCTTGGCTTTGTAAATTTGTTTTTCTGTATGTATCTGTGTCCATTTGCTAACCCAAATAAAGTTTTTATTTATTTATTTATTTATTATTTTTTTTGGGACTTTGGAGACCTACTTTGGCCAACCACCGATTTCTTTTTCGTCTAGGTTAAGAAGGAAACAATTGATTGTTATTGAACATAAAACAGTATTATTTTTTAACGGAAAATTAGAAAATTTTAAATTATTTATCATTTTGGACACACAAAAGCAGTTATTTTTGGCGACACTGCCATTTATTTTCATTAACAAAGTATTGTTAAACTTGGTGATGTTCAAAATAAGTCACGTCATTGTCGATTATATTATTACCCGATTCCTTAATTGTAATTAATTGTTATTTATTATGACAGCAAAGATCAGCCAAATCTTTACCTGTTCATTTTATACTTATTAATTAACTTGCTTTACGTAGAGTTGCTTGCCTGCGTGTAGCAGAAAACCATGTAATTTTTGAGAAAGTCGCAATCTAGCCGCAAAGTAAGCAATAGCTTGTGTGATGGGTACTAGATAACTGATAAATGTAAATATATATAACTAGCTGTTGCCCGTGGCTCCGCTCGCGTGAATTTAGGTTTTTCACTACGTCTGCGGGAACCATCGCTTTTTCCGGGATAAAAAGTACCATAATGTGTTAATCCAGGTAATAATTCACTAAATATTACAATATGGAGTTTACGTCGCTCCCAATATACAGTGCTAACGCGTGTACACTTGATGAAGAGTGGTCACAGGAGTTTACGCCGCTCCCAATATACAGTGCTAACGCGTGTACACTTGATGGAGAGTGGTCACAGGAGATTACGCCGCTCCCAAAATAGGTTCAGTGCTAATACCGAGTTTCACGACTCTTTAAACTTCAAAAACACGGGACTTTCATACAAACTCCCAACCCCTATTTCACCCCCTTAGGGAAGGATTTTCTCAAAACCGTTTCTTAGCTGACACCTACCCATTACAAAGAACCTACCTTTCAAATTTCAAGTCAACAGTAACAATATTAAAAAATTTCACATAAAAACTTTCATCCCCTATTTTACCACCCTTAAAGGGGAATTTTCCAAAACGACTTATCCAAATTTTTAATATCTGAAGCTGATAACCTAAATGACGATTTTCACGTGTCTAACTTCAAAAGCACGGGACTTTCATATAAACTTCCAACCCCTATTTCACCCCCTTAGAGGGGTAGTTTCTCAAAATCGTTTCTTAGCTGACACCTACCCATTACAAAGAACCTACCTTTCAAATTTCAAGTCAACAGTAACAATATTAAAATTTTCACATAAAAACTTTCATCCCCTATTTTACCACCCTTAAAGGGGAATTTTCCAAAACGACTTATACAAATTTTTAATATCTGAAGCTGATAACCTAAATGACGATTTTCACGTCTCTAACTTCAAAAACACGGGACTTTCATATAAACTTCCAACCCCTATTTCACCCCCTTAGAGGGGTAGTTTCTCAAAATCGCTTTTTAGCTGACACCTACCCATTACAAAGAACCTACCTTTCAAATTTCAAGTCAACAGTAACAATATTAAAATTTTCACATAAAAACTTTCATCCCCTATTTTACCACCCTTAAAGGGGAATTTTCCAAAACGACTTTTACAATTTTTTAATATCTGAAGCTGATAACCTAAATGACGATTTTCACGTCTCTAACTTCAAAAACACGGGACTTTCATATAAACTTCCAACCCCTATTTCACCCCCTTAGAGGGGTAGTTTCTCAAAATCGTTTCTTAGCTGACACCTACCCATTACAAAGAACCTACCTTTCAAATTTCAAGTTTGTAGGCTTTATACTTCCTGAGGTATCGTGATCAGTGAGTGAGTGAGTGGTTACTGTCTTTTATATATATAGAATATATTATATTGAAAAACTCCCAGACACTGGAAAACATTCATGCTCATCACACAAACATTTTCGAGTAGTTGGAATCAAACCCACGACCTCCGACGCAGACTTTACCTACTTTAATATGCACACGACATCCCTGGCGCAGTGGCGGCGCGCTCGGATTAGAGTGGGAGGTCGCGGGTTCGATTCCCGCCACGGGCCACTTTGGAATTTTATAATTTCTAAATTGGCTCAGGTCTGGTCTGGTGGGAGGCTTCGGCCGTGGCTAGTTACCACCCTTCCAGGAAAGACGCACCGCCAAGCGATGTAGCGTTCCGGTGCGATGCTGTAGAAACCGTAGGGGTAAATTTACTTACCCTTCCAAGTAAGTACGAGTCAAAGTCAAAGTCAAAGTCAAAAGTCAAAGTCAAAATATATTTATTTCACATAGGCCTAACTTACAAGGCACTTGCAAAACGTCAACAATATTTGTTACATAATATTATGTACGGTGATAACTACAAGTCGACTTAAAACTAAGTTTACGAGGGTTCCAACGCGCCCTGCGCTGAGAAGAAGCCCACAACAAACTCAGCCGGGTTTTGTTTTCGGTTATCACCACTTTACAAAAGCTCTTAAAAACTAGTTGAGCTAGTAATTATAATACAGCAGTTCATTTACTCCCAAGGATTTGATTCATGTAAATAATCCTTAATACTATAGTAAGCTGTATTAACGAGCTTTCGTTTTACAGCGACTTTGAACTTATTGAGGGATAAGTTTAACATTTCAATAGGAAGTTTGTTGTAAAAGCGTATCCCATTGCCTTTAAATGATTTATTTATTTTCTCAAGTCTTGTTTTATTCACTACTAGTTTGTTTTTACTTCTAAGGTTAATAGCATGGAGATCGCTTTTTTTAACAAAATTATTAATATTTTTATGCACATATATCAAGTTATCAAATATATACTGTGCATGCACCGTCATTATATTAAATTCTTTGAATTTTTCTCTTAAAGATTCTCTTGGGCCCATTTTGTAAATGGCACGAACAGCCTTCTTCTGCAGCACGAAAATTGTATTAATGTTAGCAGCATTACCCCATAGCAAGAGACCATAGGACATAATGCTGTGAAAATAACTAAAATATACGAGTCGAGCAGTCTGGACGTCTGTCAGCTGCCTAATTTTCTTAACCGCGTACGCAGCAGAACTAAGCCTGTTCGATAGATTATTTATATGAGGGTCCCACTGTAGTGTAGCATCTAACGTTATTCCTAAAAATACGGTTGTATCTACGAGATCCAATTCTTCAACACCTAGTTTTACATTCGTTTGAACTTGTCTAACATTAGGTAAAGTGAATTTAATACATTTTGTTTTTTTGCTATTAAGAAGCAAATTATTAGCTTCAAACCAATGTACAACTTCTTTGAGACAACTGTTTACGTCGTCAAAATTGTTTTTTTGTCGATTAATTTTGAACAATAGTGATGTATCATCAGCAAACAGTACTATCTCATGCTTGTCCTTAGTAAGGTAAGGAAGGTCATTGATGTAAATAAGGAATAGGAATGGACCCAAAATAGACCCTTGAGGAACTCCCATCTTCACAGTCGAACCAGAAGATCGTTTCCCATTGACCTCTACTTTTTGAATCCGACAGCTCAGATAGGAGCTCATCAAATCCAGAGCTGCACCTTTAATTCCGTAGTGGTGTAATTTCCTGACTAATGTATCATGCTTAACACAGTCGAACGCCTTGGATAAGTCACAGAAAATGCCCAGCGCATCGCGTGACTCCTCCCAGGCTTCAAATATATGTCGTATTAGCTCGACCCCGGCATCGGTAGTCGAGCGACCCCGCGTAAATCCGAATTGTTTATTATGTAATAAATTATTCTTTTGAAAGTAATTAAGCAATTGAATCAGTATAAATTTTTCGAATATTTTACTGAAAGTCGGTAGTACAGATATTGGTCTAAAGTTAGTAGGGTCATAACATCTTAGGCTGCATCATCACTTACCATCAGGTGAGATCGCAGTCAAGTACTAACTCGCAAGTATAGAATTAAAAAAAAAACATTGCGCATCCACACTGTTTTACAGCTTATTTTGAATAAAAAAAAAATCGTTTCGCCATAGTTGGCTATGTGCGGCCTGGCAGGACACACAAACTCTTGGTAACTATAAATAATATGGAGAACTCTCAATCTCGCAGGGTTTTATCACAATGTTTTTACTGCCTAATGTTTAGCTTTTATGTTTATCGACATATTTCACAATACTTACCGTGTTTTTAAACAGCTAGTATTCAAAAATTGATTTTCATAAAATTTTGCAATATTAAGATAATAAGAAAATTTAACACTAAACTTAAAGTATGAAACATATAGAATGTGCCGACATAGTGTTGTCTACGACATAGTGTTGTATTGTCTATTATTTGTGATTTTTTCTTATTAACTTAATATTGCAAAATTTTATGAAAAATTGGTTGTCTATTATTTATTTACATAGGGTTGTTTATTATTTATGTCTATTATTTGTAAAAAAAAATTATTACCTTAATATCGCAAAATTTTATGAATTTTCTTTTTAAATACCCAACCCATTCTTAATATATTTTCTAATATACCAAATGTATTTAAAAATAGGTCTCAGTCAGCCCGGTGAAGGTGGATGTAGGTTCGGATCTGAGACCATAAGCGATATTTTGTGGCCACGAATGCACGTGTGACTACGAAAGGTCAAAAGTGCGTGCCAGGAACAAAAATGTGAACCTTTGTTTACTGCTCGTACTTACTCACGAGTCAGGTACCTAGGTACCTACTAACTAACATATTGTATTCAAATATCATTTACATAAAAACTGTTGTGATCTCTAGCATCACAAATACTAGATTTCTTTATGCAAAAAATAATTTTAAAAATTATGTTATGGGATACGTCAGTAAATGATACGCAAATCGCAATTTTTTGCCGTTAAATGAAAATTAACACGACTTAACCACGTGCATGTAATAAGTATGGGTAATGTGTCAGTATGAAGTTAGTAACTATGTACTAAAATGAAGTACGAGCATATTTTAAGAGATAGGTAGTGGTCTAAATTTTGCCATCTTACTAACTTATTTGTGGAGCCGTGTGACTTATCAAGTGTAGTTCGGGCAACTTGATATCGCTCAGTGATGAAGCCTGTCAAATCGCTTTGTTTATACACCTCATTTTTATTAGAAACCCGTATCTACTAATGGGTATCAAAAAGGGTTGTGACTCGGATGATTTTATTACTTACTAAGATACTTAAGATCTAAGAAAAACTTTCAACATCCCGCACTCTTACCCGTTTTATTTTAAAATCTTTCGAGGATCTCAATACTGATTCTGCCAACTATACTCCAAAGCTTTATTCCGAATGTCCAGTTATTTTATTGGCTTGCTTTTGATGACAATCATGCCTGATGGAATGAAATGATGACGTCTAGGGTGAAGCGCGCTTGCCTAGAAAATACTTCTCTTTAAGGCACCTAGATTGTACTTAGCGTTTCGTGTCAGAAACGTGGAAGAAAAAGTTTTCATGCGAATTTGTTGGATGTCAACCACATAAGGATGCCACCGTTCTCGGTGTGAAAGGTACCTAGGTTTAAATAGCTTTGTGAAGCCAGCAGCGTGGTCTTTTCCGCAGGGAGTGAATCCCATGACTCATCGGCGTGGTACGGGCCTCAAGGCTTGCCTCCTTGTGTAGTCGTTCTTCTAGCCTCGGTAAGGGGTTTGAGCCTCGTCGTCCTGGCTTCTGGCCTGTAGTCTTGATCGCTGTTCAATCGCCCTACCCGGGGATGTCGGGGTCCAGTTGTGTAAACAATGCAACGTTATTACGTCTCCATCGCCATCTACGCGCGAGCCGTGGGGGATCGTAGACCGCAGGTCCTCGCGAGTTATTGGATGCCCGTTTGGTGGTTGATCGATAAGTGGTGTAAAATGTAAATAGCCAACTTACTGCCGGTTTTTTTTTATCAATAAGCCAATTTAGACTGCGTTAAATAGTTTATGTTTAATATTTAATATTATAATTTTTTTAATTTTATAAAATAGTTTAGCAGCTTTAGCCATTATGACTCATCACTTTGATTTCTAAGATCATTTTATTAAGCAACGCTTTCGAACAAACGTTAACAATCTTCGAAATCGAGGAGCTAAATCACATATTGCTGCAGATATGTTTACGCCAAATGTGGTAAATAAGTCACTGTAAATGATATTATTACCCGATTCCTTAATTGTATTAAATTATTATCATTCATTGACAGCGAAGATCAGCTAAATGTCTATCGCGATGCAAGCTCCTTGCACAAGTTGTTTGCGTCTTCCGCTTGAGTAAGCTCTTCGTCATAAAGTGTAACGGATTTACTGTTATTAAGTTTAACGGGTTAACTGTTAAGAGGTTAACTGTCTGCAGGGAGTGAAAGTCACATGCGTTGACTTGCTCTGATTCGCTTTTATACGCCACTAACACAGGCCCGCGGATTCGCCCGCGTGAATTTCAGTTTTTCACAAAACCCACAGAACAATGGATTTTTCCCTGGATAAAAGGTAGCGTATGTGTTAATCCAGGATATAATAGTTGTACGTTCTCAATTTTTATTTTTTATTTTATTTTATTTATTTGGGTTAACCAGCACGTTTACATGATTCTTCAACTAATTACATTCAAAATTACTGGCAATACATTCTAAGGGTATGTAAACCCATTTTAAGGTAACCACTACTTGCTGAGTTATTTGCTTTGCTTGCGAAATTGAAAACTATAACTAATCGACATAGACCTAATAAATATAATAGAATAGACATTTTTTTTAACAAATAAATTTTATCATAATCAAATTACTTCTACTACAAGTAGCTATTAAATACCTACTAATAAAATACTATCTTATTCTTACACGAAAATTACTAAGGGCGATTGATCAATAATGATTGATTGATGATAATTTTACGAAAAGTGTACAAGAGCTACAAAACAGGCGTCAGAATACTTCCCTGAGGAACTGTTTATTTCATTTGAGAACACCCATCTCTTATACGTTGAATAGTGAGTATGTAGTTAGATATATTTTTCAGATAGTTATGGATATAAATGGCAAATAATTTATCAAATTCAAGAACTCAATAACCACTGATTGCTTTTGTGTTTGCTTCTCTTTTGTTATTTTGAAATGTCGAGTCCTTGTTCTGATGACCTTCCAGTTTTGGACCTGCGGTTTCCATTTAAATTTAAAGGAAATTATATAAACTTAATGATTAATATAACAATTTTATTACTAATTTCCACCGCACCGCAAGACACCGGGCGGGCTTTCATCCCTATATTATCGTCCCAATACCACCAGTACTCACAAAGCGGTTCACTTCATCATTTTTAGTAAGCATGGTTATTGGTTAAGGTTTTGAATGTTCTCCCGAAATCTGTATTTCCGCATCTTGAGGTAAGCGCGCTCCATCTTCAACCACATCGTCACTTCCCATCAGGTGAGATTGAGGTCAAGCGTAAACATATATTGAATAAAAAAAAACATTCTATTCCGCAGGGGCTAGCAACACACAAACAATTTTTTTAGCTGTTTATTAGTGAGATTATGTGTGAACTAATTTGTTCGCATAATGGCGCTCGCGCAAATACATTCATTAGATTCGCAGTTTTCCCTCGGCGGTTATGTCATTGTTTTTATCTCTTTAGGTATTGCTAGGTATGTGTTATATAATAATGTTACTGACGCAGTATTCTTTGACCTGGTTTAATTTCTTCGGAGGTTCAATAAACGTCGATTCAGTAGGTTTTTGATTTCGAAATGACTATTAATATTGCAGAGTAGGGATTTATTTTAATGTTTGACGTAATCGAAATGATGCACTCCGTTTAAGAAATAGAACTAATCTAATAACACTGTTCTACGTTTCCGTATTAATCTGCAAAATCTCACACTTTTTTTTGCATAAGAAATAAAGGTGTAGAAAAAAACATTAGGTATATTATTAGCCGTAAAATTTTCTAGGTGGTGCTTATCGTTAATTCTTGTACCTACCTTAAGTTATACTTGTTTTTTTTTTGTTTGCAACTAATGCAATCCTATGCTAGACGATTTTATCGTACTAACTTGAAAGGAATATGTACCTAGGAGGTATAACAGCTTTCGGCTGTTACACGGAATTGCACCGGAACGCAAAATATTTTGGCGTCGTCTTTTCTGGTAGGTGATCGGATACCATACAAAGTTTTCTCATATTACCTATTCAAACAAACATATCATTATGTACATTACCTATACTACATCACTAAAATGAAACTGGTTCATATAATAATTTGAAGTTGCTGCGATTTTACATAATATACAGTTCCAACTGAAAATATCAGTACAAAAACATTACCAAAGTTTATTCTACTGACTACTTTACTTATCTATGAACATCATTAGATAGGGAAAAAATAATAATTAATTAAATAATTCTTTAAAATGGTTTTTATTTCGAAATTATACCTAACTGATGAGGAATGCGTTATGTGCGGAAACTGTTATAAGTAACTGTTTTTATGCCAACAAATAATTTACGAGTCCAAGGGCGCGTTATCAGTCATTCGTCATTGTTGCGAGCAGCTTATCTCTCGACTGGTAATGACCATAGGAGCTTCAAGGCTCTGCGTCATTGCTTACTAAAATAGTTTCCACCTTGATTTTCGATCGTTGTTCCCCCTCCTTCTTTTAAACCCTTTTATAGCCTTCTACTATAAGTATATATAGGTACTATAGTAATATACTATAGCTCTTCCTTCACGATGAAAAGAGTTTGGTGGTTACCATAGTCCATATCATACACGATTGATGACAATTCTTGTGTGATTTTTTATGCTATTCCTACATAGGTATAGGGTCTAATACGAAAAATAGAAAGAAGATAGATGGATAGATAGATAGAAAATTCTTTATTGTACACCAATAAAACATAAGAAAACATTGATAAATACACAAAAGTTATACTAATGTACATATGGCGGCCTTATCGCTACACAGCGATCTCTTCCAGGCAACCATCGGGGTATGAAGCGGTGATTGGAATATAATGAGGTAGGTGGGTAAAGTAGTGTAGAGAGTGGTTATTGAAATATTTACTATCACAAAAATCTTTTACTAACTTCAAATATACCTGCAAATTTTTGATTTTATTTTTATTTTCTTATTTATTCACAGTAAGATGTTGCTACAAATTATGGAATAGAAAAGTAGATAGATAAATACCTGTTATTTATTTCAAACCGCAAAAAAAGAAAACAACATAAACGAACTATTACTTGAATAGTGTACAAATTTGTCTTCTCTCTTCTTTCTATACAGCATCTCCACCGAACAACCAACTGTATAACTGTGAAGGCATGCAAGATAGGCCTATATCAAATGAACACATTTAAACTTTGAAAATGGTTGTTGGTAACCATCATATTATTTCTTTCTTCTTTCTAATATATAAAATTCTCTTGATTTTCTTTGTAACCAAACTCCTCCGAAACGGCTGGACCGATGGTTATGGAATTTTTAGGGTGTGATCTCTGGGTCCGTTAGCGGGTTGTTATCTATTTTTTATGACCCTAAGTGAGAAACAATTTATATGGCAAAACTACGTTTGCCGGATCAGCAAGTAAACTATAGTCAAGTTTTGTTTCCATGAGGTAAAGTAAAGTAAAGTAAAATATGCTTTATTGTACACCAAAACAAAAACTTAGTTGTTAGAGGTTGTTATAGTTAACAGTTTTACTCGATATCATACAATATTGAGTGACGATTTTTTATAAAAGTACAGCTAATAATAGGAAAAGTACTAAAATGAGTCTTATCTATTCAAATAACAATAATGTCGGAAAATTTCCAATGATCGTTAATTAGGTAAAAACTAGGAGGGCCTTCGAAAGACACAGTGATCCGGAAATAATGTTTGAATAGCGATAATTAATACGAGTAATAATATAATTATTGTTGTAGTATGATAAAAAATACTGAGAATTTATGAAGGTTCCAGAAAAATATATAGACACAATATTTATATGTGTGTTGGGACTAACTGTGATTTAATATATATATGTACTTATATATCTTTTTTTCCGTCCGTCCGTTTTTTTGACCAGTCCGTCAGGGGAAACGGATGGGTTATGTGGGGCTTGCATCCACTAAAAACTGTCTGTTTCCACGGCGGACCTGCTGGCGGGAGTACGGGATTCACTGTCGTATTCACCGCGCTCCCGCCAGGTAACTGTGATAATATCTAAGGTTACTTTAGGAAATATAAAAAAGGGGAAAAAACGAAAAATTAATTTATTTTATTGGAGCCCCCTTAAATATTTTCCTTACGTTTTTTTTAGTAATAATTGTTGTTATAGCGGAAACAGTCCACCTGACTGTATCTCAAGAACCGGATGGACAGGTACGGACAGCGGAGACAGTCCCAGTAATAGGGTCCCGTTTTAGCCTTTGGGTACGGAACCCTAAAATATGGCTTGTTGTTTCAGGTCTGTAACTCATTCCTTAACATTCGTAGTTTTGGCCTTACACTGATTAAATGTGGGTTACTGGTCACTTCGACGATAACAATTTACCGGAAACTTTCCAAGGATGCACAGGGTCGATAACGCTCGTCAGTTGGACAGTGACTTTGACTTCATCAGACTTATGTGATTTGACCTTTTGAATTATGTACAACATTGCTTATTAAGTATATCAGATGTTTAACTAAAAGTACCTAATAGCGACGCCCGCGGCTTCACCCGTGGTAATTTCACACAATTCCGCAGAAAACAGAGTTTTCTGGGCTAAAAAGTAGCATCAAAATCGAAACAAAATCTATCTCCATTCCAAATCGTTGTAGTGCGGCGAGAAGGCAAGTTTTTCCATATAGATTTTGGACCTCCGTTTTTCCCCTTATTGGTGATTTTACTGAAAGAAAGAAAGAAAAACTTTCCACAAGAAAATGCCACATGTAACAAAACAAAACAAAACAATACACCTTAGTGACACCTTACGTACTAAAACGATGCCTGAAGCTTCTCCCACTCGGGCAACAAAAACCAATAATTGCTTATTGCCCAAGTGACGGAAGCACCAGACACCGCCTGTCACATGTGGCACAACCCGGAAAAAGGCCCCAACTCAGCATGGTGCTGTGTGTCCCATATAAGCATGGGCGCACACAGCGCTGATTTTCAGTTGGAGCCTTGGACTGCATCCCTAGACGTCATAAGAAACCTATATGCTCTAACCTATGGAGTCTCTAGACCCAGCAATTTATTACGGCTACCGCATACTGAGCATACCACTTGAATTCCCTTATCAATCCCAAACCATGGCATGGTAAGGGATTTCAAGTTTTACCAATGGACATTAAAACTTGTTGGACAGTAATACGACATAAATTGCTATACTTCAAAGTGATGCCTCGTCATGCCGGCGGTGCGTTGATAAATGTCAGACAAGTTCAAAAGAAAAAGAACTGGCTAGCCAGCGCCGAGTGTAATATTACACGAACCACTTGGTGCCACTTTTGACCCTTCTATAACTCAAAACCTCTTTAACATAAACACATAAAACTACGTGTGTTTAATTATATCCATAAGGACATATAGAAGCCCAAATTTCATGAAGCTAGCTCAAACGGTTATAAAGATATGAAGGTCAAAAAGTCGTTAAAATTCATACTGACTGACATATAGTACAAAAACCTAACCTACTTCCAGATGACCTAGAAGGATGAAATTTGGAATCCAGCTCGGTGACTGTGTGTAAGCGCAGGAAAAAATAAAAAAATAAACAAAAGTAAAAAAATAAGGGGTGTTCCCATACAAACTGAAATATAGTACCTAAATCTAACCTATACTTCCAGACGACCTAGAAAGATGAAATTTGAAATCCAGCTTGGTTATTGTGTGTAAGCGTAGGAAAAAATCAGAAAATAAAAAAAAGACAAAAAATAAGGGGTGTCCCCATACAAACTAACATATAGTACAAAAACCAAACCTACTTCCAGATGACCTAGAAGGATGAAATTTGGAATCCAGCTCTGTAACTGTGTGTAATCGTAGGAAAAAATCAGAAAATAAAGAAAAGTCAAAAAATAAGGGGTGTCCCCCATACAAACTGACATGTATAGTACCTAAACCTAACCTACTTCCAGATGACCAAGAAGGATGAAATTTGGAATCCAGCTCGTTAATTGTGTGTAAACGTAGGAAAAAATCAAAAATAAAAAAGTCTAAAAATAAGGGGTGTCCCCATACAAACTGACATATAGTACCTAAACCTAACCTACTTCCAGATGACCTAGAAGGATGAAATTTGGAATCCAGCTCGTTAGTTGTTAATGTTAGTAAAGGGCTAGTGAACGGCTCTGTTGGAGTCATAGAGAAAATAAACTGGGATGTCCATAGAAACAATAGTGCACGTAGAATTATTATCAAATTTAATAATTTAACTTATGAACTAGAACGTCTTAAGACTAAGTTTCAGATATCAAATAATGTATATGTTCACCGGGAACAGTTCCCTACTTGCTTGGCTTACGCTACTACCATCCACAAATCACAAGGACTTAGTCTGGACAGCGCTCTTCTGGACATAGGCACTTCGATATTTAGCAGAGGACAGGCCTACGTTGCGCTCTCCAGGGTTAAAACCCTAGACGGAGTACACCTTATTAATCTAGACCCTAGTCAAATTAAGGCACAAGATAGTTCTATAATAGAATATAACCGCCTGAGTTCCCTATATCGCCCGGACTTAGCTAATTTAAGCATAAACAGGAAGCTTACTAAAAAGGTAGCAGATAATGAATGGGCAATGCGCACTATTATCTCTAACATTCAAGAGAGTATAAAAAATAGTATAAAAAAGAAAATCACGCAGCGGAAACGCAAGAAAAAGCTTTAAACTCAATACCTGCCTAGTTTTCTTTACAAAAAGTAACGATATCCCACCAAAAACATAAATGTAAAAAAAGGAGAGCCAAGTTCAATACAAAAATTATGCTTGGCTGTCGGCTTCGCCGCAAAAAGAATGGAGATCAAAATGAGTGCCAAGTTCTATGTAAAATCGAAATTTGTATTTATAGGAACAAAAAAACAATATGAACAATTATTAAACTCTATTTCTTTGCTTTATTGGATACCTATAACAATTGCTGTTATTCAAAAATGTGAGATCTTAAAATAGGTTAGATTTGACTTGGCGAGTTTTTATCGGAATTAAAATGTATAACTTTATAAAATGACTTATGTAATGAAAACTGGCCAAGTCAAATCTAACCTATTTTAAGATCTCACATTTTTGAATAACAGCAATTGTTATAGGTATCCAATAAAGCAAAGAATAGAGTTTAAAAATTGTAATAAGTCATATTGTTTTTTCGTTCCTATAAATACAAATTTCGATTTTACATAGAACTTGGCACTCATTTTGATCTCAATTCTTTTTGCGGCGAAGCCGACAGCCAAGCATAATTTTTGTATTGAACTTGGCTCTCCTTTTTTTACATTTATGTTTTTGGTGGGATATAAAATTAACGTTATTTGCTGTTGGTAGGTCATACATATACTCGAGCGTTTCACTCACTCATTGAAGTCTCCCATAGGTGTGTGTGTATGACCTTTTCAATTTCACCACCAGCTAAATACATTTTCCGGATAATACTACTGTCATTGCTGGCAATTACGAATATAATTTGTTTTAATTCGGTGTCCCCATTAATTGCAACGTTTTGTGGAAGTTTCTATCCCGTACCGAACCCATTTGCGGTCTACATTTTAGACTGACATGAAGTCTACATAATTTTTTTTTTACAAAGTGTTTGATACAAAAGTAATTTTTTAAGTGTTTTAACATTAGCAATATGAAGTGGCTCTTATATGTGATAGTACTTATTTATATGTTCTACAGGACAGGTAATTTAATTTACAGCTTGTTCACTTTACTTGAGTCAGCTAAAAATTTGTTCTCGTTTTTTTTGAAAAGCCGGTAATTCTCTCATTTTAATTACCTATGAATGTTTCTTTTATGAGACATAAATAAAGAAAGCGATGCTCAAGTTGGTATGTATACAAATATAACTTCTGAGATTAGGATAACAATGGGTAGGTTGTAAACCTTCCCATACATTTTATTGTTATTCATCATCTCAACTTATTCAGTTATAATTTCAGAATGAGAAGAAGGCAGCTAAAACCATCGTTCACGTGAATTAGTCGATTTAAAACACTTCTTCTTCCTTAACTATATTTATTGGTAAAGGAAAACTTTTTTTCATTTATCGGTTCCTAGCGGTAGCGCGGTGAATACGATAGTGAATTCCGTACATACTCCCGTAGATCTCTAGCCCATACGATCATGCGGCATTTGTATCCAGCGACTTCCCGTGACTCTCAGTCCATCTGGTTGGACTTCTGTGACTTCTACCAACACTGCGCTATCTCGCGCGGGCTCGCCATTCCAGTACTTCGGGTTCCCAACGTTCATCGGGCCTACGAGCTATGTACCCCGCCCATTGCTACTTCAGCTTCGCGATAAGTTGAGCTTTATCGGTGATTCTGGTTCGTCTACGAATCTCCCCATTTCTGATTTGAACACATTTAGAGAAACTCCGAGCATAGCTCTATCGAGTGAAGTTTTGTAACCTTCAATATTATACAGTGCTTATTTTTATTTCTCTGAAACAGTTTACGGGAAGATCCCACCCCCAGCATTTCACAAAGTGACGCGGGATCCAAAGTACGACTTAGTAGATCATGGATCGAAGGGAGATTACGTCGAGCCTGGAAAACGTGTAACAATCCCTTGCAAAGGTGTCGGTAAACATCAAAAGGTGAGATAGAATAGACTAGGTAGGTATATAATTATTTACTTCACAACTGATAAAATATAGAAAAACGATTACAATAATTGCCAAACAGCACATTCGTCCAAAGGGAACGATTTGCGAATACGATTAAGGTTGATTGTCTAGGCCTAAAATGAAGTCGGTAGATAATAATTGATCAACATGACATTTTATCGTTATTGAAATTCAGATTATGATTCTTTTAATAGCTGTATTTACATAAAAACTGGCTGAGTGATCTCTCAACATTCTGGTCAATTCACTCGACCGTCGTGACGGTCGTCGGTTCGATTGGCAATGTTCGAAAATGATTTTTTTTAGCCAGGGGCGCTCTCTAGTTTATAATTACTAATAGGACGTACACGCGGCTTCTCTATTATTATGACATTGTGAATGCAAGTAATATGACTATTTATTCGGATGCGGGTTGCGCAAAAAGTATGCTTGACATACAAAAAGGTCATAGTATCATCTACTGTATTGGATTTTCACAATGCCATTAGCTGACC
This sequence comes from Coenonympha arcania, assembly GCA_036785405.1. Classification (NCBI taxonomy): domain Eukaryota; kingdom Metazoa; phylum Arthropoda; class Insecta; order Lepidoptera; family Nymphalidae; genus Coenonympha; species Coenonympha arcania. Next base: position 2,746,585 of record CM072063.1, on the reverse strand, counting down.
CGGCAAACCTTGTTTTGCCATACAACTGATTTCTCACTTAGGGGTGTGAAACCTCGTATACGTTCTATTCTCAGACCAACGGAATATACACGAAACCAATCTAAAAAACCATTAAAATAGGTCCAGGCGTTTCGGAGGACTTTTGACATTGCGACAGGAGAATTTTATATGTCCCTACGATATTAGTTGAGTCAAATATGTTGTGCGGTGTGCCACATGGGTTTTGAAGCTTACCTCATTACCAATAATTTATGAATGGACTAGTTACTTCCTACGGCTTCACCCGCGTGATTTCGATTATTCATATCCCGTGGGATATTTACTGGTTAATGCTAATTGAGACTATAATCCCCTTCCAATTTTTAGTCAAATCGGTCCTGTAGTTTTAGCCTGAAAGAGCAACATACAAAATAATAAATTATGTAATAATAAATTATAGATGATTGTGGATTAAATATGGAAAAATCATGAAAAACATGGAAAACTAAAAATTTCTACGTTCTACGTTCGTGCCTATGCCGTGGTCAATTGACCTCAGAATGAAAATGGAGAAAAATTGCAGGTGGAATGGGTGAATCCAGATGGAGAAGTAGTCTCACGTGACGTCAAACAGAGGGTGTACGCTCAAGAACACTTCATGGTGGCACACAAAACTCGTATACCGGCGCTTCTGTTGGTGTTGAACCGCGCTACCGTGGAAGATACGGGGGTGTGGGAGTGCCGCGCCGGGGACACCGTCAAAGAAACAGTTACCCTCTGCGTCATAGGTACGTGGAAAGCATATAACATTTTATATCCTGGTTAGCGATCCTGTAGGGTTAGTATAGTAAGGCTAGTACAGAGGGGTTAGTACATGTTTTTGTACGAATTTCGAGTCGACTCGCATCGCACAAACGAATCGAATTCTTTCATACATTTACAGCCAGCGCCATCTATTGTCAGAGAATCTACACTAACCCCTTAGGTTTTTATACTTTCGAGCTGTGCTGGACCTGCTGCCGGAGTGGCTGGACAAATGGAGGATGGCCGTCAACGTGGGTAAGACGGCCGCCATCATTTTCGGCAGGTGGAAACCGCTACGTCAACTACGCCTCCGAGGACAGGACCTACAATGGCAGACTTCGGTGCGCTATTTAGGGTTTCGCATCGATCGGAGCCTGACCATGGAACTCACGGTGGAACACGCCGTGAACCAGGCGAAGGCCGCCGTGTCGATGCTGCATCAAGTCCTGACCTCCAGTCTCACACCGAGGACCAAGCTCCGTATCTTCGGGGCGTACGTCCGCTCTCGTCTGACGTATGCGGCACCTGCCTGGTACGCACTATGTTCAGCCACCCAGAGGCGCCGGCTGCAGGTCGTGCAGAACAAGTGCCTCCGCCTGATCGTGGGAGCTCCGAGGTACGTCAGAAATGACGTCATACATCGGGACACCAGGACGCCCACCGTGGAGGAGTTCGTCCGTGGTCTTGCGAGGAACCTGTTCGCTCGCGCGGACAACGGGCCATACGAACACCTCCACGGGATCGCACCACAACAAGATCGACCACCAACGGGGCGTCCGCTACCTCGCGAGCTCTTGCGGTCTCCCTCCCCAGTTCGCGCGCGCGTGGACAGTGACGGAGACGAAGACGACGACGCGGGGTTTATGCTACCGGACCCCAGCATCCCCGCGCAGGGCAGCGACATGATCGCTGACCGCGTGGGGCGACCAGACCCTCTACACCAGCAGGCCTCAAGCCATGAAGGCGAGGCCTTAGCCCCTTACCGGGGCTAAAAGAACAACACCGAGGGAGCGCGTCTCCCCCGCGACACATCGCCCGGGTAAGGAGGCATGCCTCGAGGCCCGTACCCCCGTGGGGACTTGCTCTCCATGGAGAAGACCACGCAGCAGATACTTTCGAGTAGACTCACTTCGCACAAACGAACCGAATCCCTCCATACATTTACAGCTAGTGCCATCTATGGACAGTCGCTGAGATGCGGCAACCGCTGTGTGTGCCGAAAGCTTAGTTCACAATGTTTCCGTTCGGGATGCTGGCTGTAGAGAAATCCGTACCGTTCATTCGAAACGAGTCAACTCGTTTGTACAAAAAACTTGTAACTAACCCTACTGCTCTAAATTGTTCATATTTTATTCAAAATCAGGGGGACAATTGCATAAAAAACGTATTGCATCGCTATCGTAATCAGATTCTGCCCGCTGATTGGCTGGAAAAAATAAAAACAGTGGATTCGGCCAACAGCAGGCGGAATCTGTTGGTTCAAGAGCTATGGCTTTTTTATCATATAACATATAACATATAGCGATTTCATGCGTCGTACAAAAAATAACGAATTTCAAAAAAAAAATATAAGAATTAACGCTATATTGATACGTTACGTGTTCAATGCATGGCATGGAATCGGTCTCGGGTCTACTATTCTTAATTATTTAATAAATATTTAAATTTTTAGAGCCATCGGAATTCGTAAACGCAGTCCAGGAAGTGACCGTAGATGAGGGTCGATCCATAACTTTAGCCTGTCAGGCAAAGGGAGATCCAGAACCACGACTTATATGGTCAAGAAATGGAAAAGAGATCAGTGGTATGCTTCCAGTTTTGCTATGAGTGATATTATTAGTTTTTTCATCTCAATATATAAGGGACCGTGAACGTGAGATAAAGAAGGGAAGCCGGGATTTTTTAATACATTAATTTAGCTTTTTTTTGACGCCAGACCCACATGATTTTACTTGAATTGAAAATTTGTAAGTATTCGTTAAAATATAAAGTCAATATGGAGTGATAGATACCCTTCGGCAGAAGTGTGCTGAATTTAGGTAAATAACACAAAAAATACGAACTGGCGATGTTTACTATTTTGATTTTATAATCAGTGACACCATAGAATAGACTCTTTTTATTACTAAACATAATTGAGATCTTACAGAGCCTTCCTCCTCCGAATATTTTTTATAGGTACCAGGTTTCACCTCGCCCATATTTTACAGATGACGTAGATTCTTCAAAGTATAAATTGATGACGCAATACCATAGCCAAGGATTCGCTGGGCTTTTGACGATCCTGTCGGTGGATAGCGAAGACAGCGGGGTATACCACTGCGAAGCTTTTCAGATCGCCCCCAATGCCGAGGAATGTTACGCTTGGATGCGAATGAATATAACGCTCCAAGTAAACCGTAAGTGCAGGGACTTTAATTATTTTTTGTCATAGTGTACAATGACAGTTTGTTACACTTAGGGCCTGTTTTACAATCGCCAGATAAACTTTATCTAGTGAATATATTTGATAATGTGACAATTTTTATATTTTACTAATAATACTAATTTTTTAATTTTACTAATAGTTATTTGTCAAAATGTCAAGTTTATTCGTTAGATAACGTTTATCTGGCGATTGTGAAACAGACTCTTGGAATTCTATTCCTACAGTTTTATTAAACCCAAAAAATTGTCACACTCGGTCCTTATACCCGCGATAGCTGAGGAACGCGGGATAAAATTTTTAAAAACTCAAAATAAATATATATCTTTATATTTTCACGTAAGCTTAACATACAGACGCTTAATTAAGAAAGGTCAATACGATATTTGTGATATATAATATGTTTTCGGTGATAACTTTACATTAATTATCAAAGATTTACATGGATTGAGGGCAGTTGGTACCACCATACGGGCGCGAAAATTCTAATTTTATTTAGTACTAGCAAACGCCCGCGGCTTCGCTCACGTTAACTTCTGAGTTAGGTATGCTTTACTATGGTGGTTTAATTTCCAAAATTCCTGCATTACACACCATTTTGCCCACAAAATTTTCTCTTGCTTCCTGGTAATAGTCACATATTGATTTTGAAAAATTCGATCGTCACAAAAAAGTTAAATATGGTGGCCATTTTTAGGGTTCCGTACCCAAAGGGTAAAAGCTCTTACTAAGACTCCACCGTCCGTTCGTCCATCCGGCCGTGGTTGCTTGCTACCATGGTAAGACATATAAGTACAAAATTGTGGCCAATTCTTTTAAATTTTTACCAAAAATTCCTTTTATATGCTCGCTGCGATAATCAGATATCAATTTTGAAAACAATCGGCCCAGTAACAAAAAAGTTCAAAATGGCGGCCACTTTTTAAAATGTTGACTACAAATTCTTTCTCTATGCTTGCTGCCATTGTCAAATATCGATTTTCAAAGCAATCGGCCCAGTAACAAAAAAGTTCAAAATGGCGGCCAATTTTTTAAATTTTGACTACAAATTCCTTCTCGATGCTTGGTGAAATAATCATATGTCGATTTTCAAAGCAATCGACCCAGTAACAAAAAAAATCAAAATGGCGGACACTTTTTTTTTAATTTTGACCACAAATTCCTTCTCTATGCTTGCTGCCATAGTCAAATATCGATTTTCAAAGCAATCGGCCCGGTAACAAAAAAGTTCAAAATGGCGGCCACTTTTTTAAATTTTGACCACAAATTCCTTCTCTATGCTTGCTGCCATAGTCAAATATCGATTTTCAAAGCAATCGGCCAAGTAACAAAAAAGTTCAAAATGGCGGCCAATTTTTTAAATTTTGACCACAAATTGACCACAAATTCCTTCTCTATGCTTGCTGCCATATTCAAATATTGATTTTCAAAGCAATCGGCCCAGTAACTAAAAAGTTCAAAATGGTGGCCACTTTTTTAAATATTGACCACAAATTCCTTCTCTAAGCTTGCTGCCATAGTCAAATATCGATTTTCAAAGCAATCGGCTCAGTAACAAAAAAGTTCAAAATGGCGGCCTATTTTTTAAATTTTGACCACAAATTCCGTCTCTATGCTTGCTGCCATAGTCAAATATCGATTTTCAAAGCAATCGGCCCAGTAACAAAAAAGTTCAAAATGGCGGCCACTTTTTTAAATTTTGACCACGAATTCCTTCTTTATGCTTGCTGCCATAGTCAAATATCGATTTTCAAAGCAATCGGCCCAGTAACAAAAAAGTTCAAAATGGCGGCCAATTTTTTAAATTTTGACCACAAATTGACCACAAATTCCTTCTCTATGCTTGCTGCCATAGTCAAATATCGATTTTCAAAGCAATCGGCCCAGTAACAAAAAAGTTCAAAATGGCGGCCTATTTTTTAAATTTTGACCACAAATTCCGTCTCTATGCTTGCTGCCATAGTCAAATATCGATTTTCAAAGCAATCGGCCCAGTAACAAAAAAGGTCAAAATGGCGGCCACTTTTTTAAATTTTGACCACAAATTCCTTCTTTATGTTTGCTGCCATAGTCAAATATCGATTTTCTAAGCAATCAGCCCAGTAACAAAAAAGTTCAAAATGGCGGCCTATTTTTTAAATTTTAAACACAAACTCTTTCTCTATGCTTGCTGCCACTGTAAAATATCGATTTTCAAAGCAATCGGCCCAGTAACAAAAAAGTCCAAAATGGCGGCTACTTTTTTAAATTTTGACCACAAATTCCTTCTCTATGCTTGCTGCCATCGTCAAATATCGATTTTCAAAGCAATCGGCGTAATAAAAAAAATGTTCAAAATGGCGGCCACTTTTTTAAATTTTGACCACAAATTCCTTCTCTATGCTTGCTGCCATAGTCAAATATCGATTTTCAAAGCAATCGGCCAAGTAACAAAAAAGTTCAAAATGGCGGCCAATTTTTTAAATTTTGACCACAAATTGACCACAAATTCCTTCTCTATGCTTGCTGCTATAGTCAAATATTGATTTTCAAAGCAATCGGCCCAGTAACTAAAAAGTTCAAAATGGTGGCCACTTTTTTAAATATTGACGACAAATTCTTTCTCTATGCTTGCTGCCATTGTCAAATATCGATTTTCAAAGCAATCGGCCCAGTAACAAAAAAGTTCAAAATGGCGGCCAATTTTTTAAATTTTGACTACAAATTCCTTCTCGATGCTTGGTGAAATAATCATATGTCGATTTTCAAAGCAATCGACCCAGTAACAAAAAAATTCAAAATGGCGGACACTTTTTTTTAATTTTGACCACAAATTCCTTCTCTATGCTTGCTGCCATAGTCAAATATCGATTTTCAAAGCAATCGGCCCGGTAACAAAAAAGTTCAAAATGGCGGCCACTTTTTTAAATTTTGACCACAAATTCCTTCTCTATGCTTGCTGCCATAGTCAAATATCGATTTTCAAAGCAATCGGCCAAGTAACAAAAAAGTTCAAAATGGCGGCCAATTTTTTAAATTTTGACCACAAATTGACCACAAATTCCTTCTCTATGCTTGCTGCCATAGTCAAATATTGATTTTCAAAGCAATCGGCCCAGTAACTAAAAAGTTCAAAATGGTGGCCACTTTTTTAAATATTGACCACAAATTCCTTCTCTATGCTTGCTGCCACTGTAAAATATCGATTTTCAAAGCAATCGGCCCAGTAACAAAAAAGTCCAAAATGGCGGCTACTTTTTTAAATTTTGACCACAAATTCCTTCTCTATGCTTGCTGCCATCGTCAAATATCGATTTTCAAAGCAATCGGCGTAATAAAAAAAATTTTCAAAATGGCGGCCACTTTTTTAAATTTTGACCACAAATTCCTTCTCTATGCTTGCTGCCATAGTCAAATATTGATTTTCAAAGCAATCGGCCCAGTAACTAAAAAGTTCAAAATGGTGGCCACTTTTTTAAATATTGACCACAAATTCCTTCTCTATGCTTGCTGCCATAGTCAAATATCGATTTTCAAAGCAATCGGCCCGGTAACAAAAAGGTTCAAAATGGCGGCCACTTTTTTAAATTTTGACCACAAATTCCTTCTCTATGCTTGCTGCCATAGTCAAATATCGATTTTCAAAGCAATCGGCCAAGTAACAAAAAAGTTCAAAATGGCGGCCAATTTTTTAAATTTTGACCACAAATTGACCACAAATTCCTTCTCTATGCTTGCTGCCATAGTCAAATATTGATTTTCAAAGCAATCGGCCCAGTAACTAAAAAGTTCAAAATGGTGGCCACTTTTTTAAATATTGACCACAAATTCCTTCTCTATGCTTGCTGCCATAGTCAAATATCGATTTTCAAAGCAATCGGCCCAGTAACAAAAAAGTTCAAAATGGCGGCCTATTTTTTAAATTTTGACCACAAATTCCGTCTCTATGCTTGCTGCCATAGTCAAATATCGATTTTCAAAGCAATCGGCCCAGTAACAAAAAAGTTCAAAATGGCGGCCACTTTTTTAAATTTTGACCACAAATTCCTTCTTTATGCTTGCTGCCATAGTCAAATATCGATTTTCAAAGCAATCGGCCCAGTAACAAAAAAGTTCAAAATGGCGGCCTATTTTTTAAATTTTGACCACAAACTCTTTCTCTATGCTTGCTGCCACTGTAAAATATCGATTTTCAAAGCAATCGGCCCAGTAACAAAAAAGTCCAAAATGGCGGCTACTTTTTTAAATTTTGACCACAAATTCCTTCTCTATGCTTGCTGCCATCGTCAAATATCGATTTTCAAAGCAATCGGCGTAATAAAAAAAATGTTCAAAATGGCGGCCACTTTTTTGAATTTTGACCACAAATTCCTTCTCTATGCTTGCTGCCATAGTCAAATATTGATTTTCAAAGCAATCGGCCCAGTAACTAAAAAGTTCAAAATGGTGGCCACTTTTTTAAATATTGACCACAAATTCCTTCTCTATGCCTGCTGCCATAGTCAAATATCGATTTTCAAAGCAATCGGCCCAGTAACAAAAAAGTTCAAAATGGCGGCCTATTTTTTTAAATTTTGACCACAAATTCCGTCTCTATGCTTGCTGCCATAGTCAAATATCGATTTTCAAAGCAATCGGCCCAGTAACAAAAAAGTTCAAAATGGCGGCCAAAAAATTCAAACTTTTTCTTCCTCAAAATTTGAATCTCGAAAATCCCTTCCTGAATACGAATTCATGATATACCTAATACCAACCTAGGTACCAAATTTCAGATCTCTACGACTTTTAATTTCGCTGGAATCCCTGGAACATCGCAAAAATTACACTTTTGTATGGGAAAATCCCTTAAAAGTAGGATTTTTATCCCTTCCAATTTGAATTTCTGGAATCCCCGTCTTAGTACGAATTCATGACCTAATGTCAATGTAGGTACCAAATTTCAGATCTCTACGACTTGTAGTTTTTCGGGAATTCCTGGAACAACAAAAATTAATTACAATTTTGTATGGAGAAATCCCTTTAATGTACTATTTCTACCCCTTAAACATGGAATTTCTGGAATCCCCGTCTTAGTACGAATTCATGACCGAATATCTACCTAGATACCAAATTTCAGATCTCTACGACTTTTAGTTTTTCTGGAATGCCTGGAACAACGAAAAAAATTACAATTTTGTATGGAGAAATCCCTTTAATGTACTATTTCTACCCCTTAAACATGGAATTTCTAGAATCCCCGTCTTAGTACGAATTCTTGACCTAATATCTTCCTAGGTACCAAATTTGAGATCTCTACGACTTTTAGTTTTTCGGGAATTCCTGGAACAACGAAAATATTTTACTTTTGTATGGGAAATACCCTTAAATGTATGATTTTTACCCCTTAAACATGGAATTTCTGGAATCCCCGTCTTAGTACGAATTCATGACCTAATATCTACCTAGATACCAAATTTCAGATCTCTACGACTTTAAGTTTTTCTGGAATGCCTGGAACAACGAAAAAATTTCAATTTTGTATGGAGAAATCCCTTTAATGTACTATTTCTACCCCTTAAACATGGAATTTCTGGAATCCCCGTCTTAGTACGAATTCATGACGTAATATTTACCTAGATACCAAATTTCAGATCTCTACGACTTTTAGTTTTTCTGGAATGCCTGGAACAACGAAATAAATTACAATTTTGTATGGAGAAATCCCTTTAATGTATGATTTTTACCCCTTAAACATGGAATTTCTGGAATCCCCGTCTTAGTACGAATTCATGACCTAATATCTACCTAAGTACCAAATTTCAGATCTCTACGACCTATAGTTTTGGCGGAATCCGTGGAACAACCAAAATACCTCATTCTTTTATATATATAGATTTTGCAATTAAAAGAGTAGGGCTGCAGCTAGGGTTGCGCTGGGCTAGTAGGGCTTACAAACACACCTTAATCTCGGAATGTTATTTTAATGACGGGATAATACCAATCATATATTTTAAGAATAATCTTATAAGAAAAACATAATATTTAATGCATCGGATAACTTATCCAGGTATAGGTACCCTAAGTATGAGGAAATATTTCACATAACATATATTTTGTAGATGCTCCAAAGTTCGCCGGTGGTAATGAAACTGAATTCGTGCCAGGACAAGACAATACAAGGTAAAGTTAGTTTATAATTTACTAATGTTCAAAAATTAAAACAAATTTGTATAAATCCGTATCTGCTTCGCTCGGGTAAATCAAATGAAGTTTATTTATAATGTGTTTTTTTTATATAAAAATTTAATATTTAACTAAGAATATAACAATTAACAACAATATTATAATAGCATGATTAAATAATAATAAATTATAATATTTACAAAAAATATACCTACACCATCCAAGTGATCATTTATGGGCCTGATCATAATGCCCAAGACCACAGATATGGGCCCAAGACGCTGGCGCTGTTTCCTCTTTGTATGGCTAAACTTAGCCGTTGAGCTAAATAAGCGCCATCTCTCAGGGATTGACGCAGTGGCCAGATTTTTATATTTTTTTTATATTTATATATTTTTATATATTTATATATTTAATATGTTTTGTTTATTATAAAGTTATCAAATAACTTTGTATTTAGTGTGGATGTTTTTTTATTTAGTGTGGATTTAGTGTGCGCAGCAGACGGGCATCCAACGCCAACATATAGGTGGTTTCAAGAAAATGAAAATGGCGACGTTCTTACCGAATACCCCGATGATCGTATTGTGTTACGACGCAGTGGAAAAGAAGCTGTGCTCACAATATCCGCAAATTCTACTACATTTGGCCGAAAGTTTATGTGTAGAGCTACCAATATATACGGCTCAACGGACAAAGTCTTCGCTTTAATATATCTAGAGGAACCTAGGAAGCTAGACGAGGTATAAATGACTATGGAAATAATTTTTTAAGATCTTAAACTAAAATGATGCCTACATTAGTTTAGCAGTAGGTTTTTTTATTAATTCCTACTACTAAACGAATATATATATATACTATAGGTATCTCAGAAGCCTTAGGCTATGTGTATTATTTTTTCTATTTCTACGATTGCTTTTGTTACGTTTTTGGAATGAAATTAAAAAAATGGATGACAATGACATATCTATCTGATCGACAAATTGATCATGTGACGTATCAACTGTGGACTGTCAATTTTATATACTTATGTTTCGAATTTCGTTCCAAAAGCGTTAGATAATACCTACCAAAAGCAATCGTACAAATAGAATAGATAAATCAATAATATGATTAGGTGCAGCTCCAGTTCACTTGAGAACTGTATACGATAATATAACTATTTATTTCATGAGGTAGTAAATAATTAATAAGTATGTTTTCAACTTTTATTTCAGATTATTTTGGATGATGTTACTGACTCAAAATTATTTTTCAATGGAAGTTGGAACGGCGACGTATTATTTCCTGTTGATGGTAAGAAATCTTCAATGACTTAATTAGCTGGCTTGAAAGACGTTCACTTTCAATAGGTTTTCTTATAATTCATCGATAGTCTTTCATTTGAGGTCCAGTTTTATTTTACTAAATCAGAAACAGAATAAACCATATCAACAACAGAAAGTTATCCAAAGTTGATTAATAGATTAAAATACTTGATTACATTATGATTTATTAACATCTATTATTATTATTGCAGAAATAATTGTACAGTACATAAAAAAGGATTCATTGAGGAAGAAAAGTATACCGAGAGAAATCGATTGGAAACGAGCAACGCAAGTTGGTATCAAAACGGAAGAAGACGTCATTAATGGGGAAACATCAGGTAGAAAACTTATTCATAGAAGCGGTCAAGTGCGTGTTGTATTTGCACAATATCTGAGGTCCGTACCCTAACTGTCAAAATATCAATTTTATTCGTTAGATAACCTTTATGTAACGAATAAAATGTGTGTCATGTCAGCCTTGATTGGCCAAATTACGCAGTATGTCTGCACAGAACAACTAAACGCTGAAATATACCAATGTCATACTGTTTACAAAAGTTTATACAACGGTCCAAATTCTATTTACTATAAAGAAAAACTTTTATACTACCTTTAGGACGGATCTGCTAAATTATAAATACCAGCTCGATGCATTGGATTCGTTTGATCGCCGCGCACGCAGAATAATCGGCAAGGAATCGCTTACACGGGCAAAATGCTCAGTTTAGAATTCCGACGCAGTGTTGCCTATTTAGCGGTTTTTTACAGAATATATTTTGGAGAGTATGCTCAAGAACTCCACAACCTTGCACCTCTTTCATCTTTCTACAATAGACGCGCAAGACGTCCACAGAAGTGGCATCCTTATGTGGTTGATGTCCAGAGTACTTGAACGAAACGTTTTTCTTCCACGTTTCTGACACGAACCGCTAACTGTGAAACATCCTTCCAGCTTCCATGTTCCCAGCCAAATATAATCTGGGTGCCTTCAGGAAAAGAGTTAATAGGGATTTTCTAAGCAAGCGCGCTCCATCCTAGACCTCATAATTTCTGTCCATCGGATAGTAGTCAAGCGCATGCAAGCTAATTATAAAAAAAATACTTTTCGTTTATTGATATTTACCATTGTTTTATTTTATCAGGTGTTAGCGTAATACTAACCGATTTGGAAGAGAAAACAGATTACTGGATACGAATGCGCGCTGTCAACGAAGCAGGCACCTCACCCTGGTCCAACCCCTTTACAGCTTCCACCATTGAGAAGTCAGAATCTGGTGAAGAAGCAGAAGAGGTTCCTGAAGAAGCAGACGCTTCAGAAGACAAACTAACAGCCTCAGGTCTTTCTGATAGCACGTTCTACGGAGTTTTCTTCGCTGGCGGTATTATAATTACGGCGGTTGGGTGCATGGTTATCATGAGAATGGTCTAAATGTAACGTTAGGCAAACTCGATTATCCTTAATTACTTATATCGAATTAAATTATTAAAATTTTATGTATGGTAATCGTATTTTATTTAGTAAAAATAAGTATTATTAATTTATCAACCTATAGATTTCCACCGCCAGACATTTTCACACAAATGACACGGCCCTCTGGACTTCCTTATAGACCCGCTATGATTGGCCTTTTTACACGACTGCCCAAAACAAGGAGTGTAATGTTTTTAGGGAATACATGAAGTATTTTTTTATACTATTACATACTTATTATATTGTCTTATAATACATTAAGTACTATTTATATTATAGTGTATATGCATGAAGTATTTATGTTTGTACGCGAGATTCTTTATTCCACCATAACTTCTGAACGACTGAAGATATTTGGACATATTTTGGACATCGTTAGAATCCTTACCGTTCCAATTTCCAAGTAACATACGCTATATTTTTTGAAAAAGTCGTTTTACTACAGGATGTCGTGTTTTTTAATTATTTACTTCTTTTATTCAGCAATCCAGTGATTGCCTGTTGTTTAAATCTTTGGACTTCTCCGGGAGATCCAATCTGGAGTTCGATCGTGCCGGATTTGAACTCCAGATCCCAATTTTTGGGCAAGTAGGTACTTCAGATTTCGCGCAGTTATACTGTATGTTTGAACAATTAAATCTTTTTTTGTAAGAGCGAAGAAAATATAAATGAACTAACATAATATTATACATGAACATACATGAAACATTAACCACTCCTTTTTTTGGGCGGTCGTGTAAAAAGAGATGAAAATGTCACAGACATTCCTTCGTGGCCGTACCTTAAAAATAAGTGATGGTTTAAAAATAAAAGTCAATATTGTAAACCACGTTTATTTGAGGCCGAACCATGATGTGTGGTAGTATAATTACGAATTATGAACCAATCAGCGCACCGAGCAAACAAACTATGACAAAAATTCTTAGGAAATTACGCGTATGTATTGGTAACCACAATTATATACAAAACATGTCGTAGACCACTTTCACTATGTGATAGTTTAATAAATATATATTTTACTTCCCTATGGGATGCAGCTAAATTTAAAAAAAACGCTTTTTAAGCTAAGGCAAGTCTATGGAAGATAAACGATATTATTACATTAAAATAATTTATAAATACATATGATTATTTATTTTATTTGTAGATAAAATAATCGTTTATCTTTACCATGAGTTTTGCCTAAATACAACATAATAATATGATATTGTATGTATGTTTATATAATAATATATAAGAATAGGGGTACAAACGTAATTTATATCTACAGTTAGTTAAATAAAAACAAAAAAGTCAGTTCAGTCTTCCTGCGCTTAAAAACACATCTACAATTGAAAGACGCCTACCCATTTTTTTATAAATTGACGGACGTTCAGGGTAATTGTTTTGAGAGCGTTCAAATAATAATTGTTATTATTATCTATTTATAATAAAAGACAAAAAATCTTTGGTAAATTTCAGAATATACAAATATTGTCAATGTTTAATTTTAATAATGGTAAGATATTTTATAAATAATGGTAAGATTTTTTAATTAAAAAGGGCATAACTTCCAATATAAATAATTTCAAGCTTGGGTTTGTAATTAGTACGTATATTAATTATAATCAGATTCCTTTATTTATATTTTTACTCACAGGATGCAACTCTATATACCTATTATAATTTCTCAAGAACATTAAAGGGATTCGATTTCGAATAGTATAATTTTTAAATGCTAAAATCAGTCAACAAAGAGAAGAAAAAAACATTTTTAATCAATATGTGAATGTAAATAATAAGATTAGTAATTATACCACAAATGTATATAAACAAATAACTTTAAATCACTAATGCACGTTTATCAGTAATGTGTAGCTATAACATTGAAGACGATTATTTTAAAAATAATAAAAACGTTGTCAATTTTTATTGTCAAGTATCCCAATATTACTCGCAACCTAATATTTTTTTTAATAGTACATAATAAAACATAATAAAATTTTTACTTTGCGCTAAAAATCAAAGCTCGTTGTACCAACTAATTATAGCAATAAAAAAAGTAAATTTTACTTACTAGTATTATAGTTCATGACTTATAACAAATTGCAAACCGACATTTATTTTGGTTTTCTTCCTAAAATAAGTGTATTCGAAATAACAAGAGTTGAAAAATGTTCGTAGCAAATTCGGCGTAGCTCTTTCGTAGCCGCATGAAAATCTTTTGCAGCAAGTCTTTTAATACAGTATCGCTAATGTTTATAATTTATGTATAATATAACCGATGGCATGAATTATAAATTGGAGTTTAGGCCACCGGGGAATTGAACACTTTCATAAATTGAAACAACAGACATACTCTCTTAATAAATTAATTATTTCCTATCTATGTTAAGCTTGAATTATCATTTTCAACTGAAAGCCTTACTATACTTAGCGAATAAGGAAAATAAATAATTAATACTCTTATACCGTTGCCTTCGAGACATGACTGATTAATATCAAAAGCGGGAAAGGAAAACGGGAAACAGTATCGGTAAATATTTAGAAAACTCTCAGAAAAAGGGTAAAGTAGTTTAAAGATGTTTCTAGCTGGATCAGCAAACATTGTTTGACATAATATAAAATGTTACTCACATATCAGGAGTATGAAAAGTTTATGAAAAAGTTGGAGTAAGAAAAGTATGTTTTATTTTCAGCTCTATACCTACCTCAGATTCTCAGATATACAAAGTCAAAAATATATATAAATCAGTCAAGCCGTTGCAAACACTGTGGCACGAGAATTGAATTTATTAGATTATGAAACAATGTTTCATCAATTTGTAGGTATGTAAAGGCCTGTTTCAACACCTTCTGATAAGTATCTACAGCCTAAACGTAAGTTTTGTCAAATTTTTAACACTTCATGTCAAAGACAAGACTTGTGGAAAAGCTATCCCACACTTACGTCAGAAGGTGGTTAAACTATCGATGGTTAATTTTGAAAATAGATTTAGGGCCTGTTTCACAATAACCAGATAAACATTACCTAGAATATATGCGATGTTGTCATAATTTTTATTTTGGGTATCTGTTAAATTGACAAGTATATTCGTTAGATAAATTTTATCTGGCGATTGTGAAACAGGCTCTCAATGAATGCAGGCTCACTCATGATTCGAAAACAACGGATTCTAGTAACACCGTAATAATCTTAATTACAAAAATTCTCCAGAATATTTACAAGAAACTTATTCGCAAACTACAAAATTAAAACTTACCAATGAACCACAAAATCGTTTTTCTACACTCCACAACACATGCATTCATTCATGACAATTGATACCTCAGATGCATATTGAATGGAAGCAGGCGTTATTTTGCGGAAATTCTACCTCAGATGCAGCCTTCCAATCATTTTACACGCACGCTTTCCTGTAAAATATTCTGGAAGTATTTCGGAAATGTTGACTCCGTGCATGTCGATTGACGATCATATGGTATTTGCAATCTATTCGTCGGATTCGTCGGTAATAGAGCGAAAATAATGTGCGTAGATCATTGAGTAACTACGTACCAACGTGCATAGATAAAACGTTTCTGGAAGATTTCGTGTGGTAGGTACATTTTTTAAATGTATTAGGTACATGCAGGTAACTGACTGTCCTTTCCCTTTATGGTTATTGAGTAAATAAAGCCAAAGATGCTATCGCACTATCATATATGCCCAAAATTGGGCCAAAAAACCTGACCAGACCTAAGTTAACCTAGAAATTACGAATTCCTTAACTGCCCCGTCATTTAAAGGTTAAATATTCATTTGATATTGCGAAGTATTAACAAAACAATTTTGTGGTTCATTGTCATTGACTAAACCTATTGTTAACTTCTGCAAAATAACATCTTCGTCCTTCATATAGCCAAGCCGTGTTTTACTTTCTAAAATCGCTTAGAAATCTAAAATATGTATGGGATTCATGGAAATGATATTTTCGATAAGTCAATATATTTAACGGATACTATGAGCTCTAGCCATATGACATTGTGATCCGATAAATGGAATGAAATGGAACGCATTTCTATTCTAAATTCAAAAATGTATGAGCATTCTCATACTTACTTTTTTAATTTAGAACGTAGAAGTCACATAAACTTTTTGAATTTCTTTCCATTTCCATTCCATCTATCGTATCGCAATATGACACAGCTAAAGCTACCATCAACACATTTTTGTTAGATGTCGAAACATTAGCGATTGTAGGAAGAGAATTTGGTATTTAACACAGCCTAGCTATATATAACAGTAAGTGAAAATTAAATCAGCATCAACAACAGTAGAGTGCCGAGCGTGATGACGACGGAGTAGAGGAGCCTGCCGGCGAAGGCTGTGGTGGGGGTGTCGGTCAGCTCCAGGAAGTCGGAGCAGCCGGCGGAGTTCCGCGTACACACTCGGACGTGGTAGGTCGTCTTGTTCTGTAGCGGTCCTACTACGAAGAGTGTTTGAGGATCTGAAAAGAATTTTTTTAGGATTAAAATTTTTCAAGAAGAAAAGAAAAAAATGAATAGGCATTTTCTAGGCAAGCACGCTCCACCTCAGTATTGTTTTTCATCAGACATAATAAGCAAGCCTATTGATAATATAAAAATAGTTTTCTTATCACTCCATGCGCCAGAAAAGTCTACCAAGGGTTGTTAATCCAAAATGTAAACCTATTTTTTTAACGAGAACAGACATAATAAATGATCTTCTTATTGCGTATTTGCCATAGATATTATTATTAGTATAAAAAACTGATATTAATATTAAGTCAAACCATGTTTTGCAGATTTTTCAAAAAAGCCGCCTAGAGTTAAAAATTTTCAGCGAATAAAAAAGACTGGTACAAATCATCACAAGATTACAGCTGTCTACGCAATCACCGATTTTGTAATCAACAATAATTCTTCTATTATTTTCTAAAATAAGAAATTCTTGAGTGATGTTTGAATTTTGTTATTTTTAATAAAAATATTTAAGTGCCATAAACAGAATTTAATAACCTTCATAACAACCTAACACCTCATAACCTAACAAGAATACAGAATTGTACTTACAAGTGTAATTTTCAATGTCCACTTCAAATTCCTCAGATGAATTCCAATCGGCCAGGAAACCTTTCTGGAATGGGACCAGCTGGAAGGTATATCCTGAAAAAAAATTGATTGTCTATAAAGTCGGTTTACTGACGATAGTTGAACGTGACAACGTCACGATTGTGCTTCTTACTCGCTCGTTCCGCGCTCTCGCTTGCACTTCAAGCCTTACATGGAACGCCTCAGAGCGAGGTAACGCCGCATGAGTCATGTTTTTTCGTGCATACAGCTGGCTCTATCGAATTATAAGACGTTGTCACGTCAAAAACGATGGACGAAGTCAAATGACAAAGTTATGTGATGATGGGAAAATTAAGAGGTCGTTCGCAAAAGTGATCGTATTTGAAAAAAATTGCAATTATTAAATAGTATAAAATATAACCCGTTATAGTAAGCATACTTGGGGCCAATTTTTCAATCGCCAGATAGACTATCTGAGGAATAAATTTTTAAACATATGCCATACAAAATTTGTCAAAACGTCATATTTATTCCTTAGTTAACGTTTATCTCGCGATTGAAAAATCGGTCCTTAAACAAATAGAGATCCCTCAAGAGATTCCTTCAATCCTTACATACATCTAGTAGAAATTGTAGGGAAATAAGTAATTTTAATGTTCAAATTGGATACTTAGTTCGAAAGGACAACGTACCTATGACCGTAAGGTTCTGTGGGTCTTCAGATCGATCCTCTTCAAGCGCCATGTTGCACGTGGAGCAAGAGACGTTGAAGGTGATGCTGGATGTGGAAACGCTCGCGACACTTACCTAGAAGCAAAGGACACATTTTATTTTATTAACTACTGCACTGGTTGGTTAAAATCAGTAGAGTTCATCAACCCCGAAAATTTCTTTTACACTTTACCAGTTAGAACTTGACTGCGATCTCATCTGATGATGCAGTCGAAGATTTCATCCTACTAGCTTGAATGGGGTAAGTAAATTTACCCCTAATGGCTCCCACA
Organism: Coenonympha arcania; assembly: GCA_036785405.1. Classification (NCBI taxonomy): domain Eukaryota; kingdom Metazoa; phylum Arthropoda; class Insecta; order Lepidoptera; family Nymphalidae; genus Coenonympha; species Coenonympha arcania. The sequence continues at coordinate 2,728,396 of CM072063.1, read as the reverse complement.
CCGTAACGCGACGGAACGCTCTAAATCGCTTGGTGGTGCGTCTTTGCTGGTAGCGAGGTCACTAGCCACGGCCGAAACGTCCCACCGGACCAGGGCTGAACCTATTTAGAAATTATAAGTGCAGCTATGCCAAGGGCAGGAAGGTCGTCAAAGATATAAGGTTTCTTGAAATTCCCGCGGGAACTCTTTCTTCCTGTGCTCTATTTGCCTTAGATCCTTTAAGATGGGTACCTTCCCAATGTCAGATAATATTATTATGCCATGAAGGAGTATGCATTATTATAAGTATGAGTATTGTGATAAGATTCTATGACTAATGTCTTAGGATGACGAGTCAAGCGTTTCACTTAACATTAGGAATTTTAGCCATATGCTATTCTGGTCCGATAGATGGATTAAGTTCCATTTCTAGTCCACGTATCGTATCGCAACATTTATGTCATAAGGCTAGAGGTACCGGTCGTCTTTCTTGTTTCGCCATTCCATGTTATAGAATACATCAGTTAGGGTCAATTTACACCGCGGTGGAATGGACTGGAAGAGGAGCTAACTAACTAATTAGGATCCAAAAAAGGTCGCACGTGTTCCACGGAATCCTGGCGCATCCTCAAAAACTATTTAGTTTGTATATCTTATACAATTGACATAAAGTTCATTATGCTATCTAAAAAAAGTCGCTTCCATTCCATTCCGCCGCGGTGTAAATTTACCCTTAGTTCACTTACGTGGTCTGGCATATCAGGTTTGTTCCCCTTTTGCACGTGGTAGATGACGTAGACGCGGCCTTTATCATTGCTTGCTAAGCATTTGTACTCTCCCAGCGCTTCCTCGTCATACATCCTCAGCATCAAGGTGGAACTGCTACCGTCTTGGGCATGAGCAATCTACGAAGAAGAAGGATTTTGAATCCCATTCAATATTTTTGACTTGGAATATTACAAAAAAATCGGGGCAGGTGGGAATGTAAGGGGAAGTGAACCGGTAATTTTTGTATAACTAGTTAGTAAGGCCCTGGCCACATTAGAATATTACAGTTGACTAAATTTTTTCATGACTTTTTTATAAACTAGGATAAAAATTAAACTGAAATCAAATAAAGAAATAAAAAGTCATTTTTACTTTTGGAGTAGGAGTCTTCTGTCCATATCTCGCAAAAAATCTAGTTTCAAAAGTAAATAAAAAATCAAATATTTCGATTACTCTCAACTACCCAATTGCTAGAGCTTCAATAATGCGTATTTTATTTTCTAGTTGACCCGGCAAACGTTGTTTTGCCATTAGAGATATATAAAAAAAAATAGCTTACGACCTTCTCTCAGACCTACAGAACGTGCACAGATTATACGACTAATATCATATTAAATCGGTAAGGCCATTTCGGAGTTTGGTGACAAAAATTGACACGAGAGATTAATATATTAGAAGATAGGTTTAATAGTAAGCAAAGAATATTTGCTTAAAAGAAATTATTTTTTCATTACAATTTTGTTAGTGTCCAAAACAGTTCGCTAAAACACAAATCCGCTAATGGTATCGACCCGCCCCTATGTGTGTGTTCTCATTTATTTACCATGCCCTCATCGGTGATGGGGTCGTCGTGGCCATTGCTTCTTCTGAACCACTCGAATTTCGGCTCGGGGTAGCCCACAGCGCGGCAAGTGATATTTTTCCTGGTGGAATAATAAGAAACAATGCGTTAGTTGTACATAAACACTAACTGCCCTAGTGTCTTTTAAAAATAATTCTTATTCAGGTTTTCTTTTCAATTATAATAACGTCTTTGAGGGCGAATAGTGACTTTAAATAAAATAGCAAAATATTTATCTGTTTAGTTATACTTTAAGAATGATTTTTCAACTTACGGTGCATTTATAATTGCATAAACCTCCTCGGTTCTGTACCGTGAATATGAATAAGTACGAGTGTTGTCGAAATCGTCGTAGAGAAGTGGTTTATCTGGAATGTAAAGATTTTTTAATTTTTTTATTAATTAATAAGATATTAATTTAATAAGATTTTTTTATTAATTTTAAGAAAAAGTAACCGAGTGTATAAAAAAATAGGGTAGAATATATTGTAAGAACACCAAGGCCACGTTTTACATACAGCTGGTAAAAACATGCAAGATTTATAAGAATAAATCTGAATTTAAAGAGCTGAAATGTGGAAAACTATTGTGACTTATACTTTTGGACCGAAATAAATTATGAGTCTAGTTCCAGATAATGATAAACTTAGGTTATCCGGATTCCAAATAATAAGAAACTTAAATTATATTATCTTAGTTACTTACGTTGTACACTGCAAAGTACTTGTTTATGTGCATAGTGGGATAGTGCCTTTTGGGTAACTTTGCACGTATATTCCCCTGTATCTTGATGAGATAGATTCCTGATTTCCAATTGAAAGTTATCATCTTTTTTCCTTAAAAAGTACTTTTTGCCATCCGCTGAAATATAAAAATTAAGAATAAGTATGTACTATAACCGTGCATTATTATTTATAACTCAATCACGCCATTTTTGATCGGACCGATTAGGCTGGGTGGGAATGGAGAAAGCTTTTACTTCGGATTATGCACTGGCTACTTGTTATCTCTAATTTTTATATTAGGTACCTACTTGTTGTCAAAATCTTATCGTAGTAGAATGATACATTCATTTATTTCATATTTCCAAAAGATTTATGTACATTGTACATAAACAAATAAACAAAGTTGTACAAAATAGATGAAAAATTCAAAATTTATATTGTTTTTAGTCCATATTTTTGGTAAGCTACTTCGATATAGAATTGCAGTTCCTTTGGCTTTTTGCTATACATAGTCCTGGCTTCTTTTAGAGTGACCTGGGCCCTTATTCTGTATCTCAGTGATAATCACTGTTATTTGTGGTTCGCTATACATTGCTGCTTTATTAAGTGGCACAAAAATAATATTTTGAGGAAAACCTTCAATGGATAAAAAATAATAGTTAAGTATTTGTTATGCAAGGCCGCAAAATGGATTTTTGGGCCGAGTGTCAAATTTGAATGCTGAACGGCGAAGGATTCTAGGGTTCAAAGAATAGAATCCTGAGCATAGCGAGGCATTTAAAGGACACGAGACCCAAAAAAAATTTGCGGCCGTACATAACACAAAATTTTTCATCTCACCACAGCGAGGAAAATTACTAGAAGAACACTTGGATCGCCATTGCAAGTAGGTATGTTAGATGTTGTCTGCAATAACTTCACTCACTTAATTAAATCCACCTTAAATCATCACTCATCTTATTACTAAACAGTATTGAATTAAAACAAGACATTATTATTATTATTTTAACACGATTAGAAAAAAAATTGAGAAACTTTTTTCTACTTTTATTTTGGATGCGTTCAGAAACATCAACTTCTATGAACCAAAAATAATAGAAGATTAAAAAGAAATAACAATAATAAGACAAACAATAAGTAAATATCATGGATTTAATTAGATGATTTAATTAAGAAAACTAAATTGGAGTTATTATTTTTATTGATATTCCAAGTAAATGTAAAAACAAAAAGTAATGTACCTATACAAACTCTAAGGTCGAACATCGTTACTGACCGACTGACCGTATGCGTTATTAAAAAAAAGTCTTCAGCTTTTGACATTATAGACGCAATGCGAGAGTACGTTATGATCGAATTTGAAAAAGCTTTGCGGCCCTAGGGCGAGAAGGGATTTTCATACTACTTTCTCGCCCTAGGGAGAAATTAAAATTCTTTTTGGCCCTAGGGAATATAATAGCATTTTCCGCCCGCATTTTAGGCATTGAAAATCCCTTTTCCGAGCGGGTGAGATGAAAATGTCATTGAAGGCCAACGAGTGATCATCACTGAGATACAGAATAAGAGGCCTGGATGCATAATAATTTGATACCTAATGCTGATGATATAATGATGATGATTTATTAAAATATTACAACTTACCAACAATAGGCGTATTGTCTTTGTACCATTGGAACACCGGCGGTGGATAGCCTTTGGCAGCACAATCGAACCTGGCCGATTTTGTCTCCTCTCCTTCGAACGTTTCTTTTGAGGGACTGAGAATGGCCTTCTCTGTAAAGAATAAAATTTAGATATTTTGATACAAAGTTTCTTTTCGGAAGGTATCGTGCAAGGGTCAAGGCAGAAGAAAAAGGATTTTTTGCGTGATGAAAATCCCGTCACAAAGAAAGACTACGAAAATCTAGAACAAAGGTTTTCCTTACTAGTCAACAGAAAGGACACGCATGCAATCACGTATTTAAATTTGGTATTGGACTCGTTAACTGGAGCGAGTGAGTTAACTGAAGACATCGCCATCTATCGAGCAATGGGTGAAATCACACTTGAAAATATGAAATTGAGATTTGTTAAGGTGTTATTTCACAGCGTGTCTCATGACATTCACGTGTTTTTTTTAATTGGTTGAGTGGAAAACTCAGCTGTAGGAAAACTTAATTTATCTTGGAATTTGTGCGCGGTTTAAAAGTTCCTGAAATTATAAAAAGGACGTGTAATTTCTTCGAAGGTTTTTTTGTATTTACATAATGATATCAATATTGAATTCGTTTTAGGTAGTAAGTATGTTATTAATTATTATTATATAACCCTAAAAGTCGCTTTTCTACTTCTACTTGTTGTATTGTAAACTGCTCTCAGACACAATTAAGATCAGCTTTGAAGCTTATGAACAATTAGGAACTTTGCACTCGTGTAAGCTGGCTGAAGACTTCGCATTAAAGGGATGAGAAACTGTTGACTAAAGTGACGATTATATTACTATTATGGAAGGAACCCAGACCCTGAGTTGTTTGATACAAATTCCAAATTTCAGGAGGTACTTAAACCTTAAATTTAATCGCAAGATTCAATACATTTGACATAAGCTAATTATTTTAAGCACCACTTAAAATTTTGAATTTGTTTCGAACAAATCGGGGTTAGTGACTTATAATTTTAAAAATAATTATGAAACTTTTACGAAATTAAGACGCTTAGCAGTTAGTACTTTAACCTTTAAATTGTCAATATTGTTCATTATTATATGGAGAACAACGCTTGACCAGATAAAATAGACAAGGTTTCAGCTAAGTATTTTTAAAAGCGTTTGCATCAAATGAATTAAATAAATTTAAGATAAATTTTAGATAAATTTACTAACATGTTTCCTAGATATTTTTTTATCTCCATAGTTTCCAAGTTAAATTGGAGGACAGATTTATTTATTATTCGCTACTTGAAAAGAATCTGTATGGTCCAATATGTGGGAACACCGCCCACATGAAACACCACACACAATTCTTCCAACAATTTCTTCGAAGCACGTTTCGTCCGGCACCGGGACATCCTTTGGAGAGGTTGACTGCGCAATGCGAAATTGTAAAGATTCTATTGGACTACGCAGATTCTTTTCAAGTACCTAGCGGATTAAAGCAAAATAAATGAATATGTCCTGCTATTTATGGATTTCCGCAAAATGATGTCTGCTTCCATTCAATATACTTAGTTATAGTATAAGACTTAAGTAAACAAAATAAAAACACTGTATGCCGACGGCGGTCAATTAAGTTCAAGTACATAGGGTTAATGTCATGGATCATCCATGCTATCGTCACACACGGTCAGTTCTATCAAATCCAATCGATAGCGTCATGCCAATTGGACAATAGAGTGAATGTCTATGGCAACCCACGATTCATCATACAAATGCTTACCACCGACGATGATTTCAATAGTTTCGAACAGATCTCCGGCCTTGCAAGTCCAATTGCCGCTGTCTTCAATCTTGAAGCTCCTGATGAACAGCAGCACCAGACTGCTGGCTAATGTGTCGTTTTTGAGCCTCTCCGAGTATATCCTAGTGTTCGCTGTCGAGCGTTCACTGACGATTTCACGATTTGGAGCGTACCATTCAATCCTCTGTAGTAATAAAAAGTTTGAACTGTTATACAGTATACTAGGCTGTAAGTACTCTACAGTGTATTAAAATCTGTTAACAAGCATTTAGGGGTTTACACACACACACACACACACAGTACACGAACAGTAGGTACGAATGGTACAAATACATAAATTCGAACGCTCGGCGGTTTTATCAAGACCCCCGTAGCGAGCCGGAATGAGATAGGGATAAAAAAGGCAGCAGAGAGAGAGAGAGAGATATAAAATATTTATATATATTTGTAGACGGACGATATTTAATATTTATCTGGATAATACCATGATATAATGTTGAAAGATAAAGTCGATATAGCTTTGGTAGGTACCTTCCTATACACCTAACATTTTTTTTAAGGTTAAGCCTCAAAGTAAGCGATAGCTTGTGTTATGAGTACTATACTGATAAATATACAAATAATATTTAATAACATAAATACAATATATTAAAAGACACTTGAAAACATTCATGCTCATTACACAAACATTTTCCAGTTGTGGGAATCGAACCTACGACCTCCGACGCGGAGGCAGGTTCGCTATCGATACATCCATTTTTTGGGATTTTATTAAGTCGTCTACATATTCTAGAATGGTTGCAAACTCTTGTTGATTTGTGTAAACATGGTAAAATTTTTGTAAATGTGAGAAACACCCCCGGAAAGTTTTGGCTAAATTAAAAAAATAAGTAATGGTAAAAACGTGGCAACACGCTTCGCCGACGCGGTTGCTACTTAAAATTTATTAGGCGCCTGAAGTGTTAACTCAAGAATTTGGATACGAGAGAAGTTACGTTACAACTTTTCTCTCCTAACCTTGGGTACTTGAGTTATATGAAAACCGTAATACAAAATATAAGATCCACTTCAAGAAAGTTATATAGAGTGGTAACCCCAATTTGCGAGTGTTCTTTAAACATAATATTCTGGGTACCTAGGTGCCTAAACTTATTTAATCTCGTATGGTATTTTGGATCGAATTGTAAGATTGAACCACATCATTGGCCCACCGAAATTTTTTCAAGTGACTTTCAGTGGTTTGATTCTGTACCTATCTTTCTTTTATAATGTTTTAGTTAATAACCCTAAAACCCATTGGAGTTGAGACCCTGGGGCCGTGGGGCCCGGGGGCTCATTCCCTTTTCGGTGAAATATCGAAAAGGGTCATCGAGTCTACCGGCAATCCAAGAGCTGGCAGCTACATTAGCCAAAAGTTAAAGTTTGGCCATCCAAGGAGGTAACGCTGCCAGCATTTTGGCTACTATGCCTCGCTGCCTCGGCTTCGATGAGTCTTTAGAATAAGTTTTGGTTTTAGATTTCTTAATTTTTATTTTAGTAAATAGGTCTTAGTTTTTAAAAATTATTATTTGTAATTTAATTTATTGTTAGTAACCTTATTATCAGTTAAACAAAAAATAATAATTATAATGTATGTATCATTTAAGTAAATTCAAAACAATGTTGAATTTAAACTAAATTTAACTAATAAAACGGAGACAAAATTCAAACATGAAAGCATATCACCCTAAGAATTGTCAGCGCCTTGTATGCTAGGCCTACAATATGTAATTAAAATATTCTGATTCTGAGATTTTTGCCTCCATTTTGGTAGTCTGGGTTTTTAAAATAGACATAATATATTCTGGACAGGCAGGGATAAATGTCGCCAGTTTATCGGTGCCAAAAATGCTTGTTTTGCCACCAACAGTAAGGCCACACTAGTTAACTCAGCAGCCACCTATAGAATTTTGACAGATGCCGCTACTGTTTTCTTGTACGAAAAAGGTATACGTATATCGTTCCGGGTGCTCATATCCTGAGTTTTCTTATTATCAGTGCATTGTAATTACATACGTTAATTTGGGATTAATTTAAAAGTAAGTTTTCTTACGTCCGGTAGATTTAATCCTTTGCAGTAGATGACTTTTCCGTCACCGACGTTGTAAACTGAAGATCTAGCCATGACCTCGAGTGACGGGACGCCATCTCCTTCAGCTGTTACTACACCTGGAAAGAAAGCAAATATCTTATTAGCTTTATAGCAAATTTGTACGTACGTTATTAGAAAGATTCTAATTGGTCTCGGTCTCAGGTGGCAAATATCACTGGAAACCAGCCAAACCTCGTGGCATTATTATGGGTCATAAGTGGTCTTCGCAATATCAGGTGCACTTGCTTTTCTCATCATAAGACTATAATAGAAGGGTAAGGTCAGAAATATTCTTAATCACTTAACACACCTTAAGGTGTAGTGTCTATAGTGAATATAGTGAAAATCTGACATGTTGCTGAGTAAGTGAGTATATTACTAAGTTTAACCCCATGTTGCAACCCACTATTGAGCAAAGGTCTCCTCTAGTCTACCATAAGGTGGCATTTCCCACTATCCGTGTTGGCATTTTTCAAACACCTTTGAGAATGTTGCTTTAAATCCTTTCTTTCTTTAAATTCTGGTGACAGAAGTACTAGAATTTTTAGAACCTTATTATCTGTAGTCGAAAATGTAAATTCACAGAAGCAGCAAGGCAGTATTGGTAAGAGTCTATAGAAAACTTTGTATAGTAGGTATCGTGTATTGATTTCAACCGCATTGTCGTACTGCTTTGAACAGACACTTAATTTCCTCTTCAACTTCGTGGGAGCGGAGTGATCGCTTCTAAAAATATCTCGTTGCGTATTTACTTCAAACTAGCATCTGAATGCTTCGCATTTCTGTAGGAAAAAATAGTCAAAATATCTCTTTCATAAACTATCTAATCCACTGCTTTGCCTGGATGATCTTGAAAATTATATAAAACCGCCTTTATTCCTTCTCAACTTTATCAATGGAGTCATTGTGAACAAATGGAAAATTAAAAAATTTTAAAACACCCACGACTTTTGCAGACTTGTATTTGAAAAAGGATTAAATAACTTTTTTGAAACTCCCCGACTAAAGGAAAGTAAGAACTAAGAACCTATCAGTATAATTACAAATCCAAGAAAATCCGCCGGAGCTGCTGTGTTTTGCCTATGACGGTGTTGATGGTGCTGTTTACCAGTTGATGACTAATTCAATTTCTTGATACTTCTCATATACCGGCAGTTTATCAATACTTACTATGTAATTACCTACATTAATTGATATTGGAAACGAAAATAGCAATGGCAGCTCCGACGGATTTTCTTGGATTTGTAATTATACTGATAGGTTCTTAGTTCTTACTTTCCTTTAGTCGGGGAGTTTCAAAAAAGTTATTTAATCCTTTTTCAAATACAAGTCTGCAAAAGTCGTGGGTGTTTTAAAATTTTTTAATTTTCCACTTGTTTTATAGTTTTTCGATTAATATATTAATGTAATTTAAATTATATTATTATTAAAAAATGAAAATTAATCTTCAAACTAGCCATTAGCTCCTCTAGCAGCGTTTGAAGGCATCATCCCTTCCAAGTCATAAAGAGACGTTTATTGTGGCGCCCCCTGCTGTTCAATCACAAGAACAATTATCTACGGACCATTGCCAATGACTCACTAATATTTTATACAAAACTGTATCAAAATCGGTTCAGTCGTTTTTGTAATAATTGAGAACATTCGTTTGCACTGTAAATGTTTTTTTATGGCGCCCCCTGGTGATCGATGTTCGTAACACTTATCTAAGAACCATCGCCAATGAATACCAAACATTATACAGGAAACTGCATCTAAATCTGTCAAGCCGTTTTTGAAATAAATGGGAACATTCGTTTGCAATATAAATGTATTTTATGGCGCCCCCTGGTGATCGATGTTCGTAACAACTATCTAAGAACCATTGCCGCTGAACACCAAACATTATACAGAAAACTGCATCTAAATCGGTCCAGCCGTTTTTGAAATAAATGGGAACATCGATGTGCACAAACGAACACACAAACAAACAAACAAACAAACAAACAAACAAACAAACCAACAAACAAAAATATTTTTGCATTATTGGTTTTTGTGAACAATTTAACATACAAACAAACATAAAATATTTTTAATAGAGTAATGTACAAACGGTCTCTCACCCTAAACGCATATACCCGTACTCCGTTCCGTCGTGGGTAAAAATTTCAGCTTTCTAGTTTTAAGATAATGGATGAGTGAGTCGGAAGTTTTTACTTTTTATTAACAAATTTTTATACACAAATAATAAATATATATCTACCTTAAAATAAAATAAAAACCCTAGAAATACGCGTTGAAGTGTCAGATCATGCCTAATTGACTTTACTTAGATTTTAATTTCGTAGGAGCTCCACGTTTTCTTGGGATAAAAGTGGCTTGTTGCGATTACAATGTGATCAAAGGAAAAACTAGCAAACAAGTATACTTCCACATTTATAGGTAGGGTATAGCATTTTGCCAAGAAAACCTTTTAATACCAGCTGAAATAATGATGAAGGAAACACAAAAAGGTTTCTTAAGCATCTTTTATATATTAAACTAGTAGGGTGCGTGGGGGCGCGGGCCACATTTGGCCCGCGTGCTGTCTTCCCCCTATTTTCCACGCTTCCCCTGCTTCCAACTTTCAGTCTCTTCAACATTCCCCATACATTTTCGATGAAAAAATAAATTCCGCCATTTTGAATTTTTTTTCGGTCCATCGAATAGACCTTCGAGTCTTGATCACTTGTTGTCAAGAAATTATTTTTCCATCTTTTATACTTTCCGAGATATCGAGGAAATTCAAATGGCGGCCATTTTGAATCCGCCATTTTGAAATTTTTTTCAGCTCACTGCCAATTGGATGACGTTTCGAATGACATTTGGTCGAGCACCCCCCACCTATCTTTGATATCCTTGGCTGTGCTCTTCGCCCGTCTCCGGATCCTCACTCATCAGCTCTCTCCATATTTTTGTTCTTAATGAATTTTTCCCTTCTATACGGAATGGTCAATGAAAAAAAAATTTTTCATACAAAATTGTTCAGGAGAGGTGATCAATCAGTCAGTGGCCAATCAGCACGAGTAGCTATATTATAGTAACGCAGAAACTATTTAGTATTTGCGTGAACTAAACTGGGCGACATATAATACTTTCATAGAAAATTGTGAACAAGTTAATTGAAATAGAAAGTATTTCAGCGCAAAGCTCAGGGCTCGAGTCTGCAACTAAGAACGAGTCGTTTTTCTCTTAAAGTAAGAAGAAGTTCAAGGGACATTTAAATAGAAGCATAAGAAGATAACTTAGTGTCGTTTCGCAAACTTGTCCGAATGTTTGTGTAAAAACACTAAGAACATGAGAAGTGCTCTAAGTCGGTAGCGACGGTCACAAAGTAGCGAACTTCATCTTGCTACTAAGTGTTCCATTAGCAAGTTTTGTAGCAAAGACTTAGTCCGCTCGGTCGTTAGTGACAATCAAACCCTAGAATGAAATAGGCGTTAATAAGAATATATAGACATACTAGCTGACCCGCAAACTTTTGATCGTCATTAGGGAAATAAAAATTGCCTACTCGTAAGCCTACGTTTGGTAGGTTACACATAAAATTTGATAACAATCGGTCGATCCGTTTCGGACTTCGGAGGAGTTGAGAGAAAAAATCACATGAGAATTTTTATGTTAGGTTAGATGAAAATACGCACGAATCTAAATTGTAGAAAACGTTTGCTTGAAAAACATTATACTTTTTTAATTTTTAAGACATAAGTACCTACTGGATACGCACTCGCAATATAAATAAAAAAACAAACATTCGTTTTTTATTAAAAATACTCATGTACCTATAGGTACCGGTAAGTAAGTGCCATGAACTTCGTGGTTACTGGTTACTATTAATTTACCCAGAAAACCTTACGTTGGTTTATTAAAAACTAGCAAACGCCCGCGGCTTCGCTCACGTTGAACTTTTGCTTTACTCCCTCAAGCGTTTAATTTCTAAAATTCCTGTCGTCGCCATTTATTTTGATTAGGACCACAATTTTTCACTACCTTGCTGATAATAGTCAAACATCGATTTTCAAAGCAATCGACTCAGTAACCAAAAATTCAAAATGGCGGCCACTTCTTTAAATTTTTACCACAACTTCCTTCTCTATGCTTGCTGCGATAGTCAGATATCGATTTACAAAACAATCGCCCCAGTAATAAAAAAGATCAAAATGGTGGCCACTTTTTTCTACAAATTCCTTCTCTATGCTTGCTTCTATAGTCACATATTGATTTTCAAATCATTCGGCTTAATATCAAAAAGTTCAAAATGGCGGTAATTTTTTCCAATTTTGACCACAAATTCCATCTCTATGCTTGCTTCTATAGTCACATATTGATTTTCAAATCATTCGGTCCAGTAAGAAAAAAGATCAAAATGGCGGCCATTTTTTTCAATTTTGACCACAAATTCCTTCTCTATGCCTGATTCTATAGTCACATATTGATTTTCAAATCATTCGACCCAGTAACAAAAAAGTTCAAAATGGCGGCCATTTTTTTCAATTTTGACCACAAAATCCATCTCTATGCTTGCTTCTATAGTCCCATATTGATTTTCAAATCATTCGGCCCAGTAACAAAAAAGTTCCAAATGGCGGCAATTTTTTCAATTTTGACCACAAAATCCTTCTCTATGCTTGCTTTAACAGTCACATATTGATTTTCAAATCATTCGGCCCAGTAACAAAAAAAGTTCAAAATGGCGGCCAATTTTTTAAGTTTTGACCTTTGATTCTTATTCTATGCTTGATGCAATGGTCGGATATTAATTTTGAAAGATATCGGTCCAATAACAAAAAAGTTCAAAATGGAGGCCAATTTTTTAATTTTTGTCTACATTTTCTTTTTCTATGCTTGCTGCAATGGTCAGATCTCCATTTTGAAAGGATTCGGTCCAATAACAAAAAAGTTCAAAATGGCGGCCAACTTTTTAAATTTTGACCTCAGATTCTTATTCTATGCTTGATGCAATGGTCAGATATCCATTTTGAAAGAATTCGGTCCAATAACAAAAAAGTTCAAAATGGCAGCCATTTTTTTCAATTTTGACCACAAATTCCTTCTCTATGCCTGCTTCTATAGTCACATATTGATTTTCAAATCATTCGGCCCAGTAACAAAAAAGTTCAAAATGGCGGCCATTTTTTTCAATTTTGACCACAAATTCCTTCTCTATGCCTGCTTCTATAGTCACATATTGATTTTCAAATCATTCGGCCCAGTAACAAAAAAGTTCAAAATGGCGGCCATTTTTTTCAATTTTGACCACAAATTCCTTCTCTATGCCTGCTTCTATAGTCACATATTGATTATCAAATCATTCGGCCCAGTAACAAAAAAGTTCAAAATGGCGGCCATTTTTTTCAATTTTGACCACAAAATCCTTCTCTATGCTTGCTTTAATAGTCACATATTGAATTTCAAATCTTTCGGCCCAGCAACAAAAAAGTTCAAAATGGCGGCCATTTTTTTCAATTTTGACCACAAAATCCTTCTCTATGCTTGCTTTAATAGTCACATATTGAATTTCAAATCATTCGGCCCAGCAACAAAAAAGTTCAAAATGGCGGCCAATTTTTTAAAATTTGACCTTTGATTCTTATTCTATGCTTGATGCAATGATCGGATATTAATTTTGAAAGATATCGGTCCAATAATGACAAAGTTCTAAATGGCGGCCAATTCTTTATTTGACCTCAGATTCTTTTTCTATGTTCGCTGCAACGGTCGGATATTAATTTTGAAAGAATTCGGTCCAATAATGAAAAAGTTCAAAATGGTGGCAAATTTTTTAAATTTTGACCTCAGATTCTTTTTCTATGCTCGCTGCAACGGTCGGATATTAATTTTGAAGGAATTCGGTCCAATAACGAAAAAGTTCAAAATGGCGGCCAATTTTTTAAATTAAGACTACATATTCTTTTTCTATGCTTGCTGCAATGGTCGGATATTAATTTTAAAAGAATTCGGTCCAATAACGAAAAAGTTCAAAATGGTGGCCAATTTTTTAAATTTCGACCATATATTCTTATTCTATGTTTGATGCAATGGTCGGATATTAATTTTGATAGAATTCGGTCCATTAACGCAAAAGTTCAAAATGGTGGCCAATTTTTTAAATTTCGACCATATATTCTTATTCTATGTTTGATGCAATGGTCGGATATTAATTTTGATAGAATTCGCTGCAATAACGGAAAAGTTCAAAATGGCGGCCAATTTTTTAAATTTTGACTACATATTCTTTTTTTATGCTTGGTGCAATGGTCGGATATTAATTTTGAAAGAATTCGGTCCATTAACGCAAAAGTTCAAAATGGCGCAAATTTTTTTTAAATTTTGACCTCAGATTCATTTTCCATGCTTGCTGCAATTGTCAGATATCCATTTTGAAAGAATTCGGTCCAATAACGAAAAAGTTCAAAATGGCGACCATTTTTTTTAAATTTTGAGTACATATTCTTTTTCTATGCTCGTTGCAACGGTTGGATATTAATTTTGAAAGAAATCGGTTCAGTAACGAAAAAGTTTAAAATGGCGTCCAATTTTTAAATTTTGACCACAGATTCCTATTCGATGTTTGCTGTCATATGAGAAAAAGAATGAATAAATTTATTCCAAAATCAAAGAAGTTCGCAAATGTTCCCATCCTTAAATTTGAAATTCGAATATCCCCATCGCAGTACAAATTCAACAACCTAGGTACCCTGATTAGTACGAATCAAAAAAATTACACTTTTGTATGGAGAAATCCCGAAAACCAACGGTTTTTACCCCTTAAACATGGAATTTCTGGAATCCCCGTCTTAGTACGAATTCATGACCTAATATCTACCTAGGTACCAAATTTGAGATATCTACGACTTTAAGTTTTTCGGGAATCCCTGGAACAACGAAAAAATTTACACTTTTGTATGGAGAAATCCCGAAAACCAACGGTTTTTACCCCTTAAACATGGAACTTCTGGAATCCCCGTCTTAGTACGAATTCATGACCTATTATCTACCTAGGTACCAAATTTGAGATATCTACGACTTGTAGTTTTTCGGGAATCCCTGGAACAACGAAAAAATTTACACTTTTGTATGGAGAAATCCCGAAAACCAACGGTTTTTACCCCTTTAACATGGAATTTCTGGAATCCCCGTCTTAGTACGAATTCATGACCTAATATCTACCTAGGTACCAAATTTGAGATATCTACGACTTTTAGTTTTTCGGGAATCCCTGGAACAACGAAAAAATTTACACTTTTGTATGGAGAAATCCCGAAAACCAACGGTTTTTACCCCTTAAAATTTGAATTTCTGGAATCCCCGTCTTAGTACGAATTCATGTCCTAATATCAACCTAGGTACCAAATTTCAGATCTCTACTACTTGTTGTTTTTCGGGAATCCCTGGAACAACGAAAAAAATTACACTTTTGTATGGAGAAATCCCTAAAACCAACGGTTTTTACCCCTTAAACATGGAATTTCTGGAATCCCCGTCTTAGTACGAATTCATGACCTAATACCTACCTAGGTACCAAATTTCAGATCTCTACGACCTATAGTTTAGACGGAATCCGTGGAACAACCAAAATGCCTCACTCTTTTATATATATAGATGTCTAAAATGTTAGTTAGGGATTCTAGATTCTTCTGAGTTACTAAATAAGAACACACATTGCTGAAACAAAACTAACGATGCCTTAACTGTCAAATTCCATTTAAAAGGTACGAGGTGATAAAAAAACATACAAGATACGAACCGATACGAACCGCTAAGGTGTGGAACACCCTTCCAGCTTCCGTGTTCCCAGCCAAATACAATCTGGGTGCCTTCAAGAGAAGAGTGAATAGGCATTTTCTAGGCAAGCGCGCTCGATCCTAGACCTCATCATTTCTGTTCATCAGACTTGATTGTAGTCAAGCGCAAGCCTATCAATTATAAATATATAAAAAAAATAACGTAACACTTTCTTGGCAGTCGGGTAAAAAACACAGCCGCTTTGAAGCCGCTTATTTTTGGAAATGTATTTTCATTAGATTTTTTTCGTCATCCGTACAATATCAATTCAATTTGTCGGCTTAAATTTTTACTCATCGGCATTCATAGCCAAGTTGTTGAGATACGAGTGTAAAAGAAAATTCTCAATAATTTATCGTTATATTATTTGGATGGAAGATCT
Organism: Coenonympha arcania; assembly: GCA_036785405.1. Lineage (NCBI taxonomy): Eukaryota > Metazoa > Arthropoda > Insecta > Lepidoptera > Nymphalidae > Coenonympha > Coenonympha arcania. The sequence continues at coordinate 2,712,333 of CM072063.1, read as the reverse complement.
CTCGTCTTCGGATAATTTGAGGCGTACGTTTGGAAGACTTCTTAGATATTCCTTTTCATGTTCAGTTTATTACGATTTGGGTGCAATAAAACTCAACATTTGTCTTACTTGGAAAAAATAAAAAGGGTATAATTATATACCTACGTATATATAAACGCAAATCTAGGTATAACTTACATAATATCAGGGGTAGGTACTGCACGTTATTATTAATGCAAACACACAAATAGGTATAGCTAGCTATCTTTGTGTTTTCATTTAGATTAGATTACTGCAGCAAACTAAACATAATATAAAAGTAGAAACCGACTAACTAACCGATTGGTAGCTGACATACAGCCCAAGGCGCTGGGTTTACAGACTCCAAATTTGGCACATCATTTGGCATCCTTAAGAGGTCTAGGGATGCACTAAGGTAGGATTTTTCAAACCCCGTAAGCTGGTATAAGGTAATATACCTCACGCCGCAACTACAGAACCGATTTTCCTGAAATTTGGAAAGGAAATAGATTATATCCTGGACTAACGCATAGGTAACTCCTCATCCCGGAAAAATTATATTTGTGCAATTCACCCGGAAGAAGCCGCGGGTATTTGTTAGTATATTAAAGGCATATCCAAGCTTAACCAACATACACAGTTTGTGAGCGAGCTTTCGTAATTCTAAACGCTGCAAATACTTACAATCCCCCTCAAAGAAATGCCAGTGTAAAAGTGGGCCAGCGAGTACATATTGTGGTTTGCCAAAACCGACAAGCATTTGAGGCTTCAAAGGCAGACCAGCAGCTTTCAGTGTCATGGTGTGTTTGTTTACAATTTTACCGACAGTAAATAACCGTAGGGATTACTTTAAAGAAATGCAGCTAACCAATGACAAAACTTTTGTTTTTTTAGTAAAATAAATACTAACTTCAGTCACGTTGCTTTTGCGTTACTTCGATTCAATGCTTTACGAAACGAGCGCAGGCTAAACACCTCTACCCGCAAAATGCAAAAACGAACAAAAAATCACGTTTATGGATGCCCTAAATAAATATTTATTTATTTTATTTTTTAGTATTTTTTGTTATAGCGGCAACAGAAATACATCATATGTGAAAATTTCAGCTGTCTAACTATCACGGATCAAGAGATACAGTCTGGTGACAGACGGACGGACGGACGGCGAAGTCTCAGTAACAGGGTCTTGTTGTTACGGTTGGGTTGTTGTATGAGAGGCCCCTTATATATTTATTTTATTCTGTTTTTTTTTAATAATAATAATTGTTATTGTGGTAACAGAAATATACCATCTGTGAAAATTTCAACTGTCTATCACAGTTCATGAGATACAGCCCGGAGACAGACAGACAGACGGATGGACAGCGGTGTCTTAGGTTTTACCATTTTACCCTTTGAGTACGGAATCCTGAAAATACAAACGAGGTGATCCCGAGGTCTGCCAAAACCTCGGGATCACCTCGTTCTAAAGCTCTATCGGTCAAAACTAGTGTGTTTAGTTTGGTGAATAAATAACCGTTCATTCCCGCGGGAGAGCTGGGAGCGAGCGTGTTTAACGAGGACAACGACAGGTATTAATTATTTAGCGGTTATGTTCGCGTAGTTCGCTTCGTGTAGCTTGACATGATATTGAAAGCTTGAAGCTCAATATTAAATACTAAATTCTCAGTTTGTTTTTACCACTACAAACTTGTAGGTATACGTGGGCCTTACCACCATCTCCTAAAGTAGTAGGTATTATAGTAATATTGTTTTAAAATTTTCATACTGACATTGTATGAAAATGTTAAAACAATTGTCACGACCTATGGCTAGGTCGGAAACGATTGTGTGTCCCTAGCTTAATGATAGAAATTGACAGTTTAGAGTTTAGTGATAAGAGCTTTCGACTACTCGATAATAGATGGCAATAGTGTATAATTAGTTTTTTTTCTCTGTTACGTTCCCCGAAATAAAATAGAAAAACTAACTAAACAATGTAAAAAGTGCTCGTGTTTTTGTCGATTTCAAGTATTGTACACATACAAATTGAACTTATTTACTAAAATAAATAAGTGATAAACAAGTGAAGCAGTGAAACATAACCTTAAAATACCTCGCCAATTCGTACGAACAACGGTCACGCATCGAGCAAACACAGTTTTTTCACAAAGTGCAGTTCAACACTTCAATAATAACAAATCGCCAACGCATACCGGAGTTCAGTTTTAATTCACAGAGTATTTCTGAATTATTTCGTCTTGATTGCATAGTGGTACCTACAAGCGAACTATGGAAGAAGTGGTGAAAATGTTACAAGACATTCAATGTCAAATGATGATTCAAAAACAAGAGTTCAAAGAGATGGCAAAAGACATTTCAAATGAGATAATAGTTAATATCAACGAAAAATTGCTACTTATGGAAGGAAAATGTACTGTTTTAGAGCAAAAACTGGAAGAACAACAAAAATGTCTGAATCATCTGGAAGGAATTGTAAAAAGAAAAAATTTAATATTTTTTGGACTTAAAGAAGAAGAAAAAAGCTACCAACAGTTAATAGAAATAATAATAAACTTAATTAACTCAAAAATGTGTATTAATAGTGTGAATAATGACATAGAATATGTTAAAAGACTGGGTAAATATAACAACAATACTGCAAGGCCAGTGCTGGTAACATTTACAACTGTAAGCAAAAAAATAGAAATTCTAAGAAAGAAAAAATTACTCAGTGGCACCAACTATTATATTCAACAAGATTTTCCAAAGAACATCCTCGCTAAAAGGAAGGAACTGCAGGAACAACTTCTACAAGAAAGAGGCAAGGGGAATAATGCCATTAGAAAATATAACAAAATTGTTGTACTCGAAAATAAATCAACAGATGCAAAAAGTGACAATAATAATATTACAGCAACATCTGAAATAGCAACCCAAAAACATTCCAAAACTCAAATTAAGAATAAAAAGAAACAGAGATAGTAAACTTAACAATGTAAACTACAAAGATCAACAGTATTATATACATCATATTCCTTTTAATAAGTATTTTATCTACGCTCATTGCTTAAAGTTCGAATTATGAAATCGAAATGTGTCAAATAATTACCTCCTTTATTCACAGACTTCTATAATTATTAAAAAGTTATTCATAATAACATCGCTCTACTATGGAAATATTTAAAGAAAGTTGTATAAAATCCATAACGATACACGGCTCTGGACTCCTGTATTTGTATCTGGGGTAATATTTTTTATGTAATATTTTTTTAAGTGAATCCACAGACAACTTATAGTTGGTAGTCATTGCCGAGAGTATGGATGGGCCATGATTGACCATAGACAACAACACAATGTCTGTGGGGTAATATTTTTTATGTAATATTTTTTTAAGTGAATCCACAGACAACTTATAGTTGGTAGTCATTGCCGAGAGTATGGATGGGCCATGATTGACCATAGACAACAACACAATGTCTAACGTTCCGCGTAACGTTCCACCTGGGCCTGTGATTATGATTACGATTACGATTACGATCACGATTACGATTACGATTACGATTACGATTATGATTACGATAACGATTACGATTATGACGTTATCTCGTAAATCTATCGTCCGTAAACCGACTTTACAGACAACCAATTTTTTTTGTTACTTAGTCAAAACTTTGCGCTGAAAAATGTCTAGCAGTGAAACCTACTAAAGAAAATTTCACTCCACCTGACATCTTAGTAGGTAGTTGCAATGATTTACGACAAACGTTAGCGAGATTTTATGATTTGGGTAATAATATGAGCGTAGATAAAGTAGTGTATGAAACTCTACATAATTAGGTATTAAAACACTCGTGTGATACTATTAAAAAACTCGCCTGCGGCTCGTTTTTTAAACTCACACTCGTGTTTTAATACCCCCCATTATGTAACCGTTACATAAACTACTATATTTTAATTGTGTATTTTACAGCTTTGGTTGCATGATATTATGTATTTGAAATATAGCTATAACAGTTTAGTATAGCCTCTCCCCCCCTCAGTCCAGTTGGTCACTGTGAGGGGGTAATGACCAAAACTTTTCAGTTTGTTTAGTATTCATATACAGTATACTATATAAACATCATTCTTGATTAAAATTAAATAACTGAAAGAGGCCTGTACGCCACAAGGCGGACTGAACACCAATGTTTTTTGTAGTAGGTGTTATTATTTAGTAGTATTAAACAATTAGGTATTTTGTTCCAATTTTAAAAAAATGGAATCATGGCATCATCTGTTATTTAGTATTATACTGTACCTATGTTTTGAGAATAGTAAGCTTTTAAATAAGACAAACTGAACTACTATTGTTAATGTTAATAAAATATGTAATTTTCTATTTTTTTAATATAGAATCTTACACTTGAGAATACAGAAAAACATTGATTACATTTTATATCTAGCCCTTTTATAAATTTAGAAATAAGATAAATATTTACCTACTTTTCTGAAACATATAGTATAGGATCCCGATATACAACGACCTTCACCGAGATGCTTATTTGATGAAACATATTTTATATTTAATTTAGTATATCAATAAGTATATTGCATATGGGTTGTCAAACAAATTTCAGTCCAGGATATGATTAATTAATAATTAAAAAAAATTTTTTTTTCAACATTTCACCGGTTTGATTATTAGACAAATTCTATACCAATCGAAAGTCTGAAGCCCATAGAATATGAAAACGTTGGGTTGTTTATTCTTTTCCGGTCACAACTCTCCGGTAGCCAGGTATAAACAGGTGCATCGATTCAGCATTTTGCACCGGTCTGATTATTGAATTAAAATTAAATGAAAATAAAGATTATTTCATTCTGAACACGATGGTATAAAGCTGCCTGCGAAAAATCAGTCCACAATTCCGGTTGTCGAATTTTGAAAAGTGAAATATAGTCCATTGAAATGTTACATTTTTTTGGCCTAACCTTGCGTTTTTTAGAGGACGCAATTTTTGATGTGTAGTGGGGGTCAGTGTAAAGCTAAAACCAAGTTTGTGGGGTCGCCACCCTTGTCCACCACGGCCGCCATCTTGAAAATAGGGGTTGAAATGGTTTTTACGATATATCTTTTAAACTATTTGTTTGATAAAAAAAATTGTTAACATTTTTTGTTACAAATTAAATTCTCTACAACTTTGATCCAGTAACTTTTGGTCCAGTAACTATAAATAAAAAAGTTATAAGTGAAAATGTTCAGAAATTCGAGATTTTTTTATATAACTTTTTTTTAATCATTTTACGAAAAAATCATATCAGACCATTTTTGTAGATCGTTTTTTGAGGAGCAACTTTTATTCACAACATTTTTTCATTTAGTCAATAGCTAAGGTTTTACAGCGCTCCGAAGTGAGTACTATTTTTCAGTACTATTAACTATACGTATATTATACGTGTACGTACTAATAATGTGTCATCAGTTGTTTTTTTTTGTTATTATAATTTTTTTAATCACAAATTTTGCAATTGCAATTCTGGACTGATTTTTCGCAGGCAGCTTTATACCATCGTGTTCAGAATGAAATAATCTTTATTTTCATTTAATTTTAATTCAATAATCAGACCGGTGCAAAATGCTGAATCGATGCACCTGTTTATACCTGGCTACCCGAGAGTTGTGACCGGAAAAGAATAAACAACCCAACGTTTTCATATTCTATGGGCTTCAGACTTTCGATTGGTATAGAATTTGTCTAATAATCAAACCGGTGAAATGTTGAAAAAAAAAATTTTTTTTAATTATTAATTAATCATATTCTGGACTGAAATTTGTTTGACAACCCATATGCAATATACTTATTGATATACTAAATTAAATATAAAATATGTTTCATCAAATAAGCATCTCGGTGAAGGTCGTTGTATATCGGGATCTTAGGCTAATACATAAATGTCTGTCATATTATAAGGACTCAACACCAACAAAATCTGCTTGTACTTTCTACTAAAAGTTTTTTCCTACAAATGGACACAATTATACTAAAATTATATTTGTTTTGATATTGTGTACTTACCTGCATATAGTAACAAAATTAAAAATAATTACATACATTTATTCATTAAAATAGAGATATATTTAAAAACAATAAAGGACAGAAAAATCATTTTCATATTTAGCCCTATAAAACAGCCTTTATTAGTCATAAATACCAGTTGTATTATTGTATATCTAGTTGCATGTGTATAAATTAGTGAATTTACATACAGTACAGTACATTAGTCAGTAAGCGATAGGTAAATACTTAACTGTATTCTATAGCAATAAAATCCTATTCTGTAAGATAATTATAAGTGCCTTGTAAACGGTGTTTTCAGTCAATAAAAGGCTTATTATTTATTAGTGTATAATTAGAAAGAGAAGAATGAAAATTCCGATGTGTTAGAACAAGATGCAAACCTTTCAGTGAATAGATGAACACAGAGCAATAAGGATGATTTTTTAGAACTAGTTATTTGAAATTTGAAATGTTCTGGAATTCGAATTATTGCCGAGTATATAAGGGGAAGTTTTCAGGATCATACAGTCAGTCAAGTAATTCAGTTCGATAGATTCAAGTCCGCGATACAAAAGCAACACGAAGTGAGTGAAGAAGAAGTAAATGATTTATGGTACTAGTTATGGTGTAGTACTGGTGGTGGAGTCTTCGGTTAGTCAGTGGTGCTCGTGCTCCTAGGCGCACCGAAGTTCGTGCGGTGCGGCCTTAGGAGCTGAAGAGGGACCAGGGACTGTCTTTGTGTTGCTCGTCACGGCGCTACGGCCTGTGAGTCAGGTATCGGACTATGAAAAAAGGCACCTAATCAACGACATCGACTTGTTCTTCCAATCCCGAACCCCGGTTCGCAACACAATATTACAATAATACCTACTGATTTAGGAGATGGTGCTAAGGTAAGGCCCGTGATCTTACCAATTTGGAAAGGGTTAGTAGCCCATAACAGTTGCTAAATAGCATCGCATCGAAATGCTTCGTAAAATACTTAATTATTGATTGTAATGAAAACCGGAGTAAGAATTTTTAACCTTATAAGGTTGATATTTTGTCCTCCAATATTACCTGTTGATTTTAATTTTCCTTACCAAAATTCTGAGTGAAAGATGACATCCACTTGGGATTCGAGTTAAGTACCCTGTATATTTTGAATGATTGCTGGTAAGTGACATAATTACGCTGACGACGGCAAGGTGCGGAGTAATACCTGTCAAGATGATTTATTAACGCCATCTTATTTGGTTACTTCGGGTTACTTCCACGATGGTTACAGCTCACCAACGTGACATTTGAGTGACTAATATACCTCAGAAATTAATAGAGTCACTAATTTTCCTTACTTTAGTATGAAAGCTCAAGGGTCCGAGATCTCTTTTTCTCTTATAGAGGTTTCTCACTAACTGGGGTTTCAGAGTTAGGAGGCCAAAATGACGGGACCTGGAAAACATTCTCATTAATAGAGCTTTCTCGCTTACCCAGTTCTCACTACTTACTCAGGATCTACTGTAGATACCTACATACTTATCTTGGGACACTTTTTTGATTTTGGTCAATACGGGTGCAGCTAATAGCAGCTAACTTATTTATGTTTGTGATAATCTAAGATTGCATGTCTTACAAACGAAATTCAAAAAAATGTATGTTATAGTACATTTTCAATCAATCTAAGAAATCACAGAGTTGAGGCCTTTAAGTATCTATAGGCTACAGGCTGGAGCTTATGGTCTTAGATACTAAACCTAAAGCTTATCTTAAATAGTAATTTTCGTAATAAAAGTCGAACGGTTGCGAATACAAAAGGTTTTGTAATCCTGACTGAGTTCCTTTAGTTGTTTAAACGGCTTCCATTAGCAATTTTGTTTTGAAGATTTAGTGGGACGCTCAATTTGTGTCAACTGTTGGAGACGGGGAGAAGACAAAACAAATTCAGTTACAACTTACAATTCCATTACATTACTTGAACCTATCCCCGGCTAACGTCACAGATTCGCTCGGGTGGAATTAGATATACGAGTATATAAAAAATCTCTCGTAGTACCGGGCTTGACCAGGATATTAAGTATATTATGATTTATGACGAGTCAAGTGAAGTTTTGGCGTGATAGAGTAAGAAATATAAAAACTAAGTATTTTTAGAGTACCATACAATACATACCTTATTGTTGTCTGTCTGTCTATCTGTCGCGACCCCTTTATTTCAGTAACTATGTAGGCTATTGACATTAAAAAATACTATCTATCTCTATCTCCGAACTAACTGATTATTTCTTAATTATGATTCATAGAAATCAATGTATATTTTACAGCAAAACCAACTTTCTAACAACTGACTAGTACCTATACTTTTTTGATTATAACAATAGTTAACCTTTACAAAAAACTTTAACCAAGTTAGGTTTGCGGTTGCGCAATTGGCTATTTTGTTTTTTGATTAATACCGCAACTGTACTCCAGTTACGGTATTATGAGTGTGTGCATTACATTATATAAGGCTTGCGTTGGTTCAACAAAATAAATTGAAGTCGGTCACTAAGCTGGGTAGCTTCTGACCATTGCTAGCCATAAAAAACTATATTTTCGCATCTGGTTCGGAATAACAAGTAGCTCCTGTTCAAACACTGGGATATTGTTGAGCCCAGTACAACTCGTGGCTTAAATTTTATTTATTCCGAAGGTTTAGAGTCTGTTCAGGAACCGTCGCGGCATTGGAGGCGCAGATGCGCTTAATTCGTTTTTATTTGCATTTTGTTTTGAGGACAAATAAATAAGAGAAGTAGGTACCTACTAATTATAGTTAAACGTATTCTAAGTTTTTACAAGTGGCGCTTATACTTTGCTAGGAAAAGGTTAATTTTATAAGTAGTTGATTTATTTACGGTTGACGGTTGCCGTCTCAATAGACTAGCAAACTTGCATCGGCGAATTACTTTAAAAGTATGTATGTATGTAGGTACCATGTACTCATTCAGAGAATCTTTTCCTCAAGAGCCATGTGTAATAATAAAAATAGGGGGATCTATTCTAGCTGATATTATTATCACTTGAGGATCTAGCTGATAATATTTACCAGTCTCTACAGGTGTGCTGTGCTTACTTAGGTAACATACATACGTTCAGAAGGGATTTTTGAAAATTAAGCCCCAAACCGCAAAGTGAGCGATGCCGCGGGCGTCCGCAAGTTATGAATTTCAATAATTTCCAGCGAGGTAGGTAAATATTGAAGAAATTTTAATGAAAGAGAGTTTTAATATAAGCGGAGATTGTAAACTAATAACAGAGAGATGGAGCTCAGTACTCGCTGGGTAAACTCCTCATGTTTTTGTTTAATATTCGGCCTACTTTGAGGAATTTTCAACTTACACGTGTACATATACCCTGCCTCATACTTTGCAACTGTAGGCGTTTACGGCACAAGATAAAAACGTATATAATAAATTTAAAATGTGCCTATAACAATTCATTTTTTGGTGTTACTTTTTCTTCTATTTACTTACCGCTTTCCAATAACGCGACAATTTTAAACAAAAATTTGTCTTAATTTGGTCTATGACTAGTTTTACATCAATTTATAGCATTAATAATAGCAGCATAGTGTTAGCAAAATTAGGTTATTGGTTATCAAGTGGTTACATTATGTCACTTTGCGTCACGAATATGTGATTTTTCATATACATATTTCCTATAGTGATTGAAGATAGAAAATCGATGACGATGCTAAATCATTATTTTTGCGATTAATTGCAAAATAATAGCAAAATTTCAATTTTAATTTCAAAGTATTACTTATTTAAGTACCTATACAATATGCTGCTATACTTTTAGTCCAAGATCCCAGGGCCGCCAGACGTTACGTATTTTCTGACGAACAAAATGTGCACGATTGAGTAGTGTTACTATGTACTAAGAGCGCATGCCTACTTACTAGCCTGCTTAGTGGGCCAATTTTCAGGTATCAGGTGATCAAGGGACATAAAAACATTACTTACCTTACGTAAATTCTCCAAGCTGATTTTCACGTATATTTTAGGCAATACCCTCAAAAATAAGTCGCCAATACTCCCAGACACTTTCCGTGGGCCGTATTGCTTAACAGACGCTTTAAAGTTCACAAAATAATTACTTAACTTCACGTAAATTCTCATGCTCCATTTTTACATACAGTGTGAGTCTTCATAATGTGCACATATTGAAATGAGGGAAACTATGCTTAATTTTATCGACGGAAAACGTATTAAAAAAAATCTAAAAATTTTTTTTATATTTTTTTGGAATTTTTAAAAATTGCGTTCCCTACTATGACCCTTGTTTAAACAAAACGGTGTAACTTTTAAACTAAATGATCTATCACGATGAATCAAACTTATTAATGATTGGAAGTAATGGTCCGTCCTCAGGAAATGAAAATTGTGGCAAAAAATTACCCTCAATGGAAAAAACACGTGTTTTTAATAAAATTTCTGGTTTTTTTTTCACTAATTTTTACAATAATCGTAAAATTTCTCAATAAAATATCCCTATTGTGTGCCTTTTTTATTACTTTAAATTATTCCTCATCGTATAAGCTACCTAATGATAAAAATTGCATGCTTTTAACTCAATTGTAACATTTCTTATCAAGTGTTAAAGAAAGGCCTAAGACACGGCTACGCACTAATTATTGAGATAGTAGATATCACGTAGAACCCTCCTTAGGAAAACAATAACTTGCGCGTTTGGAGTGCTATTTTTGAACAGTTAAAAAGAAATGTTGTGATTAAGTTACAAACACACAATTTTCACCATTAGGTAGCTAATATGATGAGGAATAATTTAAAGTAATAAAAAAAGCACACAATGGGGGCATTTTAATGAGAAATTTTACGATTATTGTAAAAATTAGTGAAAAAAAAACCAGAAATTTTATTAAAAACACGTGTATTTTCCATTGAGGGTAATTTTTTTCTACAATTTTCATTTCATGAGAACGGACCATTACTTCCAATCATTAATAAGTTTGATTCATCGTGATAGACCATTTAGTTTAAAAGTTACACCGTTTTGTTTACACAAGAGTCATAGTAGGGAACGCAATTTTTAAAAAATCCAAAAAAATATAAAAAAAAAATTTAGATTTTTTTTAATACGTTTTCCGTCGATAAAATTAAGCATAGTTTCCCTCATTTCAATATGTGCACATTATGAAGACTCACACTGTATGTAAAAATGGAGCATGAGAATTTACGTGAAGTTAAGTAATTATTTTGTGAACTTTAAAGCGTCTGTTAAGCAATACGGCCCACGGAAAGTGTCTGGGAGTATTGGCGACTTATTTTTGAGGGTATTGCCTAAAATATACGTGAAAATCAGCTTGGAGAATTTACGTAAGGTAAGTAATGTTTTTATGTCCTTTGATCACCTGATACCTGAAAATTGGCCCACTAAGCAGGCTAGTAAGTAGGCATGCGCTCTTAGTACATAGTAACACTACTCAATCGTGCACATTTTGTTCGTCTGAAAATACGTAACGTCTGGCGGCCTGGGATCTTACTCTATTTTACTTGACCGCGATTTATAGGGTTCCGTATATAAGTAGGTATATGTAAAATAAAGAGAGGTATTCCCTGTTTGGTGCGCTGGAACCACAGTCATTTATTCATGTAGCGCCTCAAACGGGTTCAAAACGAATTTCCGTGCACATTCACATGTTTAACATACGTTGTAAAACCAATTTAAACATTCAATGAAAATGTTGTTTGTAAATGAGCTTTTTAATAAGATACACCAATGGGTATCTATAATTTTAGTATTATATTATGCTTATAGGTACATTCTGAAATACACCAATAGGTAGGTGAACCGACTTCAAAAAAAGGGAGGGTTCTCAATTCGTCGGAATCTTTTTTTCAATTTTTTACTATGCACGTATATTCGAAGTGTAAACTGATGGTAGGAATAACTATTAAACTTGATACAACCTATCTTTTTGCTTTAGTAGATACGAGATTACTACTTCAGCTGCATCGTAACTTTACGAGTTAAGATTAAAGTCAAGAATGTATACCTGGTAATTGAAAAAAAAAATATTGAAAATCATCCTAGAAGTTAACGTCTAGCTTAAACTAAGTCTAGCGGTTAAAATAGAACCTGCTAGAACGAACATGATAATTCTGAATAACGCAGTAATAATTATGATAAATGTTTTAGAACTTCTTTGTGTTATAACTTCGGGTTAGAAATGTTGCTCAACAGAAAATATAAATCAAGAAAGTTTCTACAATGGCCATCTTTCTGAAATTACAATGTCTCAATGTTTACGCGTGTATTTATTAAAATTTACGTAATGTTAATTAAAATATCAAAATAACAGGAATTTACTCTTTATTTCTGGGATGTAAATATTTTGCGGTAAGTAAATTATGATTTATAAAAAAATACTTTCAGTAATTTTCATTTTTGAGTATAATATACCTACCTCAAAATTGTTACACACCTCACAGCAATATTTAATTGCAATTTTCTTTTAAGAATTTTTCATAAATCAGGAATATTTAAAAAATACTTTGCATATTAGATACCTACATTAAATCCACAATGAAATCTACAGTAATTTTTTTGATGACTTAAACATCCTAATTACTGATTGGATTTCCTTACATTCATAGCACCAAAAGTCTGGCACAGCGGCAAATCCAACAATTTTCTACCCTAATTCCAATTAAGAAGATCGTCTAGCTGTAAGCTTCGATATAAAAAGCGTTTTGCTTACCGTAAATGTAGTCCGCTTTCATCATTTTTAAAAATGTTGCAGATACAACAAGGTACTATGCTCTTAAGTCGTTCTGTTTACTTTTAAAGAAATATGCTTATGTTAAAAGTCATTAGACTAAATATCCACTCCATCCCTACGGATTATCTCAATGATACTCCACCGATATTCAATATTGCTCTACACATATTTATCTAAAAATATGAGATTAAATTAATTAAGAAACCATGTCGCCTTGTCACTTTACGGCGGTGTTGCTCGCGAAAATTAACAGGTAGAGTTAATAAATCACCCGGACTAATATCACTCCCACTCCGTCACTCCACGCTTCGGCGTCTACATAATTACGTCACTTACCTAGGAATTAAAACTAATTTGGCAGCGGAAATGTAACGCTGTTAGATTGGCTTCAAGGAAATATGAGAAAAGTCACAAAAACAATATTTTTTTTAGCGGGACAGATAGATTAATTTGTTTTGCAATAATCCGGTACTTGAAAATATTCTGTGTGGTACAATATGCAGAAACACCACCCACATGAAATACCATACATAATTCTTCCAACACCTTCGAGGCACGTTTCGTTCCACACCGGTACATCCTCAGGAGATGTTGTCTTCACTATGCGAAGACGTAGAGTGAAGACAACATCTCCTGTCAGCAACGCGTTCTTATAACGCCTGAATACACCATTCAATATTTTTCATGCAAACATCTTTCTTGTAATATAAATACTTTAAACTTCAAAATATCTATATTTCACATAGGCCTTGCGTAGGCTCTACCGTAAAATGTCATTACAATATTTGAGATATATATTGTGTATGGCGATAACTACTATAGTCGAATTAAAACTAAGATTACGAGGGTTATAACTCCAAAAAAGAAACACCGTTCGCCCAGGTAATCATTTTACCTGTTAAACTTTTACAAAAACAGTTATTATTAAATTATAGAACTCTGTAACACGTTTTGTTCGAAAGTTTAAAGGTCAGACTTTAGTCCGAGTATACGTCATTCATTATGTAAATTGGACTGAAAGGTTTACCCAAAATTCAAAGTCATGGGTTGACTTTATACTAAACTTTTGCATTCATCAATTAAAAATCACACTAATAGTATAAAGACAAAAGTTTGTATGTGTGTAAATGTGTTTGTATGTGTGTAAATGTGTTTTGAATGATTTGTAGTGAAATTTAGAACAGAGATAGATTAAACCCTGGATTAACTCATAGGCTACTTTTTATCCCGAAAAGCTCCATACTTCCCGATTGGTAAAAGCCCGAAATTCATGCGAGCGAAGTTGCGAGCAACAGCCAGTCATGAATAAAATTAACCTAAGGCGTAACTTATTTATACTATTTAACTTGTGACCCAAAGGGGGTTTTGTTAACCATAAGAAGAACAAGGCAATTAATGTACCTATACCACACGTATGAAGTAATCCCTACCACAAAAAGATTTTTGTTGGAACCCAATATTGTCAAGTTTCACAAACAGTTAACCACAGCCGCGGTGAACAAGTTTCATTTAAATTCATATGCGTTACATTTACCGCGGTTAGGGTTTATAGGCTTATAGGTATTTGTACGAAAAGGCACAGGATTTGGTGCGTAGAGACCGCAGTCATTTTTTCTGTCTAAACTGTACGTTTTTTCTGTATTCTGAGACTGTACGATACGATTTCTCAAATCAATCTAATTGCACTTAAAATTCTTTAAAAAAACACTTTGTGCAATTATAACTGCTACAGTACTTATATTATGATAAGGTATAAATTATACTATAACATTAAAAAAAAAATGCTTAAGTGGTTAATAACCAAAGACACTCGTGCAACTCGTGCTCGTTTTCACCAACACTCGCTAAATTTTAAGGAACACCTAAGCCACATAGGTAGGTAGCAGTTTTAACGTACAAAAACTGTTAACTGGGCTTAGGTACGCCTTAAACTGTAGGGGTTTTCAGTGAAAACGAGCGTCGATCATGCAAAAAACTGGTTGTCTGTAAAGTCGGTTTACTGACGATAGTTGAACGTGACAACGTCTTAAGAAAATACTGATGGAATGGTAGCATTGTACAAAAGAAAATTTTAATTTCATTTGTTTAATAGATTTGTATGTATATAGAGAAGGAGGTAATTGGAAATCACAATGAAATTGATCAAGTTAGATTTATTTGTACGCATAAATACAATTATGTCATTTTTTATTAGGGTTCCGTACCAAAATGGTAAAATGGAACCCTTATGGTGCGACTTTCTCCGTCTGTCTGTCCGTCTGTCTGTCTGTCCGTCACACTCGATTATTTCAGTAACTACCGGAGCTATCGATATGTAATTTGGAATAGTTGTGTATATTAGTGGCCCAATGACACTGGAATGAAAAAAAATGGAAATTATTTTTGTTCTTATTTAAAAAGGGGGGAAAATCGGAGGGTTGAAATTTAAAAGTGAGATAACTGTACTGTGTGGGGTATCATATGAAAGGGTTTACTTTGTACATTCTAAAACCGATTTTTAATTATTTTTAGTCATAATAGTTTTTGATTTATCGGGGAAAATGTCTAAAAAAATACCGTTCCCCCCCCTTATCTCCGGAGTTTACCAATCGAAAAATCTCAAATAATTATGGTCAATAGGAATTTACGTATATTTTACAGGAAAACTATAGCCAATGCTCTAACTAGCATAGTTTTTTTTATATTAACAATAAACCTCTACAAACAAAGTTAGTTTTGCGGTTCATTAACAAAGGTATTTATTACCGTTTTACATCTTTGGTCGTAACAGTTTTGGTCGTGTTACATCTACATTGAGTACGGAACCCTCGGTGCGCGAGTCCGACTCGCACTTGGCCGGTTTTTTACAATTTAATAGGTTTTACAAGTATAAATGTGCGTTGAGCAATTGTTTTACAACTTTTAAACATGTGTAATATTTAATTTCTTACAATCTGTGTTATTCTGTTGAGAATAGGACGATGATAAGAAAAGTAGGAAATGAAAGGGAGTGTTTCGAGTTTAATATGTCTTGAAAAAGTCAAATCGATGGTGGTGCCTCCTAGTGTTGTTGAGTTATTAATGTCTGATGCACAATCGACATTAAACATGTCTTTCATGAATTTGATGAATGTATCGTCATTTTTCACATTTATGTTAAAGTCGCCACAAAGAAGAATTGGTATATCGGTATCAACTTCCATGATGGGATGTACATACTGGCTGTTATAAACATACGGAAATAGTGCTTGATGTAGCAGAACACTGATGTTAGAAATACTTGCTCCAGGATGAATATAAACTGCGCCAAGAACCATTTTGAACGTGGTATCAGCGGTGAAGCATGTAACTTCTGCTAAGCAAACGTCACCAGTGTTTCTAATAAGGCGGGTTGTATCCGAAAGTTCAATGTTGAGAATTTTGGCTGTGGATGTCGATGATAAGTTTCTATAAATTGCCACTCCACCTGCTGCATTTGTTTTAGAATCTAATCGATTATTCTGCCGGGTTACACATTCAAAATTTTCAATTGAAATTGGATCACAATTGTCATGCATCCACGTTTCAGTCAGAATCAAATAATCAGACGTTGGAATCACTGTGTCTTTTTCAATATCTACAAAGTGAGCAGCCAAACTCTGTGAATTAAGGTTCGTTATTAAAGTTTGTCCTGCATTGTTTGAGTCATTACAGAATTTTACTGCATTATCAGTAATTGTTCGAAGTGTGTGTCCACGAAGTCGAATGTATTCGTTACGGATATCTCTTGTTGTCTGTGAATCGTTTCCCTCCCGTCCGTGTTTGAACCGAAATGGAGCATCTTCTTCGGTGATAATATGCAAGCCTTCTAAACTTGTTACCCGACTCAGCGCCACATACACCAACTGTTGCGGTTGCTTGGATGAGTATTTATAAACAATATCAGCAAACGTCCCACCTTGTGACTTGTGAATAGTGATGGCACAAGCAGGAACGCAAGGAAACTGTTTTCGTTTGCATTTTATAGTTTTTGTTAGTGTAATGTTTACTATTTTCTTATAAACTGGTACCCAGTTTGTAGACAAAGTATTTGGCTTGCTTTGCACGTGAGGTCGACATTTAACTTTGGCTGTGGTTCCTGTTGTTTCTTCTGGAAACTCGAACCATAAAGTAACAATTTCTTCTCTAGCTGCTGGCGAAGTTGTACTGGTCGATGGTCCTGCTTCTGCAGAATTGTCATGTACATTTGACTGCTGACGTTCGATATGTCGCAAGACACCAATAGATCCATTTACTAACCCATCAGCGACATCTATGTTAGAAGTTATCATGTAGGGATATCCTTCTGCCAATGGCAGCAGGTACGGTAATCCATCGGTTTCTGCCACTGTCATCTTGTGTAGTTTACCTTGGTATTGTCTCTTCTCTTGTTCACTTGAATAACCAAGCATAATATCATGTGCGAGACAGTTGTATGCATTTAGAATTGCGCTTCGGTTGTACGAATCCACTTCATTGTTACTATAATACAGCCTGACAGCATCAGGCACGTTTTCCTTGCACCAAGCCTGAGTTTTATGTCTGGACTCAATAAGGGAGATACTATCGTTGCTTAGTTGAAGTCCATCGCCGATTTTTGTTAGAATCGTTGAAAACCGCTCATCGGTTTGTCGCACAACACGAACCAGTGGGAAGTAATCAATGCTGTGCCAAAGAATCGGACCTCCTAATTGATTGATCGGCATAGTATAACATGGAGTTGCTCGTACAGGTGGAAGCTGTCTGAAATCTCCACATAATATAACGTGAATATCTCCGAAAGGTTTGTCGTATATGCCAGTAATCTGCTGCAATCGGTAGTTTACTTGTTGAAGAATAGCTGAACTTAACATGCTGATCTCGTCGATGAAAACAGCTTTGACGCCTACGAACATGTTTCTGTAAGCTTGCAAATTTTCTGTGGATAAGAGTTTCGTCACGCGAGAAGTTGTGAGACGAAACGCTGAATGGACTGTAGTGCCACCAAGAGGTACAGCGGCTTTACCAGTGCTTGCACAGGCAATGTAGGCGTTTTTCATTGAGTTGTGCTCCTGAGTGTAGCGGTTGTATGTCTCCATGAGGCACTTTAACGTGTAAGTTTTTCCACAGCCTGCAGGACCCGTGAAGAAAATTTGAACTGCTTCAGAAGTGTAATCTCCACAACCATGCAATCGATGTATAACCTCAAGAATGATCTGTCGTTGTTCCGGATTAGTTGTTCGTACAAGTTCACAATACTGTTGCTTTGACATTACATTGCTGCGTTTCTTTACAATCGAGAATCCTTCTCGTGAGACGATTTGGTGAACATCATCAACGTTTTCGGCACCATCCTCTCCTAACAACTGTTGAACAAAGGCTGTTCTGGATTCTTCTTCCCGCAAATTACTGTTGTCTTCGTTTTGCAAAATCATCATCGCTTCAAGTTCTCTCATGACGTTTTCAATGTTCAAATTAGACTCGAATTGACTACGCCGTTCCATGATCGCGTCTTTGTTGTCGTCAAATAATTGGAGAAATTTATTTTGATCAACAATTTCTAACATTTCGTTGCGGAATTGTACGTATAATAGAACCATTTCTCGTTTATAATTGACAGTTTCGTCCATGTCGTAATGTCTGTACCGTATAACGCGTCCGATTAGTCGTTTGCGGTATTGATTTCGTGCTCTTGGCATTCTTGCTACGGGTTCACTTTCTAGATCTTCTTCGCCATCCACGTGCACGTCGTCCTCCTCGTCAACGAAATCATTAGCTTTAGCATACCACGATGCAAACTCAGCTAAATACACTTGTTCTAAAGATGCAGGACGCTCTTCATAGCGCTGAATTATGTTTTTGGTCCAAACATCAGTACTGTTTTCGTCAAGCCCTTCGCGGTCCATTTGTTGACGACGTTTGCGGCAACGTTGTCTTTCCGTCGGCCATACTGTTGGAATGTACACAACTTGACGACTTGTCTCGCTCATTGGTTGACGTAGGAGATACCATGCTGCTTCTTGCGCTGACATCTCGACAGCGTTAAGCAGCTTGATGCTTAAAGCTTTCAACTGGTCTGTGTAGTCCCGTTCGGGATGCTCTTGCATCATCGTAGTAAGCTCACGACGTAGATTGCCCATTCCACGAGCTGATTTATTTACGTACTCCACAACATACTCTGCGCAGCTGTATTCATCCAAAATAAATTGAATGTCGATGTTTGAGTTGACTTCGCCAGCAATGTACGGATTGAACGTGTTTGTCATAAGTTCGTCAAAGTTTCGTCTGAACAGAAGAGTTGGTCTGCGTAACGTTGAGCGCACAATGTCAAGGTATGAATCGTGTGTCAAACCATTAGCTCCAAGAAAGTCATCCATGCCCGCGTACCGACGTTCATCGAGTGAAGTACGCAGCTCTTTCGCCTTCTGTTGTAGTGTTCGACGGCGTTTATCAGATTGAGGCATTGGAACCAATACACGAGTCGTAGACATTGGCCAGTACGGAATTCCGAATCTACAAATTGTCTCACCTCGCTTCGTGCATGTGAAAGTATGTTTGTGTACCTGGTTGGCGTAGATGGAATTGTTAGGTACATCATTCCGGGCTACCGTACTCAATTTATCTACGAGCTCAATGGTTTTTGGCATATTTTCTGACGGGGTTTCATGTGGGTCGTTGTTTAACCACAATAAAATGTGTGCGTGGGGGCTTCCTCGATGCTGGAACTCAAAACGAATGAAGTAATCTCTAACAAAATACTCTCCGAATGGATTATAGGACTGTTTGGATTCCAGCATTTTCATCAAGGAACCGACGAGCTTGTAGAAGTAAATGCAGCACGTCACAGGATCGTCACTAACTAAAGTACAGCGCTCGGAAGTGTTGAGATCTCCTGCTGATTTTCCAGCATATTTATTGCTCAGTCTGAGAAGTATAGTAAGCAATTTCATCCATCGTATTTCGTTTGCACTTATAGTGAGAAAGATGGTTGGTTTACCAAGTTGACGAATCATGGCAAAGAGGTCACGTTTGCGAGAAGCCCAGTATTGGACGGAGTTTGGCACTGTCTTCATGAATGCGAGGTTTTGTATGACATATTCTTTCAGAAATTCTGGGTCTTCTAACATACGTCGTGTAACATTTTCTGTGACTGAAACGTTGCGAAACGTGCTGTAAATTCTTTCCACCATACGTAGCCGCAAAATTTTCATTGCTACGTACAAGATTTTTTGAGGCGTGGCTCCGCGTCTGTCGCTTCGTCGTATTTCACTGGTTGCCATCATGTAAGGTGTCACTGAAACTCCCATGTGGAATCGACGTGGATTTCCATAGTATATTGATGGGAATGACAACTCTTCTGCATGACGGTCGTAAATGATGTTGAGGGGAGTTGCCCGGTGTCCTGGTGCGATATTGAGACAATCTTCTTCGTTCCACATCACGGTATGTTGTCTTGAAGCGAGAATTTCAGATTCAGGATTCTGTTCTGCGGAGATATTTTCTATACGGTTTGACGGGTCATCCTCTACGTCATCGAAGTCTGGCAAAGCATGATTCAGTCTCGACAAGTCCACTTTGATTTCGTACAAACGATATAATGGAGAGTTCTGCAGAACAGTTAACCACGAAGTAACTGTACTTTTGGACATGTATCCGCTAATGTAAACAGATTTGTGGGCAAGATTTCTTTTAATGTTTACATTAATAACGTCGTCCTCATCCAATTGTCGCGGCAAACATTTTACCATTTCTTGAACGTCGACTGGTACGTTTATCACTTGTCCTATGATTCCATAAGAGAAATCATGGCGCAGACGACGCACTTGCATAAATGGTAGACGAGGCGAAATCAATCGTTCACTGATGGGATCTAACGGTGGTAGGCCTGGTGGTGGGTCAGGATATGAGAATCCATTAACTTTTGCTAGCGGTGGCATCGATTGTTTGTTTAGTGACTTTTTGCAAGTGTTGCAAACCAGTTCATATTCTTCGCTGCTCAGTTGTCGATTTTCTTTGATAAACCAATCCGAAATTACCTTCAGCTGTGCTGCAGTGATGGGTTTAAGGTCGTTTCTAAACCAAAGTCTGTCACAGACCGAGCAAGCGTAGCCAAAATCGTTGTCCAAAAAAGTAGATTTGAATCTTATGATTGATGATGACCATTTAGTGTTCCAAGTAGATTGTGCTTGAACTTCAATTTGATCTGAAGAAGAACTTGGTTGTACAGTAGTTTCTGCTGGTTCTGTTGCTAAAGTTTGACGTTGTTGGTCGGTAAATTGTCGTTGAGTATCAATATGGACGGTGTTTAACCTTTGCCTTGAACTGTTGTTTCGATCTCTTACATTACGTGCTTCTCTTGCTGCTGCTGCCTGTGCAGG
The DNA here is from genome assembly GCA_036785405.1 of Coenonympha arcania. Classification (NCBI taxonomy): domain Eukaryota; kingdom Metazoa; phylum Arthropoda; class Insecta; order Lepidoptera; family Nymphalidae; genus Coenonympha; species Coenonympha arcania. The sequence continues at coordinate 2,691,199 of CM072063.1, read as the reverse complement.
AGTTTTGGATGCAGCAATCCGCTGTCTGTACTCACGTTGTGTTTGTGCCCTTGTTTTTGGAGCAGCAGTTGTTGGTTCTGCAAATAGCGTCGCAGAGGTAGATGCAACAGCTTCTTGAACCTCCATGGGAACAGGAATTGCAGGAAAGAGTGGCTCATTTGTGTGATTGACACGCTCATCAGGTTGATCTGCAGTGGTGGTAGATTGTTGTTGCGCGTGTTGTCGTTGACTTCTAGTTTGGACATTGTTCGACTCTTTCCCTGAACGAGATGGAGATGTAGTTGTCGTTTCAAGAGAATTACTGGCAATAGCCAAGTTAGCAGCTTGGCGTAATCTGTTGTTTCGATCTCTTACATTACGTGCTTCTCTTGCAGCTGCTGCCTGTGCAGGAGTTTTGGATGCAGCAATCCGCTGTCTGTACTCACGTTGTATTTGTGCCCTTGTTTTTGGAGCAGCAGTTGTTGGTTCTGCAAATAGCGTCGCAGAGGTAGATGCAACAGCTTCTTGAACCTCCATGGGAACAGGAATTGCAGGAAAGAGTGGCTCATTCGTGAGATGGACACGCTTATCAGGTTGATCTGCAGTGGTGGTAGATTGTTGTTGTGCGTGTTGTCGTTGACTTCTAGTTTGGACATTGTTCGACTCTTCCCCTGAACGAGATGGAGATGTAGTTGTCGTTTCAAGAGAATTACTGGCAATAGCCAAGTTAGCAGCTCGGCGTAATCTGTTGTTTCGATCTCTTACATTACGTGCTTCTCTTGCAGCTGCTGCCTGTGCAGGAGTTTTGGATGCAGCAATCCGCTGTCTGTACTCACGTTGTATTTGTGCCCTTGTTTTTGGAGCAGCAGTTGTTGGTTCTTCAAATAGCGTCGCAGAGGTAGATGCAACAGCTTCTTGAACCTCCGTGGGTTCACTCATCGAAGGTAGTGGCTTATTGGTGACATCCTCTGGTTCGTCAGGCTTTTTTTCCATGGTGGGATTGTAAGCGGCTCTGCAAAATAAATCGTCGTTCGAAACAATTTAAAAATTTTTTTCATAAAATTCTTCATTCAGAAAATCATTTTAAATTTAAAAATCAAAATACAACTAAATACTTGCATAAAATTTATTGTTTAAATTTCTACTCAATTGTTAAAATTTAAATTTTGATTTTATTATTTTAATAATATAATTAAATTTTTTCAATTAGTTACTTAATTATTTTTGCAAATTTAATTGTAATTTGTTATAAAAAAGTAATAATTTAAAATAATTCATTATAAGAACAAACAATGATTAGATTATTGTTTTTAAATCTTACATTTAAAATGTTATATTTATGTTTTAATTTTTTTAAATCATAGCTACGCTCGATAATTATTTCGATTGAATAGTAAAGCCATCGATTTTTTACTCATCGTGAAATAGTTCTGTTAACTTATTGTTTTAATTTTGTCAATTATAGCATAACTAATCGCTGCACTAGCGGACCGATGCTATTCATTTTAATGATGAAAGCACGAATATTCGACAATATATCACTGAATATATAATTAATATCGAAAGAATCATTACCTTTATCGCTGTAATTATCGTTGCTATAAACAATTGACACCACTTCACTGCACTTGATACTCGATCAAAACATGTAAATGTATGTACATCCCGCAAAGGCCATGCACGATGCACGATGCAAAAGCACCATGAATAGGCTTGACGTACGTGGATAATTATTATTAATTGTTTGCTGGATTTGCACGACCAATTTTTCGTCCAGCGAGTATCCCCACCACCGCGAACGTCGTGCAGATAGATAGTGAATAACGCGGACTGGTCCAGCGTCGTGCGTGCTTGATCATGTGCATGTATAGACCTGCTGTACGTCAGTAATTACGGCATGAAGGCATATTATCTATTACTATTATTGATGGAAACCATGAAATTTTCCGAGATGAAAAGTAGCCTTTGTATTAATCCAGGATAAAATCTATCTCCTTTCCGAATTTCAGTCATATCAGCTCAGTAAGTGCAGCGTATAGTATTTTTCGCGCGTGAATACCAATTTTTCAGTTTTCCCGCGAAAACCATGGATGTTTTCAGGATAAAAAGTACCCTTTTTATTAACCCAGGATATCATCTATCTCCATTCCAAATTTCAGCCAAATCTGTCTTGTACTTGCGGCGTGAAGATTTCTTTCCGCGTGAATTTTTGTTTTTAACTAATCCCACGGGAACCATGGATTTTCCCAGGATGAAAAGTAGCTTATTTGTTAACCCAAGATGCAATATATCGCTATTCCAAATTTGAGCCCAATCGGTTCAATAGTTGCGGCGTGAAGTAGTATTAAAGCTTGGTAAAATACGAAGGTAACGGCGGTAACGCCGGTCACGACGGTTGAGTCATGTTTTTTCGTGCGTGCAACCGGCCCTATCGATTTATAAGACGTTGTCACGTCAAAAATTTGGGTTATTTGGGTTCACAATCTATTTTGTCTACATCCCATTTTTCAAACCATAGCTTGAAACGGGTCAAAAAGGTTTGGCGATAAATGCCCCAAACGCACTAACTCTGAAATTTCAAACGTCTATAGGCAAAGGTCGTATCTGGTCAAAATCCTGAAACACGATTGGATGATAGAATTATGAACCGCAGGCTATCATTGCTTAAATAACTCTCTCTCAGCGGTACAAATTTTTCATAATGTTTGGTTCAAACCGTGCAAAAATACTTTATTTGATTGTAGCTAAAAATGAGAACGTGAAATTTAAAAAATGTAACATACGGATACGAGTTCGAATAGGTTTGCATCCGATAAAGGACTTCGCAATCCAAAAATTGGCAGACCGCAATATGCATTTCCTGGTGTAATAAAACGTTGGGATTTCTTTGAAAGCTTGTTTAAAATAGAGAGATGCTGAAGAAAATGGGCTTTTATCTCGCACTCCTAAGGGCTATATTTCATTGGTGCAGTCGTTCGTATCCTTTATAGGCGATAAACCATAGTAGAAAAGTCTTTACCGCTATTAAATATCTCAGTGCTTCGAGTTTGACACATTTTCTAACTTCAAAGGAGGTTTACAATAAGGGTATTTTCGAAAATTCGCATCACCATTTTGCGCTACTTTCTGAAACACCTAGCCAACGTCATTTTAGAAAATCGTCATACCAAAATTTCTCTAATTATGTACTTTCCTACTCTAATTATGTAAAAAAAAGGTTCAATATAGTTGATTGTAACACAATGATACGGAAAAATATTGTAAGTGCCACGCAATAGACCTAAAAACTTATGATTGTTGTGTTTGTATGTCTATTATAACCCGTTCGCAGAAGCTTTGCCGATGATTTCAACTACATACTACCGCGACCCGCGCTCTTCCGTTATCAGACGGATGCGGGCTGCGGTAGTATGAAGTGGGAGGGGAAGTCATCGGCAAAGCTTCTGCGAACAGGTAGCACCAACGTTTTTGAAGAAACATTAGGTGTTTGAAAAAGATTTTTCTCAACTACGGCAATACTTAAATACTTGCAAATATCGAAGAGATGGCTTTGATATTAGAGGAAAAACTAATATCCGTAGGTGATACACAATTTAAAGAGAAAGAGGGTGAAGATGCGAAGACCTGACTGGATGAGATTGTACCGAAAATGTAATATATAAATTCTGGTTAAATACTGTCGAAGTAATGTATGAGAATTGAGAAGCCCGAATAATGTGCAGGATAATTAACAACTGCTCTTCCCGTAAACCCGCTCCGGGAAGTGATATGTGACGGTAATTTATAAAGAACACACACATACGTTTATATCCTATACCTTTAAACGAGCAATTCTTGTATGTATATATATTTCTATATAATCTGAATCTCGGAAACGGCTCGAACGATTTTCATGAAATTCAGTATACAAGGGGTTTTGGGGGCGATAAATTGATCTAGCTAGGATTCATTTTAAGAAACTGTCGTATTTACCAAAAAAAATATATAAATCTATACCTGACATCTATTGGCGCTAAAGTAAAACTATTACAGTAAACTCCTGCTGCCATCTATTGGTAAGTAGCTGTAATACTACCGAGCAAAGCTCGGTCGCTCAACTAGTGAATATAATTTACACACATGCACACAAGCTTATTTTCTTATTGACGTGACAACGTCTTATAATTCGATAGAGCCGGCTGCACGCACAAAAAAACATGACTCATTTACCGTTACCGTGCCGTTACCTCGCTCTGAGGCGTTCCATGTAAGGCTTGAAGTGCAAGCGGGAGTTGTCACGTTCAACTATCGTCAGTAAACCGACTTTACAGACAACCAATTTTTTTTGATAGGATTGCGCTTGACTACAATCATGTCTGATGGACAGAAATGATGAGGTCTAGGATGGAGCGCGCTTGCCTAGAAAATGCCTATTCACTCTTCTTGAAGGCACCTAGATTGTACTTGGCTGGGAACACAGAAGCTGAAAGGCTGTTCCACACCTTAACGGTACGTATCAGAAACGTGGAAGAAAAACGTTTCGTTCGAGTTCGCTGGACATCTACCACATAAAGATGTCATTTTTTTTCAGCCCCCTACGCTCATTATATTATTTTATTGTAACGATAGCCGCATGTGAAATAAAAAAATACTCGAATTTCGCAAACTAGAATGTGCTTCTGTATTTTTGTTCGCATTCTTATCAAATAGTTCTTCACATAAAGGAGTACTGCTATCTTTTCATTTGCTGAATTAATGCTTTGCTCACTCGTATGTTGAAATTGTAAACATTTCGAATTTTGTGAGTTCACCTCATGTTTGTACTGATTGGTTCTGTTTTTCTCCACATTTGTATGATTTTATAAAAAAAAAAAAAAACAAAACATAAAATCAAACCGCATTAAAGGCCGAAAGACAGTTTACAGGGGGACGGAGCAGCCGCGTTCATACTCATTTATTTGAATTTCGGGAAATTATTACTTTACACGATTGTTAGCAGGCCTAAAAATAAAACCCTCAATCAAAGTTATTGTAATTTTTTATGTACTTTTTTAATTTTAAAAATTCATTAAAAAGCTTTCAACGTTTAGCAGATAATTTTGAAAGTATGACAAAATTAGATGCTTTTTGGGAATTTTTTTTCTGAAAGTGGGTTTGAGAAATTTCATTTTCTCGTCTTATTGACAAAAAAATTAATTTTTCATCTCACCCGCTCGGAAAGGAGATTTTTAATGCCCAAAATGCGGTCGGGAAATGCTATTTTATTCCCTAGGGCGAGAAAGTAGTATGAAAATCCTTTCCCGCCCTAGGGCGAGAAAGTAGTATGAAAATCCTTTCCCGCTCTAGGGCCGCAAAGCATTTCAAAATTCGAACATGACGTAATCTCGTATTGCGTCTTTAACAATGTCTAATGGTGGCACCACACATGGCTATTTGTATTTGTGATTGGATGATCGCGTATTTGCCAAAATTTTCGACCTTATGGCTAACAGGCAAATATGGCAATAATTTTGGCAAATATACTCTCCACACATGGAAATTATTTGACAAATATAAAAAATAGGCAAATACAAATAGCCATGTGTGGTGCCGCCATTAAACTGAAGACTTCTTTTTTTTTTTAAATAATGCATACGGTCAGTAACGAAGTTCGACCTTTGAGTTTGTATAGGTGTACATTACTTTTTGTTTTTACATTTTCTTAGAATATCAATAAAAATAATAACTCCTATTTAGTTTTATTATTTATAAAGGAAATCTAATTAAATCCATGATATTTACTTATTGTTTATCTAATTGTTGTTATTTTTTTCTTAATCTTCTATTATCGTTGGTTCTTAGAAATTGATATTTGGGTGCGGCTCACAAAAAATGTACCTTTTCCAAATTTTTCGTGACCCTACCTTTGAAAAAAGAAATAAGTATTTTTTTTCAGTCAAGGAAAAGATTTTCTGTTATCTGTACACACTTCAATTCACTTGTAATAGTATCAGGCCAATGTAGCAGTTAAAACATTAATAATAACAACAAAAACATTTGCAATCAGTAGGAATAATTTTTAGTTCCATAGAAAAAACAAATGTCCCAGCCCCGACTAAAAATCATTAAAAATTATTTTTCATCATATAACCTGTAGTTATAGGCCCATCGCATTATTAAACAATGGCATTGGAATGAATCTACATATTATAATGAGTCAAAAAACCGATATTAATACAGATAAAATAATAAAAACGTTGGATTTAAAAAATGTCCCTATTTTATTTCACGTGTGTTATTAGTCAGTTTGATACGTGTTAGTTTTTTTTTATTATGAATAGAAACACTTCACTTATTTTTTTTGGTCTGGCAACATTTCATCCATCAAATAGTAAAGTCAGTGATCCATAGATCGTAATAAATAGTAGAGGATAAGAAACAAGAAATGTCAAATGAAGCTTCCGTACCCAAATAATGGCGAATGGGCGGAGCCTAAATGACATTTAAGGCTAGGGACTTCCCCTATATCTGTGGGACTACCGATATCGATATTTTTATATACTCGACATAAAATTATCAGAAACATTATTTAAATAATATTATATTTTAAACAAATGATTAATTAATATGTTCTAAATGTTACCAGGAATCTGTATAATCCGGTGTTGTATACAATACCTAGGTAAAGCATATAATGTCTAAAATGAATAGTCCGTGTACAATGGCCCTTGGCCTGAATTTTTGTCATATCATTAGCTCCGTGTTTTTATTTTTTAATAACTTTAATCTATATGACGGCGCATTGGACGAGAGTGTCTGTGGTTGTCATCGCAAGTGACAGCTGACAGGCGCTCTGGCGGAGTGTTGCGGTCTATGGTAGCGGGGCGGCCATATTGCTATCGGAACTCGAGGCGAGATGGACGCCAGCGCACCGTGATAGCGACAAATCGCCGGTTATCTCCTTAAACTCGTTAAATAATTGTGATTTACGCTTCAAATTAAATTAGTACAGTTACATAAGTGTTACCTTAGTGTTGATTTTTGATTAAAACACGTGCATTCGTAATAAACGTTTTATTTAACTAAAATTGACTTAAGTGAACCATTAAACATTGCATTTGGCATTGGACGTTAAGTGAATCATCATGGATGAGGATGAAAGCCCTACCCACGCGCTTTCATCAGAAGTGGGATGCGAAAAGGCGAGCGACTCGGAAAAACAGCCGAATGAGATAAACGCTGTGAGCTTATTGAGCAATATGGAAGCATTGCTGACGCGAGTGTTGGATATGCCTCAGCCATCAACCGTGAGTAGAAACACACGGATTCTTTTAGAATATAACCCTGATGAGCCCGATACAGATGTAGAAGACTGGTGCAAGGTGACCGAAGTCATCGTCAAAAATAGACAACTTCAGGGGGTAGATTTGCTTGTAGCATTAACAAGTGCTTTAAAAGGCCGTGCCGCTCATAACCTCACAAAACTAGACCTCGAGAATATAAACTGGGAATTAGTAAAGCAGATCTTAATCGCAAAATTTGCCAAACCGAAACAATACCAAGATTATTTTGACGAAATCATAAGATTCCAAGTATGTGGAAAAGAGACAGCATCGGAATCTGCTCTTCGGCTGTGGAATCTCGTTGAGAGAATACCTAAATTGACGATGCCTGAAGACGTGACAGCTGGGCTAGTTATATCCGTTTTGTGCCAGAACAGTAGTTTCATCCGACGTGAACTAAATGCACACAATGTTACTACACGAGCTCAGTTGTTTCGAATCTTGAGTGGCTTATCTCTTAAGCGACGCTTCGAGGGTGCCGATATGCAAGGACCTGAAACAAAGCGAGCTCGCACAAGTGAGAAATTCATTGGAAGATGTCATTTCTGTGGATTGACCGGACACCGAATAGCCGATTGCAGGAAACGACGTGAAGATATCGGTAGCGCGAAACCTTACGACTCTCCAAGCTCATCGAATACGCATGAGAAGATGAAACCATCAGTGACCTGCTATTCCTGTGCTCGACCAGGGCACGTGGCTTCTGCCTGTCCAGAGAAGAGGAACGGGGATGGAGCCGCGGTCAAGGAGGTTCGTCGGTGCGAGCATCGTCCCTCAAGGGGTTCCTTGACAACATCGTCTGGTGAGTCGGTCTCCTTTTTGTTCGATAGCGGATCGTCTTGTTCTTTGATCAAAGAAAGTTTTTCTAGTAAATTCCCAGGTACTGTGCGCAAGGATCTCGTTAGTCTTACTGGTATTGGAGGCGATGAAATAAAATGCATGTCACAAATAGTGAGTAATGTAATTATTGGAGACATTTCGCAAACTTTGAAATTTCACGTAGTACCTGACGAGTGTCTTGCGGACCCGGTTATTATAGGAAGGGATATTTTAGAGAACGGTATAAGTGTCAAAATTAATAATGATAATTTGGTATTTTGTCTTAAGGAGCAAACTAATGTTTGTGAAACAAATTTAGTTAAACCAGATTTCACCCAAGTAGATACTGATTTAGTAGGTAGAGATAAAGAAGCACTTATTGAACTTTTGAATCGATACGCTGACTGCTTTATAGAAGGCGTTCCGCATAAGCGTGTGAAAACAGGAGAGTTAGAAATCGAGTTAGTTGACCCAAACAAAATTGTACAAAGGCGTCCCTATAGGTTAGCACCAATAGAAAAGCAGATTGTTAGGGAGAAGGTTCGAGAACTCCTTGATGCGGGTGTCATACGGGAAAGCACATCATCATTCGCCAGTCCCATACTTTTGGTTAAAAAAAAAGATAACACTGAGAGAATGTGTGTTGATTATCGGGAGCTTAACTCTAACACACGACCTGAGCATTACCCTCTCCCTCGCATTGAGGAACAAATTGATCAACTTAGTGGTGCTCATTATTTTACATCATTAGATATGGCGTCAGGGTTTCACCAAATTCCAATTCACCCGAACTCAGTGGCAAAGACAGCATTTGTTACACCGGAGGGCCAATACGAATACCTCGCAATGCCTTTCGGATTGCGCAATGCTCCTTCAGTTTATCAGCGGGCTATTACAAGGGCTGTACATGAGCTGAAGGATAAGCCCCTTGTTTACATGGATGATGTTTTGTGTTACTCTTATGACGTACCTGAAGGTCTCGAACGTCTTGATGAAGTCTTAAATGCTCTCACTTCTGCTGGGTTCTCGTTCAACCTTAAAAAATGTAAATTTATGAAAAAGAAAATAGATTTCTTGGGATACTCTCTCCAGTGCGGCGAGGTGAGACCTAATTCTCGCAAAATACAGGCTCTAATTGACTCTCCTCAACCCAAAACGGCGACGCAGGTCCGTCAATTTTTAGGCCTTGCGTCTTATTTTCGTAAATTCATCCCCGGCTTTACTAACATCGTTGGTCCGCTATATCCTTTGACAAAACTGAAAGGTCCCATTAAATGGGATCATAAATATGAAAAGATCCGTAATACCATCATAGAGATACTTACCTCTGAACCAGTTCTGACGATCTTCGATCCAGACCTGCCCGTTGAGCTCCATTGCGACGCGAGCAGCGAGGGATACGGAGCAATTCTTATACAGAAGAAGAACGACCTTCCACATGTCGTGGAATACTTAAGCCGGCGTACTACAGAAGTTGAATCCCGCTACCACTCGTATGAACTGGAAACGCTAGCGGTCGTGCGAGCGGTAGAACACTTCCGGCACTATTTATATGGCCGACGTTTCAAGGTTCTTACGGATTGTAACTCTCTAAAAGCGTCTAAATCGAAAACCGATTTAACCCCACGTGTTCATCGCTGGTGGGCATTTTTACAAGCTTATGATTTTGATATCGTATATCGCGAGGGCCGTAGTATGGAACACGCTGATTACCTTTCTAGAAATCCCTTGCCAGACCCTAGTCATTCAGCTTCCTCATCGCAAACTTCTATATCTGCAACCAAGGCAGTGAATTTTGTGGAATTACACCATGGCTGGCTTTCTGTAGAGCAAAAACGCGATGCTGAGATCAAAGACTTAATTGACAAGTTCCATAACAACGATTTACCTGAAACAGTAAGCCAAACATATGACGTTAGAGACGGCATTCTTTATAGGAAGGTTGCAAGAAATAAGACTATTTCATGGCTACCAATAGTTCCTCGTTCCCTGATTTGGACTTTGATCAGTCACGTTCATAATGAGTTACAACATCTGGGTAGCGATAAAACTTTGGACAAACTATACGAACAGTATTGGTTTCCTCAGATGTCCAAGTGCGTTAGAAAATTTGTCAATTCGTGCATTGTCTGCAAGGCATCAAAAGGCCCTTCCGGCGCACAACCTATGAGGTTACATTCCATACCAAAAGTGTCGGCGCCATGGCATACAATACATATGGATTTCACTGGAAAACTCAGTGGAAAAAGTGATCGCAAGGAATATTGCTCTGTAATAATAGACGCGTTTACTAAATACGTGTTGTTAGAACATACCTCTGCATTAGATGCAGCTAGTGCAGTACGAGCCCTAAAAAAGGCCGTCTGCCTTTTTGGAGCTCCTGTGCGAATAATTGCTGACCAGGGTAGATGTTACATTAGCCAAGATTTTAAGAACTTTTGTTCTGAGCATAATATTCAACTGCATTTTATAGCAACGGGTTCCAGCAGGGCAAACGGCCAGGTAGAGCGCGTTATGCGTACACTAAAAAGCTTGCTAACGATTATTGAAAATGACCCCAACAAAACATGGCGTGATGAGTTAGGGAACGTTCAGTTGGCACTTAACAGTACCAAGTCCACAGTCACCAAATTCACGCCTTCAGAACTTATGTTCGGTATTCGTTCGCAATCGTTGGGCCTGTCGAAGATTAGGTCTTCTGACCCCGAAAACGAAAACCGAATCGACCTAGACTCTGCTAGGCAAATTGCGTCTACAAACATTCAGAAAGCAGCTGCATTGGATGCTAAAAGATTTAACCAAGGTCGTGCAACTATCAAGCCGTTCTTAAAGGGTGACTTTGTCTTTATTAAAAACAGTGAGCGTAGTCAAACTAAACTAGATAAAAAATTTAGGGGTCCATTTGTAATAACCGAGGTACTCGACAACGACAGGTACGAACTAAAAACTGTAAATGGGTCTGATAGAATCTATAAATACGCGCACGAGAATTTGCGCTCGGTACCTGAGGGGCACGCGGGCTTGCTAGAGATTACGACTAGTTTGTTAAATTATGAGGAGGCCGAGACGGCGGAGTCACCAGAAAATGTTGAAGATACAATTCGTGATAATTCGGGTACTTTCAGTAACGATGATACCTTGACCGCGTGCTCAGACACTAATAGCGTAGCCTCCCGTACTATCTCAGTTAACTCCAGTACAGTATCAGCTGACTCTGACACTCTAAGTGCGCACTCGGATCCCGAAACTTGGGATATAGATAACGAAGTTGAGATTAATTCTGAACGTGATGATCCGTTATCATAGGTATGTTACGTAGTTTATTTTTGCATGAGTGTGAATGCGTGTTTCACGTTGTCTATCCTGGGCGTTGGTCGTGACATCCGGGTCATGTGTTGATTGAAAGGATTCACAGTGCCACCCAGATGAGTTCCGGAGTCTATCCTGGAAGATAGTGCAGTCCGGGCCAGTCTCATGGGAGTTGGTTGAAGGGACTCACTCCTTCCAGATGTTACGTTTTGAGTCTATCCTGGTAAAACAGTGCAGTCCGGGCCACGCTCGTGGGAGGTGGTTGAAGGGACTCACTGCTTCCAGATGTTACGTTTGAGTCTATCCTGGTAAGATAGTGTAGTCCGGGCCACGCTCGTGGGAGGTGGTTGAAGGGACTCACTGCTTCCAGATGTTACGTTTGAGTCTATCCTGGTAAGATAGTGTAGTCCGGGCCACGCTCGTGGGAGGTGGTTGAAGGGACTCACTGCTTCCAGATGTTACGTTTGAGTCTATCCTGGTAAGATAGTGTAGTCCGGGCCACGCTCGTGGGAGGTGGTTGAAGGGACTCGCTCCTTCCAGAGGTGTTGCTGCGATTAACAGAACGTTTAGGTAGGGTCGTCCGGGCCAGACTCCTATGGGTTGGTTGCAGGGACACCCTCATCTGGTCTAAGTTAATGATGATGATATTGATGATGACAACGTACCAATGTAAAAGAACCGTTGATTGCAGGATGGACGAGCGGATAGCTAGTGATCGTATAATTATATTGTTTTAGGAACATCTGGAGGTGAACGCCTGAGGACAGGCGTATGTCAGTCCGGCCGTGACGGCGCATTGGACGAGAGTGTCTGTGGTTGTCATCGCAAGTGACAGCTGACAGGCGCTCTGGCGGAGTGTTGCGGTCTATGGTAGCGGGGCGGCCATATTGCTATCGGAACTCGAGGCGAGATGGACGCCAGCGCACCGTGATAGCGACAAATCGCCGGTTATCTCCTTAAACTCGTTAAATAATTGTGATTTACGCTTCAAATTAAATTAGTACAGTTACATAAGTGTTACCTTAGTGTTGATTTTTGATTAAAACACGTGCATTCGTAATAAACGTTTTATTTAACTAAAATTGACTTAAGTGAACCATTAAACATTGCATTTGGCATTGGACGTTAAGTGAATCATCATGGATGAGGATGAAAGCCCTACCCACGCGCTTTCATATATTATTGTCTATTGTGTGTAAGTATTGTCTATGTAGTATGTATTATTTTATATCAGTAACATTATTTTAATATTTACGTTGAATGATGAAAATTTTATTTAAATCACAAAAGAATAATTCGCATCTCCTGGAAAATATAAGTATGTGTGGTGCACCCTCTCGTTCTACTGAATATCTCTAAAGTCGTCGTAACTTCGAACTAGGGCAACCTGATTTAAACCAACAGCCCTTACTGTTTCTCTCGCTACCTCTCAACCACCCTCAACGTGACAAACTGTACGTTTTATTTTTATCGATATTCAATTTGTTGATAAACAATACAATCCCAACACTATATTTACATTCAAACAAAAACTCGAGAAATAATCTAAGTTTTTCATTTTACCGCATAAATATGAGTGTTTTTAATTAAATAAAGCAGAAGTTGAGCTAAACTTTATCGAAAAAAGGCAAAATACTCGTTACAAAAAGAGAAATTTGAAAAATTTATTACTTACCTGTGAAATGAAATTCCTGGGATTCTTTCAGTGCTTTTGCTATTACAGCCTACAACTGAGCACTTTACCATTATTTATTGCTTAAAACAACTACTTAAACATAAACCACTTTTAATAAAATCCCAAACCAAATTTAAATCAACACCGGAAAAACAAAATACGCCATGTTTAGGGTACGGAAAAAAAGCTTCAACACACAGATCGTATGACGTCATTTGACATTTGCGTAACGCGTTTACGCAATAACATAATCCGTCTGTCTCGTTCTAATACTGTAGCTTTCCATAAGTGAGAAAGAATTGGAAATAGTTTTATTTGTTTCATTCAAAAATACGTCATATAACTATAGATAAGTAAAATGCAGCAGATCCTTATATATACCTAATCAAAGCAGTGATCTGACAGCCATCTTAGTTTGCTATAAAAATGCTACTCAGTGTGTGTCACGAGTTCGTCATTGGATTTTCTTGACTTTTTGGAATTAATTTTTCATGGTAAATAATGATATAGTTTGTTGGGAGTCTAGAGACATAAAGTTAATACTTGATACGACTGAATGATGTAGTTGTTTAGTAAATTATATTGCATTTGAAGTTGCTACATGACTTTGAGGTTACTTTTGCACGTGTGTGTTTTCACGTGCGCTATGTGTGTTACAAAATTGTGTGACGTAACACACGTGAAAAATATAAAGCTTAGTATTCATTACAAGAATGCTTATTCTAACTTTATATATTTAGAAATAAAAAATAGTAATATATAATTTGTCGAAAACCAGCCAAGTGCGAATGGGACTCGAGCACGAAGGGTTTACTATTATAGATACTAACCTTTACATTAATTCCAGTGTGTTACGCATTTCCAGTGTTCGTGTGTTACAATTTCCAGTGTGTTATGGTACATTTTTTGTGAGCCGCACCCATTTCTGAACGCATCCAAAATAAAAGTAGAAAAAAAAGTATCTCATTTTTTTTCTGATCGTGATAAATAATAATATCTTGTTTTTATTCATTACCTTTTTTGTTATAAGATGAGTGGTGATTTAGGGTGGATTTAATTAAGTGAGTGAAGTTATTGCAGAATATTACTAAAGACAACATCTTACATACTCGCAATGCCGATCCAAGTGTTCTTCAAGTAATTTTCCTCGCTGTGGTGAGATGAAAAATTTTGTGTTATGTACGGCCGCAAATTTTTTTGGGTCTCGTGTCCTTTGAATGCCTCGCTATGCTCAGGATTCTATTCTTTGAACCCCTCGCTGCGCTCAGGGTTCAAACCTAGAATCCTTCGCCGCTCAGCATTCAAATTTGACACTCGGCCCAAAAATCCATTTTGCGGCCTTGCATAACAAATAACTATTCTCAAACCCACTTTTTCTCAAACACGATTGTTCATTAATTAAACCCTTATTTTCCGTTACAATTTTTTTTCTGTAAGGATTCGAAGATCAGTTATTGTAATTTGACATAAACATCATAAAAAAGAGCCAGTTGCCATCTCTTCAAGCCACATCGAAACGTCTTGAAATCCATGTGTATTTGAGATCTATCACTCAATTACATAGCTATAACATATGGATTGACAGAGGAATCAGGGCTATGCAGGATGAAGTTAAAATATTCATATTTGTATCATTTGTACAAACTCAAAATTTTCCGATTATTGTAGTAATATATTTTTCGCGATGTTTTTTATTCAGTGGCTCCGTAGTTCTATATAAATTTTTAAGATTGCTCAAAGCGGAAGCTGGCTCCGATATCGCTTTGCCACTCGTTTGACGCTGCCAGCATGGTAATAGGATTCGTTCAGGCAGACACTTCCGATATATCGGTACACATTCGCTACGTGCCCCAAGCATTTCCGACATCCGACACGCCATTCTGAGCTAATGATGATGTAATCAATTTGTTATTAACAGAGTGCTACTGGCCTTGATGGATATTATGGTTGATTGTGCGATAATATTGTAGCTAATTACATCTGCTTACGATAATTTTCGTTAGAGATGTTCTAGGATGGAATCGGAGGTTGTAACTTAGGGCAACTATAGGACCCATACATGTATCATACAGCTTTGATCAAAAAGCCAAAAAGCAAATACGTAGGCTACTAAGGCGCTTTAACGACGTTAACGGTTGATGTAAGCGATTTTTAGCGACCTGCAATTTAAGAACTATAAAGACAAAGACTTTCAAATTTAAACTTTATGTCGGTACTTGGTCTTTAATCGAAATTCGCTGAGAAGCAGAAACACGATTGGAAAATTTTTTTCGACAGAAAAATTGTTCCAAAATCTCAACTTTTCTAATTTTTATCGGAAAGTACAATGTGCGGATTTTTGATAACTGGCTTACATTTTGAGTAATTAGGTATAACGTCGTTTTTGTGTAATATTCTTCCGCGACGCTGGATGTCGCAACCCACCAACGTTTTCGTAACGTGAGTAAGAAGGACAAAATTAAAAGCAGTGTATCCTCTGAACGTTTCGGATTCTGATACGATGCCCTGTACCAACCGATTGGAGGTTTTAATTTACTTACTGCATACATTAAGTCAATGCGTCAATGGGCTAATGCGTATTTCTGACATAATCGTAATCAGGTAAGAAAGCTTACTTATTGTGGTTCTCAATATTCTATCTATCCATTTGCCTTATTAGAGATTGAAATTTGACATTACTTGTATGGAGCTTATGTCATATTGATACGTATCTATAGAAGGGCAAGATAGATAGAATATTAAGAACCGGCATTATTCTCGGCGCAGCGAACCGTGATCCTTATGACACTGACAGCTAATGTCACCATATAACATTGTAGCGGCGTCACCATTAAATCGCGATCATATTGGGGGCGTCTAAAAATGCCATTTATAAATTTTACGTAGCTTTATACGATTAGTAATGATATTCCGTTGATATTTTTAACAATTCTTAACATTTACAAGAAGTTTTGTCAATCTGAATTTATGTTTACGTCCTGCAAAACTTACGTCGTGTGACGTTTATCGACTAGGGCGGCAAGTATCGATAAAAAATGTCGGTAATGGAAACGAGTGCACAATTTTTCAGACAAAATAAATAAATGGGGAGCATTCATTTTCATGATAAAATATATACTTATATTATAGCAAAAACGTGTTTACCGGGTTAAGCATTATTAGAAAATAACAAGGTTGGAAACTTTCGTTTTACTTACCTACTTAATATATGCCAAAAATCTTAAATTAATACAACAACAACAGAATTGACCTTAAAAATGCACATTGTAATATTTTTTAAAACATGTTTACCAACTTGGCTTAAGTGCAAGCCACGCCTTTGTCTAAAAAAAAAATTATCGACACGACCAAAGACACGACCCATCACTAAACGAGCTGTCATAGGGATCATGGTTCGCCGCGCGGAGTATAGTAACGTAAATTCTGATTAAATATTAACCTACGTAGCTCTATCTTTCTAATTATCTGAATGACTAATACCTACTAGGTATTGTAAAACGTTCATTTGAATTCCTAAATGAGGAACTCCCAGAACAAATTCCAGGTTAATATTGGCTTATTTCAGTCGATACTCCCGATCGTTCCAACGCGAACATAGTGGCGGTACCAAACTTCTGATTCCACTGCAAACTTCGCCTCCAGGCTCCAAGTCGTCTATACACTTGCAATTTGTATCAGATCCACTATTTGAGTTCATTTCCAGTTGCTTCCAAGTTGAGTTCGGTTATATTATTTAGTCAGCGATGCTGTTATTCCTGTCCCAATTAGCGGTTTCGACACTATGAATTATTATGAACTTACCAGGCACAAATATCTATAAATAGGCTGCAATTTGCAATAATTATTTTTCATGTTTATTATCTTATAAACTAGCTGTCGAGGCAAACGTTGTTTTGTCAATAGGGGCGATCTATTATCCTCAGGCCTACCGATTGTACTAAAAAAAAACATAAAAAACCCGAGCATGAGCCGATATGTCAGCAATCAATGCTTATTAACGATTATTAAAACGCAAACAAATAAAAGCTTGTCTGTTCTGTACCATTTTGATTAACTAAAGTAAACTTTAATCATCCGTCTCAGCGTTATCTATTTGGTCTCCTATTGAAGATATTACAATCTGTTTTCTCCAAATTTTACGCTACTTACCTTGTCTTGTCACCTAGAGACAAGAGCCTTGAAACAGAGCGCTTTATCTGTGACTACAGATATGTAGATCCGAGACTTGGTCGTTAAATATGGGTCTCATGAGAAAGCTCAGGGCCACACACGGACGACAGAGAGATCTCGCTCGGAGTATCTCTACGCGACTGAATTTCGAAATTACGACATTCCTAGACGAACTTAGTCACCGACATACGAATAGCTTAACATGTCGATGAGCTGGAGTGGTAAAAGTTAGACCACAAAGCTCGCAGATAGATGTATTTTTTTTTATATAAGTAACGCGAGCAAACGAGTAGGCGGGTCGCCTGATGAAAAGCGATCACCGCCGCCCATGGACATTTGCAGCACCAGAGGAACTAAAAAATGCGTTGCCTCTCTAAAGAAATTTGTTTATCCGCCCCTTGAATAATACCATCAACCATGATGATGTTGATGGTCGCATCGACTATGCTGGAATATGACCTGCATCAGGAAATGAAGGGCAACATCTTGGGTAACAGTTCGTTTAAAAATATCTAAATTTAAAATTACTGCATCTATCTATTTTATATTATTAACGGAAACACTTTTAGTACCGGGACAACTATTCTCTCGGGATTCGTAAAAATGGAAATTCTAGCAAGCGGCGCCGCGGGCACAGCTATTACCTTAACTAATTAAATAAACGACGTTAAAAAAGCTGTAGAAAAATATATTTTAGCAGAATACTGGCCATAATCATTATCTCAGCTATAAATGACTGGAATTTCGAGATCGCAGAATAGATATAGCGTAGTGAAATTAATAAAATTGATAACGTTCGATTTTTCTTGTTACAGTAGACTGTAGAGAATAGATTGAACAAAGAGATAAATCGAGAGATATTTTTTGATGGCGACCCCTTCTGCGTATAATAAATGAGCAAGAAAAATTATAAACCTATTTGAACTACAAACGGAACTATAGCATCATTTTTATTTGCCATTTTTAACGACCACCCTGAATCAAGTGGGAAGTCGCGGGCTCGATTCCCGCCACGGGCCACTTTGAAATTTTATCATCTCTAAATTTGGCTGAGGTCTGGTCTGGTGGCGTTTAGCGTTCCAGCGCGATGCTGTGTAGAAACCATTAGGCGTGAGTTTACTTATTATGAGGTAAGATTGCAGTCATATACTAACTTGTATTTTGTAAAAAGAAGTTAATTTTTCTAGAAAAGTTGCATTTATTTGGACACATTCAACGTTGAAAGTGATTATTTTCTTCTTGAGTTGCAGTTTTAGCGCAAGTAATCTGTTGCAAATACGTGATTTTGGTTGAAAGCATCCTAAATATGCCGTTTGTTGCAGGTGAGAGAACTTTATCCCAGCATCTTGTGAATTTTTAACACGAATAGCGTAGTTTGGTGTTAGACTGCCGTCTACTATACCTACGTCTGCACGCTGAGTCGCTGCAAAAGACGAGATCAGTTATCTGCAAGCTGCTTCGGCTTTTACCAGCTCAAAATATGACTTTAACACCTACGTCTGTAAAAATCTAAAGGGATTTCTATTTGGAAAATTATTTAAGAATCTTAAATTAGAAAAATTGGTCAGTGCGAGACTAACTAGCGCAATGAGGGTTCCGCATGATCAAGACCAAGTCTTAATAGAATTAAAGTAAACTAAACACTTCTGCCCGCCAAGTTCATAAGACCCTTATTTCGCGAATCCAACCCTCACTTGACCAGACGCTTTTAGGGGTTACGATGATGCTTTTTATCGGGAGGAAAAGATCTCGACGGATATCTTCCAGCGGGGATAAGAAGTGGTCATTATGAATAATACTGAAAACTTATAATAAGCAAACAAGGAGTTCCTTGGGAAATAATCTAAATGACTAAGTATTAGAGTGGAACCCAAATTAAAATGAGGTTTTAGAAGGATAATATGATATTTTCGTAGCGTCTCTTCTCGCAGCGGAACATAGCCTGAAGCCCCCCATTTACATAGATATTCGTTTAACGCGACGTATACGTATTCCTGTTTGAGAGAATTCTGGTTGCTCCGTGAAAAAGTGGTGTTATAAAATGAATATGGCTTTTTTTTATTTACTTTCGCAGCCGTAGGTGTCATTATAATGTGGGATGTTGTATTATCATATATATTATGCATGAAATATGAATATTCAATAATTATAGACATATTCACGTTGTACAAGAGCCTGTACGTTATAATATATATGCCTATGTAATAAAGATATTTTGACTTTGAATTGGACTTTGTATTAGAAAAGGTAAATTTTATTGGTTAAGGCACACAAGAATTAGTTTCATTCAATCGAATTCCATGTCTCATACACACTATCTCTCCGTCAAACTAAAAAATAGTGATTTGGTAGGAACTATCTTTTTTTATACTATATAGGCTAGCGCTTGACTGTGATCACACCTGATGGAAAGTGATGACACAGTCTAAGGTGGAACGAGCTTGCCTAGAAGATGCCTATTCACTCTTGATTTGAAGGCGCCCTAATTGTAAGTGGCAGGAAAGACACTGCCTGGAAGGGTATTCCAGGCATTTGCAGTGCGTATCAAGAATAGTGTTGCCCAAAATCAGTCTTGGTCTTGCAGTCTTGGTCTTGTTCTTGCGTTTTTGCAAGAACAAGACCAAGACCAAGACTGCCTAATTTTAGCAAGACCAAGAACAAGACTGGCAGTGCAAGATTTGAGCAAGAACAAGACTAAGCCTGCGAGACTCTTGCGTCTTGCAGTTAACGTGAAATCGCACCATCTGCCCGCGAAATTCAAATTTTATTTTGTTTTTCGCAATTATTTAACTAATCCAACGAAGTAGGCTTATGGAATTCATTTTGCGAAAATAAGAGTATCATTTTCACAGTTTTATATAAAAATGTTTAGGTACTTGAAAGTGTCCAGTTTAGGAATGTAGTTCGATTGTCGACCAATTTGCAAAATTTCAAACTCGGCATTCGAACTACGAGTACATACCTAAACTGGACGCTTTCTAGTCAAGATTTTTATATAAACTTATGAAGATGATATTGCTATTTTCGCAAAATGAATGCCATAAGCGTAATTCATTGTACTAGTTAAATATTGGCGAAAAACAGAATAAAATTTGAATTTCGCGGGCCGACCTCCGTTTTTTTTACACACTACAAGTAAGTACTTGACTGTGATCTCACCTGATGGTAAATGACGATGCAGCCGAAGATGTTATCCTACTACCTTGGAAGAGGTAAGCAACCGCTAACGGTTTCTACACAGCATCACACAAGAACGCTAAATCGCTTGGCGGTGCATCTTGCTAGTAGGGTGGTGACTAGCCACGGCCGAAGCCTCCCACCAGACCAGACCTGCTAACTTACGTACTTAAGTACCATTAAGTACCTACTAACTTGTAGTGAGTAAAAAAAAAAGCTATGTTAATTCAAACTCAAAATGTATAAGTACTTACTCAAAATGTTACATTGTTCTCACATCTAAATTACCGTTTAATAAATAGCAATAGGCTAACAGGTAATTGCGAGACTTGCGAGACTCTTGCTGCAAGACCAAGACCCAAGACCAAGACTGGGGGTGCAAGAACAAGACCAAGACCAAGACCAGATGTACTGGCGCAAGACCAAGACCAAGACTGGCTGAGTCTCGTCTTGTTCTTGCATTTGGGCAACACTAATCAAGAACGAGGATCAAACCGCTTCGTACGCGTCTTTGGTACGTCGACTATGTATGGCCTTTTCGATGCCTTGCCCGTTCTGTGGTAGAACGGTGACGGGGGTATCTGTTTGAATTTGTGTCGTTCACCTACCGTCACATATTGTAGACATCTTAGACACTGCAATGGGGATAAGACATTCTTTATACCTACTAATCCGACAGGCTTTAGCTGACATAATATGTCAAGTTTATGTTTCATGCTTGTGTGTCATTGCCATTTTTTTTTGGTAAACTTATCAAACCTAGGCAATTACAACAAGTTAGTCATCATAATAAGTAATAATTATAGAGTTAAGTGGTAGGTGACATTAATTATTAATTAATAATGAAATACTGGGCTAACGCGTATTTGAGTTTTGTTTTAACTCTTTCATTTTTTAGCAGTAGTAGTTAGTTGTTACTATTACTATTACGATGCTGCGGTGATAGCAGCATCGAGAGATTAATCATAGTTGGCAACGTGGAAGGCAATAGGCCACGAGGCAGATACCCAACCCGGTGGTCAGACCAACTGAAGGAAACTGGCGCCCTTACATTTTACGAAGCAGTCCACATGGCTGCAGACAGAACATGGTGGAATGCACGTGGAATGAGATCATACACCGCAGGATTACTCACCGTTATTGATACTCACGATCCTTAGTAATGACGGACCGACCGAAGAGAGAGACTATTAACTATTGGTATATTAAAAATTGTTGCTTCGAGTGAATCTACTAGGTACTTATTAATTATATTTAAAAGAAGCTTGATCCAATTAAAATAATGTAATTTATAGTCCCGGTTTTATGTAAATTCTTGGGATGAACACGGAAATTCAAAGGAAGAGTAAAGAGTTGCGACTTCACCGCAAAACGTACTTATTCCGAACGGAATTCAATTACCCAACGAAGGCAAAGAGGAGAATTGTTCCACAGTTTCATGGAAAATAGAAAAATGTTAACTAACGGTATTCACTACTGAACTTCACTTAGTACGTGAAAGTACACGCATTTGTAAAATATAAAGTAATAGAGAGAGTACTTATTAATCAATAATTATACTTAGGTACTGAATTCGATAGTGTTTCTAATGAAAGAATACAGTCTCTTTTTATAAAGTTCTGCTTACGGAACGGCTTAGCTGCTAGCTCTATAGACGCTTGGAATACTCATAAAATAATGGCAATTATGACGTTCAACTTTTTATTTGAGTAAAAAAAAATAGTAAACTTCAGTTGAGTTAAAGTTCAAACAATTAATATTTTGAAAGATAAAGTTTAAAATACGAAAATTGTTAAGGTTTTGTTGGCCGGCGGACAACGTTGAATAGGTAACAATAATTTTCTTAAAGAAAAATAACTTATAGAACCTATTTAGTTAGGTACTAAATTTGAGACGTCCATTGACTGAGATGACGAAAAAAACACATTATAAGTCTATTAACAAAGAATCAGAAACGTATAAATAAACTTGACATTAATTTGGAATAAAAAGAAACAAAAGTATCCTCATCAATTTAACATGATCGTTTGATAAAGCCAGACTTTATTCTTGGGAACTCGGAACGGGCAGGTGAGATGGCTTGATAAAATATTTACCTACTAAGGGCGGTTTGGATTAATGGGTTTATTTTGTTTTATCTGAGACTTATTTATGAGTAATAAGATGTTTCCTTCGGCTTTGCCTCCGTGGATTTCATACCTACCAATCCTGCGGGATTGAAAAGCACCCCATGCTTGTGCTTGTACCAGAATCCGGATATTTACGGATTCTGATGTTGATTTTTCCGACGTATATTGACGGATTATAAAGTTATTTGATATAGCAATGTACAGCTATAGATGGCTAAAATAAATCATAATCGTTTTTTTCCGCAGGAATCGTGGATTTTTCCTAAGTAGCCAAATAGATTCAATATTTGCAGGGTGATTGAGTATCAAACATCAAAACATACACTAACACTAACTTTCGCATTAATTATAATGTTAAACACGATAATACGATTCGAATTTCAAATAAAATATGTAATTGAAACTGTTCATAATTTCATTTATTATTATTACAGTATAATATTAAGGTCATAAAGTTGGGATTTAGTTAAAATTGTATAACGTGACCTTTAAAAACAGTAAGGGTTCTCTCTTAAATATAAAACAAACAAATAAACTTCTTTGTAACAAGTCATTTTCCCTACTTTCTGTATGGATTGTGTTGCGAAATCTTTTGCGAGTTTAATTGGCTTCGAGGAATTTGTAAGCTCTCTTTGATAAGTTTGTTAAAAATGTTGTTCCGTTTAGTTCATATATTTCTTAACAACATTTACATATATATAATATGATTTGGTTTAATACAACACTAATTTACAATTACATTATACTTAGTTAAAAAATATATTTCAGATTTTTTTATTGGTACACTTCGAAGATAAGGTAGAAGAAGAATTTTATTTCTTTCGCCAGTTTGCAAAACTATCAGGCATAAAAGTAAATAAAAGTCTATTTGAAAATATTCAATAACGCCCTGTCATATAATGATACCCCATTCAATATTGTTATCTAATTTTGAAATTTCGACACCCCGGTTTGTACCCCTTTAAATAAAAATTAAAACGATTATCAATTTTTTATGATTGCAATAACGTCGGGCCTCTAATAATTGCCTAATTTTATTTCAATAGCTTTAGTTATTGCTGAAATAAAGAGTCGTGACAGACAGACAGAAGTGTTCTGTTTTCCTTTTGAGATACGGTAACCCTAAAAACTGTTTTATACATATACCAAAAATATACTGAACGCGAAGATTATTTATTTATTTTACAGTTATCTCTTATTAAATTTACTGGAGCTCTCCTTGAAAATAACGGTTTACGTATTGGGAATATCAAAGCACCCGTTTTTATTTCGTTTCGATTGGTTTACAATTTCATACGACCGCCAGCGCAAGCCATTTTCCGGCAGATAAGTGCTTTCGATTTCCGTACTTCATACCTACATTCGTGGTCGGTTTAGCAATATTTCACTGTACAGTTTACATTACGGGGTGCATAAATCTATCAAATTATTAATAAAGTAGCAGTCGATGTTCTCTATCAAATCCTGGAAAAGATGGATGGATGGATGGAAAAGATTGATGGAAATAATACCAAAATAGGATTTTTGCCTCCGTTTTCTTAATTAATAAGCCAGTGCGAGTTACTAACTAACGATATAGAATCAGCCAATCATCAATTTATTAGTTATCGATTACAATGTATACCTAAGTAACGTCGAAATAATATTATCATTATCGTCGAAGATAATCTAAAAATGAACGATCCTCTACTACATTATTCTTTCAGTGTGTATTCGTAAACGCGTTCATTTTTCGATTAGACGATGTATACTTACTTACGTAACTTGAAAGGGCTATAAGTAATTGCTCTTATGGGATGCTACAGAGCATTGCACTGGAATGCTCTGTAGCATCCAATAAGATATTGCGGCATTGAGTATTTGACATTGTCCTCAACCATAGTCGCAGAGTAAGTTGTTTTCTATTTTCAAAGATCTTCATCTGGAAGCATAGGTTGCTAAACGACTTTAATCATCTTCCTGGCGCAGTGGCACGAGGTTGGATTCGAGTGTGAGGTCGCGGGTTCGATTCCCACCACGGGCCTCTTTAGAATTGAATAATTTACGAGGTTATATTGGTTACATTACAAAGACACATTTCCAAGCGATTTAGCGTTCTGCTGCGATAATAGGCTGAATCATCTCCTATCATCAGGTGAGATAACAGTCAAGTACTAACACGTAGAGTGTAAAAAAACAATCAAAAAAATTAATGACCTGAAGCACTAAATTTAAAAAGCATACTGTTGAGTCGATTGACAAAGAACTATTCCCACCTTTACTACAATGCAATGCGAAAGAATTTAAAGAACCATAGCAAATACTGGCGACTTAACCGCCGAGCGTACTTATTCCAAACGGAATTCAATTACAGACCGAAGACAAAGGGGAAAAATTGTAAGCCGGATCCAGGAAAAATAGAGCAAAAACAAACTCTAACTACGGTATTCAATACTACGGGCCCGTGACGCGAACTCTAATCGCAGAATATTTCCGGGAATAGCTCCCGATGTGTGGGAAGAACGAGGCATTAGCATAGAATTGATTCTAATTTTGGACTCCATTTCAAGACCGAGCCTTTCTCATAAGAATGATTTTAAAATAGAAGTTAAGGCTGACTGACTCATCAATGCCCACACTCATACACACCCACTTTTTTAAGTTAATATAAATACTAACTGACCCGGCAAACGTTGCTTTGCCATAAGGGATATAAAAAGTAGCTTACGACCTATTCTCAGACTTATCATATACAGAAAATTTCATAAAGGAGTTTGGTTACAAACACGGGACACAAGAACTTTATATATAAGACTAGCTGACCTGGCAAACGTTGTTTTCCCAGTAGGGATAAAAAAAAATGCTTAGAACCTACTCTCGGACCTACCGAACATGCACAGAAAACTTCATAACAATCGGTCGAGCCATTTCGGAGTGGTTTCGGAGGAGGTTTGTAACAAACCACGAGACAAGATATGTCTATTATTTTAAGATTTTTTATACCTATTATGGTAAAATTTAGTACGGGTGTGAAAGTTGAATGGAAGCAGGCGTTATTTTGCGGAAATCCATAATTAATAGGAAAGACTAATTTGTTTTGCTGTAATCCGCTTTTTGAAATGATTCTGTATGGTACAATATGCAGGAACACTGCCCACATGAAACACCACACACAATTTTCCAACACTTTCTTCGACGTACATTTCATCCCGATACCGGGACATCCTCAGGAGATGTTGACTTCACAATACGAAATCGTAGAGTGAAGATCTCTAATCGTATCGTATCGTAGAATCGTAGAGATCTTCACTCTACGATTTCGCATTGTGAAGTCAACATCTCAGGTGAAAAAGGAAACTGAGGAACTTATTTACAAAATCAGGAAAAGGAAGATAGTATCGTTACGTAAGATAAATTTTCTATAAATAAATAGATATTGAATCTCCAGACAAAGCTAAATGAAGTCCATTGTACCTTGTAATGAGTAGAAGCGGAGCTTTTAACAATTCACTTGAACGGAATGGAATGGATTTCTCCAATACACTGATAGAACCATTTACGTTTTATTCTTTTCTAGATAAGTACCAATATACTGCAACACTAGATTTAATCGTTACACTAGAAAAAGTCGTGTAATAACGTTGCAATAATTATAATGTTTCATAGTCAAATATTAAATTATAATGTTTTATTATCATAAAAAAATCTATGCATTTTGTTGAAGTATTGTTATCATTTTTTACACTCTACATGTAATTTCTGCGATCTCATCTAATGGTATGTGATTATGCAGTTGAAGATGTTATCGCACTAACTTGGAAGGGGTAAATAAACTCAGCCGTAACGGTTAATACACAGCATCACCCTAGAACGCTAAGTCGTTTGGCCGTGCGTCTCTGCTGCTAGGGTTGTAACTAGCCACGGCCGAAGCCTCCCGCTAGACTGGACCGGAGACATTTTAGAATCAAAGGAAGTTCGTCAAATGAAGTTGTTGCTAATTAAGGTGTCTCATAGCTTTACTCTTTGAAGCACGGAGAACGATCAAGCAAATCTTAGACTTATACATAAATCCCTTGTTGCCGGTATTAAAATCATGGGTTTATAAGGGTTCATATTTTAGGGAAAATCACTGAAGTAATACAGTTGTGGCAAGATGATTGATAGCGCTGATAAAAATGCAGGAAGGTCGTCGCCGAGTTTGGAGACTTGGCGTTTTCGGGGATATCTCACTTTTCTTGCAAAGCCTACTTCCTTAGCATCGTCATGATAAAGTCAAGTTTATTCTTAGTTGACTTTCGTACATGACGTATTTTATTTGATTCAACTAGATCGAGACAACACTTGGGCGAATACCTACATCATAATTCATACTACAGTCACAATCGGATGTAACGCCATCGAAGGGGCCACGTCATAATTTCAGACGTTATGTCCGATAGTTGTTATAAGCAATTTATACACAAGTTTGTATGTAGTATTGGTCTAGGATACGCTTATGAATTTGTTTTGAAATAAAATGTTAAAAAAAGAAATAATAAAAAGGTTTATTCTGAAAAAAAACTACATACTTTCATTCATGCTGCCAATTAACGCACTAAATAGCAGTTAAATTTGCAACGAAAGCTTATGTTATGGGTACAAGATAACTGATAAAGATACTTCATACCTATTTAATATATGTAAATACAATATATTGACACACATATTAACACCCTTGAAAACATTCATGCTCATCACGCAAACATTTTACAGTAGTTTGAATCGAACCCACGACGCTACCGCTACGCTATGCGGTCGTCGAAAATCCGCAAAACTGATTATAACTAAAACCGCTGGACAATGGCCCTAGCAAACCTATCGTGTGACCCGAATGTTAACCGCGAGCTGCACCTAAACAGTTAACCTTTACTGTTGGTTTGACCTGAAACTCGCTCATCGTTTATTTACCTACACTGTTGAATCAAGAAATACGCTACTGCCTGAAAAACACGTAACTGACATGAAAATACCGTCAGCCTTGCGTGACAACGGCGGCTGCGGTCGCAATATAGCTTGCTGACATTTTAAATACACTTTTAAATTATTTTCAATGTTGGAGGATGGGGGAATTTTTGTAGTGAATTTTCAATTAAAAAATGGGGATTGAGGTGCAACTTTTGGGAAATATTCCTATTGATATTATTTTCCAATCGTGTCTCTGCCTCGAAGCGAATTTAGATTGGAGATTCAAATACTTGACGTTTTTGAAAGTTATAATGAAACCAGCACTGATATGCACCTAAGGAGGACCCCATCTGAACATTTTACGCAATCCTTCTCATACAAGAAAAAAGTTTCGCCATCAGCTGTCCAATTTCCCGCTGATATGCCTTTAATATGGCGGAAACCGTCACTGTGGAAACGCGTCTGGCATGCCTATATAGCGGTCATTGGAGTGGACCACGGTCCATAAACAATACTGGGGTCGGCTTACTTCTGAGGCCGTTGGTGTCAAAGCAAACATTTTTGACACCAGTAAACTAGCGACATATTTGCCGGGTCCGGTGTATATTCCTGCAAATCACTCAAAATCATTTAATAACCCTTTTAACCCGTTAACGGGCAGGTGACTACAACAATACTTCGTGAAACTAGATTTTTACTCGATGCATTAGGTTATCTTATCTACTCTTATAACAGCTTTGTTGCTAGTTGAAATGGAAAAGTGGGATATTTAACGTAGCTGAAGTTTTTGAAGTGTTCATGTCTTCAATAAGGTATCTCTCATCTCGCTTTGAGAATTCCGTGTGCCATTGGTATACAAATATGTACTCGTATTAATTTAATTAGTGTAATAATTAGTGTGAGTATTAATTAGTCCTGTGATCGTAATTAGGCTAGAGTCTAGAACTATACTAGTGAAATAATAACATACCAAGTAATTAGTAACTAACTATTATAGCAATAACAATATGTCACAGATAAGTACCTATCCAAGCAAATAAGTGAAAAAAAATTACCATGTTTGCCACAGGATTTCTAACAAGCTGAATTTTTACGCAGGCGAAGCAGCAGGCAAACCCCAGATCATAATAATGATATAGGATACCTTACCTATGTCGTTATCAAAAACCAAGTTGTAAGTAAGTAGGTACCTAATTATTAATTCACACAGTATTTACTCACCGACTCTAGTGAGATTCTCACCGTCGAGTTCGAATCCTTGATCTGAGAAGCTGAACATTTTCATGGATTTATTATTTGATGATTTATTATTTCCACAGGATCACGCAGGTGAACAGAGACGAGTCATTTAAAGTATTTTTCACCAGGTAGGTGATTCCCTTAACGCGTCAGCTATATTTCGTGAAGTGAAATGTTTAAAAAGTTCATGGCAAACGACATTGAAATCAAAATATTTTTGCGAACACTAAAAAAATGCTTTTACGGCTATTGACATAGAGCGAAGAATTAAATGTAGTTCAAAACGCGACATGGTTGACAATCGTAAGATTGACTTTACTTAAAATTAAATTGCGCGCTAAGATTGAAAGATTGTTTTTCCTGTTGAAATATTATATTAAACTAGCTGACCCGGCCACGCGTTGCTGTGACTAAAGTTATATTAATAAATTAAAATTGCGACTATAATTTGAGATTTAAACTATCCTATCTCTCAAGTTGGATCGAACTGCACATGGTGTGCGAATTTTATTATAGTCGGTTCAGTAGTTTAGGAGTCCATCGCGGACAAACATCGTGACACGAGATTTAATATTAAGATTTTACACTCTAAACCAACGTAAAGTTAATTTTTGAGTGTTAATTTATTATTTTATTTCTTAGTTCACATCACTCAGTGTGTGAAAACATTACGTGAATAGCTCCCGTGTTGTGTATTTCACTTCTCCTAGTTGATGCTTGGTAATCATGCTGTCTAAGACGGAACTTAATATAATCTAAACGGCTACCCGCGTACCCTTAATGGCTTTCAGAGCGTCATGCCGGAATGCTAATGGCTTAGCAGTGGAGTTTTATCAATGTATTTGCCTTGTAATTTTCAAGTAGGTATAAATATTCGAAGCTCGATTGAACCTTGATCCTATAACTTTTCAGGCGATGGGAGACAGACAGAAAAAACAAAGTTATAAACGAGAGAAGGTACTATAGTTTCTAAACCGACTTTGAAACAAACTCAGTTCTTATCTTGAGAATTATTAAACCAATTTTGAATCAAAATTTTTGATGATACAATGTATTGCACTGTTCTGTTTCCAGAGTTGATAAGTATAGTTAAAACATACCCTATATGACAATAGAATTGAAGGTTTATCTAAGGGCCGATTTTTCAAACGTTAACTGAGGAATAAATATGACGTTTTGACAGATTTTGTATGGCAAATTTTTCAAATTTATTCCTCAGATAGCTTATCTGGCGATTGAAAAATCGGCCAAGTTACATTTTTTGTATTTTACTAGTTTTATAATTATTACTATCATCCAGGTTTTCTATATGAAGTCGTTAAAAAGGATGACCTGAATGTACGTAATACCTACCTACCAAGTTATGCGTAGCTACTTCTTCAGTCTACGCTCTCATTCGGCACCTCTATACTACTCTCTTTAATATCCCAAAAAAAAAACGGAAAAAGAAGGAAAAAGGAAGTTTTTATTTGTCCACTAATAATTATGTTTATTTAGAGTAAAACAGTGGTTTCAAATAATATAATTAATTGGAGCTTTTCAACGAAAACAATCATACGTGTGACTTCCATAAAAAACAATTCTGGCATGAATGTGGTCGCCGACAGACCATTGTTATATTGCCTGCTGGCATTTTAAAACACTTTTAGGAACAGCGTTTTAACTTTTTTATTATGTTAAAACCAAAAGTAATAAAGCCTTTATTTTCATACGCTATCAATTACTATAATGTGATACACGAGTTGACCACCTCCCTGGCGCAGTGGCGGCGCGCTCTGATTCGCGTGGGAGGTCGCGGGTTCGATTCCCGCCACGGGCCACTTTGGAATTTTATAATTTCTAAATTGGCTCAGGTCTGGTCCGGCTTTGGCCGTGGCTAGTTACCACCCTACCAGCAAAGACGCACCGCCAAGCGATTTAGCGTTCCGGTGCGATGCTTGTAGAAACCGTTGGGGTAAATTTACTTACCCTCCCAAGTTAGTACGATAACATCTTAGGCTGCATCATCACTTACCACCAGGTGAGATCGCAGTCAAGTACTAACTTGTAAAGAGTAAAAAAAAAAAAAAAAAAAACGAGTACTTACCAAGTATCTAGTTCATAAACTAGAACTATGAACTAGTAGACGTTCGCGTTTTCGCTTGAACTAATTTCTACTAGGTATTTCACTTTTACGGGTATTCTTATAAAATCCTTTCTGAATAGCTCGCTAAGCCTAAAATTAATAAAACTACGGTTTTAAGGTCCTATGGTCCTATCCTATCTTTTAATATTAAGGCCCGACACCGATTTCATTTTCCTCCGAATACTCACTGTTACGAATTCCTTGGTTGGTGGAATTGCACAGAAAAAGGAAAATACCTGAATAAGAAAAAAAGCCAGTTAACAATTTATTTCTCAGCATTTTTGAAAATTATTTATTACAGACACAGATAAAAAAAAAACAAACTACTGTAGTTTCAAATAAACAAATGGAAATTTGGGTTCAACTTTTGCGAAACTTTTAATTGATAAAACTTTTTCCAATCATGGTTCTGCCGAATTTAGATAAAAGGTCCAAAATACCTGATATTCAAATTTGAAATTAATTGTCTGTCTAGTTTTAAACTGCAAGTCACTAAAAATTGCTTAAATATCCATTTAGTCAGTCAATAACTTGATTGTATTGTCAATTTATGTTGCCTTGCTGTTACATATTGCTTTCAGCAATAAGACCACATTAATTGTATTAGGTATGACAAAGACTTCATTTTTCTTCAAGATTTAGGTTCAGAAAGTTGTACTTTCCATTGGGAATCATACTACGTGGTAAGACAATAGACCTATAGGTACCTGCTTACGGCGGACCACGAGAAAAAGTGTCGCCAGTTCACCGGTGTCAAAAATGTTTGTTTTGACACCGACAGCGTCAGTGGTAAGCCGACCGCAGCATTGTCTATCGGCTGCGGTCCCCGCCACAGATTTCTACAGTTTTCAATGTCCGCACGCACGTTTCCATGACAACGGTTTCCGACAAATTTTGGCGTATTAGTAGTACATTTCGACAGACGGCGCTACTTGTTTCTTGTATGAAGCAGTTTTGCGTAAAATTTTCAGATGACTATATCCTCATGTTCCTTATCGATGGGTAGGACGCAAAGTGTTATATTGACTAGGCACTGCGCAAATGTTCAGATGACCATAACCTCAGTTTCCTTATCGATGGGTAGGACGCAAAGTGTTATATTGACTAGGTACATACTGTGCAAATGGAGCGAAATGGCCATAGTCCACACTCCGATTGTTTACACGCAGGGCCGTGTGCAAATTTCCTGTCCAGAGGAACTGCTCCACGCCTTTATTCATGGCCTCTGACGTTAGCGCGTGACACAATTAATTTTGCGCCGAAAAGGACGCTTTATAGCGTTTTTATCATAGCCGCGAACATCGCGTAGTAAGCGTAATATCGCGAGGATGCCGACGTCGTAATTAGATCATATCACGCAATCTTTTCACTTGACAACAGCAGAAATAAGGACAACAATCTATATTGGTGATAGAAACACGGAGGAGAACTAGGAAGAGCTATAGATGGGCCGGCTAACAAATAAACATGGAATAGAGTTAGGTTTCCTGCTTTTTCCTTCGAATGTGAAATTAACGATGATAGAGAAAGACAAAACAGAGTAGAATTGACATCTATACTACCGTTACTCTACGTTAATTTGTAAGGCCGTAAAGGTATAATACTATACATGTATTTTAATACACATGAAAAATGATATGATCGATAGTAATCTATCCATCACGTGGCATCCGATATCCTTGTTTTCTACCCAGTAAAGTTATTTAACGCCACTATCGTTACTGCGCTTAATAACTAGGATAATCGTATTATTATTACGTTACATAAGAACTTTGTCAGAGAATTTATATCAGCTGTTATTAAAACGAGGATATCCATACACCCCCTTTAGCAGGCACAGAAGTAACTGCTTATATGTTTGATCTAGGGCTTTATAGGGGGCTGGTATATAATATGACAGCTGATAGCATCAGCTATATAGAGTAGAGTAGAGGTTAAGTGTATATCCAGAGAAGTAGTGCAGAAAATTAAGACTAAGAAATTAATATGTGATGCAATTTAAAAAACTACTTTTCCATTTCATACTGACGATGGCGGACTGGGACATGCCGTTTTAATTATTAAAGGTTGTTCAATAAAATAGTCGATTACAAAATATCGATATAAAGTCATATATTATGATCATTCATTCATGGGATTGCTTCCTACCCTAATATTATACCTACTCCTATTTCCTTAATACGCCTAGATAATTTCAATGTAGATTCAATGTAGAGCCTGGATTCACAGGCTCTAATTTATGTTCTTCAGTGACGGCAGTGATATGCATCTAGGTAAGTGATACCGATTTCGGCTTTTTGGCACTTTCATTACAAGCTTGTGGCAAACTACCTACATGAGCAATGAATACCTAATCCATCATGGATTGGATGGATGATTGAAAAGCTTCGACCAATGAAAGGAATGTGGTGGCATAATATCTTTTTCTTGCATAAAATTCAGCGACCTGTTTTCTTAAAATCCTTGGAACGTTTTAATATTATAAGGACCCAACATTTATGTAGCCATAAAACATTATGTATAACTTTCTTTAAATTTTGGTTGATGTTTATAACCTACATAAAATACGTGGATCTGGGACGCTTGTAAAATTTTAATCGCGAAATCTTTTCTGTCAAGTTTATGAAACCAGACCGAATTTGAAAGAGGCCGGCGATTTACTACTGAGACTCGTAGAACACGTTAAGAAGACTTATTGAATTTATTTTTGTATTTCTCACTCTCACGGATACGTTGGTAGGTGCGACATGAAGCGTCGCAGAAGAATATAACAGAGAAACGGATTTTTACTTAATTACTCAAAAACTAAGCCAGTTATCAAAAATCTGTTTTGAAGTGTTTTTGGATATTATTATTACCGACACATTAAAACAACAATTACAATTAGGTACATCCATTGTAGTTTCCGATAAAAATTAGAAAAACTGACATTTTGGAGCAACTTTTGGCAGAACTTTCTATCGAGAAAATTTTATCCAATCGTGTTTCTGCTTCTTAGCGATTCTAGATTAAAGATCGAAAATGTTTTTTCAATAAACACCTATTCTTTTAACATGCTAAAAATAAATGCTCGACTCGACACATTTTTTTGCAAAAGAATTTTCAACACTTTTTAACAATGAAGGGCTCGTTTCCTCACATGAAAGGGCCATAAAGCGATCTTGACATTTAGGATATTTTCTAATATGCCTCCTTAGGAAATTCAGGTTAATGCCCAACGGGATTTATGATTATGACTTAAGTTACTGTAAAGGTCGTGACTAAGAGTTTAGGTAGAATAGCCCTCGAGGATATAATGTACGTATACCTATAATTGTAGAAGGAAATACTTTGAATGATGTATTATTTGTGCTTAGTATTTAAACAGAAAATAGTGTAGACAAATTAGGATAGGGACACTGCAGAGGCAAAAATACCAATACGTACATTCGTAGCAAGATCTGCCTTGGTTGGTCTGTTTATAAAAATTCCTCAAAATATGTCTAATGCTGCATAATACTTGCTGAAGTTTGATAAGTTTGTGCTTTAATAAAGTCTTTAAATTCGCTATTTTTGACTCTAAACTTCTGCTAGAGTCAGTCATCTTTAGAGAAAAAAACATTCCTGTAGTTTCATTTTGAAGGATGCTGAGAGAGCACTTCTATAGGTCGGATTTTCTAAATAAATTAAAACAGAAAAATCTAAGCTGACAAATCCCCGTGATAAACCTGCGCATTCTTGAAGTAATTTTGTTCGGGATACCTACTCTCTACTTGAAGTATTTTCTCGAGTGGAAGTAATCTAAATCGCTGTAAAATTCGCAACGGACGTAATTTGTCGATGGAATATCCTTCAGAAGGGATTAATTAAGAATTTATTAAGCAGTCATCGCGCCAAATATTTGCTTATTTGTGTAAATAAATAACTTAACGAGTACCTACGTGTTCAGTCAGGAAATTTCTCCAAATCGAAAACGTTATAATTTTGCTGAAAATTACTTTGATGAATGTTATTGTTTGTTTTGGTACTGGAGTGGCGGTCATACTGTGTATGAGTCGTCCATTTATTGCCCGGCACGTCATACGGTCGTTTTTAGCGATTTTTAGTGACCACTGCAGTTTAAAAACTAAATAGATAACTACTTTTTAATTTAAACGTCAAGTTGGAAAAGCTATCCCAAAAGTTGCTCAAAAATCTAAATTTTTCTGATTTTAATCGGAAACTACAGTGGATGTAATTGTAATTATTGATTTAATATGTTGGTAATAATAATGTCCTACAATGCTCAGAAACGGATTTTTGGTAACTGCTTAGTTTTTTAGTAATTAGGCAAAAAGTCACTTTTCCGTTAATATTCTATCGCAACGCTGCATGTCGCACCCACCAACGTATTGGCAAGAGAGAGAAGGACAAAAATAAAATCAGTGTATGTATCCTCACATAAATAATCTCGACCTCAGTGATGGCGTCCCGTTATGGTTACGGTGGACAAACGGACATTAAACCATTGAGGTCGGGAGACTCGTGATGAAACGATATACTTTCTGCACCTGTATCGAAATGTACTATTAATATTATTAATGCACAGATTGACCGTGATATTCGCCTGAGATAAAAGACAAAAAGAAAATGCGGAGAATGAATATTTAGATCGGAATTGACATAGGTTGTATATGCGTCACCCGCCGCCGGTGAAGTGACTAATATATTAGTCATATTTAGGGTTCCGCGCCACAAGAATAAATCCTTAAAGGATCTCTTTGATTTGCGTCTGTCTGCCATTTATTTATTTATTTATTTAGCCATTTATTTATTTATTTAGGTATCCCCGCCTCAACGTGGCCTCAACGTGGTAGGTACAGACACGCCCATCTAAGTTTATAGAACCTATAAATTTGCAGTATGAAGTTTGCGATACCTCACGGAAAATATCCAGATGAAACAAGCGAGGCTGCGAGAATCCCACAATGTTCTAAAAGGTGTATGAAGCCTACCAACCCTCACTGGGCCAGCTTGGAATGCTATAGACAAATCCTTAGTGCAGCAGTTGAGACAAGGGATATGATATATGTATGATGTCGTATTTACAGATTTACCACCAAAAAGGTGGAAATTATCATCATCTTAATATGGTTGATGTTCAGCGTACTCGAAAGAAACGTTTTTCTTCCACGTTTCTGATACAAACCGCTAAGGTGCAGAACACTCTTCCAGCTTCCGTGTTCCCAGCCAAATACCTGCCAAGCCAATCTGGGTGCCTTCAAGAGAAGAGTGATTTTCTAGTCAAGCGCGCTCCATCCGCTTCATAATTTCTGTCTATCAGACATGATTATAGTCAAACTCTAGCCTATTAATAAAAAAAATCCTAAGAAGCAAAGGTACTAGACTAGAATCCGAGAGGTATGACTTTACGTTTAGATTGAAATAAAAGAACGAACTGCGACCCAGCAGTCATAGTTCACATTTTGCAGCTGAAAATATTTCGCAATATAACGTCAGAACTTGCGTAGTCAGGAGAGAAAGCAATTGGAAGTCGCACCAAAGGTCATGAATAGGGTTGCTAGTTGAGTTAAATATAAATGCCACTAGGTATTTATTATAAGAAAATAATGCATGAGTTTACTGCGTCATTTTTATAGCACTCGAAAAAAAAAGACTACTTGTCCCAAAAAAAAAATATGATTTCCATTCCCACGGAGTTTGTGAAAAACCAAAATCCATGCAAGCGGGGCAACGGACGAAATCCGTTTATTTATTTGGCCTCTCTATAGAACCCTTATGTAGAAAAATTGCTTCAAGGTAAATTGTTGAAAATAAATAGAAAAATGAGTTCGATAACTCTAGTACGTAGACTACTAATTAAGTCTAAAGTGCTCCTCTACTAAATTACTTAGATTACAATAATTAATTAAATCAATGAAAATGATTATTAATTTATGTTGCAAGAAACCTCCAATATAAATAACTAGATAATTTTAATCAAACTCAAAAATACGAGCATCTTAATTAATTTTAAGTTCGATTTTCAGTTTTTTAGTTTTAA
Organism: Coenonympha arcania; assembly: GCA_036785405.1. Classification (NCBI taxonomy): domain Eukaryota; kingdom Metazoa; phylum Arthropoda; class Insecta; order Lepidoptera; family Nymphalidae; genus Coenonympha; species Coenonympha arcania. The sequence continues at coordinate 2,654,331 of CM072063.1, read as the reverse complement.
GATTATTTTCTCACTTCGCTAGCGGGAAATTGGCTAGTTTCGTGTAACTCAGCCGTCAGCGTTGTTGTGAATAACAAAAAGTTCAAAGTTCAAGTGCCAATTTATTCAGATGTTACAATACACAACCCTAGATGTAGGGCGAGAGTATATTGCAGAGGTTACCTATAATATATCTCTCTCAGAATAGTTTTATATTCTGGCTAGACTCCCTGTCGCCGCCCTGACCTATGAATTTAGCCGTCCAAAACCAAATTTTCTTTTAAGCCTACTTCAAACATGTGCGCATATTGTTTTCTCGTTTAGGGTTTTGTACCAAAATGGCAAAAACGGAACCCTTATGTAATGGACTTGGACATGACTGTCTGTCTATCACAGTTGTTTCAGTAATTATTATTAAAGCTAGCGACATGAAATTTGGGCCATAACTTAGTGGTCCAACGTCGTTTCAATTAAAAAAAAGTGAAAAGTAAACTTTTTTTATATTAAAAAAAGGAAAATAGCGCTGTCTAATTATTAAATTTCAATAATTAACTATTATACCTTGTGGGGTATCATAAGAAAAAGCTGTAAGTAAAGCTTTTTAAGGATTTTTTATTTATTTCTATACACAATAGTTAATTAAATAGGTACATTTGGACACTAGACACGTTGCAAACGAGCCCCAAAGTAATTTATTGGGCAAAATGTCAAAAAAATACCGTCACCACATTATCTCCGAAGTTTACCGACCGAAAAATTACCGAAAGAAAAAACTTCTGAAAACAAAGTTAGGTTTGCGGTTCGTTATCAAAAGCGATTCCTAACATCTTTTGTAGTATGGAACCCACGGTATACGAGTCGGACTTGCACTTGGCCGGTTTTTTCATGTCGTGCCAGATTTTCATTTAGGAAGGAGCCACGATATTATCAAAAAACGTGAAAAGTGATCTTAAAAAATAATTCACAAAAGAATAATGGAGGCTTTATTTTGAATATAAAATGCGAAGGGATTTGCTTAATCCTGTATTAAAATTGGGATGTTGTTTTATAAAATGGAATAATACAGATGTTTTTAGAGGCTAAGTAAGCACTTCTTTGTCGTATTTTATATTTTGTGACCATAATAACTTGGTCGATATGAAAATTCTTTACCTTGTAATTTAGTTTTTTTTCGATAATTATAAATCCTCATTCCTCCTAAAGTGTTTTAATCATTTCGCGTTATGATGCCATTAAAATTTGCAAATTATGAAATCTTATAAGGAGTCCAATTGTGAATAAATGTCTAAAGCTTTAATTTAAGCTACGAGTATAACCATAGCGGTTAGATGTAATAGGATGCACTAAAACATCAATCAAATATCTAAGTAACTTTTCATAATTATAGGTCTAGGTATATGAAATACAGAACTCGGAATCTTGAGTCTTCAAAGTAACTAGTTCTACAGCTGGGCTAGACAAAGTAACAGTCGTTTAGCGTTCACGACAGTAGATAAAATGTATGGACAAACCACGTGACAAATGAAAACAAATGAAAGCAGAATCTACTTTATGCTTAGCGTTGTTCACTGTCGGCTTTCAATTGTCATGAGAAGTACGCTAAAGTTATCTACAACGTCTGCGAGAATGCCAGGGAGCGCTCAAATTGTCGTAGTCGTGTTTTCCTCTATTCGGTCACGTGGTTTTTCTACAGTCACGGGGTTTTTCCATACATTTTTGTCTACTGTCGTTAACGCTAAACGACTGTTACTTTGTCTAGCTTTTCTGTTATATATGTCTTGACAAGCGTCAGGCGATTTGCGCCGATTCTGTTTCGGACTCTATCAACTCAAAATGTCCATATTATTCTAGCAAATCCAAATAATTTGCATAATCTTTGTTATTCCAGATGCCACCAGACATTATACAGCTTGGTACTCGCAGACGCTTCATTATTTCAGTCAATACAATCTATCACCGTGCTTACGATAGCTAATTATACAGGTAATAATTTAATCAAATAATATTGTGTTTTATTTTATGTCGCGATGTTAGTAATTATTTACAAATCGTAAACAAAAACTTGTAAATCTAAATAGGTATAAAATCAATGATGAAAATAATTAAACGAAAGTTGAAAGTAATATGTGTTTTTATGTATCAATAAAATTTTATTTTGTATAATGATAAGAGCAGGCGTATAGAGGTTTGTTTATTGACGGGATGCGTAATAGAAATAATGTCTGAAATATAAAAATGGTGCTAGTTGAATGTAAAACCTGCTTGCTATATCTTTTTTGGGTAGGTACCTTTATTCACAGTTCCAAATTACCAACTCTATAAAACAAAAAAAAAATTTTTTTGTTACTCTGTACAAGTTAATAGGACTGCGATCTCACCTGCTGGTAAATGATGATGCAGCCTAAGATGTTATCGTACTAACTTGGAAGGGTAAGTGAATTTACCCCCAACGGTTTCTACACAGCATCGCAGTGGAACGCTAAATCGCTTGGCGGTGCGTCTTTGCTGGTAGGGTGGTAACTAGCCACGGCCAAAGCCTCCCACCAGACCAAACTTGAGCCAATTTAGAAATTATAAAATTCCAAAGTGGCCCATAGCGGGAATCGAACTCGCGACCTCCCTCGCTCCCTCCTCACACTCCTCCCTCACTCGAATCCGACACTGCGCCAGGGAAGTCGTCAAAAATACTGCTTTTTAAATTGGTAAATTTAATTAAATACTGTAATGAATTAACACCTCTTTGGTGATTATATACTTATGCTAACTGATAACTCCTTTGGTATATTCTTTGAAATAAGATTAGGTACTATTAATAAGGTATTTTAGTTCGTCATTAAATTATTATACCAAGAATAGCAAATTAATGTTGGACTATTTTCTGTAAAACCTAATACTACTTTAGTAATACATACTTCACGCATCCGAAACTTAGGAGTGGACATTAATTGCAGCGTATGATGTTTATAGATATTTCAATCCACGAAGATGCGCCCCACTGTCAAATTCGCGTAGGTAAGTTTCATTCATTTCGCTATGGAGTTAGTTGTAATCGTGGATTTAAATAATCTATAGCTAACAAGCACTGTATACAAATTTTTCATGAGAATTGTACTGTAGGTACAGTTTATAAAATATACCTAGTCTATAGTATGTGGCGTGGGACGGGGAAGGAAGCGAGGGCTGCGAGCTAAATATATTTTTTGCGTGGGTAGTGTACGGGACGAAAAGTTCATTTAAGGGATTTTTTTAAGAATTTAACAATTATGAAGCACTAGGTTTTGGCCACGGCTTTACCTAAGGTTGTTATTATACAAACAACTACATAGCTGGTTGGTAGGTATGATGAGCTATTAACCCTTCACATACACAGTAGGTACATTAGATTCTAGAATTCTAGAAAGACCTTTCTATTTCATGCAGCTGGCCGCGAGTCTCCTCTCAGAATCGGTGAGAAGGTTCCCGTCATGCTGACCAAGTGCGGATTGGCAGGCTTCGCACAATTTTAAGAATATTGATGTGTACTCATAAACATGCGTAAGGAAACTTACGTCGTTTTCCTCCAACGTTATGACACTAGGCATGTGATATTTGTTTTTTTTTAGAAATCCGTTCCGTTTATTCGAAGCGAGTCGACTCGAAATTTGTACAAAAACCTGTACTACGTCTACTGCATCAATGGGTCCAAATTCTGATCATTGCTCTGTCGCTAAGTAAGTATATTCTGGAGTACATTACTGAAAAGCTTTTAAGTTAAAGCTTCCTGCAAACCTAAAATCTTAAGTTCTATATTTAGTAGTCAACATTCAATGCACTCTTGCTCTTTTGTCTTGGAGTCTGGACTGGCTTTTTTTTTTGATTTGGCGAAAACAATTACACTCCACCAAAATTCGTATTAAAGAACATAAATCTTTACACGGTTCCACTGCCAGGCATACAGAGGCCGTTACATTAAACGTTGCAGTGACACAGCAATGAATGTCGTGCATAAATTACTGGCGTGGTGATATGTGGCGATGACTGGCACAGACGATATTACAATTACGGGAATGTATACTTGATACACTGATATCACTATCTTCTATGGATTAAACATTCTTTGAAGCGCCCCCCTCGAAGGTCCACGGTACTAAAATTACATTTGTTGGTAGAGACAATAGACATTTACCCTGGATATGGCAGACGGCGCTAAAAATGTCGCCAGTTTATCGGTGCCGAAAATGCTTGTTTAGCCACCAACAGTCAGGCCATGCTGTCGTTCGCTCAGTAGGCATCGATATTGTACGAAAAAGGTTTACGTCACAGAAAAAATAAAAAATGTTGCTCTGTGGTTTACGTACCTAAATCGTTCGGACGCCGATATCCTGAGTTTTCTAATAAGTAGTAGAGCCTGTCTTTTTGAATGTTTTTTTTGTTCCATGGACAATCACGCTAGGTTACGCAACAATCAGCGCCAAAATCGCGAAAATCAAGGGTCTTCATTTTAAGGTTGACAGTCTGTGATCCATAGAATAGCGATCAGTGACTTGATATTATATTTACTCTGTGGGCGGTAAGTACATAATAAATAGACTGAGCTTTTCCTCCAATACTAATGAGTTCTCTTATTGATACATTCTACTATAGGAGGTCAAACGAAAATAATAGTTTAGTTTAGGTTAGATATTGACGTAGTGACGTAGGCAAATTAAAAAGGGAAGCTGTAGAATGTTTATTAAAAAATAATTTTTGTTAATAAGTACCCAAAAGTTATTGTTTTTTGGACGCTAGAAAATTGTGAATTTACTTTAAATCTATCGATATACCTAATGAAAGACGCATGGTGTCCCGGACTTTTTCAATTTGGACCAGTAGTTCCTGAGGTATGCACGTTCAAACAAAAAAACAAACAAACAAACGAACGAACAAACAAACAAACATTTAGATTTATCTACTTGCTTACTATTTCGTATCAAACATATTATTATGCACATAACTAACACAATGACCATGTTTCCCATAGTATCCGTATAGGTACTCAACTCAATGTTAACCCGACTTTTTGTTTCGCGTTTTGACCTTAACTTTGTCCCAGTGCTCGAGAAATTCTACTTACGGATTACGTGTTCTATTATTATTAAACAGAAATAGTCCTGAGTCACTAAAATAGCCCTGACTCACTGAAATAGTGCTGACTCACTGAAATAGTCCTGACTCACTGAAATAGTCCTGACTCACTGAAATAGCCCTGCAACTCATCATCGCCCAGCCTATGCCCGTGGAAATAGAAAGCTGTAAATTTTCTGAGGGATTCCATTGATGATGACAAGAGGCAAGGAAGAGTTTATCAAATGACTCACCACTAAAGTTGGGGACGGTCAATTTTGTGGTACGGCTGGTAATATTTGTGTATACCCTCAATACAAACATTAGCTTGTAATTAGAATTCTGTCACGTTAATTTCGCATTACGTAGTTTTCACAATAACTAGTACCCATTAGGACGATATTATGTATGTAATTTTAATGCATTAAGCTGAAAATACAGTTCAATTCAGTTTTCCCACCTCCCAGTTTAACTAATTGTTTGATTTAACACCCACTATGAATACCAAATATACACAATGAAGGCGACTCATAGATCATTTGGTGTAGATAGATAGATAACTTATGTATTTTCCATATTTCCACTTATTTACTTGCTTCTGATCAAATTATATAAAATATTAGTACTTGCTTCTGATGAAAACTCCTTGGTTATAATAGTAACAGCATTGAAATTGAAATTGAAATGAATTTATTTGCTGAATATAGTTTACATCTTGGTTCTTAAACTAATAGAAGTCCTCACATATTCGACTGACACTTCAGTATGCAAATATTAATCATAACATCCTAACATTCATAAAAGTATGTTAGTATATGTATTCATAAATATTAGTATGCTAATTATTTCTACGTAAACATAGTCCGAGTCATTATAATATAAGCGGCTATAGGTATAGTTGCAAATTCTCTGAAACAATAATTAAAAAACTAAACGAATTAAGTATGGGAAGCGGACGAAGTCGTAAACATCAGCTAGTGTAAATTTAATAGATCTGCATAACTGAGATTTTTATGGTCATCACAGACTTTGCTCATTGTTTGCTAAAGGGCCAATCGACTTGTAAGACAAAGCTTCTACCGCCTGTCCATGGATCTATTTATTATATCAGGGGCCGTACCAACATCTCTTATAGCCGTATTATTGTAATATTGTTTGAAATTTTCGTACTGACATTGTATGAAAATGTAGGCGGTACTAAGTTTAACTTAATAATAATTTAATATTGTGTTCTTTCTATAATAACTAATTAAAGATTGCAAATAACTGACGCTCATTACATAAATTATATAACTTGAAAACAATTTATTTTAAAGCCAACAGATTGTTTCACTATTTTATTCCATACACGTTCGGCCGTAGCGAAATTGGATTTTCAGCAAATCAAGCTAATTGTTTCTCGAAAAATGCAACTGAGCTTACGTTGGTAGGTACGTGCCCGTTGTGCTTTCCAATGGCAATATAGGAAATTAAATTTACTCGTAATGTACCCAAATTGGGTACTGCACTACTTTTGAATTTGGAAAAATATTACTTTTTTATAAACTAGGATAAAATAATAACATGCACTGAAAGAAATATTACTTAAAATCCAACGAAAAGGAGATTGACCGAAAATGGGCTATATTGCGTCACTCTGCGTCTGAAGCACGTATGCATGAAAAATCTTCTTTCAAATTATAATATTACATGTATTTTTTTTTAATGATGTGCGAACCGGGGTTTAAAAGTATTATAAAAATAAAAGTAATTAAACGTTTCGACACAAGCGGAACCGCCATAATAGAGTCTGGAAACGTCACAGCCACTACCACTCGGCGAATGATACCAGTTTTTTATAAACCCACTTTTTAAGGGAAAACTAGGATACAATAATACAGGAAATAGATCGAATAATAAAAACCGAAACAAGGCAAGCTTTTTGCACACAAATATCAATTTAGTACCGTACACGTTCGGGGGTGGCGCTTCAAATCGGTACAAAAAAGGAACTGTCAGATGTATAGAATAATTAATCCAGAGATAGAGCTCAGTGACTGATCTCTATTCCATGGATCGATGATTGTCAAAGTAAAAATGGTTTTTGCCATTCTGGCGCTGATGGTTACGTACCTAACCTGGCGCGACCGTCCATGGAACTAAAATAAAATGACATTCGAAACGACGGTCACTACCGACAAATGTCAATTTAGTACCACGGACGTTCGAGGGTGGCGCTTCAAATCGGTACAAATAGGAACTGTCAGATAAATAGAACTGTATAGAATGATTAATCATTAGAATAGAGATCAGATCAGTGATCTATACAGATTAGAACTGCACCACCTGTTCAAATAATTATTTTCATAGCTGTATATTGAAAAGTAAGGAATGCTTCACCAAACATTTTAATTGCGACAAACAATAGCACTTGCAACACCACAGAGTACATCACATTTATTGTGTTGTTTGATATTTTCATGTGCAGCTAATCGTGACAAAATCCTACATGGCTTAAACCCTATTCATTAGTTTATTCAAAATTATTAATTATAATACTGTTTTAGTGTACAATAAAGCATATTTTACTTTTACTTTTTACTTTAATACTGTAACCTATTTCCATTACACCTTTGACTCGTAATTATTGAAACGATTCTAATGTTATCTGCCACGGCGGCGCCACCATCGAAACTAGGGTAAAACCAAACTCGTAAGTAGAAACACTGGTTTAAATGTCATCAAGACATCAACTCGTGTCTCGATTGTCTATGTCGCCAAAGAAACTACAAGATTAAAAAAAATCATTCAGATGAATCATACATATTTATGATTAATTATTATTGTTTTAAACGATTGAACAGGCTATGCCTATATAATACATAACACAGAAAATACACACGAATGAATAGGCTGTATTTTCTCCGACCTTTGCCTGTCCCGAAAGGGACGAATGGATTAACAGAACAGAACTGTCTATGTCGATAATCGTCACTTCGTATCTAATCGCAAAACCTTTGATTAAGTATATATAGCAAAACCATTGGAAAAGTACATAGTTTACAGCGAAAACTTGGAAAACCCAGTGTTTTATTAACTTATTTTCTGGACGGTGAATAATGTGATCAGTGTTGTCGCTTGCTTAGTTTCACTCCGACTAAAGCGATCCTCTGTGAAAACTAACAAGTGTTTGTGCGTGTTGACTGTTGAGAAATGGACTCCTATTCTACGCAATAATCTAAATGAGATATAGACTCTAATACGCAATAACAATGTCGTCAGCGTCGTCTCGAGGAGTTAGGCCTGGCAGTGTATCACGCCGGTGCATTAACTGAACCAGCTAGTACATTCTCTGGATGAATTATCACATTCAGCACTTAATGTATTGAACTCCTGGATCGCACCGCGTTCAGTAAGTATTGTGTACTATTATATACCTAACACAGGCATATTTAATTCCTTCTGCTAACTTAACTCATTGTAGTGTCAGGCCCCTGACACTCAGTACAACAGGCCTAAACACCTACACTACTACTAGAACGCTGGCCCTACTCGCATACGCTTCACATTTCTATGTGTGAGTAATGTCATTGTAGCCCGTAGGGCTGACAAAACTCGACCTGTATGTGACAATGCGACTGATGCACGATGCCTTGGTTAAAACTGGCAGCCTGCTGTAAAACATTTCATTTAAACTAACAAGAATAATTGGTAGTTAAGTTATGGCTGCTAAATGGACAAAATATAATAAAACATTACATTTTGATACATTAAGCTTTTATGCTCTTGGTGAACGGGCCGTTTCTCACATAACAAAAAATCATTGTGTATTATATATACACAATGATTTATGAGAACTCATGTTTTGCAGCCATAGAAGAAGGTGGACCAGATGTAACATTTCATGAGACTACATCTCAGCTCGAGCTTTAATTTAGAATTGCATAAGGTCTTCTAGGACCAACTGGATGCTTATTTAAATTCAAACATTTTGTTGCAGATAACAGATGGAGGCATCTTATGTGATGCATGCTTTACATTGATTCCTCGTACAACTTCTGAAGACCAGACCACACCTATACCAGACTTTGGACATCACAAGTTTGCTTTGGTTGATAGACAATTATGTACATACCCATATAATAAACAATTTAAATCACCTAACCGCTTTTTTATCAAGTACGTACCTACCTAAGTATTCCTTTATAACAGAAAATTCCTCCTTCTCGAGACTTAGCCAATGATAGCTTGGACCTTGGAATCTGTTCTTGATGCTGCCAGCAGATAAGCCATTTATTTAGGTAGGTACCTACCTATCTACCTCCCTATAACCATAGTATATTGCAGAACACAATTATATTTTTCTTTATATAAATTGTATCTCAAACTATATTTGTTTGTTTATCAAGCAGTTAAGTACCTAAATAAGTAGCTAAGCAAGGAGTTGGAATATTAACTATTTTCTCTCTTAAGGTTCTGCCAACGTTAGCTTGGAGCCTGGGAACCTCTTTTTGATGTTAGCAGGCCACAGGTTTATACCTATATTTTAAAACTACCTACTGTTTAAAAATAAATAGGTAAACCGTATTTTTATCAAGTACCTCGATACTACTGAGGTAGGCACCTATCTTGTTTTATAGTACTAACGTAATATATGTGTAGGTAGGCCCTAGGAATAATTAAGTATATCTATATGCATCATCCAGGGTTTCACGGTAATAACGAGGTCGCTTTAAATAAAATAATCACTATGAGCAACTTATAGTGCGCGAGAACTACTAACCTAACCTCAAAATACCTAAAAAAAAGAAAATTAGATTACTACGAATTCCCGGTTTATATCTCACTGATTTTTTTTTTACATATTATTGGGAATATTTCTAATGTTTTACCGATGATTTCATTAAGACGCAAGTATAGCCCATTTTTCATACAAGAAAAGGCATTGTCCTTTACAAAGTTACAGGCATTTTAATTTTGGAGCGGGAGAGTCTTCTATCCCTTTCTCGCAAAGCGAAAATTTGCACGAAATTACTATGGCATTCGTGAGGTGTGACGTCACAATTTAATGTCCCTATCTCTGATATTGATACTGTTATTGATATTATTTAAGAAATTGTATATAATGACATTTTTTTTGAAAAGAGCAAGTGCCGAGTTTCTTGCCAGTTCTTCTCGGTGCAAACCTGCTTTCCGAACCTGGCGGTAGAGTTTTGACTTTTCATAAGAGCCTTTTAATTGGGCCTATGTGAAAATAAAGATTTTTCATTTTCATTTTCATTTTCTGTGTAATCAGAAATATATCAATGTAAAATGTTTCAAAAAAATTTAAGTTTTTTCAGTGGACGTCATTATTTTTATCTTAGTCTATAAAAAAAGTAATAAAAAATTGGAGTCAAATACAGTGGGTATTTGACTCCAATTTGTTATTACTTTTTTTTCTGGCAGCCTCTTGATTCTACAAAAATACTGATTGCATCATCGAGGTTACATCTATGTAGCTGATTGGTTATTGCTCGTATCGGTCAAGTTGCATAGGCACGGCTGATTGGTTAATGTCATCGATTAAGCAGCCAAGGCACCGATTGGCTGGTAATGGTTGCGTTGCTAAGGTTACCGGTGATGCTTGGCTGTCAATGGACAATTTTCGAGAATACCCAAGATGCTTGGTACGAATTCTTTGAAAAAGAAATTTAGTAAATAAGGCCAAGTATCCTGAATTCATATTCAGATATCTTGGATGAAATCGAATTCCAGATGGTATGGCTCACGAGAGTAACCAACCAATCTTATTAATGCAATAGACGTTTCAATATAATGAGATTTTTGGGTCAAAATCGTAGTATCCTCTAAAAATGCAAAGACTATCACAATATATCGCAGAGATGAAAGAAATTTTAAGGGACGCACGAAACGGGATCCCAAATGAGAATCTGAACAGTGAACACAATACACCATTTAGGCTTTTAGAAAAAGGCAGTTTGAAAATAGTTTTCCTTTTGACTCGACCGCTTTAGTACTCTGAGAGATATCAAAAGTTTAATATCTACAACTTATCTCATAAAAGATGGAAGCTGTGATTGATGATCGAAAACGCGTTGGGTGAAGTTGAAAAAGACTACTTAGGTTCCGCTTATAATATATTATGTCACTGTGCCATTAATAAATTGATTAGGTATATATTATGTTGAATCTATGTGACTGATATTTTCGAACCCTCTGCAGTTTTAGCAGTTGTAAAATTTGACTTAAGTAATAACGATGCGATTTTGTTTACCTAGTTTGGATCTTAAACTCAAATTCAAACTCAAAATATCTTTATTTCACTTTGGCCTAACGTACAGGCTCTTAATAACGCCAATATTATATTTGTCGTATATATGTGGTAATAAATACAAGTCGACTTAAAGCTAAGTTTACGAGGGATTTGATCATATATTGTGACATAGCCCTTTACTTACTTACGTCACTACGTGTGGCAAAAGAGCAAAACTATTTAAAATCGGATAGTAAATTGCTTTGTTATAGTTGATTAGCGAAGTCATGCGTAGCATCTCAGATCTGTACGATAAAGTGACGATGCAAATGAAGATGGATTGGATGTAATAAGATCATCCTTTGGCCTTTACCTATCCTTTAAAACATAATCGCTTGGTGAAACATACAAAATATAGGAAATAAACGTAGACAGAAATTGCTATTTTCTTATGCTTAAGTAGAAAATTCACTGTAACCATAAGAATTAGATTCTACACAGAAAAGCAGGAGAGAAATAAAATTAATCAAGCTTATCCCGGGATTGCTTGGCGAATTGCTTTTTACGAATGGATTCCAGATACAAGATGGCCTATTGTAAAAAAATATGTTTTATAAATTACCTTATTAACAAGTAATAATTAAATATTTCGAAGTAAGTAATTAAACAAGAATTTTATTCTTGTCATATTCAAACATGTATGCTAATCCTATCCCATAGGAAATTATGGCAACTTTTAGTTTCTCCAACGATATAGGACGTAAGCTTTACCTACATTAATTCTAAGCTATAACAGCTTAAACAAGCTATAGCAGGACTATTCAAAGGGCGAAATTCTTTTATTTTCCCATTTTAATGTTTCAAAAAGTCTAGAATCCCAAAAATCATCAGCCAAATCTTTGCTTCGCCTTCCTTCATTCCTGTAAGTAAAATGCATAGCAGTCATAGTCTTGGCAATATGATATAAGTATAGTATCATAACAATGTCTTCGTATGGCCCTGAAAGAAACCATACTTAAGCTAATAGGATATTCCCGCAAAGTATGATCATTTAAGTACTAAAAATAGATCTTAAATGCACGGAGAGCGCTGCATTTAGAGGATTCAATTCTAATTTACTTCGCCAGTTTTATTACAGACATAACTAGTTGAAGAAATTTTGCTCCTTTATTGCATCTGTGGGAATAGATGCAAGCTTTAATGATACTTCTACAACTACTAACTAGTGGTGGTTGTAGTTTTGCTTTACTGTAATAAATTTCTTCTGTGGTATGTATAGTATGCTCGCTTTGTTTACAGAGACTTTGTTAATTAATTTCCGAGCCTAATTATTTTATAAAATTAACTGTTGTTTGCAACTGCAACGTGTTAACCATGATTAAAGAAAGTCAAACCCAGCCATTTGAATTTTATTATCAACAGCCTTAGCCATATTATGACTTATCTTTTCTATGTCTACGATTACATTATTACATTATTTTGGTGACATCGCAGAATCATTTGGAATCTGCAAAGGAGCCATCTTTGTTTATTCGAGGTCTAATTTCTTCGTATGTCAACAAACTATTTCCTTATTTTACCTTATGCCTTATTAATTATTTGTTTTCGTCTTTCTCCTTTTCTGTTTAATAATATTATATAAGAAATGAATGCAACAAGTAGGAAAACATAGCCTTAACTTAGTTATAATGTAAAAAAGTTCAAAAAGGAATCAAAAGATTTCAATGACACTTTCACCTTTTAGAAAGATATCTAAACTGGTCTGAATTTGTATTGAATAGGCACTTCGTAATATTAGCTTGGCGGAAATGGAGTTCTTTTTATAGTGAAGAGCATAATGGCCAGTGGGGATTTGTATTAAGAGGCTCAGGTACTTACCTGACTCTGAAGATTTTTATTCACAATTCTGTCAATATGAACCACTAAAATTGGATATCCATTTCGGGTCCAATATTTTCTACTATCTATTGCTTAGGTAACATCTAGACGAGCATGCTGTGATGATCACTGTGGTTTATGGTTTGTTATACATTGCTGCTTTAATGGGTTAAACGAAATATGATTTTGTAGCAAAAATTCAATGGATAAAAAATACATTTCAATTTAGCTCAGTGAGCGACGACTTACATCATAGGGGTCAGGAGTCAAGACCCCTATGATGTAAGTCACAGACAAAGGATATTCCATCAGATAACACCTGCTTTTGTATTCTGTGGTAAACGTGAAGAACAAAGGTAAAAAAGTCGGCTTCCAGTATAGAAAATCATGACCAACAAAACTCCCCAGTGTTGCAACCATTAATATTACAGCGTAGAACAAAAGGTAATGGATATTTGATTGTAAGTGGATTCAAGGGGAAACCCTGCGGTTATTGAGGCGGCTTTATGTAAGCATAGTTTGATTCGGTTTGCCGAAACGTTTAGAATAATTATATTTTGGTTACCTACCTGCTTACTATATAATGTTCCAACAGAGATTGAAAGATATAATATGCTTCTGAGCCTGTTTCAAAACCGCCAGATAAACTTTACTTAAAAATAAACTTTATCTGACGAATAAACTTGACATTTAGAAGGATTCCTTATACAAAAATTGTTACAACATCAAACATATTCTCTAGATAAAATTTTGTGGTTGATTGTGTAACAGGCTCTTAGATAAATTAAAGCTTCATAAATTGATAGACCTAGGTACCTATATTATCCTTTTGAGGCTTTACATTGAAATGAAAAATCCACCCAAAGAGCCAACCCGTTCCAATATACTTTTAAATTAAAAGACGTTAAAATGTCCCGCACGTACTTTGGTCGTTTTTAAAAAAGCTAGAATTTCCACCAATCAAGCGAAATTGTTTCCGAAAAGTTCAGTGAAAATACTGATAAAGTTTAAAGGCACGCTGTCATTATAATAGATGCGTATAGGTGGCATAGGCAAAGTAGATAATATCATTGCATAGTAGACATTACTTCAAAGAAAAACCTATGGTAGGCCGTCCCAGTTATGATGATACTCGCAATAGTAAAGACTAAAGATCAAATGTTTCAACACAGCTGATTTTCACGAAGTGCCATAGACTACCAACTGACTATTTTAATTATTGCATTATGCAGACTGTAGGCAGAACTGCAGGGCTAGACAATGTCACTTAAGCGTTTGGCGTTAACGCTAGTCGCTAGTCGACAAAAATGTATGGACAAAACAAATGACTGTAGAAAAACCACGACATTAATATATAGCTCTTTGTGCTGATTCAGTCACTGACTCATTGATCACCTCTCCTGAACAATTTTGTATGAACATTTTTTTTTCAATGACCATTTCGTATAGAAGGGAAAAAATCATTAAGAACAAAAATATGGAGAGAGCTGATGATTGAGGATTCGGAGACGGATGAAGAGCACAGCCAAGGGTATTGCAGATAGGTGGGGGGTGCTCGACCAAATGTCATTCGAAATGTCATCCAATTGGCAGTGAGCTGGAAAAAAATTCAAAATGGCGGATTCAAAATGGCGGCTAAATGAAATTCGCCAATATCTCGAAGAGTATAAAAGATGGAAGAACGGTTTCTTGACAAGAAGTGATCAGGACCCAAAGGTCTATTTGATGGAAAGAAAAAAAATCAAAATGGCGGAATTTATTTTTTCATAGAAAATGTATGGGGAATGTTGAAGAGAATAAATGTTGGAAGCCAAATAGGGGGAAGACAGCACGCAGGCCACATGTGGCCCGCGCCCCCACGCGACCTACTAGTTAATATATATATAGCTGGTCGTGCTGATTCACTGACTCATTGATCACCTCTCCTGAACAATTTTGTATGAAAAAATTTTTTTTGACGTATACTGTCATATACAGGGGAAAAATTCATTCGGAGGAAAAATACGGAGAGAGCTGATGATTGAGGATTTCGAAGACGGGTGAAGAGCACGGGGAGGGTATTCAAGATAGGTGGGGGGTGCTCGACCAAATGTCATTCGGAACGTCATCCAATTGGCAGTGAGCTGAAAAAAATTTCAAAATGGCCGCCATCCGAATTTCGTCGTTATCTCGGAAAGTATAAAAGATGGAAGAACGGTTTCGTGACAAGAGTTGATCAGAACCCGAAGGTCTATTCGATGAATGGAAAAAAAATTCAAAATGGCGGAATTTTATTGTTCCAAAAAATGTATGGCGAATGTTAAAGAGACTGAAGTTGTAAGGCTAATAGGGGGGGAAGACAGCACGCGGGCCACATGTGGCCCGCGCCCCCACGCTCCCTACTAGTTAATATATATATAGCTGCTTGTGCTGATTGACTGATTGATCACCTCTCCTGAACAATTTTGTATGGAAAAATTTTTTTTCATGGATGATTTCATATAGAGGGGAAAAATTCATGAGGAAGAAAAATATAGCGAGAGTTGATGATTGAGGATTTCGAAGACGGATGAAGAGCACAGCCAGGGTATTGAAGATAAGTGGGAAGTGCTCGACCAAATGTCATTTGAAACGTCATCCAATTTGCAGTGAGCTGGAAAAAATTTCAAAATGGCGGATTCAAAATGGCCGCCATTTGAATTTCCTCGATATCTCGGAAAGTATAAAATATGGAAGAGTGGTTTCTTGATAAGAGTTGATCAGAACTCAAAGGTCTATCCGATGGATGGAAAAAAAATTCAAAATGGCGGAATATATTTTTTCATAGAAAATGTATGGCGAATGTTGAAGAGACTAAAAGTTTGGAACTATGCAAGTTTTTGACGCAGTTGTTCGTAGAACTCCCAGAAAAAATATAGGAAAGGATGATGCTTGAGGGTTTCGAAGACGGTCGAGGAGCACGGGCAGGATACTATAGATAGGTAGGGGCTGCCTAAACAAAAAATTCTCAGAACTTTATGCAATTGGCAGCGAGCTGAAAAAAATCCAAAATGGCGGACTCAAGATGGCCGCCATACAAATGTCGTGTTGTTCTATCTCGGAAAGTATAAAAGATAAGAGAGTGGTTTCTTAGCAAAAGGTAATCAGGATCCGAAGGTGTTTTTGATGGGTAGAAAAAAAAATTCAAAATGGCGGAATTTATTTTTTCATAGAAAATTTACATATCGAATATTCAAGAGACTACAATAATTATGCAAAGCATTGTTGCAGTTTTTCGGTAAATTGCCAGAGAAAAATGTGAAAAGAGATGATGATCTAGGATTAGGTTGATGATTGAGGAGCACGGTCATGGTTTTAAAGATAGTTAAGTACTGTTTGAACAAAAAATACGCTGAACCTCATCCGATGAGGTTCAGCGTATTTTTTTGTTCGTACAGTAGTTAACTATCTTTAAAACCATGACCGTGCTACTAGGTAATTTTTTCAGCCCACCGCCAATCGGATTCCAATTGGCGATGGAGATGACGGCGATCCTTTTATGGGCGGGAAGACTGCACGCGGGCCACATGTGGCCCGCGCACTCACGCGCCCTACTAGTTAATTAACTAAACATGCTGTGTTTGATACTGTCGGCTGTCAATTGTCAAGCGAAGACGCTAAAGTTATCTACAAGGTCCGCGAGAACGCCAGCGAGCGTTCAAGTTAGCGTAGTTAATTATTCAAACACAGCGTGTTTAGTACTATTATTATCGTGGTTTTTCTACAGTCATTTGTTTTGTCCATACATTTTTGTCGACTAGCGTTAACGCCAAACGCTTGTGACTTTGTCTAGCCCCGCAGGACTTGGAACTCCAATCAGACTTAGGTTTTTGCTTGCTAGATTTTGATAAGTATAGATAAAAAAAGCTTCAGTAGAAAGAGTTCCATTTTTAAAGAAGGAATTGGATTAAAATAAAAAATTAGTTTCGCCAACGGTTACCAAAAATGATACCACTTATAAAACACGACAAATGAAAAATAAAGACTAGTGTTTCCAGTTAAAAATTCATATCAGTAGAAAAGTACATTTTGTATCAATTAATTTCATCGCAATTGGTTGCACTTCTGATCGTATCGTCGAAAAATTGAATTTTGGCCGATAGAGCTAAATTGCTCTCGAAAAGTGCACTTAAGGGTAATTCATGAGTTTTCGAGCTCTTTCACCGCGCGAAAACAATTGGATCCAAAACCATTTTATTTATGTTTATTGACTCAATCTCTTAACAATGACTTGTGATAGGGCTGCTTGAAATTTATTATTCTACTACGACAAAATCTTTTTTATCGACTTCTCAATTCGTTGGATTTTTTTACAAAATGTTTCTTCTGACAATTAGCGGATTAGTTAGCGGATTATGGCAAAACAAATTAATCTCTCCTACTTATGAATATAATAGTTTAAATAACGCAAATCGCATGGGAATCGTAGATTTTTCCGGGATAAAAAGTAGCATAAAAAGTAGTATATTATGTTAGTCCAGGGGTAGTTGTCTGGAATTTTTAATTTCAGCCAAATCAGTTCAGTGCTGCGGTTGTGATTGGGTAACAAAACATGCAAATTTTCAAACGTCAGTATGTCTGTTTGAAAATTTGCATGTTTTGTTTCAGTTCATAGTTTCAATAAGTTTTATAACTTTAATAGTTATGTATTGATATACCTACTTCATAAGTATGCGAAGTTCAATTTGATCCGACGATTTGAAGTAGGTTAAAAATCACTTTCAAAACTTCCGATATATACGTAGATAATAGATACATAAGTGTGTTCAAAAATTTGACTACGAGTTCTTTTTCCCCTTGTCGTTACCAACTCTCTCGTACCTGTTTGTTTAAGTTTTAATTTGGTCATAATGGAGTAAAAACTATAAAATTTGTGCCGCGATTCAATAAACTCTTCAGTGACAAGTAAAATCTGGAATGGCGTTATTATGAACCGTCTGCGTCTAAATGAAATCGGGAAGTAGGTGCCCGAAAAGTTGTAATCCTCAGTGATGAAGGACCTATTGAATGTGATCCAGTACGGACTGGGGAGTGGGGACCGGGAGCGATCCGAAAGCAATATATCTTAAAGCAATGACACATCAAAGACATCCAGACTGGATTGTGGACTGTGGTCCTGGTTAATTTTATTTTATTATCTCTCTATTAGAAAGTTGCAATTCATATTTTTAAAAACTTCTTCTTAATTCTAAGGTGATTGATAACTAGTCTTCTTCACTTCGCATGCTCGTAATTGCTATTTATGCAACTGCATCGTTAGGAGGGTCATTTTAATTCGAGTGCTGGTTTTAAATAGGATAGTACGAGAATTAAAATGACTAATTACGGACAGTTGCATACACGATTTTATCTATGACAAGAAAAATAAAATTTTATTAGAAAACTTAGGTACAAAGCAATCTACCGTAAAAAGTCACATCTCAAACCTTGCATAATATATCTTGTAACAAAATTAAGCACCAAACCATATGAAATTCAGGGAAAAAATTATGCAAAGGTACATAATTTAATTATCACAATAAATAAATCAAATTATTAAAGCTAGTTATTAATTTCAAATTAAGCGCCAATCTCGACTCCCGCTATCCGAGTACACCACAGATTAAAGATACCCCCCGCCACGATAAAGTTTTCAGCATGGAGTTTCTATGCAGATATGAAGTAGTTTCATTTTCAATTGCGAATTCAAAGTAATAGACGGATGGGTTATTCAACTGTGAAGTGAAAAACTGGCTTTTTAACATCAAAAACTGATTTTTCCTTCAAATCGATACAAAATAGCAGAAATACTGATAAACTTAACACTAGGTAGCAGAGGTATACGGTTTTCGTTTTTAACTACCACGGTTTCAACTTCAATTAAGTTCACCAGTTTTATTAGGGCAATAACTGTCTGAAGAAACTACATTGCTATAGGAGCTAAGTGGACATTTACGATAACAGCTGGTGGGTAGTTATCGACAAAATATCAAGATAAAGTAGTTTTTTCTCTCAGTATCGAACGTTCCTACTGTACTTAAAACTTTAAAAAAAGGTTGTACTTAAAACTATGCAGTTATAGGCAAGAAGATAACTCAATAAGAGAGCATAAATGTTGGAAGGAGAACTGTAGGATATTTTTTATCGCTGCCCAAGCTATTCCACTGATGCAACCATGCCTATTGCCTCCGCGGTTCGATCGATGTAAACATTAACCAATCAATGCCTACGCGGTTCGACCGATGTAAACATTAACCATTCAATGCTTACGCGGTTCGACCGCTGTAAACTTTAACCAATCAATTCCTACATGGTTTGACCGATGAAAACATTAACCAATCAATGCCTACGCGGTTCGACCGATGTAAACATTAACCAATCAATGCCTACGCGGTTCGACCGATGTAAACATTAACCAATCAACGCCTAGGCGGTTCGACCGATGTAAACATTAACCAATCAATGCCTACGCAGTTCGACCGATGTAATCATTAACCAATCAATGCCTACGCGGTTCGACAGATGTAAACATTAACCAATCAACGTCTACGCTACTCGACCGATGTTAAAATTAACCAACCAATGACTAAGCTGCTCGGCCGATGTTAAAATTAACCAATCAATGCCTAAGCTGTTCATACGCAAACAATTGACATTTAAATAAATTGGAAATGCCTCTAAACTTCTCCGAGGAAACTTGACGTTCATATTTTTGCCTTGCATCTAAAAATAGGTAATCGGAATTCAAGTGTAAAATATTTGTTGTCCGATGTTGTATAATGCTCGTATGTTCTATGTCGAATTCTAAAGTGGCAATACTGGTAAAATATAGGCGGCACCTCGCTCCTGCTTGGAAGGCGTAACTTTGAAACAAGTGACTGAGGCGTGATACCGACGTATCGTACTTTCTTACAAAAGTATTCCAACTACAGGCACGTATAACACACACACACGTAACACATGTGGAAATTGCGAACATTTAGTAACTTTGGTTTCGGTTTTTCAATAATATTATGTTGGTATTAACAGTGCTGCATATCTGCTGTATCCTATATTTATTTAATAACTGTAAGGGTCAAAAAAGAAATAATTCTCTTGAGAATGCGCGAGGATTCCCCGGAAGACGCACGACATTTTTTGGCTCTTATTTAGTTTGTATCTTATGCAATTGACATAAAGTTCATTAAGTCACTTAAAAAAAGTCGCTTCCGTCCCATTCCGCCCTAATGGTTAATGATAACAGCGAAGTGTGAGTCGAAAATACACACGAAGTGTTCCGTCGCATCACAACAAAAACAAAGTTAAATTGTAAGGATTTCCTCATAAGTTTGTCACTCTATTACATTTTCATTATTAATTGTTGCAGGGACTAGTACCTGGATTTAATTTATTATTTAGTTTTTGTTGTTTGTTGTTGAAACTGCAACAGAAATTCACAGTCTGTGACAACTGCTTACGTACTAAGGTGTATGAGAAACAGCCAATGACAGATGGCATAGGCTTAGTAAAGGGTTCCATCGGCATACTTTGGATACCGAACCCTAAATCTTATTAAAGTGTTCGATACTGTCCATAGGTATCGTGTAGGTCCATACACGATATAGGGATATACGCCAATATCCCTTTCGATAAAATTGATGTTGAGCGTAAATATTGGCGCAGGCATTTGTGATATAAGTTCACGAATCATGAAGTTGGTCGCTCAGTTGGCTATAAACGTCGCTTGTTCAATGCTCAGTGCTCTATTTGTTTTGGCTAAGGAATTATTTGCATTTACTGTAGGGCAGAGTATTTACTATGAAACTGAAGGCCTCAGATTGTTTTTATTTTTTTCCTCCTCGCTTTTACGAATATGTGCGTTTGCTGGGTGCGACAGGATACATTGCGAAAGAATATAATAGAAAAGTAACGTTTTACTAAATATGGAAAAACTAAGTCAGTTATCAAAAAAACAGGTGAATGTTCTTTTTATTTACGACACTTTAAAATTATCGACCTAAATTAAAAATAACACATGTAGGTACATATATCATTGCAGTATCCGGTAGAATTAAATAAAAAATACGTTGACATGATGTTTACATTTGAAAGTCTTTATCGTTTTAACCTGCAGGACACTAAAAATCGTTTAAATAACTGTTTAGCTTAGGTAGTAAATTGGGGTTTTTTGTTGATTTCAGGTATTTTGTTCTAACCCTGAATTTTTCGTAATAAATAAAAATTTAAGTGGTACTTAAACAAAGTTATTGCGATACTCCGTATACTTTCTGACATTTCTTGTGATTGAATTATTTTAAGTAGGTACCACATAATTGAATTTGTTTCGACCTACTCATGGTAAGTAGCCTGTATTTTCCTAGAATGACTCAAATTATAACGTTTTAAGACATTGTTGTGAATTCAAGTAATCATTTTTATTGGAAGCGAATATATTAGGCGGCTAAAGCACAACTTTTATAATTTTTATAGACCCAAACGATATTCTGCAGAACGAATGGGCACAATGCTACCTTTTTTTGGGGTTCCGTACCCAAAAGGTAAAACGGGACCCTATTATTAAGACTTCGCCGTCCGTCAGTCTGTCATCAGGCTGTATCTCTTGAGCCATGATAGTTAGTTAAAATTTCGCAGAGCAAAAAAATTAAAGGGGACCATGCAACAAACGTGATTTTTATCGATAAAATGGTACTAAACCCTACGTGTGCGGGTCTGACTTAGCAGATTTATTATTCTAAAAGAAGTGTGTTTGTGACTTAAATTCCGATATTATATGAGTTACTTCAATAAAATTAATAGAAACAATCTGATATACCGCTCATGGCAAAGTTTTGTAAGATTTCTAATCTTCATTTCCAGACTTATGTCCTTCTGAAATTATAATTGGGAATCTTAATTAGCTTAATGATATGCCAAAAGGCGGCTTAAACTCTTGCAAAAGGAAACTTTGGAAGGCTGAAAGGGATTAAATTGTGAAAACCTCATTGTAACGTGTTATTTTTAAGGAAATGTTTCGGGTTCAATTTCCTATAGGATTTCTTTACCTATTTAATTTTACATTAAAACATGTCTTTCAATGATCATGAATTACTAATTTAATAGGCTGCATATATACTTACCTATCAGACACTATGTAACCTCGTTTGATTTTCATATTATGTAGGTAGTTTTCTCACGAAAAAAGCTTACCTGTGCCCAAAGAAAAAATACATTAAAAAAAAGAAAACGTGTGCAAAGTGGTGATTACGCAAATTGTGTAAACTGACTCCTCTGCAAATAGGTACGAGTAGCACTTACCCAATACCCATCCCTTTTAATGGATGTACAATGTACATACCATCCTATAACTATTTCAGCTAAAATCTAAATAATATCATCGTCTTCGTTTCAGCCGATTGACATACGATATCGGTCATCGGAAATATTATGTAACCTCTTGAAATAATCGCCAAACATCACGATTTTGAGCCGCCTGAAGTCAGCGACTCCCCGCGACTCTATTGTTGTTGAATGCAGGAAGCAGGCGTTATTTTGCGGAAATCCAATTCAGACATCTCACACTCTACGATTCTACGACTCGATTCGACTCTACGATTTCGCATTGTGAAGTCAACATCTCCTTAGGATGTCCCGGTGTGTCCCGAAACGTGCGTCGAAGAAAAATTGTGTTGGAAAATTGTGTGTGGAGTGGTTCATGTGGGCAGTGTCCCTGCATATTGTACCATACAGAATCTTTTCAAGTAGCGGATTATAGCAAAACAAATTAATCTGTCCTTCTATTGGTTGTTATTCTTGATTGGTATGATGTAGTTCTGCCACCTAGTGGTGGTCTGCCAACTCTGCCCTTTCCGGTACTTGGTCAACACGCAGCTTGGGTCCCTAACGTCCATCGGCCCTACGAGCTCTGTACCCAGACGATTTTCCCTTCAACACTAGTTCGGCAAGGCAAAATCGCGTTTCTCTATAATCTATACTAAATTGTTTTTTCATGTATTATAAGTATTTATGTATATTAAATATATTTATCAGTTCTTTAATAGTAGTTACCTATAACACGAGCTATCGCTTACTTTGAGGCTCAATGGCAAACTAAATTAATTTTATAAAGCTGAAGATTTTGTTTGTTTGAACGCGTTAATCTCTTGAATTTCTGGCCTGAATTGAAAAATTATATTCGTGTTGGATAGTCCATTAGTTCAAGGCTATAGGCTATATTGTTATAACATGGAGCGGAGCATGGACCAAAAATGTTGCAAAAACGGGAATTATTGGTCCGAAGAGCTTCCGTTGCGTACGCTGCGTAAACAAATCATGTACCTATTTTGTTTTTTTTTTTGAGGTTATATAATTATTTATTTATTACTTCGACCGAATGGCGTAGCGGTAGCAAACCTGCCTCTGCGTCGGAGGTCGTGGGTTCGATTCCCACTACTGGTAAATGTTTGTGTGATGAGCATGAATGTTTTCCAGTGTGTGGGTGTTTTTCAATATATTATATTTATGTATATTAGTATGTATATATTAATCAGTCATCTAGTACCCATAACACAAGCTATCGCTTACTTTGGGGCTAGATTGCGATGTGTGTAATGTTCTGATATTTATTTATTATTTATTACTTCCATTTTTATAATTGCATAAAAAAGGAGATAATAATATTATGTAAAACTGAATCTCGAGTGGCTGTCAGTTGTTTCGTAAGTTAAAAGTTTGTTTAATAACGTTTGCGTCCTATTAAAAAGTTTTACAAGTTTATCCACAGCAACAGTGGATGGTTCTATCAAAAGCTATAAAATTGTAGAGAGAGGTAAAATTGTACCTTTATAACTTTGTTAAAGTCGTGAAACTCTAACCTGCCATACGCTTTTATACTTCAAACATAGATTTAGAAAACGTCTGACCAAATCTCTCAAAGGAAAGACTGAAGTATGTAATGACATGTGATGGCTATGTGTAGGGTTGACATGCCAATAACATTTACTTAGATAAATGAGGATTAAGTGATTCGAATTTCGTGACTATTTACGAATATGTTACGACTATGGAACTTTTTTTATACATTTTTCTGAAATCTCATTACAATCATAATAATTATATTGCCACATTATCAGTTATTCGTAAAGGACAGGCACAATTTGGTTTTAGTACCACTATAACGCCTAATCACCAATGACGTTTGGTGTAAAATGACGGCATATAGACGTATGTAAGTTTAAACTTTTGCAAGTCCAAAGGTAGGAACTTGAATACATGAGCCAACTTGCTACACTGTACTACTATTATAGGTGCATCACTTGTTATTTTTAGCGTGAGTCGGTCCGCCTATTTCTAGGTCAGTGTGTAAACGTTGTAGCTCAATTTTTATATTTCAGCAAGGGGATAAAAAGACACCTTAGCTAACAAGCTGGTTTCGTATTACGAAATATTTTGTAGCACTACTTTCGTAATTCCTGTTTTAACAATATTTTATTAATAGTTTTATTAATAGTTTTAACCTGCAGGTCACTAAAAATCGTTTAAATAACTGTTTAGCTTGTGAAATTGGGGATTTTTGTTGATTTCAGGTATTTTATTCTATTAACCCTGAATTGTTGGAAATAAATTTAAAAATCTAAGTGGTACTTAAGTGGATTTATTGAATTTATTTTTATCTTTCTCACTCTCACTGATACGTTGGTAGGTGCGACATGCAGCGTCGCGGAAGAATATAACAGAAAATCGAATCTGTTTCTCAGCGTTTTTTACAAACAAAACTTAACTTTTAAACTTAAAAAGAAAAATTACAATTACATCCATTGTAGTTTTTGATAAAAATAAGAAAAACTGATATTTCGGAGTAACTTTTGGGAGAAATTTCTATCGAGAAAATTTTATCCAATCGTGTTTCCGCTAAGCGATTTTAGGTTAAAGACCCAAAATACATGACGTGTAAATTTGAAAGTAATTGTCTTTAGTTTTTAAATAAAACTTACGTTTGTTTACGTAAACCTTTTTGGTACAAGAAAACAGTCGCGGCATCTGTCAAAATTTTATAGGTGGCCGCTGAGTGAACTACAGCGTGGCCATTCTGTTGGTGACAAAACAAGCATTTTTGGCATCGATAAACTGGCAACAGTCTGTCATGTCCAGGGTACATGTTCCACAGTCCGAAAAAAGTTTATGCAAGGCATAGTGATTTCATAAAACAATATTATTGTGTATTAGATTATTTTAGAAAGGAAGTTATTTTCATTTCATATTATGATTTTCCGAGTAATCACTGAAATCGATTATCCCGGCTGATTCGCAAGCGGTCTGTGATGGAATACCGCCGTTGAGTGTTATCAAGTGTTTATCCGTTGAAACAGGCCGCTCCTAATGGCAGTATGTCTTGCTGTGTGTCACCGAAGCTATTGCTCGGAAACCTTTAGGTACTTACTGTGCTGATTATCACTATTATAAACATTCCCATCGTTTGTTGGTGAATATTACCCGATTTGGACCGTTTCTCCACTTGAACTTTAAACAAACGTAATTTTAACATAATTTGTAATTTACACGGCAAATTATTTTATTTCGCTATAATCCGCTACTTGAAAGAACCTTCACAATGCGAAATCATAGGCGCATTTTAGTCTACTCTTTACGATTTCGCATTGTGAAGTCAACATCTTTCTGAGGATGTAACGGTGCCGGGACGAAACGCGTGTCGAAGAAATTGTTGGAAGAATGGTGTGAGGTGGTTTGTGTGGGCGGTGTTTATTATATTGTATATTAGACCATACACAGATTCTTTTCAAGTAACGGATTATAAACAAATTAAACACAAATTAATATGTCCTGCTGATTATGGATTTTCGCAAAATAACGTCTGCTTCCATTCAATAATTTGTGGTCTACACGTCACAAACGAAGCATTAAGAGTAGAGGTATTCTACCATTTAATGTAAGTAAAACAAAACTAGCTAATCTCGGAGTTTCTAGACTAAATTAGGGGTGGTTCTCGGAAATAAAATAACGACCTCTCTGGTTCGATTCATTTCTAATTTGACTCAGGTCTGATCTAGTGGGAGGCTTCTGCCGTTTCTAGATACCATCCAATTATAGCAAACATGCAATTTAGCGCCAAGCGATTTACCTACAGCATCATTAACCAAGACGTTGTGCTTTCTTTCTATCGTGTTTACTCTCCTCAAGTTTATCTCCCATCTCTGTCTCTACATGGGCCCTGATAAAACCGCTCAGCGGTCGTCGACGCTATGTACTTGTAGCTTTTGTACGTACAGTATGAGTAAAACCCTGGTAATAGTCAAAATCTGACCTGACCTTATCCAAAACAAATTAAATTACGTGTCAGTCTAATCAATATTATCGCTGTGATTGTGGCTGCGAGTCGCAATTTCTTACCAAATCCTCATAATTGCATTACCGACCAATTTATTGTGCTGATACAGACGTGCCTCTATTCGACACGTTCCAAGTTAAGCTGCCTTTTATTTTCTTTTTATGCCTCAGTTTTCCTCAAGGGTACAACACTGAGGTACAAACTTACCATTACCACCCTGTATATTGTATATCATACCTGTCCTCACCTATGGCGCTGAGACGTGGACACTGACAAATGGCCTGATACACAAATTTAAAGTCGCCCAGCGTGCTATGGAGAGGGCTATGTTAGGAGTTTCCCTGAAGGATAAAATCAGAAATGAGGAGATCCGCAGGAGAACCAAAGTCACCGATATAGCCCGAGCCATTAGCAAGCTAAAGTGGCAGTGGGCAGGTCACGCTTGTCGCAGGGGCGATGGCCGTTGGAGCCGCAAAGTCCTTGAGTGGAGACCGCGTACGAGTAAGCGTAGTGTAGGACGACCCCCAGCTCGTTGGACTGATGATATAAAGCGGGTGGCGGGAAGCGGCTGGATGAGGAAGGCTGAGGACAGGGTGTGGTGGCGCGCGCTTGGGAAGGCCTATGTCCAACAGTGGACGTCCGCAGGCTGAGATGATGATATTGTATATATTATGTACCTTCAGAGTTAAATAGGTTCGCCCTGTATATCAGATTTTTTATATATGTGACTCAAATAGTCTAATAATATTATATTATGTTTACCGGTTGCAGACAGTAAATCAAATATTTTGCAAAATGCATAGTTGTACAGACTTCATGCATGTACCCCAAAAATATTGGATTAAAATTATTTATAACTAAACTGATGAATTTAAAAAACATTGGATATTCAAGTTTTTTTCAAATATTGTATTAGTTTTACAAAACATTTTTTTTGCTGTAGCTTTAATGCATAAAAGGAGGCCTGATTTTTGTTGAATATTGGTAATTTATTTTAAAATAAAATATGAATAATTTTAAAAAATATATGGAATAATTATTTCTCCAAATTAAGACGACCCGAATAAAAAAACAATCACTGTTGGCGTCGTATGCTGGACATAGGCTTTTCCAAGCATTATGCTATTATTATTATTATTTTAGCCAAGCATTATATTATATCCCACAGTTCTCCGCCTTATGCTCATCCACCCACCGAACTACTTCGGGATGTGGGTAACATTTCTGCAGTAATTTGAAAGATCTAATCATTCATTGAAATCTTCTCAGTAATAATCTCAGTATTAATCAGAATGGACAGCGGGCGTACTTAATTTAATCAAGCAAATTAGTTACATTATTCCGTCCATTAGTCAAACGCAAGGGAATGCTTAGGATTCAGATAAATTTAATTGTAACTATCGCAGAGTATGACGTGTCTCGAGCGGACTAGAAGAAGCTGTAAAATAATGAATATAAAATTCATATTTCTATGAATAAAACTAGCCGTACTAATAGATGCCTGCGGCTTCGAATGTGGATTTTAAACCTGTGTCCGATCATTAATTGTTTTACCGCAATACAGGACATTTCTTTACCCGTCTGAAAGTATTTCAACTCAAATGGACTTCAAAACGACTCTAAAGATTCCAATGAGGGATTGAAACAGCAATTTGTAATAGATTTGCGTGTTACTCCAAACATAAATAAATAAATAAATAGAGACGATGATGCGGGCAACGCTACGTTAGAAATCATAATTTAATGAAGCTAATTTGTAGTAGGTACATGTACGCTCTATTCTGTTTGTACTTTATTCATTACAAGTCTTACATTTATGCTTTATGTTGTCCGTCCACCTGGTGGGGGGTCGACCGACACTGCGCTTTCCGGTGCGTGGCCGCCATTCCAGCACCTTAGGTCTCCAACATCCATCGGTCCTACAAGCTATGTGCCCCGCCCCGCCCATTGCCACTTCAGTTTTGCAACAGTTTGAGCTATGTCGGTCATTTTGGTTCTTTTGCGGATTTCTCATTTCTGATTCGATCGTGCAGAGGAACTCTAGCATAGCTCTCTCCATCGCTCGCTGAGTGAAGTCACGTATACTATGTTCTAATTGTAGTGATGAGCTCAGTAAATGATTTTATAGTTTAATGAAACGCGCTCAAAGATGTATCTAATGGCAACGGCATGAATCCTTTCAGCCTTAATTACCACCGTGTCGGTACATACGTTTAGATGGCAGGTCGGCCTTGTACGTACTTTACGACTGACGAACTTTTACTGTTTGCAGGTACGTACGTCGTACACCCTCTTTGAAACCTTGACGTATGTTTGTAGGTACGGTCGTAAAACTAAAACTAACACACGGAGGTCATACATACAGCTGGGGCTCTGAAAACTATAAAAGACATACTCCGCCTTAGGCTGCCAGTCCACCGAAGCGGAGCCAGGCAGCGGAGCCGAGAAACGTAGAAATAATAACCAATAGGATTGCACAAATATCTTCGCTCCTCTGATTTTGTGCAATCCTATTGGTTATTATTTCTCCGTTTCTCGACTCCCCTGTCTCGGCTCCACTGCGGTGGACTGGCAGCCTTATTTTGGTTTCGTTGCTTTGTATAGCGAAAAATGATGAGAGAAAATAAATTAGCCTGGTGTTAAGTGAGACGCCTGCCCATGTTAGATGCATTCTAAAACTCTCACTACGTGCATAAAGCTCTTGTAGTGGTTGGATGTGCGTGTAAGTGGAAAATCTTTAAGTCTGCTATTGAACTTAGAAGTGAGAAAACGTAAAAGACGCCCTTTTTCGTCAATTTAAAAACACAATAATTAATTGACGTTCCGACAAAATGCGTATAAACTTTTTAAACTGAAGGTATTCATCTGGCATGTAAATTATTTATTTATTTTAACGAAGTCGTATAATAATAATTCTATAAATATGTCAAAAATATCAATGAATGAAAAATATTCCCTAATTTTCCCTCTCTAACGATTTCTCCTCGTAACGATATAGTGCCACTTAAAATGAGGACTTGTATCTTGTCACACCCGCATCGACTGTATGAAAAATATAAGACAAATTGCCCGTTTATTTGAACACTAAAGCATTCATAGAGAAAGAAATAAAAGAATTCTTTTTTTAGCTAAGTAAGGAATCTATTTTCATAAATTCTATGGGATCAATTATAAAAATTTGTTGAATACGTCATTATCCTAATTACACGTTTTTTTCTATTCAGTTTGCTTTTTTATCATAAATCTTTTTTTAGCTTTTTCATCAATTTATTTAAACAAATTATTTCAACAGTAGCGCTTAATATAACAGATACCATTTGTCTCGTGAGCCCATTGACTTACTATCTAAGGACCCCGGGTATAATACAAAATTCACGAAAAAAGTGTCCCGAGAAAACCTATAGGTATATAAACGAGGGTATGTGTATTTTTATAAACAAACTAAAACATTGTAATTTATGTCTTAAACCATTATTATATAGCCTAATTTTACTTGCAACTATAGTAGTGTCATTATCTCGCTGCAGACTCGGCCATAAATCATTCGAGTGTTTCACTTTTGTTGTTCTGCAGTAATGCATAACTCAACAAAGAACAACAAAAGCGAAACACTCGAATGATTTATGACCAAGTCTGCAGCGAGATAATAACACTACTCTAACTAAGTATAGTGCGATTCTCTCCATTTTCGCGTTTTATCTCTCTTTCGGTTCGGACACTTTTTAGCACTGACCCGTCATCCTTATAGTAATATAATTCTATGCGTGAGCCTCAAATTTATCACCATCCGTTTTTGCTCGTTAAAAAGTTACTGTTTTAAACCAAAACCCGTGAGTTCATTAAACTGCCTCATATGAAAAGTGTATAATTCGCTCCACTCGTTTGTACAAGCAGCCAAAATCCGTGTTTATTCGACGATGAGGCTGTGAGCACTCCGCGCGATCCTGGAAACATCATTAACTTTCGAGTGGGACTTTATTACATTTCTGTAAAGGCATTTTCCAGGTCAAAACTCGCGCTAGCTCCAAGCGGCTTGTTATTTCTAGCAGTTGGAAGTTGAAACAACTACAGAAAGACACCTCACACTCGCTAACAAGCCGTGACCGCGTTTTAAACATTTCATTTCATTTTGCGATATTTTTTCTGATTCACCGTTTTTTGTTTGAAACTTCACGCTTTTATTTAGTTACTCTAGTTCCGCTAGTGGAAGTTTGGTGTATAGTTCTCAAAGATACTTTATTAGAGTAGTAAATCTCTACCAGGAATTTCATACATCTTGTTCCTTATTAGTCGGTGGATTTTATTTTCTGTAACAATTAAAATGGAAAATTTCGAATTATAATAATTTCAATCATACCGATAAATTGAAAAAATATATCTTAAGGTAAGACTGTAAGCTTCTATTGCAGGCAACCTAAATAGTAATAAATGAATACACAGTTTGTCGTCAGTAAGTATGACAAAAATAATTTTAAGAATCGATATCTTGTGTTTGTGCGACTACAAAAATGGATATTGAACAAATAGAACACTAATGAAAATGCGTAAACTGAATCGGGTAGCATCAACATAATCAAATTAATAGGTAAATAAATATATATTCGGTGTCATAATACAGTTTCAATTATTATTAGGAAATGCTTCAAGTTTGAGTTAAGCACTAAGAGGCGATATTAACAGTTTCTCAACACAAATACGTTACAGCTGCTGAACTTTAGATTGTCACAACAGTTCGCAGTTCATCCAAATTTAGCTTTAAAGGCCTTAAAACCTTTATCTTAAGACCTATTTTAGCGTATATCACTTTCTGAACTCGTACTCAAGTAGGTATATTGCCTACCACTCTCAATTACCTACATCTAACTTCATCTGGTATTTGAGCGAGCGTTTGACTAATTAAGTGATTATTTATTTACCTGATTTTGCTTGCTAGGTTTGTTGGTTCATTTTTTAGGGTTCCCTACCTCACAAATGTCGAAAAAAGTATCGCCCCCCCTTTATCTCCGAAGTTTACCAATCAAATCTTAAATAATAATGATATAAAGAGATTAATGTATTTTTTACGGGAAAAATAAAGTATATTCTGTATCATCATAATTGTAAAATATAATCAGTGGTACTAACAATTAACCTCAAAAACAAAGCTAAGTTTGCGATTCGGAAAAAAAGAGATTGACAATTCAATTTTTCCCGTAAAATATAACAAGAATCCTTAACTAACATGTTTCATTAAAAATATTTTCTTCCTTTTCACACTTTCAAGATAATGTCAGTGTTTTACCCTTGTACGAACTTTAACGAAATATTCCCACTGGCGTTGTTGAAAATTTGAGAATAGCACCAGTGGGAAAAGGCCCCTTTCTTACTTGTTTTGAACACATTATTATTCACGTCAGACATAAAACTTTGTCTAAGTTACGCAATTTGTTTTGTGGTTAAACCTCGTTCAAATATTTTGTAAAAAAACAGTAGTTATAATTAAATGTCGTATGCGTAAATACACATTATTTCTTGATAAACGTGCTCATTACATAATACGTAATTACGTAATGTATACAAAATGCAAGAAAGTAAAGTATCCAAATATTTTATATTATTGTAAAATTGAACACGATCATTAATTAACTACCAATTTCAAAAATTAAACAGGTAAGTACAGAGCAATTTTGCGAAAACCAAAATGTATCATATTTATTATTTGAATAAATAAACAAGTAGGCTTTCAATAATCACAAAGTTATGTTTATTAATTATTAATTTAATACCTATGCAGTATGCATAGTTCTGGATGGTAACCATTATGTGATATTTAGTTGTTTTGGTAGTTATTAATAAGTATCAATAATAATTAATAATCAGTAGTAAAAAATATTGTTTATAAACAGCACCATTAGACGTGTTTATTGCCTATGGAGCAATTGTTTGCATAAAAAAGAGAAGCTATAATATATAGCGCTAAAACAAAAATGAGTTGAATACCTTTAAGTGTGTGATGAACTTTAGTGCACTCAATGTTTAAAGTCAGACATAAGGACGAAGGAATAATATCCATATATTTTTGATTTAATCCAGTCATGTAGAGACAGAGGTATTTACAATATCTTTATTTATCGTAACAATATTTACTTTCTCAGAATACAATTCTGTATTCTGAGTTTACTCTATAATATTTTATTTAAGAAGCTGGCCTCCGGTTTAAATTAAGAGATTAGCCGCCATCTTGCCGATACCTGCAAAATAATCTTCAGCTGAGCTAATTGAATTTCTTCAAATGAAACCGGTATCGCCGTGGAATTTTCCGTTGGTAAAGATTAGGGAATCGAAAAAATGTTATAAGGTTTTTTCTTAATGAACGTTGAAAAAACCTACGGTCATTTTAGTCATAGTATATAATTATATAGATATTTTATTATTATTTTGTGCCATTATGGTGTTATTTATTCATTGTTATTAGATTCATTTTACATATTTTTCATATTTGATTGTTATCATCATTTTGTTGTTTTTTCATCTGCACTATTTGAATAAAAAAGATAAGTTTCTATTAATACGGAACATTCACGCGACTACAGCGACACGCACTTGACCTCGTGGGTGATTAATAATTTATTTCTACCCTTATTTTAGTATTCACTATATGGTTTCGTTATTGAAGGTTCTAACTATAAATCTTTTGGATTTACTCGACAACTAAAAAGAAAGAGTTATGGGACAGGTACTATGTTGATAAGTGCTTCTACGTCTCTACTTAATTATCAAAGACTTAAATAAGAATTTAAGGACTTAAAAGTTTACAATGTTTCTGAAAACAGAAAGACAAATTAATTATAAATTAATATTTAATGCGCTTAGAAGGTACAGTCAATATTGTTATCGTTACATAAAAGTCAATTTCTTTCTGTTCACTGTGGAATGTATTCGGCATGAGTTAGCTATGGTGATATTATGCCCTGTAAAGAGGGCCAGAGTTAAGAGTCCTCAGAGCTTGCGGTTAGTCCCTGTGCGGTGTTCCATTTGTTATCATTTCGTGCTGGGGTAGCGACAGCTTGTTGTGGTTTGTTGACACCATCCTCCTGAAAACAGTCCTTTAACCTCACACTTTACCACGA
This sequence comes from Coenonympha arcania, assembly GCA_036785405.1. Lineage (NCBI taxonomy): Eukaryota > Metazoa > Arthropoda > Insecta > Lepidoptera > Nymphalidae > Coenonympha > Coenonympha arcania. Next base: position 2,620,730 of record CM072063.1, on the reverse strand, counting down.
GCAAATCTAATGGTTGCTGCTTCGTTGGTCTACATTATCTACATCGTGAGAAGCTAAGTTCTGTGTGAACGGTTTATAATTTTATCGGTTCCGTAGAGACGGACTGGCGTTAAATAAGTATCCGTCGATCCATCGTCGTCGAAAAGTACTAATAGGTACCTAATTTAAATACATACGAATACCTAAATTAATCCCAAAGTAGCGAGCACTTGCAGCCTCTTTTTTACCCCACTTTTCAATTATCCACTCTTAGCGAATGCCTACTTCATAATGGCTATATGGTTTGGCTAATACTACGTTTGCTGGCTGGTACCTACGCCTTTTGCTCCGATCCGTATAGTGGTTTGAACTGTGTCTTTCATAGATCAGAAATCAAAAGTCAGTCACCATTATAAATATACCTTCCTACCTACTTACACAGGTGAAATGTATGCATTGCTTCACAGGTTGCATTGCTTGCTATAACTTTACAAATTGGGAAACCGGAACTGGAAGGGAATTTCTATAAACTCTTGCTAGATCGATTTCCGTGCTGCCGCAAACTCAAGTCGCTTGACAGCTTTGCCGCTAGGATGAATAGGCACTCGCATGTGCTTGGGATTTATCCTTTCCCAATTCTCGAATCCTATGTAATACATATATATGACAAAATAAATGTACCTATGCAAAATATACGTGATACATGAAAGCGGCTGAATACCTAACTCAATCATTTGGACGGATTCTTACCTTTTGGACTGAAACATACTTCACATATAAACGTGGTATAAACGTAATATGTATTATATGTGTGTGTATATAATAAACCATATATTACATTACGTTTTATTTCAATAGGCAAGGTTCCAGTGATTACATAATATCATATCTTATGTTAAGTTGGCACTTTCGATGGCAGGTAAATAACTGGTCTCCATTGTTTCACGCAGTTTTGTCAATAACTCCTGAAGTTGTATCAAAGAATTTTGGAACTAGTTGAAAAAGGGAAAGAAACTAAATGTTACTGAATATCTATAACTATAAAAGGCTTTGTCCTGAGTGACTGACTGACAGACAAGCTACAGCCCAAACGGCTGAACGTAAGAACTTGAAATTTTCAGGGAAGATTCTTTGTGAACCCAAACCACTCGCTAAGAAAGGGTTTTTTGAAATTCTACCCTTAAGGAGGTTAAATAAGAGATTTAGGTTTGTATGAAAGTCCCTCATTTTTCAAGTTAAATTCATGAAAATTGGTATATAGACTTTCGAATAAAAATAAGAGAATGGGTGTCCGAGAGGTGGGAGTGTGGGTGTTAAATAAGGAATTTTATTTTACATATTTGAAACTCCGTCAATTTTCAAGTTGTGTTCATTAAAATCGATAAGTAGGCTTTTGGATAAAAATAACAAAGTTCTTCGATTTTTTAATTCCACCCCTACTTATGAGACTACCTCCTAGGGGGGTGAAACAGGGGTCCAAAGATATTACGAAGAAATGCTCCTTCATGTCGCAGTTACTGATCGGAATTGGCTGAAATTTGAAAAAGAGTTTAATCATATTCTGGTTTAATAAATAAACCACTTTTTATCCCACAAAAATCTATGGTTCCCGCGAAATTTGTAAAAAATAGAAATACGCGCGTGGGAAATGCTCCTTCACGTCGCAATTTCTGAATCGATTTGTCTAAAATAAAGTATAGAGGTAAATTATATCCCGGTTTAATACATAGGCTAATTTTTATCCCGAAAAAATCCATGGTTTCTGCGGGATGTGTTAAAAACCACAATTCCTGCGGAAGAATAACTTCTTTACGCCGCAACTACTGAAACGATCAGGATGAAATTTGGATTAGAGGCAGATTAGATAATGATCTAGCACTTAGGTTACTTTTTATCCCGGAAAATTACATGGTTTTTGCGGGATATTTGAAAAGTCGAATTCCACGCCGGAGTAAAATCGTTTACGCCGCAATCACTGAACCGACTTGACTGAAATTTGGAATAGAGGTAGATTATATCCCGGTTTAATACATAGGCTACTTTTTATTCTGAAAAAATCCATGGTTTCCTCGGTATATGTGAAAAACCAAAATTCACGCGGGAGGAAAACCCTTTTACGCCGTAACTACTGAAACGATTTGACAAAAATTTGGATGAGAGGTAAATTATGTAATGATTAAGAACTAAGGTTACTTTTCATCCCGGAAAAATCCATAGTTTTACGGGATTTTCGAAAAATCGATTTCCACGCAGGAGAAAAATCCTTTACGCTGCGATTACTGAACCGACTTGGTTGAAATTTGGAATGGAGATAGATTACATCGTGTATTAGTACATAGGCTACTTTTTATCCCGGAAATATCCATGGATTCTGAGAAATATGTGAAAAACCGTAATTTTTGCGGTAGAACTACCTTTATGCTGAAACTACACAAATGATTTAGTTGAAATTTGGAGTTAAGATAAAAGATATCCTGGATTATCATACAGCTTATCTTTTATTCTGGAAATTCCGTGTTTTCCGCAAAATTTATGTAAAAACGAAGTTCATGCGAGGGATACCGTCAGCTACTTTCTTGAAAGTAGGTATAAAGGTTAAGTTTGATAAGGAAATTCAGGTTTTAGAAAAATCTGAATCTCTGGGTTTGTGAAAAATCGAAATTAACGCGGGCAAAGCCGCGTGCAAAAGCTAGTTTACATATATAACTGGCATTGTGGCAGTGTTATAAAGGTCTGAAAGTGGTCTGAAATTACTAGAACTCTCTGTGATGTTAGGCTTCGTAGTTCGTACACATACCATAAAACAGATTTCGCATTCCTCTGCAACTTGCTGACACCTAATATTGCGTATTGAAAATCGAAACATCAAATAGGTATTCTGTGAGAAGAGAAGAGAATTTTCGAACTATATATTGTGTTCTACATATTATAACCTACAAAACTGTCACCCAACATTTATCAGAAGGGCTTAAAAGAGTGATAGACTGTAGGCATAATCATTCTTTTAAGTAAAACGGACTACTTTATATCAATCCCTCGTCGCGATCTCACGTTTCATATTAACGTCCTTCAGGATTATGATCGTGGTTACATTAATGCAGCCACATGATCCCCATAAGCTTGCTTGGTATACACTGATATCGCGTTTTAAACAAGAAGAGGTAGGTTATTCAAACTTCGAAAATAATTCCACGCATTAACTGATCACTTACTCGTATAAGAGCTCAGTCGTCTAAATAAAACCATCTACCTGCTGCTTTGATACGCATTATATCATTATGTTTTTACTACTAATAAATAAATTATTAATCAAATCATAACAACAAAAAAATAATAAATATTTGTTACAGTTTTAGATACTAATCCCACGAAGCTGAAATATTTTCGTTAAATCCAGTTAAGGACGTTACTAGTTAATTCATATAAAATTTTAATGCGTATAAAAATTCTCGCAGTTAGCGGGATTTGAACCCGTGTCTCCCATTTATCGCGGCTGGGTGCTCTACCAATTAGGCCACGAGTACTTCACCGTAGCGCCAGAATTTTTTTTGTAGTATCATATTCAGTCCTTCAGTCAGTAAACTCAACCAGGTCTTCTCTTCGTCAATCCCTCAATGCCTGAAAACGAAAGTGTTTAACCAGTGCGCCCTGCCGGTCCTCACCTATGGCGCTGAAACGTGGACACTGACAAGCGGCCTGGTCCACAAATTCAAAGTCGCTCAGCGTGCTATGGACAGGGCTATGTTAGGAGTTTCCCTGTGGGATAGAATCAGAAATGAGGAGATCCGCAGGAGAACCAAAGTCACCGATATAGCCCAAACCATTAGTAAGCTGCAGTGACCATGAGCTACGAGTAGTTACATTTGTCGTAGGGGCGATGACCATTGGAGCCGCAGTCTTTGAGTGGAGACCGCGTAGGTACAAGTAAGCGTAGTGTGGGACGACTTCCAGCCCGTTGGACCAACGATATAAAGCGGCTTGCGGAAAGCGGCTGGATGAGGAGGGCTGTGGACAGGGTGTGGTGGCGCGCGCTTGGGAAGGCTTATGTCCAACAGTGGACGTCCCTACGCTGAGATAATGATTTACAACAAAATAATTTGTGAACTAAAATTAACACACAAATACCTAGAAAAAATAACCAGTGGAACCTATAACTCCTCTGTCTGTCGGAGGTTAAAAAGGATTAACATATTGCGTTGCATAACGTGAAAAAGTTGCGTTATTATTCTGAGTGAGTTTCTGCGTTTTGCATTTTAATAGCTATTTCGATCGAATGGAATAATTAATGGCAAATTGATCGATATTCGATACTCAATGAAAACCAAATGGAAAGTAAAATTAATGAATATCATTTGTGGGGAACACATGCAATTGCTAGAAGAAAAGGCTATTCTTGCAGTTAGGTTAGGTGCACTCCGTTCTGAGCTAATAAGATTAAAGAAAAATGGAGACTCTGTGGATTCAATAATGTCTGTTATTATTATTTAAGAGGGGGATAAACTGAAGATGTCAGTTCAAGATTTGATTTTTACAGTAGTAAATCAAGTCTAAACTACCTGAAATAAAACACACGAATATTACATCATATTTTCGAGAAACTGTATTAAGTGAAAACATAAAAGGATAATTTTTTGTCGATAAAAAAAATCATCATCAAAAGTTGCGTCCAATTTTTTTACAATTTTCAATTTATTATCAATGTTATACGTACTAGAGAGCCAAGGTTTAGGATTATAATTCCAATAAATATTATGAAGTACGTGTATTATCGTTTTCTTTCTAAGTTACGTATTTTAAAAGTTATTACAGTAAACTATAAATTACATCCTTATTTCGCGTAATACGCCATGCTCTTTTGTACCAGAACGATGTTGTGACAAGTTTTGCTAGCTTTCAGCCCCCTCTTAAGGAGAATAAAATATAACATTCGCTGTAAATGCAAAATATCTAGAAGAAAAAAATGCTAAATAAGTTATATACATACTAGCTGTTGCTCGCGGCTCCGCTCGCGTGAATTTAGGTTTTTCACTACTTCTGCCGGAACCATCGCTTTTTCCGGGATAAAAAGTACCATAATGTGTTAATCCAGGTAATAATCCATCTCCATTCCAAATTTCAGCTAAATCGGATTCGTAGTTGCAGCGTGAAGGAGTAACAGACAAACATTCCAACCCCTATTTCACCCCCTTAGAGGGGTAGTTTCTTAAAATCGTTTCTTAGCTGACACTTACCCATTACAAAGAACCTAACTTTCAAATTTCAAGTTTGTAGGCTTTATACTTCCTGAGATATCGTGATTAGTCAGTGAGTGAGTGGTAACTCTCTTTTATATATATAGATTCAGGAATACATGAAAGAACTCAAATTATTATTGATGAAAATTCTTAGTTAATAAGTAGTAAAAGCTCTCAAAATGTTAAATTTCCGTTGAATCTCGTCGAAGCTTTAGCAAAATATTGCACACTACAAGTGGAGTGACCATTCACAATCCATGCACCGTCAATTTCAGAAATAGCGTTCTTTCACTTTGGAGCCAGACAAAGGAATATTTATGGTGTTTCGGTGCTGAAAACTAGAGCTTGCGAAAGCGGGCTATTAACTGCAGTTTTATTTGACGACCATCTGTTTGTATGGGACTTATATATAGAATATTTGAAAAAAAATTTTAGAACACCGGGTTAATTCGCGGCTTTACCCGCTTTTCTGGCATCAAAAGTAGACAAGGGTATTAATAATATACAAACTTTCGCCTTTATCGTGGATATAAAAAAAAAGACTGTGACGAAGTGAGAACCTCCTCCCTTTTTTTGAAGTCGGTTTATTAAGTGTACGGTTTGCGTACATAAAAAATCGATTATTGCACAAGGGCCACAACATCAGACCTGAGGAAAGCGATGGTAAAATCTAAGAGATGCCTATTCACTCTTGATTTGAAGGCACCTAAGTTGTACGTGGTGGGTGTGGTGGGAAAGACGGAGGGTAGGAGGGCATTTCACACCTTTGCGGTGCACATCAGAAACAAGGAATCAAACCATCAAGGAATCGGTTAAATAGGGATGGTAATTAGCGTTGGGGGACCCACGATGCTGGGATGGCGAGACAACGTAGTTTGTCTGTCAACGTACCTCTGTACTAATATTTTAATGGACAATATTAATTATAAGAGCCGCTTTAAATTGCTATATATGGCTATTAGATGCAAGATCGAAGCATACAATGGATCTTATACAAGAGAAGGAGCGCTACAATACAACGCTACGTAATTATTGATGAGGAATATTCTCGTAGTATCAATCAACATGGTAGCCCACGTTTGCATTCTCAACTGCATCGTCACTTACGTCATTAGCGAGACCGCTGTACAGCCTATTCACAAACTGCATTTTCCAATAGGTTGGTAGGTAGCAGGCTAAGAATAGGTATTGTGCCGTTACCTTGTGATGACTCTAGGGGATTATCAGTCTCCAAAGCTATGTGACCTGATTTCTATTACAGTAACGACTGTTAAAGTCTTTAATTAATACACCTCACCCGGTAACTTAATACAGGCTTTACAAGAGGAGGCTCAAGAGGCTTTTAATTATTAGTTGGACGGTGTATATATTTTGTAAATATTTAAATTTAATTTTATTGATTAATCATGTTTGTTTTAGTTAAGTATATGTATTTCACTATACATAGTATAAAACAAAGTCGCTTTTTCAATGTCGGTTCCTATGTAGGCTTACATTTTAAAACTAGGCTACGGATTTTGATGCGGTTTCTTTTATTAGATAGAATGATTAAACAGGAAGGTTTTTATGTATAATACACGTGGGCGAAGCTGCGGGTGTCTGCTAGTCTGTGAATAAAAAGCTTGTATTACGATTTGATACCTACAATATGTATGGTATAAAATTCGCGTTATCTAGGTCTACTCTAAAATATACTTTCAGACCTGTGAATTCAATCACATCTGTACGGAATGAAAGTCGATTTCGCGTGGTTATTCAACCTTGGAGAGTATTGAGGCAGTACCAGGTGCCCTGCTTGCGAGTATTCTATGCGTTTTTGTCAAAAGAGCAATTTTTTTCGAAATAGTCAGGTGGTTTAAAAATATGTTTTAAGTTTGTATTTTTTGTCATGGTGATCTAGATTTATTATAATTATTATGAAGAAAAGAAAATTATCATCATTATTTATTTACTCTACCATCCATATCTTGACCAAATAAAGCGGAGGAAAAGGAACTGAATGGGCCACATTGTACGCAGAGCATTAGTTGTCCCACACTACCCTGTCCCCACTAGAGTCTTTCGAATGACAGCCAAGAGGGCCAGGGGGCAAACGTAAGCGCGGTAGAAGAATTTCTCGATGCTCAATTAAAGGCCGCAGGATGTCCCTGGATCACACTTAAGTTCGTAGCGAATGATCTGGATGGAAGAATATAGGCCTTTGCATTATTTGCAACAGGACAAAATCATTAATTAGGCTGATTATAGAAAAGTTCTCTAAAACATACCTATTGATTGATGATGAATCAATTACAGAGATAATTCAATATTCACATGTTCATCTGAATATTGATGATGATGTTGTTTAAGATCTGGCTATATATTTCAAGCGCTAAACCACAAAAAAATTATTCATAACGGGACTTCGACTAAAAAGAGTGGTAATGGACAGGTACATAACGAATTAAGTATTGACAACTCAATTAGTTATGTACATTCATTTGTCATTCTTAAAATTGACATTTTTGATCAATTTAACCAGGGTTTAGGCTTTAGCATGTTATCCAAAAGTGGTTCACAGTGGTTATTAAGAATAGGTTCATTTAATAAATTACCTTCGTCCTACCTTATAACATAACAGCGTGGTATGTAGACATTCAGTCTAATTAGAAACTAAATCACGTCTTGTGGAAGTTTGTTTATTACGGGTATATTATAATTATGCGGGCACAGGTATTTGCGCTATCTCCTTAGGATAATTAATTAGTAATTAACAATCACTCACAAAAATTAATATTAGGTTCATATCTCACAATTTACGCTAATTTTTATTACTTAACCACTCCAAGGAGCTTTTAGAATCTTAATAATTTTTTGTCATATAAGTAAGCACTGTAGTGCTAGTATCCAAGGAAAGAAAACATACCTATTGTGAACAAGCTTTATATATACATGCATATACGAGCCCGAATCTATAACTATAAAAGGCTTTGTCCTGAGTGACTGACTGACAGACAAGCTACAGCCCAAACGGCTGAACGTAAGACCTTGAAAATTTCAGGGAAGATTCTTTATGAACCCAAACCGCTCGCTAAGAAAGGGTTTTTTGAAATTCCACCCCTAAGGGGGTTTAATAAGTGATTTATGTTTGTATGAAAGTCCCTCATTTTTCAAGTTAGATTCTTGAAAATTGGTATATAGACTTTCGAATAAAAATAAGAGAATGGGTGTCCGAGGGATTTTGGAAATTTCACCCCTAACTCTCTAAAAAGGGAGTTGAAACTAGAAAACGCTTGGTCCCGGCTGGCTGGCTTTTGGACAAGCTACTGCCCAAATGGTTGAACGTAGAAACATGAAATTTTCAGGGAATATTCTCTTAACACCCTAGATGTGTACTAAGAAAGGATTTTATGAAATTCTACCGCTAAGGGTGTTAAATAAGGAATTTTATTTTACATATATGGAAATCCGTCAATTTTCAAGTTATGTTCATTAAAATCGGTAAGTAGGATTTTGGATAAAAATAACAAAGTTCCTGGATTTTTAATGCCACCCCTACTAACGAGACTACCTCCTAGGGGGATGAAACGGGGTTCCAAAGATATTACGAAGAAATGCTCCTTCACGCCGCAGTTACTGATCGGAACTGGCTGAAATTTGAACAAGAGTTTAATTATATTCTGGATAAATAAATAGACTACATTTTATCCCACAAAAATCTATGGTTCCCGCGAAATTTGTAAAAAATAGAAATACGCGCGGGGGAAATACTCCTTCACGTCGCAATTTCTGAATCGATTTGTCTGAAATTTGGGATAGAGGTAGATTACATCCCGGTTTAATACATAGGCTACTTTTTATCCCGAAAAAATCCATGATTTCCGCGGGATGTGTGAAAAACCAAAATTCCTGCAGGAAAAAACCCCCTTACGCCGCAACTACTGAAACGATAAGGCTAAAATTTGAATTAAAGGTCCATTATATAATGATCTAGCACTTAGGTTACTTTTTGTCTCGGAAAGTTACGCGGTTTTTGCGGGATATTTGAAAAATCGTATTGCACGCCAGATTAAAATCGTTCACGCCGTAATTACTGCACCGACTTGACTGAAATTTGGAAAGGATATAGATTATATCCTGGATTAATGAATAGGCTACTTTTTATCCCGAAAAAATCAATGGTTTCCGCGAGATATGTGAAAAACCAAAATTCACGCACGATAAAAACTCTTTTACGCCGTAACTACTGAAGCGATGTGACAAAAATTTGGATCAAAGGTAAATTATGTAATGATTTAGAACTAAGGTTACTTTACATCCCGGAAAAATCCATGGTTTAACGGGATTTTTGAAAAATCGATTTCCACGCAGGAGAAAAATCCTTTACGCTGCGATTACTGAACCGACTTGGCTAAAATTCGGAATGGAGATGGATTACATCGTGCATTAATACATAGGCTACTTTTATCCCGGATATATCCATAGATTCCGAGAAATATGTGAAAACCCGTAATTTTCGCGGTAGAAATACCTTTATGCTGTAACTACAGAAATGATTTAGTATTATGGAAAGAAGATAGACGATATCCTGGATTATTATACAGCTTATCTTTAATTCTGGAAAATCCGTGTTTAAATGAAGTTCACGCGAGGGAAGTACTACTCCTCCACGCCATAACTACTGAACCGATTTGGCTGGAAATTTAAATGGTGAAAGATTGTTACTTGGATTAATACAAAGGCTACTTTTTGTCCCGGAATGATTGGCTGAAATTTGGAATGGAGATAGACGATATCCCATAATTACCACAAGCTACTTTCTAGAAAGTAAATATAAAGGCTAAGGTTTTTGAAAAATTTGAATCTCTGGGTTTGTGAAAAATCGAAATTATCGCGGGCAAAGCCGCGCGCAAAAGCTAGTTATTATTATAAATACGAACTTATGGGGTCAAACCCAACTAACCTAGAGCGAATCCTAGGGCATCCAGATGTAGTTAGGATCCAAATTCAAATTCTATTTCCAAATGGCTATTTCCATATTTTGACGACCGAATGGCGTAGCGGTAGCGAGCCTGCCGTCTGCGTCGGAGGTCGTGGGTTCGATTCCCACTAATGGTAAATGTTTGTGTGATGAGCATGAATATTTTCCAGTGTTTGGGTGTTTTTCAATATCTTATATTTATGTATATTAGTATGTATATTGTATATCTATCAGTTATCTAGTACCCATAACACAAGCTATCGCTTACTTTGGAGCTAGATTGCGATGTGTAAAATGTCCCGTATATATTTATTTATTTATTTATAAATATTTTTATTTAAGGCCTAACGTACAGGGTTGTAAAAAGTCAATATTATATTTGCGATAAAAGTATATAGTCATTTCGCACGTCAACATCCGTTCCGTAGAGAGCCGATCTGCCTATAAACACCACGCAACGGCCGGCCGCACCTAATGTTTTTATTTTGCTAATATCTTTGAAGATATATAATTTTGTTAAAACTATATAGAGCAAAGGGCACAAATATTCTACATTTAATTTCCGTTCTAATGAACATATAGGTAAAGATATAAATTAATACCATATATGGGCTAAATAAGCTTCACAAAAATTATTACTTTTCAATCCACAATTTTAACTTCGCTCAGCAGCCACATATAGAATTTTAACAGTTTGCTTATACGGAAAAGGTTTACGTAAATCGTTCGGATGCCCAGATCCTGAGGTTTCCTACTTATCGATGGGAAGGAGATATTTTGCCTACCATTTGGCAATTATTCTAATAATCTCATGTTTTAGTCCGCTTGAGAAGGAACATACTCCGACACATTATAATAATTAACAAGGACTAAGGACGTCGGTCGCCACAAGTTACACTGTAGGTACTAGCTGTAGTACTGGTGTATAACTAACACATTCCTTCTGCAAAGCGACCGTTGAGAATAATTAGAGATGCCAATTACAAGCTTGGCTCTATTAAAATTGACTTTGACAATAATACGACAGAGAGCATCGTTTATCAGAAATGCCTACTAGCAATTTGCAATTTCCACATCATACTGAAATTATAATAAATGTAAATATTTGTATGTTTGTGTGTGTGTATGTTTATTAGCCGGTCACGCCTGAACGTTCACTGATATTTTAAATAAAAATATCATATAAATTTATTTTGAAAAAGATATCATAATAAATACTCTGGAATATTATCACAGGCTATTTTTTATCTCCAGGAAATGAATGGTTCCGAAAAACTGAAATTCCCGCTGGTGGAGTAGCAGGCAAAATGTCACGACTGATCACACTAATATTATAATGGCGATAGTTTGTGTGTAATGTGTGTATGTTTGTTACTCCTTCACGTCGCAACTACTACACAGATTTGGCTGAAATTTGGAATGAAGGTAGATTATACTCTGGATTAAAGCATGGGCTACTTTTTATTGCAGAAAAATTCATGGTTCCCCGGGATTAGTGAAAAACCGCCATTCACGCGGGCGGAGCTGTGGGAATACGTTATTATAGTAGTAGCTGACCCGACAAACCTTGTTTTGTTACGAGTTACGACGCTAAAAATAAAACTTAAGTTTATAAATAAAACGATACCGTTTAAGTGTCAAAACTGAATGAAATATGGGGTAGGATTTAAACAGAAGCTGCTGAACGTAAATTAATAAAATCAGCTGCGGTTAATGCTGTTTTGTACTATTTCTCAGTTCATCTTAAACGTGGTAGATACTGCGGCCTGCATTCATATTTCCTCGCGCCGGGTTTTTGCCGGCAGATTTATGTGCGAACCCCAGATCTGCTTTCACGCCCTCCTTTTAAATATAGACGCTGCCCAAAAAACTGGAATGCATTTTAAGCACACAATGCATTGAAGCGTGCTCTGCAAAACTACCCTTACTTATAAACGTGGATGAGCCAAGCCGTAAGACAAAGCGTTGTTTTATTAAACAACTGTTCAACTTGTCTTCTTTTTTCAAAAGTCAAATTACTTATTACAGCTAATAAGACAAAACATAAAGATTAACAAAACAAATAAACAATTGATTTTGCCCGCGGCTTCGCTTGCGCGAAATTCTGTCTGCACCAATACCGCGGTATGAATTTTCCCATGGCAAAAATTTTGAGATAACTGGCTGACGCGGCAAACTTTGTTTTGCCACATAGGGGTATGAAAAATCGCTTACGACCTCAGAGGCTCAGACCTAACGATTGTAGACAAAAATTGAATAAAAATCGTCCAAGCTGATTTTACAGAGGCGTTTGGTAACAAACACTGCTACATCAGAATTTTATATAAGTATTAGAGATATGAACATGAAAAGGTTAAGTTAGGTTAGGTTTGCCAAAGTTGTGGCACCTTTCATAATTGTGAGGCGTGATTAGAACAATCGATTTTCATTGTATTTCTAGACTTTTTTAAAAGTTAAGAGAGGGCACTCCGTCAAAAAATTTTTATAAACAATAGACCGTGGAGTTTTGCGTCGTAAGCCTTTTCATAAGAGTCTTTCGGATTATATCTTCCCCGTTCCTACAAGTGCGTAGGGCGTTTGAAATCTGATTCACGCGCCTGTCAAGGGTGGGTGAATCAGATTTGATATAGGTATCACAGATGGTGTGAGATAAGTACTGGTTTGATAAAATACAAACATGGAGTTGTATCTATATAACAATTAACAATCGATAATTTTATACTTCTCTCGAAATGATTTTCTATATATCTATCCCATTAAATAACTTGAAGAACAAAATTGTGTTAACAATTGCAACAGCCATTCTCTCTTTTTATCACATTGCTCCAGTTATTAGAAGTACAGTACGAAGACTCAGTACCTAGATACACGTGTCATCGAAAAATCTCTTTTAAATTTTTTTATAATAGGTAATTATGATATTATGCCGGTTTGATGCGATTGTTATTTTGTGTGTAATTTCTATAATATTTAATTGAGCTAATATGTACTACGTACGTTAATTCTCAGTTTTCTGATTGTTACTCTTTAATTTCACAATTGCTGAACTGATATGGCTGAAATTAGGATCGTAGACAGTTCACTAATACTTTTCATTCATTCGGTCTTATTTGAAAACTGTTGCAAAGCAAAGTTTACCGACAAGTCAAACTAAGCAATCAACAAGCTATTCAAAAAAGGAACTACAAAGCGTAGCCATTCGAGCAGAGAGGCCTTTGCTGCCTACAGGTACCCGGCACAGTTAATTAAAAATTGTCTGTATCCTTTCAGTGATTGGTAATTCTTTCCTAGACTCGTATATTAGTAGCTGGGTTGGTAGGTTCGGTATGAATTTCAGGTTCTAAGAAATCTCGCGAGCATGATTTTCCTGGATAAAAAGATAATTAAGTATAGATAAAAGATGATTAAGTATAGAGGATTAAGTAGAGATATTCCAAATTTCTCAATTCTATAACCTCCTTATTAAATGAATTTTCAAAAATCCTTTCTCGGATGCGTGTGTCATAATAGGTTATATGAATATCTACCTGTCTCTAAGAATGCATAATTCCAGTCCATTTATCCAGTAGTTTGGGTTGTGCGTTTATATCTAAGACGACAGTGAATAGCCATTATACCTACAGATTAATATGACCCTCTGTTAATCTACTTATGTATTAAATGTCATTTATTTACTATCAATTTTCACATACTTATGCAATTATGCATAGAATTTCCAATTCCAGTAGTCTCCGAGCCAAATGGTTGTACGATAGACCCAGAACAATCAACTAAAAGATTTCATTTTGGCATATTCTTGTATGGAATCCTAAAAATGTAATGTCAGAAAACATGATGAACCTGTCTCGAGTAGAAAAACAATATCAGCTCTGCTTCATACAAGACGCGGTTCTGATAAGTTAAAGTATAATACTTTAAATATTCTCAAAGAGTATAATATCGACGCCACACCTGCTCGGGCCTGATTTAATAACGGGCCCGCGAGCTCGATTTTTCCTATGTTATCATAAATTCAATATTTTTACTTTGCATGCTTATTCAAAGCATGTCACGACTTTAGCGTTAACGTACATTGTTTATATTTTGTATATTTTTTAACAATGTGTACAGAATCCTACTTTTGAAAAAGTATTTACCAATATCTACTTGTATATTTATATATATATATACTTGAATATTTATATATCAATTTTGGGAAACGCATCGAAGTAAAGGCGTAACCAGCCGCTATAAAGCTTAGCATCCCGAAAAGATTCTGACGCTGTATGAAGCTCAGGTTCGTTCCGATATGGAGTACTACAGTCACCTCTGGACGTATCAATCTGCTAAATATAAACTCTAAGAATAGACGCCCACGCAAAATAATCGGCAAGGAAATAGGAATCGCTTACACGAGAAAAATTGCTCAATTTAAAACACCGTCGCAATGTTGCCTGTGTAGCGGTTCTGACAGGATATACTTTGGTGACTTTGGGATTTGGAGACTATGCTCAGGAAATAATACGAATTCAATAATAAATAGAATTAAAAACTCAACCACGGCCCACAATAAGGGACGATATCCTTCGAAATTGAAAATAGTCTGGCTATTATATCCCACCATGTTTGAAGGCTTCATCTATTTATCTATACCTAACCTTTGAGAAAATTACGGAGAACTTGCAAAAATGTAGCTTACCTCATAATGCTTTTTTTAAAGCTAAGCAAGTGATAGGTATTTAGTTACCACTAACGCACAAATCTCCTAAAAATCAGGGTGAGAGGGTGAAGTAAATACGACGGTGACCTATCATCGCATACAATATTAGTTCCGCTGGACTCTTGATTGGTTTTTCTAAGAAACTAAGGTTCCATTGCAGGCTGTTAGAGGAAGCCTTTGCAATATCCTTTCTTACAGGTAAACTAGCAACCGGGCAGGTGCTTGTGCTAGTAACTCGATTAGTGTAATGATGCCGCTCTGAGGTGTATTCAATTTTACGCTTGCCGGCTTAACTGCATGCCGGAAACAGTTGATGGGTTTATTTAGCAGAAGGATACTCTAGTGTTATGTGGATAATACTCGTGATACAGTAAATTAGCGTAAAGCAACGATTGTATTGTACGAATTTCTACCTCTGAGCTGTTGTGAAGATATCCTTTTGAAAACCTTCCCCGCTATTTATAGATTTTACAATTTAATTAAGAGATTTTCTGCTTAGAACGAACTCGTAGCTTTGTTTCATGAGATTATAAATTGGGTGCCCTGCATAAATAACATTATAATATGTTTTACCTGTGTATACTTTAAATTTCTGAGATTATTTACTAGGTTAAGTTTCAGATAGACTTAGCTTATTAGTAAAGCTCAGATATTTTTAGTGCCTGTATATTTCAAAGCACAATTTGTTTAAGATTTTCAAATTACTCAAGGATAAGGACAACATGTACCTACTTAGGAGTTTCCAGTTAACTTAGGTTTTCCAGTGACGAAAAATATGACTTATCTGCGATCGCTCAAATGGAAGGAAATTTCGAAAATTTATGAGAAAAACATTTGTCTTCGATAACTCCACGTGACGGTTTAGTGACCGGATACAGCTAGCCAGATGCCATACATTTTTTGAATCTCGTTCCATTTGGACGATCGCAGGTAAATCATTTGGCAGGCTATTAGACTTACCGGTGTGCAATGACAAGACCTGATGAAAAGTGGCTGTGATGAAAAATGGCAGCTACCACCAGATCTTGCCAGTTAATAAAAACACGATCTGGTATGGGCTTCATTAAACATAACTGTAAAAGTTATATTGCCAGAACAGCTGGAAGATATACGAGTGATAGTACGAACTGAAAAAAGCAGATTATCCACCATTCGGAGCATTGGGTGGTTGGACGCCGTCTGCCACAGTCGTTACAGTGGTTATTGTTCCTCGAGAATTGAATCCACTAGAAGATTTAAAATTATAATGTTCTCTTTGACATTATGCCGGTACCATTCGGCATAAGGTAATAATTATTTAGTTACATGAAGTCCTTATTTCCTCTGAAAATTCATTACAGTTACTGTTGGAAAGTCTTTTATGTCATATCTAAAATGTAGTGGAAAATAAAACTTTTTTAGCTCATAGTGATATTACTGAGACTTCGTTGTCCGTCCGTCCGTCCATCTGTTACCAGGTTGTCTTGCACTGTGATACACATTTGTCATTTTACATAATATGTTGTATTTCTGTTGCCGTTAAGAAATACTAAAAGATAGAATAAAATGAAGAATAAAGTGGGCTCTTTTTCCATTATACAAATCAACTGTACAAGTCCTACATGTACACAATGGAAACAAAGTTTTCTCTTCCTATTTAATAATATGAATGGATAAACCACAGATTAAGCGAAATATTATCCTCGAATTCTTTTTTTAACATCGGTATAAAAATTTCATCTACGCTAAAATAAAAGACAAAGTACGTACAATTTTGCTACTGTTTTCATTAGAAGACTATTACTTCGCGTAGGTTATAGTAGTGTTATTATCTCGCTGCAGACTCGGTCATAAATCATTTGAGTGTTTCGCTTTTGTTGTTCTTTGTTGAGTTGTGCATTACTGCAGAACAACACAAGTGGAAAATTAAAAAAATTTAAAATACCCACGACTTTTGCAGACTTGTAATTGAAAAAGGATTAAATAATTTTTTTGAAACTCCCCGACTAAAGGAAAGTAAGAACTAAGAACCTATCAGTATAATTACAAATCCAAGAAAATCCGCCGGAGCTGCTGTGTTTTGCCTATGACGGTGTTGATGGTGCTGTTAACCAGTTGATGACTAATTCAATTTCTTGATACTTCTCATATACCGGCAGTTTATCAATACTTACTAATTACATTAATTGATATTGGAAACGAAAATAGCAATGGCAGCTCCGACGGATTTTCTTGGATTTGTAATTATACTGATAGGTTCTTAGTTCTTACTTTCCTTTAGTCGGGGAGTTTCAAAAAAATTATTTAATCCTTTTTCAATTACAACTCTGCAAAAGTCGTGGGTATTTTAAATTTTTTTAATTTTCCACTTGTTTTATAGTTTTTCGATTAATATATTAATTTAATTTAAATTATATTATTATTAAAAAATGAAAATTAATCTTCAAACTATCCATTAGCTCCTCTAGCAGCGTTTGAAGGCATCATCCCTTCCAAGTCATAAAGAGACGTTTATTGTGGCGCCCCCTGCTGTTCAATCACAAGAACAATTATCTACGAACCATTGCCAATGACAGCCTCGCCTCGCGAGCTCCTGCGGTCTCCGTCCCCCGCGCGGTTGCGCGTAGACGGCGATGGAGACGATGATGACGACCCGAGGTTCACTCAACTGGACCCCGACATCCCCGCGCAGGGCATGTCCGCTGACCGCGCGGGGTCACCAGCTAATCAAGACCCACAGGCCACAAGCCAGGACGGCGAGGCCTTAGCCCCTTACCGGGGCTAGAAGAACGACACCGGGGGCGCGCTGCGCCTCCGCGACACATCGCCCGGGTAAGGAGGCAAGCCTCGAGGCCCGTACCCCCGAAGAGACTCGTTCCCTTCGGAGAAGACCACGCTGCCAATGACTCACTAATATTTTGTACAAAACTGTATCCAAATCGGTTCAGTCGTTTTTGTAATAATTGAGAACATTCGTTTGCAATGTAAATGTTTTTTATGGCGCCCCCTGGTGATCGATGTTCGTAACAACTATCTAAGAACCATCGCCAATGAATACCAAACATTATACAGAAAACTGCATCTAAATCGGTCAAGCCGTTTTTGAAATAAATGGGAACATTCGTTTGCAATATAAATTTATTTTATGGCGCCCCCTGGTGATCGATGTTCGTAACAACTATCTAAGAACCATTGCCGCTGAACACCAAACATTATACAGAAAACCGCATCTAAATCGGTCAAGCCGTTTTTGAAATAAATGGGAACATCGATGTGCACAAACAAACAAACAAACAAACAAACAAAAATATTTTTGCATTATTGGTTTTTGTGAACAATTTAACATACAAACAAACATAAAATCTTTTTAATAGAGTAATGTACAAACGGTCTCTCACCCTAAACGCATATACCCGTACTCCGTTCCGTCGTGGGTAAAAAGCGAAACACTCGAAGGATTTATGACCGAGTCTGCAGCGAGATAATAACACTAGGTACTATAGTAGCGCAAAGAGGTTTATTTATTTATTCTGTACATATAACATAGATACAAAAAAAAAACACAAACATAGAGAAGACATGCACAGGGACATCTTATCACTACAAATGAGGATCTCTTCCAGATGCCCCGGGTGTGGAAACAATTATACCAGATATGCGAAGTAGGTACAGAAAACGAGAAAGATACAAAAAGAACTAAATATTATGCATAAATATTATAAAAGTATATAATATATATACAAAACATAATATATATATACTTAAAATACAAAAATGTATATCTATATAAATAATAAATAACTAAAATACATATATACAAAAAAATAAAATAAAAACAGAAATGTACGAATGATAAAATATATAAATGAAGAATTAAGAAGAAAGATAGTGCTGTTTCAGCCGAGATCTAAAAACTCCCAGTGAAGGGTTGTCCCGAAGAATAGAGGTTGTTCGATAAGAAAATGAATATCCAGCAAAAACGGTGGATCCCATATTGGATACTTACCGAATAACGCTGCGGTAAAACAAACCTTATCCAGGGGGTTCTCTCAAAATGTATTTTACACTTAATTTTAAAGCAACTAGAAGTATGGAACGTGCTTGGAATACAAGTGCCTCACACACGACCGACTTTGTAGATTTTGTAATATTGTTAGCTTGCCTGTTGCTTACATTCCATTTAATTTTTTAATGGGTTGCTGTTATACAAAAAATATCTTTCATACTTTCCCCAATAGCATTAAGTTCATCCTAAGTACTTCTTACAGGCAAGAAAAAGTTTTATGAACATATACCTAAATAATAAAATAATGGAATCATTTTCAGATAGTCGATCAATAAAAGCCAGTTTACTTTTTTACTCTGTATATTATGTTAGTTCTGACTGCAATATCACCTGATGGTAAGTGAAAAATATGTAGCTGCTGATTAGCTAGATAAAATGCAAATAGCAGATTCTGCCAATCAGAGGGCAGAATTCGTTCAGGGTTACCAGCGTTTATTTAGATATTATAAAATTCCCAAGTGGTCCGTATCGGTAATCGAATCCCTTAATTAGTTTAATCGAATTAAATTAAAAAGTGATCTCGTGGGGAAAAGTTAAGCATGATAAAAATAAGTTAACATGGTTATTATGTATTATTAAATTGACGTGAAAGCCAAAGGAACAATATACCTATACAACATCGCATTTATACCTAGTATTAGTAAACTAAATTGATTTACCCTTGCACTTTCTTGGGTAGGTATATTCTATTAAATATTTATTGTTCATTATATTCAACTTACCCTTTTACACACCTAAACTTGGTAAGTAAATAAATTCAATTATAGCACAATATCCTCTTGAAACGGCGTAGCAAGATCGCGCCAAACATATCGTATATTGTGCTTTATTATATAAAAAAATTGGTTGCCTGTAAAGTCGGTTTACTGACGATAGTTGAACGTGACAACGTCTTCTTTGTCACTCGTTCCGCGCTCGCGAGGTAACGCCGGTAACGCCGCATGAGCGAGGTAACGCCGGATGAGTCATGTTTTTTCATGCGTGCAACCGGCTCTATCGATTTATAAGACGTTGTCACGTCAAAAATGTTCCTGTAAAAAATCCCAAAGTATGAAATATTTCACTTTCACGTAATATCGACGTAATTTTTTTGCAATCCAGTACATTTTTCAGGCGCTTAAGCGCACGGGCTTTAATCCCTGGCCGAATTTCCACGAGGCTGGATTAACGCTACATATTATGCAAAATCTTCTTAAAAACAACTGACGTAAGAACGTACGTCACGCAGCACGTAATGAGAAGATAACAACGTAACACGTTTCACGTGAAAATGCACTGCTGCTATGACATTCTAAAATTTACACTGAAAAATGAACTTAACGTCTATTGGTTTTTATTTATTTATTTATTTATTTAAATTAAGGGACAAACAAACAATCATGCACTACAAAATTGACTTAAATATAAACCTAACTCTAATTACAAACTAATCAGCGCATGACCCACAACGTCGTCCTCAGATAATCTGAAACGTATGCACATGGTGAGGGCAATGCAAAATTAATTAATATAAAGAAGTATCTATTTTTAATTTGAGGTTGCCTATGACCGACCTCTTGAAACCACCCACTCGAGTTGCAAAGATGTCTATATTGCCAAAGTGTTCATTGTACGTCTGCGTCATCCTAAGCAGAGGCGACCGCTTGCCTGCATTCGTGCGGCATTTCGTGGTAGCGAAGAGTTGGTGTGTTCGACAGCTACGAATAGGTGTTCTAAATGGCACACGATAGCAGAGCTTGCGGGTTAAATCAGTGCAATCGTACTTATTATGACAGATCGTATAAGAACAGGCTTCTAGTTGCTTACGCCTGGACTTTAAGTCGAGTAGGTTATATTTTTCAAGAAGTTGGTCATAAGGCAACCGGTTTCGCGTACACTTGTAATGAATGCAGCGTAAAAATTTTTTTTGAACTTTTTCAATGCTTTTTACATATTTTTCGTAGTATGGATCCCAAATACAGACAGCGTATTCTAGTTGTGGACGCACTAAAGACTTAAATAAGTGAATGTATGTAGAGACTCTCTTGAAGTTATCACTCGCTCTAATTACAAACCCATACATTTTGAAAGCTTTATTTATGATATTTTTTACATGTGTATCTAAGTTGAGTTTACAATCTAATGTTACGCCTAGGTCACTAATATTATTGACTCTCTCTAGTCTAGAATTGCTAAGTGAATATGCAAAATTGCTGACATTAGTTTTTTTAGTAAAAGTGATATATTTACATTTATTTAAACTTAGATTAAGCTTATTTATCCTACAATATTCAGAAAATCTATTTAAATCAGCTTGAAGTTGGACATGATCGTCAGGTGTTTCGATAGTTTTATATACCTTAAGGTCATCTGCGTAAAGAAGAAAGTCACTATATTTGAAGCATTTATGAATGTCGTTTATGAATAAAATAAATAATAGTGGCCCAAGGATTGACCCTTGCGGAACACCAGACGTTATAGTGACCACTTCAGAGTCATGTCCATTAATAACCACTTTTTGGGTGCGGTTTGTTATGTACGATTTGAACCATCGCCACAAGTTACCACGTATACCGTTGTAGGCTAGTTTTTCAAGCAACAGTTTATGATCAACCCTATCAAAAGCTTTCTGGAAGTCTGTATATATGGTATCAGTTTGTTTATGGTTGTCTAAATTTTCAAATAACTGTGAAGTGAACACAAGGAGATTTGTAACTGTTGAACGTCTATGTAAAAAGCCGTGCTGCTGCGTAAGGATGATTGGATGCAGCAGAGGATAGATGTAATCGTGCACCAATCTTTCAAAAAGTTTAGAGAGTACGGGTAGTATAGAGATCGGTCGGTAGTTTTCCACGTCTCTCTTTGAACCCCCTTTGTGCACTGGGACTATCCGGGCCGCTTTCCACTTATTTGGAAATGTCCCTTCCTGAAGGCACAGATTGTAAAGGACGGTTAGCGGCTTACATATAGTATCAGCAGTCGATTTAAAGAAGATCGGCGGAATATCATCCAGACCTGAGCCTTTGGTAACGTCTAACTTCCGTAAAGCTTTTTTTACATTAACGACAGTAATGTTAACATTACTAATATGATCACGTGCCGAGACGTCATCTTTACACACAGTCATCTATATTAAAAGTATCCGAAAGATCAGATGGCACAAATACCGAGTGAAAGAAATTTGAAAATAAATGACATACCTGGGAAGGACTGCTTGCTGTATTATTTTTAGAGTGTAAAATTGAATGTATTTCATCATAGGAATACAATGCTCGACTTTGACGCGCTTAAGTAATTGCAATCTTAGAATTGTCGACCAACATGGCGTTTTGAACTACATTCAATCTTCAGGTCTAGTTCAATAGAATAAAAATTATTTTTTCTGTGTTCGCAAAAAATATTTTTTATTTTCAATATCGTATGCTTACATACGTAAATATCATCACCCTTTTAAACATTTCACATCACGAAATGTAGCTGACACGTAACGTGAATAGCCCCCCTGTGCGTCATTACTCGTTATGCTCCTAGGTATATAATCGGATGAAGCACTTGGAATGATTTAAAACTATTATAAACCATGCGTACAGGTATATACTGTGAAGAACTTTTACGTAAAGAGAATACTCGACTTCCAAGTAGAGGGAAAATGAGATTTGTACAGTGCGTTATTTTACCTCTGCAGGCAGGCTGAAAGATAGAAAGAGAGAGCCGATTTTTTTAAAGGTGATTTTTTTGTCTTTCTCACTCTTACGAATACATTGCTGAGTGCGACATGCAGCGTTGCGGAAAAATAAAACAGAAAAACGACGTTTTACCTAATTACTGAAAACTAAGATAGTTATCAAAAATCCGTTCAGAGCGTTTTCGAATATTATTATTACCGACACACCAAAACAAAAATTACAATCGCATCCATTATAGTTTCCGATAACAGCAACTTTTGGGAGTTTCAAAGCGATTTTAGATTAAAGATCCAAAATACATGACGTTTAAATTTGACAGTAATTTGTCTTCACAGTTTTTGAACTGAAGGTCAATAAAAATCTTTTATTTCACCGTCTACGCCGTTGAGTTTTATTTACCATAATATGCAATAAAGACATTTCTATTTCTATCTTTATTCGTAATCTAAATGCGGTAGGAAAATATGTCAAAAATTGTTGATGAAAATGGATTTTACAAAAGCTTTTATCCTAAATCGAGTGCCGTAGAGTCACGGTGAATTTTTTAGAGACCGATGCGACGCGTAAAGTTCATGGCGACAACTAATAAAAAAAAAACAAAAACTGTTCGTTTGATTCACGTTTTCGAAATTCAACAACAGAGAGATAGCACAAACTTTGTTTTGGTTGGTTAATTCCGTTGCGAAAAAAGAACAACTAGGACTGTGTTTTTTTATTTCCATATACAGACTAAAAATTCCCCATCTTGGAGCGTACGTAAAGTCGACTATGTCATTTGCTGCTATTATCATTCTGAGTAGTGTTTACTAGAAATACATAATAATTGTAATACTTACTAGGTAATATAAGAGACAAACACGTACATATAGTTTGCACCTGTATTAGAGCAGAACATATAAATGTGCATTATTTTTATACCAATTTTGTTAGATAATAAATCTATAAATATGATAGGAACAATGGTTGTTTTTATTTTTAAAGTGCGTGTACCCTACATCTATTTTATCGTTAAATTAATAAAGCTAAAACTTTTATTCCCAACAGGTTGAACATTTGAAATGTTCCCAAATTAACCCTGTATTTCTTCGGGCGACGGACAGCCTTCGGCGCTAATTATGAACTTTCAGGCAAAGGCGTCCATTGAAAGCTAAGTTGCTTGAAGGAACTTCTTGCCAAAGATGCAGCAAGACCCAATTAGGATAATGTTGCTGAACAACTAATATCATGCGCTCTATCTATGATGGCAAACGAGCTTTATGTAGTAGTTGTGATGTGTATTTTTTTTATTGAAGATATAGGCTTGCGACAATTATGCCTGATGGAAAACAATGATGAGGTCTAGGTTGGAGCGCGCTTGCCTAGAAAATGCCTATTCACTCTTCTCTTGAAGGCACCCAGATTGTACTTGGCTGGAAACACGGAGGCTGGAAAAGCGTTCCACAACTTAGCGGTTCGTATCAGAAACGCGGAAGAAAAACATATAGAGAGCTACACTATCCTGTTCCTGCACTTAAACATAATAAATTGAATGCTGTATATTGTAATCTACCATTATTCAATGTAACGCTTAAAAATAATAATATAAAAATTTGATTCTGTGATTAGATTTAAGAAATTTGGCTATTTGGCTTTTTTTTATCTAAATAGCCTTATTCAACGTATGTGTTAAGAGCAAGTAGTCACTATTCTTTCAAACGTCTTTACAGTGTAGAGTACCTATAGGTAGGTAGATATTTAGAGCAAGGAATGACTTTATATTGACTAATAGAGTTACTATCACAGAGCAAGGAATGACTTTATATAGGTACGTCACAATAACACATTGAAGCAAGTATCGAAAACAATAGAAAAAAAATTAACACAATGACCTAGAAAACATTATAGACCTAAAACTTAATGTCAAAGTTATTTCTAAGATCAGCATCATGTTCGGAAATATGAATAAAGCATAGCATGCATATTGCATCGTTCAGTGGGTAAAACAGATTATAAAATTGCGTGTGCGCATTACTATCTAGAAAGGTCGAACAATAAAATCGTATAAAACACAATGTTTTATCAGCAAAATTGCAATCTGATTATGATGTTTTATCATAAAGATTCCCTTGAAATCTAAACCGACACTTTGGATCTTGTTTTCAAAAAAAGATAAGATAAAAGGTATTGGTTAGGTAAAATCCCTATTTCTGTGGTAAATCCGTATATTATAGATCGCATATAATACACGGATTTTACTTAACTGCATTTAAAAGTGCAGTATCAATTTTACAATCTATTAGAAATGCGTGTAAATTTTATAAATAACTCTCCACCTATTTCACAGAATGAAGTGATCAGCGTTATCAACATAAATTCTAAACATCTATATTTAAAGCTCCTTAGATAGACCAAATTCTGGACTTGACAGGGGTAAAATCAATCGACCTCAGTAAAATACTGAAAATCTTCAAAATCTATTTAAATCAGAGACCGCCGTTCAACAAGCAAATAAAATCACACCAGATTTTGGTTTGTATCTTGAAAATATGAGATAGAAGTCAGTCAAAAATTCGAGTGCGTCATGATATTGAGATATGTACTTGTGAAATCACGCAAGATTTCGGTATGGATATTGAAAAAATGAGATGTAGGAGTCAGTCAAATGTTCAAATGCGTCATGACTCATGACTTATGATATTAAGATGTACTTGTGACTCACCCTGTCGCTTCCCCGAGCCAAAATAATTAACAAACTTTGCCGTATTCAACATCGCCATTCTGAGATTTCGTATACTTAGGTACCTAATAATTTCCTCAGTCATATTGGAAACGAGTCCCCTGTGTAGTGACCGGACCCAAATCAAATTGACGTGCTCTTGATATGACAGCCACATCAAAATAGCGTTAGGAATTTTTGGCGTCGGCGAAAATAAATACTATGTATTCGTATATACGAGTACATTTACGTCAATATAAAGTGTAAGCCAGAAGCATTGATCATTGGAATACAGCCTCCTATTCAGAGGGTCCCTCGTTTAAACCTTCGCAGCAATCCTATACAACGAATCCTAAGATTTTTCAAAGTATACTAGGTCGAGTTTTCAGCTATACAATGTCGATCCAAAAATTATACATTGATATGCTCGCAACTATCATTTAATTGTTCAAACTGAATTCCGTTCTCGTTTATTTTATTTTTTTGCTTTTGTACTTATTTTATGTTTTTTATTAAAGCGGAATTGACTTACTTACTTCATATGTCATGAAGAGCTGTTTCATATTGATATTTTTTTTAATATTTTGGTCAGATGAGTATAAACCACCTAATTAAGGTATAGCTATTGCCTTTTACGAATTTACGTCCCACATGCTATTGCCTACTTCCAGATATCATACAGCACAATATGCAAGCAAATGCTTCACTTCGGCATTACGGACAGTACGTGCTGATGCATTCAATCGCTGCTACTGCGAATTGCAGCGATTATTCCTGAATTCTAACCGGGAATATCGGGATGCTGTTTTGCGGATTCATTGAAATTATATGAATTTCATCTGACGATTATGTCTATAATTTATTTATTCGTATCAAAATTATCGCGACAGCTGCTTAAAAGACCCTGTAGTTCAGTGGAGGAGCATTTAGACACGATAGCTCGGAGACGCGTATTAATAATAATTTATAGGAATAATAATAATAATCAATAATTGTGTAAAATACTTTAACAAAAACATAATAGCTTATCTAACGTTATAAATGATGTATATGATATTTTTGAGTCTTAAAATAATATAAATATGGAGGCACCAATGATATAAAAAAACCTCAATACTTTACATACACATTACTTAGTAATTTAGACAAATTTACTTGTAGGTACGAGTGATTGATTCTCAGTGTTTTGAGTTTTGTACAAAACAATTTAATAAAAAAATGTTCATTGTGTATTTATCAAAATTTTTATCGTATTTGGAAATTGCTAATTCGAACTACGAGTAAGAACCGAAATTCGGGTTTCTAGAAAGTTCCAAAAGAAATCGTTAATGATCAAGTCGAACTCTTGTTAATAGGTTAGACTTTTGTAAATAGGTTGTTTGGTATGTCTACTGTGTCGCACATTATCTAAAGCGTTGTAGTCTTGTAATCTTCTCTTTGTATGCCAGAGAATAGATTCAGTGGTACTACAGACGCGCTGTACCAATTCCAAAGCAGTGAATTGTAGTGTGTTATTCAATATTACCTCGTCCCAGAACGTGCTAGCGCATGCAGTTCGGCACTAAACTGTTCCTGGAATTTACCTATTCCATCATTGAAATACCAAACTACGTTTTATTGACGATTATATGAATTGAAAACGTATTAGGTGAAGAGGGACTTTTTTTACTGTTTTCATGACACATACGATCTTGTGTATATCTTTCCTGCCTGTCGACGAATCCAGTAGATGGCTCGAGTGAAGATGAAACTCTTTATATTTCACATAGGTAGGCCTAAATATAAGCTCTTATGAAAAGTCAAAATTCTACCGCCAGGTTCCGAAGGCAGGTTTGCACCGAAAAGAACTGATAAGAAACTCGGTACTTGCTCTTTTCAAAAATATCATAATATACAAGTCTTATAATATAGTATGAAACAATGTTACATATTTTAAGATATCTCGTGAGGAGATGGAAGCATATATCTATCGTTCCAGGAATCCTTGTCATTTAAAATTTTTTCAATGGTATACCTAGTGTAACCTTTTGCTTTATTAGATGTGTAACGACGTTCAAGAATGTATACGAATGACACATCTGTTCGCTTAATAAATCACGGGACTGTCATTTTCATACATAGGTACCTACAGGACCCAGGTAGGTATGAGTTTTCACTTCTGTCGGCACTCCTGGAGTACCAAGTTTGTATTTTATTTTTTATCCACGCAGCACTTACTGAATTACGCTTTAAGTAGAACTTTCCATTAACTCGTAAGTTTACGAGAAAAACTGCCGTAAGGAAAGCTTTAACCGTTGCACGATGTAATAAAAAGACCTTGGACAATGTGTTTTGTGCAAAAATAATTTCATAACTATCATTCTATGGTGTCATTTATTCTCTAATTAAAAATTAAGCCTTGAAAGAGAGTCTACATTGAAGCAGTAGAAGCCAAAGTGTGCTGTGATTGTGAAGTGAAATGTTCGCATAATTACCTTGCTACAGGGAATATGGATTTTTTCTTATCTCTTCGAAGGGGCTAAAGCGGAAGCACTCAATGCCCCTCGATCTTTTGTACGTGCCCTTTACCCTCACATTTTATCTTTTACCTATGACGGGCGTTGGCAAGTACCTGTGTCCTGTTGCATTTAGGTACGCAACTAAAAAAAGTGGTCAAGTGCGAGTCGGGCTCACGCACTGAGGGTTCGGTACCATCAAGACCAACTCTCAATAGTATTAAAGTAAACTAAACACCCCTGCCCAGTAGATTCAAAAACAAACAAAAAATCACGTTTGTTGTTTGGGAGTCTCCTTAAATATTTTTTTTATTTTAATTTAGCTATTTATTTTTAAAGCAAATATATAATTAAATATTATATATTTATATTATATATTTATTTATATATTTATTTTTATTTACTTTAAGTTATACAGTATTTTAACCAGTAAACTTATACTTATACTTAAACTTATTTATACGTATACAATTTGTGCACTGACCACTGAACTAGTGAAAACTGTGTTTCAGCGGTCAGAACCTTCCAGATTGTACAGATGAAAAATACAAAGGAGCACCAATGACAGTTAATGTGATCAAAAAGAAAAATAATTACTGATACAAAATAAAGAACCAGAATAGAAATTGATTAAACGTATGTTTCTGTTTGTTACTGTGTGTGTGTGTATGTGTGTGTGTGTGTGTGTGTGTGTGTGTGTGTGTGTGAATGTGTGTGTGCGTGGTTAAGTGGATGTTAGTCTATGTGTGAGTATGTACAGAGAATTAACACTATAATTTATTTTTACTCACTAGTAATTTTTCGGTTTCTTCATAAGTTAGACTTAATAGATAGTCACTCAAGGACTTCTTACATTCTCGTGATGTGAGTGCACAAAGATTTAGGATTTCATCTAAATTATTGTAAATTCTGGACCCAAAGACGTAATAATGCTTGCTGGCAAGTGATGTTTTGTGAGATTCGACAATGCAGGGTTTAATTCTACGCCTCCCCCCAGTACATGCAGCCGTCCAATGATCAATATTAATATATTTATGTCTTCGAAGGGACATTTTCAGAATAAAGATTTTTCTTACCGTTAGAACCCGAGTATCCCTATATAAAAGCTCTGTGCTGTGCCAATAAGGCAAGCCGAGCATGGTCTTTAGTACCATTCTTTGGGCACGCTCCAGGCGCATCAGCACAGTGGACCCTACCCCACCCCAAGCCGTTATGCCATAAGATAAATTCGACTGCGCTAAGGCACAATAGACTGTCTTAAGGGTGTCCTGGTCTAGCACTCTTCTAAGAGTTTTGAAAACAAAAATTAGTTTACGAGTTCTTGCTACAGCGGTGTCAATCTGCATTATTCTGCATAGTTCATATTCTGTGAACATTTGAAGCCTATACCTTTTGCCGTTATAAATATCGAGCAAATCAAGCAATAAAAATCACGTTTGTTGTATGGGAGCTTCCTTAAATATTTATTTTATTCTATTTATTAGTATTTGTTGTTATAGTGGCAACAGAAATATATCATCTGTGAAAATTTCAAGTCTGTAGCTATCACGGTTCTAGAGATACAGCCTGGTGACAGACAGACGGACAGACGGACGGACGAACAGCGAAGTCTCTGTAATAGGGTTCTTTTTTTACCCTTCGGGTATACGAAACCTTTAAAAGTACAGGTTTCAACTCTACGGCAAAATCAATGACGTGAAATCACACTTCACTTATCACACCCTCGGAATTCAGACGACCGGGTCCCACACTCGTCTGGCTCACCGTACTTACTAGACGAGCGCTTGACGCCTTTGCGTGAAGTGAGTAAAGAAACTCATCGGCATCGGCAAACTTCTGCGAACGGGTTATCTAAAAATAGCTTTCTAGTTTCAACAGCGACGCGACGCTCAATCAAATATTATGTGCTAAAGCAATTAAGTAGCTCTTTTTGAAGACAATCCTGAAATTTCTTTAGGATCAAAACATTCGATCTTACTGAACCTCAACATTTGAAATGGCTAGGTTTCTCCTGCTAATCATCATATTATACTGTATGTTATATTCAAATTATTCTTCTAAAGATTTGATTTGATATTAAAAACAAGCCAAGACAAATATTGAGGTTCAATAACTTAATTAATCTTAAATTATTTACTTATAAATAACTTACGCGTATAAAAAATTTCAGGTTTATTTTTCAGAACTTGACACCCATTTCGATCTCAAGTCTTGTGACGGTAAAGTCTAAAAATTACTTAAATAACGCCATGAATTATTGAATTTGGCTCCCAAATGTACATTGATATTTTGGTGGAATATTCTATACGCTGCTCTAAAATTTCAAAATTCAGTAAAACATAGTTATGTTTGTTATTATGACATTAGCGTAGTTCCATACATAATGCATAATATATTTCGATTCTCCGAATTATTGTAGTAGTCGATGAATCAATGTATGATTGCTGCTATTCAAGCTCGGTTTCCATTTACAATTGGAAAACAATACATAATTAGTTTTCATTCAAGTTTCACTCAATTATTCATAATTCGATATAATAACTGAACGCGTTGGCACTCCGTTTATGATTATTTCATTCCTCTATACATATAGGATTAGGTAGACTTTCATTATCAATAACTAAAGCTGAAGTTATGCCACCGATATGAACCTGAGGATGAGGCCATCGGGACATTTTACGTCAACCTTCTTCATAGAAGAAAAAAGTAGCGCCATAATTGTCAAAAACTTAGCGGTTCGTATCAGAAACATGGCGGAAATAGTCCCTGTGGAAACTCGCGTGGCGACTAATAACAAATATAGTGATCTGTGGCGTGAACCACGGTCCATAGACAATACTGCGGCCAGCTTACAACTGACGCTGTTGGTGTCAAAACAAACATTTTGACACCAGTAAACCGGCGAAATTTTTAGTGCGGTCCGCCGGGTCCTGTTCTACGCATTTCTTCTCCTCTTCGGTGCAAATAACCTGACAGCTTCGTAGCGCATCTCCTATCGTCTCCTCTCCTTTGCTCTTTGGTGGATACCAGGCCTCTACAAACCGTAAGTACTACAGCGAGCGCAACAGGCGGTTTTTTCTTATTTTACTACACCGCAGGCGACGAGATATTGCCCGGACTAAAGTATGCTACTACTGTTTTACCATAATTACAATTTACAGTGTATATTTTAGTTCCGCATTCTTAGTGAAAGCTCGCTAGGTTAAGGTAGGGACAGACTGAGCTTACGCATGCAACGTTATATGCAGAAAGAAAAACACATCTTATCGTATGCAACGCAATCACACGATTCACTCGCAACTTCGACCTATCCTCTCTACCCGATATCCAGATTGGCATAGAGAAGATAGAGGGGATCTTACGCTATTCAACGCGTGCGATCAGTGCGTTTAACTTATGAGTAGTACCTACGTCTTTTTATTTATTTATCTCACGAACCAAATATCTTCTTCTCCTCTTAACTTCTGTTATTTGGCACGGAATTATTACTTATATAATGCAATCAATAAATCAGAAACATGAATTGCAGATGCACTCACTAGTGCACTTTCATAGAAATTACGTACAACGGCGTCTGTTCTGATGCCAATTTAAGTCGCGTTGCATACCAACATGTGACATGTTTTCACACCGATCTGCATCGCATACGTTGTATACGCGGGACCGAGTATGTCCTTAACTTTATTCGCCTTCTTCGTCGTTCCTTTATCGCACAATCGCCTCGCAACAAAGAAGTGCTTGCTCCAAATCCCATCGAATCCCATTGTTTTGAGCCCTCCTTGCAACGCGGTCGCGTGTAACGAACAGATTGCATAATTCCGCAAGCGCCGCGTCGGCCGCATTTGCATCAAGCAGGGAATTAATTCATACGCGCTCTGACTGCCGTCATACCATTCGGACCTGGCTTCCGTCGATGCAATGCCGCGCAGTAATTATTCTGTGAATTTTGGGTTACCAATGCTGATAGGCACTCGTGGAAATTTTTATTTAGGTATCAGCTGGCCCGGCAAACGTTGTTTTGCCATAATATAAGGGTATGAAGAATAGCTTGCGACTCATAGTCAGACCTACCGAATGTGGATAAAAAATTTCACATTTAAATCGGTCGAGCCATTTCGGAGCAGTTTGGTTACAAACACTGTGGTGACTCGAGAATTTTATATATTAGAACTAGTTGACCCGGCAAACGTTGTTTTGCCATTAGGGATATCAAAGATAGCTTACGACCTACTCACAGACCTATCAAACATACTCAGAAAATTTCAGAACAATCGGTCGAGCCGTTTCGGAGGAGTTTGGTTACAAACTCTGATGTGACACGAGAAGTTTGGGTATTAGAATTTGCGGTTTGATTAGGCTGGGGTCTAATAACAAAGCTGTGTTACATACTTTTTGCCCAAGGAATGGAGTACAATATATGCGTTTAGGGAGAACAGATTTTTTCAAAATACATAGTTTTACTTAATGAAGAGTCATTAAGTAAAACTATGTATCACATCACAGTTTAAAGACATTGTATTAAAATCTTGACTATTACCACAGTTTAAAGACATTGATTAGGAACACTGTGCTAATTAATAACCTTATAATAATTGTGGGTTTGGATCAAAAAACCCGTACGACACGACCTCTAATGGTACGTTTACACGCTTGCCAAGCCTTGGCAAACTGCAAACAGTCCCAAGCCTCTACAAATCTCGTTTGGCGTTTGAAAGGCGTTTATACGCTTGTGAATGCGTCAGTCTGCAATATACATCCAAGCATGGCGGACACCTTTTCCTTTACTGGCCTTCCAGTAAGTTCAGCAAAACGAATCCATGCATCTGCTTGTTTCTTCTTATCTTTATGATTTTCATCTTTCGGATTCCAGATGCATGGTTCCATTTGGTAATGTTCCAGAAACGAAAGACTCTCCTCATTCGACCAGCAACTCATTTTTTATTTATTTTTTTGTAAAATCAAGCAAGCGTGTACTCGCCGCGAGATCACAATGGCGACTAAACGCGGACCAACATGTAAATGCATCGCAAGCGCTTGTCGCAAACGCCCTTTGATCTGTGTAAAAAAACCGACACTCGACTGGATCGGAAGCAAGCAGGCACAAGCCCACGCAAGCCAAGCCAAACGCCCTTTTTACATGCTTGCGATTGTCGATCCTTGCCAAGGCTTGGCAAGCGTGTAAACGTACCTTAATGTTTTCAGGAGCTACGTCTTTAGCTCGGTGTCGGCTAGTACAAAATTACTAAATGATGTCGGCATTGGTTTTTTAAGTAGATAGATTTTACGTTAGTGTACGTAGGCCCACTAGTTTTAAATTTCCCTTTTAAGTTTTATTATTAAAAACGTTACCATAACTAAGAAAGGATTACTGAGTCTAATTGTTCTAAAGCGTAATTACCCAAATTGGAAACTAAATGGAAGTTTGGACACGTTATGAATTTAAAGTTTAAAATACGCAAGCGTTGAGATAGTTTACTAACCACGCGCGTTTTGTATTAGAAATTAAGGACAGGAAGAGAGACTAACTTTTGGCATTACCCGTTGAATAGCACGCTGACCTATATTAAAACGATTCTAACTTATATTTCAAATTAAATAAATATTTTTGTAAATAGGTACTATTGGTATGGAATTATTCACATTAAAATATACTTATTTTATTTTTCAGGTTTAGCATAAGAATTAATAACTTACCTAGAAATTACATGCCCATCCTAATTCCAAACTTCCCTGTATTGAGATTCCTGGGAGGATGTGGGAGGATATTCCCGGGAGGTCTACAAACTTCGTCCTGACGATTGATCTGGTAGTCAATTTCAATTTAAACAAATCAAGTCACCAAGCAAGACCTACCACCATTGAGCAACACTCATACCGATGAACTCGACGAAGTTAAGTGAGAACTTGATGAAGATAAGTAAGAAAGAAATAAGGTGGCAAAACAACGTTTGCCAGGTCAAATAGTTAGGTAGGGATACAAAGTGTAATGAAAAGTTGAAATAATATTCAAGGGTACATAAGTGTACTTGATAACGAATCACCCTATAAAATATTAATAGAAATAAAGCATATTAAAATTTTTCATAATGTATGAAAAAACAAAATAAGCATATCCATTTTTTCCATATACATTAGGTATGGAAAAATAAATATGATTATTTATATTATACAGTGCTACACCTACCTACAGTAGGCCAAGGATTTTTGAGTGCTATCAAATCTATTATTCCTCATCTTCTAGTTAGTCTCGTAGTTTAACTGCATACTTAACTCTTTTATTTTGTAATTAAGTTGCAGTAATTTATGTTTCATTTTAAAACTTACCGCGCAATCGGAAGCACTTTGCGAAGTTGTAAATTTCCTCGTTAAGTCGACACGTTATAAATGGAGGCTTACCTGGAAAAAATAATTACAAGATTTTAATACGGGTTCAATTTTTAACTCTTATTAGGTATATTTTATTCGGAATATTTATCAGAAATACAAAAATTTATAAAAGTGCCTAAATTATTAAATTACAATAAGCTAGTGATAAGTTTTATTGTATAAAAAAAAAAAAAAAAAAAAATAATTAAAAGTCAAAATGTTATAATTATAACATACAAGTCATCAACTTTGCTTGGAATTTGATTCTGCAGTGCTATAATAAAATCATAAAAATAACTAGTACAAGTAACATAAGACTTATAACTGACTTCAAAAATAATGATTATAATTTTGCAAGACATCACCGTTAACAAACACATTAGGTATGCATATGACTTTAAAGAAATCTCAATGCGTAGGTAGACTGTAGGTACATAATATCTACTTGTAATTTATATTGTGCATAGATATGTTCATCATATTCGAGTTCTTTTACACACTTTATATCAACTGGTGACAGAAGGGCTGGCTCAATTTTTGCGCAACGTATCAGCCTAGCTGTTCAACGCGGAAATGCAGCCAGTATTCTTGCCACCATTCCACGCGGGCAAGACTTGTATAGTAATTAGAATAAGCTAGTGATAAGTTTTATTGTAAATAAAAAAAAATAACATTTATATCACTTTTCAAATTTAATCGATGAATTTAATTAAAAGTGGGGTGCACAATGGATCTTATAAGTCTTCACACTTCCTTTTTGACTCCATGTTATTTGAACGCCTGATCCTCAGTTAGAACACAGACATCTGGGCTATGAATTAGTAAGGTATTGAATGGAAGCAGGGGTTATTTTGCGGAAATCCATAATTAGCAGGACAGATTAATTTGTTTTGCTATAATCCGCAACTTGAAAAGATTCTGTATGGTACAATATGCAGGAACACTGCCCACATGAAACACCACAATTTTCCAACACTTTCTTCGACGCACGTTTTGACCTAGTTATTATGTGCTCTGTGTTTCGGCCCGACACCGGGACATCCTCAGGAGATGTTGACTTCACAATGCGAAATCGTATAGAGATTCGCATCGATCTCTTACTCAAATTAATCAGTCCTGCAAATTAGTAAGGTTGTAACTCGAAACTTCAATCCAATAATAATAAATTATATTGATTTTATTTATAAAGTCCTTCCAAAGGCCCAAACTCCGATATCCAATTAAGTACCTAATTTGGATCTATATCGAAATTCGACATGGAATTATAGAGCGCCAGATTTCGTTCATGAAACCAATTTTCTGGAGAGATAAAGTAAGCGGAAATATCAAATTCTATGGAAATGACATTTGCAATCACACAAATCTCTTTCAGCAAATTTCATTTCCGTGGATTTTGATCACTCACTTAGAGCTATTGGAAGCTTCATGATTCTAATAAAAGTTGTTTTTGACGTGAACAGGCGATTTAGAAATTGGAGATAGCAAGATTGGAATTTTAAGGTGTTTCGACCCTACTAGCCCGTGTAATTCAAATTTTATTTAGTTTTTCTTTTTTATTTTATTTTTATTTATTTATTTAAATATCTTTATTGCTTAAAAATTAGTACATAAAATAACAACGAATAGAAAACCGAGAAACACAAAGGGCGACCTTATCACTAAAGTGATCTCTACCAGGTAACCCACAATTACGAACCTTTGATCTGAAAAACGACGGGGAATCGCAATAAAAATAAAATAGCATACATAGACTTACAAACTAATACATACACACTATAGTAATAACAAATTTGTAGAATATATATATATATATATATATATATATATATATATATATATATATGTATTATATATATAAACATACATAAACAATATTAATACATACTATATACATATTATTTCAGAATAAATCTTTCAATGTTTCAAAGCGATAGATAGTGTATTTTGACACGTTTTTTGAAAACCGCTAGTGATTTGGCACGTCTGATTTCAACCGGGAGAGCATTCCACAGAGTTGCCGCCTTCATGGTAAAAGATTCAGAGTATGATCTTGTATTGCACTTGGGGACAATTAACTTGCAGTCCCAACAGGAGCGCAGGGGGCGCTCACGTTCAAGCGAACTAATGAACTTAAATCTCTCCTTAAGATAGGGCGGAGACCACGGGTGGAAGAGGGTAGCATATAAAAGAGATAGAATATGTAGATTACGCCGATGCCTTATATGAAGCCAATTAAGCTCTTTCCGGTATTGCGATATGTGATCATATTTCCGCAGGCCGAAAATGAATCGGATGCAAAGGTTTTGCAGGCGTTCCAGCTTGTTCAAGAGGTCCTCGGTCAAATCCAAGTAGCAAGCATCAGCGTAATCTAGGATGGGAAGAAGGAGAGTGTTGGCCAATAATATTTTGGTCTTAATTGGTAAAAAATTTTTCCACCTTTTCAAGGAGCCAAACGCCCCAAATACTTTTCTACTAACAGCTGCAACTTGCGGTTTCCATGATAGACTACTATCCATAATAATCCCAAGATTTTTGACAGTTTCACTGTAAGGAAGCGCACATCCATCAAAGACCACAGGTGGTAAAGAGGAGAAATTAAGTTTAGAAACCTGATGAGAACTACCAATAATTATAACTTGGGATTTATTGGCATTAACAAGTAAACCATAGGAGTTGCTCCACCCAGCGACTAAAACCAGCTCACGATTCAACCGACTTATGGCTTCAGAGATGTGGTCAGCCGGAGTGGATAAGTAAAGTTGGACATCGTCTGCATATAAATGGTAAGGTATGGAAAGAAGATTAGTCACAGTGTTAATAAAGATAGAAAAAAGTAAAGGAGATAGGACACCGCCCTGTGGGACACCAGCACTAAGACGACAGTAAGACGACAGGCTTGACTTGCCTCGGATGCATTGCGTTCTATCATGTAGGTAAGATCTGAACCAATCAACAACAGCTGGAGAAATATTAATTGACATGAGGATAGCCAAAAGAATGTCGAAGTCAACCGTGTTGAAAGCGTTCGAGAAATCCAGCAGTACCAGAATCGTTACTTGCTTATTATCAATGGCTAACCGTATGTCATCACCAACCTTCGTCAAAGCCGTCACCGTACTGTGGCCCTTGCGGAAACCTGATTGAAATGGACTAAGGATGCAATTTTGATTGAGGAAGTATGAGAGTTGGGAATGGACAATACGCTCAAGAACTTTGGAGAGAAAAGAAAGGATTGAAATTGGACGGTAATGTGAAAGCTGGGATGGATTGGAGATTTTGGGAATAGGAATTACATGAGCAATACGCCAAGCACTTGGAAAGCTACAAGAAGAAAGAGAGTAATTTATTAAATACGAGATTACATGCAAGATATTATCTAAAGTTAAAAGAATCATTTTGCGACTAATCCCATCACTACCAATGGCATCAGATTTTATAGCAAAAATATTCTTTTTGACTTCTTCCAAACTGACAGACTTAAAATTAAATAAGGGAAAGTTAGGACGTGGAAGCAAATTAATGGAAGAAAGAGTTTGAGCTTTATCAAGAATGTTAGTGGATACATTGGTAAAAAAACTGTTCAGAACATTGACGTCAACATTGTCCGCTACGTCCTTCCTCTGCTGTCCGATACCTAAAGACGCCAGAAACCGCCATACCTTTAAGGTATCCTTACCTTCTATTGAACTTTGGATGTAGTTACGCTGAGCGTCTCTGCACATCCTGTTACAACGGTTACGTAATTGTTTGTATCTATTCGAATTAACTTCTGTAGGTCTTAATTTATATTTATGTTTGGCAGAATTGCGCTTAGTCATAAGAACCTTTATATCATTGGTGAGCCAGGGAGCTGGCAGATGCTTTAACTTCATTGGCCGAAAAGGAGCATGACGATCAAAAAGTTCAGTAAGGAGGGAGTTAAAGACAGAAACTTTATCGTCCAGTGTAGGGGCTTGAAGAACTGCATCCCAGTCTATAAGACTTAAATCACGCAAAAATTTATGTTTATCAATTTTTTTAAAGGCACGCCTCATAACTACAGTAGGTTTCACCTTAGGAGGACGTAATTTATAGCTTACATACACCAAATCATGGTACGAAAACGCTTCTGCAGGTAGCTGACCATGTACGTTAACGTACTCCGGGTTAGAGACCATCATCAGATCAAGTTGCGAGGGAGCACAATTAGGAAAATAGTGAGTGGGGTTTGTATGCAGTAGTGAGAGGTTTGAGCTTTTAATAATATTTTTTAGTTTTAGAGCTCGCCAATCATCCTTCATTATACAAGTGTTGAAGTCACCCATAATAATAGTGTGATCCGCATTGAGTACATGATTTTCTAATAAAATTTCAAACTCGCGAAAGTAGTTTATATGTAACGAAGGACTATAAAATACACCCAATAGCAATTTACGAGTACCGAACAACAGTTCTAATAGTAAGTATTCCAAGGACTCAGAGTAATCAGAAGCAGATTTGTCTATGATGGAAAAGGCAATATTGCTCCGAAGGAATATTGCCACCCCACCGCCACCTTTCCCCACTCGATCATTACGAATTAGATGGAAACCTGGAAGCGAGTAGGATGTGGAGGGTAGGCAAGGCTTTAAGAATGTTTTTTATTTGTTTTTTTTTTATTTAGTTTATGGCAGTGAGTTTTGCGACCATAATATTTATGCAGTTATAATCAAAACTATGCTCTGAAATTCCCACTCACCTCATATTGGTCCCCGAAAGATTATTTTTTGGAGTTTCCCAGATTTAGAGCTATCAGGAACCAATATGAACTAAGTGCGTATTTTTGAGAAAAGTTTTTATTAAAAAAGTGTAGATGAATTTATTCATCTACACTTTTTTAATAAAAACTTTCGCAAATATCGCAAAACTCACTACTATTAGCCCACTATTAGCGAAAAACTAATTAATTTGAATTTTCGCGTAGTCGTATTTAACGGGCTAAACTATATAAGTGATTTTTAGTGACCGCGACTCGCAGCAAAAAGCATTTATATAGTTTCCTGCAGGTTAGACTTAAATTTATACGTGACGTATTTTGGGTCTTTAAATATTAATTTGCTTAGAAATTTTTCCAACAAGTATGAGTAATTTATTGTTTACGCAATTATAATTTTCATAAACCTCCAATGTGTAATTTTTCTACTATTTGTAAACAACCTAGATAACATTTGAATTAGGCAGGCTAATTAATTTATCCAACCATTTTAACTGCTATGTTATTGTAGGTTTGCCACAAACGTTTATAACACCTTGGGGAATGTATTGAAGTACTAATTTATAGCTAACACGTTAGTAATAATTAGAAAATCCGAAAGCCACACACACATTTAACACATCGACCTTGCGACTTGCGTCAGCCGAATTTCGTGTGTAACGCCGGATTCTTAGTTTTATCATTGAACTATCTGTAACGAGCGATGGAGAGAGCTATGCTCGGAGTGTCTCTGCGTGATCAAATCAGAAATGAGGAAATCCGTAGAAGAATCAGAGTCACCGACATAGCTGAACGTATCGCGAAGCTGAAGTGCCAATAAGCGGGGCACATTGCTCGTGGAACCTACGGACGTTGGGGACCCAAAGTCCTGGAATGGCGACCCCGCACAGGAAAGCGCAGTGTCGGCAGACCTCAGACCAGATGGACTGACG
The DNA here is from genome assembly GCA_036785405.1 of Coenonympha arcania. NCBI lineage: Eukaryota > Metazoa > Arthropoda > Insecta > Lepidoptera > Nymphalidae > Coenonympha > Coenonympha arcania. Next base: position 2,580,928 of record CM072063.1, on the reverse strand, counting down.
ACTTTAAAAGAGTCGCGGGATGGCGCAGGACCGTGCGGGCTGGAAAGCAGGAGGTTTTTGTCTAGCAGTGGACGTCCGTCGGCTGAAACGAACGATCTGTAGCCTGCGACTTCGCCCGCACGAAATTCGGTGTTTACATATCCCCTATTCATATCCCATTATAAGATATAGACTTGTGGTGTCGCAGACTTTTTCTTAGAAGTTATAAAGGGGAACATTTCGGTCACATAATGTTTGCGTATCTCAAAATGTGGCCTGTCCAACATATTATAAAGAATTTTTCAAAAACTTACAATATCACACACAAACATAGAAACTCTTCAGCTTCATAATATTAAGTATATTCGTAGCGACCGTAATACATATTAAACGTATAAACATGAATATGTGAATTGAACATTATTCACTTTTCAAAGGACGTTATGAAAACATAGAACATAATATATTTTTTACTCTTCATATATAAAGGCGTATTAAAACTACTTTACAGTCAAGTAGGTTGTTCCGACTTTTCTTTATCCTGCCTGACTCATTTAAAATACGTGTACAAACCATGAACCATGTTATTTCTTAAGCCGGTCACTCATGTGTTCAATAAAATCTTTGCAAAGAATTCTGAAGTATTTGGTACTTATTTTACGAGTATATCGAATAGAAAACACTGGAATTGTTCATACAAAGTGGGTTTAAGTATCTATATCGAAGAAATAATATTTTATACTTGTCTTTGCTACAGTATCTCTAGAGATCCGTATGGCATTTTGCGATACGCTAAAAATATGGAAATAGATTGAAATTCAAAATTAATATGTATTTGAAAATTATCGATTAATCTTTCGCGCATTCCAATACATTTTTTGAATTTCGTTCGAAAGAGATGCAAATGCAAAAGCAATCTTAAAAAAGCATGTTCGAGTTATACTTTAACAGGTAATTTAAAGGAGTCACCCAAATTTTTTTTTTTTTGGAAATTTAAAAAGGGGTAAGTAGGTTGCTTCTTACTCTGTTGGTTGCCTAAAAGAGATCGCTGTGTGATAAGCCACCATTTGCACAATTTTTTAGTTGTTTATTTTATTTATATTTTTTTTTCGTTTTTGTTTTGGTGTACAATAAAGAATTTTTTATGTCTTCATTCTATCTATCTACTTAGGTGAGTAAGTAAGGTGCTTGATATAACTAACACCAAGTAAGTAGCTGGGTTCCACAGCAGTCGAGTTAGAACGCCCCCGGGTATCGCACTATTTTATTACTTCCCTTGCAGTTTTCTGAAGTTTATAGAGCGAAATACGTTATTTGATATGTTTCGGCTTATAAACTTTCAAGCTTCGTTTAATGCTATAAAAATACTCGTAGTGTAAAATATTTTTGTAGCAATGACTTCCAGGCGCCTAAAAATAATTACCTGTATAAGCAACGCTATGGTGGAATATCTGGAGAGGCGGGACTCAGAATTAGCCTGGTATATACAGAAGTGTCTACCAACGAAGAGAGTTGGTTGCACAAGAGAAAGTTTAAAGATTTTACGAGAAATAAAACATCCGTACAAAAAAAGAGTAGCTAAAAGCTAATAGATACAATTACTAGACAAGAAGAGATGTCTGTATTCAGCAAAAAGAAAGTTTGGGTAGATAGTTTTACTGAGACCTGTAGTGTCCAAAACAACTGTCTGTACAAAGTAGTGTCTAAAAACCCAAGATTATATTCTGTAAGACAGTGATCACGCCAATCTAGGTTTTGAATACTAACTGACTCAAAAGTATGAAGAACGAAAGAAGGAATGAAATTACAAAACGAATAACGCATTTTTTGTCTTGGGTGAATATCTTTTAACAAATTGAAATATTCAATCATTTATTCCATTTCAAAGTTTAACAAAAACGTTCAACCTTTTATCTCATTTTATTAAAACTTAACAACTTTCCATTTATGATTTCATTTCTTCTTAAAACTAAAACAAAATCTAACTCCTTAGAAGCTTAAAAATCTTAGCGAGAATTACGAAGAAAAATGGCATCACAAAATATAGATAGCGCTATCTAGCAAAATTCCCGCATACCGTCCGTCAATTCAAATAAAAAAATTATTAACTCTTCAGCTTTACAATACTAGAATAGATTACAAAAAATATTGTGTTCACCACATAATATTTTTTTGCAGTAACTGAATTTTTAAAGCAATTAGGTGACAGTAGTTCATTCATTTACATTTTAATTTAATTTTTCTGTAAAGCGAGCTGTCTGCAAGCGACGTTCGTGGAATGCAGGAATGCAATAAAATACACGCTCCTAAATGTAGCGCTTATTCAAAATACGTCGAAACACTTTCCGAAGTTCATTACGTGTTTTAAGAATCTCTGAAAATACTTAATTAGTTAAGGCCTCTTATGAGGCACTTATTCTATGTGTGAAAACTTTACCTACTAAAATTTGTTTATTAGTTCGATTACGTTTATATCGTTTTCTGTTCTCCAACATTTATCAGTTTCCTATAATATTATAGTTGATTTATTTTTCTAATCTTCTTGAAAAGTTAAATATTCGTAAGACTATATTATTAAAAATGATGGTAGAGCCATTAAATAAGCCACTACAATACAATAAACAATACTGTCACATGTAGTTTAAAATCAATGGAAGATAATTAAAGAAAGATGTAATTTCAGGAACTGAACAAATATTTATTTAAAATGAACGAGATATTTCATTTTAGAAGTAAAAAAAAACACAAACAGGCATCAATATACGAAAAAGTATACGAATAAGGTATTGATTAAAGTAGTGATGAAGTCAATTATTATATTTATGAAACTAAAGATGAAAGTTTTAATGAGAAATTACAATGATCGGCAGCTTGCTCTATGTAATAAATAAATTTGCTTACAAATTACTACAATACAAAGAGCAGAAAAACTAATCTTTATTCTAATTTTACGCTTGATAAACTTCTAACCTAATCCAACTTATAATTTAATTTTCAATCTTTATTATGTTTTTTTACTTATTATGTCAAAATTAAAGGACACTAAAACTGCATCACCTAATGGAAAATAATTCCAACAAAATTCAATTATTATTGGTAGCAACAATTAACAACAAGAACGGGAGAAATATTAAAAGATTAAATCCAAAATTTAATTTGTCAGAACCGTGAACTGTCCGCGAGAGAAGTTACGGAATAGGAGGAAAAATAAAATATAAATGGCGCACCATTTATACAAAGTTCGCACTGAAATATTCCAGTAAAAGTTCTTTAACCTCACCGCAAGTTTCGTTGATGGCACCTTAGAGAATACTTTCATTACTAGCACGTAATTGCAAAGGCTTGTACTGATACGAATTAGCTTGATTAGGCTTGCAACTATGTATGTTTCACATAGGTAGGTTAACTTATGGACTGCCTATGCTATTATTTAGCTGTTCTACTTATAAATCTACCGTATACCATATTACAGGATAAAATGAAGCTCTTGAAAATCCGTTTAATTTTGTTTATGTGGTGCCTTAGAAAAATGAAGGTTTTTAAATGTTATTCTGCGTCTTGTCGGTCATGACATACGGAGCAGAAACGTGGACACTCACAGTAGGCCTTGTCCACAACTTCAAAGTCGCTGAGCGTGCTATGGAGAGGGCTATGCTGGGTGTTTCTCTGAAGGATAGAATCCGCAACGAGGACATCCGTAGGAGAACCAAGGTTACCGATATAGCCCAACGGATTAGCAAGCTGAAGTGGCAGTGGGCGGGACGGCCGTTGGGGCAGACGTGTTCTGGAGTGGAGACCACGTACCGGTAAGCGCAGCGTAAGACGACCTCCTGCCCGCCGGACCGATGACCTAAAGAAGATCGCTGGTAGCGGGTGGATGAGGAAGGCGGAGGACCGTGTGTGGTGGCGCGCTCTCGAAAAGGATGTCCAGCAGTGGATGTCTATAGGCTGATTAAGTAAAATATTATTAGGTCTGCCTCCTCGTTTTTATGTTTTTTACTTTTTGCAGCAATATATTTTCTCACTGTAAACACCTGCTAAGCTGGCCTCGGAAGAATAATAATTTTTTTCTTACCCAGTTTAGGTTTGCGTAGGAAGTGGTATTTTTCATTAACTTGATGACGTAAGTAATCATGTCGCATAGGGGCATTAAAACTCAGCACTACTGAGACAAGCCGAGAACTACAAAGAAAATACTCCGGAGCCTCCCTACATTCTTGTATTCATGAATTTCTGTAATTCTCAAAGAAAAGGGATTCGAAATTATTTACTGGAACCGTATTTAATTAAGTTTCAAGGAATATTTAAATGTAACCTTATAAATTAAGGATGCGTAAACGGTAAGCGGATTGCAATTTGCTCGTAAAAGCTTGTCGAGATAATCCCCCCAAGGAAAGCACATCGATGGCTCATTAAATTTTATAGAGCTTTATGAAACAGTTAAGGGACATCTCTAAGCTATTTAAATTTAAGTGTGATGGATTGTATGGTCACGGAATGAAAAGGTTCATCACCTTAGTGTCGATTTTCGCTTGCACTAGTACTGCTAGAGTCCATTTGTCAACATACCAGTGCAATCGACCAGTGCAAACAAATCAGTTTTAAAATCGAGGAACATTTTCATTCCGTGACTGTACAACGGTTTGAGGGTGCCGACTTTACAGTTTTGAAAAAAGTCCTTCTATTAGTAGATAATTACGACAGAGTATAATAAATTTATCAGTTAACCTTGGTTTCACCATAAAATCATAATTTATAATTTTCATTCATTAGTCACAGGAAAACACGTTCAGTGTGTAAATATAAAAAATACTTTTACTCTAAAAAGATAAGAATTTAATATTGTATCTAACACGTGAACAATTAGTAGGTGCGGAAAACACTTATTATCTTTGAAGTAACGCGTGAAAAGAAAAAGGCCTTTGTTATTTAATTACCAATTTCAAGGCAATAACAGGAAAAGGAGAAGATAGTACGATAGGAAAAGGAGAAGTAGTAGTAGTTAGACTTCATTATTCAATTGATTTAAGTTTACATCACCTTTTGTAAATTATTTAAATGTTTTTTCAGTACTTACACAAATTCAATAATTTTCTTAAAAAAAATGTGTTGTGTGACTTAAAGTAAAATTCATATACAGTTAGGAATAACTGGTGCATCACTGCAGTGACTGCAGATAAAAGCAAAATTCATATCGCAGCTTCGTAATATATTATGTCAGTATTCCAAGTTTCAACTTCATGCGACCCAACTTAGGAGATAAAGCAGGGGTGGGAAAGTTGGCGACAAAGCGACGCGTCTCACCGGCGCCTTGTGACGTCACAGCGAAATCTGTAGGTCAGTAGAACGGGAAAAATACCTGAATTCAAGGTTGTATGCAGCAAATAACTTCAAGGATCCACCTTTATGCTGATGGATAGACAAACACGACGGTAAAGTTTTACGTCATTTCCCTATTTAACAGTCTGTTTACACCATATACTTAGATAGCTACAGTGAATTATGAGATAACGTAGAGATATACTTCGCTTTTCTTGTTTTAATTGTTCCCACATCCAGAGCATCTAGAAGAGATCCTCATTTGTTGCGATAAGTGTCCTTGTGCATGTCCTCTCTATGTTTGCGTTTTTATGTAAGTATCTTGATATGTACAGAATAAATAAATAAATAGAGTCAAGTAATTTTACGTTGTTACCTGTAACCAGGGTTTCGGCCCAATTTTCGCAATTAACAGGCCAATTATACATCGTAGGCATCGCCCCAAAAAATTATTTTCTGCAGTTTCCCTGGAGCTATCGAGGACCAATATGAAGTACCTACCTATAATTGAGTATTTTTGATCAAAGTTATTAAGAAAAACATATGCATAAACAAACAGGACGTTCGCAAAACTCATTGCCCTACGATGTAAATAAAGTACACTATTTGCGAAAAATTAAATAAAATATGAATTTTCACGCCCGGGTGTTACCCATCACTTTTTAAGTATGAGGCCTTGCAACCAATCATAGAAAGGACAGTAACCAAGGTATAATTTTTAAGTCCATTCATGAGTGGAAGAAATACAATCTATTCTATATTTCGTTGGAATAACCACTATATAACTACCTACTACACTGTAATGGTACGGGAGCTAGCAACGTTTGAAAAGTAAGAATTTTAGAAGAGCTGATTTTGTGATATGTCGTCCTTCTTGCACTTTCGGTTAGAGTCTGGGCCATCTGGCTGCTGGAAGCCGTTGCGTTCATTAATGCGCATCCTTGGTCTGTTCAGGTGTTGCAGCTTACGCCTTCACAATTTTTATACCAATGTTGTTGGGGCTACTAATTGTCCCTAAAATTATTACAGGCGCACTACCATTTATGATGACGTTTCATATGTTAACTCGTATGTGGTTGACAATTGACTAATACAAAAATGAAACGTCATCATAAATGATAGTGCGCCTGTAGTAATTTTAAGGGCAATTAGTAGCCCTGACAACATTGGTATAAACATTGTGGACGCGTAAGCTGCACATAGGATGCGCAGTAATTAATGCAACGGCTTCCAGCAGCCAGATGGCCCAGACTCTAGCCGAAAGTGCAAGAAGGACGACATATCACAAAATCAGCTCTTCTAAAATTCTTTCTCGAAAATGTTGCTAGCTCCTATACCATAAGCGTAAGGATTTTATTCTTATGAGAATCGTAAAAGCCATTCTTCTATTGCCTCGTTTCGTATTGTTATTTCAAGAATATTTCTGCATTAAGTGGCGTGGAATAAGATTTTAATATTTTGCTTGCTGAGGTTTTGAATGGAAACATGGTTTGGAATGGTTTTTTGTACTTAGGTCCTGTCCTATTTAGTTTAAAAAATGAAGAAAGTTTGTAAAATACCAATAATGACTGAATCAGTAAAATGTTTGTTTATTTTATGCAAACAATGAAATTATTATTTTTGAGTAGTTTTACAACTTAAGTGAAGCAAAAAGCATGTTTCCTTTGATAACAAGTTTTAGGTTACGTTAGTTATAATATAATTATATATTTAGTTCTCTAATTTAGGTAGGTACCTTCTCTCTAGGAAAAACGAACCAACTCCCACGGGATGTGGACAAAGTCGTAGGAAACAGCTAAGTAAATAATAGTAAAATAACAGTTGTAAATAGAGTACAAATAATTAATGTGATATTTTAGGCATTTGTATAAGAACGTTTTATCTTTCTTAGCATTAAATCACCACTTAAAAAGATAACATTATAACAAGGTTCATAACAAGTTACGATTAAAATACCTTTTATCTACGCTCATTGCTTAAAGTTCGAATTATAAAATCGAAATGTGTCAAATAATTACCTACTTTATTCACAGACTTATATAATTACTAGCAAACGCCCGCGGCTTCGCTCACGTTAACTTCTGAGTTATGCTTTATTATGGTGGTTTAATTTCCAAAATTCCTGCACTGCACACCATTTTGCCCACAAAATTTTCTCTTGCTTCCTGGTAATAGTCACATATTGATTTTGAAAAATTCGATGGTCACAAAAAAGTTAAATATGGTGGCCATTTTTAGGGTTTCGTACCCAAAGGGTAAAAGCTCTTACTAAGACTCCACCGTCCGTTCGTCCATCCGGCCGTGGTTGCTTGCTACCATGGTAAGACATAATATAAGTACAAAATTGTGGCCAATTCTTTTAAATTTTTACCAAAAATTCCTTTTCTATGCTCGCTGCGATAATCAGATATCAATTTTGAAAACAATCGGCCCAGTAACAAAAAAGTTCAAAATGGCGGCCACTTTTTAAAATGTTGACTACAAATTCTTTCTCTATGCTTGCTGCCATTGTCAAATATCGATTTTCAAAGCAATCGGCCCAGTAACAAAAAAGTTCAAAATGGTGGCCAAAAAGTTCATCATTTTTTAATTTTGACTACAAATTCCTTCTCTATGCTTGCTGCCATAGTCAGACGTCGATTTTCAAAGCAATCGGCCCAGTAACAAAAAAGTTCAAAATGGCGGCCACCTTTTTTAAATTTTGACCACAAATTCCTTCTCTATGCTTGCTGCCATAGTCAAATATCGATTTTCAAAGCAATCGGCCCAGTAACAAAAAAGTTCAAAATGGCGGCCACCTTTTTTAAATTTTGACCACAAATTCCTTCTCTATGCTTGCTGCCATAGTCAAATATCGATTTTCAAAGCAATCGGCTCAGTAACAAAAAAGTTCAAAATGGCGGCCACTTTTTTAAATTTTGACCACAAATTCCTTCTCTATGCTTGCTGCCATAGTCAAATATCGATTTTCAAAGCAATCGGCCCAGTAACAAAAAATTTCAAAATGGCGGCCACTTTTTTAAATTTTGACCACAAATTCCTTCTCTATGCTTGCTGCCATAGTCAAATATCGATTTTAAAAGCAATCTGCCCAGTAACAAAAAAGTTCAAAATGGCGGCCACTTTTTTAAATTTTGACCACAAATTCCTTCTCTATGCTTGCTGCCATAGTCAAATATCGATTTTCAAAGCAATCGACCCAGTAACAAAAAAGTTCAAAATGGCGGCCACTTTTTTAAATTTTGACCACAAATTCCTTCTCTATGCTTGCTGCCATAGTTAAATATCGATTTTCAAAGCAATCGGCCCAGTAACAAAAAAGTTCAAAATGGCGGCCACTTTTTTAAATTTTGACCACAAATTCCTTCTCTATGCTTGCTGCCATAGTCAAATATCGATTTTCAAAGCAATCTGCCCAGTAACAAAAAAGTTCAAAATGGCGGCCACTTTTTTAAATATTGACCACAAATTCCTTCTCTATGCTTGCTGCCATAGTCAAATATCGATTTTCAAAGCAATCGGCCCAGTAACAAAAAAGTTCAAAATGGCGGCCACTTTTTTAAATTTTGACCACAAATTCCTTCTCTATGCTTGCTGCCATAGTCAAATATCGATTTTCAAAGCAATCTGCCCAGTAACAAAAAAGTTCAAAATGGCGGCCACTTTTTTAAATTTTGACCACAAATTCCTTCTCTATGCTTGCTGCCATAGTCAAATATCCATTTTCAAAGCAATCGGCCCAGTAACAAAAAAGTTCAAAATGGCGGCCACTTTTTTAAATTTTGACCACAAATTCCTTCTCTATGCTTGCTGCCATAGTCAAATATCGATTTTCAAAGCAATCGGCCCAGTAACAAAAAAGTTCAAAATGGCGGCCACTTTTTTTAAATTTTGACCACAAATTCCTTCTCTATGCTTGCTGCCATAGTCAAATATCGATTTTCAAAGCAATCGGCCCAGTAACAAAAAAGTTCAAAATGGCGGCCACTTTTTTAAATTTTGACCACAAATTCCTTCTTTATGCTTGCTGCCATAGTCAAATATCGATTTTCAAAGCAATCGGCCCAGTAACAAAAAAGTTCAAAATGGCGGCCTATTTTTTAAATTTTGACCACAAACTCTTTCTCTATGCTTGCTGCCACTGTAAAATATCGATTTTCAAAGCAATCGGCTCAGTAACAAAAAAGTTCAAAATGGCGGCCAAAAATTCAAAATTTTTCCTCCTCAAAATTTGAATCTCGAAAATCCCTTTCTGAATACGAATTCATGATATACCTAATACCAACCTAGGTACCAAATTTCAGATCTCTACGACTTTTAATTTCGCTGGAATCCCTGGAACAACGCAAAAATTACAGTTTTGTATGGGAAAATCCCTTAAAAGTAGGATTTTTATCCCTTCCAATTTGAATTTCTGGAATCCCCGTCTTAGTACGAATTCATGACCTAATATCAACCTAGGTACCAAATTTCAGATCTCTACGATTTGTAGTTTTCCGGGAATCCCTGGAACAAGGAAATAAATTTCATTTTTGTATGGAGAAATCCCTAAAACCAACGGTTTTTACCCCTTAAAATTTGAATTTCTGGAATCCCCGTCTTAGTACGAATTCTTGACCTAATATCAACCTAGGTACCAAATTTCAGATCTCTACGACTTTTAGTTTTTCGGGAATCCCTGGAACAACGAAAAAAATTACACTTTTGTATGGAGAAATCCCTAAAACCAACGGTTTTTTCCCCTTAAAATTTGAATTTCTGGAATCCCCGTCTTAGTACGAATTCATGACCTAATATCTACTTAGTTACCAATTTTCAGATCCCTACGACTTGTAGCTTTTCGGGAATTCCTGGAACAACGAAAAATATTTCACTTTTGTATGGGGAAATCCAAAAAACCAACGGTTTTTACCCCTTACAATTTGAATTTCTGAAATCCCCGTCTTAGTACGAATTCATGACCTAATATCAACCTAGGTACCAAATTTCAGATCTCTACGACTTGTAGCTTTTCGGGAATTCCTGGAACAACGAAAAAAATTTTACTTTTGTATGGGGAAATCCAAAAAACCAACGGTTTTTACCCCTTACAATTTGAATTTCTGGAATCCCCGTCTTAGTACGAATTCATGACCTAATATCTACCTAGGTACCAAATTTCAGATCTCTACGACCTATAGTTTTGGCGGAATCCTTGGAACAACCAAAATCACCAAAATGCCTGATTCTTTTATATATATAGATTAAAAAGTTATTCATAATAACATTGCTCTACTATGGAAATATTTAAAGAAAGTTGTATAATATCCATAACGATACACGGCTCTGGACTCCTGTATTTGTATCTGGGGTTTTGAAGGAATTGATTACAGTAGGTACCGCTATCGGCAATACAACGGTTAACGGTTACAATTATTATCTGGGGTAGGTAATATTTTTTATGTAATATTTTTTTAAGTGATCCACAGACAACATATAGTTGGTAGTCATTGCCGAGAGTATAGATGGGCCATGATTGACCATAGACAACAACACAATGTCTAACGTTCCGCGTAACGTTCCACCTGGGCCTGTGATTATGATTATGATTACGATTACGACTACGATTACGATAACGATAACGATTACGATAAAGATTACGATTATGACGTTATCTCGTAAATCTATCGTCCGTAAACCGACTTTACAGACAACTAATTTTTTTTGTTACTTAGTCAAAACTTTGCGCTGAAAAATGTCTAGTAGTGAAACCTACTAAAGAAAATTTCACTCCACCTGACATCTTAGTAGTTGCAATGATTTACGACAAAAGTTAGCAAGATTTTATGATTTGGATTTATGATAATAATATGAGCGTAGATAAAGTAGTGTATGAAACTCTACATAATTAGGTATTAAAACACTCGTGTGATACTATTAAAAAACTCGCCTGCGGCTCGTTTTTTAAACTCACACTCGTATTTTAATACCCCCCATTATGTAACCGTTACATAAACTACTATTATTTTCTTTTTGGGTGTCATTGACTGCCAAGGTTTAGACGTTATCCACAAATTGAGTATATCACCTGTTTCATCGATAAAGTTTACTTAATTGATTAATAGATTTTTATCTTACTGATTAATTGTACTATGTACGTGGTCAAGCCCTTTAGTAATTGCCAATTCTCGAATAGACACAAAATCGCTATAATTGCTGTCTTATAATTAATTAATTTCTGTATCGCTATTTGTCGAGCGATGCAGCCTTACCAATCGTACACAAAAAGCAATTTAATAACTTTGAAATTGCTTTTGGAACGATTTATTTTCCTTAAATTTATTTTTCAATATTATTTAAAGCTATCAATAGCCCATAACTTTCATTAATGAACCAGTTTGGTTGTAATTTTGGCGTAGAACATACTTAAAAGCCCTGTCGAACCATGCAGTGGAGTTTAATATTATACTAAGTACCTACATAACAAAACTAGTAACAAAATAAACAAACAACAGACGGACGTAGCAAGTACTTACGAGTCATTCCCACGTTGCTCTACGGTTCAAGTATCTAATGATTCTTCAGAATTCCGTTCTATTAAATATTTTATTAAATACTTATTCATTCATTAACTATTTTCATGAAGAAAATCCATCAAAAAGTCCATGAAATTCATGAACAAATGTTGACATTCTGTAAAGGAAAAATTCAGCTTTTTCCAAAAGGAATTTCTTGTCTTCTTTACACTACAATAGTTTTATTAAAATATAATCAATAGATAGATACGAGTAATTGTGATTAATCAATGACGTGCCTATGTAATTATATACTGAAGTTAATGAACGCCGAGCCGCGATAATTGGAAACGTGGAATGTAAGCAATAGCTTTCTATGGAGGCTAAATGCTAATGACTACCTACTGAGCGGGAGATATCCGAATTCCACAACCAAGAGAACACAAGAGCACCGGAAGAATTCGCATTGAAAATATTTGACGGTCGTTTGGAGGCTCGCTTAAAATAAACTCCAACGAACGTTGTCTGGATCCCATGAATTCACGACATGTTCTGAAGTGTAACGATTTGGTAAATGTAGCTTTATCAAATTAAAGGTCCTTAACAATCGTCATCCATCTGTAAATGCTGACATAAGTAGTAAAAAAGGATCTATGTACTTTTGGTTTTATTCACCCCTAACTCTTGCATACAGTAGCTACTGTTGCTCTATATTGTATGCAGTAAAACACTATTGAACAGGCTAGTATAATAACTGCTAGTGCCAAAGCGTAAACAACAAGAAGTTAGCATTCAGATTGCAGATACGTATTTTTGGCAATCCAAACATGCGACCAATTCCCTTCCCTTGCAATTCCCTTTAATAAACCAGTTGTGGATACCATGGCCTGGAAAAAGCATGATGACGACAATATGGTTACTTGCGTCACATAATGAGCAAAATGTAGCTGACATAAGGCACTAAATAAAATAAAACGGTTGGTCAAGCCCAAACTCAAAATCATAGGGTGTACTTTAATATTGAAACGCATACTTAGATTACACAAACCCTTGGGAGTGATAGTGAACTGCCCTATTTTTCTGGCATTTTATCGTGTAAAAGAGTGAAACTGTGGTGGTGTAATATACAAAAAAAAAAGAATACACGGCTGCATCTGATGTGGACTTCTTCTCAGTAGCACACGTCGGAACCCTCGTAAACTTAGTTTTAAGCCGTGAAATAGTTATCATAATTATCACCATTAAATAACTGTCATATGTGCGTGTTAGTTAGGCCAATATAAAATTAAAAACTTTGCATTGAATCAATACCTATAGACTTCAATGAAAAGTCAACCTTGCCAGATAAAGGCGAGCGGGTGATATGAATAAAAAAATATTTATTGTCTATTCTAGCACAAACAAGTCGATCGTAGACTGCGCCAAATATAATGCGCAATAAAAGAATCTGGATCGGGGTCGCTCATCCCTCAGGGTGCGTTGGCGACGGCCCGGCGCGTCGTTAAGGCGCCGTGACGTCACGGGATCGATGCCTCTAGCCATCTGTAGAGTTAGTACAGGTCTTAGCACGAATTTCGAGTCGACTCGCATCGCACAAACGAATCGAATTCCTCCACAGCCAGCGCCATCTTTGCAATAATATTTTGTAACTTATTACATTAATTGTTTGTCACTTGAGTCAATTGTATGAGGAGGGCGATGATCACTGCAACACAGTTTATACTTTTGCAGGATCATCTTTCCCATTTGTTTCTATACCTTTTCTTAAGATTCAAATAAAGCAAAAAAAAAAATCTTTTGACAGCCGCATGTCAGCGACTGTCCATAGGTGGCTGTAAATGTATGGAGGAATTCGATTCGTTTGTGCGATGCCAGCGCCATCTTTTGACAGCCGCATGTCAGCGACTGTCCATAGGTGGCTGTAAATGTATGGAGGAATTCGATTCGTTTGTGCGATGCGAGTCGACTCGAAATTCGTACAAAAACCTATACTAACCCTACTGGAATGCGCTACTGATATCTGAGAGCCTTATTATTGGCAACGTTCGGGTCGTTTTAACTATCGAAATGTAGGTCGAAATAATAACCGTAACATTCAAACGAAATCTGCTTGGAAAAGGAAAAAAATATACGCGCTTAATTGTGAATTGAGATCATACTCCTTAATATGTATTTCGAAGACGGTTAAAAAAAAACGGTTAAAACATTATTACAACTAGTTTTTCATTTGTATGACTATCCCAATACAGTCCTTTTATTAAAAGCATTTACATTCCTATGTCGAAAAATATTGACATTGTCCTCATTCTAAAACATATTTTTTCAATCATCACGAAATCCCACGGATCCCAAACGAGGATCCCTGTGTAGAGATCACATATTTCAATTTTTCGCCGTGTGTTTTTAATAAATTTTTGAATAATAAATAAAGGCTTGAGCACAGTCTTACCTGATGGAAAGTGACGATGGAGCAAGCTACCTAGAAGACGCCTATTCACTGTTTTTTCTTTAAAAGGTGCCCGAGTTTTGCTATTCCGGAAACACACGGATAATTAGGTATAAACAATATTGTTGCCTTTCAACTCCTGCTAACCCTCAGATAACTGGTATCGCTAAAAACGGCAACGGGGTTCATTAAGGACCTCGATTAAAATATGGATAACGATAAAGAAACGATCTTGGTTTCTTGAAAACTTATTTTAAGTATTCGGAAATATCAACAGACGCGTACATTATATTATAATAGAAATCGTACGAAACTACTCCAAATGAATTAACAGTTACCATTGTATCCAATTTCCAACAGCTACTAAATTCTCATGCAGTAAAACTATTAACATAAAACCAGCAAGGAGAGGTTAAACTAATCTTATTGGATAACATTTGAACCTTTATAGAGATAATTGTAATATAAACTTTCGACTGTAAGAGGCCGCCGCTGCTGAAAACTTCGTGATGAACTTCGTCTATGTTCTGATAAATCATCTTCAAGTATAATAATATGTTTAAACTATAAGTGCTTAACAATACATTGTACATGTACAAACTACAATATTACGTAAAATAATTTTTGTCAAAGATCTTCGTAGCAGGACAGATTAATTTGTTTTGATATACCTAATCCGCTACTTGAAAAAATTCTATATGGGACAATATGCACTATAAATTATAATACTACCTACATGAAACACCACACACAACGTTTCGTCCCGACATCGGGACATCCTCAGGAGATGTCGAATTCACAATGCGAAATCGTAGAGATACGATCGTTAGAACTCCAGTAAACTTACTATTAAGCCGTGAAATATTATATTGCAACTATTCAAAAAAAATATATTGACTCGTTGTAAGTGCCTGTAATAACTTACAAGGCCTAGGTGATGAACTTCGAATTGAATTGAGGCTAGTTAATAACAACAGCTGAGACGAAATATAGAGTCGCAAAATCGAAAGCACCAGCACTAGTAATTGCAATGAAACAATTGAAGAGAGTGAGGCCAATCTCCAAGCTCCGTTTTCCATCATGGTTCATTGGTTCTCTCAAAGAGCGTTGTTTCGAGTCTCCCGCTGCTATGGATCTATTATATACAGGCTTCGAATTCATGTCATCCGCCCTAATAAACATCGGTTTGATTTGCTGCATGCTGACATAATAAGAGATACTACCAAGTTTCATCTCGTAGTTTATTGGATGCAATAAAAAGTAACGAAATTATGGGCAAAGTAACAAAATAGTTATGGGCAAATTAACACAGAGAACGATTCTTAAGTGATTTTTTGATAAATTAATAGCTCGCTTTAAAGTTCCTATTGTCTTATTATTATTTATTAATTACATTATTAGTGCTTAGTTGATTTCTTCTAAGTGCAAAGCGCGTTAGAATCTTGTAACTGACAAATACTTCACTGATTCATACAAACGACAGTTTTTCTAAAGTGTGAATTACATATTACAAGTGTGTAAGGCTTTTTGAGCACATGTTCTTTTTTACACATCGCAATCTAGCCCCAAAGTAAGCGATAGCTTATTTTATGGGTACTAGATAACTGATAAATATACATAAATATAGTATATTGAAAAACATCCAGAAGCTGTAAAACATTCATTTTCATCACACAAACGTTTTCCAACTGTGGGAATCGAACCCACGACCTCCGAAGCAGACGGCAAGTTTGCTACCGCTACGCGATTCGGTCGTTTTAAATTATTACCTTTGAATTCGAACTTTGATGAAAGTTCATTCATATTTCTTTATTTCTTGTAATTTGATAATCCATTTGAAAGTTTAGCATAAAAAACGTGATCTACAGTTATCATACATCTCTACATACTCGTACAAAACTTCCATGGAACTATACAGCAGGTTTTTATTCCGCACCCACTAAGCTTTGCGAACAAAATGAATTTTCATGAAATTTTGTTTCGGACATGCAATTTCAGTTTAAAAACACACACTGGACAGCTATATGACAGAAACTAGTCCAAGTTGCACATTACTTTGTGTTTTGTGTGCAAACAAAGTCGTTGTAGTGAATACAAATTCCTAGAAACTTGTTTAGTTATCTTTATTGTGTTTTTCTCTTATCTATAATGGCTACATTTACATTTTTCTCTTCAAGTTTGATTAGTTGACCTGATTTTGAATACTCGGTGGTTTATTCTGTATTCTGAGACTCGGTGCTTTGTTTGAGAAATTGTGCGTTTATATTTCAGCCAATGTACCGTACTGGATGGATTTTTATGTAATTTTTTGTGTATAATCGTCACGTCTGAAAATGACGTACACTATTTTTCATAATTCTAAGTGAGAAATAATTGGAAATGGAAAAACAACGTTTGCAGAGTCAGCTAGTTGAAAAATATACTAAACATCCCCATAAACCATTTAGATACAAATTTATTATTGTAAAAATATTTCGATTATTAAATACAACATTTACGAACATTTAAAGATGCAGCCTACAGGTTGAGCTACGTCTTCTTTCTTACATGCAATATAAAAGAATTCGTCAAATCTTTAACGCAGTATTACAAGAATCTTTAATAAATTCTTGTTTAATAGATTTGGTTATCTATAAAAATGATATTAATAAAGGCTAGATTTTTTTTTACATTCAATCTAGCCCCAAAGTGCTTAAAGTGTCTAGCCCCAAAGTGCAATAGCTTGTGTTATGGGTGCTAGATGACTGATCATTGAAAAACACCCAGATACTGGAAAACATTCATGCTCATCACACAAACATTTACCAGTAGTGGGAATCGAACCCACGACCTCCGGCGCGGACGGCAGGTTCGCTACCACTACGCCATTCCGTCGTCAATTCCAATTATAATGACCTGTAAGCGAAAACTGTCTCCTGCTTAATTAATTCCGTCGAGTCGATAGCTATCGAAGTACGGAATAGCGTGTTTTATGATCGTATTAATGTGTTTGTTCAATTTGCTAATAAGAAAGGCAAGCATATAGCGATTATAGCGCATGATAATATGCGAAGGGGCCTATTTTACGACCGTAATAACATTAAATTATTATTTGATAACCTGAACTCATGGAACCCTGGCCATTAAAGTGGCCATTAGGCGATCTGCGGCGCATCCTATGAAAAGAGTTGGCAGCTAGCTGTAAACGGCAAAAAATTCAAGCTCACCCGAAATTTGTATATTTCGATTCAGTTTTTTAAGTCGTGATATCGTCCAGCTAACATTTTTCGAAATCATTTTTGGCAGAAACAGGTAATCCTACATTTGACTAGCTTCTAGAGTTTGATTTCTGCTTGTTTTTATTCTTTCCCATATATATCGGTTTTTTAGATATATGAGTCTCTAAGTACTCAGAAACTGTTAATTCAAACAATTAAAACGTTCCTTATTTTCATAAGGATAACTTCAGCTATCACAAACACATTCATGAGACACAAAACTCGAAAGATCAATCAAACAGTAAAACAAAGTAATATTCACTACAAGTGAATATTGATAAAAAATGTAATTATGACTTTCGAGCCGAAATATACGGAGGCACAGGATACGTTACACCGATACGTTATACATATTTTAATCCATGAAGACGCGCCCCACCCTGTCAAAATCACTTATGTTTCCATCGATTTGTATGGAGTTTGACAGAGTGGGGCGCGTTGTCGTGATTTAGTTGACGTAATATTTATTGTTTTCTTCGTTATTTTTGACTTTTATTCTGTAACATTACATGCCGTAAGGCTGAATTTGGATAAGATCTGTTGTATTTGTGACATCTATATAATGTACCCAAATTCGCAAATAAAGATAATTGAATTAAATTAAATTGAAATATCTTTAGGTCGATTATGTAACAGGTTCAAAAGTTTTGCACTAATATGCTGCCATTAAATGTACACGGCAATTACTAAATCTCAGTACTAAATACAGCCTTATCTAATGCAATAATTAATATCCGCTGACAAGAGAAGGCTTGGCAGAGTGACACCGCAACTTAGCACAATATGGCAGTCGCTGTTCCATCATAATATTGATCACATTAACTGTTGGCTGTGGACGTTCACTATATCAGCGTTAAGCCTTAATTTGTGGCTTTTTAAGCGTGGTTGTTGCAGGTTTTAATTGCACTTCTTTTAAAGCAAGTATATACCTATGAGTACCTGAAACTTTATTACAGATGCCTTGTTAGAGATGCGTATTCAAAGAGTAAAAACGGGACCCGATTGCCACCGAATATATAATATTACTAACGTAGGTACTATTACTAAGATTTCGCTCTCCGTCCGTCCGTCCGTCTGTCACCAGGCTGTAGTAACGCGCTTGAAATTTTTACAGATGCTGTATTTCCGCATATAAAAACAGATACTTAAAAATTGAATAAAGTAAAGGTTAAAGGGGGCTCCCACACAACAAAGATTTTTGGCTTGTTTTTGGTCGATAATCCAAGACCCCCAATATCACTCTCCTTGTATAATAGTAGTAGTGGTATGATATAATTGGGTAGGGAGTAGGTACGATATAATAATGGTACGGAACCCTTCGTGCGCGAGTCCGACTCGCATTTGGCCGTTTTTTTTAATGAACACGAGAGAACGAACAGGTGGGTTAGCTGATGTTAAGTATCATCGCCGCCTATGGACATATTATGTAGCACCAGAGGAATTACAAATGCGTTGTGGGCTCTTAAGAAGTTTGTCTATTCGACCCTTGAATAACCTCATATTATAGGGAACTAAATACTAGATTGAGGGACCATTACTTTCGATAGCTAGATTACTGCTGATAGCTGCTTCCATGGTTTGCATTGTGGTAAGAAGGCGGGATGTTGTGGTTTGCTAGCCATCCAGGTGGTAGATATAAAACACGTTTCCATGCCAAAGTGTACGGACATAGTTAAGTTGAAGGCAAAATCAAACAAACAAGTCCACAGAACACTCACCATTGAACAATCGATAGAACACACATGGACTGCTAAGATCTCTTCAGCGTACCAAGGGTTTTAGTTGATTGCCATGACTGGGGTTGATAATAAGTCAAACTGACCACTTACCATAAACCATGGCAAATTATTGAATCTCAACAAATAAGTTCTTAAACACTCGCATACAGATAGACTAAGATGATCGCTACGAAAAAAAACCGTCGTATATTTCTAGAAGGCAGCCTCTATGCAACGACGTCACTAAAGCCTATTTACGCAATCTGCAAGCTATAATCGTGATAGGTTCATGTACGTCCTGTATGAAACTGTCATTATTATTAATAATGGTTGGCCGAACAAGCTCTGCTTAGTAGTTCTAAATAACCGCCGTCTTGGCAGCATATGACAGTGCCAAACCTATTACATAAGTGATGTTAATGGTGATAAAATAAAATGAAATCGATTTTGGATGTAAAGTATTCACGCCACGGACACGGTTGTTTGTATTTAAAGAATCAACAAAAGCGGACCTCATTAGGGTCATATATTAACTGCTGGTGAACAGTGAATTTGTGTTCATATTAAACTTGCGTATATGTTAATGTCTATAGTGCATTTGATTAGTCGATGGCTCTTTAATTATGAACTAGAGCAGGTTGTTATTAAGTTTTTAGTTTTTGTGTTAAAGCTAAGTGCGAAAAATTGTAAAAGATAATTCTAAAACGTTTGAAACTTTGCGTCACTCCATCTCGACGCTAAGCGTCAGGACCGGAAAGCTAGACCAAAACACTCCTACACCTACACTTATAACAGCAGTGGATAGCTGTACTGCTGCTCCTGCAATAGGGTTTTAAAACCAAATTTGCTTTTGCCAGCCACATCTGTGCGCACGCTAGAACTTAGGGTGTGGCCGTTGCCAATCCCATACCCCCCTAATAGCCTGGGACCTTGGGGCTGACCCTTACCTTCCCTGAAAGTGGTAGGTAAATGTTAAAGGGTCAGCCAGAGGTGATTGCAACGGGTTGCGCAAGGGAGCCTGCGCCAGCCTCTTGTGCGTTCGAATGAGATCCCGGAGGTTTCCAACATGATTGCTGAGGATGTCGTTTTAGTGGGTAAAATTTCCACATAATCAATCTACTTACTGATTGGATATCTACATGTAGATTCCCCAGTCCGGTCCGTAGCAAAAAGGTGTCCGTTGACATGTATGTCATGTAGGATATCATCATGTTCCATCGCTGGGCAAGGCACTCCTCTCAAAAGGTTGGACGAAAGCTCATCACGCTTGCCAAATGCGGGTTCAAATAAGAAGAGCTTCTTATAAAACAGCCAATAGTCATACTTTAATAAAACTTGACATGTTCCAGAAAAATCGACAAAGAAAGCAACATTTGCAAGGAACAGACAGGTCTTGACTTTTTAAAACTAAGCTCTAGTTAAGTAGAAAGTTTCTCCGGGATTAATTACTTTTGCGAAGAGGTTTTTTGCAGAATGACTTTTAGATTCCTTTACGTAGAGGTAGAGGCAAGTTCGTCTTTTCAATTAACAGCTAATATCGGCTAGATTTTTAATAGATGAATTTCTTCGCTGTCCTGATTGATAATAATGTAGCAATAAAATCTCCTGACAAGGCCTTTATCAGAGGCAAAATACAGCGATTTGGTATTTTTATAACCCTGTGTATACTACTGTGTCCTTCCCGTTTTCGCAATATTTGACATTGATGCTCCTAAGAAAAATGTATAAGATTTTTCTAAAGCGTTAGCGATTGTGTAAATATAATTGATAAGTAACATATCTAGGGCACCTGTTTTTTATTATTTCAGTATTAAAGATAAACAAAAAACCCATAAAAACTAAAGAACACTCGATATACTTTAAAATCCCGATAACTGGTAATAATAATATCTGCTCATACTGAATTCTTTTAGTACAAGTTTTAATTAATGTTTTAATTCCAATTTTAACCGGAATCGAAAGATAAGATATAGATAATGCATAAATATAACATGCTATACAATCAAAAGCCTCCCTGCCGCCGTCGGGTAAAAATAAACATTTCTCGAAGAGGGAAAAGCATTGCACTTTATGGTTTCGATAGTAACTTGTACGAATTCATACGCGCTATGACAAACAATATGGTGACATATGTTCACTTCGATATTAGTTTGCGCTCGACTTCCACATGAGGAAATTAATGATAAGTAAGTACTGTCATCAATACATTATACAATGCTTTACTATAGTTATAACTAACTATAACTATATATCAGGACATTGCACACATCGCAATCTAGCCCCAAAGTAAGCGTTAGCTTGTGTTATGGGTACTAGATAAGTGATAAATATATATAATATACATACTAATATACCTCCATAAATATAATATATTGAAAAACACCCAGAAACTGGAAAACATTCATGCTTTTGACACAAACATTTACCAGTAGTGGGAATCGAACCCACGACCTCCGACGCAGACGGCAGGTTCGCTACCACAACGGTCAAACTTCGGTAGTTTATACTTGACAGAGTTCTTAAAAATCGTAACTTTGACTCTTCGTATCTTTAACTCGTACCGGACATTAACAGCTTTTTCAATGCTTAATTCAACTTACAATAAAAACATTATGCGTTTTCATTTAAAGTTATATTAGGTAATTAGATAAAATATAATTACAAAACACTTTTATTGCTAAACTTGATGGCTATTGGTTGTAAGATACTCGTAAACCTTTGAAATATTTTTTATTATCAAGGAAATATTTTTTATTTTCTACACTTTGCACATAAGCACACTTGCTCACTTTTGCTCACAATTGCTCACTTTTAACCTAAAAAGCAATGAACTAGATGTAAGTTATGAAGAAGTTTTGTTTAGAAGTAAGTTAAAAGTGCACTTAGTAAATACCTACTACGTTTTTCCCCGGCGTTTCACTGGTGTAAATTTTGATTTTCCAATAATCCCGCGGGAACTGTGGATATAACGTGGATAAAAATAGACCTAGGTGTAAAATATATCCGTACCAAATTTAAGCAATCGGCTTTATACTCGTACTTCTAGCGGGATCGAGTATATTCTATTTAGTACTCGATCATGGATATTTTGATATTTGTTTATTTGTTCAACATTCAAACTTTACCATTAATTATTATATTGTGTCAAAATTACAAATGTAATTAATATGATGGCTGGTCGCCATATTGATTTTGAGCCCACTAATCAATAAGACACTGTAAAAGTAATTACTTATGTTAATCACGAATTTGTCGAGTAATTGGTATTTTTTTTGTTTTTGTCTGTAAGTCCACCATTTAGGTAAACTTTTTAACACTTTTGTGTTAAGGTAAGTACATGTTTTCCTATTCGCCTATTCCCTCATTTAAACGTACCTACCAATTAAAAAAAACACACACAGCTTAGGTGTTTTAAGATCATAGAGTAAAAATATCATTTATTTAGTTTTCAGTTTAAATTAGCCAGTTTTTTTTTACTCTATATATTTTCCTGCGTGGGTATAAATAATACAATGGTCTGTCAAATGTCAAAGCAGCACTGCACCACACATCAAAAAGTTTTCCATAAAACAATTTCGCCTCGCATAGGTACACTATTGTCTTCGCAGACCGTTTGCCGCTGTCACTATACCAGATACCTACATGAATAAAGTAATATTTTCCAATATTTTTATCACCAAACTATTTTATTTCCAAAAAATTGTTGAAAGTCATTCTCGATATTCAGTACTAGATTTTGTTTGTGTGTGCGTACGCACACACACACACACACACACACACACACACACACACACACACCTTTGCCTTTATAATATAAGTTTTAAAACATTCCATGTTAACTGTATCATAGAATATGTCATGTAATAACCAACACTAGAATTCAATTGTTCAATTTGTCTAAATTAACATTCGGCACATTAATTCTAAACACTGGCGGTGCGAGGGCTTTGGTCGTCACCGAGCAATAATTATTATCGATTGCGTGTAATATGCTGGGCTGCAACGTGCGATATGCAATACCAACAATTGTAGGATGTAATTCAGAAGCTGGTGTATCAGTGATATTGCACGTATCCGAAGTAATTCCACGAACCCTTATGACGCCTGGAGGAAGTTCAAAAGCCGTTCGCAAAATTTGTTTTCAACTTTTCAGAAATTCCAGCTGTGAGCTATTTAGTAGGTATAGTTTTTTTTAAATATGTATGTACTTAGAGTTACAAAAAATATGAGCTCACAAAAGTCAAAAGTCGATAGAACAAAATAGGTTTTAGGAGTGTTGTTGTAGGTATAAAGAGCTTTCTAGCGTAGTAACTAATAAATTAACCTGTGGTTTTAAGTACCATTGTACCTGTACCGTAAGCTGAATTTGATATTATAATCGAATAGTATAGTGTTAAATGAGTTCGCCTCCTGGTGGATTCCATAACATGGAAATTCGATGAAGGAAAACATCGTGTGGAATGCCTGAGAGTTCACCACTATGTTCTTGAAGTGTTTGTGAAGCCCGCTAATCCACAGCAACACTTGGTCAGTACGGCGAGCTATGACAAATTTCATTCTGACCCACTGTACCTACCGGTACCACTGTACCACGGTACCGGGTCTCCTACCCATACCCAGTGGGCCATAAAATGGAGTTCAGAGGGCATAGACGCTTTAAAGACATATTTACTTATAAGTAGACGTTGGTTCTGTCACGTGCTAATAGTATAACCAACCAGCTAGCCTAGCACAAGATAAATGTTATCGATAGTAAATTCAATATGGCATCATTTACACCAGGCGCCAAAATATATCATACTTTTACTGCGGAATGAAAAATGTAAATCACATCGTGGAATGTTTTTATTATTATCGAAAAGCGACATCTGGCGTCAGCGGATATTACATATATTACATCCCGCTGGAACACTTGGAAATCCGTACGCATTAGGCCAACAAAAGTTTTGCTTCCGCTAAAACAATATCCTACTACCACTAGTACCTAGTAACCGAACCGGGATGTATGGTGAAATCCGATACGTTTATTCGAAGCGAGTCGCCCCGAAAACTGTACAAAGACCTGTACTAACCGCCTACAGTGTAACCCCCTTATTCATAAACGTAAAGTAGCTTTGGAACTGTTATTGTCTGTTTTACCTTTTTGTCGTCGAATGTCAAATCACTGTTGACAAACAAAGACAAAACAAGGACATTACTGTAGTAATCACTTGTAAATAAAACTTTCTTTCATACTTATAATATTTTTAATGTTGACGTAACAGCAATTAATTACAGTAATTATTTAATTATTAATTAAAATATTGAGTACTCAGACACACAATATAAAATGCTGAATGCGAGTCCCGGAATGCCCGAATCGCATCCGGGTCGTCCACGCGGACCCTTGCGGGTCCCGGGGTAACTGTTCGGGGCGATGGCCCCCCTCAGTGGTCTCGGCGCCGCCTGCAACTACAGGCGGGGCACTAGGTGTGACCATTGCTGGTCCGTGGAGTCAATCCGGTGACTCCGCCGCGCTGCGATACGAGCCCGCGTGGATTCGCGAGCGATCAGCGAGCGCAGCGGAGTGAGAGTAAGTCCGGTGGTGCTTGCAACCCGCCGCTCAGCGAGGTCGTGCCCGCCAGTGATGTTCCGGAGGGCGCCCGTCAGCCAGCGGCGAGGAAGCGGTGTAGGTAGGTCTATGCCGACGTCAGGTCACGTGGCAAACCCCTAATATCCGGCGGCCGCCGATGGTATGGCGCGATGTCCCGCAGGTGCTGGGACCGCGCTCCGTCGGCGCGCGCGAACATTGAGGTGCTCAGGCGGCGAACGTGGTCGTCGAGGCTCTCCATGCGCAGGTCCCTGGAGATGACCTGGTTCCGTACGAAGCGTGGCGCTCCGGAGATGGTGCGGAGCGCGAGCGACTGCTGCGCCCGCAGCGACTTGCGGCCCGGCTCGCTGACCAGCGCGAACCAGGCTGGGGCCGCGTAGGTGAGTCGCGTGCGGACGTATGTCTTATACAGACACAGCTTCGCACGGAGAGGCAGGTGGGATGCCAGCACGGGGCGTAGGAGGCCTCGCATGGCGCGCGACTGCGCAACCACGTTCTTCACGTGGGGTCGCATCGAGAGCTTCCTGTCGATGGTCACGCCGAGGTATTTAGCCGTCGGGGTCCATTCGACAGGTTCTCCCAAGAGCGACACCCGGGGCGGCAGGGTGACGGTCCGCCCGATGGAGATCGCCTGAGTCTTCGCCACGTTGACCTTCAGTCTCCAGTCCTTCAGCCATGTGGGAAGTGCGTCCAGTGCACGCTGCATCTTGATGGCTGCGTGTGGGGCGTTCAGCGAGGTGGTGATGAATGCAGCGTCGTCGGCGTACAGCGCCAGCATGGCGCCGCCGACCACTGGGATGTCGTCCGTGTATCTGCTGTAGCAGACGGGCGACAGGCAGCTTCCCTGAGGCACGCCGGCACGGATGGGTCGCTCCGTGGACAGCACGTTTTCAACCGCCACTTGAAAACGTCTGTCTTGCAGGAAGGTAGCCACAGTCTTAACTA
This sequence comes from Coenonympha arcania, assembly GCA_036785405.1. Classification (NCBI taxonomy): domain Eukaryota; kingdom Metazoa; phylum Arthropoda; class Insecta; order Lepidoptera; family Nymphalidae; genus Coenonympha; species Coenonympha arcania. The sequence continues at coordinate 2,555,180 of CM072063.1, read as the reverse complement.
CTCGACGTGGAGTAGTAGACGTGGACAGCTTGTAGACCAGGCCGGCATGCCAGACGCGATCAAACGCCTTCTCCATGTCCAGGAATACCGCAACAGAATGCTCCCGCTTATTATAAGCGGCAGCGAGGTGGTGCAGTACTCTCGTGACTTGGAGCGTGGTGGAGTGTTCGGCACGGAAGCCGAACTGCTCGTCGCGTGGCTGAAGGTGGGGCGTGATGTGCAGCAGCAGCAACTTCTCGAAGACTTTCGATATCGTCGACAGCAGCGTGATGGGACGGTAGCTCCCAGGTAGCAAAATGTTCTTCCCCTGTTTCGGTATCATGATGACTCGGCCGAGCTTCCACGAACTCGGGAAGTGCCCGGTGCGGAGGATGCCGTTGAATAACCGCGCCATCGCCGCGATTGATCGCTGTGGTAGATGGCGCAGGGCTTCGTTGGTGATGCGGTCGGGACCGGGCGCTTTCCGTAGTTTAGTCCGCCGAGTCATCCGGTGGACCTGCCCAGGGGAAAACACGACTGGGTCTTCCGTCGGCGCTATCGGCGACTCGAAGTAAGTCTCCAAGTGTCGCTCGATGGTGTCAACGTGCTGCACATCAGTGGTCGGGTTCGGTGTAAACTGCGTCTCCAGGAAGTCGGCGAAAATCTCCGCTCGGTCTTCGGCACGGTAACGTGGGGTTCCGTCACCGGCCAGAAGAGGCCTAATCGGAGCAGGCTTCCCGGAGAGGTGGCGGCAGAGGCGGTGGAGGCCGGACCAATCGTCGCCAGCTCGCTCGATGGTGCGATGCCAAGACTCTACGGAGACTGTTTCCAGCGCTTCCGAGATCTTGGCGGCCAGAGCGTTGAGCCGCGTCTTCATGATCGGGCACCGCCGGGCTTGCCATTGCCGTCGCAGCTTCCTCTTCTCCTCGATCATCGCCTGGATGAAGGCCGGGAGCTGGGGGGGCCTGCGAGTGGATGCCGCGTCGAGCCTGGACTCTCGAAGCGCGCTGGACATGGTCGCGCTGAGGTCCGTTGCGAGTCGGTCGACATCCGCGGGAATCTCCACTCGGAAGGACGGCGTGTGCTCCGCCATGTAGTCGGCGAAAGCTCGCCAGTCCTGGCGATGTCTCGGAGAAGGTAGCGCGGCCATCATCGGCACGCTCTTCAGCGTCAAGAGGACAGGTTGGTGGTCGGAAATGAGGTGGTCATCCAGGACGTCTATCGACGGTGTCGCGGCGAGGCCGCGTGTAACGGCGATGTCGATGACGTCTGGTGTGAGCGCTGCACAGTACGGGTAGTGCGTCGGGACCTCTGGCCCTAGCACCTCGTAGTCGTGGCGGTCTGCATCGTCCAGGAGGCGTCTGCCATCTGGGGTCACAATATTGGAGTTCCACGCCGTGTGCTTCGCGTTGAAGTCCCCAGCGATGATCGTGGGCAGCGGCGAGTCCAGCAGAGTGCGGACATCGGCCACTGCGAGTCGATTCGTCGGGGGCTTGTAGAAGGCGAACACACGGGTGGGCTGGCGGTCGACGCAGACCTCCACGCCGAGGGCGTACGACGTCTGCAGTTGAGGTACTGGCAGCAGCTGGTGGATGACGTTCCGACGGACCAAAACTGCTAATCCCCGGTAAGCAGTCCCGATCGGCGAGGTGTGGTCCTCCCGGTAGACATAGTATCCGGAAACCTTCAACTTGTCTACTGGTCTGAGGTGAGTCTCGTTGATCAGGCCGATGTCCACTCGACGCTGAGAGAGCAGGTTCTTGAGAAGACGGGCTTTCTGCGAAGAAAGCCCGTCGGCATTCCAAAATGCGATGCGGAGCTCACCCATGCAGGAGCTCCGTGATGCATGCCAGGAGCAGCGGAATTGGGTCACGCTGCTCCTGGATCGCCATCAAAACCTGCTGTAGGGTGCCGATGGCGCGGGTAATTCTTGGGTCCAAGGGACCGCTCGCCAGCTGCGATGCCGGCTGCGGTTGAGCCACGCGCTTCGCCTTCGTCCCCCGGGGCTCGGGGGCAGCGACCACGGTGGTCTTGGACGGTGCTGGCGGCGCCGGAGGGGCCGTCGTCGGGCGTTTTAATATTGGCCGTGGCGCTGGAGGCTGCGGCATCGGGCGCGGCACCGCTGGGAGCGGCGCGGCTGCGGGAAGCGCGGCTGAGGGCAGCGCGGTCGTGGGCGGCGCGCCTTGGCGCGAGCCCGCGCGCTTGCCTCGTCGGTGTCGGCGGCGCTTGCCACCTGGCTGCTGCTGTGGCTGGTTGGCGGCAGCCATGAGCGAGCCAGGCGCGTCGGCTTCGGTTGAGGTGGTGCGCGCTGCTGTAGTGGTGCGCGCAACGGTGCCTGCACGGCGATTGCGCGATTCCTTGCGGAATACAGGGCAGGCCGCGCTGTTTGCCGTGTGTACGCCCTTGCAGTTGGCGCACGTCGGCGGCTCCTCCCGTGGGCGCTGGCAGTCCCTGGCTGGGTGTCCCTCCCCGCAGCACACACAGGCCACCGGCCGGTGGCAGTTGTGCGAGGAGTGCCGGAACTGTTGGCACCGGTGGCACTGTGCGGGGCCTCTGCGGCCGCGCCACGCTTCTATGGTGATCCCGGGCATGCAGAGGAGCTCGCGCACCTCATAAATGCCCGGGACGACGTCCGGTGTCCGCTGCAGCTGCGCGAACATGAGACATCCCGGTCTGCCCGGGCGTGCGGGGATCGTGCGCACGTGCTCCGGGACGTACCCGAGCTCGCGCAGCTCTTGCTCGACGTCCGCCGGCACGGTGTTGGCCGGCAGGCCGCGGATCGCCACCTTGACGCTGCGCTCGGCGGGCAGCGAGTAGCAGAACCAGGAGAGTCCCGCGGCGCTTTCCAGCTGCGTTAGATAGCGCTGGATGGCGCGGTACTCCTGGTCCGACTTCGGTATGAAGCGGACACCCCTGCCATAGGGGCGCCCGTTCGGTGCGTGTCCGAGGATCTTTTTCAGCTCCCGGAAGTGCGTCGGCCAGTCGGGTAAAACCTCGACAACGAGTGGAGGGTAGCGGGCGGCCGGTTTCTTCGCGGGAGCGGAGGCGGCAGCGGTGGCGGCGGCGGAGGTCGACGCGGCATGGGCGGTCGACACGGCGGCGGCGGGCGTCGTTGCAGTGGCGTGGCCGGAGGCGGTGCTGGCCGGCGGAGTGCGCGGCCGGCATGGCCTCTTAGCCGCGCTTGCGGCTGTGGCCGCGTACGTCGGACTCGTCGACGTTTCCATCGGCGAGCCAGGCGAGAGTCGCGGCATACTTGGCGGCGTGGCGGTCGCCTGCGGGGCTCCTGCTCGACCCTGAGGCGGGGAGGGAAAGCGTCCCACAGGGATGGCAGGCAGCGGCGGATTCGGCGCGGGGTAGCGCGGCGAAAGCGATCGGGGTACCGGCGCGGCGGGCAGCAGCGCAGCCGGTACCGACGCAGCAAGCGGCGGCGCGGTGGGTCTCGGCGCTGTCGACGCGGCGGGCGGCACAGAGGCCACGGCCGGTGTCGGCGCGCTTGAGGCCGTCGGTGTTTGTCCTACGGCCTCCAGCGACGGCATTGAAGGCGCAGGTGACAGCGCCGGGGAGAGGACGAGGGGGCTCGCTTCAAAGCGCTCCTCCCCCGCTCCTTGTGATGGTCCCGGTGTTGCGGCCGTGTTGGCGCGGTCGGCCGCGAGCGACCGAACAGCGTCGAGTAGGCCGGGGCTTGCGGTCGACCGCACGAAGACTTTGCGTCGCAGCGGGCGCGGACGAGTCGCGCGTCGCTGCGTCTCGGCAGAGGTCTGTGCGGGTCGTGGGCGTGGCATGGTGGCACGAGGCGCGCACGGGCGCGGTTCGCGTTACGCGCACGGGCGCGAGATCGCGTACACACGCTCGGAGCGCGGCTTCGTACTCACGCACGGCGCGTGGCTTCGAACGCGGACGGTAGCACGCGTGGCGGAGCTGCCTCAGGCGTGGCCCGAGCGGCGGTGTGGGCACGCCAACACCTCGCCGGGCCCGACCACCGGTGATGCCGCTGGTGGCAAGTCGGTAGCCGGACGTCGACGAAGGTGACGTGTTGTTCCCAACACCAACCGTGAAGGCAGTTGAGTTTCGGGTGAGGCAGTCGCCGAACCGAAACTACGGGCCCGAACGCCGGCGCAATACGTGTGCGCACGACGGCAGTCGAGCGCGTCTGAATGCCCGAATGTCTTGTCGTTTTTCTATTTATAGCTTTTTCTTTATCCCACCAATTTGGAAAATATCTTAGCCCAAAATCTCACACTACTTTAAAAAGCCTTTCATTGGCTGCCTTGCTCAATTTTACCAACTGTTCCACACCAATTGCTATTGGTCAGTTTTCCATCAGTTTTACCAACTGTTATAACATCCCTTATGCCATTGGTTAGTTTACAGACAATTTTACCAACTTTCATAACAACTTTATCTGTCTTTCCTGCTATTGGTTAGTTTCAGTCAATCTTACCAACGTTCATACAACCCCTGTTATTGGTCAACTCAACCACAGATAAAACCAAAGTTAGCATAGAGTTTGTAACTAAATGTTGCCAGAGCAATAATTTTAAATTATTCGTGTTTTTCTTTTCCAAATATTGTGGAATAAATGTATGAATCACGACATTACTTACCATGTGACTGCTATTGCACGGTTTTTAATAAGGCGGCTAATGTGTAAATAATAATACAGTCAAGATCCAATTAGGTATCTACGTGACATTTAAACATACGTCTATCATAAAGCTTTGAAAATTGTAAAAGTTACAATAATAAATAGACGTAAATGTAACGTGTAGTTTAATTCCGCTGGATTATTATGTACGTTATCATAATACTACGAATTCTTTAGAGTAATACGAAACTGATTCAAGATTCGAGTGGAACTTTATACAAAAACTAGTACTAATCCCACTGTACACATTAGTAGTAGGTACTTACCTTTAAAATAGGTACAAAATTAATAATGAATAAAGTTACGATATGCTGCAATAGATTAACTAAACAGATGTTTTGATTAGATGTACGGAAAGATAACACCATTTTAACCCAGGGACAAAAACATAATAAATACCTAATCGTTCCAATACTGATTATATTGATAAGGTCGACGATAAAATGTATTTTCTCCTAATTTATATCAATTGTTAAGTATTAAAGTAAACATACCCGTGATTTTGTAGATAAAAAGATAAAATTACGATATTTTTAATACACTTCTGCAACCAACCAATACAAACGGAAAAGATTCGGATTGTTTCTAGATCGTAGACACAGCCGTGTGAATTTTTTGAGCCTGTAAGTTTATACGAATAACATTTTTGAGTAGTTGCAACACCAAGCTCTGTCGCTCTATTTCGCTGTCTTTAGTTTTCTGATTTTCCTACTCACGTCAACACTTCTACAATACACACATACACACACTCACACACACATACGCACACACACACACGCGCGCGCGCACACACACACACACACACACACACACACACACACGCACACACTCGCAAACGCTCGCATGCACCCACACACAAACACGCACAAAATCCATGGTTTCCGCGGGATTTGTGGAAAATCGAAAACTAGTTAGGTTTTTCATTTGTGCAGTTGCAGGGAGCTGTAACACCTGGAAACCTGATGAGCAGCGTACAGTGCAGACAGCTTGCATTAATTCCACTAGCAGCATAACGCTGCCGGATTAATGACAGCGCAATAAATAACAAGATTAAATTAAGATGTGAAAGGAAAGCTTGGATGCTGCACCTGGAACTGAGACAAGAGGATGCTCATACCTCAAACAAAATTTAAAAAAGAGTGTCTTATTTATGACTCACATGACAAAAAGGAACATGGTTCCAAAAAATAGGACACTTAAGTAAATTACCTGAGTGTACATAAAACAAAATAAACATACATAATATAAGAAATTATAGTATCTTTCACATCCAAATTAATAATGAATAAATAATATTTACCAATTTTGTATAAGAAAAATACCTGACGATTCCAGATTTTCTAAAAAAGCTTTCTAGTTTCTTACTTTAGAATACCTTTTTTGCCATAACCTACACAACAACATTTTATGCCGACGCAGCATTGTTCATATAGGCAACGATTTATTTATGTTTAATATCGTTTCCACGATTTTCTTCTTGCCACTTGCCTAATAAATCACCGAACGCATGTTGCTTCTGACTTATTTCACATTTAATTTGTTCCCCGATTCCCGGGTGTGCATTGTACGAAAGTGCTTTTTCACAGTAGCCCCAGACGGCCGGAGCTAGAGGTAAGTAAGAGAGATATCCAGGGAATAAAACCTTATTCGTATTCCGTAGTGAGCGGTTGTGCGAGGTGGAAATAAATTAGTTGGGGTTTCACTATTTCTATTATTCTTAATCAGACGGTTTCTGCTGTCGCGTGAACCAGTTCAGATTTATCGTAACACCGCCCCCATCTTTTTCTAACCAATAGATTGTTACTGCTGTTGTTAGGAATAGTATAGTAGTTTCTTGAGTTGAATAAAATTATTTGAATTTATTTCCGGGTGGCTTTTGCGTAGGGGAATGTATACCTACGTAGATAGAAAATAATTTCAAAATCCCCACTCTGTCAAAGCGATTTTGACAAAGTGGGGCGCGTCTTCGTGCATTAAAATACCTTGCACGAGTTTTTATGTTCGTATGTTTACTACTAGATCACGCGACAGCTACTGAGGGGTTAGTACATCACATCCGCGCACAAACGAATCGAATGCCTTCATACATTTATAGCTAGCGCCGTCTATTGACAGTCGCATGTCAGTGAGTCCATAGATGACGTTCGAAATTCGGACATAAACCTGTACTAACTTATCCACTTATCCCACTTATCTGACAATCTGGCTATTTTCAATGTTTTTCCTTCGTTGTGTTATTTGCAGTGTTTTCGCAAATATATTAAAAACATCGTTCAAAGCACGTGTGGAATGTCATCTCGTCTCTGTGCTGACTCGGCTTGGGTAAATTAAAGGGGACCCTTGAAGAAATGATATACTTCCCGCACTTTTATCGAAATGTACCTACTATTAAAATTCAACCCTATCACGAGTGAAGCAACGGGCGACCTTTAGCTCATAATTTTCCTCAAGGTTTATTTGAACAGCAAATAAGCAAGGCAAGAAATTTCAACTTTAATTGGCTTTTGATCGTGGAAATACCTACCTCTATGTCCCCAGTCCTATTGACAGTATCTTTAGCCCGTCACAGCGAAGCAATTTGAGAACTTTGTCAGAACTTGCACAGCTTCCTACAGTATTAACTGGAATACTAGCCTTTTAACAAGTTATAAGAGCCTTAGACAAATTGCGAGAAGCCGATCTGCAGTATATTTTCTAACATTTTATCAAACAAGGTTTACGTAAAATGTTCAGATGGGCTCGTCCTTAGGTTCATATCTAGATCAAAACAGCGTTGTCAACCCCCCGTGTGAAAATCTATTTATTTTCCACCCAACATTTGACAATCTTTCAAATGGGAACCCTTCATTCAAACTAATTATTTGCCTAAAACTGAAAATTCGTGCCTCGGAAAGCTCGTTAAAGCGTCAGTCCTGCGCCTGAGCTTAAATATATTTTGCACCCTGTTTCATTCAGTTATAACAATATTTCTCCCGCTTCTTTCTTCACTAAATTATCACACTTGTATTGTTTCCATACATTACAATAAATAATAAAAATGATTTTGTTTGTCTTTTATGCGTTCCATTCAATTTACACGAAACATTGTAAAACACAGTTGTCTTTACGGCTAAACTACGAGCAATAACTATACAGACAGTTTAAAGTAACTATCGCAGGGCAGGTAAACAAGGGAGGTGAAACGTGTTTCTCTATATAGCAACTCGTAATTGGCTTCTGATCATGCAATTTGCCGTCCTTGTATTAGTACCGCTATTGACGCGGACATCGGTCTGTGACGTGGGGTAATTTGAGCGCTCCTGAGCGCTCGGTCTAAGCTGTCCACTTGTTTAGCTTCCTAGGATAATTGGAGTAATACGCAGCAAATGATACCCTATCAACAGATCCCCCGTTTGTTACGGGCTTACGGTGAAATTCGGGTATACCGACCAGTAACCAAAATTATATTTGCATTTTGCTACAATTTCGCAAAAAGTAAAATTAGTGGTTGCGTCCAGAAATTAAAAAGTTTTTTTGACAATATAGACTAGCGTGTGATGACACATAATAGAAAGTAATGATACAGTCTAAGGTGAAACGCGCTTGCCTAGGAAATGCCTATTTACTCAGATTTATTAGAAGGCGCCCAATTTGTAGGAGTAGAGAAAGACAATGCCTGGGAGTGTATTCCAGACCTTTGCAGTGCGTATAGGGAACGAAAATCAAACCGCTTCGTACGTATATTTGGTACGTCAAACTTGCAAATACAACACCAAAGTCCAGTCTGCGTGCATGCAATATGCTTAGAAAATTTTAAGTTTTAGTTTTATTTTAATTCGAATACATCATCTAAAAAATTTTTGGCTTTGTATCGATTCATTAACCCACAAATTTTCAAGGAAATTGACTTACTTTCTCCTAATAATCATGTCCGTATAATTTCTAAATTTACACACATATTCGGTTTGATTACTCTATTCCTAAAACAACATGGCAGAAATAAATCCGAAAATTCAAATACCTCAACACAAACAGTCGAAATTCGTAACGGTTTACACTAACTTTTATTTGCTTTTCCGTGTTGAACGAGCTTGTTAACCTAACTCGTTTTTCAGGTCGACTAGTTTCTAGAGCTGCACCTCAAGTTACCATCTCTCACCTCCAAAATAAGGTTACTATCTTGCACATATGCTTCTAGTCTCTCAGTCGGAACATATGTGGGTTTTAATGACCTTTCGTGTCTTTTTAAGCTGCTTAAATGTAGCCCCATACATAAAAAATTAAAAAACACGACTGCCCTGTTTTAAAACGGACTAAAAAGTAAATAAAAAACAAGTTATTTTAGTTCATCTGCATATTGACAAAGGGAAAAGTGGTCAAATTTCTCATAAATTAAAACAGATAAACATATTATGGCAGTCGGGGGACCTCTTAGAATAGAAGGTGTTCCTCAGAACGGTCCCCCGACTGCCATTATATGTTTATCTGTTTTAATTAATGAGAAATTTGACCACTTTTCCCTTTGTCAATATGCAGATGAACTAAAATAACTTGTTTTTTATTTACTTTTTAGTCCGTTTTAAAACAGGGCAGTCGTGTTTTTAATTTTTTAATTATTTATTTTTATTTTATACTTTTTTAAATATATATATATATATATATATATATATATATATATATATATATATATATATATATATATATATATATATATATATATATATATATATATATATATATATATATATATATATATTGTATATTCGGTTACTACTCTCTAATACCTTCATTTTGATACCCATATTGTGATAATTGAAGAAAACATTTTGATTTCCACTTTTGAAAATTGCGCCTCACGGTCGCCATATTAACTTTTTCCAAAAAAAATATAGCCTATGTTACCCGGAATAATGTAAGGATTCTAACGATACCCCATTTGTCCAAATCGGTTCAGCCATTCAAAAGTTATGGTGGAATAAAGAAACTCACATACATACATACATACATACATACATACATACATACATACATACATACATGAACCCTAAAAATTAAAATACAAAACCATTTTTTATTTGGTCTTATATTGTAAACACAGAATGATTTTTGAGTTTTCTTCATTTGTTAGGTATACCAAGCCTTATATGACTCTAGGATGGAAATATACCAAAAAATCCTATAGGCATTGAGTTTGCGAATCATTTTATTAACAACATTTATCATCGATCCATCAGCTATTTTGACAGTTTTTATATAGAAAAACTAATGACAAAAAGAAGGAAGGGGAGAAAAATGGGAAAAAAGTTATTGAGATCATTGCTTTGCTGTGTTTTAGGCACATGTCTATATTGGAGGACGGAAAGGTTTGAGCTGATAAGAGTCCTGCACTACTGGAACAGTCTCCATGTAGATTTCCACTCCGAAGGGAAAAAAATAACTTTAAACCTCTACCAGTTGCTAGGAAGTGGACCGTTAGTGGCGGAAAAATGGACTAGAAAATGATCCCGTGACTCTTACATTTTGCATGTTGAGGTACAAAACCCTACGAATAGCTTAGAAAGTGAAAGGGGCATAGACATTTCAATCCACGACGTCGCGCCCCACTCTGTCAAAATCTCTTATATTTCATTCGATTCATATGGCATTTGACAGAGTGGTGCGCGCGGTCGTGGATTTGAATATCTATACCATAGGTGTAGAGAGTAGTAACATACATGGAAACACATGAAACGAATAATGTGTGTCAATTAAAAAAACAAAATACGAGCAAAGTAAAGCGTAATCGTAAGTATACACCTAGCCAATTTTTAGTATCATGAATATTAGCCATGGGAAGTACCGGAAAATGTACTATTAAAATTCTGATTTCAAATATCAAATATGTTATAAGGAATAAGGTTTGCAAATATTATACCCATTGTGATATTTTGTGAAAGATTCTTGGAAGCCACTATGTTGCGTAGGCATGTGTTTCCGCATTCCATGAATTGGAATATGTCCACAGCCACCACTGCATAGCATGAAAGCTTTAGATACTCCCCAGTAATCCTCCTAACCCCTAAGCCTACGACTGCCTACTGTAGAAATCAGATAGGCTGGATTAAATTTGCATACGGAAATACGATATTATAATATGGCTCTAAAGTCTGATGCTTTCCTATCAAAACTTGATCCACAAAATTGTTGGTAACATGTATCCTATTTAATATATTATTAAACTAGCTGTTGCCGCCGCCCGTATAAAATTCGGGCTTTAACCAATTTCGCGAGATCAATGAATTATCCCAAACTAAAAAAAATTGGTTGCCTGTAAAGTCGGTTTACTGACGATAGTTGAACGTGACAACGTCTTCTTTGTCGCTCGTTCCGCGCTCGCGAGGTAACGCCGGTAACGCCGCATGAGCGAGGTAACGCCGGATGAGTCATGTTTTTCCGTGCGTGCAACCGGCTCTATCGATTTATAAGACGTTGTCACGTCAAAAAGTCAATATTAACCCTGGATACAATAATAATCCTTGATTGGTTCAGTAGTCATAGACAGTCTTTCTCACGAAACACACTTACACAAGGTTTCGTCGTTATAATGTTCCTTAATTACACTTAAATTAATTTGGCTGGAATCTGAAATTAATGTAACTTGGATAAATACGTAGCCAATTTTCTTCTGTCGTGGGAGTATCTACAGTTTCTGTGTTATTTATTATATTCAAGCGTATGAAACTAGGTACGACCAGAACCTATAGTAGTAGATAAGTAGGTACCTAGGTACACAATAAAAAATCATTGTTTCATTTCAACACTTTGTTTTCAACAACAAACTACAAAACCGATTTCATTTCAGGAATATGCATTTTAAATTTCATTTCGCAGAGACAATAGCTCTGTTCTGCGCTCGCAGGTACTTGCAACAAACGTAAACGAAAAGTACGAGCACCGATATAGTATACTCGACAAAACATTACATGAGACAGACTCTTACAAATCACATACGCTAAAAAATTCATCGAAATCGGTCAAATAAATGTCGGACGAACACCGAGGAACTCTTCAGTCCTCAGGCAGAACTGTGTTTCAATCTGATTTCAAAGACCCATTATTTCGAAGGTATAATATAGCTTTTTAGCTTTTTAATTTCACATGTCCCGATATTTGTTTGTTTCTTTGCTTGTTTGTTTGTTTGTTTTTCTGTAATCAAATATTGCTAAATTTCTAAAAAGCTATATTCGATCTACTTCCCTGTTACAGATTGAGCTGAAATTTTGCATACATAATTACGAGTATGTAACTCGGATTGCAATGCAAAATTATTATGACATGGAGCTGATCTGATGATGGAACCAGAAGATGACAATAGGAACTCGGTAATTAAACGATACAACCCCATCGAGTTTGGACTCGTTTGATCAGTCTTGACCAGTATTTTCTAGTCTGGTGCTGAAAAGAATACGGATAAAACGTATAAAAGCTTGTTTTTAAAAATATTTTTTAATTATAATTACTTGGTACTAATCATCTTTTTGGTATAGTGTTTTACACACTCTATAACAAAAAGATAATTAGTAATAACTTTGATACATGTTTATTAATTTATAGGAATTTCATTGTAATTATAACCCGCAATCTAGCATTAGTCAATGTTTCAACTCACATTAGTGACCCACGATCGTGTCGCAGTCTCTAAACTGACCCGCAGCGTTCAATCTATGTCACAACGTCACCAATTAGAGTCGCCGCTGTTGAAATGAATTCAATTTGAGAGGAGACTGCCGCGTGAGCATCGCCCGCGTCAGGAATTATGACCAATATCCTCATATATCGCGAGCGAATTTGAAGCCTGCATTTTATATGGGCCCCGTTTTTCGTGGTTTTATCGTGCTCTCTAAAATGGAACTTTTTTATTTTGGACTAGCGGCCCGTTCCGACTTCACACGGGTGGGAATTTTTTGTTTTGTTTTTATTTATTCTTTTTACGTTAATATTGATATTTTCTTTTAATACTTTTGTTCTATCATCAATAGTTTCCGCAGCGCATGTGACGTAAGCTGTTTTATGATTTTTTTACCCACGACGGAACGGAGTTCGGGTATATGCGTTTAGGGTGAGAGACCGTTTGTACATTACTTTATTAATGAGATGTTATGTTTGTTTGTATGTTAAATTGTTCACAAAAACCAATAATGCAAAAATATTTTTGTTTGTTTGTTTGTTTCTTTGTTTGTTTGTTTGTTTGTGTGTTCGTTTGTGCACATCAATGTTCCCATTTATTTCAAAAACGGCTTGACCGATTTAGATGCGGTTTTCTGTATAATGTTTGGTGTTCAGCGGCAATGGTTCTTAGATAGTTGTTACGAACATCGATCACCAGGGGGCGCCATAAAATACATTTATATTGCAAACGAATGTTCCCATTTATTTAAAAAACGGCTAGACCGATTTAGATGCAGTTTTCTGTATAATGTTTGGTATTCATTGGTGATGGTTCTTAGATAGTTGTTACGAACATCGATCACCAGGGGGTGCTATAAAAACATTTATATTGCAAACGAATGTTCCCATTTATTTAAAAAACGGCTAGACCGATTTAGATGCAGTTTTCTGTATAATGTTTGGTATTCATTGGCAATGGTTCTTAGATAGTTGTTACGAACATCGATCACCAGAGGGCGCCATAAAAAACATTTACAGTGCAAACGAATGTTCCCAATTACAAAAACAACTCAACCGATTTGGATACAGTTTTGTACAAAACACTAGTGAGTCATTGCCAATGGTTTGTAGATAATTGTTCTTGTGATTGAACAGCAGAGGGCGCCACAATAAACGTATCTTTATGACTTGGAAGGGAAATTCTCTGTTTTAATATCTTTCTAGTAAATTCCTTGTGTTAGTGATTGGGTTTGTTTGAACTAGTCTCAAACATTAAATTTGGTGACGAGGGTCTGATGATGCAACATGGCCCATGGGGCTGATTAGCGATGCATAATAATGGTAACTAGTAAATACCTCGACTTTAGGCTCATTTGATTTGGTTAAACTATTCTAACACATTAGGCTTGGTGGCGAGGATTAATGAATGAATATGGCGCATTTATCCGAGGGGCAAGAGGGCCATGGCCCAGGGCGTCAGCCTCCGAGGGGCGGCGCCAGACGCACCTCGCTCAGTTTTGCTTACTTTATTAGAGAAATTCCCTGTGTTTAATGTGTTATCTTTCTATTAAACACGTATTGTGTATACAGTCTAGAAAACAGTTTTAACTAGGCTCCAAACATAAATTTGGTGACAAGGGTTAGATGATGCCTTCAGACGCTGCATAGAGGAGCTAATGGCTAGTTTGAAGATTAATTTATATCTTTTAAATTACATTAATATATTAATCGAAAAACTATAAAACAAGTGAAAAATTAAAAAAATTTAAAACACCCACGACTTTTGCGGACTTGTAATTGAAAAAGGATTAAATAATTTTTTTGAAACTCCCCGACTAAAGGAAAGTAAGAACTAAGAACCTATCAGTATAATTACAAATCCAAGAAAATCCGTCGGAGCTGCCATTGCTATTTTCGTTTCCAATATCAATTAATGAAATTAGTAAGCATTGATAAACTGCCGGTATATGAGAAGTATCAAGAAATTGAATTAGTCATCAACTGGTAAACAGCACCATCAATACCGTCACAGGCAGGACACAGCAGCTCCGGCGGATTTTCTTGGATTTGTAATTATACTGATAGGTTCTTAGTTCTTACTTTCCTTTAGTCGGGGAGTTTCAAAAAAAATTATTTAATCCTTTTTCAATTACAAGTCCGCAAAAGTCGTGGGTGTTTTAAATTTTTTTAATTTTCCACTTGTTTACACCTTGGGCTACGTTTCAAAAGTTTTAGTAAGGATTCCACTTTTCTAGCAATAAATATAGATATATTTTATTAACTCAACTTTTTGCAATAGGTTAACAGTTTAAGCATCTAGGTACGAGTTACTAGCTGTAGTCTGCCGCCCGGTTCCGCACGCATGGACTTCGGGTCTTCACAAATTTCACAGGACCTATATATTTTTCCGCGTAGTACCTAAAGTAGTCCATGTGTTAATCCAGGGTATAATCTATCTCCATTTCATTCAAATCGGTCCTGTAGTTGCGGCGAGAAGGAGTAACAAACATAAGCATGAGTGTAATTTATTCATCTATCAAGCAATACCGTATTTTGGCCTTTATATTCGTTAGGTTAGCTTACCTTAGATATATTTTAACAAATATCTACAGAGTACATTGTCATTCTAGAAAACTATTTGTACAAAAACAGACTAATAAAGCAATAACCTCAGTGTAAAAATAGTGTCCGATACGAGTATGTAGATAAGATTTCCCAGAACGCTTTTGCTTTGCGATGAACTAAATTGATAATAACACTACAGTTAAGTAATAACATAACATGCTAAGTAATTCGTTGAAGTACCTACCTAAGTACTTGATAGGTCATAGTCTCATGAACAATCATGTGCATGGTTGTCAAATAAAACAGTAGATTTAATAAGTACCTGCCTATATGGTTATTTTTACAACAAGGCCATTTGAACGCGTTCATAAATTGATGATTTATAGTACTACCATTTCAAGTGAGTGAGTAGCGATGTACGTATAAGGTGCCAAATGTAAAGTACTTTTTTACACATACCAGCATAATAATTTGAGGTTTAGATCAAAACTAATATTAAAAAAAAAACAATGGAAAAATGGTATCCTGAAACTATGATTCTAATATTTATAATTAAATACTGGCTGGCTCATTTTTTGCGCAACGTATCAGCCTAGCTGTTCAACGCGGAAATGCAGCCAGTATTCTTGTCACTATTCCGTGCGGGCAAGACTTGTATTATTAGAAAAAGCCAGTGATAAGTTTTATTGTAACATTTCAAAATAAAACTTAAAGTTAAAAAAAAATACTCAAGTACCAAACTATTTTCATATAATTTTTGTTTGGGACAACGACTTAACGGTATTTTGAATTACGATCCAAGACGCTAATCAGCAAGATATGAAATATTACTAATCCGTTATTTATTCGTTTTTCTGATAGGCTGGATATTCAATCTTAGAAAAATTACATGTTAATTACACTAGAGTCAAACGGCATCAACTAAGCCTTAATGAAGTAGGTACTATTGTTATCGTACTAGCACTAAGAGCGTTGTAGAAATACTACGGTTAAGAAAATTTGTGCAATAGCAAACCTTGAAAAATAAAACTCATGGCAATTTTCAAGAAAAGTAACGCTCTACCGTGAAGGTGCGGTCTATTCTCTTTGCTTTTGCAGGTTTTTCGTAAACATTCAGACCTTGGGAACAGCAATTATGTGAAGTGCCGTCATCACATCACACCATCACATTAATATCATAAAGACGAAAGTGTGTGTGTGTGTGTATGTTTGTAACTCATTCACGCAACTACTGAACCGATTTGGCTGGGAATGGAGACATAGTTTTTTACTACTTTTTATCCCGTAAAATCACACTAGTATCATAAAGACGAAACTTTGTGTGTATGCGTGTTTAAATGTGTGTGTATGTTTGTTATTCCTTCACGTCGCAACTACTGAACCGATTTGGCTGAAATTTGGAATGGAGATGGATTAAATCCTGGATTAAAACAAGGGCAACTCTTTATCCCGGAAAATCACACTAATATCTAATATCATAAAGACGAAACTTCGTGTGTAAGTGTTTGTGTGTGTTAATGTGTGTGTATGTTTGTTACTCCTCAACGTCGCAACTACTGAACCGATTTGGTTGAAATTTGGAATGGAGATAGATTATACCCTGGATTAAAACATCGGCTACTTTTAATCCCAGAATATCCGTGGCACCCACGGGAATTGTGAAAAACCGCAATTCACGCGGGCCGAGTCGCGGGCGTCCCTTACGTTAAAACTAAAGTAGGCGTTGACATTCAAACGGATTTTACTTCATAATAAGGTACAAAATATTATTACATTCTTTGTACGAGTACATACGTATCAGATCTATCAGAGTTGACGTTTTATTTCGGTGCTTCACTGAATGATGACACCAACGGTCAAACCAACAAAATAGTAAAATACTCGTTAAAGACAAAGTACGTCGCAAGGAAATACTCATAATAATGAGTTTTACGAAATGTTCATAATTTTGAAAAGACATGAAATTCTTTGCAGCCAAAATATATGAAGTTCACTTTTATATTATTTTTAAATCGACTCCGAAAATGGAGGTTACTAGTTGTAAAGTTGACGTACATAATTGTGTTGTGTTTGACCTCGGACATATTGGCGTTGCAAGAGACTTGGATTCTTCCTCACGATATACCATCCCTCAACAATATTGATAGGGAATTTTGTAGTACCGGTACGTCCGCGGTAGATACAGCGGCGGGATTGCTACGTGGTCGGCCGTACGGTGGGGTGGCGTTGCTCTGGAGGAAAAGTGTCTTTCAAAATGTGTCCGTAGTGCAGTGTGATAACCCACGGTTATGTGCTATAAAAATCGTGTCGGGTCAAAGGTCGGTACTAGTGTTTAGCGTTTATATGCCAACGGATACAGTGATAAACCTCCCGGAATTTACGGATTGCCTTAGCTCGGTGAGTGCTATTATTAATAACGAGAATATCGAGTCGGTGTATATACTCGGAGACTTTAACGCGCATCCGAATGAACCGTTTTATTATGAGTTAACATCCTTTTGTAACGAGTTAGAATGGACCTGTGCGGATGTTCAGTTGTTGGGCACGTTGGGAACGTACAGCTTTGTAAGCGACGCTCACGGGTCGAGGCGCTGGCTAGACCACTGTATTACTACTAAGTCTGCATTCATATACGATATGATGTGTTGTGGTCAGACCACTATCCATTAATTATAGAATGTAATTTAGATTATATTAAACAGAAAATATCGTGCAATAGTAAATTTAATAACGTGCTATGGAGAAATAGAAACCCGGAACAGACGGGTTTATATCGTAAGCTATGTGATGAGAAATTGAGTGTATTACAACCATTAAATGATAGTAGTTGTGATAGTAGTTGTAAAATTATGCATAATTTAAATATTATCGACCAATTGTATAATAATATTGTTACTATTTTAACAGAGGCTGCCTCTGAATCCAGTGACGTTGTTAGGTGTAGGAGGAAGCGGTCTGTGGTGGGATGGAATAGGTATGTTCAAGCCGCTCATCGGGAGGCTAGGTCTGCTTTTTTGATATGGATATGGTATGGTAAACCAATGGGAGGTCAAGTGTATGAAGACATGCAAAGAAGTCGGAGTGTCTTTAAGTCACGCTTAAAGTGGTGCCAAAATAATAGCGAACAGATCCGAATGGACATTCTGGCTTCACATCACTCAAAGCATGATTTCCGTGAATTTTGGAAGGCTACAAATAAATCGAATTGTAGGCCGGGCCTTCCGGTGAGCGTGGACGGTGTTAGCGATCACAGCCTCATAGTCGATGTATTTAAAGATCACTTTGCTGTGAAATCGCCATTGGGGCCATCACATTCGAAGGGAGATGGGGAAATGTGTGAGCAGGGGACCGGTGTTCGATTTACAGCCAGTGAGGTTAATAAGGCTATTTGTTCTATGTCGCGGGGCAAGTCTCCTGGCCACGACGGACTAAGCATAGAACATCTGAAATATGCGGGTCCTCATCTTCCTAGGGTGCTTGCGGTATTCTTTAACTTATGTATAAGTCATTCATACCTACCTGCGGCACTCATGAAAACCGTGGTAGTTCCTATCATTAAGAACAAAACCGGGGATATTAGTGATAAATCCAACTACAGGCCGATTTCTCTTGCAACTGTTATTGCGAAAGTACTTGACAGTTTGCTGGATGACCAACTTGACAGATACGTAAACTTACATGACAATCAGTTTGGTTTTAGACCCGGTCTGTCCACGGAATCTGCCATTTTGTGTTTGAAGCAGACTGTCAGGTATTATACAGAGCGAAGAACGCCAGTCTTCGCCTGCTTTCTTGACTTATCCAAGGCATTTGATCTGGTCAATTATGATATCATGTGGCAAAAACTAAGAGACACGGGTATGCCTCAATAGCTCATAAAAATCTTCACATTTTGGTATCAGAACCAGATCAATGTCGTAAGATGGTCGGAAAGCTTCTCCAGACCGTATAGGTTGGAGTGTGGTGTGAGGCAGGGTGGCCTAACCTAACCTAAACTCTTCAACCTTTACGTCAATGGACTGATAGACGAGCTCGGCAGCACACGTGTCGGTTGTCATATTGACGGAGCCTGTTTAAATAACATCAGTTACGCCGATGACATGGTGCTGTTGAGTGCGTCTGTCTGTGGTTTGAGGAAACTGCTGGGCATATGTGAAAACTATGCCCGCAGTCATGGTCTGATCTACAACGTCAAAAAGAGCGAGTGCATGGTCTTTCAGGCAAAAGAAAAACCACGCCCATCCCTTATTCCGACAATCAAATTGTATGGGACGCCACTGAAGAGAGTGGATCAATTTAAATATCTAGGGCATGTGGTTACCTTTGACCTGAAGGATGATGCAGATATCGAGAGGGAGCGCAGGGCGTTGTCTGTTAGGGCGAATAATATGATCATCCGCAGATTTGCTCGATGTACCGTGCCAGTAAAGATTACACTCTTTAAAGCTTACTGCACTTCATTTTACACGAGCAGTCTGTGGGTCGACTATACGCAAAAGCAGTACAATGCCCTGCGTGTACAGTATAACAATGCGTTCAGAATGTTGTTGGGGCTGCCAAGATTCTGCAGCGCGTCGGGGATGTTCGCCGAGGCGCGCGTAGATTGTTTTTACTCGACTATGCGTAAGCGGTGCACATCCCTGTTGCGTAGGGTCCGGGCTAGCTCCAATGGTATTCTGAGGGCATTTTCGGACAGGTTCGACTGTCAGTACCTGAACCACTGCTGTAGGATTCATGTGCTGACAAGTCGATCTTGTCCTAGGTTAGGTAGGTTTCATTAGGTTTAAGATATACTAACACTAGGTTTTAAGTTAAAATGTTACTAACTCAATAATATGATCCTTTGTTGGTCGAAATAAAGAATTTTTATTTATTTATTTATTTATAATTTATATTATTTTGGCGACTGTATTATTTGCACGCATCAGCTGTCTTTCTTTCTTTCTTGCCTTTTCCCACTCTATGTGGGGTCGGCACATCAACTGTATAATTTGTTCTATATGCAAGTATTTGTTGTATATGCATCACGCATCAGCTGTATAATTTGTATTTAAATATCTTAATATTCTCAAAAATAAAAAAATATAATGAAAATACAATTCACTTGCAAGTTAACAACACGTCATTCCCTAAAAATACTTAATTTAACCCAACAGCAACCAGTACAGAAAAATGTGTGTGCATCAAATACAAAATACCTTAAAGAATATTAGAATTCTATTATAGCGATACCATAAACCTTATAAAGGCGCTGATTTTATTAGATAATACAGTATAATATGCGACCGCATAACGGCGCATATATTGCCATGCCATTATAGAAGAAACGACAGGCATTTTATTTGTGCTGTTCACAAAGACTTTCTTTTTTAATAGAACAGTTTTACTTTAAGGTATAGGTAAACACAAAATCACAGCACACTAAAATTTTAGTGGCAAAAGTTTTTATGTGTGTTTTTATGTGTGTGTGTTTTAGGTGTGTAGGCATGCATTTGTTGGTCTACCTATGTGTATTTGTGTATAGGTGTCACTCCTTCACGCCACATTAATTTGAACCGTGGATCAACACATGGGCTACTTTTTATCCCGGGAAAATCATTGATGCCCGCGGGATTCGCGAAAGACCAATTAATTAAAAAGGTGAAAAGGTATGTGCATACTTTCGATGCTCGTCTAATGGTCATAGCGTGACGTTATATAGGTATAGCCTTTCTCGATAAATCCTCGATAAAAAACAATTCAGGGCCTTACAATGTTAGTTCCTAGTTGACCTACCTAGTTCCAGAGATTAGTGCGTTCAAACAAACAAACTCTCCAGCTTTATAACATAAGTACCTATATAGAAATATAGATAAAGATAATATGTAATATATTATCATTTTTACAATTCAAAATTCAAAATTCTTTATTGGTTTAATTTTCTTGGTTACAGAAGGTCTTCATACAAATTATAGGTACATTCAAGTTCCACCGCATGGCATGCAATATAACTTACAGACTAGTGATAATTTATTGAAAAAAGACAATAAAAAAATATACATAAAATAAACCTCACGCAACGACATATTTATTGGTCCTTTCAAAATTTCAAATAATTATAAAACTAATGTCAATACTTATTACAATATAGTTAATACCCATTAAATGTCTAAGTAAATATTAGTTTTTATTTTTTGTCATTAAAATATTCATATAAGGAGTAATATATTTTATTAATAAGGAATGTCAAAATAAGAGTGTTCTGTGGGAATATGTACCTATATTTAAAATGATAGCTTTTGGAGTATAAAATGTAGGACAATTTAGCTAGTACCTTGAGAGTAATTTCATAGGAAGGTATGCACCTATACCGTCCGTAAGTAATAGCTTACCGTCAGCCGTAAAGAGGGAGTGGTGGCCGAACCCTGGGAGAGTGACCCATTTGTAACAAAGTATTACCGAATGGTCAGGTTTTGTTGAATAATAGTAGTTTATGTAACGGTTACATAATGGGGGGTATTAAAACATGAGTGTGAGTTTAAAAAACGAGCCGCCGCAGGCGAGTTTTTTAATAGTATCAGACGAGTGTTTTAATACCTAATTATGTAGAGTTTCATACACTACTTTATCTACGCTCATATTATTATCATAAATCCAAACCATAAAATCTTGCTAACGTTTGTCGTAAATCATTCACTTTGTTTCATTTTTGTTGCAACTACTAAAATGTCAGGTGGAGTTGAATTTTCTTTAGTATGTTTCACTGATAGACATTTTTCGGCGCAAAATTTTGACTAAGTAACAAAAATAACACATTAAAATGTTAAAAATTTGTATGTATGGCGCCAAAATTCTGCAAATGTAGCGCAGAACCATAGACAATAGACATTGTTGTTGTTGTCTATGGTCAATCATGGCCCATCCATACTCTCGGCAATGACTACCAACTATATGTTGTCTGTGGATTCACTTAAAAAAATATTACATAAAAAATATTACCCCAGATACAAATACAGGAATCCAGAGCCGTGTATCGTAATGGAAATTAAACATGAGCTTTAAATATTTCCATAGTAGAGGGATGTTATAATGAATAACTTTTTAATAATTATAGAAGTCTGTGAATAAAGTAGGTAATTATTTGACACATTTCGATTTCATAATTCGAACTTTAAGCAATGAGCGTAGATAAATACATGAAATATACTGACCGCTGTTACATTTAGTGTTAATTATTTTGTTGCGGTACGTATGCGCTAAATTTCGTTACGTTATTCATTTGACGACCTACCTGGCGCAGTGGCGGCGCGCTCGGATTCGAGTTCGCGGGTTCGATACCCGCCACGGGCCACGTTGGAATTTTATAATTTCTAAATTGGCTCAGGTCTGGTCTGGCGGGAGGCTGCGGTCGTGGCTAGTTACCACCCTACCAGCAAAGACGCACCACCAAGCTATTTAGCGTTCCGGTGCGATGCTTGTAGAAACCGTTGGGGTAAATTTATTTACTCTTCCAAGTTAGTACGATAACGTCTTAGGCTGCATCATCACTTACTCGTACTATCAGATGAGATCGCCGTCAAGTACTAGGTATATAGAGTCAACTTACCTATATAGAGTAAAAAACGATCTCCACATCCTATTTATTACACTTATATAATAAAGCGTAAGTTTGTATGTATAGGTACACTACACACATACGTTTGTTACTCCTTCACGCCGCTGGAGATAGATTATATAATTACCCCGCCACTTTTTTTTACTTATAATTCATTATTCCATTGTTGGTAGTTCTTGCCCTGGATTAACATGTAGGCTTTTAAATTGGGAAAAAATTAAAAGCCTACATTTTAAAGACAAAATTTGCCATAACAACCTTAAGTAATAGCTATAGATAGATTGCTATAGGACTTCCTTGAAATTACATTTATAAAGATTAGGAAAAGGGAAAAAATTGGGAACAGGCACTTGTTTCATCGGAAAACCTAAGATGTCTGCGGGATTTCTGGAAAACTAAATTCATGCGTAAGGAGCCGCGGGTGAAACCTATTTTATAATAAATCTGTTGGAAAGGCAGCCTTTATAAATCCTAATAGAGACGCCAAGGAGACCCTTTTGTGTCAGAACGTGTCAAGCTCGCCTGCCTTCAGCTGTTGTGTTTCAACGGCCTTATTTCGTGTCTGGTTTCAGTCTACCCGTCTGTCAGTTTCAATACGTACTTTGTTGCTATACTTGCTGACGTATTCTGCATTAACGCCTTATATTTTTTCTCATTTAATATTCTCTAGTAATTTATATAAAATTTCTCGTGCCAATTTTTTTTACCAAACTCCTCCGAAACGGCTCAACCGATTGTTATGAAATTTTCTGTGTATGTTCGGTAGGTTTGAGAGTAGATCTTAAGCTATTTTTATATCCTTAATGACAGAACAACGTTTGCCGGGTTAGCTTATAATAATGAATGATGAGACGAGAAAGATGTTCACCTGAAGTTAAATAATATGTATGCCTACGTCAAATCAGTGAAAATGAAAATATAGGCTCTCATGAAACGTCATAACTCTACCGTCACGTTCGGAAAGGAGATATGCACCGAGAAGAATGTAATCACGTATATTTACAACTCTTCTTACATAGTAGGAATTACATAATTTTATGAAAACTCATGAGGCGATGGAAGTATATCCCGATAATTCCAAGAATTTTTATCATTAAACAATTCGACAATCATTGGTAGAATAACCCTGCTTTATTAGATTTTTGACAGTGACTTGAACCTATGCAGAGGTAAGTCCAAAACAAACTTTGGGATCATATCGTAGAAGCGTACCTACACTTCCAAAACAAATTTTGGGATCATATCGTAGAAGCGTACCTACACTTCCAAAACAAACTTTGGGATCATATCGTAGAAGCGTACCTACACTAAGAAAGCGTAGCTTATGCTCCACGGTAGAATTAACAGACACTTCAGTGGTACCTATTCGGAATAATTCCGCAAGAACAGTCCTACCACCAATACAATATAAGTTACTACTAGCACAGCAGCCTCATAACTTATAGCTACGACCATCACAGAAACCTCCTTAGGGGATGAATTTTATTGATTGAATTGACTCTATACGATTTTGCATTGTGAAGTCAACATCTCCTGAGGATGTCCCGGTGTCGGGACGAAACGTGCGTCGAAGAAAGTGTTGGAAAATTGTGTGTGGTGTTTCATGTGGGCAGTGTTCCTGCATATTGTACAATAGAGAATATTTTCAAGTAGCGGATTATAGCAAAACAATTTAATCTGACCTGCTAGTGCTTTCCGTTAATAAATCAGTGTTCGAGATTTGTATTATCCCCCTATTTTCTCCTGTGAGATTGAATTCCAAAAATTCCTTCTTACTAGTTACTCTAACTGCCAAATTTTAGCATCATCCATCCAATTGATCTAACGTCTGAGTTGATACAGTGTCATATCAATCAATCATCCATTATACCGATAAAAAAATGTTTTTGTGCCTTTAAGCCTTAAGGCCCGTTTGATTCAGCTGACGTTACAGGGTGGTCTGACCCTTATCCGTTTACTGTAGCTATCTGATTTTGCTTCCTAAAAATGAAAATTTCAATATACAAAACTTATGTCAAATTTATATCTATTATAGAAAATAAGAGTTCCATTTTTACCATTTTGGTATAGAACCCTAAAAGACGTAAGGGTCGTGGAACACTCGTTACTTACAAAATTCGGAATAACAGTAAAACAAAATTTCATTTTATATTTTCATATGTGATTTCACCCATCGCTCAACGGAAGATACTATCTTCAGTTAGTTCGCGATAATGAGGTCGTCTTACCAAATAGCTTTAACATTATTGCATGCGTGGTAGGTAAAAGAAACTTTCATTCTAGATTTTCGTAGGTTTTCTCCGTGACGGGATTTTCATTACATAAAAAAAATATAGTCCTAGCCCCCTACGCTATACCATACGAAAAGAAACTTTGTATCAGAAATCGTAGATAGTTTATTGAAAACGACTGTAAAGTCCGACCGCCATATTTAACGGTTCTTCGTCTATTACAGGTATCATAGACAGTTTATTGAAAACGAATGTAAAGCCCGACCGCCATATTTAACGATCCTTTGTCTGTTACAGGTATCATAGACAGTGTATTGAAAACGAATGTAAAGTCCGACCGCCATAATTAACGGTTCTTCGTCTGTTACAGGTATCATAGACAGTTTATTAAAACGAATGTAAAGTCCGACCGCCATATTTAACGATTTTTCGTCTGTTAAAGCACAGATTAAAGATATTCTTAGCTAAATAGTTGAATCAACTGGGCCCAAGTGTGACTGTGACTTCATGACATCCGCGATCATTTTAGCTGCTGTTGATTTCCTGTGACCCTATAGTAATTTGTGATATTAACACAGCAGCTGCGTCATTCACGAGATATTTTATTGGTGCGTAACCTCATTAGTTGAATGAACTATAATTGACATACAGACTGACCTGCCAATTAGGTGCGCAATGTAAAAACCCGCTCGTTTTATTTTGTATTCGATGTGTTGGCGGATCAAAACCGCAGCATATTATGATATATTTTTGAGTTCAAACTGTATAATACGTACCTAGGTTCAGTTTTCCTAGACAAATTAATCTGTTTGCCGTCAAGAGAATAATGAACAGGAATTTTCTAGGCAAGCGCGGTCGAACCTAGACCTCAACATTGCTTTCCATCAGGCATAATTGTCGTCAAGAGCAAGCCTATCTACAAAAAAAATACGTATCTTAAAAAAAGTCGCCTAAAAATTAAACGTACAATTTCCATACTAAGTACACATTTCCTTACACAATAACTAAGTTGTCACTCACTCGAGTAGATATCGTCTCGTACAAATTTCACAGGAACCATAGATGTTTCAGAGATAAAAAGTATCCAGCTTTTGTGTTATTTGTATCTCTATTCAAATTTTCAGCCAAATCGGATCAGAGTTGTTATGGCATGATTGAATAACAATCATTCGAACATTTATTATACGAATATTAATAGGATTATTATATTATATATTGAACGATTCCATGTGGCACTGATGCAGCTAGGTACAATAAAAATATAATGTGTCCTTCATCAATAAAATCGCTACCTACTCGTATCGTATTCAAAAATCAACTGCTGCGTGTGTTAAAGATCATCATTACTTGAGAACGGCTGAACTGATTTTGCTGATTCTTTCTCAAGCGTAATTGGTATGAATGAAAGAAATTTATTGGAAAGTCCACCGGAAAATTTAAATGTTATTTTTATATGAAAATCACACTTAAGTATCAGATATTATAAGCTTAATAGACAGGAAAAAACAAAGTATTTAATTAAGAAGTCGCGGGCGAGTATCTACTAATGATGTTTGATTTCCAAGTATTTAATATATGGTAGAAATTTTTTTCTTATCTAAGGGCTGACTTTTCAATTGTTAGATAAACTGAGGAATAATGAAACACATTTCAAAACAAAATCTGTCGAAAGAAACGACTATCTGGTGACTGAAAAATCATATAAAGTAATTTCCAATCAATTTTATGTCAGACCCATAAGCATAGACTAAAGATTGGTCAAACTATTTTATTTGATACGAGTAGTCTGCCTAACTTTTTACCGCGGAAATGTAACATTCCATCGCGGACAGAACTTGTGGATTAATCACTAAAAGTTAGCAATAATTTTAATTATTGCACCGAAGAGTTTCGATTTACTTTTAATTACCAAAAATAAGTAGAGAGCTTACTTACCTGAATAAAACAAACCGGCGACGAACACCGCCGTTGCCCACTTCATTTTCATCCACGTACACAGATGATCATCAAAAACACAGACTCGATTTTTCCAACTAAGTAGTACTTGTATATCAAAGAGCGTACGATCCTGAAACTTTTCCCACTCCGGTCCAGTCAGTGTGCCTGTATCCCGAGCGACTCCAAACCACGAGTGCGTCTGAACAACTACCGTTTTTCAAACGGCGGTGAGGACTCAACCTTTGACACGCATGCGCTCCGTTGACCTCCCTAAAGAGCAAATTAAACTCGGAGTTTATTATAAATAGAGTGCTCGACAATAAATCTGACAGCCTTAAGTAAGAGGGCAGATATTTTTATTTAAGGCATCCTTTTATTTTGTTTAATAGGTAAGCTTCAGAGCATGTAAAAATTAAAAAATTTAATAGTTTTCTACAAAATGAAATACTATATATTATTATGCTACCGTTAGAATCCCTTGGTTAAAACTAGAAATATACCTAGTTAATTGTTTAGGTTAGGTCGAAATAGTCACAGAACCGAATTGCCTTATACCCCGACATCATGCAGTCTTGTTTTTCGTTCCCCTAGAGTGTTTTTAAGCCGGAGTTGGGGAGGGAGAACCTCCGTAGCCTCGGCATGCTACTTATTCTTCCATAAAGCAGTAATAGGTTTTACTGCATTCCATTCGTCGTCGTCGTCGTCTCAGCCGTTGGACGTCAACTGCTATATATAGGCCTCCTGAAATGACCGCCAAACACCACGATCTTGCGCTGCCTGGCGCCATCGACTCCCCGCGACTTTCTTTATGTCGTCCGTCCACCTAATGGGGGTCTGATTATACTGCGATTTCCGATGCGTACCTCGTAGTGCCTCGGTGCTGCCTCGGCCCACAGTTACTCTTTCGTCCATCAATGCCTCTTTTGGTAGCAGCTGCGGTACTATAAAAAAAAATTAATAGGCTACATCATAGATAGGTAATACAGCAGCCACTGCGCGTCTTTCGATATCCTGTGCCAAGTAATTTTGGGTCAGTAAGTGAGTGCCCCTCATAAGTTACACGACTTGGACGAGTTATAGCTGCGTCCTGCCAAATTTCTTGGTCTATGCGTCACACCATAGCCGGTGACCTACTTACTCTACCTCATTACGTTTTGTATAAAGTTTTAATGTTTTTGGTGTTTAACACCTTATTATTCATACAAAATTAGCATACTGTCTGCTAATCCAAGATGTGATTCGTCTCCAAATTTCAGGTAAATCGTAGCGTAGAAGGTGTATTTCTTTATACAAACTTTTGAGCTCCATCTTATCCCATTTATGGATAAGTTTTGAAGATTACTTTATAACTGCACCCAAAAACCTCATAGGGATCCTATCTGCCAAATTTGGAGTCAGCAGGTTTGGGCTGTGCGTTTATATAATATGTCAGTCATCAATCAGTCGGTCAGTCAGATTCTTGTTTTATACATATAAACCCATTTGCAAAAAATGGGCACACAAACTTTTTTACCCATAGGTTTTCCTTATATAAAAACTATTGAAGTGAAAACTTCTTCGGCATTTTTTGAGATGGGAAAAAAACATTGAACTTGCGACTTTGTTACCGTCACCCGATAGTGCACTACAATAAAGTGCACATGTACTAACATGTTGGCAGGCTTCACACACTTTATTGGGACGATAACCCCATTTATAGCATACACTGACGACTAAATTTAAGTTGATCATAAGTAAACGAAGAAGGGAGATAAAGAGTAATGCTTAAGGGTAAGATAATAAATAATTAATTAATTAAATATTATATCAAACACCACTAACTTTGTTACAAATTCCTCAAGTTCCAAGTTCATAACTGATCGCTCACAAAATTAGTTCCGAACTATTTAGATAATGAACAATTTCCCTGAGCATAATGCGGGTCAAGTTTTCATGCGACTAGCAAAATAAAAGTCAAAAAGTTACAAAAATACATTTATTTTGCTTGTATTATTATTAATTATCCACGTTCGTCATAGAACCCTGTCGAGTGCTCATAATTATACCCAGGTATACAGGGTTATATAAAAAATACCAAAACGCTCTGGGCCTGTATTCGTTTACATTAAAACTAAGAACTTTTGAAACGAAACTTAGAACGAAATAAAAAAAAAAAGATTCCGACGAATTGAGAACCTCCTCCTTTTTTTGAAGTCGGTTAAAAAGTATGGGAATGACCAGTTGTCTTCAATAAGTCGCGTGGTTAATTTGTCGATCGGATATGTCATTTATTCTCATTTTACTTAGATATGGAATGAGTTATCGACTGGATTCCGCGAGTGCTTCACGGCAGAAAAACTATCACTGCGGTGGTATTTGTAAGAATATTTGCTACTGCACCTGCAGTATTATTCTATCCAGATTTGTTTCCTTATTTTGAACGTCATGTTGGTTAGGAAATCATTTTCTATGACGAAAAACTTTTATCTTATCAACAGCCCAATTTAAACAATCTGTTCAATCGGCAAAATGTTTTTACTTTTGATGTCAAATTAATACAATCTATAGTTTAATCTATTAGATCTACAATTATCACAATTAGGCAAGTACATAAAAAGGCATATTTCTAATCCACAATGGATTTGTAATTGGCTCGTACGCTAGTGGTAGACAGAAAAATGTTAAGTTTTATTTTTATGACTGTCGTCTGTGCATTAGGTAAGATGGGAGCTTTTATCTTAATAATAGTTAAGCTAGAAGATGTTTTTTTTGTGACATTTAATAATCTAAGTGTTGATCCTCTTTTACAAAAATAATATAGTCGCACATTTTTTTTTTGCGCTTCATACGATCTTGCCTGTTGAAAAAAAATAGTAAGGTCTAGGATGGATTGCGCTTGCCTAGAAAACGCCTACTCTCTAAAAAGCATCCAGATTATTTTTTTCTATTAGCTGAGCGTAGTAATGACCTCAATCCTACCGGCAATTGTAATCATTCATACTGAGATGCTACCAGTTTTACTAATTTGGCCTATTTGGTTTACTCCTTCGTTACATGCAGACATGTAAAAACACCAGTATTCGCTGCTAAGTACTTTCCTCTGGTTTTATTTAATTATCAGCATTCTCTTGCTTCGGATCCTATCCTTTAGGAAATTCTATCATAATAATCCTTTTCATATTTTTTTTCTATCTCATACAAATTCATAGATTTCTTTAATTCCAGCTTGCAATGCAGATCCGATTATATCCCCCCTTCAAGGAAGCTTCAACAAGTACTTCATTTACTCAAGGTTTGTAAACAGGCTTTTTCAGCCCACGACTTTGTGGAATTTGTAGGAAGCTTTATTCTTACAAAATAAAATGTAGTTTGGTTCATATTTAATGTAGGTAAGTACAAAAAATCGGTGGAATAAAAATGAAAAATCGTTAGTGAATATCGGTAGTAAATTGTAGTAAAAGGTCAAATAAAACACGTATTATTGAATTCCGGAATAAAACATTGTTTACCACACCTTATTTAAAACATCTGAGATTTTTATTTTTGAAGTCGAATCCCTGATAATTACAATAGTTTTATCTAAATAAATCAAATTCAGCCCGAAACTGGCTTAGTGTAGATATAACGCTCGCTCGACATCAATAGGGTTGTTATAAGAAGACTTATAATTATTTTTGAATTTATTTGTGAAGAAAAATAAAGTTGCTTATTTTTATTAAATATTATATTAATATGGTTATCATTTTTAAATCCCTAATACACCCTTCAATATTATTTCCAAATTTCTTTACACGTTGTATAATTATGTCTTTGTAACACATACACCATTTCACTTTCAGAGAATTTTCAAGAGAGCCGGTTCAACTTGACATAGCCAACGTAACAGCAGGTATCTCGGCTCTCTCCGCTGAAAAGAACACAACAATCATCGTGCATGGCCATGAAGGATCTGCTACCACTTCTTTGAACCCTATTGTAAAAGATGGTAGGTTCCGACTTTTACATATCAAGACACCGCTTTAGATATTTCAATCCACGATAAAGCGCCCCACTCAGTCAAACTCCATACGAATTGAATGAAACTTAAGCGATTTTGACAGAGTGGGGCGCGTCTTCGTGGATCGAAATATCTATACTCTTGTATGATGATTAGGAAATTGATAAGCCCATAAGGCATAAGTGAGACGATATATTTACCCGCGCATTGGTCTCGTACACCACCAAAAATACGTACTTTTAACGTCTTTTATAGCACAAAAATAACATTATCAAAAAATATAAAATCTTCTTATACTTAGACCTAGTTATTATGTGCTCTGTGCTTGGACCTATCCAAAAACACCACTATAAATCTCGTTTCTCCAATCAAAAGACATCAACTGCAGCCGATTATTTGGAACGCAATTTAAAAAATGTGTTATGTTGATGTCATGATATGTCAGTCGCACATATATTTTTGAATTTTGTTCCAAAAATGTGCCAAAAGCAATCGTAGATTAATGGAATAGATGAGTCTTATGTCTAAAGCCTCCTCCACACAGGCGCGTTATTATCGCGCGATAATATCGCAAGCGTTATTGCGATATCTGTTTTCAGTACATTTTGTATTAAGAATGGTCATGTAGTTACTCACTGCTGCGATAATAACGCCGAAATGGAAGTATATCGGTCGATATTATCGCAAGCGTTATTGCGATATCTGTTTTCAGTACATTTTGTATTAGGATGATCAAGTAGTTACACACTGCTGCGATAATAACGCGCGATAATAACGCGCCTGTGTGGGACGACGGACGCAGCGTCCTACTTCCATTGCGGCGTACAAAATGTACTGAAAACAGATATCGCAATAACGCTTGCGATATTATCGCGCGATAATAACGCGCCTGTGTGGGGGAGGCTTAAGGCTGCTGGTGAGCTTGATACTTTGCCCTCTTTAGTTGACGATATTGTTAACGATGTACTACCAACGTTGCAGCTGCTCTCACAAGTGAAGACATGAACGTCATCGTCATTGACTGGTCGGTGTTCGCTGGGCAGAGTTACAGCAACGCAGTTGGCGCTGTCCCGAGTGTCGGCAGATCCTTGGCAGACCTCGTCAGGGAGCTGGTCAACAACTCGGTTGTGACTTTAGACACGTTACACCTGATTGGGTTTGATCTTGGAGCTCATGTCGTAGGCTTCACCGGTAGATCTCTCGGGGGCCAAGTCGCAAGAATTACTGGTGAGTAAAAATGCATAAGTGTCAAAACAGAGATGGTTGAAAAAAAAGCTTTATACCTCTTTAAACTAATGCGTGCTCATGGACATGCAAAATTTAACTAATAATTAATGTAGGATAATTGCAGAATGTTAATATTTACAAGTAAGGAACTATGATATAAAATTAATAAAAAATATATACTAGCAGTTTTTACATAACGCCGATATGGTTTCACAAAAACCTTAATTTAATTCGGCACATTAATATTTTTAAATAGCATTCAGTTATTAAATATTGGCAAATATTAAGTTGCAATAAATGAACAATAATTTAATTGCATTCCATACAAAGTGTTATTGCATTCTAGGCCTAAACCCTTCTGGAGACCAATGGGGTACCAATTCCCAAAGGTTAAACATAAACGACGCTCGATACGTGGAAGTTATTCACACTGACGGCATAGGACTATTCGCGTATGGTGTGGGCGATGCGATTGGTGATGCGGACTTCTACCCGAACGGAGGGACGGGCCAGCCCGGCTGCCTCCTGAACCACCGCTGCAGCCACAATCGAGCCTGGGAACTGATGGCTGCATCCTTTACAAACAACCAGCTGATCGGCAACAGATGCGGGAATTGGGCCCAGGTGACCCTGAACTTATGTCGCGGTTACCAACTGAGGATGGGCAACAATGATTTCGTTAAACTTGGGTGAGGATTGACTTCATCTTCTTGTGTGTGTGCGTTTTAAGCGTCACGTTGTCAGCACGCGACTCCTTGAGGAAGGACTCCGGATGAATCAGAAACTAGTCGGGCATACCTGGCCTAGGCTGCTTCTTGAACATCCGCTGCAGCCACAACCAAGCTTGGGAACTGATGGCTGCATCCTTTACAAACAACCAGTTGATCGGCAACAGATGCGGGAACTGGGCTCAGGTGTCCTTGAACTTATGTCGCGGTTACCAACTGAGGATTGGCAACAATGATTTCGTTAAATTTGGGTGAGGATTGACTTCATTTTCTTGTATGTGTGTGTTTGCTGCGTCATGTTTTTGGTGCGCGACTTCTTAAGGAAGGACTCCGGATGAATCAGATACTAGTCGGGCATATTTGGCAAATCTTAAAAGTAGGTAGATACTCGTACAAAGGATTGGAAAGGAAAAAGAAGGGGAACAATATTCCTTTTTATTCCGAGAAAATCATGGACATCTGCACGATTTGTACTGAAATCAAAATTCATGTGGGTAGATTCGCAGGCACAATTTTAGTAATAGACGTATTACTTTGGTACTTCAAAGAATTTGTTCGTTTCATCCATCGGACATCCAACACTGGATCAAGGTTAATACGTTTTCAACCTACACAATCCTGCGCCACATTTATCCAGAGACTTCACGCTTATCATCAGTCCATATTCTGGTCGGAAGGCGATTTCCATGCGGGGTCATTTGAGTATATTTTATTTTTTTGGTTTTCAGGTCTGGGATGTTCCGAGTGAATACAAGAAGAACGTACCCCTTCACTTATTAGAAAATAATTAAGTTCTAAGTATTGTTGTTAAACAAAGGTCTGCATTGTTATTTATTAGATGTAATGAAAAATAGTAAAAGTATTTGTGAATCAATTTTGTTGTTAATTCAAACAATGATCCCTAGATCTTAGTAAAAGTTTAACGTTTTAAAGTGTCCAGTAAAGGAACTTAGTCCTAGAATCGACTATTTTGTAAGTTATACTTATATTTTCGATATAAACATATTGTGAAAATATTTTTTTGTTTTAACAAATTAAAATTTCGTGGACAGATAGCTATGTAGTTCACCTTAAGGGCAGTAGGTACCATCCTTTACTGGAACCGTATCGCCGCATTTTTAGGTCACTATTTGAGAATAATAATAAAAAAATCGCAGTAAGGAACCGTAGACTTGGCACGACTTTGTCTAGATTTCATTACTTTTTAACCGACTTCAAAAAAAGGAGGAGGTTCTCAATTCGTCGGAATCTTTTTTTTTATGTATGTTCCCCGATTTCTCGAAGATGCGTGGACCAATTTCGAAAATTCTTTTTTTCTTTGAAACGGTATAGTTCACGGATGGTCCCATAGTCATCAAGTCAGGATCTGATGATGGGATCCTGGAGAAATCGAGGGAACTCTTCAAATTTTACAAGCACACTTAAAGTGATTTGGGTATTGTTTGAAAGAGTAATTTTTTCCAGGTAGTCTTATGGTCATCAGGTCGGAATCTGATGATGGGATCTTGGTAAAATCGAGGGAACTCTTCAAAATTTACGAGTATACTTGAAGCGATTTAGGTATTTTTTATAGTTACTATTGCATTTCCTTGTAGTCATTAAGTAATTACTGTATTCATCAAGTCGGGATCTGATGATGGGATCTTGGAGAAATTGAGGGAACTCTTCAGATTTTAGAAGCATACTTCAAGCGATGTGGCTTTTTTTCCAATGCCTTGCGCATTAGTTGTTTTCCACTAAAAAGTATAAAATAAAATGGAAAATTCTTTCCAAAAAACCAACTTCAAATGCCACTACAAAGAATGAAATAATTTTCAATGTACACCAATTCGAAGTCGGGCAATGTTTCGTTCATTCACTAATAAGTAATAGTCCTTCGTATTGTCGATAATTTTGTTATTTCTTTACACATCAAGTTTTATAATAAGAAGGAGTATTAATGATTGAACAAAACATTGCCCGACTTCGAATTGGTGTACATTAAAAATTATTTCATTCTTTGTAGTGGCATTTGAAGATGGTTTTTTGGAAAGAATTTTCCATTTTATTAGAGATAAATACCTCCAACTCCAAGCTCCAACTGGGCTAGTTTTTTACAGAATATTTTTGGTGGGATCTTTATTTGTCGTTATCATATTAGCTAATAGACGTCCACTGCTAGACGTAGACCTTCTGAAGAGATCGATAACCGCAATTGACCTGCCGTGCCGTCTTAAACTCAAAGGACTCAAACAACTCTCTCATCATAAATCTATTGAAAAATGGGTTGTCTGTAAAGTCGGTTTACTGACGATAGTTGAACGTGACAACGTCTTCTTTGTCGCTCGTTCCGCGCTCTCGCTTGCACTTCAAGCCTTACATGGAACGCCTCAGAGCGAGGTAACGCCGCATGAGCGAGGTAACGCCGGTAACGCCGGATGAGTCATGTTTTTTCGTGCGTGCAACCGGCTCTATAGAATTATAAGACGTTGTCACGTCAAAACTACCGCCATTTCTATTCCACTCCCTCTAAGATTAAGAAAAATTTATTCAAACTTCATCGTAACACTTTAATAAAAAACAGAGTATAGATTACGTCTTCTAAAGAGCTTAGTTCGTCTCAGCTATCCTGCACAATAAGGTTTTCTGAACGAGGCTTCGTGCACTAATACCTTTAGCCGATTAGCGAAACTGAATAAAGAAAAAATGAGAGTTTATCCTTTCATTTCTGCATTCCTGTATCTGCTCCACAGCTAGGTATTGCAGAAGTTGTTCACTACAGTTTGTTTTATAGTTGGATAGTTACATCGGATCTACTTTTAATTTATGTCGTACTTTAAACCTAGTCACAAATATAAAGTATTAGGTACTGGATGGTATCAGAATAGAGAACCAAGCATTACCTACTAACTTGATCGTAATGTTAAGTGAACTATCATAATATAATTCACTCTGTATAAGTGCCTTCACAAGTTCCATGTTAGATAATAATAAGCATTTCAAACTTGGCCCTTACTTTTGATCTCATGATGTCGCACCGCCTTTTCTTAGTGAAGTTCCTGTTGGAAAGTGTAAACAAATCATTACACAGCAATGACAGTTTAAATCTGTACGTATAGTTGGTACCTCGTTGGTACATTATACTTGACATTGACGTTAATAAAGCTTTGTCTGTCAATGTGTCAATGCGGGCCTTCAAACGAAGTTTCTTATTCTCTTTGCCACCGAAACTGCGAACAGCAAACATCATCTCTGTACACGTCGCCTTGCCCTGATTAATTTTTCTGCTCCCATCCATAATAAAATGTAATTAAAAGTTTTCTCTGCATTTTTGTTTCCACTGCCATAATCCTGCTATCAGTTCCTAGTAACTCTTTTGTTTATATGACTTGATGACGTCATACCTGATTATAGTGCAATGATGAGCCGAAAGTTTTCATACCCAATACGCACTTATACTCGTACACACACATACACATCTTATGTCTTTTTAATATTTTTTGTGTCTTTATCTTCTTAAAGAATTTCTTCCTCTTGATGCTTCGTGCGTCTTCTGCTACCAGTAGTCTCTACCAGTAGTATCTCCGATCTACTATGCTCGTCGCTGTCTGAATTCCCCCTCCAAATCCAGTTTCCGCCAGGAAGAGCGTCACTTCTATTGCAGGGGTATATTATTATCAGACTTATCTGGGCTGACAATCTGTCGTCCCAAATCGGAGACTTCATTTTCCAGCTAATTCTATAAGGCTGATGATGATGACGACGGTGATTATAATTATGTGGCTCTATGAACTAACCATAATGACGATCAACAGTCTCATTAATAATGACGTAAGAAGGTTAGGTAAACTTAAAACCTTGACTTACCGTTAATACTATTATTATAATAATTATGCAGTACATTATAAAAACTCTGTATAATATTCATCTTTATATTATTGGGCTGCTTGTCCACCAAAGATTTGCTATGTTGCTATACTACGTTTGTCTGTCAAACACACCAATAGAATCTCTTGATTTTATTATTTATGAATCAAATGGAAAACAAGCTATTTTTTGCTGCGTTTTACAAAACATAGCAACAAGCGTATCTTTTGTAGGCAAGTATCCTTATTTCGATGGGACCTTGATTGCATATTCATTTCTGTGGTGATTTCTATGAAAAATCTCCAAAAATTACCTTCAGTATCGAGAAGCAATTCGACACTTATATAATTCTTATTAACAAAATTAATCATGGTCATTATATTATCATTGCCGAATTTATCATTGCATACTATCTGTTGTTTACGACTTCTCCCGCAACTACGAGTTTCGTAGAATCTCGTCAGTCAGACTCGTAGAATCTCTACTACTTACTTTTTTCACTCTATACAAGTTAGTACTTGACTGCGATCTCAGCTAATGGTAAGTGATGATGCAGCCTAAGATTTTATCGTACTAACTTGGAAGGGTAAGTAGATTTATCCCAACGGTTTCTACAAGCATCTCACTGGATCGCTTAATCGCTTGGCGGTGCGTCTTTGCTGGATTTTTTTTTTAATGAGTGATAGTGATTTTAGAGAATGATACATATAATGTTATACATATAAAGACACCTTCAGTTTAATTTTTTTTTATTTCTTGTTACTTGTTTTACCTCGGATTCTAGGTTGAGTCGATTCCCGCCATGGACCACTTTATAATTTTATAATGCCTAAATTGACTTAGGTCTGGTCTGGTGGGAGGCTTCGGCAAGACTTGCTACCATCCAAACAGCAAAGACGCACCGCACCGCCAAGCAACTAAGCGGTCCAGCGCGATGCTGTGTAAAAATTGGGGATTAGGGGTGAGATTACTTACCCCTTCCAAGTTAGTACGATAACACGTTCGGCTGCATCATCAGACATCACCTACCACCAGGTGAGATCGCAGTCCAGGTGAGATCGCAGTCAAATACCTACTAAGTTGTAGAATGCACCTAAAAAATAGGGTCCCTGCAATAACATAACAATTTCATAATTACGATATCTCATGAGCAGAAGAAAGCGAAGATTTTTTTCCATAATATTTTAGTATTATTGTTTGGTATTTTTTTTTTATAATTGATAGGCTTGCGCTTGACTACAATCAAGTCTGATGAACAGAAATGATTGAAAGTAAAGTGCTCGTTGGTTTAAACAAGTTTATATAGAGGACGTTTTGCTTACCATAATTTAAACTTTGACAAAGGCACGACGACGGGACGTTGCTTAAGTTTGTTGTGTCTACTTTTTTCTTAACTTTCTACTACACCGTCATCCGCTATAAGTTGATATCTCCAACATTGTTAACTAAAGACTGCGATTTTGTTGGCGGTGTCTTTTTATTTTTCCATTTTGTGATACTTATAATACTAAAATTAACTGAACAAACTCTGGTATGAAGAGCTTTTTAATATGTCGAACCAAATACCAAAATGCAAATAATTTTTTTACTAAAGTCCTTAAGGCTAGAGCTGGCAAACTGGCTCTTTTTAACGATGATTAAGGCATTTTGTTTGAAAGAACTGATCATCGAATCCTTACAGAAAAAATATGTGACGGAAAATTAGGGTTTTATGAACAATCGGTATTTACAAGAAAATGTTTTTTTTTTATCAAACCCTATTTCAGAAAAAAAATCCCAAAAAGCATCTAATTTTGTCATACTTTGAAAATTGTCTGTAAAACGGCACAAGCTATTTAATTAATTCTTACACAAAAAGTACATAAAAATTACAACAACTTTGATTGACAGTTTTATTTTTAGGCCTTCTAAAAATCGTGTAAAGTAATAATTTCCCCGAAATTTAAGTAAATCAGTGTGAACGCGGCTGCTCCGTCCCCCTGTAAACTGTCATTCGGGCCTTAAATAACTTTATCAGAGTTACAATCTAACTTTAAAGCTAATGAGTATACCTAACATCATTTTCACAAAGTTAATATAAATCTCTATACTTAGGTATAAATATTTGTCCACTGACCTGTCTTAAGTCTGTTATGTTCTGAAGAATGAATAATAAATTGGTCAAGTGCGAGTCAGGCTCGCGCACTGAGGGTTCCTTACCATCAATCAGCTGAAATCAATGAATCCCTTAACCGAATTATAAAGTGGTTGGAAAATAACAATTTAAATATAAACATGGAAAAAACAAAAATTATGAATTTCAATTGGAATAGTTTTCAACTAACAAACTGCAACATTAACTATATGGGTAACCAAGTTAAACAAACAAAGGAAACTACATTCTTGGGTGTTATTGTTGATGATGATCTCAATTGGAGAGCACAAGTTGAAAAGACTTGCAATAAATTAAGTAAATTTTCCTATGCTCTCTATAAGTTAAATAGCTAATGAGCAGACACTGCGCATAGCGTACTTTGGCTATGCTGAAGCAACCCTTAGGTATGGGATTATGTTCTGGGGAAATTCGGTGGAAAGTGAAAAGGTTTTTAAGGCACAATAAAAGTGCATCAGAGCGATTCGTAACCTCCAGTGGACAGACACATGCCGACCGCATTTTAAAGAATTGAAAATACTTACGTTCCCGTCACTTTACATTTATGAGAGAGCTGTGTTTGTCCACAGTCATAAGTCATTGTTTGAAAATTTAAATAATAGGAGGTATCCTTTGAGGCTGCGAGTCCGACCTTCTAGGACGACAAAGAAGCAAAAAAGCGTTATTTGCCTTTCAGTCATCATTTACAATAATTTACCGGATAACATAAAGAAAATTGAGGATCTAGTTAAATTTAAAAAATCTCTTAAATTGTTTCTTATTAATAAAAGTTATTATTCAATAAAGGAATATTTTGATGACAGAAATAAATAGGCACCAATTATGGACGAATTTCAGTTATTTGACATATTATTGAATTATTTATGACATTTTATTATTGGAATTTCACAGTTATTTGACATACTAGATTATAATCTATTTTATTATAATCTAGGTAATAATTGTTTCTAATTATGTTATTGACTTTTTTGGACATTTGATTAATATTATAATTATTGTGACGAGAAGGCGTCATAAGCTGATTTTGTTAGTAATTATTTAAGTATAAGATTGATTTTACTTTTCTCACTTCTGTATTAATTAAAAGGTCACTGCATATTGTTTCTCCTATAATTAAATAATATAATAAATAGTTGTAAGGTGTTATAAGATTAATATTATTGTAACCTATTATTGCATGCCATAAGGTAGAACTTGTCTGAACTTAAAAAATCTACTTAAGATCTATGTACACCAAGTTTCGCAATAAATATAATAATAAATTGAAATTGAAAATAATAAATCATGATATTCTCAATAGTATAAAGCGTTTTTAATAATAACCTGTTATACCGTTATCAATATCGAGCAAACAAAAGCAAAATAAAACCCCGTTGGCTGAGAGCTAGATATTTATAATTGTTGTTATAGCGGCAACAGAAATATATCCTGCATCATTTGTTAAAATTTAAAGTCTGTAGCTATCACGGGTCAAGAGATAGGTACAGTCTGGTGACAGATGGACGGATGGACGGATAGATGGACAAACGAACGGACAGAAAAATCTTATTAATAGGGTACCATTTTTAAACTTTGGGTAGGTATGAAACCCTAATAAATCAAGATAGATAACAGGCCATTGGAGTCTGTAAAAAATAGAGTAGGTAGGTATATATTCTTTGGCTCGTACTGCAAAAGTAAACTTACAATGCTATTGAGAGTTGTGAATAATAATGCATTGGTGCATGTAGAGATGGAACATTAGTTTACCTCGATCTCATACGGCTAAGACGTGCGCATTCAGTTTAGAGTCAGTATGACAAATTTAAGTCCAGTGCGAAATATGGACGGTCTATTAAAATTCCGCTTGTCGATATATTTCCTAGGGTTCACACATTTAGTGGTTATGACTATAAGATTACTCGGCAAAGACTTTGACCGCTACGAAGATGCGAACCTAAGAGTATACGCGAAATTTAAATGGAAACTAATAACAACTTGGTTCAACGTAAGTAAATATTGTTACAGGAAGCTTAAGTATTAAGTATGGTTTCCTATTATGTAGTCCTGAGTTACTCGTAATATTGCAATGATATTAGAACGTTAACAAGCCCTTTATTTTACAGTACAATAGAATGGTATTTATTTATAAGGTTTCAGGGAAATCACGTGGTTTTAATTGACGTTGTGGTTGTCGTCAGACAGTGCCGATGTGCAAATTTTTATTGTTGTATTTGTATGAATTAATCGATAAAAAAATGAGTGTAATTATTAAAGCTTTACTTTTGCACAAATTTATGGATTTTCGTGCTAGAGTAAATACTTAACTGTCGGACTTGATATGAACTTGGTCATCATCAAGTGTTTATCTCACTATTTTTTTTTTGTTTTATTTCAGTTACTCTTTTACATATACATGC
Source organism: Coenonympha arcania (assembly GCA_036785405.1). NCBI lineage: Eukaryota > Metazoa > Arthropoda > Insecta > Lepidoptera > Nymphalidae > Coenonympha > Coenonympha arcania. Next base: position 2,514,274 of record CM072063.1, on the reverse strand, counting down.
CTGTCTCTATGTACTGTGATTGGCGAGAGCTAAAAGGACCGCAATCGAAGACAGTGAATATTTTAAACAAAATCAGACATTTCACGTTTACAAATCTGTTACTACCGACCACTGCAGTAAGTTTCCGGTTCTTGCCTTTTAGTTGATTATTTTAAAATACTTTCAGACTTTATATTTTTTTTTTATTCCGGGCATAATTTTGTCTCTGCGAAGGTTGGTTTAGGCTGTTCAAAACATAGTCTTACTAAAACTGTCGTCTTTAAGCTGAAGTTGAATAAAAATATCATTTAAGTTTGGAGGGAAAGGAAATAATATTTGGGGGATGTATTTTATTTAGTAGCAATAGCTATTTAGGTATAGTTGGAAGTGACTATACGCTAGACGATCCTCAACCTTGTACGCTAACTTTAAAAAACATGTAAGTTTCATATTTTAAGCGGACTTAAGCAATTCTAGCTTTTCAAAATTTCTAGCAGTTAAATCTGCTGACAGACGATATAAACGTGAGTAAAGTTTTAAACTTTCTTCACTCGACATATCCACTTTTAGGGTACTTGTCCTCCTATTATGTGCTGCGTTGCTATGTCAAGTTTTGAGTAAAACGGTATCAGTAGGCTTCGCTTGATTTTTAGGGTTCCATACCAAAAAAAAATCGGTTCGGTAAAAATGAACCCTTATGGTGAGACTTTCTCCGTCCGTCTGTCCGTCTGTCACACTCAATTATTTCAGTAACTAAAGTTATCTACCTGAAATTTGGAATAGTGGTATTATAATAATGGTTCAACATCATTGCAATCATAAAAAATCGTTTCTATTTTTATTTAAAAAAGGGGGAAAACTACGGCGTTGAAAGGAGATTGACCGAAAATGGGCTATATTGCGTCACTCTGCGTCTGAAGCACGTATGCATGAAAAATCTTCTTTCAAATTATAATATTACATGTATTTTTTTTAATGATGTGCGAACCGGGGTTTAAAAGTATTATAAAAATAAAAGTAATTAAACGTTTCGACACAAGCGGAACCGCCATATTAGAGTCTGGAAACGTCACAGCCACTACCACTCGGCGAATGATACCAGTTTTTTATAAACCCACTTTTTAAGGGAAAACTAGGATACAATAATACAGGAAATAGATCGAATAATAAAAACCGAAACAAGGCAAGCTTTTTGCACACAAATATCAATTTAGTACCGTACACGTTCGGGGGTGGCGCTTCAAATCGGTACAAAAAAGGAACTGTCAGATGTATAGAATAATTAATCCAGAGATAGAGCTCAGTGACTGATCTCTATTCCATGGATCGATGATTGTCAAAGTAAAAATGATTTTTGCCATTCTGGCGCTGATGGTTACGTACCTAACCTGGCGCGACCGTCCATGGAACTAAAATAAAATGACATTCGAAACGACGGTCACTACCGACAAATGTCAATTTAGTACCACGGACGTTCGAGGGTGGCGCTTCAAATCGGTACAAATAGGAACTGTCAGATAAATAGAACAGTATAGAATGATTAATCATTAGAATAGAGATCAGATCAGTGATCTATACAGATTAGAACTGCACCACCTGTTCAAATAATTATTTTCATAGCTGTATATTGAAAAGTAAGGAATGCTTCACCAAACATTTTAATTGCGACAAACAATAGCACTTGCAACACCACAGAGTACATCACATTTATTGTGTTGTTTAATATTTTCATGTGCAGCTAATCGTGACAAAATCCTACATGGCTTAAACCCTATTCATTCGTTTATTTAAAATTATTAATTATAATACTGTTTTAGTGTACAATAAAGCATATTTTACTTTTACTTTTTACTTTAATACTGTAACCTATTTCAATTACACCTTTGACTCGTAATTATTGAAACGATTCTAATGTTATCTGCCACGGCGGCGCCACCGTCGAAACTAGGGTAAAACCTAACTCGTAAGTAGAAACACTGGTTTAAATGTCATCAAGACATCAACTCGTGTCTCGATTGTCTTTGTCGCCAAAGAAACTACAAGATTAAAAAAAATCATTCAGATGAATCATACATATTTATGATTAATTATTATTGTTTTAAACGATTGAACAGGCTATGCCTATATAATACATAACACAGAAAATACACACGAATGAATAGGCTGTATGGTCTCCGACCTTTGCCTGTCCCGAAAGGGACGAATGGATTAACAGAACAGAACTGTCTATGTCGATAATCTTTACTTCGTATCTAATCGCAAAACCATTGGAAAAGTAATTTACATGGAAAACTTGGAAAACCCAGTGTTTTATTAACTTATTTTCTGGACGGTGATTAATGTGATCAGTGTTGTCGCTTGCTTAGTTTCACTCCGACTAAAGCGATCCTCTGTGAAAACTAACAAGTGTTTGTGCGTGTTGACTGTTGAGAAATGGACTCCTATTCTACGCAATAATCTAAATGAGATATAGACTCTAATACGCAATAACAATGTCGTCAGCGTCGTCTCGAAGAGTTAGGCCTGGCAGTGTATCACGCCGGTGCATTAACTGAACCAGCTAGTACATTCTCTGGATGAAATATTATCACATTCAGCACTTAATGTATTGAACTCCTGGATCGCACCGCGTTCAGTAAGTATTGTGTACTATTATATACCTAACACAGGCATATTTAATTCCTTCTGCTAACTTAACTCATTGTAGTGTCAGGCCCCTGACACTCAGTACAACAGGCCTAAACACCTACACTACTACTAGAACGCTGGCCCTACTGGCATACACTTTCCATTTCTATGTGTGAGTAATGTCATTGTAGCCCGTAGGGCTGACAAAACTCGACCTGTATGTGACAATGCGACTGATGGACGATGCCTTGGTAAAAACTGGCAGCCTGCTGTAAAACATTTCATTTAAACTAACAAGAATAATTGGTAGTTAAGTTATGGCTGCTAAATGGACAAAATATAATAAAACATTACATTTTGATACATTAAGCTTTTATGCTCTTGGTGAACGGGCCGTTTCTCACATAACAAAAAGTCATTGTGTATTATATATACACAATGATTTATGAGAACTCATGTTTTGCAGCCATAGAAGAAGGTGGACCAGATGTAACATTTCATGAGACTACATCTCAGCTCGAGCTTTCATTTAGAATTGCATAAGGTCTTCTAGGAAGTGTATTCCAACTGGATGCTTATTTAAATTCAAACATTTTGTTGCAGATAACAGATGGAGGCATCTTATGTGATGCATGCTTTACATTGATTCCTCGTACAATTTCTGAAGACCAGACCACACCTATACCAGACTTTGGACATCACAAGTTTGCTTTGGTTGATAGACAATTATGTACATACCCATATAATAAACAATTTTAATCACCTAACCGCTTTTCCTTCTCGAGACTTAGCCAATGATAGCTTGGACCTTGGAATCTGTTCTTGATGCTGCCAGCAGATAGGCCATTTATTTAGGTAGGTACCTACCTATCTACCTCCCTATAACCATAGTATATTGCAGAACACAATTATATTTTTCTTTATATAAATTGTATCTCAAACTATATTTGTTTGTTTATCAAGCAGTTAAGTACCTAAATAAGTAGCTAAGCAAGGAGTTGGAATATTAACTATTTTCTCTCTTAAGGTTCTGCCAACGTTAGCTTGGAGCCTGGGAACCTCTTTTTGATGTTAGCAGACCACAGGTTTATACCTATATTTTAAAACACTACCTACTGTTTAAAAATAAATAGGTAAACCGTATTTTTATCAAGTACCTCGATACTACTGAGGTAGGCACCTATCTTGTTTTATAGTACTAACGTAATATATGTGTAGGTAGGCCCTAGGAATAATTAAGTATATCTATAAGCATCATCCAGGGTTCCACGGTAATAACGAGGTCGCTTTAAATAAAATAATCACTATGAGCAACTTATAGTGCGCGAGAACTACTAACCTAACCTCAAAATACCTAAAAAAAAGAAAATTAGATTACTACGAATTCCCGGTATCTTCTCACTGATTTTTTTTTTTACATATTATTGGGAAGATTTCTAATGTTTTACCGATGATTTCATTAAGACGCAAGTATAGCCCATTTTTCATACAAGAAAAGGCATTGTCCTTTCAAAATGACATAATACTGTAACAGTGTTGAGTGGGGTATATTATGAATGGGCGCACTTGTATATTCTATAAAACAGTTTTTTTATATATATATTTTTATGCTTGATCGTTTTTTGATTTATTGCTACATAATATATAACTGTCGAAAAAAATACGCGCCTCAAAAATATCTCCGTAGTATATTATATATATATCGAAAAATATGAAATAATTATGATCACAACTATATTCTGAGATTTTTGCCGTACCTACTAGTGTTATACACAAATGCATTAGGTACCTACTTAGTTATTTCCTGACTAATCGCTATGTGCTTCAGCGTTCAACAATTTCTCTATTGTCCCTAGAAAAAAACTCTGAACAACCTCTCACCAAATGAATATATTGAATATACTGTGTGTGTTTCAGTTTGCTGACATTCTGTTCTGGAGATTGTTTTATCAAGACAAGACCCTGATATTCCCACCATCTGTAGAGACGGTGATTCACCTGTGGGAACATCACAGCATGCACACCATCTCGCTGCTTTTCGTCATCTTTGATCTCATATTTGTGAGACGGGAGAGGCCTAAGAACATGGCACAAGGAATCATCGCCTTGCTGGGCTTTATAAGTCTCTATATAGCTGTGTAAGTTTAGTAAGTTATTTTCTGTAGAACCATAACAGTAGCTGCCACAGGCAGTGATGGACCAGTGGTTCAGCCGCCTTCAGAAGACACTCGTTCAAAATCCTGGCACTCAGGTGTGGTTTTCGGAGCTAGTGCGTTTGTGATAAGTAAATATTTCTTAACGGTGAAGAAAAATATAAAAAACTGCACGTGTAAAGGTCTGGTCAAACTGCGAGTTGGGCGTCGGCGTAGCGCTGTTATAATACTAGTTCACTGGGTCTGTCAAAAAATAAACACCTTTTTTTGTTTATATCGATATTTGCCTCTATAATGATAATATCTTGTGGACCCCACACTAGGTTACATTTAACGAGGGGTCCAGTTAAAAAATTACCAAAGTTGTTTGCTCGGCCAGTGAAAATTGGTGAATGTAATATAATAATGTATTGTAGTGTGACAGCTAATAATTATTTATGTGGGTAGTCTAATTATAAATGTCAAATAAACAGTCTTGGATTAGCAAGTGGTGTTTTTTTACTACATGGTGACAGCGGTGAGAAGACAATTTCATTTATTCTTATTTAGATAACACTTTCAATTATTAGAAAGGACAGTGCCAAATAAATACTAATATTTGAATTTTTAAGGCACTATTTCAACTGCTCACGTACTACCTACGTCGTGTCCACGTCACTTCACGTCTCTTCCATTATAATTTTACCACGCCACGCCACGCTGACGCTTTGCTCGCAGTTTGACCAGACGACCATATGAGTGTCTTATCAAGAGCTTGTCACTGAAGGTCAGCTGAAAGGAGATACCACGTGATTCAAAACAGTTGATTGAATACTCTTTCGTTATTGGAACTGACCATGGGTATATAAAAAGTATTGTTTTATTCATTATTACTTTTGTTTTCCATAGATGTGTGCACAGCGTCGTGAACGAGGAATACCTTTATCCTGTCTTCAAGAAACTGCCTCCCTATAAGTTACTAGTCCTGGCCGTTTACACTTACACATCGCTGTTGTTTTATCACACTGGACAGTGGATCATCGTTGATTTGATACATGGCCAAAGAGCAACATTGAAAAAACATGTATAAGAGGAAAGAAATACAGTTGTATTTATTTTTTGTCATTGAAATATAAAACTATAGAAGTCGCCGTAATGTACATTCTTCCTCAGTCTTTCCAAAACGCCACATTTAACTTAAATTACCAAAAATCCCATCACTCATCGGCTGACTGACGTAGTTTGTCAGCCATGCGGATCAACCAACCAATCAGATCACAGTAAAATTACTCCAAGGATTTCGATGTACGTTATCATCAAATCCCGCGAGATCTCTGGATTTTCGGACATAAACAGTGACATATTTCCACCAAACCAAATTTCAAACAAATTGGTTTAGTAGTTGGGGCGTAAAGGAGTAATAAATCCAATTACCAAACATAGATACAATTTCACACTTAGAATATCACATGAAATAATAGGATTTTATTAAATACTTATGCGTCTTAATTCTCTTACATGACCCCTCTTTTTTACAATTGGGTATTTGACTTCAATTTTTTTATCGTCATAACTTTCTAATGGCATAGTATCTTCGTGCAGCTTCATAGGTACAAATATTTGTTTTGCGAGAAAGGAAAAGAAAGACCCTCCCATTCCAAAATTAAAATGCCTGTAACTTGGAAATCTTTGTTCGATTTTAATATTTTTTTCAGTGAACGTCATTATTTTTATCTTAGTTTATAATAGATTAATATTTTTTGTCAAAATTTAAAAGTCGTGTTGTAGGGGTTGAATTAATCGACGTATGTCTGACTATTCTAATCATATTTCTTCTCTTCTTCTTCTTAATCGTTTCCGGATGACCTTGAATGTTCGTGTAGATGGTTCTACAGCTGATGATGTCCTTACACCGCATCCTTTACGGCCTGTACCTACCTCTTGCCCTCCGTGAGTTAGAATATATCTCTAGAAGCTGGCTGGCCTTTTATAGTCAAATGACATTGTAGACCTGTCTAGGTAGGCATAGGTATCTTAAAGTTACACAAAATACTTACAAGCATTGCGATACATTTAAAAGTTAAAAGTTGCATGTAATAGCAGAATTTCGGTGTCCAATTAAAAGTTTTTAAACAGAACTTTGAACGCCAGTTATGCGTTTGAGATATTTGTAACCAAAATATTTCTACGAAATTACGTAAAAGGTAGTTAAAGAAGAACTTAATGGAGATTAACACTTATCGACAACTGACAAGGCATTGGTAACTTTAAAAAAAGTTGACAGTTGATTAAGTTAAGCGTCAAAGTGCGATGTGCTAAATAGCCTTGTTTCATCGTAGGAATACCATTAGGAATACAGATAAAATGACAATGTATAAAATGCAAAAACATAATGCCAAGGAAGTGTTTGCTTACCATAACTCATAATTACATGTTATTTATTTTAATAGCTCAATATTATATTATTTTTCATCATGAGTAAATTACCATGACGTATGGTCATGCTAAGAGGTGTGGTATTTTGTTGTCTTTGAACAAACACTACTTGCATCGTTAAATTGCAATCAGTTATATACAGATTACTGAGGGCACTGTACTGCAAATTATAATACCATCCATAAGTTTGTTTATGTGTACTGTAGATAATTATATCCTTCATCTGGATATTCTTGAAGCCATATTCTTTATATGATTTAACTTATTTATATACCTAATTTTCAAGACATCATAATCAGCATTATACTATAAATCTATAACAGAATATTACTATGAGCTTTGCTGGAGGGCCGATAGGTATAATATTATGGCCCCTGCCTTTCTCATCCACCAACTACCCTGGGCCCATTATTATCACTAAAATTGATACTTGCAATGATAATTACTATTGTCTATGGTTCGTTATACATTGCTGCTTTAGTGAAAGGAAAATAGTTTTTTTTTGTCTCAGTCATGATCATCAAAGGTTCACAAAATTTTAACTTTTGTTTCTTTTAATAAAGCAGCAAAGCATGAATATGGGCCTTACAGGGCCTCTATCCAGAAAGTCGTCCACTGCGCTTACCCGTGCCAACTAGACACACCCTATACGACAGTTAGTTCTGTAACAAAATATTGCCTGTATTATGCATGTCCTAACTGAAAAAGAGTTTCTTATTCAGTTTTCAGGTCGTAAAAAATTGGTAACATGGTAGAAAGTTAGAACCCTTATTTCTCATTACAATACACTCAGTAGTTAGGTACTCTATCAAATACCTCCAATCATGACCGATCAATTTCAATGGATGACTTATCTAGCATGAAGAATATAGTCGTGTTTTTATACATATAACGGTATGAAAGACCGGTATGATCTATCTAAATTTTTAAATGAAATTAGAGTTACTGTAAAATCTGTATGAAATTGGGTACACAATTAGTATATGTTTGTCGGTAGGTACATGTATGTTTAGCCTTAAGAATCCATTGTTAAGACTAAAACTCATAAAACATAGGTATTTCATTTCCATTGAAGTTAACTTAATATGCCGTATATTTGTTTGTTCTTTATGCAAACAGTCAGGTTTATTCAAGCGAGCAAAACTATTAAATACAAAACGACTTAAAACAGTTTTACTGGTAAAATACGAAAACATAATAAACAGAAAATTCTAAGAACTTATTGGAAAATTTATTGAGCCAATCCACTTTTCTAAGTTACCTACTCGTATAACTTGGGTGAATTTGCTTTTGCCCGTCCTTACACACACACTAGTTATATAACTATCTAAGTTAATGAACACAGTTATTTTAATTTTGCTATATGTCAACCAATAGCTAGAAAGTGATAATTGCGTAAAAATACATATATGTAATTATTAATTTTATTAAGATGTATATAAATTGCTTTGCTGTCAGTCATAAAATAAATAGGGAGTGGAGCAGAAAATCTTAACAAAATGATAAGGGTAGTTAAAAAGTTTTGTTCCTGATGAGATGCAAGTCTTCGTTCGTGCTAAACCATTAGCATCAGTAAATAAATAAATATGTATCAGGATATTACACACATCAAATCTAGCCTCTAAGTAGTTATACATAGTATTCTGTATCGTTATTATCAGCCTATCACCTTTTAAACAGAGGTTTCCGGTTCGAATTACAAACACGCATCGGTGACCTTAAAGGGTTTCGGTCCAACTAGGCCGCGAAATTTAAATTTTATTTAGTTTTTTGCAAAAAGAGCATCATAGGTATAATAAGCCGACTATAATATAATTATTATTATAGCTATGAGTTTTGCAAGCATCACGTTTATGCAACTACAATCTACATGTTTTAAATAAAAAATTTGCTCAAAAATTCCCATTATCATAATATTACTAGCTGATGCCCGCGACTTCGTCCACGTGGGATAAAAACTATTCTATCTTTTAAGTTGGACCAAATGACAGATATTCACGAAGTTTGAACTAAATCGGTTCAGTAGTTTATGAGTCCATCGCGGACAAACATTGTGACACGAGATTTATATATATTAAGATATTGGTCAATTTTCTGCAGTTTCCCATATTTGCAGCTATCAGAAACCAATATGAAGGAAATACGGAGCCCTCAGTGCACGAGTACGAGTCGCATGGGAATCGTGTATTTTCCTTTTCTTTTAAATGTGCCTTTTCCCGTTCCCGCTCTCTTCCCCAAACTTTACACTTCACAAGGAAATTCTCGCTACTGCTATAGCAATTCGTTTGTATCCAAATGCGTAGATTTTTCCAGGATAAAAAGCATTCCTAAATATCTTACCCTAAATCCAGGTTACAACCCCTTTACATTGCGAATTCAGCCAAATCAGTTTCATACTTCTTGTATCAAGATTGTGTAACAAGCATACAAAGCTTCAAACTTTCACATTTATGATAAGATGACTTCACATTTATGATAAAAGGATTATATTAATACCTTTAATACGTGCCTAGTGCCTACCCAATGCGGTCGAAGTGACCACAGCGATTCACTAAATCAACGGATCACACCAACTATCTCGACAGCGCAGGTCACCTCATACCTACCTACATACGTGCCCGGCTTACTGTCCCGTCTCTCTATATTATTGTTCATTTCACTATGAATTCCCGACTCAATGTGTATTTTTGAAACGTAGCTCTTTTCCGTGGCTTTCCATTTTTCAAACGCTCGCGGGTGAGAAAGGGCTGTAATGGAAAAGCTTCAGCTATGCGCTATCACTATTATACCTACCTAGGTTGAACAAAATATGTTGAACAAAATATACGTCACCTTTAGGCTCAATTTACGCTATGGTAATCTGTGTTTAAACTTGCTATAAAGCTTTGTTACATAGCTTAATGAACTTTATGTCAATAAAGTTAATACAAAATAAATAATTCTTGAGAATGCGCGAGGATTCTCCGGAAGACGCACGACCTTTCTTGACTCCTATTTAGTTTGTATCTTAAACAATTGACATAAAGTTCATTATGCTATGTAAAAAAGTCGTTTTCCTTTTATTCCGCCGCGGTGTGAATTGAGCCTTAAAGATATAACCGTCAGGAGAAATTCTAATTTGTGGATGAACTCAACCCCAGATTTGAAAATTAGGTTGAAAATTGTAAGGTATAAAGGAACTTCCATCAATGGGGACTTCGTTATATGGAGCAACGGGGATCCCAAAAAGGGTCAACCGTTCATCTTGTATTATTTATGTATCTTTTGTGTGTTAAGTAAGGTACTAAAAACATGGTTTGCGCGACTCTTTTTCATCAATATAAAGAACACTTATATTTCAATCCACGATGACGCGCCCCACTCTGTCAAAATAGGTTATGATTCATTAGATTCGTATAGAGTTTAACAGAGTGGGGCGCGTCATCGTGGATAGAAATATCTACAATACCTAGGTACTTCAAAGGTAAATAGTAATTTCTGCGAACTGACGGCAGGCCATGTTCTAAAAATACTTGCCTTCACTTCAAGTGTAATACGTAACAAAATATACATAGAGAACACTATCTATAAGATAAATAAAATTTCCCTTGTACTTTTTTGTAATAAATATAATAAAGAAAAAAGAGGCAAATAGAAAAGGGTAACGATAATTTTGATACACGGTAAATAATAATTTATAGGACTGAAAAAAGTGTGTAAAACACTCACGGATTCACGTAAACCTTATTCGTACAAGCAAACAGTAGCGCCAACTATCAAAATTCTATAGGTGGCCACTGAGCGAACTACAGCGTAGCCTTAGTGTTCGTATTATTGGCACCGATAAACTGGCGTCATTTTTTCGCGCAGTCCTCCCTGTCCAGGATAGAAGTCAATTGAAACACTATAACAAAAATATAAATACAAAAAAGAAGTGAATTCAGAAGCTGTAAAAATAATTGGCAGCTCCACCTCTTATTAAATGTAAAAATAACTTAGCAATCTTGCATTTTGTAGTCACTAGTCGCAGGTACGCCTTGCTAGTAATGTAGGTCAGGCGCTATAAAGCTTCGTTAATTCGCTACGAGATGTCACTCGCAGTTTCGTTTTCCACGTTTATTGTTCATAGAAATATTTATCGTATATTTTTTGCGTCTTCTGTTTTATCTCATGGCTTTTTTTTTTCAAAAAACCACTTCACATTGTGAGCGCATTGAAACGAACTTTCGACGCAGTACTTTCGTCAGTTTACTATGTGTCGCTGTACCTACCTATTGAGAGGAGGTAGTGGGATACTTTATCTAAGGGAGGTAGATATGGTTGCCGACTCTCTCTGCCTCGACCGAGGGGGATACCTACATAAAATAAAACGCCAGTAAGACATAAAAGTTCGAATTATAAAATAAATCTTCTACGACGTCTTCCTAACCTCATTTGGCATAGTTTTTCACAAATCCTTTTCGAAATAAGTCAAGTAGTTTTTGTGATAAATATCAACTGTATATAATACCGTAAGCGTAAAAATAGGTCAACGTCATCGTCTCCAGTCTCCACTGCAATTGCATACTAATTGCACCGCAAACGGAATTCGACGCAGTTTGCACCAATTCACCACCAAAGCAGGTACCTACCTATAACTGCTTTCCAGAGCTTAGCAGCAGTTTCTCAGAGCTTAGTTTTATTTTGTTTGAAAAAAATATCTACAAACCTTTTGTAAGTAAACTCACTCCCTGACGGTTTCTACACGCACCGAATCGCTAAATAGCTTGGCGGTGGGTTCGCTAGATGTGTGGTTATAATTGTCACGTCGGAAGCCTCCCACCAGGCCAGACCTGAGTCAATTTAAAAGTTATAAAATTCTAAAAAGGGCCGTGGCGAGAATCGAACTTGACACCTTCCACTCGAATCCGAGCACACGCCATTGCGCCAGGGAGGACGTCAAAGATATATATAAAATATTTGTTCTTAATGGTAAGGAACTCAGTGAGCGAGCCCGACTCGTATTTGACCGGTTTTTACATGATACATTTTCCCAGTTATGGGAATCGAACCCTCGACTTCTGATGCAGACGGCAGAATCGCTACCGCTACACCATTCGGTCGTCAAAGCTTGTTTACATTAGCATTGATTTACATAAATCCATAATTAAAGATACGCACCTGTACATCGATGTCATCACAAAAGCCTCTCGGACATGCAGGGCTGTGACCCACATATCAGCAGCAGTCAACGCTGTCAAGAACCCATTTACATTAGTGACAGGACGGGTACCCTACGTGAAACCCGCCTCTCAACAGCCACTCTCGTTTCTAATTAGAGGGTAATTGAATCAGGGCTTCGAGATCCTCTGGCGGTTGCTCAGTGACTAACGAGGAACCCAAAACACATACATGCCTTAGTATCCTATTTATTTGTTGTCTTAAGTATAAATCTGTCAGTTTGTGAGTTCCGGATTTTTGTGAATCAATCCTGCCACAACTATAGGATTCAAGGTTTGCGAGTTTTGGGATTTTAAAGAAACTGACTTGAGCTAAACCGTCTAACTGAACCGCCAAACTTTATTAGGTAGGCCATGTAAATAGTTTCTCACTTATGGCACAGAAAACCACAACAGCTTCTTTGCTTATGGGTGTGAAAAGTAGTGTCCATCCTCGGACCTTTTTACATCAAACATTTCATACAAGTCACTGACTTGTATTAATGTTTGAACCGTTTCTGAGAAGTTTTGTTACAAACACTGTTACGAGAATTTTATATTTATTAGAAACTCACAGGTACCTAGATTGCTAATATGTACCTAAGTATAAACTCCTAAAGGGGTTAGGGATGGAGGTAGAAAGTAGGACCGTAAACGAGAATTTTGTTCATCCTGAAAAATCTACGTGACTAATTCTGCAAGACTACGTGATTTCAAAATTCACGTGGGCGGAGCGACGGGCAAAGGAAAATTTTCTTTCAAATTTTGTTTTGAAATTTGGAGTCCACCCAGTCAAGAGTCAAGATTGAAGATTGTTTCCATGTATTCAGAGTTCAGATCAGAATTCAGATTTTAAGATCAGTTGGCCGACGCGCGCTGTCCGCATCGCACGCAGCGCTATGTTTCGCGCAGTGTCTGTCGGTTGGAAACGATATTGGTGGGGAACAGGTACGGAAAAGTCGCTATCAGTTTTCTATGAAAGCGATTGAATTTTGTGCATATATTTAGAAAGTTTTGGGCTTTTCGTTGACTTTCATCTATCTCAAGCAAATCTGAAATTAACTAATTATCATAGCCATACGCTTAGAGAATTTAATTTATTTGCGGAAGTAAAACTTTGCTTGTAAATAAATAAAAAATACATTGGTGTAACTAACTAGTATCTAGAATTCCATTTCAAACAAGCGCCTGGAGCATAATAACTACTTTTAATTTATTAGACTAAAGAGGCATCCAAGTGGAACTCAATTACGCGTAACAAACGAGAGTGTTCAGTACATAATTATTATAAGAATGAAATAAAGGGTGATAACTATTTAATTTAAGTTAGTAGTTTAATAGATTTAAGTGATTTCAATATTTCGTATACTACACTTCGTATACTTTTCGGAATGTATGGTATTTGGCAGAACAGTTACAAGAACTCTACTATTGAAAACGGTACAACTATTTCTATCACGCGCTGTCGTTTGCCTTCGGACCACCTTCGGCAACGCTCGGAACACGTGGTCGTGTTTGACAGGTGGAATTTGGCAAGGGAATGCTTCCGCCAAGGTTTCCCTTTCGGCTTCCATTCTACCTCAGAATACAGAAAAAATTCTACTATCAGTCAGTGACATTGAAATATAAATACTAGGTACGTACGTACCTACTGTTACAACGTGAACCATGACGTAGCGTACGAGTAAAATAATGGAGCAATCCCACTTTATCTTATTTGTTAAGATGATTTTTAATTACGCTACGCGATCGTTCCAATTTTAAAATTCTTATCAAAGTTTCTGAAAGATACAACATTAATTCAGTAGATGTAAGCAAAGAAAATAATAAAGAGAAAGATTACTGATTAAGAAGAGAACTGATGATTGAGTGACTAAACTATCAACGCACTTAGAAAACTGCCTTAGAACTTTTTTTTGTCT